>UELW01000111.1:9923706-11294446 GCA_900490495.1 Danionella dracula
TGAACTATATAAAACAGTTCAATGAGGTTTTTCTTTTAGAAAGTTTTAACTAACATAAGGGTACAAAAGTACTACTGTTGTATGCAAACTTTGATCACAGCTTCATCTTTACATGATTTCTGGATTTAACTGAGATGAGCGCATCACGTTTATAAGTGCATTTTCAATTACGGAATTTAACAGTAAACTGTTTGGTCAAGCACTTGATTGTGTTCACAGTTAATAACTGCTCTCTGGTTTGTTTTATTGGAATAATTTAGTGACACATTAAACCATCTGAGCCAAAATACCTCTGGCTCATTCTGTTTGGCAGCATAAGTCTGCGGAGCTAGCTGCATTCCTGGAACACAATTTTTTTTTTCATTACATCACTTGAGTGCAAACCTGCCCTGGCTTCTCTCATCCATGACCTGATCCAAGAGTCTAAAACATGTGAGGTGTTTGAGTGCATTTGAGAGGTCAGGTGGGCAGTTACGCAGCATTTTCCACAGCTGAGAAGCATTACTTGAGCTGACGTCATGATTTATAGCAGCAAGATTGCTCAAATATCAGCTAACTCATAAAACATAACCCATTTCACCCCTTGTCTCATGAAAAGATTTTCAGACTGGCTTGATTAGTATTTATTATTGTTATCATATTTTCTAGTTCAAATTAGCTTTTGAAAGCATGTATGGAATTTTGCACAAAAACAAAGTGGGAAAAAGCTGTGAGAGCCATTTACAGTTTTTGTGATCCTGGACACTAGGGGCAGCACTACATCCTATATATTTTGTGCCTGCGAGTGTTTTTTTTTTTTGGTCCTAGTTGCAAACAGATTTGGCAACAAAAAAAATAGTAAAACATTGGTGTAGTTTCTGTTCTTTTTACACTACAGCAAGTTATGTTAATCAGTGTTTACTTGCATATCTTTGGCTGACATTGACTTTTACCATGTGTGCACATGCTAACTGTTAAGTTTAGACAAACAATGGCAGCTTAATTGTTGGCTGCTACAAACAACACTTTCAAGATTCCTAAACATCACCCCAAAAAAAGCTGTCTGTTCTTTGAAGACATTGAAACAAATCACCCTCAAAAAAAAAAAAAAAACATAGGATTTAAGAAGAAATGTGTTGAGCACTCTCTGTATGGACTACCATTACTTGGGAATAGAGCTCCATTGCAAAGGTTGGTAGCATTACTCCCAAAAGTCTGGACAGACTGCCAATGATATTGATATCAGCTAAAACGCATCATTAGTTAAGCTCTAGAAAAGCTTCTAAAATTGCTCCATCTGCCATTATGAGTTAGATATTAATTGAAGGCAAAGACAAGAAAACGTTCTGCTCTCAAAAGAAACAAAATTTAGATAAAAATTCACATTATATTCTTCTCATTTTAATAGTCAGCAAGATTGCCCCCAGAGTAGAGGGTCATTGTTTCTCACTAATGTTTTCACACAAAATGCATTCACTATAGTACTCTTTGTTATGTTAAGGTAAGCTACTGCATGCAACAACCGTGTGCGTGCGTATAAGATTCTGATGATTTGATTTGAGGTTGTGGTTTGCTATCACCAGCACAGAGTTAATTGGCGTTGATGTGGTTGTACTGCTGCCTGAAGCTTTGTTTGTTGAGGTCTTTTCATGACCTCATGCAGGGTTTCTATTTTGTCTGATGACCAATCATCATTGCTGCATTCTGCATTAGACGTCTGACTCCACCCAGTCAGTGGGATGTGAGTCCAAGGGGCAATCTCCTGCTCTCCCTCGTGTGCAATAGGAATTGACTGAACTTTAGTACCTCGACTAGCCACAAGGAAACATAATTGGTCAGGTTCTCATTCACTTCCATGCTAAAACTGCCCAAATTTGGTGCTATAAAACATATTTACACCCTTGTTCTGTTGATTCAGATGGCTAGTTTTTACCTACCTGATCACTGTGAGGGGGTGAATTATTACTATTTGTTAAGATATATTAAAATGTTGTGGCTGGAAGGGCATCCGCCACGTAAAAACATATGCCAGAGAGTTGGCGGTTCATTCCGCTGTGGCGACCCCCAAAGGGAAGAAAGCCGACATGAAGATGAATAAATGAATATTAAAATGTAAACCTTCAGCCAATAAGACATCTGTGTTAAACCTATGTCTAGTTTTTCTGGACACATTTTATGATGGGTGTTTACTTTGGTCTGGCAATACCAATAATTGGAAAAGAGTGGAAGAACTGTATCCAGTAGATGTGGGCCAGTACGGGGGCCATTTAATTCACTGTAAGAAAATAAATACTTGGTGTTGTTTTTTGTTTAAGTAGCATGGTCCTTTCCCATGTTTGTTTTCACCAAAAAGTCTTAATAGTAAAAATATTATTAATATTAATTGCAATAAATGCACTCAACATCTTATCTCAAATTTACTCCTGTGGAGAATTTGCTATTGCCAAAAGATAAATTATGATGCCCCAATGAATTAAGCAGATGGTGGAATGTAGGTAGCAAGGATGGAGTGTTATAGCTCTCTTTGGAGAAGTCAAGAGTTATTGGATCAGGAACAAGGCTAGACGTCTAATGAAAGCCCAACGAGGAGATAAATGTAGAAGATTATTTGTGGACCTTGAAAGAAAACAATGAGTTTAAAACTATAAGCAAAATGGAAATTTTGTATTGATAAAGCCATAAATTATTCCTTAAATGTTATTGGTTTGTTTTGAGATTGGCAAAGTTGTGTAGACACAACAATGTGGTGAGCAAGACATCATGGAGAATACGTGGCAATGCAAAGCTGAGTTTTAGGATTTGACATCCTTGATTTCCTGTCGCAGGCAGTCACATGTTGAGTGTGTGGGCGAGATAGCTGAGTGAAAGTGGAATGCATTAAAGAGGCGAGGCAGAAGTGCAGACTTCCCAGTCTCTCTCACTTTCACACACATACACTCTACCATACTGACTGAGGCCTTGCCGAGCAAAGAATGCGAGAAGGTTTTCGGACAGAGCTGGGCAACAAGTCATCAGAGCGGGCAGGATGAGGCCAAGCACTCAGAGAATGAAGAAAATGTGCTTGATGTGCGGAAAATAAAATATTTCTGCATACACACTCAGGCTTATGTCATTCAACTAGACACTGAATCAACACTAGAGGGAATGAATAGGATAAAAATTTAATTAAACTAAATTAAATCTATATTCCCATGAAGCACTAGACATTTGCTCCTGTACGTTTCTTTATTTGCTGTATTTATACAGTTCATATCTGAAATGCTTTCACCATGCAGGAGTTAATGGTAAGTGCATTTCAGTGCATTTCTATGAGTTTTTGAAGAATTTTTTTTAAGGGACAATCAATAACATCCTGTTATCTTAATTAATCATTTGCTTGATATATTAAATCTACAAGAGGAGTGTCGATTTCAATCCCTGGAGAACTGGAGCCATACATGGTTTTGTTCCAACACTTCATCTACAACTTTCAAACAAGCTTGAAAGACTTGATTAGTTGCATCAGGTGTGCTTCACTGAGGTTGATGTGAAACTGTTCAGAGCTGTGGTCCTCCTGGTTTGCAGAGTGATACCAATAATCTAGAGAGAAACAAAATATTATATTTACTCATTTCTACCTATGCAACTAGATTATTGTATCATATTATTAGAATCTAGGTCTCAATTTCCTATTAAAAAGACTAATGCAAGGCCATTGATTAGGCTCCCTGTGTATTTTAGAATTAATTTGAAATATCTTTATTATAAAAATCGATTGTCAATTATAAATGCAATGGTTGAAAAAAAAAACTTTTTGGTAATTTTTGAACTTTTAGTTTTTCCACGTAAATTATTGCTCATCAGTTTTCTCATATTTTTTAGCATTTAGCTCTGCCATTATTGTGCAATATTTTAATTTTTTTAATTGCATGCCAGCTAATTGTATCACTTCATAAAATTGTGAACAATAGCTTTATTGTTCTTTTAAAGGCCCTTAATTGTTTATGGGGTAGGTGATTATGTATGGTCATGTCATTTAAATTTATTACCATTTTTTGTCTGTAATAATGGATATACTGTAATAATGTAATAATAGTAGCTTTGTATTGAACCCCAGTAAAAGTTCTAATTGAGTTTTCCCAACGAGTTTGTCAATCTGTGGTCTTTAAGTAAAAAATATATATTTTTTTGTTTAAATGTAATATAGATTTCCAAGATGTCATCTCCATTAATTCTGAAACAAAATATAAATGTTTAATGTCACATGTTTGTTGGATATCCAAACGAACATGTTTTTAAAGGCAATACACAAATACTGTAAAGAAATTTTAAATAATTTAATAATTTAAAGAAATAGTTTTCAAATATTTATTTTATTTTATTTAATTACCACTCATTATTAAAGGATATTAGATCCTTCATTTACTTTCATGTATAAGACAATCCAAGGACTTGTTGATTAGAGTTTTGCATGATGGTCAGAGCATTGATTCTCATTGTGAGATTACATGCACCACCTGCATCCATCTCATAGAGGGAAGTCTCTCCGGGCAGATTTCACCTTAAATTGTCTTATGTGATCTCTTTCCCCACAGATGAACACATAAAGGAATAATTATTCTTTGTAATCTTAATCTTACCAAGATATTAGCTCCTTACCTCATAAAAGAACAAAGACTGGCCACCAAGTGCATGCATATCTTAGAGCAAGTAATGCAGTTTTTCCAGATTGATTGTCTAATCCCTGTAAAAATCTTCTCTGGAAAGCTCAGAACCATTCCGTTGCTTGTTGACCTTTTCCAAACTGTGCATCATTCTCAAGTATATCATACGTCACCAAAATCACAGAGACAACAATCCATCAGCATGTTCCATGATGCTTTGCAAACAAAGCGAGAATGAAAGGCAAACAGCCACTACCATGCATGGCAGGGGAATAAAAAGAATTAGAGAAAGCTTTGGTGTAAAAAAAAAGAGCTAAAAAAAGATAAAGTTACATAATAATTACTTTCTTCTTTGAGGCAATAATAATAAGTCATGACATTAACGTATTGCTTTTATAGGCACTCAAACTACTTTACATCTTGAGGGGCTGTCTCTGGAAACACCACAAGCATGCATTTGGATGTTGTGATGGCTGTCATTCTGTGCCAGAACACTCACCACACACCAGCTAGTAGTGAACAAGAGGCATGGGTAGCCAATCGGAATACAGGGATTGTTAGAAGAAGGTCAATTTGTTCAGGAATGTCAGGGTAATTACCCTACTTTTTGAATAAATATCTTATTTTGTCATGATCACAGAGACACACACTGTCTTTTAAAGTAGTGTCCCTGCACTAGGGTGCTAGGACCTACAGAGACCATATGGTGAGCACCCCCTGCTGGCCTCACTAGCACCACTTACCGCAGTAACCTGATTTTCCCTTAAGGTCTCCCATCCAGGTAAAATACTCAGACCTGCTCCCTTTAGCAAGGAACCGGTCATGAGTTATATGGCTGAGGTGACTGTCATAAACAAAATAAAATACTGAAATGCCAACTTTTGTAATTTTGCTTGTTTTGATTTGGTAAATATTTAATCTATTGTGATTAACCATGACATTAAATAACGTATAAGTGTCCTACCTGCAGCTTTAATTGAAAAAGGTAATCTCCCAGAGTCTGCAAGTAACAGCACCCACGACCAGCGAGACAAACACAGAAATGATGGGAACACTCATGGATACACACAATAAATGAAACACAGTGATTGGTGCAGATGATTTGTGTTCACATTAATGTGTATGAACATAATGAGGATGATATTGATAAGTTTTAATTGCTAAGATTTTGTACAAGGGGGGGCACAAAAAGGACAGAACAGAATATCTGTGAAACAATCAGGATTTAGAAACCGCCATTCAACAGATTCAAAATGTATTCTCCCGTGCACAAATCAAAGAAATAATAATGAAAAGATTTCATTCTTAGTAAAGCATTGCAATTTATATCTAGGAGCATGTGTTTGCTTAATTGTCATTTTTATTTTAGTAAAGTGTATACTAAAATACAAAGTATACATGAAAACATTTCTTACCTGAACACACTGTGCGTGGGCTGAGACAGAAACAAATAGAAAGGAATGCAGTATCTTAAAACATGTTGAACCTGAGACACTACAATGTCTGTCTTTCATGTCAACTAAAAAACAAGAAAGTAATTTAGTAAAATAGTAAACATAGCATATGGATCGCTCAACATAACGCCAGATAAAAAGTTCAGCAACTTTAGCCCCTGCAAAAGCCACCAGAACACGAAATATGACTGCACGAGTCACAACCGCACACAATTATTATCTCTGGCTCTCACATGTGGGATTAAATCATGCCGTTGTGGGGTGGATAACTGACCACAGGAAGTGCCAGTATGATCCTGTGAGAGCAATGATAATCAAGAGAAGCAGGAAAGCGGTGCTCCATGTTTTGGCTCCTAGTGTGTGAGTTCTTGCTGAGCATCTGCCGCTGAAGATTTTGGCCTCGGATCGAAGGACGTCTGTCTGGAGAGATTTTGCTCTGTTTCTTTTGGAAGAACACGGTCTCATTTCTAGAGTAGGTCAATGACAAGCAACATCTCACCTGCAGAGCCGAGCAGAATTATCCATGTTTGGGTGTGTGGTTAATGGGGTGTGATGGGAATTAAAGAATCTTTTCCAGGAAAAAAAGGTTAGGAGCACCTTTTGAAAGTTTTGTTAATTAACTCTACTTATGATTCATTTACATACGTTTTCCCACTTATTATATTAAATATTATTATTACCATGTATGAATATTTTTATGACAACAATATTTCTCTAACTGTATCATTTTCTATAACCACTAATATGTGTGTGATAATCAGGGGTGGAAAGAATATATACACATTTTGTAGTCGAGCAAACTTAGCCATCTAAATATACACTGCTGTAAAAGTTAATAAAAATGTACTCAGTATACTTGAGTGAATTAATGCACTATATTATATATATAATGATCTCACAAAATATAAAAAAAAACTAAACACCTTTTCTTTTTAATCAAGTAAAATATTTCATTTTCACAGATAATCACATCTATTCGAGAAGATCATCTAGTAGATTGTATACACTCCATCTCTGGTGCTTGTTGAGTAACATCTCCTAGTTGGACACTGGTATCTTTTCCAGAACATCAGTTATCTGTTTACCTGTTTCAGATATCCGTCTGCAAAGAAGCACCATTTCATCTCTTCAGAAGGATTTCCGAACGGGTCATGGGCTCTGGAGAGTCCCCCTACAGCCTCTTTTGGCTCGTGCTTCTTCTTTCCATCCTGCACTGTGTCAGCAGTGTCACATTCATCCAAGCAACAGTCAAGCAGTGAAAGCCACCACAAAAGTCAAAAATAAAACACCAAACATCGCAAAACATCCAAAAGCAGGCATAACTGAAGTTAAAGATCAAGTCTATTATCAACTGATAATAACTCTGAACAAGTTTCAGATATTTCCATATTTCTAACTAATTTAACCTTTTCAGGCTTGCCACATGTTCTTAAAGAGGTAAAACAAGAGGAGACAATGGATTTAAACATAGTAGTCGTTCAGTGGCGCCATCTTGTGGTATTTTATAAGAAGTAAGATTACTTGGAAGAATAAAAACGTCTTTCTCAGATGGCTTTAAACGTCTTAAATCGAAATGAAAGGAAACATAAAGAGCACAATTTTTTGTTAAATGTTGATAGAGGTAGCTTTAAAAAGTGTTTTTTAAATGGTCGTGGGCTGTCAGAAACTGGGTGGAGGTAAACAAACATTGTCAAGGTGCTTGTTTCAAGGAGACTTGGTTTCTTCATTGCAGATTAACCAATTTGATACTAAGCTTTATATTGTGCGATTACATTATTTTCTATAGTTTTACTGTAGTTTCATAAAATGTCTGGAGCTTTCACAACTTTAAACTGGCAGAAATTTCCTTCTATATACTTTTTACGTTTTTCTCTATGCTAAAACAGCACTTCTGTAAATTAATAAATGGTCATTTATATATATATGAAAAAGTAATGACATTTTTTTGAGTTATGGGTTTTGAGTTTTTTTTATTAAATCCATCTGCTTGTTTATGCCAATAGACAAGTATTATCTATTTTTTGTTCACAACCCTATTAATACAATGGACTCCACTCCATTTAGTTCACTACACCAACAAACAGTTAAACCAAATTTACACACCCCTCAATTAATGTACAATTAAAAATATGTAATACATATAAAAACAGAGTTCATACTAGTGTACTCTAAAGGAGCAAGGAAGTAGGGACAGTAAAATATTGTGGTCTGAAAATATAATGTATACCTGTACCAAACAGCAGAACATCAATGCCAAGATCAAATATAGAGCCAGAATGTATAAAATCTTGGAACTTTATTCATTCCAAGGCTTTTTAAATATGTTGAATTAGCCCAGGTAATCATAGGTGCTCAGAATAAAGAATTGAGCTTGTGGAGTATAGTTTGCAAGGTTATCATTGTTAAACAACAATTGGAGTTGTCAACTTAATATGTAAAAAATGTCATCGACATTCATCTGAAAACTCAAGGTCATTAATTTAATTGTGCATTCAGAGCAGTTTACAAAATTCAACAATAAAAAGAGGTATTCTCAAGTTGTATTTCATAAGAGTGAAGATGGGGACAGCAAGGGTAGTGTGAGGAAGTTATGATAGCTTCAGAGTGTCTCTAAAGATAATAAAAGGTTTGCCATGTGATCTTGATGTCATTTTCATGTGATGTTGTCACACATTTTCTCTTGAAAAAAATGAACTTTCATAAACTCTCAAGAAACATTGTCGACTGGCAGAAAGCATAACATTTTACTATTATATAATATTAAATCAAATACTCCATCGAAATAATGAGAAACAAAACACTTTTAAAGAAATTTCTGAGAATGAATAATGTCACAGTATATTTCAATAATAATAATAATGCATTTTATTTTAGTCTCTTCATGACTTTAAATACAATCAATAGTACACATAAAAACAAAATAAAAAATGTAAAGATGCAAGCAAATAGGGAATATACAATACATAAAACAGATAAAAGCATAGACAAAATATGCACACACATAGAATAGAGTCAATCAATCAATCAATCAGTTTTTATATAGCGCTTCTTTAGCAATTGCTTTCAAAGCAGCTTCACAAAGTCCCCATGAGGATCAGGCAGAGCAGACAGGAGTTCCCTCTGAGAGGGGACTCCCGCTGACTGAGGCAGGTGCTAATCACCTCCCCAGCATAAAGAACATACAAACTAAAAATCCATCGATGAACGGTTTGCCGGACAGGACCTGAAAAACAAAAAACAAACAAAACAAACAAAGACAAAACAGGAACTAAGAAATGGAGAAAACGGTTAGTAAACTGTAACATAGACAACAAACAAGTGATCAGCATCAGCTGCAGGAGGAGAGATAAATAATGAGGATAGGTTAGAGAGGAACATTGAACCACATTGTTTTTTTCAAACAGTTTGTATTTATATGGTGCTCAGGCACCATATCTGTTTAGACAAATACCAAGAGATAATTATTGGAATGCCAGTTTAAACAGATATGTTTTTAATTTAGTTTTGAAATCTGTGAGCGTAGTTGAGCTGCGGACAACATCCGGTAGTTTATTCCAGAGCTTCGGGGCTCTATATGAGAACGCTCTTCCACCTCTGCGGATTTACTAACCTTTGGTACAATCAATAGTCCTGTTTCTTGTGATCGGAGAGAGCGAGCTGGAATATATCGTGATAGGAGACTGCTCAGGTAGGCCGGAGCCAAGCCATTCAGTGCCTTAAAGGCAAGGAGCAGAATCTTGTAGTCAATGCGATATTGTACTGGAAGCCAATGAAGAGAGCACAAAACCGGTGTAATGTGATCATATTTCTTTGTTCTTGTGAGAACTCTAGCTGCTGCGTTCTGGACTAACTGTAATTTTTGTAGCGTTGCGGCTGAACAGCCGGCTAACAGAGCATTACAATAATCCATTCTGGAAGTCATGAAAGCATGCACTAATTTTTCTGCATCTACAATAGACAGCATGTTCCGCACTTTAGCAATATTCCTGAGGTGAAAGAAAGCAGTCTTAGTAACATAAGAGATATGGTTCTTAAACGTCAGTTCACTATCTATAATAACGCCAAGATTTTTAACTGTAGTGGAAAAATGAACAGTGTGTCCCCCCAGTTCCATATTTAAAGCAGAGAGATTCTGTAATTGCTTTTTAGAGCCAATAAGTAATATTTCTGTTTTATCTGGATTTAGCATAAGAAAATTTTCATTCATCCAATCATTGATATCAGCGACACATTCTGAGATCTTATTTAGCTTTAAAGGGTCGTTAGGTTTTGCTGAGATATAGAGCTGGGTGTCGTCTGCATAGCAATGGAAACTAACACCATGTCTTCTAATAATTTTGCCAAGGGGCAGCATGTATATTGAGAATAGGATGGGTCCCAAAACGGATCCTTGAGGAACTCCATGCTCTACTGCTATTGTGTCCGATGAGTCTCCATTTACATGAACAAACTGACTCCGGTCAGAGAGGTAAGAGTTAAACCATCTTAGAGCCTGGCCCTGGATGCCTGCATCGTTTTCTAGTCTCTCGAGGAGAATCCTGTGATCTATCGTATCGAAGGCTGCACTGAGATCTAGCAGAACTAGAAGAGAGATATTTCCTTGATCCCAATCAAGTAATAGATCATTTGAAATTTTAACCAGCGCAGTCTCTGTGCTGTGATGCGCTCTGAATCCAGATTGAAGTTCTTCATAACAGTTGTTCTTCTGTAAGAAGGAGCTGAGCTGTGCTATAACAACTTTCTCTAATATTTTTGACAAGAACGGAAGGTTAGAGATTGGCCTATAGTTGGATAACTCAGTAGGATCCAGGTGCGTTTTCTTGATTAGTGGTTTAATTACTGCATGTTTTAGCTGTTTGGGAACGTAACCTAGCGTTAGAGATGAGTTTATAATATTTAGAAATGGTTCTTGAGCTATTTGTAGCAATTCTTTCAGTAATTTTGTTGGTACAGGATCTAGAGAGCATGTTGATGATTTAGACGCTGTGATTATTTTTAGCAGTTCTTTCAGGTCAATATTTGAAAAATTCTGCAGTGAGTGAGTCAAAGTTATAGGGTTTGAGTTAAACTGCTTTGATTGAATATGAGTTTTAGTAATTTTGCATCTGATAGAGGTTATTTTATTTGAGAAATAATTCATAAAATCATTGCTGCTAAATTTTATAGCTGCATTTGAATCTGTCGATGTTTGACTGTTTAGTAAATTAGCCATTGTTTCAAATAAGAGGCGTGGGTTATTTTGATTTGTTTCTATTAACTTGTGATAGTAGTTAGTTCTTGCAGTTTTTAGTGCTAGTCTATATTTAGACATGCTCTCTTCCAGGCAATTTTGAATACTTCCAATCTAGTTTTTTTCCATTTACGCTCATAGTTTCTGGTTTGTCTTTTTAGCACCTTTGTATTATCATCAGACCACAGAGTGGCCTGTCTATCTCTGACTTGTTTTAATTTAAGCGGGGCTACAGTGTCTAGGGTGTTAACGAGAATATTATTCAAACTGTAGGTGATCGTTTCAAGTTCATTTTCATCTGCAGGTACTCTAGAAAGTTGAGTAATATCTGGTAGGTTTCTTATAAATGCTTCTTTAGTATTTTGGTTTATATTTCTCCCTAGTTGGTAGCGTTGAATGCTACTGCTAATGTTTGTAGTCTGCATAGCACAAGATACAAGATAGTGGTCTGAGATGTCCTCACTTTGAGGCGATATAACAATGTCACTTAGGTCAATGCCATGAGATAGAACCAAATCTAGAGTGTGGTTTAGACGGTGAGTTGCGCCGACCACATTTTGCTTAAACCCACATGAATTTAGGAGGTCTGTAAAGGCAATACCCAACGAGTCTTTTTGTCATCAATATGGATGTTAAAGTCTCCAAAAATAAGTATTTTATCTGCTTCGACCAAAAGATGTGCGACAAAATCAGCAAATTCTTGAAGAAAGCTAGAATTGTGTTTTGGTGGCCTGTAGACAACAGCTAATGTTACAGAGAATGCACATCTTTGTTTTGATTTTGCAGGTGTAACATGGAGCACAAGTACTTCGAAGGATTTAAATTATGTTCTGTCTTTTTGGTTGTGTTTAGGGTATTTCTATATATTGTGGCAACACCTCCACCACGACCAGTTGAGCGCGGTTCATGATTGTAACGGTAATTTTTGGGTGTCGCTTCATTCAATCCAAAATAATCGTTTGGAGTGAGCCATGTTTCAGTTAGGCACAGTATGTCAAGGTTCAGTTCTGAGATTAATTCATTTATGATTACAGCTTTTGGTGTAAGAGATCTAATGTTTAGGAGACCAAATTTTACAGAGTACGTTTGCGAGTTGTATAATTTGTAGTCTAATTTTATATTGATCAGATTATTGGTGTTAAGTAATTTGTTGTTTATAGTTATTTTCTGTTTTCGTGGTATGGACACTGTTTCGATAGCAAATGTTAGGTTTTGACAGGTTTTAGGTTGGTTTCTGGGGCAGTGTTCAAAGGTGTTATATTTGGCATTATTTAGTCAGATGCTAATAAGGGCCCTAGTGATGTTATCTGACAGAAGTTTAGAGCCTAGCTTGCTTGGATGGAGGCCGTCAGGACGGAAGAGATTAGGGCGCTCCCAGAAGAGATTCCAGTTGTCAACAAACAATAACTGCTCTTCTCGACAGAAGGTGGTGAGCCACTCTCTGAGCGCAAAAAGTCTGCTGAATTTATCGGTTCCCCTTCGATACGTTGGCAGAGGGCCAGAGACGATAATTTGGGTCGCGGGTGACAGGCGGCGAGCAGTGCGGATCAGTTTACTGTAATCCGCTTTTAGCACCTCTGACTGACGACGAGACGTATCATTAGAGCCGACGTGCAGGACCACAGCCTTGATGTTGCCATCAGGCTTCAGGATTGCAGGTAAACGTGCGGCTAAATCAAGAACCCTAGCACCGGGGAAGCAGTGCGTACGTGCTTTGTTCGTACCGACAGTCACTTGGACGTGTCGGACGATGGAACTGCCAATCACCAGAGTGTTCATCTCAGGTTCGCTGAGAACTGTGAACCGGTTCTGGGTGCGGATCTGAAAACTTGGTTGCGCGGGAGGAGTGAAGGCCCCCCGAGGACGGGTTCGCCTTCTCCTCTTCTGATCACAAAACAAGAAAGTGGGACTGTGATGGTCCAGTGCTGGCGTGCAGTTTACTGCAGCAGCATCTGTCCTTCTGTGCACAGACGCTGAATTAATATTAGAATTTTTATGAGCGGAGATTGCCACACATTGTTCCTTGAGCTTGGATCTTTTGGCCTGTAAGAGGCTGATCTGAAGCTCAATATCTGCTAATTCGGATTTGATGACGCTGAGATCGAATGACTCCTGATCTTCGCAATTTGGTGAGGAACAGTGTGGTGAGGCCATATTATGTAGAGTAATATCTATCTGCTTTATCAATATTGTTTAGGTTATTATTTATTTAATTAGACTGTAGTTAAAAAGTTTTTAGCTGCACTAAACTATAAACTACACTAACACTGTTGTTTAATGGGGCACGGTAAAAATAAATAAAAGCGAGCTTCGCAACCAAATTTGCTTGGTGTTTAACTAGGTTATAGGTTTAAGGAATCAATTTATTTGTTTATTTCTTATATAAATCTTAATATTGATTATTTTATTTATAGAGTTTCAAGATAACTAACAAAAAATAAATAATTTTTTTTTTTCCCTCTAGAGTTTGTTATAACTTATTGTTGAGCTTATTTTTCAGTTTAGCCTACTATGGATTGAACAGCCTTGTGCAGGTCAGTCATTCACAAAGACAGCTGAAACCGTAGCTAAAACTATTTTTTCAGTTTAGCCTTCTATGGATAGATCGGCCTTTAACAGAACCGTCAGTCACAAGGGAAGCTGAACCGAAAGAGCCAAATTTGTGTACTAGTTGTATTAATGAGTATTTCGTCTAATTAATTGTTTGAGAATGATGGGTTGCACTCCTCCAAGCAGAACTAGGTTGTTATTAATTGTATTACTAATTGAATTTTTTATTTTATGAATTGAATATTTTTGTATTATTTTTTAATTTAATTTTATGTCTAACTGTTAGACAAGACTAATCAATGAGTTGTTTTGGTTAGACTAGTTGTGCGATTGCAATCTTAAAAGAGCTAAGTCCGAGGAATTAGTTTTATGTGATTTAAAGTAGGGTTAGCAAAAGTTAAACTGGCCAAAAAAAAGCTAGGAGCAACAGAGATCCAACTGAATTATCCAACGGCTAGTGTGTTAGTTTGTAACGTAGTCGATTTGTTTAAAAACCTGTATAAAGAATAGAGTGCGCAAAAAAGCTCAAGAGCTGCGTGTGTTTTAGCTTTTAGCCTGTCAAGGAAAGAACCGTTTGGGTTGAGATGTTCTTTCAGTTGTTTATATAAGTTTACGTTAACTTTCTATTGTTATATAATGGTTTACGGTACGTTTAGCGGAGCAAAGACGTCGACTGACTTTCGTTTTCGGGGTTTAAAGTTGGCCGCGAGCGGGTGCTGCTACCGCGGAAGTTAGCTTTAGCCCCGAGGGCTAAGCGCGTTTCAGCGGAACCTAGAGTAGTGGAAATCGGTAGCGACTGTGCAGAAAAAAACAAGTGGTTCAATGTATTATGAATATAAAGAAATGTGAGCCTGTTTTAGCTGAATAGTCGTAGGTGATGCTTGAAGTAGGCGCTTGCTTCCACTTTAGAGAGCGCAGGGAGGCTTGCATACAGCAGAGTACAGGATGTGACGGATGTGTACAGGAAGTAGCTGCACTCTTACAGAAACTGAGAGGAGTACAACAAAAAATGGCTTGATATCGAACCCTATTTTGAAAAATTAACTACGATTGAAAGAACAGGCTAGGTATGGACTTGTGAATACGGAAACTACTCACAAGTATTTGGGATTACTTGACAGGAGCCTTTTTCACTAAAAGGAAAAAGAGAATTTGGCAACAGGTCTTGATACAGATATAGGGGTGTATTAGAAGAGGTAAGATAAAAACAATGAAATGAGTAACAACTCAAAAGGGAAGTAAAAATGCAGTCAGCTGGTGCAGTTTTGAAATATCAAATATTTTTTTCGAAAAGTTAAAGTTGCGTCATTGCCGACCAGGAAACTAAAATGTAGAAATCCATGCAAGGAAAATGTATATCCTCCCTTAAGAAACACATAAACATAAATACATTTTTAAATGGGTATTTACTTAATTTAGTATTCAAAACATTCAACTAATACTTTAGAGTACATTAAATTTGAAAAAATTAAACAATTGAACAAATAATTGTTTCCATCCCAATTAACTCTAAACCAACATAAACGTTATTAAAAAGTAGATTCTGGATTCTACCCAAAATAAACATTTTTATAATATAAGAGCGTGATATGCTATAGGAAGGCCGATAATTTTCAACGCTTTATCTAAAGTATTTTTCGTCTACATTTCTGCTTACAGCAAGTCCATGCAAACCCACCCACATCTTTCAGAACCTGTTAAAATGGTTCTAAAGGTCATGGTTAAAATTTCATAGATTTTTGCATGGTGTTTACACATTTAAAAAAATCTGATGAGCTTAGTGCATTTACAGTGGCTGTGGGAGGAGCCAGTCTACAAGTATTACCAGTTCAGCCAGAGAATCACAGAACACCACAGTCAACAGCAGAGGAACAGTCCACCAAAGCAGGAAGCACAGCAGCAAGGTAAAAACAAACACTGTTAATAACAGCATCTAATATGTTGCATTGTGTTAACCGTTGTTTTTACAGATTTTTGTCAGATTGTGTCTAACTGAAAAGCAATGCATCATTTTTAGATGTTCCTAGTGGTTCTGTTACTCCTGGCAGCTCTGACAGCAGCAGAGGAGTCTGTGGTAGACCTCTCTGAATCTCAGGAGTCAGAAGGCGCCTCAGATTCAGTGGTGCACTGTGATGCTTACACTGCGTGTCCCGATAGAACCACTTGCTGTCTGAGTCCTTTTGGTGTTTGGTTCTGCTGCCTGTACCAAATGGTAAGAATAACTCAATTACAACCAGTACAATCCAGGCACACTTATAAATCTTTAAATATTTTATAGTTTAGCTTACCCAAAAAGCCCTCTGAAGAGATAAACAAGAGTGACCAAATTGTTATTCATTTTAAAATAGTTTTCCAGAAATGCATAAAGTTTAACACCCACATACAAAAGAGAAAATGTTTCATTAAAACAATTAATGTAGGAAATATTATATTTATTCCCACGTTAAACGTGCAGAGGATGATTTTTCACCAAGACAATTGTTGTTTTTAATACAAGTGAAACATGTACAGATGATTCGATCAAAGCATAATGCCATAGCACTGTGACCTTTGTCGGATGGAAATAATGAGGACTAGGGTTTATATACATGGTTTTACCATTGAAACCTTACAGATATTATTATGTAAGAAATTTTAGTAGGAAATCTTCATATTGTGCATTACAGTGTTTATTTTATCTATTTAACCATAGCATAAGTTATCTTGCACAAATTGCTCTCTAACCATTGCTGGTTGTTCTTCTGCGGCAGGGTCAGTGTTGTAGGGACGGAGTTCACTGCTGCCAGCACGGTTACTACTGTGATTCCACCTCTACTCGCTGTTTACGAGGATGGTTAAGGCTGCCATCTTCCTCCCAGTTAGCCTCCAACGCCATCAAGAAGGCTAAGGTATGACAATAAACTGTACAAATAGTTTTCAAAGTTTTTTCAATATCCTTACCATGAAATCCCTGTTGTTTGACCGCTACTTCATGATTATCGACAATGGAAGGAAACCACAAAACCTGAATATACATATGTATTACCTTTTTTCCTAAAAAAATAAACAGTTTGTAATTTTAATCAGTGGTTAGACATGTGTTACGATGACCTACTTACTTAAGTTATTACACTTGATGTCATGTGACATTATTACCAGTTCCATAAAAAAATCGTTGAACATTAACAGTACAATAAAAAAGACTGCATGACTTTTGTCATGTTGTCACTGACTTATTCAGTGTAGCAAATTCTTCTAACACTTTTCAGGAAGTGGAGAAAACATCATTTAACAACAAAAATGAATCATTTCAATCAGTGCTTCTCAAAACATGGAATACATTTTGAACTGGCTTTGTAAAACACACCCGAGAATTTTATTATAGGCTCATGCTGGATTTGTGGATAAAAGTAGGTCTATACAATTACCTTTTGTGTTGCTAAACTAATAAAAAGATATCACATGATTATACGTTATTATAGGGTACAATGTCTTTGCTTACATATTTTTAAATATGTTATTAAGGGGAGTATTTTGCCTTTTTACAAATGTGAATGTAAAGTGTCACTTGAGCAAAAATGATAACAAATGAATTTGTTCTATTTAGATGGTCCAGCTGTAAAGTAGGCTACTGTTTCAAGACAGCAGCGATAAGGACTCTACTATGGTAAAAACAAAATACACACGCACACACACACGCACACGCACGCACACACGCACACACACCCACACACACACACACACACACACACACACGCACACAAAGAATCGATATGTACCGCAAAAACAGTAATGGGATTATGATTACTTGAATCATAACCTGTACTTCCTTTTTCTCCACAGGGATGCCGTTATTAAAGGATAACAACGATTGGCTTTCATCACAAGTTCACAATGAAAAGAAAAAACACAAACTATGTTTTTATTTTGAATTAAAACAAACTTGATCTGCTGAATTCCCAAGTTGTATGGTTTATTTAAAAATTATTGATAAAGTCAACAAATTAATGAAAATGATTTAAAGTGGATGTTTTCAGATCGGTTGTTTTTGAAAACTTTTCCCATAAAACTTTTGTTTTGGTGTTCAAGTAAAAGTATTGTTACTTTAGTGAAACCGCACCCATTGGGTTTAAGTAAGCATTTAAAAACGATGCTCATTTAAAAAAAAATATCCGATTACAGGAGAACTGAGTTTTTTTTTTCACTCAGCAGTAATTTCTGAGGCCACTCCAAGCTGTTGCTGTCATAGCATGTCTCAATGCTTTGTGATGTTAATTGAAAAAATACCGGTCATCATTCATCATCTGTTACTGGCTAAAGAACTGGTGTAATATGTGCTCAAGTCCCACTCAAAAGATAGCACTTTACAATAAATTGACATGCCCATCATTATTTATGATCAGTAAATAATGCATAAATAATGAGTTAACTGCATATAGAATGGACAAAGCCTGCACAACGTTTTGTATGAACGGTGACCAAGCTAAACATTGTGCTAAAAGTTATAATTTACTTTACATCATCATAAACTTTAGGCTATTTTAAAGTCTAAATAGTTTTCTCCAGCATGAAAAGAATACTGTTGATATTATTTGAAGAAAACTGTGCTGAAATCTAAACTTGCCAAACGTGCTTCCACAGTATCAAATCTTTCAATTTAGTAAAATAATTTCACTTTGATATTTTTATATATTTGTTGAATAAAACAGGTTATGTACAGTCGAGGGTAACAGGGCAGCGCAAACTGACGCCTACGTTTAGCTACGTTGCTCCGCCCATACATGAAGTGTTGCTATGGCAACGTTGAACAGAAACATTGGTAGAATACTAGTTAATAACGGGAAAATGTCTGCAATGAACAGGAAAGTTATTCAAACCCTTGCTGAAACATTATGCAAACAAGTCAAGCATTGTAAGTATTTAAGTGTAAAGGTATCATTTTGTTGGCTTCTTAAAAACGTTAATATGAGGTTGTCATGGACTTTAGTTAGTGTCCAAAGCCGTGTAATAAAGAAGGCTTTTCGCTTGAATGATGGATGCTGCAGTTAACAAGGCAGAGGTGGAGGCTCTGATAAGGACGTACAACAGACTGTTGGAGGGGCAGATGGAGAGAAGAGCCCCTCAAGGGCTGGACCGGTCCCGGTTCAGAAACATGCTGCACAGCACGTTCGGGATGACCGACGACATGATGATCGATAGAGGTACCGTTAACATCACCGTTAAGACAGAAACGTTTAGCTTTTATTTGGTTTAAACAGACGCATGACATAAAAAGAAATGCATTTTGTTCTTTGCATATCAAAGTTTTTACTCACTACGCTTTTAAAATAACGCTACACACAAAGACACCTGACACAATATGAAGGCTAAAATGGAGACTTTATTTTGGTATTTATGTATAACGTTTTGACATTGAAAGAAATTAAGCAAAGGAAAAAAGTTTTGGTATTGAAAAAAAAACTAGAAAAAGAAAAAAGTTTTGGCGTTCAAATCAATTAGAAAAAAGTTTTGGTATTGAAAAAAGATTAGAAAAAAGTTTTGGCACTGACAAAAAAATAACAAAGAAAAAGGTTTGACATTTTCAAAAATCCGTTGTTGAAAGAATAAGAGGTGGATTTTAACATTGACATTTAACATACTTTATTAAAAATGTTCAATAAATTACTTCATTTGTGCAACAGGAAAAGTGTGCATAGCTAACAGCGACTAAGTTTATTTAAAAATTATAGTTTTAAACATCACTGGAGACTTTTGCAATTGGTTGAAAGGTTTTAAGCCTGCAAGCCCCTCAGCAATTTAGCCAAACATTAGCCCCTTATAACTGTTTCCTGTAGAGCAGTAAATAAGTATAACCTCTACCCACCCACCATAGTCGTGTCTTCCCAGGATTTACTGTCCAGGAAAGTTTTTTTTTTTCAGCCAGAGCCACAATCTTCTCATCTCCAGTGCCTCAGAATTGTATTGCAATGACTAAAGGATTCCAACTCTGCACACCTCCTTTAATAAACTCAAAGATGGCGTTAGCTATTGATGTCCTTCGGGCTTGTTTGAAGTTAGGACAAAACTGTGCAGGACTGACCCCCAGAATCGAGTTCGACACTCTGCAGCCCTCAGCAAGAGGCTTATTTTGCAAGAGGGTATTCCTACATATTTCTCTTCTGAAGTAACAGTCATTGTAAAAACACATCTTACGTGGTATCTACATAAAAAATTATGGTGACAATGTTACACAAATAATGATTAAGAATATTTTAAGGCTTGATTTTTTAACAGAATCTACTTGAATTTACTGTGTAAAAAAAATCCCAAATTATTTAACTAGAAACATTATGTTTAAGCAGTTTATAAGGATTGTTTTTTTCAAATTCTACTTAAATAAATCATGTGATAAACTTAATTATTTTAAACACATTATTGGTAAAATCACATTATTTTGTTTAGCATATAAACAGTTCATGTTTCAAATTAATAAGAACTGTGAAATGGTGCTAATTTCATAAGACTGATGAGATCTTTTTTTAAAGTTCTCAAACCAGCCAGGACTTACACATAGTCCAACAGGACTATGAAGTCTTTCAGGTTAAAATACACTTGCATACAGCATTTTTCACTGTGTGCAAAATAACCTAATAAACACACATACTAGTTCTAGAGCAAATTTATAACACCAAACCACACTTAACACCACATAAACAATATAAACAGACATATTACTGTAATAAACAGAGTCCCATACTCCCACAATGCACCTGTCTGACCATAAAGCTGACTCAGTTCAAACTGGATAATTGAGCCCATTCTTTTAAAATAAACATGACGTATTTGTTCCTCAAATTAAGCTCAAGAATTACACGATTGTGTTAAAAAAAATAAGTCATTTGTTTTTTCTTTATTTTAATGGTGAAATGCTCTCAGTATTTTATAAGAAACCCAGAAAACATATTTGTAAAATAAAATATGCACATTATTTTTAAAGATGACATCCATTTTTTAATGAAAATTACAAGCCTCGTGATTATTTTTTTACATTGTAAGTTTATATTTGACAATGATACATATCATACAACACCACTGATTATTGTTTATAAAGGGAACCCAATAATGCGCATTCGATTGTTCACCATTACAATTCTATCTCCTTGTTCACTCAGTGTGTCGCATCATTGACAAGGATAATGATGGCTGCTTAAGCGTCAAAGAGTGGGTGGATGGTCTGTCTGTCTTTCTACGAGGAACACTGGAGGAGAAAATAAAATGTAATCTTTTATATGCCCTTCTGAGCAATGCGTTCTTATATAAAATCATTTAGACAATATGCAATGTTTGCCAGACTGCTTTGAGGTGTACGACCTGAACGGGGACGGATATATCTCACGAGAGGAGATGTTTCAAATGTTAAAAGATACACTCCTAAGGCAACCAAACGAGGAGGATCCCGACGAGGGCATCAAAGATATTGTGGAAATTGCATTAAAGAAGATGGTAATTTTATCCCAATATTTATGGTAAAAGAGGATGTGACTAAACCTTTTGTGTTGTTGCATGCCAAAAACTTTTCTACAGGAAATAATAATTAAATTTTTGGTAAAAATTTTTTTTTTTTATTATATTTTACCGTTCTAGGCCAAAAGTCAGTAACTTATTTTTTATAAAAGGACAACTGCTTCTGCTTTGTTTAAATCATTCCCACTGTTTGTATGTGGCAAGAGCCTATTTTCCACAAACTTAGTGATTATAACAATGTTCATTTCACTAAAAGTACATTTATCTTAACCTGCCTGTAAATTACTCCAAAGTTTCAGTTATGTAGCAATGCTGGAACAATATTGTGCTTTCCAACTCAAAAGAAATGGTCCATATTTATCCACTAGAGTACCAGAATAGCTACTGTGAGGAAATACTAGCTTGTTGTATGCATGTTAAGAAAATCAAGTATTTCCAGTTATTCAGCGCACAGTATACTTAAACTCAGAGACAAAGACTTGATAAATAGTTATTGATAAACAGGCTGTAAAACAAAGACTAAAAACTGCAATATCAATAATAAGTATGAGAAACAAGCTAATGTTAATGCTCTTTATTGATCTAGAATTACTTAAACAGGAATACAGAAGAACTTTACAACCATTTTTCTTATTTCTGAATTAAGTGCCATTATTCTTTATAGCACAACATTGTCAATAACTTTTTCTCTGTTCAGGATCATGACCATGATGGGAAAGTTTCTTATTCAGATTTTGAAAAAACAGTCCTTGATGAAAACCTCTTACTGGAAGCATTCGGTAACTGCCTCCCAGACACAAAGGTAAATTCTCAAAGAAATATTTATACATCTAAAATGTCAGTGATCTCTCACATTGTCTTTTTTTTTTGCATTTTTGTTTGACAGAGCAAAGAAGAATTTGAGCAGAATGTATTTCAGAAAAAAAAACACTGGAAAGACTGAATGCTGTTCAAAGTTAAAACAAAATAATAAAGAAATCATGAACTCTGAGACTGTTTTAAATTCTTCTGCGTGGTTTGATGGTTATTTTCTTCGTTTGTACAGGATTTGGCTCAGGAACTGATGATACCTAAAAGAACAAAACCATTGTTACTCTTCCCTTACACTGCAGCAAACAGCTTGTTTTCTTGGGGATGGGTGGCAGAGAAGGCTTAATGCGTGCTGATAAGACAGGAAAGACATTTAGGGCATACATAGGAGAAAGTTTGGCAAAATTCAGAGCCAATTACAACTGGATTTACAATATATAAATAAAAATTACTTTTCAGTTCATCTTCATTGTTAAAGTTTAGATAACATTTTTTCTGCAACCAACATATTTTGATAAAAGATTATGAAATAGGGCATCACGTGGTGAAGTGGGGCACACTATCACCTCACAGCAAGAAGGTGGCTAATTTGAGCCTCAGCTGGGTCAGTTGGTATTTCTGTGTAGAGTTTGCATGTTCTCCCCGTGATTGCGTGAATTTACTACGGGTGCTCCGGTTTCCTCCCCAAGTCCAAAGACAGCGATAAGCTAAATTGTTCATAATGTTTGAGTGTGAATGAGTGTGTCTGGATGTTTCCCAGTAATGAGTTGCTGCTGGAAGGACATCTGCTGCGTAAAACACACTCTGGATAAGTTGGCGGTTAATTCCGCTGTGGCTACCCTAGATAAAGGTATAAGCCAAAAAGAAAATAAATGGATGGATTATGAAATAGTTAGAAATGTGTTGATCTTTGAAAAAAAAAATTGTTAAATTATTCAATCATTGTTAATGTTATATCAGACAAAAAAAAAGTATGTTCGTATTAAATCAGTAATACACACAAATATTTTAAATACGGAATTTTAACATGATCTTTTGTCCAGTTTTTGTTTCTTTGTTGAACTATAACTAATGCAGGATAAAATGTTAAAACACGTAAATATTTAAGACACAAATGTTATTTATACTTATGTTAATCTATAACATCAGTAAACTATTTCAGCACACCAACATAATTTTAAAGAACCGCCAGAAAATGTGTCCCATTAGGCTTTCCGTAAATCCAGCAACTGGGGAAACTTCTGGGGAAATGACTGACTGCCACACCAGCATCAAATTCGAATATTAGTGCAGATGCGACATGTTTTTCTCTATTATGATTTTTTTGTCCTGCTTTAAAAGGATACTCAACTACAAAAATGAAAACAAATACTTAGTCATGTTATTCCAATCACCTAAAGGTTTTGGTTTTCTTTGGAACACATTTTGAGATATTTGGATATAATCCTAGAGACTTGTGTGTCTGCTACTCATATAACACAGACTTTAACAGTTTACAACAGCATTTAAATAATTAAATGTCTCTATTTATCATCAAGGTTAGGTACAAATTGGTCTTTGTGATTGGACAGTGATATTAATTTTTGAAGTTAACCTTGACATCTCTTAAAATATTAGTACTATTTATCATGTTAACATACTGCACCTTCAAAGAACAACACCAGGATGAATAAAAGGTTAAATCAACAGAAAACTTTAGTGATAATCAAATTTTCACATGTTTTAAAGACTGTTACCTTGTTCATCGTTTGACGAATCAAATGGGCAGTAACATTTAATGAATGATCCTCCATGTCCAGCTTGGGCAGCTCTGGTAATTTTGGACCAATTACTGCAACAGTTTCCTTTGTGTCATTCAAAAAGTACGTTCTTCCATCCAGTTTTCTTTTTCTACTTTCCAATTGTGCCGTCCTTGGCATGAATCTAACACATGGTGAAGCTATTATTTTTCTTTGACCCGAATCTCCCAGTTTGCCCCTAGAAGATGAGCAGGACATACTTGGCGTTGAGGTTGCTGGGAGGGGAGGAATGAAACTGTGTAGAGAACCCATATTGTCTTCACTGTGTAATGCTGCTTGAGCACTCAACTGTGAAGGCTGGATTAAGTCCTGAAGCCTACTTGAAGCCTTCTCTTGTGGAGGAAGAGGTAGAAGAGAAAAAATAAACTCTGAGTTTAGATTCTCAGCTCTGGTTTCTGATTCATTCTGGACCTCTGGAGCTTCTTGTGCTTCAGATATTGCTGGCTCAGTGCTCGTACTCGGCTGCTGAATACACATTTTAACTGGAAAAACAGACAAGAAAATCATTTCTTAGCTTATTGACTCAAATGTGCAACTATATTGGCCTTTAAAATCATGAATGAAAAGGACCCCACAAAAAAATAGCATTTCATTAGTTCCTTTAAAGCAATGGCTTCTATTAAAACACCACCAACAGCTCTTGTGTCTATTTAAATGCAATTCCATCCATCAGCTTAGATCAGCCTGCTTCCTCACAAGGTAGGCCCACGCTCACTCATTATTCACTTTCAAAACGCATCATGTGAGCATTTTAGAGTCTTTATCTCAATTTTGACCCACAAGGTTAACCTGCAATAGAACCTCAAAGCAGAAACCATTTTAACTATATTAAATAAATAAGCAAACAAATAAATAAATAAGACAAATATATTTTTACAGCGTTTGTGAGCACCTTAAACCACTCGTCCTAGATCTCACAACTATAACATTACAAGAGGCTCAATGTGTCAATTACTTAATAAAAACTGCAATTGCAAGTATTTAATCATTGTGTTTATAAAAAAATATAGAGGCTAGGAATGTAAGGGGATTGAACACAAAACACTGACTGCATTTTGAAAAAAACCTCATCTGTAAAATACCTTGTTGTCTAGCAGCTATTTTTCTTACACGCAAGTGTTCGCGTTTGCAGGCAAGCCATATTCAATCAGATTTCATAACAAAAAAATGTAACATCTTATTTATACATACCAGCATGAGGTAACCCTTGGGTGAAAGAACCTGTATTTTGGACTGCTCTGTTGATATATCTCCTCCGATCCTGTAATTTCTGCCTGGTCTCTTCGACAGTTTCATACTCGGGAGCGTAGCAAACATGCAGCTGTCCCCCGAAGAAGCTCTTTTCATCTGTGTGCCGTTTAGCTATCCTGCAGAACAACACAACTCCAAAATAACCAGCACATTCTGTAAAAACTAAGCTTTCCCATTATCAGCACTTACAGAATCTCCCAGTTTTACATATGGAACTGGGCGGACACACTGTTAATTGTTCCACTACAGTTAAAAATCTTGGCATTATTATAGATAGTGAATTGACGTTTAAGAACCATATATATCTTATGTTACTAAGACTGCCTTCTTTCACCTCAGGAATATTGCTTAAGTGCGGAACATGCTGTCTATCGTAGATGCAGAAAAATTAGTGCATGCTATCATGACCTGCCACACTACAAAAATTACAGTTAGTCCAGAACGCAGTAGCTACAGTTCTCACAAGAACAAAGAAATATTACCACATTACACCAGTTTGTGCTCTCTTCATTGGCTTCCTGTACAATATCGCATTGACTACAAGATACTGCTCCTTGGCTTGGCTCCGGCCTACCTGAGCAGTCTCCTATGACGATATATTCCAGCTCACTCTCTCCAATGACAAGAAGCAGGACTATTGATTATAACAAAGGTTAGTAAATCCACCAGCAGTTGGAAAAGCATTCTCATATAGAGCCCCGAAGCTCTAGAATAAACTCCCGGATGTTGTCCGCAGCTCAGCTACACTCACAGATTTCAAAACTAAATTAAAAAGATATCTGTTTAATATAGCATTCCAATATCTATCTCTTGGTATTTGTCTAAACAGATCTGGTGTCTGAGCAATATATTCATACAAACTGTTTAAAAAAACCAATGTGGTTCAATGCTCCTCTCTTATCTATCCTCTTCATTTATCTCTCATCCTGCAGCTGATGCTGATCACTTGTTTGTTGTCTGTGTTTCAGTTTTCTAACCATTGTTTCTCCATTTGTTAGTTTCTGTTTTGTCTTTGTTTTGTTTTTTCAGGTTCTGTCCGGCAAACCGTTAGTCGACTTGTATACTCTTTATGCTGGGGAGGTGATTAGCACCTGCCTCAGTCAGCGAGAGTCCCCTCACAGAGGGAACTCCTATTTACTCTACCTGATCCTCACAAGGACTTTGTGAAGCTGCTTTGAAATCAATTGCTAAAGGAGGGCTATATAAAAACTGATTGATTGATTTGATTTTATCTTTTTTTTCCTTGAAACTCTGTAATTATGTACAAGGACATTAATGGTATGGAGAACAAAACATTCACAATGTTAAAGATTATCAACAATCAAAATCTTATGATTTTACTCATTCTTTGGAACTAAAATCTGCAGAATTCTGCAGAACAATGCATGCACAGATTCAATCTGGGCCTAGTTTATGGCTGTTTACTCACGGTTTCAAGTTGACTGAACGCTACACATGGCCAATAAACACGAAAAGCACAAAATAAAATAGGACAAAGCAACCTAACTTATAGGCTTAAATTTAAACAAGACCAACTAATACGATAACATACATTATTAAACCATGTAGCAATAAATCAATACATTAAGGATCAATCATTAATACTTATGTTTTTTTCATAAACATTAGAAAATATGAAAGCCTTTGAGCAGGATATTGCTCATAACAGTTAAAGCATACATTCATTCAGTGCCTAGAGAATTAGAATATGGTTATGATAAAATGTAACTTTAGATATTTAACTAGATAAAAAAGGTTACCTTGCACATGTCAGCTTCTGGAACTTAATCAAGTACACCTCAGTGAACTGTTCAGCTGGATACTCATCCAGAGCCCTGTACTCCTCTATCGTACCATAGAGAGCAAAGAGCTGCACCAGCTCTTGCATCACTCCGATGGCTGGAACTCCCTGAACCAACAGGAACCGAGACTCCAAGTTGATTGTGTACACCTGCAGCCAGACATTGATCCATGGGAATATTTCAATAGATGCATAAGTATGACGAACGTCTAAACGGAGAATTTACCATTAACGTTAATCACACAGTGAACAGTCAACTAACCTTAACCGCTTTAAGGCGCCTTCCCTCTCTATACTTCGGGCGTGTTTGAGCAACATTGTGTTGCTCGTGGTGTTTATAGACTTTTTGCGTATCCCAGACTGCAGGGTTTGTGACCGAACGCTCCATTTGCGCGTTGACGTCACACAAGATTACGACATATCACTTATCAAAATAAAAGTCTCTTTGCCAAAATGAAAAAAAGTATTTTCGCATTAAAGTCAACGTAAATTATAACAAACATATCGCAGAATAATAACAATTTCAATAACAATCATAAACATTATTATTATTCACAATAAGAAAATTGTGATTATTTCATGTGAAGGTCGCTTTATTAAAGTCCCCACTTTATTATTAATTTCTTAAATTTGGGGTTACATTTAAAAGGTGCATATTGTGCTTATTTTAAAACATTTATAATAAATATAGACACTTCTAGAATATAAATGATCCTTTAATAACCTTCAAGGGGCAGTATTTATGATAAACATCATCTTTGAATCACCTGAGCTGAAACAGCTCCACCAAAACAGCCATGTTTGCCTGTTCCTCCCACTACCATGCTTTCACTACCATTACACTGAGATGTGCGTCTCAGAGATCCACAAAATTCTGACAAATGCATTTATCTTTTGCATCACTTTTGGTTCTGGTAAATCCAAAACCTTTTTATTGTATATCAGAAGCAATTGTAATGTTTACTTTTCCAGGACAGTCAGCAAATTTTTGTCACTAGTATGAGCTGCATTAGGACTTCATCTGAATGGTTAGTAGGCAATGCTATGGCCATTGGACCTCACTTTGGCCATCAAACACTCAGATATAAAAAAAGTATTATACAAACATGCATGAACTAATCTGAATATTTATAAAACACCCTTATTGCAGCTAGAAATTTTTAGGCTTTAATGGCTAAGATAGAATACATAGCTCTATTCGGTAATTGCATTTCGAATATTTACTGAAAAAAAAAAACTTGAACATTCCACAGCTTTCAATAAGTAGGATATACACAGACTTGCTGAAGATAGAAAACACACACCCACAAACATTTTTATACTTAAAAATGCCCAAATAGAAACAAAGTAGAAAGATGTTCATAAAACAGATGTGTTTGTGAGAACAATTATTCAAGAATGCATTTCATTCTTTGAAAAAAAGCTATTTTAATGCAATGAAAACTTTAAAACATATTGTTTAGGAAAACAGTAATGATTAAAACTGAAAGAAATTAATGTTCCAAACTATTATCCTCTGAAATTCCTTTTATATCGTTTCAAAATTTTTACTAAAGAAATTATGGAACATTTCACTAGCAATCAAACAATTTATATTACCAAGAAAAATAAACATAAAAAATAAGTCAACACTTATATGTAATAAAGAGGACAATCATCTATTAAAAAAGTCCATATCCGAATACATACCATGAACACAGACCATTAACAACGATATGGTTTACAATGGAAACTTGTTTACAAAATAGCTTTTTGGATGATTGCGATTAAAGTTTTAAGGGCATCATTAAAACACAAACATAAACTTTAGATCTGCAATATATATATATATATATATATTGCTTTAAAAAGTGGATTGAGATTTACTTACGCCAAAGAAGTTATGGCATCTCCAGAAAAATTTAACACATAACTTCTGAGCTGAAATAAACAGTTTGGAAATGATTCAGAAGAACCAACGGAAGAACTATTTCTAACTGGAAGAACTAAGCTGGGAAAACAGATAACATATTTAAAAGAAAAACATTTAATGCTTTTTTTGTAGAAAGCACAAGAGGAGAATTCGAACAATCAAGCAACGTTGATGTAAAGGATAACTTGTGTCTAGAAAAACAACACAATTTCTGAGTAGACTCTCACTTTAAATTGCTGCCATAACTATTTGTAATCTGAAGACTTAATCGTTGACAATTCATGACAAACCGTTAGTCTGCCAGCTTTCAGATTCAGCAGTTCTAGTTAGTTCAAGTCACTGTCTGATTCTGTGGAATTAAGGCTTCTGTTCACCTCCAGGTAAACCTCTCGAACAGTGCAGATCCGTGCAAGCATGCAATCCAGAGCTTCATCGCCCAGCGAGCTTGTGGAGAACCAGGTAGGGCTGCTGGGAACACAGGAACGCTCTGGACTAAGGTAAAACTTGTTTGTGTGATTCCTGACACCCGATGGGCTGCGAAAGCAAACAGTGTGAAAACCTAACACACCATAACGTATTTAGTCAGAGAAACCGTTGACCTACCACTTTGAGACATAAAACTGAAAAAGCCTGACAGGACAACGCAGCGGATTATCTGGATTCTGCCGAATCTTCAGCACCATTTGTTCTTCATTTGTCTTCTTCCGTCTCTTCACAGGGACTCCATCTAAATTAGGGAAAGTCATAAGTTATAAAGGTGCTGATTGTAATGCTACTGAAGTACATCTGACCACTGACCGGAGTCTGGACCTGAGTTTTTAGGCAAGTGGAAGTACAGGAATGAGACTTTTTTGTTGGAGGGACCACGAGAGAAGTGTTTGACTTTAGCAAAAGAGAGGCGTCGGTGCTCATCTGTGGTCCTGTAGTTGAAATGTTTGGTGAAGAAGTAGAGCAGAGTGTTGAGGAGGACACTGGGGGAAAATGCTCCAAGCTGCTTAGAGTCCCAAAGATACTCCTCGTCCACTCGAGAATGAACATACCCTTTGAAAAAACAAACAAAAAAACAAAACAAGTGTGAAGCCCTGTCTGCACTTGTTAATAACAAATGTTTTTAGTAATCGAACCATGGTTCATCGATTGAAATGTGCTGAATTTTACATTGTATTTGGGGGAAAATTTAGTTGTTTCTCAGTTAACAGCTTTATTCATAAGACATAAAAAGAAATGTAAAGATTTTGTATCCAGGCAAATTTACGTCCACATTGAAGTGCATTGACGCACACCAAAACCTAAAAAACATGCCAGAAAATGAAGTGAAAATTATATTTTCAACATCATCTCATCCCATCTTCAATTCAGCAACACAGTTTTTTTTTGTAACTTTCTCTGCTCTTAAAGATGTATTGTGGGACAGCAACCAAAATATTACAAATGGTTTAGCATTGTAACCCCATACTCCTCTCCCAAACAATGGGTTCCCAGATTGATATGATCAAACTGTTTCAGGATTACAAATTGATTGTTTAGAGATACTTACATAACATCGTAAAGACTTTGTGACTATGGTCAAAAAGATTACAGATTGCCTAAAGTTGATCGCATATAAGCTCAACCTAACATCTAAACCAGGCATCTCAAACTTAATTCCTGGAGGGCTGTAGCCCCTGCAGATTTTTGTTCCAACCCTGTTTCAAGAGACACACCACTAGCTTCAAATAAACCCAGAAGAGCTTTATCAGTGGAATCCGGTGTGGTTTAGTTAAGGTTGGAGTAAAACTGTGCAGGACTGCAGCCCTCCAGGATTTGAGTTTGAGACCTCTGATCGATTTATGTGTAAAAAACCATTAGAGCATTCAAGAGAACATAGTTTCATATTATACTGTCGAGCTGTTTTAACGTGTCTAACTATTGCAATGATATTGTTAGCAATAACGATTACCTATTAGAATCTAGAATTTATTAACCAAACCAAACGTTACGGTAACCGTTAATAGTGTCAGGTTCAGCACAATCTGGCAACATGTTTTATGCTACTGAGGTTGGAGAAAATATGTCGTCCCCTTAAATTCTAATTGCAAATTTTATTTTAATACCAATACTTTAAGTTACATTAGTACTTGAACTGAATAGCGTAATAGCTCTCAAAACAAAATAAACTTTTGTTTCAATTCTTACAAACCGCACCTTTAAACATGTTCTTTACACATAAGGGCTGCCTTATTTTGGATCAATTATTTGATAGTCAATTAGAACAAGCTTATTTGACTGATGGAGTAATTTCGTGTGGATTTGTTTTTCCGACTAATGACAACGTCAGAACATACTTGTTAACCCAGCGGACAAGGCAAACACACCTGTACTCATGTCGAAAAGAAAATCTAAAGTGTGATCCTTTTTCCCAAAAAAAAGGTTGGCTACAAGCTGTGCAATAAGTGCTAAAGATAAAGCATTAACTCAAACAAAACAGACAACTTTTCTAAAATAATGAATGGACTTCATTGTGTTTATTGCTTTCTATTGTACGTGTTTGAATTGAGACATGTTGGTATTTTATCAAATGATTCCTCATTCATGACTTAATTCCTCTCTCACTTTCCCCAAATTAAAATAATAACTCAATAATTTAAAGCTTTTTCGCTGTAACACTTGAAATACAAAGCAATACACTGGGTTATAACATGTGCTGACGTTTTATGAGAAAATTAAATGATTTTATATGCGCTGCATAGCGTGGAAAAAATGTTAATAACCATACGTCAACCATTGGCTTTACTGTACAACTAATTGTCAACCAGGAAAATCTTTAGTCGAGTACTAACATCTTTTAGTACACATAAACACAAGCCCTTTAAGAGACCTTGCAATACAGTATGTGTTCTCAGAATTCAATCTATTAATACTCACCACAGGGCATAACAGCTGGCTTCCACCCCTTGAGTATGTTTCTCAATACAAAGCAGAAGTTACTGTAGATGACCTCAGAGAAGATGTTCTCCATCCGATTATTTTCAAACAGGTACTGCAAACCAGAACCAAAGTAAGACTCCAAGCCATGTAAAACAAGATAAATGTGTCCCATCCTTCTTTCTCCTATGTCACCTGCTGGATGCCCAGGCAGAGGTAAAAGATGCTGTCTGGACTGTATCTCTCTCCACTGGGTCTCCGGACTTCAGAAACAAACTTGCAGAGGCCAGAGGTTAAATCAGCAGTGCAACACTTCGACACGTCCTCCTTTAGTGTCACACTGCTTGCTGCAATATATACAGAGAAATTATTTCACATACAAGCATTCACTTGTTTAGTTTGTTCAAGTTCATACAAGTCAGATGAGGGACATCAAAGATACATTTTTTTATTATTTTGCTAGTAATAACGATTAATAACCCAAATTGTTCCCTTGGTTATGCTCTTTTACTCCCTTGAAGTTTATATTGGATGTTACATCTGTAAATAGAAAATAAAATATAAGCACAACATTTTAGAACAGAGGCCTGTTAGAACTGTTCTAGATAATAAGTAAAATTAAACCTTATTTCAATTTGTAATTGACTTTTTTCACTTAAAATCATTTACCTTTTTCTAGCTGTAGAAAAGTGAAAGTGACACCTTTTTCACATAAGCATAAAGCTCTCTCTGAAGCTATTAGAGTCGTTTACATGAATAACACAATAAACATACACATTCCATCGCTTTGGAAGTGTTTTAGCTGGAATTTATTCTGAATCAGCTTCTATGATTGAGCCTGGCTACAGCTAAAAGTTTACCACCATTGTCAGGGGGGTACAATTGTTGGTAATTGTTATATTTGAAGCTGGACTTGCGTCAATGTAATTGCTGAAATAATGGTTATGTAAAACCATGTTATGCCTGCCAGCTTCTTATCAACTGATTCAGAGTGCTCTAAAGACCCAAATGAGGATCTTATAGAGAAGTTCATCTGATGCCCTCTGTTTACACTCCGCACATAATTTTTTGATGTGGATGGTCTTGATACTGAGAAATCATGATGATTGTTAAATACCGACTGTGCGTCACCTTTAATATAAACATAAGAAATCTGAACAATCATGAGGCCCTAGAGGAGCTTCTTCTGGAAACGTAAAGCTGCTTTAAATGCATGGCCATGCTTACAGGCAGACTTCGATGTGTCTGTATTTGGCTGAGCATTCTTCAACCGAACCCAATCTCTCCATGCACTGACGCCATACTCCTTTTGTACTTTGGAGAGAAGGTCTGAACGCTCTGATGCTGATCTACGCCCCTGCAGGATAAAACATACTTTAAAAACATCATCACACAAGAGTGAATACGTAGATTTAAGAGCACGCATACGCAAAGCCAGTCTCTTTCCAGAATTTTTACATCACGAAAGAGAACAGATTAGGTTTTTTTTTTTTAACAATTTTTTACCTGTTTCTTCTTAGGTGCTCCATCAGCTCCTCTCTTACCAGACTTCGTTTTGCTAGAATCTTTATGCACATTCTCCTTGATAAACTTAATGGTCTCTGAAATACACACAAATTTTAATAAACACACTAGACAAAAAAACCCTTACAAGCAACAGAAGTAGTTCTTACCGATGGGGAAATCCACTTCTAGATCCATCTGAGGCTCTGAGCTAGGGGTGAGGGCCTGTTTATCAGATTTGGATGGAGGATGATCTTCTGGCTTTGAGGTTTGACAAACAACTTCTGGAGGAGACATCTGCTCTGGGTCCTCCTCCGAATCGAGTTTGGTGGACTGATCTTTCAAATCAAGGTCTTCTTTGTCAGCTCCCTCATCTAAACCAGAAAGCATGATGCATCACATAAATATCTGGAAGTAGCTTGAAAACTAGATTTTAGTCTCTTACCAGAGGACGTGATGCACTTCTCTTTCTGAGACTCCTCAGCTACGATCTCTGCCATCAGGATAAGGTCGGCCTCCAGAGGATCATTGGGGATTTTCTCTTTTATCTCCTGAATGTTTTGTACAATGTGCTCTACACTGTCTAGTGTTGTAGGGAAGAACAAAGGCACTGGAACCTGCATAAAGGAGAATATTGTTAATATTTAGAGAAATAGAATAGCTATCTTGACTGTCAGGGGCCAGGTTTGACTGAATCTGTGTCGGCTGTGCTTTCCATTCCTATCATGCTCGCCCCCCCCCCCCCTTTCTCCCCGTCTCCCTCTCTTTCTCTTGGTCTTCATCTCTCTCCTTCAGTTTCTGTCTCTTTCCCTCCATCCCCCAGTCTCATTCTCCCTTTCCCTCTGCTCTCCCTCTTTCACTCCCTTTCCCTCTGCTCTCGTTTTCCAGTATTCCTCCCTCGTTCCCTCCGTCTCCCTTGCTTGTTCGCTCTGTCTCCCTCTCTCTCTCTATTGACATGCTGATGACAGAAAGTTATTCACATTTAGAGAGTATAAATAAAGCAAATAAAGCAGATGTACCGGAAAGGGAATCCCCACAGGCTGTGGGGTGAACTGGGAGTAGAGATTCATAGGCACTGGAACGAAGACTGGCACTGGAATAGGCAGTACTATTACCTTAGATGTCTCACCTGCAGAAAAAGACTCAGTCAGCATTTGCAACTGTTTACATCAAGCTGTTCATTTGTTACTCAAAACACTTAAAGCCTAACATTAGCAAGTAATTGTGACCTAATTGTGTCTCAGCATCAGAGGTTAAGGGTTTGCAGGATGTGCTTTTGTTTTTGGTGGGGCTTTTCTGTAGTAATTCCAGTTTTTTCAACATCTGAGGTGAGGAAACAAGCACTTTCTGATTGGGTTTCTGTGAACAAATCAGAGAGTTGATTATGATTGCATCAAATATTCACAATTGTACATAAGAAATACAATAAATAATAAATTATTTTGGATAATACATTTTTGAGAAGGCAGAGTGTAAAATTAAATCAAGAGAAACTCACTTTCACAGATACATCATCAGAAACTGGGTCTGAAGGAGCAAAGTAAAAAACAAATATATTGAGGAACTGTTCAAACGTTCCACTCACGTAATTAAAATTTTGGTCTGACCTTTTGCTTCAGTGTTAACCGAAATGCTTTCCTGCTTGTTACATGCATTTACAGGTTGTTTAGCTTTGTCAATGGCTGGCTGGTTCCCGTTAGTGCTTGCACAGAGAGTAGATGACTCTTGATTTTCCCCTGCGAGATGCATAGAAAACACATGCTCCCTAAACTAATTTTATTTCACAAGAAAAATTTTGTTCTTTAATTATGGAAAGTAAAAACTTTTTTGTGCTCTTCCTAACAAAACATGCAAGTTAAGGCTAGGGTAGCAGTCTAACAGATCTTCAAATTTAAGCCTAATCTGTGAAATGCAGAGCAAATATGTAAAAGTAACACAGACAGACAGACAGTGTTTGTCCAAAGACTTACCCGTAGTTGTGATGAAGCTTCCAATGACCCCCTGCAGACTACAGAAGAACATCAGGCATCGGAGGCTGCAGAAGTGCTTCATCTCCCCCAGCCATTTCACATGTTCACTCATCTGCGCCTCCTTCCAGCACATCGAGCACTTCTTTTCCTGTCGTAATTATACAAGAACAGCACTGTAACTCTCAGCAGCCAGAAGGAATCTTCAGTACTTTCCTATAAAAATAAAAAACCTGAACATGAGCTGCAACTATACATCACAGTTTTACTAATTCTTACAGTCTTCTAATTTTACTCGTACCATCTTAAACATGATTGCATAATTATGTTTTGATCTTAGCAGCTGTGTTCCTCTTCATTCCTCAAAACTTTGGTCAACACAGTTGAATTGTCATATTCATTAAGATCATCGAAAGGTCTCTTATTCAAGCAGTCAACTGACAATGAAATCTTTCCTTTAGCTTAGTTGGTGGAGCATTGGGTTAACCAAATAAGGCTTTGGAATTCATTCCCAGTAAAAGCAAGGTATGAATTTATGCGTCTTGGGTTCACTTCTTAAGTGGCATTGTCACCAGAAGCAGGTTAACACACTTAACTGGACAGGGTACACTGTGTAGATGCTTGAAAATCTCATTGTACTCTCTTCTTCTGAAAGCCAAGTCTGCTATGACCAGCTGGCCTGCCATTGTAGTTTTGCTTTTTTTCAATCTTAATTAGACATGTCACTACTAGAGGAACCTGCTGATTGGTAGACGAGGCTGCTAGTATCTGTAAGTAAAAAAAAGATCCCTCATCGGAACTTTCTCTCTCACTGTCCCTGGCTGAGGCCAGAATCTAACGAACTCAGCCAGCAACAAACAGAGTAACAGAGGGGTAGGGATAGTGGCTTCTACTAGAAGCGAGTGGAAGAAGGCTGGCTTCTGATGAAATTGAGATTGTAAATCAGGTTTAAAGTGTGTGTGTGTGTTCCGTTGATTTATTTTTCCTGATAGTTGAATGTGGTTGCACATGCATTGTTAAGTGATATTGCTTTTTGTGTAGCCAAACAAAACATTACCTGACACATTTGTGAGCGATGTCTTAACACGCAATCCCTTCCACAGAACTCTTCTTGTTTGTCATCAATGACCTCAGTCATGACAGTATTAGACATGCCGTTACAGTAAAAGCAGTCATGACACACTTTACTTTTCCAACGCTTGGCAAAGTTCTGCTCATGCAGCGACTTGCATTCTGTATATAGACAAATAAAACAAAAAAGTAATACAAAACTCAATCTAATTTCAAGGCTACCAACATGAAATATAAACTAAAATTCTTCTACTTACGTGTGGTGCAGAAAAAACGGTCAAATCTGTTTATCTTCCTCATCGCTAGCACCTTTTTATTTTGGCTGCATTGTTGGCAGCGTAATGTCAAAACGTTGGCCTTTTTAAACTCCTCAATGCAGTCGTTCCCACACAAAGCATACATTTTCCTCTAAAAAAAATAGACGTGTTAATAGTTGTTAAGCTTACAGTTAGTGTGACACAGTAACTTACGTACCTTGTACTCCAGGAGTTCTGGCTTGTGAATGAAAGGCTGCAGACACTGATAGCAGGGAATCTTCGCCACATTTTGGCCCACCCCACTAGGGGTGCTAGACTCTGTTGGTGTTGGTTTTGGGGTGACAGATTTTGGCAAAGCTTTATTGCTGCTTGTAGAAGTTACTGTGTTGACCTGTGTAATGGGGTTTGTACTACTGGAGCATTCCTGAAGCAATCAAGCATTCAAATTTTAAATATATAGTTTTTTTTGTAGAATTTAGGGTAAAATGTCAATAAATACCTGATGTGCTCTTGCACAAGGAAAGCTGCAGAAGTTCTGAACGGATCCATCAGACATAGGTATCTGGTACTGAGGAATAACTTTCACATTGCAGTTTTTGCATTCCAGGGGTACACCTGTGCATTTAGAAAAGGCAAATGAATGCTAAAAAGTCCTCTAAGTCAAATCCAATAGCTACCTTTTTCCAATATAATAGATTTAGAGCTTAGAGCAGTCAGGCACATGCCAGTGGTGGATATATTTTTTTTATCTAAAATTGCAAAAACATCAGAATCAAGATTCAATCTTGTGTGGTTTATAATAATTGTTGCTGTTTGAAAGGTCTGATTAAACTGCTCCTAACCTCTACAAAGTAATTATTATTTTGTTCAAGTCAGTGGAAATATTTGAATGATGAATTAAAGGTTACAGTGAATAGTGACAACTACTTGTTCTTACAATTCCCTAATGCCTTGCCACCATTCAACATCTCAGAAATCATTTTGCCATTTCACATTATCAATGTCTCATCCTGATTCTGACTGATTTTAGTAAATGGTGGAAAAAGCAAGGCCCATATAACACTACAGATAAGTTAAGAAGTTTAAACTACCAACATAGAATACCAAATGAACCAGTTCTCAACATCATGCTTTTGATGTTGGTGAACAGAGTAAAAACAAGATTATAAATAATTTAAATTGTTTTTGAAAGACCCACAAAAGTCATAGAAGTGATTTTGAACTTATATATCTATACCAGAAAAATAAACAATGCACACCAAGTTTTTGCTTTCCCATTTCTGAAATTTTACTTTTATACTTCATTATTGGCAGATGGCAGACAAAAAATTGTGAGAGGAGTATTTAGGAATAACAAGTATCCTGTTTTTAAACAACTAACTTACTGTTTGGTTTATTGATATCTACATGTGATTCAGTATAGGGATGATTGTTGAAATGATTTAGCTATAAACATGTGTGTAGCAATTAAAACATGCTAAAGCTCTATGAAATGCCTGTTAGTTGGAGAAACAAAAATCTAATCTAGTAAAATGAATACCATAGGTCTCAAAGCTCTAATTAATTAATTCATCATGTTAAAAAGTTAACTGATGTATAAACACCCCCAAAATGTCAATTTAAAAGAAAATACAAGTATACCAGTATAACAAAGAATTTTATATTTATTTGGGATGTTGTGATTCAAACTGATAAAGTATTTGTGATAAATGCTTTAGCCTTAATACCTGGCAACCTGACTGATGGGTTTTTACTAGCTCCAACACAAGAAGTGGAGCAGAAAAATTCCCGGGTTCCATTTTCATTTGGACAATCCAGTGCATCCACAGCCGGCTGGTGAAGATTACACATCTTGCAAGCGACAAGCTTCAGTCTCCTCTAAAAGTACAAATTCAATTTAGTAATACCTTTAGTCTCCAATAAAAACAGATTTCTAAAAGTTGTTCTACCGTTTTGAAAGCAGTGAGGCATTTATGGTGGCAAAACTTGAGAACTTTACTCCCAATCGACAGGGACAGGCACTGGGAGCCCGTTCCATAGCAGTAGCCACCACAGAACTCACAGCTGCTCATGTTCAGCTTGTTGGAGGTGCGAAACATGTTGAAGCAGTCGTCACTGCACAGCTTAAAGATGGAGCCCATGAAGTTCACCTCATGACGCATCTGCAAAAAAAGAACCTTTCAATAACTTCAAAATGATGACTATGGTTGATATGTAATTTCGGTATACCTCCATTTCAAGTATGTGTAAAAATGTTTTACCATGAACTTAACAGTCATGCAAATAAAACTACAGATCTACCTTTTTAACTTTGCCTTACAAGAGCAAGTAAGAGCAGGCCTAAACAGAATCTGCAGCCAGATTACCACAGAATTCCTATTGAATAATAATAATCACTCTCTGTTCTACTAGCAGACATTGAATTATTTCCAGTGTTTGTTCTCCCGTTCTCATACCTTACATAAAACTTTTCCAAATTCTGTGAAAAAACTACAAAAAAAATCCAGCAGATTCTGTCCAGTTCTTAAAAACTAGTTTAAGCTCATAATCTAAGAAACAACCCTTTTGCTTTCGCTGTACGTGTTAATATTAAAAAGGAAATGATTACCCAACAAACATAAATACTTTTTAGCCCACTCTCCATCTAAACAGAGTGCATAGAGAGAGACAGTAAGTGTGTGAGAGAGAGCTAGAAAGAGAGAAGTACTCCTCATCAGAAAATTATCAGACTACAGCTGCTTGACACACAAGCTTCTCCTGAGAATCAAGGTCATATGAGAGACTCCAACCAAAGATTGTGTACAAGCATGTGTAATTTTGTGAATTCTCAAGTCTGAAAGGTCATGAAGCATTAATATGTCTTTCATGTCATCGCACTCAACATATGAGATACGAGTAACTGGAGGAGAATAACTTTCACTAAAACTGTTACAAGTAAGAGATAAGGTAAGATAGACTTTTTTAAATCCCACAATGGGGAAATTCTGTATGTACAGCAACATAAGGAAAACTACAACAACACCAACAGAAGGATCCATGGGATCGATAAGTGAAACAATAGAAAACAAAAACGTGATATTGGTACTCCTTGTTTGCAGAGTACCTGCGAAGTATAAATATGAGGTTACAGAGCCTAATATAAGGTAACCACTCTTTCTTCCATTTCTACAGGATCAATTATTTGTAGTGAATAGCCTGTAAATAGTTCCCTTCCAAAATAATTTCATTTTACCATTAAAGAGAAAAGGCTAAGACAATATAAAGCCAGACTTAACATGCCATATATCCAAACATGATACATACTAATCCTGTCGTCTGACACACTCTGCACTTGAGAGATAAAGCAGTGTGGCATTCCTGACTGCAGAAATCCTTCAGAGAGCCAGACATGTCCACTGGACCAACTATGATGCACCTGAGATCGCAAATATCTCTGAAACGAAAAAGGACACCTCATGAGACATTTGAAAGTTTCCTCCATTTGCACAGAAATGAACATACTTACTTTAGACAGTTGTGACATGTTTTTTTCTTGGTGTTGTGGAAACATTCAAGGGAGCATTAGAATTTGGATGAGCTGGTGCTCTTAAAGACTTTCTCTCCCTTGTTAATAACTCGACAGCAGGTAGTACAGAGCATATTCATCTTTTTGATGGGCAGAATGGGTGCTTTTGGGATCGTTGCTCCTGCAAAATTAAAAATGCAAATGAAAGATGTGACAATGCTCTGGACAGTATCAGTAAACATTAATCCATTTCTGTCCATAGTTTGCTTTGGTGATTCAAATCAACCAACTCAAGCAAATTCATCAAGAAACCATGAACAACGCTTGACCTTTGATGAATTTGGAAGGAAAGTTTAAATAATTTTAAAAATGACATTACATCTTTTCTCTCTGTACTTCCACTGTTGATTTCTCCTCAACTTTATGATTATCTTGGCTTTCTGAGGACAACAGTTTTTTTTGTTGCATTTACATTTATGCATTTGGCAGATGATTTTGTCCCAAGCGACTTACGTCAGGGGAGAGACAATATGCAATTTGTTACACCGTCAAAGTCTTATCCCAGCTTGCTCATAATAGAAATTGTATCAACTTATCAATAAACCATAGCAGGAAGGAAATATAGGAGGAAGATAAAGACAAAGGAGGAAAAAAAAAGTTTTCAGTTGCTGTTTGAAAGCTGTTAGTGTTGCCTAATAGGTCTTAAAACATTTTACTAGCTCCTCACTCCTGCACTTCTACATATCAACTTTCAAGATGTCACAAGTGTAATTCTTGCCTTTCGAATTGGTATTTAGCGCAGCATCACACTTTTCTTTCACTTGTAATCCAATCTTTGCAGAATCGTCCTGTGAGAAATCAGTTACATACTTATATGCGACATTGGACAAACTCTTTTAACCTAATTTAGAACATGACATTTTACCTTCCGGAAGCCCATCGTGGGTTAAAAAGCAAGACTGGTGCCAGGCACAGATGATCAATTTTTGCGGGAGCTGGATCTATAATTTATTTTCTTTCTTGAGTCAAAATCTAAATCTCCAGGAGAATACTTCTCATCTCCTTCTAAATCATCCGACGGGCTGTCAGAGTCACTCTCAGTCCCCTAGAACAGCAGCAGATGGACACTTTAACACCATTCATTTAACCAAATGATATAATTTTATTATTTACAACTTGATATATTATTGCTGGCATAATTTAACTTGAACAAAAAAGGAAAGGGAAACCTTAAAAGTACATTAGTTGTTTTTTATTTCTCGACTACAGAAGAAAGCAAAGCTGTTGAAGCTAAGGAACAGAATTTAAAAGGTCTGTGTGCAGTGATTTTTTATACATCATATATGTTTCAACCATTATTATGCAGCTTCCATTAGATACCTCCAGCTACATACAGTCTCCTCTCACAACGCCAGCTTCAGAACAGTGTGAGAGACGCCTCACTGCAATCAAAGTCTTTAACCAACTTTCCTCAGCACAGACTCATTTTAGAAGATAATACTTAAAGATCCTCTCCAGTTAAAATTAGGACTTCTAAATTTCATATCACTTTTAATCTCTGATGTGTGAATTATGGCAGTTATTTTCAGTGGATGTTGCTTCCGCTTTTGAAAAGCCTGTTTATTATCCCCTGATTTCTAAGTAATGTTCTATTTCTAGAAGTCAATGTGTTATCACATGATGCTGGGAATCTGAATTTAATGTCCAACCTGACGTGGGAGAATACAAGAATTAAAATATTGCTGGTGTTTCCAATACGAGATATGATTCCAATACGTGAGCTTTTTCATCACACAACAGCCCAATCATTCATGTGAAGCACCATCTAAAGAAGATCTAAATGCTTAAAGTAAACAAATGATACTTCTTTTTGATTAGTGTAACAAGCTACACAGCATCTTTGTTCAACATTTGGTTTCAGCCGTATTCAGAGTGTTCCTCACCTGTCACTTAATATTATTATTACTGACCCTATCATAGACTTGATATTGGTAATGTGTGGATGGTAATGCCAACAGAATACAAGAAACCAACCTGAACACTGTCTTGAGTTGCACATTTAGGTTGCGAGCCTTGACCAAGCGGAGTCTCCTAAAACAGATTTTAATAATATATTTTAAAAGAAGAATCAATTTTAACATTTAATTAAGACACGTATAACTAAAATGGAAATGATATTCATTAACATAATTTCTTCAGACCCTTCCGTTTGAAAATGCAAGCAGAGAGAAAAAAAAACAAGTATACAGAATCTTTAACATAAGTGTTAGATTATTTCAGGACTATAAGTCACATTTATAAAGCAAACATAAACCATTTCTTGAATCATAGGACAAGGCCGAGTCACTGCGTGTGTCATCAACCAAAGACTGGACTGAAATTACATCACGTCCATCCATCCATCTTCATGTCGGCTTTATTCCCTTTCGGGGTCGCCACAGCGGAATGAACCGCCAACTCACTGGCATATGTTTTACGCAGCGGATGCCCTTCCCTGCCGCAACCCATCGCTGGGAAACATTCACACACACATTCACACTTTAACACTATGGGCAATTGTTCTTATTCAATTCACTTATTCTGCATGTCTTTGGACTTGTGGGGAAACCGGAGCACCCGGAGAAAACCCACGCGATCACGGGGAGAACATGCAAACTCCACACAGAAATGCCACCTGCCCCAGCCGAGCCTAGAACCAGCGACCTTCTTGCTGTGAGACGACCGTGCTACCCACTGCGCCACCGTGACGCTCAATTACATCACGTGACAAAAATAATAATTATTGAACAAAAATAATTATCGATTTATAATAATTTGGAATCTGCTTACGATTTAAACAGAAGTACGTTATGGCGTAGACGTTGAGTGCTTGTAGGTAGCAATCTATTTTATGTGTACATTTGGATGTTTTTTAAAGGCAATTGTTATTTCTCTTATTGTATTTTAACGTCTTTATAATGTGTACTGTGTGGATTTGATGTCCAGCACCCTAGAAAACTCTATGCTGCGACGAGGCGCTATTCGCATAAAGATTGATTGATTAGGTCTCACAACATACTAGCGGTTAAAATATATTGAACTAGAAACGAGTAACGTATATCGAGAGATCGGTTTTTATTGGCTAATGTAACGTTAATGCCAGAAGTGAACGAAAGAGACTCACGCACCTCTCTGAGTTGTGCCGCCGCTTTAGGAACAGCAGACCGTTTTAACCATCGCCCATTCTTCCCATTCGAGGACACGAAAGCGCCAGGAGGGAAATGTTCGCTGCACATCCTCAGCTGCTTAACTTGTCGCAGGGGTGAATCGACATCGCGATGGGCTGCAGTGAGCCACAGCTTCAAAAGCTTTGAATTAAAAACAGGGAAGGCGTGAAACGTGAGACTCTCTTCTGCAGCACTCGCCGAACTTTCGCGCTTCCCTGAAACCTTTGTTCGGTTCTTGCATCCATAAAATGCACACTTCAGCACCATCTCTACGACGTTTTTAAATTAACCAACATACAAACAAAGAATGAAGGAGTTAAACGACGGAAGGAGGCTTGCGATTGTAAACAGTAAAGTTGCACTTCTGTCATGGGTTTTCTCGCGAGATAATGACGTCGCTTCTCTGCTCTCGCATAACAACACGCATGCGTGTAGTACTAATACCTTAAGCTATTAAAACCCATCGACAGTAACATTTCAACACTTTTTAAAAATGATTTTTTTTTGCCATAGGAAACTTTCAACCTCAATTTAAAGCCTGTATTCTCCAAGATTGATAAAACGTCATAAATAATTAAAAAAGGTTTAACACATTTATAGCTTTAATGTAATATTCACATTTTTAAAAGCCATGTGCCCAAATTACCCGATTTGTGTTCAATAGATTTTCAAACCAAAGAACCTAAGCAGCATTTAGAAATAAGAATAACTGTACAATTTTCAATTTAAATTGTACAAGTATTTTATATACATTTTAAAATAATTGTAAATGTATTAAAATTACCATATCCTTTACTCAAAAGACACTTTTTAAATAACATGTTTTTAATCTGTAATTATATTAATTTATTCAGTGAAACACTATTTGTTTTAAGTGCGTGGTAATGGTCTTTTACTTTCTGTATTAATAGTACAATAAAAATACATTTCTGGATCCTTTTTCTGAAAAAAAAAACCTTTCATTTAATAAAAATACGTAAATAAATGCTTGATTTCCTAATGTGCATACAAATGTGAAAATAACCAGACAATTTCATATTTCAATTTAGTTTTTATAAAAGGAAATTCTGAAAACCATGACAATGAAGATGTAAATATCTGAAACTGGGTAAAAGTCACAGATCTTAAAGTTTAGTGTCTCATTAGGAACAAATCATTTTCAGTCATCATGAACATCCCTGCTGGATAAATGACATCTTTCATTCAAAATCTATCCATCTCTACACATAACAGGAATTACTGTCATGTGCAGCATCTAAACATTCATTCCAAAATTCATCTTGTATCTATTATCCAAATATGGAAGATGAACTCAAATACACAATGAAAGTTGCATTCTTGTAATTCAGCATCCTCATTACTATCCAAAATTCATTAGCTGGTCTCATAGTTTTGTCTTTTTTTTAATAAACTGGCATTTCTGGTCAGAAATCAAAGACTATAGTCCACATCACTGTTGAAATCATGATCATCAGCTGTTTTTTCTGCCTCAAGATGCAGTTCTCTGACAACAAGCATTCGTGTGAGCATGTTGCCCAAAGCTTCTTCACTCAGAGAGCTAGTGGAGAACCACATGGGGCTGCTGGGGACACAAGAGCGCTCGGGGCTCAGGTAGAAATCTGTGGTGCGCTGCCTTACGCTGGGAGAGCTACAATAAATAGAAAATTTGTATTAAATAAAATACATAAATTCCTTGTACTTTTAAACAAAGTAAAAAAAAAAAAAATAGTACCATTTGCAAAGATAAAACTCAAATAGCCGGACCGGACAACGAAGTGGATTGTCTGTATTCTCCTTTATCTCGTATTTACTTTCATCATCATCATCATAATCATCGTTGTCATTGTTCTCTTTTTTATCAGGAACCAAATCTAAATTGAGAAAACCGAGCAAGTCATAATCTAAAATGTGCATACTAACATCTTATCATCTAAAATATGACTGATTACTGACCCTTTTCTTCCTTTGGAGGATAGAAACGCAAGCAGGGCACTTTTGAGTTGCCCTGGTTCTTTGAACATCGCACAATGTGGCCGAAAGAGAGGCGCATGTGCTGCTCAACAGTTTTGAAGTTCAAGTGTTTGGTGAAGAAGTAGAGCAGAGTGTTGAGGAGCACACCAGGGGAGAACGCTCCGAGCTGCCTACTCTCCCACAGATACTCCTCCTCCACTCGAGAATGAACATACCCTGAAGAAAAGCAGATGGTTTTCACAAACAAGCCAATCAAAACTTTCCAAAAACTTACATTTTCTACTATTTTCAGACAAGGAAAAAATACACTATGCAATACATCTTACTTTCAAAGCTAGAAAAACATCATTTTTTTATGATAAAATAGGTTTAAAGAGTTTTAGGTTTCACCCTAAAGAAAATAGGTGTAAAGAAAGGTCTAAGAAAAAGAAAGGTCTAAAAAAATAAATGTCACATTAGACTTCAGCCAGTTTTGTGTAAATTATAGATTTTTTACATAGTTATGGTACATCAAATGTATCTATTGAAAAGTGTGGAAATTCAACAGGATTTTTGCTGATACTAGACAAAGCTTGGCAAAGATTGCAGACTGCAAACTAGTGTAGAAAAACACATTCATTTGAAATAACACAGTTTTTACTACAGAGGTCGTAAATAAGCTTCAATATCTGGCATTACAACTGAGGAAAGACAAATGCGCCCCACTTGAGGCCTTGAGGCATTATCGGTCTCCAATTTTAATAACTTCACCTCTGAAGCTAGAGCTTGACAGCAGATCTAATGATTAATTTGCACTGATTTGAATACTAATGGATGTCAGTTTTCTTCAAACAGGAGAATCACTGAGGCTAAAACAAACAACTTTTAGATATTTTCATTAATACTCAGTATGTCCTGTCTGCTCTATAAGTGTGACAAAAAAATGTGTCCAAAAACACCCTTTGGTGCATTTTTATGTGAATAATTGTTAACTACCAAATTGTTATCAATAAAATTCACACACTTATTTGTGTTATACACATTTTTCCTCACTATTTGAAGTTTCAAATCAATTTGCTACCTTTTTTGTGATTTACAGTGAAAAATTTGAGCATGATTTTATGTTAAATATACATTTTGGTGATATGTCACACCATATCCATTTGTATAAGAACAAATTGAACAAAACAGCTGTCTGCATATATGAACAAAAACAATAAAAAACTAATTCTGTTCCCTCATGACAGAAATTCCAATTATTTCCTCAAAATATAATTAGGTTACAAAATGAACATTTTCATATATGTTAAAATATCCAGATATTGTTCAGCACTAAATTGATAGTAGACATGTTTGGACTGTGAAGCAAGCACCAGAAACCACATCGTCTCATATTATCAAATAAAATCAGATAAAGCTCCACTCACCACTGGACAGGATAGCTGGTTTCCACCCCTTGAGTACATTGGTCAGTTCCAGACAAAATTTAGTGTAAAAGACATCTGTGAATATGTTCTCCATTCGATTGTTCTCAAACAAGTACTGTCACCAGAAAAAAAAAAACAAGAAATAAACCTAACATGTCAGGCTGAAAATAAATCTACATTTATTGATTTCCATGTTGCGTTTTATTATACATATTTATTCTACAACAATATGTTAAATCCACCACGTAGTTGAGGCTCTAGAACAAATTTGACCCTTTTATGAATTAACACTTATAAGTTGTATAGTTTTCAATATAAATGTAAATATTTTCTAAAATGATGGATTCTCTATGGATGGAAAAATGCTCAAACTCTAGCAGATACAAAAGATTCATCAGAAACTCTGAAACCATCATTTTGAATGTGTGCAGCTAGTGTTTCTTATCTCACCTGCTGGATACCCAAGCAGAGGTAAACAAGGCTGTCTGGGCTGTACTTCTCTCCATTGGGTCGCCGGGCTTCAGAGATGAACTTGAAGAGGCCATAACTGATCTCTGCTGTACAACACTTCAATAGGTCTTCCTTTACCATCATGGCACGTGCTGGGAATAATAAAAAGGACATTTAATAGTTAAAAAGCATGACTATGTCTTTAGCCTGAACAACATACAATACTTGTAGCACCTCTCAGCTGACAGAATCTGTTTGCTCACATTTTTTAAACATTTCTTTCCTTCATTCCTTGTAGATTTATTAGTTGCAAATAAGTTAATGATAAACCATGTAATTTTAACTGTAAAGCAATACACACAGATTAAGATATCTAAAAAACAATAAAAGAAAACAGTGAAGTTAAATAGAGGCATTATATGAAGTTTAATAGATGTGGTCAATGTGTGAAAAGCATGCACCATTACACTAGTATAAATAATACTACTGAAATAAATGCACAAGGATTTAGAGTTGGTTCAAGATTTGAGAAGGTTATTTAAAGAAATGGGAGGTCAGGCAGGTCAGTAATACTTAAATAAAAAAATAATGTTATACAGAGTTTTCTGGATATTTCTCCTGTTCCACCAAGTCTCTGTTGCACAGACAAATTAATGCAGATTTTCCTATTTTTTTATTGTTTATCAGTCCATCCCCGCTAATGCCCCTCTTAGTAATTGTAGGAATTGATAGTATGTTTTCCAAACAACTGTTAAACAAATATACTCATGACAACTCTTAAAACTTTGTCCTTTTTCCATAGTCAGATCTCCATATGAAAGGAATTCTGGGTAAATGGCTTACAACCAAATTTGGGAGTCTCCATGTTGGGTTGAGAGTTCCTCCAGTGCACCCATTCCTTCCATGCATTGACGCCATACTCGTTTTGTAGTTTGGGGGGATTGTATGGTGAAGGTTTGGGGTCCGGTCTTTCTGGTGACACATCTACTGTCTTGCGACCCTGTACAGCAGCAACAACAAAACATGTAGTAAACTTAATCTTTACATTTTGTATTTACCTTTCTAAAATGTCTTAGAAAAACACTATTAAATATCATGTCAGCACAGCTTAATTTTAAGACAAATAATGAGCAAAAAAGAAAGTGAAAGAATGGCTTTTTTTTAGTACAACTGCATTTTGGTCAGACTCCTTGAGACTGGCCTTCTTGCCATTACTTTCCTGTCCAAACCGGCCCCCAAAATACAAAGCCAACAATATAGCGAGTAAAGAAGCTTTAACTCAATTTAGGCAGTGGCAAACTTTTAATTAAAAGGTTGTGATGTTTTCATTTCAAGCTTCAGCTGCAGGGCATCTGCATGTTTAGAAGCTTTACATTTCAGACCTTTTAAGATTACATTGGTAATGCATTTTAGGAACAACTTGAGACAAATCCGCAGAAAATCGAACAGCAGAGATAAAGATTTTAAAGTGATGCACACAGAAACAGACAGAACAGCTATGAGTGATGTGCTAGGAGTATATATATATATATATAAAATTTCAAAGGAAAAGTAATTGGAGATTAACTTGGCAGATTCTTATCTTTCTCAGGGAGTTGCAATCTCAAAACATTCTTCAAGTTAGGGCAGGTCAATACAGTCTTACCTCTGAGAAATTGACAAAAAAAAGTTGCTACAACATCTTCAACACAACATCTTCAAAGATATATTTCTTAACTAAGCAAGACTGAAAGATAGAGCAGTGGTTCGATCCCCACTAGGGCCATTCTGCCGTTGTTGCCCTGGGTAAGCCACTTCACCCACATTGCATTGTATGGATGTGTGTGATTGTTGGGTTATGTGAATGTGGGGGTGAATGAATAATGCGCTGATCATTCTAAAGCATCTTTGAGTGTCCAGAACAGCACTACATAAATTGAAGGCATTATTATTATTTGTTTGTAATTTATTTTAATTCATTGAATTGTTCTCATGACTTTACTTGTTTAGACGCAGTAGTTTGGAACCCTTGCATTATAAAATGGATCGGATTGAGGGGAATGGTAATGAAATATATAGGAACTATAGTGATTCTGAAGCTTATTTACATAACCCAACCACAAACACAAACTAAACCTCTTCACTCAATTCTTTGAATAGAGACTGTTCCTACCCGTTTCTTCCGTGGAGGCCCATTGTGTCCTTTCTTACGAGATTTTCGCTTGCCTGGATTCACCTTTTCATGCTGTGTTTGATCACAGCTCGCTGAAAAGTGAAAGAGTAGAGTTGTTCAGATTTTGACATCACATATATTAATCATTTGTTTCAATGTAAAGTAACCTTGAAAAATAAATGACAATTGGTGTAATCTTGCTATGTAACATGTCTATGCATGTGTTTGTTTACAACATTTTCTGGACAATTAGCCACAATTTATTTCATGCTTTGTACCTTGAGAATTATAATATGAATTGTCTAACTTGTAAAACAAAAATTAATACAATTGTATCTTTTATGAAAAGGTTAAATAATCTGGTAATCATATAATTTATGTTACCCACTTGCAGTCAGTTGCCATTTTATGACCACATTTATGTCATGTTTAAAGGCCATGTTTGGAAAAAATCATTTAGCAACATGTTTTTATGTACCATCTTTGTGTTTAAATATCTCCTTACAATGTGTACATCTGCTTCTTAAAGAGATATGGCCCCAGTAGTCTGTAAATTGCTGTATTTATTTTTTTCCAAACAATAAATCCAGGATTAGCTTAGAAAATGTCACATGATCAGGTTTGGAGGTCACTGTTCATGGAGATAGCAGATTTCTGGTGAAAGCATTAGTCAAGAAAACTTGACTAATTAATTTTGTTTACTTACAGGCCATTCCCTTGCGGTCATTTTTGTACACCTTAATTGTACACTTGTATTTGTTTTTTAGTTGTAAATCTGATTTAAATTAAAGAATTTCCATCTCTTGAATTGTATTAGATGTTTGTTTTTTTTTTTATTTTATTTAAGCTCTTACTGGTTGGGTAGTCTGCCTCCAGGTCCATGTGTGGCTTCACTGCTGAGGACAGCTGGGTTTCAGATACGGCCAGAGAAGTAACCTCTGGTTCCGGACTATGGTCCCATGATTGGCCAGGAGACGCCGGGTCCTCCGCCCAGGCAAGGTTGCGGGAAAGAGCTTCAAGATCTAAATCTAATAAATTTTCAGCCCGATCTAAAAAGCAACAAAACATCAACAAAAAACCAAGGGAATTATGATGTAGACATTAAAAAAATATATTGGAATATAATTTTCATTGGCTAACTAGGAACAGCTTTTCTCTATCTACTACACAGTCCATGAAAGGATATTCCCATTAATTATATATATATTTTTTATAGTATGCAAAATATCTTCTTAATAGCAAGTACGTCCCTTAAGATAACGATTTAATCTCTTTGATGGGTTGGACTGCACCATACATTTTTAAGATCAACCTTTCCACAGCTCACCAGAGGAAGAGATCCGCTGCTCTTTCTCTGTGTCTTGAGCCACCATCTCTGCCATCAGGATGAGGTCGGCCTCCAGTGGATCATCAGGGATCTTCTCTTTGATTTCTTGAATGGTCTGGACAATGCTTTCAGCACTATCTAGCGTTGTGGGGAAGAACAAAGGCACTGGGACCTGCAGAATCACACGGAAGCACATGTGATGATAGGTATACGTATTTAGTGCAACATTTTGTCTTGAGATGTTGAAGAAGCAATCACCGCATTCATTTTGGGAGAGATAAACTATGTTCAGCTTGACCTTGTAAACCTTATAAAAAAAGTTATGAACCACCATTGGAGTTATTTTGATGTCTTATATTTAAAGGGTCAACATGATTTTTGTAAGAAAAAAAGCTTTTATTGCAGTCTGGAAAAACAGACCTTGTGGTTTTGTAGTAATAATTCATCCACATTATGCGTGGTATAGTTTTACCTAAAAGAGGAAAAGATTAGTTTTCATTGAAATAACAGTTTTATTTCTTTTTACAAACAGATAGGCTTTTGCCATTTCTGGTCTACCACAAGTATTTTAGGATAGCCCCCTTTAATTTAGAAAGAAGAGTAGCTTAATCTTAGGCGAATGCTTTCTTCATATTATTTCAGCCAATGGATTAATTTGGAGTAATTATGGCAATTTTGAGGAAACCGACCAAACAATCAAACTACTTTGTTTTTTAAGGAAAGGCTTTCCTATAATCAAGATCTGTGCTCCTATTTAACCTTAAATTAATTAAGTGGTAACCTTAAATTAACAAATGGTTAGGTTTTACATTTTCCCTTTTTGTTTTCCTCCAGAGACACAGTAGCAGAAACTTATAAAGTAATATGTATAAAAAAATGTAAGTTCAGTCTCGAATAAAGCCTCAAGTGAAATTGATTTACTGTACTTAACCATTCTATGAAAGTTTTTCTTTTCAGCAACAGCTTATTCACAGATTATTCATGCAGATTTTTGTGACATTTTTCTTTTATTATGTTAATCTTTTTAAACAAAGTCAAATAAATCTGTACAAAATATAACTCATTGTCCAGTATTGAATATCAAGACATGAACATCAAAAAAAAAAACAAAAAAAAAAAAAACAACCAAACAGAAATTCGGACAACGCTCGAACAGAAGTCAGACAGAATCTTTGAAGTGCATTCCTTTAAACTGTGGCGTCTTTACCTTCAAATCAAGCAAACCACTACACTCCATTACCTGCACTGTTTTTTCCTCTTGCTAGCTACAATGCGATTATGAACATAAAATTTCACAGCCTTCCAACTACGGTTATGCAGAGCTTTTGGTTCAGCTTGCAGGCATCTCTCACAGTCACTTTTTCTTGGCCTAGTGTAAGACTTAAGGAATTTCTTCAGGTGCTTTTCCACTGCCTGCACTTCTGCCTTCTTCCAGGGGGTCTTCTTTACGAGACTTTTACCTTAAAGTAACAAAAAAAGAGGGGGATTAAGAGAGCAGCTTTACAATGCAAAGTTCTGAATCTTAACTTCAGCATCTATGGCTCCAAAGCATAAAGTGATACATAATGACTGTATAAACGGCTAAATTCAGATTTTAGATCATTGAGTGTATAAGTAATTCATAAGCTATGGTCTGGTGAAGCGGTCAGCAATCCGCGGCTCTGGAGCAGCATGCAGCACTTTAGCGCTTCCCTAGGTGCTCCCTTGAGACTTTTCAAAATTTTTGAAAATGGAAAAACATTTTTTTGTTTAATATGGTTTCTATAGGAGGGCTAACATTCTTAGCTGTTTTTATAAAGTGCTTTCTTATTTTTATCAGTTTATATTTGGAATGACACTTAGGGATATTATCAAATCAAACTTAAATTGTATCAATTTGATTTTATACACTTTTCAAAGGGCTGCTGTTTTATTTTTGTAGATGCAGGCTGCATTTTATGGCACTGTTTGTTTCACAAATGGGGGCATGTTATGCATGTTCCAATTTCATGTTGTTTTTTGGAATCCTCAAAATAAAAATGACAACATAAATCTGATTTCTTTATTGCATTTCTTTAATTTCAGCAAAGCAATGAAACATAATTAATTAATATTGTAATGAAGTTAAACTTGAGGCAGCATCGTACAACAGAGTAATCAAGTGGTGCGTCATTCTCTACAGAAACAAAATAAACATTTAATCATAAAGGCTCATTATGTATTTGTAGCCAACTTAGTCATTTTTATAGTAGGCTAATAATGATACATACAGTATGTGTTGCCTTCATTATAAGGCTTATACAAGGCTTTTCATTTTTTTTGCAGATACAGACATATTTGTTTTTGTTTTTTTTGGTCCAATATGGCTCTTTCAACATTTTGGGTTGCCGATCCCTGGTCCAGTGGATAAGGAGATCGACTTATGATCAGAAGGGTGCCAGTTCGATCCCCAGATTTACCAAGTTGAAGATGGTGGGAGTGATGAAACACTTGCTCTCCCATCTTCAACAATCACAGCTGTGCTGTTGAAGATGGGAAGCCATGGCTGCCCACTGCTCTGGGTGTGTGTTCACAACGTGTTTGTTCACTGCTTTGTGTGTACACTGGGATTGGTTACATGTGGAGCAAAAATTATGGGTATAAGTCACTGGTCACTGGTCATGGGTAAACTGGTCACTTTCACTTAAGTTGATACAAACAAATACTTTTAGAGATGTGAATTGTGGATAAATGAAGTTGGTGCAGGAAGTGTCACCACACACAGGACTTGCCTCATCCTCAAAATTCAGAAACAAAAAGTAATTTCAATCCCAAAACACTTTTTATTAAGACTTGTTAGCCGAGGACAGCACTTGGGACCGAGTCGTTGAACCTGTCGGTGCTGAAGGGAGCATTTCGTGTTTTTTAATCTTTTAATGAGATATATATATATATATATATATATATATATATATATATATATATATATATATATACACACACACACACACGCACACACACACATAAAACGCCAAAAGAATTTTGCATTAGGTAATGTGATTTCCATGACACAATTTTTTTAAATAAAGGAACAAGCAGATGTGTTAGGAGTATTTTCTTCAAAAGCTTATTATTTGGATTTTATCTTAACAGGTTGTTTCTCACTATAAACAACAGACATGCTAACATTAAACGCAGTGCTCACCTGTCCTCAATGGCTTTCTTGCATCAAATGCTGATGATTCTCTCCTTCTCTTGGGTAAAGGTGATGAAGTCTGACGTGACAATGAAGTTGAAGGAAGTTGATCCTCAAGTGAACATCCTGCTGAAAACAGGATGGTCAATCCTACAGTTAGTGTCATGAGGGTCTACACATGCTTGCACTGGCTGAAAACCATGAAAACAAGCTAGGAAGGCACATCTTAGGATAAAAATGTTAAATAATTTAGCCATAACTGATTTAACCTTTTATTTAATCTAATCATTTAAGGAACATATCTTAATTTGAAAATAATTTGCTGCCTATCTCTTCTGCATGAAGATAACATGCTAAAATAAACATGTATAGTCCCTCGTTTAAAAAACAGTAACAGAATGTCAGTGTTACGCTACCTTTATTTGAATTTATTTGAGCTGTATAAGGCAGTTGAACACATTTGCTTTACTTCTGATGAGAAAATCTGTATTATATTGGCCGAAAATAATGACTCAAATTCAAATGCAGCCCTGCTTCCACTGATATTTCTTAAAAAAATTTTCATACTGTGTAAAATCAACTTTTATTTTGTATGTATTCAGTCATTGCTGTAAACACTGGCCCTGAACGGGCAAACATGGTTTAAATGCAAAAAATAAGAGACCACTCTGACTGTCTTGCTAATGGACATATGTTTCAGAATCTTGGTGTCGCAATGTAAAAATATTTGGACAAAAAGGTCATCATTGATGCAAGTGATTTAACATACCCAGAAGATGGTTAAGAAAAAGCACAACACAACTGCATTTGTCTCTGGGTTGTACAACTACATGACTACTACATAGACCAGCATAACCTTTTTTAAATGATTTTAGGGTTAACATTGATATAAGCATTGACAACCATAATAGGTGGAATGGTAGATGAATGCCAAAAGGAAGAGCAGTTTGAGGAGACTGAAAATCACAGGTAATTCAAGTAAGCGGGACTCTGTGAATACTGCATTCTGTACATAATGAAAGGTGTAGCGTAAGTTTTGAGTGGTTCAATAATTACCCTTAAGGCTCACTTGGACACCTTTAGTTACCTACATTTAATTGCTTATATTACCCAAAATCTTTTACATGTTTTTTTTTTTTTTTACTTTAGTTTAAATAGGGGGAATGGGTAGGTTTTACCATCTTTGTACGTCATTGACCCAACATGCATGCTTTGGGAAAAAACCCAAGCAAAAACAAGAGTGGTGCCTAAAAGGCAACATAGCATTTCTCTGAATTTCTCCATTCAAATTTCACAAACCTTTAATAGAAGATGAACTGTGTCTCTCATCTGTGCTCACATCTCCTTTACAGTCAGAGGTGTTGCCTTCATCAGTCTCAATAACTTTTTCTGCAGAAGTTGAAATTGGGTTTAGACTGGTTTTTAGCAAAGAGTAGTTAATAAACAATTAAATATTAAAGGAGACCTCAGATGAAAATCAAAACTTTCCAGCTGTTTGAACAAAAATGTGTCTTGTTGATGTGAAACATCAAGGGTTTAACTTTAATCAGAACAAATGCTATACCCTCTGAAAACAAGCCTATGCGAAACCCAACCCTCTGTGTCTTGTTTTAAACACAATTTAACTACATTTTTTCTTTTATTATCCCTGGCTTTGAAACTTGATATTTTATGATGTAAAGAAGTAGTGTTACCTCGAGTTATGAACACTTCACATTGTGGAAATATCAAGATACAAAAGGTCACGCTAAGGATATTTTGCTTCTTGATAACAAAAAAATTTCAAGATACGAAAAAGATGCATGACCTATTCAACATTTAAAATTTGCAAGAAAATACTGGGTATCCCATGACTGCATTCAACACACCTCCACATTTTCTGCTCCCCTATTGGTCAAATTCATGAATATTTTCATGTTGCATATTTTTATGGTCAAGGCTCTCCTCTGCTACCATCCATTCTCCTCCCCTACAACCTCCTCCGACACTTCGCCACATCGCTTCACTCGAAAGGTAAGGGTTATTATTTTAATTTATTTAATTCTGTTTTCATTGTTTTATTATTTATTAGATTTATAATGTGTACTTTTGAGGATTGAAGAATCCTACTTTATTTTTCATTTCAATTTTCATTTTGAACAGAGTCAGTTGGTGCAGTGCCTGAAACAGTTCGCTTTTACTGGGATTTTGTTGCGCTAAGATTGCTACAGACCTTGTATATATACCATAAAAAAATAAAATTAACTTAAAGTTAATTCTGAGGTCTCCTTAAAAAAAATCATCCCTAAAAACTACAAACCATCAGGATCAAGCCCAATTTCATCCATGTTTTTGCCTTGGAACATCTCAATCAATCCTTGGTCAAAAGCCATCAAAATCTTGCAGATCTTTGCAAGTTGTAGAGTGTTCTCTTGGAGTAGCCCGAGCTTACATTGGATCCTCAAGTCTTGCTCAAGAAAGTTTGCCAACAGGTCTACCTCACTTTCCACCATGTTCAGCACAGTTGAAAGAGTTCCAGCATGTTCAGCAAATCTGGTAACCCTCAGTGTTGTGTGATGCTTTGCATTGCATGCTTTGGCGTAGACATACAAGCAAGTTGACCCTATGAAATGAGTCATGTCTCCTGGTCTAGCAAACAAAAATGGGTTGTCTTTTAAAACGCCACATGTCTCTCTCAGCTTCACCAGCAGTTTGAGGGAAGAAAGCATTTTTGGCGTCAGGAAAATGGGGAACCCATGCTTGACATCTGTTATTCTGGTGAAATGTTTGCAAAGTCTTTTCTCCACTTCAGACAGTGCTCCATTTGTTATCTTACATTGATGAGAAGAATCTCTGGATAAAAATGCTGATAAAGGCAAGCTATCCACCTTTTCTTCTCTTCGTCGATTAAAAAGGATCATCTGAGCTAGCAACACTTTTGCTGATCTCATCCAGGTTTTAGAAGAAGGACTGTCAAGGAGTTGCTTGAAAGACATTTCTCGCATTCCACTAAGAAAATAATGCACTTTTTGTACATCTTCAGTGAAGCCAAGGAGAGTGGAAACATGCTCCTTTGACTTTCTGAGATTCCTCAGTATTGAGGTCCCAATATTTTTGTCCCATAGTCTTTCATGGACCTTCAGGAAATCTTCTGCTTTCTTCACAAGTGTTTTATTGTTGAAATCTGAGCTCTGAGCTTTCAAAAGTTTGCTTATAGTTGCCAGGGAATTCCCTAGACTCAGTGCAAGACTTGGAACCTTGAATTTGTCGGTTTCACAATCATAGCCAGCTGTAAACCTAACAGCTTTAATGGTCTCCATGTACCTTTTTGGATTGATACAATCATCCAGTGTTCTCAACGAGCTAACTCTCCTGCCATTGTGAATCAATCTTCCCAACTCCCGCATCTTTGTCCGTACTTTCTGTACGTTTCTGTTAGACAGCCTACCTGTGCTCAACAAGTGTTGACCAAAATCAGTTATCCTTCTTTCTGTTTTTACTATGTTGGTGATTTCATCACTGACCATGTAACCAATTATTTCCCATAGTTCATTGCTTATGTGTGAAGGAGCCGGTCCTTGACACATGGCCTGAATGCAGACTTTTCCAGATTTTGGCATGAGTGATTCCTCTTTATGTCTACAAGAACGTAAATGTTTCCACATGGTTTTTCTCATATAAAGTGTTTTGCAGTGTGGACAAAGAATGAAATTCTCAGCTTGGACATCTGAATCAGGTCTTTTACCTACCAATAGTTCCCCCTTTCCTGATTTCATAACTGCAGAATTGTGGACGTAGTTTCCCTTTTTGCGAATACAATCCATCATATTTTTTCTCTCCCTTGAACCCATTGAAAAGCTTTGAGCTCTTGCCACATCAGGTTCATGTTTATGAGCCTGTAGCAGATGCCTTGTTAACTTGCAGAATGATTTAGCGCAGTAGAAGCAGTAGTTTCTCCTGCAGGCACGAGCCCCATTGCTTTTCTGGACTGTATCCACAACTACTCCAACTTCTGAGCTCTCACTTGAACTGACCTCCTCCTCACTTTCAGTTGCAGAGTTCTGCGTCTTTTCAGATGTGGAGACGCTGTTGAGAGAGAATACTGAGCCAGATTCATCTAGTTCATCGCGATTTGTCTGGTTTAGTTCAAGGCTGAAGTCAGTTTTAGAAATGTTGCCTGGAACCCACTCAGCAGAAGCCTCTAGGATGGATTCAGCGCAATCTGTGGATTTTATCTAAAAAAAATAAACATTAAATGAAAGTGTTGCAATCAAAATTGTGATCTTTATCTAGACAGAAAATCATATTAAACTTTTCTTTAACACTCAAGTTAAAATAATAGCTGTCAATTACACGATTCCCAATATTTTCTAAATAAATAAGTGCTCAACCAGTCAAGTTGCCAGCAACCAACAAAAAAAATCTGATCATTGACATTTTTATAATTTGTCAGAAAGGAAACTCACCCCAATAATTTTTACCTCTAAAGCTAAATGTGCTAAAATATGAATAAAATAAAAGAAATATGCTAAAAACAGAATAAAAATTGAAGTGAACATACAATATCAGCTGACATTGGTTCATCTGAAGCAATCTCATTCGAAGTGTGTAACTGGACAAACTGATCTAAATGTTCTGTTCCTATGTCAATATCTGCAACTTCATTTTTCTGTAAAAAAAACAAAACAAGATCATTTATAAGAGGATTTCTCGCAATGGAAACCCACAAGTACAATCTGATTCTGCAAAAGAAAAAATACTGTCCAGTAAACCCTTTCCAGCGTTCTCTAACAGGTTTAACACATCTTGATATGATATCCCTAATAGAGATTTGTCCATACAGAGACCTGCTTTGTCTAATTATCTAACTAAACAATTTATTGTTTACTGTGAACATACCCATTTAAAAGGCGTTGTTTCTCCTGAAGCATCATGAGTCTTTGACTGAACCAAAGGGTCAGTCACTGTTGATGTGCTAACATCAGCAATGCATTTCTCCTATAAGAGACAAAATTAATAGCAACGGTTGGCACGCATCTAGAAATACACAAATTAAATTGGTAAATCAGATATTTTAACAACAGAACCCTCATGGTCTAATATCTCATTCAGTCTAATCCAACATGTGGACAATTTCAGGGTTGATAATAAAAAAAAAACTCAAGCAAATTCAAATCACCAGTTTCAGAAATACCAATAAATCAAAGTTTAACTTCATCAAGCCACCAAAACTGAGCTATTCTTTAGGAAGTACATTTGTCACATACCCGTGTTGTCAAATGGTATTCTTCTCCCCCTAAACTGTATGTGATCTCATCTCCTTCTTTTATCTCTTTCTTAGCAAATAAACACAAGTGTGGCATTCCATTTACATTAATCTTCTTCATTTTGCAGTTTGGGTCATGGTCGTTATTAACCAACCGCCCAAACGATCCGATTTCCCCTGAAGCATCAATTCTTGAATGTACAGGGAAAAAAAGCAATTATTTAAAGATAGATACAAGATATACAACATTGTTATTTTGATGTAAGGATTAAAATATTGCATTAGAAAAATAGAAATTTGAAGCAAATTGATCACACTAAACATACAGATGAATTCATCTCGGATGACAGCTCATTTCAAATATGATCCATCTAGTCACAGACGCCAATGTAAAGCTGGCCTGATTTATACACTGACAGTAAATGCAATAAACATTTGATTTACTTCTTAACTTCTTACCCCCAACTTTTCCCATTCCACTCAAACGTTAACGTGAAAACAGTACAGAATGGGTAAGAGACATCTCTCCTTCTCTCTAGTTCAGAATATTCAGTTATTTGCCCCCTGAATTCCACAACAAAATCTCCTTCATAAAAGGATCCTTTGGAAAATAGTCCATGTCCTGAAAATAACAAAACAAAATAAATATTGGGGTTAAATGGTTCTTTCAAATACATCAAAATTGTCTGGTTTCACATTTTCAGATTACTACACTAACAAATATCTTATAAATTCAGCCACCACCTTACCTTTCAATGCTTCAGTATATTTAACGTCTAGTTCAGTTTTGTCAGATTTTGTGACAACATAATGCTTGGCATCTTCAAGAGGACTGCATTGTGTTCCCATTTCAACCTAAAAAATATACATGTGTATTTTTGTATATGATGAAACACTGTGAAACATAAAAATGATCACACTGTCACTACCTTGACAAATTCTGAATGAATGTTACTTAAATCTTGTACAAGTCTGTTGGTTATAACTTGAAAATTAGCTATTTTATTTAGAATTTAGTCCACCAAAAATAAAAAAAGACAATTAAAATATACAATAAAACCAAATTTTACGATTTCTAAGTTTAGCACCAAAAAAGTTTCTATTTAAATGTAAATTACTTACCCAATTAATAAAAAAGGCCTGATATTTACAAACACTCAATCCATTTTTTAAAGAAACACACATGGTTCATTTTGGAGCAGTAATCTCACCTCTCCCTGCATAACATCGTAAAATTGTCTGTTAAAAACAACTGAAAATCATGACTACTTACTCTTCAAACCATAGAGAACTAATGGAAACTAGATACCACTTAGCATTTTTAATTGGTGCAGAGACATGCTACATGATAACATGTAATTAAAAACAGTAAATACTGTGAGCTGGTAAGAACCTACTTGGTTAAAAGTTGCTTACCTTGTGATTCACTTTCTCTTCTGTTCAACTTTAGTATCTCCCACAAACAATCACCTCGAAATCGTAGCTCCAAAAAAAAAAAAATTCTAAAGAAAAAATAGCTTCCTTGATGGGGGGAGAGAAAATGGGTGGTCCAACCTATTATAGTGAGTAAGGTAAAGCATCTTCGATTGTGCAGCTCTCCCTCGTTATGATCTGTCTTTTGGTGGACCGTATTATATACTGACCTGTTATACTGTAAAACTAATAGTTATAAACAATGAGTTTATATATATATATATATATATATATATATATATATATATATATATATATATATATATATATATATATAGATGCCTATTGATGTGTTTATGAAGGTCTGATCCATCAATGCTAAAACAGGGAGAGGCTTGAATATGCAAACTCAGCCAATCACAGGAGCTTCAAATGAGTGGACTTCTTAAATGTTTTAACTACAATAAACTGGTATAAATTGATCTTACTTATATCAGTTCAAAAAAGAAATAAGTGGTTAATAACAGCTTTGGATCAAAGGGTATTGCACGGCGAGTTTAGAAGTTTTAAGCCTTACAATGAATAAAAACGCACACTGAAATACTTCACAGTCAGAAGAATTATATATTGATTTCTGGATTATCTTTGATTTCTTATGGTTTCTTCTATGGCTATTAATCAATGCCACTTTTACATTTCAGTTTTTTACAATTATTTAAAAAATGAATTGCATTGTTGTAATTACTTTACTCTTTATTGGGACAGCAAGTGGCTGAGTGGTGAAGTTGGTCATCCTATAAACGGGGGGTTGGCGATTCGATCCCCAACAGATCCATTCTGCCATTGTGACTCTAATGGCAAAGCCACTATACCTGCATTGCAAAGTATAGATGGCATGGTGGTGGACAGGAGGCCGCAGGTTTGGAATGGCAGCAATATTTTGTCAGATAGCCCTAGGGCAGCTGAGGGCTCCCAAGGTAGCTTATCACCACCAGTGAGTTACCATGGAGTAAACGAATTAATTTATTTTTAAATTTATATAGAGTTTTTACAGAGCTCAAATATTTGTTGCCATTATCAGAGCATTTCTGATAATGGCAACAAATCTTTGAGCTCTGTAAAAACACTACATAAATTAAAGCCATTATTACAATTTCTTAAAACTTTTCAGAGCTTAAAAGCAGAGGCAGTGGAGCACATGCCATTTTTTCTCCAGTTACTGTATAACTGGAAGCACTTAAAAACAATTTACTATAGCTCTTGTTACATAACTTGAGAAGTTGTGCGACAACTGAAATATGGATAAACGGCATTCATCAACTTATAATTTGGATGAAAAGCCTTGTTTCTCCCAGTTTCTGTAATTGTTTTATAACCTACTCCTTTGAAATGCGGCTGTTTACTTAACGTTGAAATGTAACCAATATAAACTCAACATGCCAAATAACCAATAATTTAATGATTGGCCAAATAATCAATAACTTTAATTAAGTAAGTATTCTTACATGATTTTCCTCATAATAAAATATTGACAAATAATATTTTTATCTTAGTCTACGAAAGAGGTCCAAAATACCAACTAAAATCAATGACCTTTTACGTTTGCAGTTTTAGATCATAAGCACACTCAATTTATGTAAAAAGCTTTCATCTACAACATTTTTCCAAGATAATAAGAAATGCTTTTAAAGTAAATAGGTAATCTTTCTTAAGCCCAAAAATAATAGACGAATATTAAAAAGGTACAAATTGATGGCCACTTGTGGATTATTTGTAATATTTACCGGCAATGGTAATCCAACAGATTTTGGGGTAACTTGCGAGTAGAGATTCATGGGAAGAGGAACGTAGACAGGCACTGGAACAGGGACCATTATCACAGCAGGACCTTCTGCAAGACAAACCAACAGAAACAACATTTCAGAATCATTAAATATAACTGTGACAAACTGCTTTCGCAAAAAGGCCTCACGTTACCTGTCTGAGTGTCCATGTCACACACATTAGGTTTGCAAGATGTGCCTTTGTTCTGGCTCATAGGTTTACATAATAAGGCCTTGTTCTTCAGGATTCGAGGAGGATGACAAAACGAAGTCTGCGCATAAGCAACCTGAGCAATAATACAGTAAATTGTAAACGCCTTGAGTTGAAGTAGTTGAATAAATACATAATGAACAAATAAACACTCACTTTTGCTGAACTTTTTGCCATAGTCGTTGGAACAGATGCTAACAGAGAAAAAGGTACATGTAATTAGTAAAGAAAACTCATTTCTGAAGGTTACAAGGGCATGTTTATTAATTAAAATACTATTCTACAACTATTTAAGTGTGAAAGTGTTTAATTTATTTACATTGTGATACTTGTGCAGAATGTTAGTTCCTTTGAGTATCTCTGGGGTTCAGCTCTGGTACTGACTATTTCACCATGAACATAAGCCAAGACTAAAGTGGTAATCGAACAAGGCCTAAAATTCTAGTGGAATTAGAGTTTAGTTTCTAATGATGACAGTCTGGAACATAACATTTAATTGTCCACAGGATTTAGAACATGATGTAACTAGCGGCCAAGAATTAAAAAAGGAAAAATTATGACATTCTGTGATCATTCAGTGTGTTTAAGTCCAACTACAATGTTACTGATGCAATCAAAGTTAACAAGGGTGCTATTGCAAAATCTGGAGAACGACACATCCCGATGCTTTAGTTAACAATGAAGTTAAATAAACGACCTTCGAGAAAACATTTATTGGTTTTGCATCATTCTTTGCCTTAACCACATTTGAGATGTTATGGTGATAAGTTGAGCCACTTTGAGTTTTGATTGGACGAGAGCGCTGCGACGTAGTCACTAATGAAGAAAGGTGTTGATATACATGTTAAAATTGGTTCTTAGAAGACATTGGGTTTTGTTGAATTGTGTTACTGAGCTCACATGTGTTCTTTGTTGTGTGCAGATGGCAGCACTTTTGAGAGTGATGTTGGTTTAGATACCAGGCATGACAAATTAAATTAAACCTAGATGGCAAGTGATTAAAACAGTCTTGATAGTATAACATTAACATGTTTATTGATACATTCATGACTGTTAAGAAAGAGTTATTAATTTTGTCTAATTGTAGGCAAACCTACCCAACATTTAGATATGTGGGATTTGTTCCATTGAAGATAACTGCGAGCTGCCAGTTGGAGACCCCTGTTAAAATAGTATTGTACTGATTAAAATAGTAAATTATATTGAAAAGTTAATTTTCCTCATCCAGTTTACAAAATTAATTGGCTCAACGTCTGCATTTTTTTCTGTTAATCTTGATGTGATATGTTGCCTTACTTTTTTGTGTTCATGGAGCACAATTTTTTTTATAGGGGTCAAAACTTTGAAATATTTTACTTGATTTTTTTTATTGACTCAATGATCAATTCAGTACACATATCTATCATAACTGACATCATATATTTATTAAGTAAAATTATTTTGAGGTGAAAAGACCTTTAAAAACAAAATTAGAAAAAAAAAATTGTTATTCTGTGTCTTGGCTCGACTTGGCTTTTGGTAAATTGTGATGTTTTGGACAATTTCACACACACAGTCAAAATATAACACTACTACATATCACACAAAGTCCCACCTTGGTGAACACTATTGGATTGTTGTCCATTTGATGCATTTGAAAGTGATATACTGTGTGTAAAAAGCTGTCCTCCATCTCTAAAGCCCGATGATACACTGGTAACTGCATTTGGAGATGATGCCCCTATGGAAAAGCAACACCAAACTACAATAAATTGAAGAAAAAAGAAAAAAAGTGTGCATAAAAAAAAATCAGAAGTCACACCTTGTGTTTGCAGGAGTTTGTTTGAGGGTCTTACAGCCCCAGTAGTGCCCTGCAGACTGCAGAAGAACATCAAGCATTGTAAACTGCAGAAATGCTTGATTTCACCAAGCCAATTCACAGTCTCATTCATTTTCTTGGCCTGTTTGCACATGGAGCACTTCATTTCCTGTCAAAAATTTACTCAGTTAATGCCGGCATGTAAAATTAGTTTTCTTTCATTTCTTTATTCGCGAGATTCTGTATGATATGAAATTATATTGATGATGATGATGATTGGTAAAAGCTTAAGTAATTTAAAACTTTAACTTAAACAACTTCACAAGTACTGAATCATAAATAGAAAGCTGAAGTGATTACCTTACGAAATAAGACTGTAAACCTATCTAAGCATATCTTCTCACAGAACTCCTCCTGCACTTTATTAAAGACTTCCGTGACTGGAGTCTGAGCACAGCCACTGCAGTATAAGCAGTTGTGACAGTAATTCTTCCCCCATTTCTTGAAAAGATCAGCCTTATAGGCTAACTTGCAACCTGCAAAGCAACCATTCAAAATACAGCAGTGAATAAACATATGAGGATTTATTTAACTATTTAAAAAAAATCTGCATTCAAACAGTATCTGCATATCTCAGTCATAATGATAAACAATATATATATATATATATATATATATATATATATATATATATATATATATATATATATATATATATATATATATATATATAGATAAGAAATCCAATCTAAAATATAAACAAGGCAAGTTAAAATACTTTAAAGGACAAAAATAGACAGGGAAACTTAAAATTTCAGTTTAAAAATCACATCTAAATCATCCCACCTTCCACCCCTTCTATACCACCTTTCACCCCTTCACCACAATCTTAGGGGTTGGTACAGATCCCAGATTGCTTCCTTAATCAGACACCTTTCCTGATGTGCTTTTTACATCTTGTTATATCACTTCATTAATAGGCAATTGTAAGCTAAAAGTGAATAGTGAAATGCAAATTAGCATTGACTCAAATCTGTACTTAACCTTGGGTAATGTTTCATCTCCTGTAATATCTTCTGGAAGCTGGTTTCAGCTACGGGCAAGCATAGTAACAGAGAACTATTGTTATGATGAACAAGTGTGAGCTCAAACTGGTTTGTTCCTAGTGAGAACTCTGTTAGTTTTGTATGGTCAGCTGGTTTGTGGCTTGCAATAGCACTTTATATTCTATTCTGAATGTAACTGTCAGTAAGTGCAGACCTAAGGATTGGCGTTATGTGCTCTGACTATTTTGCTCTGATTCAGGTAACCACTCTTTTAATTAGCATAAATTGACCAGTGATGATTTTGGAAAGACCAGTAAAGTGAACAGTTACAGTTGACCATATTATACATTTCAAATATGAAATACTTTAACTCTTGGTTCATATACTTGGTACTTACGCATACTGCAGAAATCCCGAACAATCCTGTTGACCCTTTGCACTTCTTTGGCAATGTTATAGTGCTTGCAGTGCTCACAGCGAGTAAAAATTTTATTGCCAACTTTGAACTCCTCAACACAACTTGTGCCACAGAAAGCATACATTTTCCTCTGAAAAAGAAGTAACTGGCTAGTCAAGAATTAGTTGCCTTATAAGCAAAAAAATTAAAACAACATATATAAATATATATATGAAAGTAATGATATGAGCGTTGTGACATTGGTGCATTATACTGCTGGAAATAGCTATCAGATGATGAGTACATGGTGGTCATAAAGGGATGGACATGGTCAGAAACAATGCTCAGGTAGGCCGTGACATTGAAATGATGCCCAATTGGCACTAAGGGGCCTAAAGTGTGCCAAGAAAAAAAAACCCCACACCATTATACCACCACCAGCAGGCTGCACAGTGGTAACAAGGCATGATGGATGCATGTTCTCGTTCTGTTTACGCCGAATTCTGATACCATTTGAATGTCTCAACAGAAATCGAGACTCATCAGACCAGGCAACATTTTTCCAGTCTTCAACTGTCCAATTTTGGTGACCTCGTGCAAATTGTAGCCTCTTTTTCCTATTTGTAGTGGAGATGAGTGGTTGGGGTGGGGTCTGCTGTTGTAGCCCATCCGCCTCAAGGTTGTGCGTGTTGTGGCTTCACAAATGCTTTGCTGCATACCTCGTTTGTAACGAGTGATTATGTCAGTCAAAGTTGCTCTTCTATAAGCTTGAATCAGTCTGCCCATTCTCCTCTGACCTCTAGCATCATCAAGGTATTTTCACCCACAGGACTGCCACATACTGGATGTTTTTCCCTTTTCACACCATTCTTTGTAAACCCTAGAAATGGGTGTGCGTGAAAATCCCAGTAACCGAGCAGATTGTAAAATACTCAGATCGACCTGTCTGGCACCAACAACCATAACACGCTCAAAATTGCTTAAATCGCCATTCTTTCCCATTCTGACATTCAGTTTGTAGTTCAGGAGACTTACTTGACCAGGACTACACCTTGAGTGCCTGCCATGTGATTGGTTATATATATATATATATATATATATATATATATATATATATATATGTATATATATATACAGACTAATGAAACGATCATTCTAGGATCAGCATATTGTGTTTAATTTGTCAGTAATGTGATTGGAAAGCATAATAAAAACAGAACAAGATGGCTAGATTTTCACAGAGGGAATCAGTTTACCTTATATTCCAGCAGTTCTGGCTTGTTGAAGAAGGAGTTTAAACATTGTGAGCAAGGGATCTTTGTGACATTCTGAACTTTGGGGTTATGGGTCCTCTTTGAGGAGCCGGACTCTGAAGGTTGGCATGCTGTAGGTTTTTGGGTGGCTGTGCTGTTTGTTGTAGATGTAACCGCAGTCACCTGGAAGTTAGGTTTCATCTTACCTTGGGTTTCCTGAGCAGGCAAAACATAGAATTTATTAAGTTGAGGTTCAAATTTGAAGGCTTGAAATTCATCCATCATTAATTAGTTCACATTATAATGAAAACTAAAGATCACAACTCAATGAAATAATTTCTTTCTAACGTTCTAGCAGTGTATTTTAAAATAAATTTTTAAAATTTCATTTCAGCATTTGTTTCAAAACGAAAACAATAGATCTTGGGGAGAATATTTAACAATGAATGCAAAATGGATTAATCCCTAAAGACCATCAAAACTATCCCCTGGTGTTCTTCAATATTAAAAAAAAACAGAACACCAACAGGACATGAGATTAAGTGAAAGAGATAAAGAAAAGTCATAAGCTCTACCTGAAAGGACAACACACAGGAAAAGGAGCAGAAGTTTTGGATGGACCCATCACACAATGCTAGATGGTACTGAGGCACCTGGGTTTGCTTGCAGAACACGCATTCCACCGGAGCGCCTGGTTTGCATGGGGAACGCATTAAAAGAGAAGAATGCAACAAACTATGACATGAAGGAAGATTGGCTGCTACCTGAAGAACTGGCAGCCTTAATTTTATTGGCTGTGATACAGGAGGTAGAGCAGAAAAGCTCCCTGATCCCTTCGCTGTTGACAAACTCTGGCATTTCTGCAACTGGACACAATGTGCTGCATACTTTGCAGGGCACAGATTTCAGGCTCTTCTATAATGAAGAAGTAGGTTGATTAGCAGCTCTGTTTACCAGAAAACCAGGCACTTTCGCAGTTCACTGATACCTTTTTGAAGTTTATGAGGCAGGATTCCTGACAGAACTTTAAAACAAAATCCTCAAATTGGAGAGATGGGCATTGGGTGCCTGTCCCAGAGGTGCAAGATCCACCACAGTTGACACAGATGTTTATTTTCAGCTTATTAGAGGAGCGAAATATGTTGAAGCAGTCTTCGCTACACAGCTTATGGGTTATGTTATCGATGTTCACCACATGAGTCGAAGTCTATGAGAGAAAGGGTTGAAATCTTGTGAAACTTGTGCATTTTAAATTTGTTTGAAAAACACTGTAAACAAAATCGTATCACTCAAAAGTGCAGTATTATACATTTCATCTCCTGACAGTAGCTAAGTAGCAGGAGCCAAATACAAGAAAATGTAATGCAGCAGAATTAAAAGGCTTGTTATTGTTTTTTTGGGGAGTTTAAAAAAACTTTAATTGAACATTTCAAAAAGCCATTTGGCACACACATTTGTATTTTCTTATTAAAAAAATTAATGTTTTAGAAATAAGAATATTAAGTTAAATTCAATCTTCAAGAAAAAAACATTCTCAAAGTAAAAAAATTTGACCAATTGCTTTTTATTTTATTTTTTAAAATCATCTAACTTCTATATGTGACACTATTGAAGCACAAATTTTATATTTCAAAGCAGCTCTTTAACGGAGAATTATTAGTGTCCCTAAAACCCCAAAACATATCCAATAAAGCCTGAAACCATGGCAAAAAGTATAACCCTAAAATTCTCTACACACCTATCCGAACAGAGATTCGCACAAATTTTCAGACGTGTTTTTTCACAAGCTTCACAACTTTCAGTTTAATGTTGGAACATTCCTCGCCCTTGGAGGCCACTCAGGGGTAGAGATGTGTCTAAATGTTGTAAATGACTCTTGAGTAACAACTCTTCTCAGGTAGTGAATCTTTTTCTTTGGTATATGCAGATGACACTTTTAATAATCTGAAAACACAGACAAGCAAGTTCATATACTCACATTGCCATTATTGCTCTATTTTTGGCCTTTGTCAGTTTACAAGTAGAATGGACTGTATTCAATGATTTATTCTTTTAAATGTATAAGAGTCAAAAGAACAAAGTACCAAAATCAATGAAATTTCCCTTCACAATTTAAGGGGCAACAGCCACACACCCAGCTGTTTTATAATCGTTGAGGGCTTTGTCTAACAACTCTTGATGTTACCAATGTCACCAATAAGACAAGCTTCTAAATAAATGTTCATACTCTCCTCTTTTGCCATTTCTTTCTTGGCCCTTCATCACGCTGTTCTTCATCATGGTTGCCAGGCATTGAGGTCTATGTGAGAATATGTATCGAGCACCTACCAGCTGCTCCTATGTTCCACTCAAGAGGCAGCTTTCACTGGTTGTTCTCCTTGTGAAAAACCAAGTTGATATGGCACAGTCATTCGGCCAGATGTCTGAGCTCTCGTCAGTGAACATTTTCGCTTGTTTAGATCAAGGCGCGTTCACGCACGAAACTTTGGACTGAACATTCAGATAGGTTTTGTGACGACCTTTAAGAGAATCTGAATTATGACATGCTGCTCAACATAGAGATGGCCGTACTTTCAGTTAAAATGTATAATGCCTAAAATGTGCAGTGAACTCATTTTGGATTTAGGATGCTGAAAAGTGCACAAAGAGCCACTTACTGTTGAACTCCTTTGACAAACACTGCAGACAAATGTCAAAGATTTGACACAGCTCTCACTGCAAAAGTCCTTCAAAGTCCCTAAAGTGTCCACGGATGCACTGAAAACTTTCTTTGGGTCAGTGTCTCTGATAAATAAAAAAAAGGAAATACATGTGAAAGATTACCCAAGACTAATCAGCAGGTAATGAATTCAATTGTGATGGAAAAAGACAACATCCAGGATCTATAGGTGTTTGTCAAGCCTACAAACTGCCTGTTGCAAAGGCTCTACGCACCCATTTGTCAAAAACGGCATCCATAGTTCTGCACTTCATCGCGTGCTGCCTATGCACTGATCTGTATTGGCGTGATAAGAATGGCAACTACTAGCTAACCAAAACAAAACACAAATGCTAACAAAAGAGGGTTATATTTACCTCATCATATATCATATAAATATAACTCCATGCATACACCTGCAGCTGCTGTAGAGGCATTATCTTTACATTGACAAATATTACAACAATGCTAACATCTAGCTAGCCAAAACACAACAGAGATAACAAATGAAGATTTTTTTTTTTTACTTCATTGCCAAACTTTGTCTGCATTATACAGTGTTTAAAAAGGGGAGCAAGTAAAAAAAAAACAGATAAACCGCTTGTTCTACCCCACTTTTACCAATCTCAGAGCTGACTTCTGCAAAGCAATGATGCAAAACTAGAAATTTCAGAGGTGCATTTCCAGATTTAGCATGGGTAGCCTACGCGAAGGGCAATTTGTAAGCATGACACACAAGTATGGATTGGTCTTAAGTGTGTAATGACCATTTCAGTAAACTATGTTTTTTTTTAAATCCAAACATGTAAAAAGAAAAAACCTTACTTTTGACAGCTATGACACTTTTTCGGTGGGATCTTGAGTAACATTTGGGAAGCATTACAGACGCATTGAGGAGAACAGAAGAGTTTGGGGCAGCCTTTGCGTTGGAAGGCTGTCTGTCCCTTTAGCAGAACTTTGTTGCACCCAGTGCAAGTAACACCACCTTGATGGGCTGGGGCTGAAGGTGGCTTGGATGGCACAGGAGATTGAGTCCTTTTGCCTGGGATAACAGTCAGAGTTAGCAAAATACAATACATATTTGTTACCAAGTCGTAACAGCTAACTAATGGGAGAACATTTTATATGTTACTGGGTTCATACCAATAGACGAGGTATTATCACCCACAGAGAACACAGCACTGATTTTGAGGGCATCTGGTTCCTAATGCAAACACAAATACAAAACTTCAACAATATCAAACAAGAATATCTTTTCTAAACTGGCTTTCTGTCTAAATGATGTTTGCTGGTTCATTATTCTAGTATTGCCGTCACTTAATTACATTAAAAATATTGTCGGCATAAAAGCATTAACGTCTGAACAGAAGGATCATTGCGCATTAGACCTACTTTATATTTAATCACCTAAACAGAAAATGAAAGAATAGACAATGATACCAAAAGAATGGTGACACTTCTTTTATACATAAGAAATATTTAATAGCCACAAAACAATGGTTATTACCAACACAGATAGTTTGGATCATGGTTTGGTTTTTAGAATGTAAAAAGAGCAAACAAGATGTTACCCTCAAGAATAAGGGTCTTGTTATGCAATAATTTATTCTTTAATTAATTTATTCTTTTTTAGTTTACCAAAAGAGGAATTAGTAACATAGTTGTGTTCCACTTCCAACCAGCAAATCCATCTCAAAATTACATTTATTTGAATTTGAATAGCAGCAGTACACGGAAGCTGATATGAAAGCAGATACTGTTTGATTTTTGTGTGCTTGTGCAGACCCCAGTCCTTTTATTCAAATATCCTAATGCTAATCAGTAGTAAGTTACGATGGGATGCGATTTTTATACGTGTTCATCAGACGGATTTATATTTGTATATAGACACAGAAAAAAGCACATGAAAACACTAAAAGATTAAGGATATCCCTATTGTTAACTGAAAGTCTAAATGTGCTTACATGTGTCACACGATGCATATCAAAGAGCTGTAAAGTTTTCAAATGAAGCTTTATTTTGTACCCTAAGCTTTTAACTTCATGCCTGAGAAGAAAGAGTTCAAGATGTAATATTTTTTATATCATTTTATTGCACTGTTTGTAGCCCAGATAAGGGGCAAGTTATGCAAGTTCCATTTTTATGTTTTTTGGAATCCTCAAAATAAAAATTAAAAATCAAAAATCTGATTTCTTTATTGCATTTCTTTAATTTCATCAAAGCAATGAAACATAACCTAAATAAATTGACACAATGTATTTAAACTGTTAAATGCAAAATCTGAAGCAGATTTGACAGTAATGGAACATCATCAATGTCTGGTGGAGGCTGCTGCCTAGTCTTTAGCATGCTGAAGTGTCACTGTTTTGGGTATACAGCCACTATTTCTGAGCAGTCTTTCTGCTGCTCGAAACCCATCTCCCATTGCGTGCCATGTGTAAGCACATTAAAGTCATTTTTTTTGCCACACATTTACAAGAACAAAAGAGTTTAGCGCTGTAATTTCTTTGTTTGGCATAGTCACCTCCAGAATCATAACATCAGTAAGGGCAAACTATTACAATTTTAATAGGTTCAATACTTTTATAGTTATGCAAAAATATAATACAGATTATTATAATTTGTAAAACAATGACCAATAAGTTATCAAAGAGTATTTTATGTTTACATTTAGAGGAATTAATTCACTATTTACCCATGTTTGGAATGTAAAGTTTTTTTTTAAGATGAAATATCCTACTTGGAAAGTTACTTTTTCCCCCCCTGTAATATATCTTTAAAGCTGCAATCCCATTAAACACCTTATTGTTCTTTCCATACATAACAATAACTGAAGGAACTCACACTTGAAGCATCTGGCTCATCTTTAATGTTTTTCTCCACCTGCGCTGATGATCCTGATGCTGCTTTCTCATACTCCTCATCCATTGGTTCGTCCTTTACCTTCGCTGCCTGAGATGCAGAGGACTGGACCACTTGGGACTTCAACAGAGAAACTGTTGGCTGGATTCAAATTAATATGGTTTTAGACTGCACTGGATTACTCGAAGAATACAACACAGCTCACATACGACACCAAATAATAAAATACCAAAAGTACTAACCACTGCAGATTGGTCTGTTTTCTCCACTTTAATTTCCCCTGCCATTACGTCTCCTGATTCATGCAGAAAAAAGATGGAAAAATATTACAATGGTTTCTGTTATAATATCTGAGTACAATCCAAATGTAATAAAAAATAATTATGTCTGGCTATAACATAAAGAAAAGAATTACTGCATCTACAGGATCAGCCAATCTGAAGGGGACAAGGGGCTTGAAGTAGCTTAAAGCCACCTGTCTTAGTAGAAAAAAAGATACTTGGACTACTGCATTGTCTTGTTCGTAAAGGCTAAAAAAAAGCAAATCTTTATTGGTCGAAAAAGGCTTGCACTGAGCAAGCAAACATGTTTATTGATGTGGCCCCAGATTTGCTGCTGAGTCCAAAAACAACTATGGCGGTCTTTGAGTCCCATGACGGATATCAAGAAGAAGAAAAAAGTCAGGCCTTGTAATAGAGCCTTTTGGAGTGCCATATGGCAATAGCCATACAACCTCATTTTCCATAAAGTTGATATAGATGTTGTTCTTATTTGATATTGAAATATATTCAACCATTTTAAGCAAGTCTTAACTGACCCATTACGTTACTTAAATATTGACATTCTGAGTACATTTCATATTTTCAGGCAGGAATTACATTTACATCGTGTTTTATAAGCTATGTTCAGAAAACCAGTCAACCAATTAAGGTTACTACGGTGTATATACCAGGGATCGGCAACCCGCGGCTCCCTGGAGCTTTTTCAAAAAAAGCTTCAAAATGGAAAAAGATGGGGGATGTAAATGTATTCTTTGTTTTAATATGGTTTATATAGGAGGACAAACATTCTTAACGGTTTCCAATGCTGTAAAAGTGTGTAGAATAAATATTTAATTTCAACATTTCTGTCAGTGAAGATTTGCGTCATAGCCTGCGACAGCCTCCTATCAGCAGGGCGGGATGCCAGGTAGGGGCTGTCGTAAACAAACTGGCGGCTGTGTGATGGGCCCTGGATCCCGAAGGGAAAAAGAGAAACATAACTTAGGAGAACAGAGGATTTAACATTTCTTGGACCGAATCATTTGCATTCATTGCTAATGCGGAAGGATTGTCTGAATGTTTGCTCTGTGGATAGAAGTTGTCAAATAACAAGAGTAATGTGGAAAGACATTTCCAGGGAATGCATGCACATATTTAGTAACAAAGTGGCTGTTTTCTAAAGTGATTACTTATTTTTGTCAGTATATATTTGGAATGACACTTAGGGACATTATCAAATTATCAAACTTAAAGTATATAAAATCAAAATAATATAGTTTATCTTTTCAAAAGGCTGCAGTTTTTCTTTTTATAAATGCAGGCTGCATTTTATTGCACTTTTTGTAGTTCAGATAAGGGGCAAGTTATGCATGTTGCATTTTGATCTTTTTTGGAATCCTCAAAATAAAAATGACATCAAAAATCTGATTTCTTTAATTTCATCACAGCAATGAAACATAATTCATTAATATTGTAATAAATTTAAACTTGAGGCGGCATCGTACAACAAAGTAGTCTTGTAGTGCATCATTCTCTACAGGATGCACATTTAATCATGAAGGCTCATTATGTATTTGTAGCCAACTTAGTCATTTTTATAGTAAGCTAATGTAGCTAATATAGATACATACAGCATGTGTTGCCTTCATTATAAGGCTTATACAAGGTATTTAATTTTTTGCGGCTCTAGACATATTTGTTTTAGTTTTTTTGGTAAAATATGGCTCTTTCAACATTTTGGGTTGCCAACCCCTGGTATATACATATGAACAGCAGTAATTGTGGTTCCAGAAGCAGTGTAACGTAATGAAAGCACTAAAGGGGTTGCTTTTTTGTTTTGGTCTCAGAGGTACATGTAACTGTTGTGTATATGCAACCTAACAACAACATTTCATAGTTACATTGTGATTTAATTGATTTACTAGTTAAAACGTTTGTGTTCCTCTGCACAGCTGAGGCTGCATGTGATATAGTGAGCATATGATAATAATTAACTGCCTGAGCCCAGAACCTACTAATAAAATTCTACATGCAACTTAAAAAAAACTTTAGAAAGCCAACTACAATTGCACCAACCTTCATCTCCTACTTTTGTCTTCTCCTTCTCTTCCACATCATCCAGAGACTCGGTTGTTAAATCCCCAACTTTCGACCCTGTAAAACCAGCCAAACCCTGGTTGTTTTTGTTTACAGAATGTTCAGCATCTGGTTGCTCAGAGTGTCCTTTACCATGATCATCATTTTGATCCTGGTCTACTCTGCAGATGTTATCTCCATCTATTTCAAGATCGGAATCCAACCCTTCCTTAAACTCCTCTTCTTCATCCTGGCCTGCCGGTGTGCACTCCATCAGAAGGTTTGGTTCATTTGGGTCTACCTCTTCCAAGTCCTCACCAGGACCAAGAAGGTCTTCGTCAATTTCTTGTAATGACATTGAGGCATCAACTGCAAATTTGAAGACAGTGAGAGGCCAGACTTTTCTTCTGGAAGTGGAAAAACAAAACTTAATTCATGCAAGTTCTCATTTTGCTGTATAGAATTATTTGGTAGTTCCCTCATCAAAAATATGCCTCAAGTAGTTTTCAGATTAGTTCACACATCTTTTAGCAAACCTTTATTCCTTTTTTCTAAGGTGAAAACGGCTCGTTTTCCTTATCTCGTCCTTTTTTCCTTATCCCACCCAAGCCCCACCGACTTGTCAATCATATGAATCGCTAGTACTGCCCCTCGATACGACGAAAAAGAAATGCGGTTTGACCCGGAAGTGTGACAGCAGCAGACCGGAGCTGGATAAACAATGCCAGAGAAGTGTGTTTTCGGATGTTCGGAGCCTAACCTTTTGTTTGGATTAGCATCGAATGAATTTATTCATCAAAAATGGCTTGATTTTGTGTCTGCCAATCAGATAAAACATGAAAAGATCCCTTTTGCTTGTGAGCAGCACTTCACATTCACCTAGTTCAGTGTTTCTTAATTATTTTCTGTTGCGCCACCCTAGGAATAAAAAAACATCTCGCGTTTTCAGGAGACTTTCGTTTGTCTCTTTATCTCCTTCTCTCTCCGCCTGTCTTCTACACTTCACACTCTGCCAATGAGAGCACCACTGTCCCCTAATGTAGTGGGTGGTACTGCACTTTATTCTAGAACAGTTAAAAAAAAAAAATAGAAGAATAAAAAGGTCCCCGAGGTCAAACTACGCCCCACTATTTGAGCACCACTGCACTATATGATAATATTGTGCAATATTAACTAAAGAAGCTGATTAGGATGTAAAGGTGACATGCAGAAGAGATGAGATATTCACACCAAATGATGTACAAGGCATCTTCTGGATTCTCTGAAGTATTGTCTACCCTAGACTGGATGTTTGTAGCATGTTAGTTTGTGTTGTTTCCTCATCAAAAACATACTCCAAGTTGTATTCAGAGTATTTGTGAAATTATTTTAATATACACTCAATTGAAACCTTCAGCCAATCAGACCCCTGCACTACATTCATGTCCCGCCTCTTTGGACAAGTAGTAGTAGTAGTATGACCACTTTGAGCCTCATGTGAAGAATGTAATTGTCTTCTACTGTCACATAGTCCTTAAGCCTACAGGGATTGGGTTAATGTAGTATTTCAAGGTGACCAATAGTATTAAGGAACGGGAAAGGGGGTGTGCGCGGGTGGTCCCCGCTATCAGATACACATGATCTGTTTAGTACTCGCACCCCCTAGCGGCGAAACATTACATACTATTACATGTATCTTAACATTAAGCTTCCCCTCCAAAGAATCAGCCCCTGATTTCCAACGTAGAGCTCTTAAATGGAAACTCTTCGTTTAAAATCTCTTGCTATCAAATATTCACATATAACAACGCACACAGACGTCAATAATGCGTTATAAAACATTCGTTTGCGTCACTCAAGCTAAATCTTCTTGTCCATGCATCGTACATCTGTTGTTATGCATCAATCGAAGTTATTTTGTTCATGCAAAAACCACGAATAAATATTTCCCTTCGCTTGTGAAAGAAAATTGCAGCAAATCTGATGGAAAATGGTAAACACGAGGGCCATTCTTGAGAACTGCACAAATTCTCATTTTACTGAAAGATAAACGCTTCCTGTACTCACCTCTGACAGGAATCAGCCGATACGCAACTTCTATGAGATACAGGGCTTCCTAAACATGACAATAGCATGAATAAATTGGCAGAAAATAACGAGCAAGCCTGTGAACTACCAGGACGTGCACGCTAACTCCCGCTGAACTGCTACTGCTTCCCCTTCTACGTGTCGCGGTGCATTGTGGGAGACGGTTGTAGCGCAACCCTAAACACACTGACAGTGTGCATTTTTTAACGCTGTAAAGTAATAACTATTTGAGATTAACAGATTCAGTTAAATTAAATTTAAACTAAAATTACTGTTTAGTATGATAATCACCATATTACAAGCGTATTATGAGTGCCTTTCTTTGCATGCAAGAAAGCTCTTTAAATTTGGATACACTTTTCATTTATTGAAGGGTTTTTTTAATTTTTATTTATTGAAGTTCAAGGTATGCAAGTCCTACGCATTATGGCATATACCCAAAAATGTGTGACAGGATATGCAAGCTAATATATGTTTTCAGGGTTTTTTTTTTGCTTGTTTTATTATTATTATTTTTTGCTTGAAACACAAAACCAGAGTTTAGTGCTGTAAATCAGGGATCACAAAACATTCTGAAACCAGACAAAAACTGGATACAAATGTATCATATATTAACATTAAGCAAAGAAATTGTCCAATAAGTAAACATAGTTTTTGTCTTTTTAATACCTAGATCATATTACAATCACAGAATGAGTAAATGCTAATTACTCAGTATTAACCAAAAACCAATTACTCACACACTTTTACACTCTGAGATGTGCATCAGCTATTTGCATGACTGTTCCGCGTCCACCAAAGTTCACTTTAGTTTTGGTCATTTTGCAGACTTTTGCAGACTGTAGTTGCAGTTGTGTCAACTACAGTCTGCAAAAGTTTTCAACCTCACTTGTGTGGTTGTGTGAGGATTAATCTTAACACTTTTTGTTGATTGAAACATTCCATTTATAACCCATCCATCCATCCATTTTCGTGTCGGCTTTCTTCCCTTTCAGGGTCGCCACAGCAGAATGAACCGCCAACTTCTCTGGCACACATTTTATGCGGCGGATGCCCTTCCAGCCGCAACTCATCGCTGGGAAACATTCACAAAAACTCATTCACACTTTAACACTATGGACAATCGTTCTTACTCAATTCACTTATTCCGCATGTCTTTGGACTTGTGGGGAAACCAGAGCACCCGGAGAAAACCCACGCGATCACGGGGAGAACATGCAAACTCCACAAAGAAATGCCACCTGCCCCAGCCGAGCCTAGAACCAGCGACCTTCTTGCTGTGAGGCGACTGTGCTACCCACTGAGCCACCGTGACTCTTCCATTTATAACCATAAGGCATTATTGGGCGTCTAAAAAGGTACCCACAAAAAACAAAATAATATAATTGTACTTTATTTTCTCAGTCTCCTATGTTGAATTATTTCACCTTTTCAGGAGGTACAAAGTCCAAACATATTAATAATATATTAATAAATTAATGTAGAAATTGAAAGATTTTAATTCTTTAGAATAGTGATATAAAAACTTCTGTAGCATACCTGAACATTAAACATTTAATAAATGTGCCATGATTTAAGATGACACCAGCCTATAATAAGTGCTTCTGTCTATATGGTAACTTGTGCTAGCTAACATAGTTTTAATAACTCAAAAACTTTATATGATTCCAGCATGCTATTCTTTCACGTCTAGTTCACATAGAAGGATATTGATCATTAAAATTATAGAATCAGTCACACATTAAAGCTAAGATGAAGGCATCACTCTTGGACAATAATTTCATCACTCTGCAGCTTCTCTTTTACATTCTGTCTGGGAAGCTTTGGATCCTGCTGGAGCTTTAACGAGGGGGTTTTGTTGTCCAGCTCATCCATGAACCCTTCATCCACTGACTCACTGTCCCTGTCGTCCTCCAATCTAGTGCCCTCACCCGGAAGGAAGACGTGGATCTGTGTTCGAGAGGAAGGTGTGGAGGAGCTGATGGAAGAATGCTGGCTGAGAATGCAGGTGGTTCCTTTCACCGATAGGGTCTCCAGGTTTTGAGGAGGTGTACATCTTTTCACCAGCGGCTGGAGACCATAGTTTTCTCTGATCCGTCGAGGAAGTGTGTGGGATGGTTTTGGGACTGGTTTCAGTGGCTGAGAAAAATGCAAGTAAACTCGATGATTAGCCTCCCGAGGGCACTTTGGTGTCTCAGGGATCCTGTTTGAGGTCTGAGATTGGGTCTGATTAAACAAAGGAGCACGGCTGGATTTGGAAAAACCCTCAAATTCTGCTCTCTGGCCAAAGGCGAAGAGGGTGGGATCACTGATGCTGTGAAACCAAACAGAGGAAGATGACTGAATGATGTTTAGGCTGAAAAGATCAAGTGTAAACAATAGGACTTTTAGATTTAGAATCAAGAGGAGGAAGATATGTTAAAGAAACATTTATGCTTAAAAGGATAACAAATTAAAAGTTAAAGAATATACATCTGTTATTAGTTGTAAATTTTATTATTTTTTTTAATAAAATACATTAATGAATAGGTTACAAAATATAGTCAAATAATAAGTAAATAAAAACTATAAACTTTGATTAAAAATAGTGCAACAGCTTATTTAAACTTTTTGTTTGTTAAGCAACTATACAGTTTTGGGACGTGCTTGGTACAGTGGTTAGCAGCGTTGGGTCTTGAGCATGCATGCTCTCTTCTGTATTTCTTCTCTGGTTTTCTAGTAAAAAAAAGAAATCATGCTTCATATGAATTGAAGACTGTTAATCAGTGAATATGACCTTTTGCCCAATGTACGATGGGTATCAGTAGATTCTTGACACTAGCTATTACTAAGAATATTTTTTATGGAATAACTTTTTGTACATTTAAATATGGTAATTGTAATTTTTTTTCCTCTTCGTGGTGAATTGAAAAGTTTGACCTGTGCACACTAGTCTTTGACAGGAGAGAGAGAGAGCCTGTGAACATGAGCTGCTGTCATTAGATAATCAGTGTAATATAGCTGCTGTCGTTGTTTTCTTCCTGTGTTGGAGGATTATTTCTCCGGTTTCAGCAGCATTCTCAACTGAGCTAAGCGGATTTGACACTTCCTGTCACTACCTAAAAGAGAACAGTTTCTGCACTAGCATTAATTTGAACTATTCAGAATTATTTAAAGCCCCTAAATAAAATCACTATAATGTTTCACTGCCTAAAATGTGCTTTTACTTAGCAACAGTTAATTAAAGTAACGTTTGACGCAATGCATCTAAAATTTTACATTTGCTTAGACTATCACCAAAGTTTGTCTAAAATTGTACGTTTGCTCACTCTAATCTTGAGAGACATTGAGGCATTTAGCAAAATGTGAGACATTTAGTTCAAATTTGTTCTGTTAAAACAACCCTATATTATAAACTGTAACATAGGGTTGTTTTAAAAGGAAACCAAATATAATGCTTCAACAGTAATAAACTCGGGCTTGAATATAACGATTCCTGATTTAGTGCCATTAGAACAAAACTTGCAACAAATAACAAAAGGTCTCAACTGGCCACATTTAATGTTCATGTAAAAAAAAAAAGACTTTACTTTTAGTTGAAGAAACTAATTATATCAAATGAGTATAAATCCACAAATAGGTAAAAAATAGACCTTTGTATCAATGAAAATAAATATTGCACATTTTAACAATTAAGTACACAAAAGTTGTTTTCATGAAATATATTCAAGGATCTCATTTAAAAGCCCTGGCTTGGGGGAGTATGTATCCTCTTACCTCAGAGGCACCATGGTGGTCCGGCCATGTGTTGATCTGGAAAGTGATGGGAGCCTAAATTCATCCCTGTTCCTTGAACTCGGAATCCGGAGTGGAGTGGCAGACAGCAAATATGTCTGGACCTGAGAGTGATTCCTCTGGATCACCCACCGATGAGCCATCTCCACACCAGCCATTCGCTGTCCAGAAGAGCCCTTGTTTGTGCTCATGCCTGCATCAATAGACACAAACACACTGCAGCCTCCCCACAGAGGTGCATGTGTTCACAACGACCATCAATCTTTTATGGGCTTTAATAATTCATCAGGTAAGCCCATTGGTGGCAGTCAAATTGTGCCTCCTAATCTCCCTTTCCCTCCTTTTGTAGCGGAGAAGAAACAAATGTTTGAGCATGTGTGAGATGTCCAGGTTCATTACTAATACCTTCCGTCTAATTTACCAAGAAAGGAATTGTTTAAACATCATAGATTAAGCTTTTTCTCAGCTTCTCTATTTTAATTATGGTAGCTTGGGAAACTGTCCGATATGCCAAAATCAATAACTCAGGAGCTGCGTTTGGTTCTTTCAGTCAATTGATATGGCTTCAACGGCAACGAGGTCATCCTCAACTTGTGATAAAACATTTCAAGAAACAAGGGCTGCAGGCCCTATTATTTTTTCTTCCAACCCTGTTGGTGGAATCAGGTGTGTTCAGGTTAGGTTGGCCAAAAAACATTGCAGGGCGGTGGCTCTCAAAGAATTGAGTGACACCCCTGAATTAGAGAAAAGGTGTGCTGGGTTCATTAAAGTAGGGGTGTTAAACTCAATTCCTAGAGGGCCGCAGTCCCTGCAGGTTTATGTTCCTTCCCTGCTTCAAGAAACATAAGAGTAGCGGCAAACTAACTCTTTAACACTAAATTCATCCTAGTTTTTTATTAATGCAGCGCTGTAAACCCAAATGTTGTAAATAATTAATCAATTCCATTTTAATGAACTTAATCATTACAATAAGCATATATTCATTAATATTGTTGCGTAGCTTGTATTGTTTTTATATTTATGAGTTTGTGAAATAAAAACTTCAAAGTAAGCTGAGCAAAGTTTCTGCATCACAGCTCAAGGTCACATATTGTAATCAAGTTCTTGTTTTTTGAAGTTATCATGATATAGAATAGAATTATCAATGTAAATAGTCAATTCATTTTTATAAAATTTGTTTCTGATGTTTGAACATTTTGGTGCTTTTTGTTTACGGTGATGACGTTACTTGCCATTATTGATAGAGAGGTGTGAGGAAATGGCCCTCGGGAGAAATGTGTATTGTATTTGTTGTGATGGTAATGGTTTTTGATCTTGATGTGAAACAGGTTTGCTTAGAGAATGAGATGAGTAAGTGTAAAATTGATTCAGCACCTTTTGCTCTGCAAGCTATGCTTTTGCAACAGCACCCCCTAGGGGTTGTAGAACAAAACTTCAATTACTATAATAGTTTATGTTATCATTATAACAATTTATAACTTGGGTGACTTGATCAATTAACGTGTACGCTTAAACAATTTAAGTAAGTTGCTATAAAAATAAACAAGCCAGGCTGTATTTTGTTAGGACAAATACAATAAACTTCAAAAACCCCAATATTTCAGCATACTTGGAAAAAAAAAAAGTGTAAAAAAATGTATGCGTTACATTTTTCGAGCAAGCTCAACTTATCCAAGTTTACAATGAGTGTAATGGTAGAACTTCTTAAAACAACAACTGATAATTTATCTGTTAAACACAAATGCATTATATTCCTTTCAACCCAAAGAGTCAAGCTTAAGTTTGGTTTGACTTGCACTAATTCTAATAGTCTCGTGCAACTTTGTACTAGACACATGTAGTCATCACATCTACTTGAAAATTACTGCACTGTCACACAAGTAGGTTATGCTAGGAAAAAACATACATGTAAAGTATTTATAATTGTTTTTCGTAAAATTGTCATCGAAAGTCGCAAAATAACAAATCCATTACATTCGGAAACACCATCTAATAATAACAGATCAAATATAGTCACATAAATAAAAACATCTTAAAATGTAGAGTTTTCTATTGTGTCATAAATTATTTAAAATGCAGAGGAAAAATAACTAAACACTAACCCACACCTCACAATCAGACAGGGGTTTATTTTCCTCTTTGAACTTTTTCCAGGAGCAGCAGCAAGCCAATAGGACAACAGCCAGTGATAAAACAAGTAACACTGCACCTTGACCTTTTTTGATACCGGAGAGTGGCCTGTGTGCTACTGGGTTACAGAGGTCCGTCTGTGTTTATAAACCCTTCAGGACTCTCAATCACAAGCTAAGTTTTCCACTTGTACAATAAAGCAATGGAATCCTGCATCTCAATTTGATGCTTTAGACAATTTTGATGTCTCACTCAGATGTTTGATGTTTCTCAGTAAGGAAAAAAGCAACTCATATATTTTGCAAGAAGACACCTAAACAACGACATATAAAGTATTTGCATGTTTATTAAAATATGCAAATACATGGATAATACAATAGTGTGAACAAATTCAGTCAAGAACTCCTGGCTGCCCCTTCTTGATATGCTTCCACAGGTCTATAAAAAGAAAAACAAACAAACCATTAGGGTTACTTTTAATGTCTAAATACCAAACTGTAGATTTGCAACTGACCTGCAAAAAGACTCATCCACTTAAAAGGATCACCCTGTGCAGAACATCTAGGTCAGAACAAGTCATCCGTGCAGGGAACAAGCTCCTTCGTTGGTCTGAAAAGAGAAGAACTCTCCTTTAAGTTAACACATTTACAAACAGGTTTATTAATGAGAATGTTCAGTTCAAACTGAAAAATCCTTATTTTCTTAAAAACGAAGAAAAGTCAGCCCTTATATTGGTCCTATTGCTATAATGAAAAAAAGAAAGAGATTTGGTTATAGTATGGTTAATAAAGAGAGCTGGTAGGAGTCGATTTTATACTTCACATTTTTTGAAAAACAATGGTCAAATATATACTTTCATTTTTCACAATTATGGACAAAAGTAAGACATATTAGCTTAATAAGCAGACTGGAAACATTTAATTACAGAAGAGAAGCTTTTAACTGACTCCACATACATGGGCCTTTAGTGAGAAAATGTGCTCTATGCCTTTGGATGTACTCATTAGGATTTCCATTTTTGGCTAAACTTGCATATAAATACTTACCAACATGAGAATCGGCAGGATTCCTTGTTAACCCGCGTCAAGCGCCTGTGGGTCCTGCAGTGACAAAAAATCCCAATAAGGATACAGAAGTAAGGCAAGAAAACAAAGTCCTACTTTAGCTACTGCACATAACACACCTAAAGCAGTTTCACTTCTATAAATAAACTCAGATATACATTATTCATTACCTTATATATTTTTTTTTTACCAAAAAGTTTGTTGAAATATAGAGGTATTCAAGTTAAAATAATTAACTTGTACATTCCCTACAGTATAAGAGAAGTAAAAAGGCATTCTGTGATCTAAACAACCCCCAGAAGTCTGTTGCGTTAGAGATAGGTTTTTCTGAGTTTTGAAGTTCTGGCATCACACTCCATTGAGAAAAGAATAAAATTGTCAAGGGTTTTGCTTGAATTGCGAAAACATTTTTAGCTAGACCATTGAGAATGGATCGCAGTGCAGACTTCATATTCAGCCATGTTCATATTGACGAAGAGTGCTTTTCCATTCCAAGAAAAACTCAAATCATTCAGCTACAATTACGGAAAATACGTCCTTGGCACACATGTAGTGAGATTCCGAAAAGATGAAAGGTCACAGAGGATTTTCTTTTTATCCAGACAGTTTCCCACCCCAGTGCAAAAATAGAACTGCATGTGCAAGACAGGCAGCATTGTTGTGATCCTAGAGGTATGAACTATATGATGAGGTCTGATGTCATAGATAAAAAAAAAACTATTTTAGCACCACCAGTACGGTCATACATCTAAAATAAAATCAAGCAAAAACCTCAATCAAATAACTTCTCCCTAAAGTAGTTATACGCTTATTAAAGCCACAAAACATTACCATCTGTTAGTCTTGAAATTCAAGACAGTTGTGTCCAGAAAATAACTACTGCACAATATTAATGGCGACACCAGCAAGGCAACTATCACATAGCGATTATATTTATCCAAATGCAGCATGTTTGTCTCTCATAATTATTCATAGTACATTGTAAAAACAATTTTTTTTTTACAATTGGTAAGTTTCATGATTTCTCTGCTTTATCCAGATTTTGAAAAATCCATTTCATTCTGTGATATTCTTTTCATGGAATTGTGCCATTCATTCATTCATCTTCATGTCGGCTATATTCCCTTTTGGGGTCGCCACAGCGGAATGAACCGCCAACTCTCTGGCATATGTTTTATGCAGCGGATGCCCGTCCCTGCCGCAACCCATCACTGGGAAATTGTGCCAGTATATCCCAAACCCATGCCAGCTATCCTTATCTTTTTTTCAGAATTTACAACTCGAAATCCTATTGCAATTTATTATTTAATATTATAAAACTATTCAATTATTGTAAATATATAAAAGTGCTCAGTAAAATTACAGAAATTTCTGTTTTTACATTTACGATAGTGCCAAATTAAAAAAAAAAAACTCCTAAATGTTCTGTCAGTACTCAGTTTTCTACATATTGTTATAAATATTTTTTAAGTTTTACACCTTTTAAACTTGTTAAATTAAAAAGGTGGAAAATATTAATGAACATAATACTGGAATGACTGGAAAAAATAATAAGTATATAATAAAAAGCAGGTTTTCTTTAGTTTACATTAATTGTTTTCTATCCATGTGTATTTGACTTAATTTGACAAAAAAAATTCACATGTAAAAATTATCTGTTGCCAAATAAAAAATTAAAATTGCCAACATAAAGTGGACATTGTCTGATCTTAACTAACAGTCAACAAGTGATTAGAAACCATTTTATGTTATATTAAGAAAAATCCATAACCGATCTGATGCTAAAGACAAAAAAGATGCTTCTATATTTAAGTGACAACTAAAGATATAAATGTCCAAGACATATCAGCATCTCTAAAATAAACACATTCAAAGACAGGCTTACACACAAACATTTTTGAGCATTCATAATCTTACAGGTAGACATTGCTTGTAATACCATTAAAATATAGTTATTGAGCAAGCTGACCGAGATCTGACAGGACATAATTGGAGACCCACATTAATAAGTAAGGAAACCGTGAGGCTATGACTGCACACCTAGAGCTGTAATACATCACAGGCTTTGAAGTAGATTTTCGAATAAAATTTAAATAGTGATAAAGGAAACACTACAGCAACTCTTTCTCAACCAAACAAACTATAAAATTGTCTTAAACCATGTTCAACACACATACACCCAGTCATTACTTAGAGACCAACTGCTTAAAACCTCACACAAAATCAGCTTAGTTGAAATCAAATGGTCAAAATAAGATTCAAGTGTAATTCCATAAATGATGTTATGAAGTGCAATAAAAGTCACTTAAATAGAGCAAAATTCTTTGATAAACTATTTTTGCAAATTAGTTTTTTAGCCAACTTTTGGGAGAATCTGGCATAAGCTACAACAGGACTTGCAAAATCACTAGCACAACATCCCAAGGCTATTGTTTCTTCCAGTCGGGCTACCAGAATGAAACTCCGTCCTGCCCGTCGGCTATCTTACACTGTAAAAAAAATAATTATGAGGCATGGGACTATGTATATTACAGTAATAATATGTCTGTTTATATTGTTATGCTTGTGTTGCTAAGTGTGGTTTGGTGTTATAAATTAGTTCGAGAACTAGTGTGTGTGTTGATTAGGTTATTTTCTGTGAACTTGGTTTTAGCTACCCTTGTTGAGTTGCAGGTCATTAATGGTGCACATAATGAAAATTGCTGTTTACAAGTATACTTTAACCTGAAAGACTTCGACATTTTGAATGGTGTCAGCCATGGCTGGTTTGAGAACTTCAACATAAGATCTTATAAGCCTTCCTGGTTTGATACCATTCTACAGCAATTGCTATTGAGATACATGAACAGTATAACATGTAGAAAATATTAAACATTAAATTGCATTTCCAAGTAATTTTTATGCTAAAATAAAAAATGTGACTTTACTAATGTTATAAAAATGTAAGTGCCCGGCTGGATTAAGTCAGAATTTTTACATGATTTATTTAAGTAGACGTTAGAAAAAAACAAGCCTTTTAAACTGTTTAAAAAATATGTTTATAGGTAAATAATACTGGATTTTTTTTACATGATAAATGCAAGTAGATTCTGTTTAAAAAAAAAAATAAAAAAAAAAAGTGTTGCGCACCAATGCCTACGAGATGGCCCTGTCAGTCATTACTATCCTGACTTGACACCTCTCGCATCAAGCTTAGACGACATCAAAATTGCTCAATGGAGAAAATGTAGAATATCAGGTACGTTTGTGTGCACACATGTGGGAAAATAAGCTATTTACAGAGGAATTTTAGTTCTGCTGAGCCAGATCAGGGTGAAGAACAGCCTAAGAAACGCAGACTGCCACAAAACAGAAAAATTAAGAAATATCAGACTGTGAGGAAAAAAGGAAGTTTCATTAATGATGAACTTCTATGAAAGAAAACTGTATAACATTGAGTCTTAACATAAATGTATAAGTTTCAAGTTCATAGAAATTTCTGTTCAGTTAGAACAAAATATTTGAGTTGATTTTGATGACTGTTTTATACAGTTGTTGTAATTTGTTAAGAAAATGTTTTTAATTTATGTTTCGTATCATTTACAAAATTCTACATTAAAAAATCTCTTCTATTCAGGCTACCTTCATTTATTTCAGGTCACTAAAAACTGAAGAGAGCCTGCCCGAAGGGCTTTAAACTTTTGCAAGCCTTAAACGTACTGTTTAAATGTAAATGTCTTTGTACAAAATGTATAAAATAGCATCCCATTGACATTTGCAGAAATGAAAAACAATGGTGTAATGTTATACATAATAATAATAAAGGTTTAGCAAGAACTACACATGGGTTTGACAAGAATTAAGCTCTACTCAGTTTTCACTCAAGGTAGATAACAATTTTTTTTGTATATTGAACTATGTCGTGGACTTTCTGTTTCAGGGGGTTCTGGAAAATCAGTCACTTGAGCAGTGCAAAAAACCCCTCAAACGTTTCTCATTCAAGATGAGCCTTCCAGATAATCAAATATGACAAAATTAGAGAATCAAATCATCAAGATGAGGCTTCCAATTAATCAAATATGCCAAAATTAGAGAATCAAATCAAACGACCCAAAAAAATGTTTTTCCTATAAATAAAAAGTATGTTTAGGTCAATCAAGCACAATGGATTTTACTTTGAAGTTGCCTTCCTTCAATTTATATCTGTACAAGTAAAAAAGTATACTGGGGCATTCTGGGTAAAATTTACATAAATTCCTCACTTACAAAGCACAACTGCAGAGTACCAACAAGAAAAGGATAGTATTATTTCCTAGAAGATCCATTGCTTGGATATTTAGTCTACATGCCATAATTTGCTTCATCCCACCCCATTCCCACAACAGCAAAGTGCATTTCCACAATAAAAAAAGACAATATCCTACAGTGGTGTCTTTGATATCTCAGTGTGGTGTAAATGAACACCGATTGATTATAATGAAACATTTCTGATTGCAGACAGCCTCTTGAAGAGACATTGAGACACACAATAACATCTGCACAACGTGTCCATTCATGGAGTGTAATGTCAGAACTTTGGTAGCACTTCACAGGTTTGATGAAAGAAGCGACATACCTTATTGTCATGGAACATAAGGACAAGTCACTTACCTTTTCTGGAGAAATGAAAGCACACTTCTTGATGTAAAAAAGTCCAGGCTCAACTGTCCACTGATCTGTAGAACTAATCCTCAATGATACCAACTGCTGGAGTCTGTGGGTAAGTTGGACACTGGCCCCTAATGCTCAGCTATGGCGCCACCATTCACTAAATACACAGTTCAGAGACAACTCTTGCCACTGTTACCAAAACCTCAGGAACTACCACTCTTTGGTTTAAAAACTGTTGAAGCTGTTCGTGAAGTGAAACTAGCAGAATTGAGCCCAGGGTGCTAGATTAATATAATAATAAATCATTTAAAATTATAAATTGTACTTTTCTTATATTTAATAACATTTGAAAACTCCAGGAAACCGTTGATTTGAAATGTGCCCGATTCTGTCTGAAACGGCATATAAAGTCTGTTCTGAGCATTTTTATTCATAGATGTCCATCTATATTCATAGTTTTGATTAAGAACTCAAGGCGCTATTATCATTATTTGGAAGGAAAAATTGTTTGTTTTTATGCAATTGTATTTTTGGTTTGACAAAATATCACCATTGTATAATTGTTACAATTGCAGAATATGCTCACAATTTGAAAACTAATGGAAGATGTTCTGTTTGGTAGGGGCTGCATAAAGATCTTGGCTTGAGACATGACACTCACCTCAAAATACTGAGATCAAGTGAGTGCATTCTTTAGGTTTAATAATGTATGATAACAGATCTGCTTGTGCTTTGCATGAATTTGACTTTGCATGTATATTTTTGAAAAAAATTTGTATAGTATAACTACAGGAAACCATTGATTTGACATATGCCCAATTCTGTCTGAAACCACATAGTAACACCAATTCCCATCTGGTTTGCAGAATCCACCAAAATGACTAGCGACCATTTTTCTCCAAAACACTCACCAGCTATAGGACAGGGGACATGATTATTTAACTCATGACTAACACATCAGTCAATATATGAAAACTATGGCCTTCATACTACAATTTTATATTTAACCCTGAATTTAAAAGGTCCTGCTGTGTTTTACCAAGCAATTAGATAGGATCAAATAGTTTTTTTTACATGGCCCAATCTAGTCTTGAATGGTATATAATCTATTTCTCAGGCTGATTTTTGTATGGGAATGTTAAAAGTAAAAGTAAAACACGATAAGGATTAGTCCTTCAAAAAAGATCCTGGGAGATTATGTCCCCACATTGGCCAGGGAACACATCTGAACTTTTTCGGTAGAGTTGGAGGAAGTCTGCCATGATATCTCCCACCAAGGTGCTGCTCTGGGTCGCCTCTTCTCTGCTTCAGTGGCAAACACAGTCACAGCTTGCAGGGAGATATGTGCATGGTCATACTGTACTGTTACATGTATTGTAAGACGCATAAATACATGCCAAAAATCTTGAAAGGTATTTTACTTTGCTGATTATAAACCCGACTTGGAGATTAAGATTTAATTCTGGCACAAAAACATAAAAATATAATCTTCAACTGTACATGAAATGTACAGTTGTACTGTCATTCAGCCAGTACAAATGGACAGCTTAAATTTTGTTCCCTTTGTTCAAGTAATGTCAGCAACACAGGCTATACAAAAAAAATTAACATAAAAAGACAACACTAAATGTGTTTAGATAAAGATAACTTTAGCTTTGATCCCCCTAAGAGATTCTTCGATTTAATAATGTTTAAAAACTTTGGAAAATGAAAGCCAATTCTAATGTGGGAAATTGCATTACAATTAAAAACTATGTTTAACGAATTATGGGTATAATATAATACCATTTGTAAAGGCCAAGACAATTAAGTAGTTGTCTGTTTTTAAAATTCCAAAACCTGTTGACATGATCATGAATCAGTGCAGATCAAAAACTTTTTATAGTTGGCTTTTCAATGCTAAAAGTAAAGCTGATGTCTACAGTAAAAATGAGAACTTTCTCCTGAAAGGCAAATATCATGATTGTATTCACTTAAAATGATTAGCCAGGTTCAAGATCACGAAGACGAAATTATAGGAAATAGTTCCATTTTATTTTTTATTAAAAATACATTTGATGTTAAAAAAAAATCTAAATTTCATTTGACAGCTAGGTGGTTGGCACAAAACTGCCCACCCTTGTCTGAGGCTACATGAATCACTTTGAGTTAGTCATTTCAGCTTCTAATGCTATTTTCATGATGAGAAAACTAAGAAATGACCCAATTTCAGCCATCTCACAGAGCAAGCTCTCTCAGAAGGAGCTCATGTCCTGCTACTGAAACCATCTCAGCCAAAAAAACCTGTTAAAGCATTTATAAACTGAGAAAACAGAAAGCAATTGATATATTGACATCCCAAAAGAGGTAAGGGAACAATAAGCAACCATTTCAAACTCAAACTGGTTTAATCCAAACCATTGATGTGACCAGAGTCCTGCTTGTTAACTGAGGCCCTGTCCAAATGTACCAAAGTATTTTAATAGCTGAATATATTGTGTTTAAAAACAGTCCACGGCAGCAATAGTTAGAAAAAAAAACTTAAAAAGGATAAAAGTCAGAAGTTGTAAAGTCCTAGTTTCACATTTGTCTTGTTGTAGTCTTTGCCCTTCAAAGTTGGGAAAAAGCAGCTCAATGAGCTCTAAGGAAGACACCAATGTCGTACTGGGTGAACAAAAAGCCCCCCCTCCCAATTCTTTACCAACCACCAATATGCTTTCAAAACTGTGCCATCTGTTTGGCACATATGGCTGTTCTATATGGCTTTGTCCAAACCCTGTGCTTTTTGAATGTGAGTCAGTGTCACAGGTCAGCAATATCACACCGCATACTTTATCGGTTTGGTGCCTCTGTTCTGTAATTTACGTTAAAATAGTTATTAAATACATGAAGTGTTCATGTAGTCCTTTACACACCATAAGCTATGCTTCAAGTGAATAGCAACAAATACATTTTTCTATTTGCCAATTAAACTTAGGGTTTAGCAAACAAAGAAAGCTCCATCACTGATAAACTCATCCTATAACCCCCCAAAAATCTCTGGTCATACTATCCACATGACAGGTGTGTATTGTGCATTTTCTAACAACTTTATTTTACCCAGTGTTTTTTTTTAATTATATATGGTTACATTTAAATGATGCTCTCCTTTTGCATGTACACCATGTAACCAATAGTAAAAAGTCTTTGCAAAAAGTACATGTTGACGGGCCCTTAAGCCTGATCTGTAATTTTGAGTCAAGCCTACAAATTGCCCTATGCAAAGTTAGATGTACTTTGGCGATAAAGTCAATAACCTTCTTTTGTTATCTGTGCTAAGTTCTAGCTAGCTAGAAGTTAGCATTGTCATCACGACATGTTATGATATTGATCAGTTTAAAAACAGTGCTTACACAGCAGCAGTGGATGTATGTTAGAAGTTATATTTATACAATTCATGAGGTGGTAAATAAAAAATGTCTTTTGTTAGCATTTGTGTCGTGTTTTGGTTTGCTAGCAGTTGGCATTCTCATTAAGCCAACATTGATCAGTGCATAGATAGCGCAGAATGGAGGGCACAACTATGAATGCTATGTTGACAACCGGGTGTGCACGGCGCCTTTTGCAACCGGCAATTTGTTGGCTTGACACACAACTATAAATCCAGCTTTAATCTCTAGCAAGCCTCGAGTGCACTTAAGCAAGGAGTACTGTAAGTATGAGGCAGTTCTAGACTACAGGAAATTAGATGCCCCTGTTGCCTCCTATGTGCAAAGTGCATGGATTTATAAGCAAAATGTGACCGTTGGCAAATACTGTTAATGAGTGCTGTCTAAGAATATAAAACATGTACTGTGTAACAAAGGACGTGTGCTTTGAGACAAATTCAGTAGCTTCTTTTTATGTAACTATTATATTTCTGCCACCATAATGGGAGGCTCTATGTAAACACACTGTTTACATTAAGCTTTGAATTTCTTGTCACTCGTTCACTTAAAAATACCCAACAAAGGCCCAATGTGATTTTTTTGCAGAATATTCAAGAAGCAAGTGACTGGCTGTGGCGAGCTGCAGAGTACTACTGAACAAAAGCCAGTGAATCAATATGGTTAATACCACCACTTGCAACTTTTTAATTCCCATGTATTACATTTCCACTGTTGTAATATTTCCACTTTATGATTAGGGTACAATCAACATGGGAGAAATGTTTACTTTGTTCTGGGAGAGGAGGGTTTCTGTAAGACTTGGTTGTGTTGACATTAAATAGATAAGAGCATGGAGCTTCACCGAAATGGAGAGATTACTGAGTGAATATCCACTTCCGGAACCTGAATGAAGGAAATTAGCAAAAAAGTGAATGTATTCAAAAACTTTGCTAAATTACCAGATCTTTCGAACTCCATTTGGACAGCACAATGTACAAATAACCCATATATACATATATAAATATATTAATAAAAGCTTGAAAAAATATATATCAATATTTGTAAAACTAATTTATACCTAAAGTCATCAATAACGTTAATTGTAATAACATTAGTTGTGAATAAAAATAAATATACTAATTTAATATTCAGGTGAGTGTGTGCTAGCAAGTAACAAAATCAAATCCAAATATTAAAAAAAACATGCACACCTTATATCTAATTGTTGAAAAGGACAAAACCTTTTACACAAAATAGACAAACCGACATATTGGTAACTAGAATGACTGTAATCTGATGAAAAATTAAACTTATCTAGCTCAACATGATACAATGTCTGTCTTAAAGCCAGCATAAATAAATCTTAGTTATTTGAACATTAGCTAACATTAATTAAACTTAACTTTTAAACTAAATAGAAAACTAGTTTGGATATTTAACAATGTAATAATCATGTAGTATACATTTGAGATCCAAATGAGATTTTTACAATTCTACAGACATCACATAAAACACAATTTCTTTATTTTTCATCTCATCACAAAAAGACTAAAATGCTTGGCTTCTAAACTTGGTAGAGGTTAAACATCATGCATTTGCACTTACCGGGCTTTGAAGTTTTGTGATGTTCTTGAAATATTTTCTCCCCCCCCCCCCCCCCCCCCCCAAGTCTGGTAACTTCATAGCTAACAGCTAAATTGCATTAAATTGAATGGTAAAAAAAAAAAAAAAAAAAAAAAAAAACAAATGAAAAAGCCTATTAAGGCCATTCCTTAATACACAGCAACTGGAAGGCAGGTTATGGTCTTTGAATGCAAAATTAGGACTTTATGATCTAAAATAAAGAATATTAAAAATACTTAACTAGATATCATGAGAAACAATAAATTCCATTTTCTTGAGCTTGCTTTCTGAATTAACATATTTAATACAATTGAGGGAACTATTATCGAAGCCAAGGAGTTAAAAAGGTAATCAAAATGTCGAACAGTTTAAAACAGCCCAAAGCCTCAGTTAAAAAAAACTTCCTGAAAAAGTAGACTCCTTTTGCAACTTAAGTTCGTGAAAACAGTGAACTTGGAACAGCAAGTCAAATGAATTTGAAAAAAAAAGTTAAATGTGCTGAAAAGTGTCAATGTGAATCCAGGAATAAAGGAGGAAAAATAAAATACAAAGAGATGTGGACACTTCAGAAGTCACGAACAAACCTGTTTAGAAAAAAGATGTAGAGAAAACCGAAAAAAACAAAACAAAGACACATTCTTTACACAATATATCTGGTGAAGTGTGCATGTGACCATTACCTTTTGGAACTCCAGTCATGCTATTAAATGAAATTAAAGATAGGGTATGGAATTTCCCATTTGAATCATGCCCTTGAGTCAAAAGGGCTACTTTGATATTTGGACAGTCCTTGTGGATTGGCTACAAGTGTGCTGTTAATCTGAGTTTGATCAATTAAAAAATGTGCATACGTTCACCTTTACTTAAAGACATCTGTGTAAATGAGTACATTTCTCGAAAATATTCTTTTGTCCAAACTTTTGGTGGAAGATGACCAAACATTCATAGATGTTTTCAAAAACTGGAATTAATTAATAAAACGCTAAATTCATTATATTCATTATAATAATTTTAATTAATAATACTTATGTGATCTTGCGAAATGTGACTTGCATCAAGTTTAATCAACTTTCTAATCCCAACTGGATAAAACGTTCATGTGGTTAAATGTCTTGAAAAAGTTATATTGGGAATTGGCTTTCTTCAATAGATTCAGAAGCAACTAAGAACTCTTTACACTTCGTAGTGTTTTATCTGTTTGAAGGATGTGAGGTTTTCAGGTGGTTTGCGTATGGATGAGTTCTTAATGCAGACTTGGGGTTCTACCAGACAAGACTCAACAAATCCGTTTGGGCTTTCCTGCTGAGCTCAATCCTTTATCTTCTCTCCTCATTTGAGGTGGATAAATACCAGCCATCAGATAAAATTATTGTGCCATTTCATAAACTGTGCTAATAACTAGTTTATAAGGCAGAAACAATTCCTCGAGTTACTACTTGAATAACTATTACGAAAACTGATCCAGGCAAAATCCTGTGCCTCTAAGTTTCTATTAATTCCTTTTATGCCGTGGCCTGTCCGAATACTGTATTTTGATTAGCTGGGAGGTGTTAACCCAGGTTAGTTTGTTCACTCCATGTATCCTTGTGTGACGTTAGTCAAAAGCAATTGCCATTCTTCACGTTCACTCAATGCGTGGGCTAGATCACAGTTTAGGAACTGTTCACGGATTTTCCTAACAGATTCCTTTAACGACTGCATTATTTAAGCTTTACGGCTATTTTTACATAAATTGTCAATTGGGGAGCTCCGCTGGACTGACATTGAGAATCCTGAAGAGAGATGATGGTGGCTGCATCATTCAGAAAACATAAAGCATGGACTTATTGTTACAGTCTAATTTGTTCTATATTTTCACATTAAAAGAAAGTTTTAAACTGGCCTTCATCCCTTTACATTCAAGGTATTACTTTACCATTACATTGAAGAGACTGCTGTGAAGTATGATTTTGTAAGCTTTTGTATTACAGCGAGTGTTCACAATGGGAAGTATCATTAAATGCTCGGTCTGAAGGCCAAATATGAATACTATCTTAAAATGTTGGCAAAATAAAATGGTATAATCCATGGCAAACATTAAGACATCACAACATTAAACTTCCACACTAATTTTGTAGACGTAGTCAGAGCAAGATGTAGGCTGACTGGAAAAATATTCAGCTGTTCCAGTTTTTTTTTATTGCAGTGCAGATGGGGTTTCTCCTCTAACTTGTGCTCCAGAACAGCACATTCCACTTTATGAACGCACTTTTATGACACCTCGATTAAAATGTATTATAGCATACTATTGGTGAACTACATATTAAGTTCCACTTGATTTAAAACAGCGTTTTTTGATATAATAATAAATAATAATAAAAAAAATTAATGTTTCAGCACCTTCTACCATTGAATCGATTACATTTTCAGTAGAATACCCGATATATCTACAGCCCTACTAGTTAACCTAATGTTGAATGAAAAATAAACTCGAAATCTCACACCAAGTTGGTTAGTACATGCTAAAAACTGTAAATACATAGTCCTTTAAATTAGACTTGGGCAATCCCTTCTTTACACAAGGACATGCCAGTGTACTTTGACATCCAATTATTGATGAATAATATGGTATATAAAAAAAAAGTTTGGTGTGTCCTTTCAGCTAACTAGTAAAATAAGTTCTCAGTCATTGTTTGGAAACTGTTCATTCATCTGATGGCTTATAGAAACCAGGTTTTCAGCCAATGATCAATTTGCTGATTTATTTTCTGCTCTACCAAAACCACTACTGATAAAGTTAAGTTTTGCGATAGCTATGTATACTCCAAGTTGTGAATTTAATTTTCTACATGACTAAGGTCTGAAGGTGCCCACCCCAAGTCAAACATGATCAATTAATCAGGAATACACCAATTAACCATTTAAATTCACAAAGATACATTCCCCAAGCTGTAAAAACACTGGCTCTAAAACGGCACAGTTTAGCTATGGACCAAAACAAATCATTACACCAACACAACCTAAACATATTAGCACAGATATTTGTTGAGTTGTGAGATTAATATGGCTATGTCAACCAGGTATGCTGGCTGCTACATCTACTGTTTTTAAAATACCAGCATTGAGAAATATTGGCATAGCTTTGAGATGCCAGTAAATTATTATTCAGTATGTCAAAATTTTTATATAACAAATTCTTACTTGAGACAAGTTGTGTTAAAAATTGGTTGAAGTAATTTAAACATGTGAAGAATTGGGATTTTTGATTCATGATAAAAAAAGTGTTAGGTAAATGCCATGACCTCTGGGAAAGGCAGCGGAGTCTATACTCCAACATGACATCAATTCAGGCTAATACAAGTGTCCTGACGTAAATTTTACATGTAACCAGTTTGATCAGTGGTCATGCGAAGTAGAAGTGGCAGTTCAAGTGCTTATGAAAAATCTGTATGTTGTTTCATAGTATTCCTTACTTAATCTCAGAGATTTCTTCTGCAGCATAATGTGTTGTCATTTTCTTGGTTTTTACAGCAACTGACTTGTGGCTGAAGGGCAGGCAAATGATTTGACTAGAATTTTCCTTGGTTATTCTCTTTTCCCGGGTTGAGCCACCTATTTGTCATGACCGGCTCAAGTCTTGACAAATAAATGGAGGAGAGCACGGTTTGAATGTCATTTTGGGTTTATTGACAATAAATGAAGATAAAGACATAAATCAAAAGCAGCACAGTTTCTGTTAGATAAATGAAATGCCTTTTGTCAAACAGAACTAGACAAACACAAATAAGCATTAAACTAAACTCAACCCAAGCTAACAACCAATCAAAAACAAACAACAAAGAAATAAAATAAATCAGAAGTTAGGCCAACGACCCAAATGGAGAGCAGAGAAACTGAAGGTGAGATTCCACTTTTACAAGGGGAAGGCAGTTGTCACTTGTTCTCCTGTTAAGAATTGAGATGGAGCGTGGTCAAAAGCTCATCAAGATTAATGGAAGACTCATCACTCGTTCAAAACAAGAATCCTCCCAGCTTTCAGTCTGAATGAAAGCTCTGCAGTGCAGTTCTTTTAAGCCCTGTGTTTCCGCACACAGAGCTAGGTGATTCGATACTTAGCAAAGATGATTCTTTTGTAGACAGACTTGGACTTAAAGGTGCCGTATGCCATGAACTAGAAATTTCCCTCATCAAAAACATACCTTAATGTATATGTAATGCAAAAACATGTTTGTGTAATATTTTCTTCTGAGAGCTCAAATCGGCTTGATGGTCATAATGATGCCAATTGGCCATAACCCCGCATACACAATCTAATCAGATGGAACTGCTAATGCATCTTATCTCAACAAAGAGCGCACCGTAGAGTGTAACCGTAGAAGAACCGCTATGGATACACAATGAAAAAGGGTGTTTTGTGGATAGCCAGAGAAAAAGTGTTTTAAGGCTTCTCAAAAGAGGCATGTTTTCGGTAACGGGTGGATTTTCTGTGTGCCAACAAGCTAAACCCAGCAGGGCATGGTGGAACCACAGCAGTGGGAGCTGAAGGTACATGGCTCGTTTTGCAGACCACAACCATTTGAGGTGATTAAAGTTTGCCTTATAAAGATTATTAAGGGTGCAGTGATAGTTTAGAAGTGTCAAATGTAGTATAAATGAATTAAAATAGTATAATATGGCATCTTTAAAGAAAGTTTACTTTATTAGAAGATTTATAATGAAAGTTTGTCATAATTACTTGGTCAAAAAGGAACTGTGAATGTGGAGTGAGTGTGTGATTATTAGTAGCTGTGGGTGTCGTGATTAGAATAGCTCTAAGATATACAAAGTGGGGCAATGTACTCACCATTTTTATAGATAAATTATGCAAGTGAAATTTGATTTGATTAGTAGTTTAGAGGCACTGGTAGGTGTTAAAAGCAGGGCATTTCACTCCATGGATGCTGCTGACCTTTTAATCAGCAATAGTTCAGAATCAACTAACTTAGACTTTTTTTAAGTAAGCCCACACAGCTTTCCAACTAAACATTGAGTAATAAGAGTTCTGAAAATGTAATTTCAGGTGAACCATCAGGAATACCATCCTCCAAACAAAAATGCAAGAAGTTAATATAGCTATCAGGTCAAATTAGCTCAGAACATAGCTAAAACATTACGGGGCTTTCAGGCTGCTGCTGCTCCTCATCTCTGAGCTGCCAGATTTATCTATTTTTTTAAGAAGGGGATTAAAATTTCTTTAAAAAAAGCTTTTTATCAAATTGCATTGTGTTGAGTAATCTTGTTCATGCTATTTTTGATATTTTATAGCTCTATACAGCAATTTCTAAACAATTTTTTAGAATGGTGTCTATTGCTCATTCCTCTACAGCACTTAAAAATAGAAAATAAAAGCAAATACAAAGTAGATTATAAATAAGATTATTTTTGTTACTCATGTCAAACACCAACAACATCTGCTAAACAGGTATTTATCAACAAAAAAAGGTCTCTTAACATTAAGAAACTCTGAAAAATGCATATTTGGAAGATGAAAACAATAATGACCAATATTATAACCAAACTTTTATGTGCTGGTTTTAACAGTTAAACTATATTAATTTCTTGTTGGAACAGGCTGGCTGGTTGAGCCATTGAAAAGTTGATCCAACAACAAAAAAAACCTGTTTCAAATAAAACGATCACAAAAACAGACAAGGCTGAACAATTAAATGCATCTGCAATTAAAGAATGACATTTTTAAAGTTATGCCCTGCTCACACATCACATTACAGAAGAATCAACCTTGGACACCTGGAGCTGATTTTGCCTTAGCTTAGACAATCTCTATCTGGCTGGCTCCTGCTTGACATCCCTAGGAGACAAGTGGTGAAGGCACATACCTTTTGAACAATATATTTGTATTATTCTTCTGTCATTGAAACCTATGGCATCGGTACATCATCTTCTGATCTTAAAATACATCTCACTAAAATAATCTACGACTCGAACAGTTAGATTACAAACCCCAACTTGAGAAACATAATTTTAGCATTGATCTGAAGTTGTCTTCAAATTAATTTCTAATTAGTGTGGACCCTTATGCAGAGTAAACAACTCAATAGGCAGGGTGCCACACCCCTTTAAGACTGGCCTCGTTAGAAATTTGAACATCAAACCCACAGTTTGTGAACAGATTTGGCCTTACAATTATCAATGTTTACAAGAGAACTCTTAAACTCACATTGTTAGGAGCAGACGCTCAGATTTACTTTCTCCATTAAATAACTCACGTTCAACCACTCTTAGGGGGAGTGTAGCTCAGTGGTAGAGCGCATGCTTTGCATGTATGAGGTCCTGGGATCAATCCCCAGCATCTCCACAAGTGGCATCAGTGATTTCCACTTCTGTAAGTCGCTATGGACAAAAGTATCTGCCAAATGTGTAAATGAGCTCTTAAATTTGTTTCATGTATCAGCAGTCACAGCAGTCACAGTGTTCTAACATGCAGCCAAGAGGAGACTGCGAAAGGAGTGTCTGCAAAGGGCCCACCCCAAAACATTAGTGCATAAAGCAGTCAGCTTCACTAATAAAAACTATCTTTAGGAGTCAGTAAAATTTTACATTTTGTGAAAATTTATTCATGATGAATTTTAACGTGCTACAGCAGTCCTCATTTTCCTTCAGTTGTAAAAAAAATAAATGTAAAAAATTTCAATAAGCAGCTAGCCATACCCCTTTTTCATGATTTTGCCACACCGTCATTCCCTAGATATTTACAAAACCATTATACTATATTTTAATGCTATATCCCCATTTAAAATATTACCAATGGTGAAGAAAGGTTAGGTCAGAAACACTTTTTCCTAACTCCCGGTAGACCAGCTGATATACCATTATTAATCTAAAAATAGGGAACTTGGGTGATAATTTAAAGAAAATTCTGACTAAACTGCAGATTGGAGTCTTCAAACTTTTAGAAAATTCAATGCGCCAACAATCTGAATACGGATTTGGAGAACCAATTGCACTCTTTATTGAAAATGCACATGAAGTTTTGAATGAAAATGGAACAAAACACCATAGAAGAAATGTACAATATTCACCAGGATAACACAAGCAACATGACGAAGATTAAGTAGTATGAAAGGAAATACATGGAAGAAGCACTATCCCAGTATTGACTTCAATGATTTTATTACTAAACCTAGTTAGACGACTAAATAAAATAAAGAAAAAAAAAAGTCTTGCCACAGCTGGGATGGGGTTTTAGTCTAAAAAACTGCAAGACAATGCCTTTAACTTAAATACATCAATAGTGACTCTGAATCCGAGCCTCTGAAAGTATGCAAGCAAGCTTTTCTTTCAAAAGTGCTAGATCAGAAGCGTGCCTTCTTGGCAGGACCATCAAACTCCTCGCGAACCCTGCCAAATCCTGTGTTTCCAGCACCCAACCCCCTGGGAACCCCTGGGACACCTTGTTGGAAACGCTCATTGCGCTAAATTGACCATTGCAGTAATGCATCATTTAGTCAAGATTATGTCCATTTGAGGAAGAAAAAAACAAACAAAAAAACAAGATGCACGAGTTCATAGTATGAGTAAAATATAAAGGGATCCAAGGAATAAAAGCGGCGAAACAGTTCCAACACGCAGATCCACGGGTGCCATGGTGACATAAGGAAAAGGAAGAGAGGGTGATTTTTACATTAGTCAAATCTCACTACATTGCATTGCAAAAGTGCTGCTATTACAACCTGAGAACCAAAGACTGATCTTACTTGCATGTGAAATGCAGATGCAGTCAAAATTCAATGTATAGTGTGATTTCTTTATATTAACTTTGGTCGCTTTGGAAAGTATGCATAAACTACAAAATAAGAAAATCCCACAGCTATGCAACTACAAATTAGCCTTGATATAGGTTATTTTAAGAGGTAGAATGTTGTAAGCTACATATAGCTCTACTTATGCAAGTGAACAATAAAATAAGTAAAAAATCCTTAAATTACATTTAATGACAATAAACTTAGTAAAAAAGTCAAATCTAAAGTGCTGAGAGGAAAATTTAAAGACTATTAATTATGAACAATGCACACTTTAAAGACTCGTTTACACTAACAGTCACATGCAAGTCAGGTTTATTTTCTCTTGTTGCTTAAATGTTCGTCAAATTAAATAAGTTCAATATCAATGTCTAAAATAAGCAAACAAAACGTATTTGTAGAAAAAAAAATCCTCACTAGCCGATTTCCGGTAATTTTGTCCAGGAAATTACTCAAGATAAGGTTTGTTCAAGATAAGGCGAGACAGGTTTCGCGCTAAATATAGTTCAAATACACTGGTGTTTCTGCAGAAACCAAATCATTTTGATTACGAAAGCAAATAACTATTTTATTTAACTTTACCATAGAAAAAAAAATTTATTGTTCACCAACAATTCTTAGTGTTTTTGGTCCTGTAATATAAACGGGTTAATACCAGTATTTTTTACTGTATCTGTAACTCTCAAGCCAGGTCTTGGGGAGGCACACGGTACACGTGCATTTCAAATGTCAGGAAGAATAATGTGCTATTCTTATGCATATTAAAAACAGATGGTCTAACAGACAAATCAAATGTTCTTAAACATCACAATCTGTCCAATAATTCTGTGCCTTAATAATGTTAAACCAGCCACTCTGGAAGCACAGCAACAGAAGACATAGGCCTGGTGCTGATGCTAGCTGCCTTTTTGCACTTCCGGGAGAAAAGTAACTGATTAAAAATGAAGACTTGCTGACGAAAAGAGACATCGCATCTCAAATTCCACAAAAAAATGTTTCATATGTATATATACTGATGTTTTGCAACTGTATCTTGTTCCTTGAAAGCATGCACAGTGAGTTTACATGCATATAATAAGTGAATAACTTCAAATTAGATTCTTTCAGAATCTGCATTTTCGCACATTTACATGCAAACCTAAACAACTCAAACATTTGCCAGATTGCTCACAAGTACAGAACCAGTTTTGTTTCACCAGGAAATCTTTTGCTGGTCAGTGCAATAATTCACAGTAACTGAATGCAAATTATTTTTGTTGTGATTATGCAGCGTCGACTATGTTAATCTAGTTGTCAATTAACAAAGTTATTCGGAAAACATATGATCAGAGGTTATGAAATTTTACCACTACTCATGAGCAGAAAAGACAGCTACTGCTCGATGCACATAAAGGGCCACTGTGAGGCAACTCACAGGCGTCAGACATGTGCACTTGAACAAAGTTGGATCAGATTTCTGTTATTTGTATGACACTAAACCAATTAAATGCATGTAAACACACTCAATGTTTCACATTCTAAGGCAAGTGTAGACAAACACTAGAAACAAGCCACTCCACAGATCTTTATATTGGCAACAAATTTTAAACTTGCATGTCCACAGTGTAAACGAGACTTAAAATGTGCCTTGTGAAGGGGATAGGACTGTTTAGCCAATTTTGGCTGCAAACCCCACTGAATTATGCTCAAACAACTGCTTTTATGCAACTATAACATGCAACTATAATGGCAAACAACATCTCCCACCAACCAATATTTCAAGTTAAACATATTAAATTGTACCTGAAAAGAAATTATTTACAACTGAGAATCTTGATTGTTGGTCATTAGAAGCATACTGCTCCAGTCAAAAAAATGTACATAAGCAATGTTCAAATAAAAACCCTACATAAAATTGAACTGATTCAATTGAACTTTTTTTCTCAAAGTGAACAGAACTATTATTGCTTAAAAATAAAAGAGACCAATGATATTCTCTCAAATATCTAACAAAATGGTGAGTTTTTGCCCACCAAAGAGGTGTCACTTTTTATTCCGAGTTTACTTGGTAAATAACCAAGTTAATGTTTTTTACGATTGTGAAGATTTTGCTACCCCCCACCCCCCAAAAGCTTTCAACCAAATTCTAGTATTCATTTCTTTAAACAGAAACACAAACAAATATTTTTCACAAACAGATGCACCTACATAATCCACTACATTTTAAACTACTCAGGCCAATGAAATTAAAGTATAAGAGTCAGCTAGATAAAGAATGTATGCAGTATAGATGTATAACTTCAACTTATATATTTTCTGGACAACTCATCCTCGACTTTATAAGATCTCTACCGTTTTGTTAGCTGCTTTTACACCATAGGGCTTGTGCCCACCTAAAGCTTGAGGTGAGGCACTATGTTCAATGAATACTTGGGTCATATGTGTTTTAGCATCAAGGACTCTTCAGTGATGCCATAAAGCATGGCTGTAAATCAATCTATCTGTTGCATAGGAGCATTATTCACCAATAATGTGAAAAGTGGAAAAGTGGTTTATTGTCTGCTTGAGAACAACTTTCAAGATGCATACACAATTTTTTGAATGTATTGCTGTTTCCAGTGCCCATAGTAAACTTGAGAAGAAACTTCTAGTTCAATCTAGAGCACTTTATTCTAGAAAATGTCACATCCTATGCTTCTTGTGTGCATTCCTCATGCTCTCAAAGTATTTCAGTAAAAGAAAAACATCAGGTCAATAAAAGAAATCGAGATAATGTACACTGAGGAGTGTTTTAATGCAGACAACAGGAATTAACAGAACCACTGAGCTGTGGGCGAAGACAGAAGATATTACAAACTCTTAACGGAATAAACTAACACCGTTTACCTTGTTGATTGTTCAGTCGGGGAAAATCAGTGTTCTATCATGTTACCTTCAGTCACTAAGGCACCAAAATCAATGTAAAGAAAAAACCAAATGCGCATGGGACCGTCTGATACAGCACCCAAAAAATTTGCCAAATAAGCATACTTTATGTGAAACACATGATTACAAACAACAGAATCAGACAATCAGCGTGAATCAGACACACTGAGGAATCACAAGGGGTCTAACTAAAAAAAAAAAAAACAAGTTTTTAAAGCTTCAGCCTCTGAGTCACATTAATATTTGATATTAAGTACGTATCCCTTGACACTACAATCTATGGAATTCTTTTAGAGTTCTGGAAGTTTCTTTTTAAAATGCAGGCACAAATCTCATCTGGCGTGGCCAGAAAGAAGCCCCAAAGAAGTTGCAAGGCTAAAAAGTGACTCGAAACACTAAGCCCCAGAATGCCTCGACTTGCCTAACAGTGTAAAAGCAGCTAGAGATGAAGTATAGGCAGAATACTGTTTCAAAACTACGCAAGTCTAATCATGGTGATTCAAGTGTTGAAACAAGCTCAGCCATTTTTATAAATGACAAGGCCATAGACTAATAAACCCTTTGCAGGGCAAAATAATATTTACTTAAAAACTTGCTTGGTCATTAAACTTTTCGAAGTCATACACAGTGTGTACATAAACAGCTTATCTTTGATCCTCAACATAATAGTTGATGGATCTTTGTCGCCATGATTGCGCAGACAAGTTTGGTTGCCTCAAACAACATCAATTTAAAAAAAAAAAATCTCTCAACTATAAAAATGTAACCCATAGTTCTTCTAAAAAGATGTGTTTGAGCTATAATGCTTTAACTACCACAAGAAAAAGTAAATTAAGTAGACAAAAAAAGGCATAGTAAAACACCCAGCTTCACTTCAAAGTAAACATTTGTCAAATCCAACTCCGTAGTTTCCAATTCAACAAACTAAACAAATGGATGCCAACCAGTTCTTAAGAAGCTCAGCAACATCAGAAACAGTGGTGACTAGTTTCACATTTGTGATCAGGTTGCTTTTAAGTTTATCTGCACTAAATGCCCAGATGCCTCGGTCAAAACTACAGATCTCTTCTAGGATGGAAAAAACATTTTCAAGGGATAACCACCAATGCAGACATTTCGCTAAAAAGCATAAAAATTGAGTCATAATGGCTACAGTATAGCAACACAGAAGTTCCGCCTTTCAATAGACAGTGTTTCGCCAACAGCTGTGTGTATGACGAAATGGCAAATCATTGAGTAAATAGAGCAATAAAGCAAGAGCAAGGATGCCTGTCTTTCTTTGGGATTTAGACAGAACTTACAAGTAGGTCTTGGGTGACAGTATAAACCATTACAAGGTTTTAGTGCAGACAGACTTTTAAAGCAACATGTGAAAATGAGGCTGAGCTTCATACATGAACAAAGTTTAAAGACACCAAAAAACCTAAGAAAATGCACCTTGTAGAATGAAAAGTTGCTTCTGCTCCTATTTTCAATATTAACTGCAAATCAAAATTTTTGCAGCAAGATAACCACACTCAGACAACACATTCACTACTGAATTCAACTCATGGATACATTACCATTTCGTTGGACCCTAGGCCACTGGATGTTGAACCCCCAAGTCCTTCAAATTTCATTCCAGTCATTGAGAACTTCTGGCTTGATGACCCAAAGGCTAGGTCTGTGTGGCATTAAATTAAAGATAAAAAATTTAATTATAAGAATTTAAGATGCAAATAGCTTTTTTTGCAGAAGTGTTGTTATTTAAACCAGTTTTAACCTATTTGATTATATACTAATCTTAAAGCTTCCATTTTATAAGCTACTATAATAAATCTCCTCTAGGCCACAAATATAAAATTCCTTTAAAAAGTTTTAAGTTTTTAAATTAACAACAGGGCTCTATTCAAACCTTAAATGGTCTTATAAAATTGGTTTTAACTTGCAAACAACAGAAAACACATGTTTTTGCAATTGTTAACGAATACAAAAAACATGCCTAAGCCGCAAAATTGACCTAACCATCAAACATAAAATTGCAAAAGAAAAGATGAATCTTATTGAAATTAAAAAAATATATTAATTAACTTAATATTGACAAATATACTACCTCTTTTGCATCTTAATCTTTTTCTTAATACAATTTAGTCCAAAAACAAACTCTAATCAGACTTTAAAGTGCCTAAAAAGCAATCATGTCAATATTTTGTTCACGCACAGGACAGACAGTAGGAACATATTATTAGTAAGGTGAAAAAAAAACTAAAAGAAAGTAAATTGTATAACAAACTACAAGAATTCAGAATGGAGCATTAAAACCTGCATTCTGAACAGCCTAGCTGGTCTAAACCTATAAGCAGGTGAATATATATATCAGGATGAAGATATTATAAAGCTAAAATTACTTCAGCAATGTCTATAAAGCAAATATTCCAGCAATGTATATATATAAACTAGAAATTAATTCCGTTTATATAAGTAAAAAATCTGAGCCAACAGAAAAAAATCATCCAGAATCAATAAAATAATATAGAAAAAGGAACAATTTGGTATAGTATGCCACTAAAAGATATATAATAATGTTTTAACATCAAATTTTCCCTATCATACCAATAAATTGCAACTCTGGCTGCACTTTTAGCTGTTTAAAGTCTGTGATCTCATCTTTACAAATGCACCAAAATATGTTTAATTCAAATCGATTACTTTCCTGTTCAATTAAACAAAAACTTGAACATGTACTTTGTGTAAACACTCCACCATGCTGCTAGTAGACAAAAGTAAATATGTATTCATTTAAGATCAACAACATTTCCTTACCAGTCAACCCCATTCCTCCACTGGTATTCATCCGCATCCCCCTATCGTTCTGCTAAATAGAAAAACCATCAATTATTTGACAGAATTCAAGCAGATATCTGCATTATCTGATACCTTACATTATATCTGCAGGTAAATGCACCATCAGTTTTCAAACTTACATTGTCCATGAATCCTCCCATGCGATAAGATTCTTCACGCTTGCGCCTTATTTGATCTTCCAGTTCTCTCTGACGAATCAATTCTTCATCTCTCCGACGACGCTCCTCCTCTTGTCTATTTATGAGCAACCAAATTAATGCAACTACAACGACATCAAAGGTTTCCAGCACCACAAATCACATACCTGATTTGCATTTCTTTACGCTTTGCCATCTCCTGACTGTGCATCTCTTCCATACGACGAAGCTCCTCCTGACGTCTAAGTAATTCTGGAAAAAAATGTTGCGAAAGTTGCTCTCAGGTGTTTAAAAAAAACTTAAATAAATTAAAATCTTTTACCTATGGTAAATAGATCTTTTTAGCGAGGAAGCCAGACTTACCCTGTCTCAGCATATTAGCCTGGTGCTCATGGAAAGCATCATCCATCTCAGCTTCCAGCTTCTCACGGGCTTCAAGCATGTTCTTCTCTACTTGTTGTCTCTGCTGCTTCTCCATCTCATCCAAGGACTTCCAGCGCTGGGAGTATTCAAACTCAAAAGTCCCAGGCCGAGCAAACCGAGGAGGCTGCTCTCGCTCCCTACAGTCAAATCAGAACCATTAAACATCACCAGAAGAAAGAACTCTTCACTCCACATCTTCTTTAAGTGCCCTTCAAGAGACAGATCTGACAAAACAATCCAAAAAGTTTATTTTGCATAATACAACATATAAAATGTTACTTCTCAAGCTTTAAATAATTAAGTAATTCTGTTAAGTTAGCATACTCATTCAATAGCAAACTACATCTGTACAACTTCATTTGCTTATCAAATATCCTTTTAAAATGGAATTTAAAATACAATTCGACTTAAAATTTAGGACCAAATTGCCAATTTGAAGGACCTTAAGAACATATTTTTTTAGGAAATCTATCAATTTGTATAAAATCAATTAACTCAAAATTGCAGTTATCTCAATTACAAAACAGATATTTGTAAAAAGCTTAGAAAAAAATAAAAAAAGATGCTGTAAACAAAAGTGAATGATAATATTGGAACCTTACTTTTGGTAAATGGGATTTTTCTGTGCAAGCTTCTCTGGCAAGCCATCCTCGTCATCATATTGTTCCAACAGTTCCACCACTATGGGACGTGGAGCACTAGACAAGAAAATCAGCGGACAATCTTAACCCAACCTGCTCAATATAGCGATGTGCTATTACAACAATTAACAATATCTATCATACGCCGTTAGAAGGAATACGCCATCAGAAATCCTATCCATGGCCTTGCGGGCTGCTGGTTTGGAGGAAAACTCGACAATTCCCTTCCCTGTAGAGCGTCCACGATCATCCACGATAACTATCGCTCTCTCCACCAAACCAAATTGAGAAAAGGCCTCCTCCAGGAGCTCATTTGAGACAAATGGAGAGAGATTGCGAACAGAGAGTGCAGCTGAATGAGTTGCAAACCGAACCCTGAGTGGCCTGCCTTTCATGGGAATATCATCCAATTCTGCTTTTGCAAGCTCTGCCAGAGCACGAGATTCCTGAAAACAGAAGTTGCTTTAGGCTTAAGAGAATAAAGAGCTCAATAGAATATAAGGATTAGCTCAATAAAATATATGGCTGGGCATGACAATTATCCTTACCAGTCGGATAAATCCAAAACATTTGCTTTGATTGATGAAAATCTCACTGGGTTCCCCAAATTTCGCAAAAAGTTTCCTGAAATCTGGTTCTGTGATGTCATTTGGGAGATTGCCAACAAAGAGACGGCATCGCTGAGTGTAGGTCTTCTCACCAGGTTTGCGGAGCAGGGAAAGAGTAGCCTTCAATTCCTGACAAACACAATTTGATTAAATCTAACATTATGTGAAAGACAAACATGAATAAACTAAATGGACTCTAAAATGGTCTTAACAAAAAATTAAGAAAGAAATCTAGCATCATGTGGCGCAATGCTAGCAAAAAGGTTGCTGGTTCACGCCTTGGCAGGGTCAGTTGTCACTTCTTTGTTTTGTAAAACACATGTTGGCAGTTAAACATAAATTAGAAGTTATTTCTGCTGTGGTGACCCTAACTAAGTACTTCCCAGGGGGGCGCGTTTGACCTCGGGGAACATGCTTTTTATTTTTCTATTTTGATTTTTTACTGTTCTAGAATAAAGTGCAATACCACTCATTTGCCAATGTGGCGCTCTCGTTGGCAAATCTTCATTATTCCATCTCTTATCTAGCGTATTATATAACAATTAACATCATTTATTTCAGTTGACCGATTCTTGAAATTATTAATGAAGGAAATTATTGGTTTGTATGTTTAATATTTTAACAATATCAATGAGTTCTGTTATTTCTTTTTCTTCATTTAATTTCTCACATGCTTTAACGTTAACTTGTTAAAGCATATGTGGGAAATTAAATAATGAAAAAAAAACTTCCTGTTCTAATGATTTTCTCATCTTGAATCGTTGTAAATGTAATCGAGTATGCGCGATTCTTAAGTCTTGAAATTATCACATCCTCTTCTATTTTGCTCCAGTACTGTTTGTGTCAAACCCCTTAAGCACAACTTGCTAAAGTTAGCGTTATGATCATTTCGAACACACATTAGTTTAGCTTCCTCTTTACAAAGCGGAATGTTGTGGGATTTAACTTGATCAGGGACATCGTTTAAAATGACGGTTCCAGTGTGGCGTCTGCCATTGTTTAAGCGGCTACAAAATGGCGGACACACCTCGTATATAATTGAGCAAACAACCCTCCCGTTAACTACACCGTGCAAAAAAAAATCAACAAACAAAAATAGCCCTGAAAGATTATTTTACTTTACCCCAGGCTGAGTAGTCTCTGCAGGTGTGGTAACGTTGGCGCTAGTTTGTTGTTTCGTCTGTTTCGGTTCTGGCTCTTTCTTCGGAACAACTGGTGGCTTTTGTCCATTTCCAACCCCTTGCTGTTGATTCTTCCTGGCCTGATTTTGTGGAGACGTAATTGTTGTGTTCTTTGTCATATTTTGAGCCGGTGGAGACTGTGTTTTAGCCGGAGATGGTGCACTGGGAGCCTGTTGTGGCGGTGGGCCTTTAGCGATGCCCTGCTGAGGGGACGGGCCTTTGTTTCCTTGCTGGGCCAGGCCTGAGCTTTGCGTCGGGGGCGACTGGACTACTGGCTTGTTCTGCGGAGATTCTTGTGGCTTCTGCGGGGTAGCGACTTGGTTTGGTTGGTTCCCTTGGTTAGGCTTGAACCCACCACCCATGTGTCCTCCTCGGTTTTGAAAAGGATGCTGGTTCTGATTTCGAAAGTTTGGGTTTCCTATCCCGCCGCGCATCCCCATTCCTCCGCGGCCTCGATGCTGGAATCCTCCACGGTTACGAGATCGGTCGCGAGACATATCCAGAGGTGGGTAAGTAGGATAAACGGTTACAAGCTCTGGAGCGTACTGTGGAAGGTCGACAACTGTGTTATAATCAAATAAAACGACAGGCGATGTGAACATAGTCCACCGACATACATTAGTTTGTAAAATGGCCGTTGGATCGTTCAAAGCTTGAAAGGACTGCAGAGATGGGAGGAGACAGCGACGGACCCAAATACCTCCGCCCAAAAATGTGGACGCGTGTATGACCGCCCCCTAGCGGAATTCGTGAAATCCCAAACATTATAAATATTTTTTTCTACAACATAATTTCAACAAGTATATTGTTGTATTGAGCAAATTTAAATTAATCAGCAGTCACACTCACACACTTAATTCAACTAATTTAAAGCTGGCTTTTTTTGCCCCTTATACAACTTTTCATTATTCCATCTTCTTTAGTGCTAAAAAGGCCAATTGTTAGTGGTTTAGCTAACTTGATTAAAGTATAAATAAATACAAATATAATTAAATACATGCGTAAATAAGCTAATATATAGTTAAATAAATAAACAAAAACATGTATAAATAGTAATTAATAATTTTTTTTTAAGAAATGAATGTGTAAAGGCGTCACGGTGGCGCAGTGGGTAGCACGGTCGTCTCACAGCAAGAAGGTACAAAAGACATGCGGAATAAGTGAATTGAATAAGAACGATTGCCCATAGTGTTAAAGTGTGAATGTGTGTGTGAATGTTTCCCAGCGATGGGTTGCGGCAGGGAAGGGCATCCGCTGCGTAAAACATATGCCAGAGAGTTGGCGGTTCATTCCGCTGTGGCGACCCCGAAAGGGAATAAAGCCGACATGAAGATGAATGAATGAATGAATGAATGCATAAATAAAATAATAAATCAATGCATTTCTGTATTTCATCATATCTTTACTTGTAGATTTCGGATTTTACTTGTGCATGCAAACAAAGCTTCTTAAGAATTAGTCATTTATATGTATTGTGACTCAATTGATAAATGATTGACAAAAAACATAGAAATATTTTAACCTCCAACATCTCAGCTAAAAATAAGCCAAAGCAACAGAAGCAGCAAGTCCCAATCACAGCACTATATTCACAAATCATCTACTTCTTAAAATAAAATAAAAATCCATAATAAATTGAATGAGAAGAAATTCAAATTTGAGGAGTATTTGGCAATAACAAAATGATTGTTGCCAACACAAATAAAGATTCCACAGAAAGCCGAAACTGAGCCTGTGCACAATTACAAAAGTTAAGCCCAAACCTGACCCAATTCGTGTCTACACGGAATAGGGAAAATCACACATTAAAGATGATTGTGAAACAAAATCCATTCAAATGTGGGTCAGATTCACAAAGAGTGGACTTTGTGGAAATCAAGGTCACAGGGTTTGGAGGTAAAGAGCAAAGAGTCCATGTTGCTTTAGGTCCAGAATAATGTTTCCACAATCAGTAATGGTTTGAGGAGTCATGTCATTTGTGTTGGTCAACTGTTTTTTTTCTTCTGAGATCCAAGGACAATGCAGCCATCCACCAGCAGGTTTAAGGGCACTTCTTACATCTTGCTGCTGACCAACTTTATAAGATGCAGATTAGAATGTTACACCTGCTTTTGATTTTTGCCCTTGCATGAAACACTGACGGCACTGATTGGTAATTATTGTGTGTGCGTGTGTGTGCGCATGTGTTTTTGTTAACCATATATACTAAAAAAGGTTTGTATTTTTCAATATCTCAGTTTCTACACTATTTTTAACACGCTCAATCTGATGGAGAAAGCCAAACAGATAAGTTTGACGTTTTCATTCAATCCACTAGATGTCAGTTTCAGCCCATGTAATGATGTTCAGTCAAAATCCTTACATCACCATCACCAACTGCACATTTTTTTTCCAATCTTATTCTCAGTAGTTTAACATTATTTATGGTTTATTTTCCATTACTGCTTCAATGCTGTTTTTTGTTTGTTTGTTGATTTTATTAAAAATGTTTACATAGATTTTTATCAAATGAAAGAAATAAGTCACATATCAATTGAGTAAAATTAAACTCAAATAAAAGTTAATTATAAGTAATATATCTTCATCACTTCCCAGCGATGGATTGCGGCTGGAAGGGCATCCGCCGCGTAAAACATATGCCAGAGAGTTGGCGGTTCATTCCGCTGTGGCGACCCCGAAAGGGAAGAAAGCCGACATGAAGATGAATGAATGAATATCTTCATCAGGTCTGTGCTAGCATCAGAAAAAACACAACCCTCCAAAATTATAAGCCGTTACTGTAGACATGAAAAACAGCAGCTTTCAGTTAGGTCGTTTTCCAATCAAGTGTTATTTCTTTGGCTTACTCGTTTAGTAGGATTACTATTATCAGGTGTTACTTGGTTATTATTAAATTAATACTTTTAATTCAACCTGTCAATTCTAATAACAAGTAACTTTTGTGTTCTTGTAACTTGATCTTTTTAATTTCACTATAAAATGCATCCAAATATTCACCAAAAATGTGTTCAAATAGATTTGAAAAAGAGTAATATTATTAGCTACTATTAACTTCTTAGTAGGTTTTCATTTCATGTTATCTATATTTAGGTAAACAACATTATACCCGTTTCTTGTGTGTTTGCGTGTGTGTGTATGCATTTGTGTGTGTGGGCTGGAAAAACAAGATTGGGTGGGTCTATACAGTTTGGGCTGCTTTAAAAAAAAGACACTGCTAGAGGATAAGACGAGGAATTAAATGGGTCTGCCTGGGAAACCCCATATGGAAGAAAAACATCCACGTATATGTGAAACATTTTATAGCTTTTGAAATAAATAAAAAAAATTCTTAAAATGGATTTTTTTGCAATAAATGAAAATATTAAGATATGTTAAAAAAATGTTTTTAACATAAAGTATATATTGTTTAAGGAAGATACATAGATTGAAACATATGAGCAATAGATATCAATAGATATATTTCAATGTCTTTAACTATATTTAACTAAATAGTAGAAAAAAACTTTATATATAAACTTTATACTTTTTGCTACTTTAGTTACAAATTTGTAAAATTATATTCCTACTTTTAATATTTTACAAAAAAATTATTTTTAAAATATAAAATTAAAATGCATTTAAATATTTATTTAATAAAAAATATATACATCACATATAAAAATAGTATCTTCTGAATTCATTATTTTTGTTTTTATTGCTATTTTTTAATGCTTTTACGCTGAGTCTGGGCTGGAAACTGTCGTGCAGATCTGTTAACTCTGTTTGAAAGTGAAATAGAATTTTTTGTTGACAAACATTTCCAGCAAGTAATATGTCTGCATCTGACTAAAGTTGAGGGATAAAGCAGCATAATGCTCACATGACCTTGACTGTTGGTTGCTTAGTTTATTGTTTTAAAACTGAGAAAAACTCATTAATTTAACAGTACAAACCCCCCAAAGTTTTTTTTCCAAACCATGTAAGTGAAGTTTAGACTATTATAAACAAAACATTTTCATAATTTTTCATATGCCAAATATGTAGCACCCATGTTCCCTTAACCCTGAAGTTATATCCAATATCTATATTCCTATTTTTAAAACAATTTTATTAAATAATGTAGCCACTTGATGGCTCTAGTGCTACATGACCAAAATAATAGCGTTTAGTAGACTACAGTGCTTGATTTAACATACAACATACAACTCAGGGATACTTCAACTGCTTTTTCATAGCACCTTTAAATTTATAGTAACAGTATATGCATTCATACTACTTTTTATCTGTTAAAATGACTTATTTCAAGGTTATTAAGCACTAAACAATCTGTTCCTTTTCAGTCAATGACTTATTAAAAATAGCCTATTGTCAAATATTATTTCATAGCCAAGCCTTCCAATATATTAAAGTTTAAAGCATATGAGAAGCTGTGAGCTACAAACACTCTATAGTTTTACTCTAGTTATAATAGTTCTATAGTTTTATAGTTTTATAATCTTTCCAAACAATGTATGGTAACATCATGCTTTACATCAATCAAGTGAATAAAAAACATGCTGTGCAGTTTGTTCGTAAACTGAAGATGTTTGTTTTCTTCTCGTTTTTTATTTATTTTTTTACTAATTATCAGTTTTTTCTTGGCAGGATGCCAAGGATCACTTTAACAAGTAATATAGTAAAATAATAAGACAACCCACAGACTATTTCCCTTAAAAAATAACTTTAGATTTGCAGGTGATATTAACCCTTGTGTGATCTTAACATTCTGTTTACTCCCATTGTCGTCTGGGTCAAAAAAGGACCCACACTACCAAAGGCCAAAATGAAGCTTAATTTAATTTTAAATCCAAAATCTATTTAGCATAAGGAAACAACCTTTTACTTATCAATTCAACTCAATAGAATTAATTTGATAATTTTTTTACACAGTACAAAAAAAGGTCAGTACTGAACATTATTACACTTTTTGTATACCCCAAACCAACTGTCAAAACAGTTTTTTTACACAGTAAAGGTTTATTAGTGCTATTTTATCAATGTGACGTAATTACAATGTGAAGTAAAGAGGAAATTTGTCAACAATCTGGAGCTTTTTTGTCAGTTTATTCTCTTATATTTTTTAGGAAGTGACATATACAAATACTCAATTTTCTCATAGAAAAAAACCCCAAAACAAAACAAAAATGTTCTTGACTTGAACAATTTTCAGCCACTCTATTTAGCACATGTGGGAGAATGGACTTCTGTCTTTCAGGACTTCTTTAGAGGCAGAACTGACACCTTTTTCTTTTGACCGACCCACGCCTTGCTGGTCTTAAATCACGGTTGTCAAATCTTAGCATTCCTAAGATTTTCAGCAGCATCTTGGCACAAGAAATTGGTCTTCCACTCTCCGCATCCCAGAGACTATATGTAGTCTCTCCACAAGACCTATATACACCTCCTTCTCGGCATTAGAAGTGATGCATCTGGTTATGATGGCCTGTCAAACATGGCTTTGTTGACTCAACCTTTAAAGACCTATCCAGGATCTGCTACCACAATTAATCAGCATTAATGGTGGGAGGAAGTGCCATCATCTTTTTCTTGGCTGAATATCAAACATCAGGTTGTTGCTTCTAGAGATGCGGTGTTAATTGCAAATCTCAATGAAGGTCAAAGCGAAGAACACAGGATGCGCTTACCTCTGCAGGCACTGAAATAATGACAAGAAACCTAAAACATGTTGAGATTTGTGTTTGGATTGCAATTAAGGACCGTATCTGAGGCAAGGTCATTCAGAATAGTAGGAGGGCATAAAATATCAAACCAGGGCCTGTTGCTTTGCTGCTCCGCTGGCTTCACAGCAGTTTCCTAGTCTAATCAAATTCCTTCTTTTGAAGCATTGATGTAAAATAACTTCTTGTAGATAAAGGAACAGAATTTGCTGAGGATAAAGGAAATACATCTTTTGAATACTTATTTTGGGTCTATGACATGATATTGTTAATTTCTCAGGGACTATGTCAGATTGGATATGCATTCCCCACTACTATCCCTGTCCTTAAATTTCAGACTTCACTCTTTGGAATCTTTCCTGAACCCTCAATCTTCCCCTCTTCATATTAAAGGCTGGGTACAAAATCATCTACTTTACCATTTATAAATCCAACTCAGGGTTAACATTTGATTTAAGTTTTTCAAACATTCTTTGTGTCAAGAGATGCTTAAAGTTGGCATCAACAATGAAAATTGCAGTATTTACTCAATATTCAACAATTATTCTTTTGAAATTAACCTTATATGATTTACAAGGGATTTAGCAACTCTTTGTTGAGAGACAGAAGTCTTACGTCAATGATGATAAACCAGTTGAAGGCCACCCGCATTTGTCCACCCACAGGCGAGTGTGGTGATGTCGATGAGTGGACTTCTTCAGAGAAAGAAAGTGGAGATGCTCGAGCTGAATGATGGGTGCATTATCCTCAAGATCACGAGCTTATTGTTGGGGATCAAAGAGCTATTTATTTCTGCTGCTGAATAACACAACATGGCCCTTAAGTGAGTCAATTAGGGGATAAAAGAGAATGAGCAGAGAATGATAAGAGGAGATCAGAGCACTGATTACACCGCGAGCCATCTAACCTTGGATATTAAAAACACACACAAGATGAGAGGTGGCTTTGCATTATTCCTGGATTGAACTCTTCAAAATCGCCTGTGTTTATTGTAATGCATGTCAAAGTCATATCCTGAATAGGGGTATGCGTGTGTGCGTATGTGTGATCTGGTGCAGAATGGTAAACCCTTCATGTCGCCAGCAGGATGCTGCCTGCTGGAGACTGCTCTCATATGTAAAGCACTTTAAATAAGAAAAACCGCTACATTTAAACAAACCAATCAATTGTATGCTTTCTTATAGGTGCTATAGATTTCGTTGTTAGGTAAAGCAATACCAAGCAAAGCATCTTCATATGTGTCACATAGTGATGGGTCGTTCTTGAACAATTCGTTCTTTTTGAACGAATCTTTATTGTGACTCGGAAGAACGAATCGTCTCGGGGAGCGATTCGTTCAGATGCGCATGCGCAGAAGCAACGCAGTTTGAGCCGGAAATCCACAAGATTCGTTCTTTTCTCGAGTCCTCTGGGTCCTTTCGTTCTTCTGTCACGTGACGCTCCCTAATATTAACCTAATGCAGTTTGAGCCGGAAATCCACAAGATTCGTTCTTTTCTCGAGTCCTCTGGGTCCTTTCGTTCTTCTGTCACGTGACGCTCCCTAATATTAACCTAATGCAGTTTGAGCCGGAAATCCACAAGATTCGTTCTTTTCTCGAGTCCTCTGGGTCCTTTCGTTCTTCTGTCACGTGACGCTCCCTAATATTAACCTAATGCCGTTTGAGCCGGAAATCCACAAGATTCGTTCTTTTCTCGAGTCCTCTGGGTCCTTTCGTTCTTCTGTCACGCGACGCTCCCTAATATTAACCTAATGCAGTTTGAGCCGGAAATCCACAAGATTCGTTCTTTTCTCGAGTCCTCTGGGTCCTTTCGTTCTTCTGTCACGTGACGCTCCCTAATATTAACCTAATGCAGTTTGAGCCGGAAATCCACAAGATTCGTTCTTTTCTCGAGTCCTCTGGGTCCTTTCGTTCTTCTGTCACGTGACGCTCCCTAATATTAACCTAATGCCGTTTGAGCCGGAAATCCACAAGATTCGTTCTTTTCTCGAGTCCTCTGGGTCCTTTCGTTCTTCTGTCACGCGACGCTCCCTAATATTAACCTAATGCCGTTTGAGCCGGAAATCCACAAGATTCGTTCTTTTCTCGAGTCCTCTGGGTCCTTTCGTTCTTCTGTCACGTGACGCTCCCTAATATTAACCTAATGCAGTTTGAGCCGGAAATCCACAAGATTCGTTCTTTTCCCGAGTCCCCCGGGTCCTTTCGTTCTTTTGTTAAATTGTTCATAAAATCACTTTCAGAGATAGGGCATTTGTGTTTGTTGTAGTTTGGTGTGTTTTAAAGTGTATTCAAATATTAAATATTCAACACCTTGATGTATAGTATGTATATAATACAATATTTTGAAATGTAAAATAATAGTATTGTGGCGACCCTGCACGGCACCGTGCCCCGGTGCATTGTGGGTAACGCTATTTCGCTACAAAAATGGGTATTACTCGGCTGTTGTGTGTTTGTGCCACGTTTTAATGTTGTTTTACGTTCGTTTATGTTGACAGGGATTGTTATTTGTAATGAATATGTGTTTGTGTGTGGACTCACCGTCTACTATGCACTCGGTGCAAATGGTCTGGTCTGTGTCAGCTACCAGGTGATGTATGAGTGATTGCTAATGAAACCCGCTTCAGTGAAGTTTCAGATGTGCTGGGTCTGATTGGGTAACTGCAAGTAGAAGTCCTGGAGGTGTGGCTGTTCCTGAGAACTCATCGGCTTAAACCTTCTATTCACTAGCAGTTCTTTTAAGAGCTATGACCAGCAACAGCTCCTGAAGAGCTAAGAGTTCCCTGGGGTCGAGCGGTGTATGGGACACAGGGATCTCTCACGAATAGATAGACGCCTGGCGCCCCGCCAGACTAGCTAGCTTTCCAGTTGGCATAGCGCAGATAGCACAGCTCAGTTGCCACCCGAACCAGCGGCTCGTTACAGTATAATCTGAAGGGTCAACACAACGGACCTATATCATGGACTTTAGAACTGCAGTGTTACATAGTCTAAGATTCATGAAGCATTTTTGAGTCACTTTATTTTTAGTGCATAATAAATTACCTGTAGTATTTACAAGTTGTCATTTAATTGTAAAGTCACTTACTAATAGTACGTAATAACTTTTAACTAAATATTTTTTATACTTCATAATTTAATTATGCAGTTATTTTATAAATCAGATTATCAGTGTATTGTTTGTGATACAAGCAATTTGAAAATTAGAATAAAAACAAACAAACAAGCTATAAGTAGCTACTTTGTATTTGTAGGCTTGGATTATTTTATTATACAGTTCATTGTTCTGAAGACAGTAAAAGGACAAATAAAAAAATAGAAGGCATTTGTTAATTTATGAACTACATCACAGATCCTCAAAAACCAGAAACAATCACAGTTACAGAAATGGGCACACATTTTTTTCTTTATTTATTAGGCCTATTTATCTTTACATTAGTATTACTAAGATACTGAACGGGATAAGGTCACGTGACAGAAGAACGAAAGGACCCAGAGGACCTGGGGAAAGAACGAATCTTGTGGATTTCCGGCTCAAACGGCATTAGGTTAATATTAGGGAGCGTCACGTGACAGAAGAACGAAAGGACCCAGAGGACCTGGGGAAAGAACGAATCTTGTGGATTTCCGGCTCAAACGGCATTAGGTTAATATTAGGGATCGTCACGTGACAGAAGAACGAAAGGACCCAGAGGACTCGAGAAAAGAACGAATCTTGTGGATTTCCGGCTCAAACTGCATTAGGTTAATATTAGGGAGCGTCACGTGACAGAAGAACGAAAGGACCCAGAGGACTCGAGAAAAGAACGAATCTTGTGGATTTCCGGCTCAAACTGCATTAGGTTAATATTAGGAGCGTCACGTGACAGAAGGCCCCGGGGCCGGACTGCACTCGTTACCATCAGAGAGAAGAAATGTGAGGAACGAATGAGACTTTAACCTAAAGACAGATCAGAGCTGAGCTGAATCACACTAAAAGATCCAGGTAGGCTTAATTAAAATATGTTTTTTTGTCTTCTACCATTATAGTTTTGTTTTATTTGTAGTCTGATTCGGGTTTGTGTATGTAATAAATGTGTTTGGGAAGAAACACACAACATTTTATTGGTATTTTACTAAAATGAACGAAATGACTCGAAAAAAGATTCGTTCATTTTGCTGAACGGGACTCAAAGATCCGAGTCGGTGAAATGATCCGAACTTCCCATCACTAGACTGTCACAGTCTTGATTAAAGCATTTATCATACTAGAAATAATTTGCCAGTTTGAAATGGACTTATTAAAAAACACTATACTGCCAAAGTATTTGCTCACCCATCCCATTCTGTTAATCGGAGTTAACTGTTTCTACTCAGATTCATAGCATTCATTACAGATGTAAAAAATCAAGTACTTGGAGGGATGGAGGTTTCTCTCAGGCAGAACAGTAAACTAACTCACAGAACTAGTTAGAGTTGCAGCTCTACTAAAAGCTATATTGCTTTCTATCATATTTCTTTACAATATCAGCGAATTAATTTGTCTTGATTATGCTCTGCTTTAACTCTGTGAATCAACAATATGCATTTCAGATATCCGTATGTTGGCATCATCGCTCTTTTTCAGAAGTGCCTCATGCTGGATGGAAGGAATGACTTCTGATGAGATGGTAGTTTACAAAGAGCGCATTCCAATCCAAAATGCAAACTTTTTTAACAGTTTGTGGTCTCGGCCAGCTGTTCTATAAAGAGAAGGAATATTACAGTTTAGGGGGAACAAAGAGGATGAACATCTCTTACAGGAAGATTTGAATACTCAACAAAAGTATCTTTGTAACTTCCAGGAAAATTGAACAGAGGAACACAAAAAAATGCAAATGATGGAGCTGACAAAGGAGACAATGGAGATTAAGGAGTTTCAATATTCCACCAGTGAATTTTTTTCTGGATGCAGGTGTTCTGAATGAAAGTTATTGTGAAACAGCATGCATTGCAGAACTGTAAACAATGTTTTCTGGTCAGAAGCTGGTAGCAAAGCCATGGACTCAATACAAATACACATTTATATGATAAAAAAAACTATGAAATAGTTCAGATTCATAAAATACCTTTAAAGAGTAAGAAAGGTTTAATAGTATTTCCACACATTTGTGATATGTAGTCTTGTTATTCTAGGAGATGTGGAAACTAGTTAACAAAAAACTAGAGAATATACTTGGAGATGTGAAAAGATGATGAAGAGACTAGCATTGGGAGGATCACGCCACAAACATTGGGTGCAGTTGTTCCACTTTGGTCGAAAGCTAAAAAATTTGAACTCACAAACTTTTGCTGTTGCAAATTTCCACTGTAAAAATCCTTCAAATTAATGATTCAAGTAATTGCAAAATTACTTTATCTGCACCGCACAGCTACAATGCAATCGAAAAAGTTCATCTTTGTTTTTCCACTGACTTTAATTGTGGACCATGGTTGTGGTTTGTTGAGATGATCCATTTTCTAAGATGCAAAAGTATGGAGAGCTAAATGAGTCACATATTAAATGAAACTCACAAAATGACCACAGTGTAGAAAATCAGGTAAGAGATGGAGGCATTCTTGCTGCATGGCAATTTTTTTTAACCAAATACTTTAGTTGTTGTGATTCAGTATCCGCAATTGATCATAGGATACAATCACTGAAAATCTTAATTAATTTTTTAATCAAGCTTGTCAATCAAAATAAACAAATAAGTTCCTCTTGATTTTCACAAGGCTCTGAATTCTTACTTTCCGTTGAACTTTTGCAGCTCATCTGATGGGATTTTGATGAATGCCATCACGCATTTATATATGTTGCTGTCCTTAATGTATCTGCTAACAACTACTATTTCAGAACAATCCCTTTAGCAAATTTAAAATCTATCAAGTTTAATATACCACATACGTGTCATAATGTTTGCAGTCAAAGCCTCCCTAATCAAATATGCTCTTCATTTTTTTTTGTTTAGCTTGTACTGTTTAAAAGAACAAATGTGTATGTACTGATGATAATCAAAAAGTTTTCTGAAGATTATGATAATCTAGCAGACCAAGGAATGCTCAATTTTTTGGGACGCAGTGCGTTCATGGAGGTGAATGAAAGGCCATGACTTTCCACTTCTGGTTAAGATCTACTCAACCCCTCTTCTTGCTCCAGAGCGGTTTAAAAGATTATCTTTCATTCTCATTGTTCAACTCTCTGAACTGAATTTTTTCCTCTGCCTTGATTTTCAAATTGACACCCAGGGCATTTTGCCCTGAGATGAAAAAATTATGTGTAGAATCACATCCCTGACATTAGCCAGGGCTTTAAGGCTATGTTCAGACTGCAACCCAAGTTACCCAAAAAAAAATGTTTGCAATGAAAACAGCTTAAATAAAAAATAAATAAATTCAAATTGTACCCCGGTACCTTTTATATGTGGTGCTGAATTCACTAGATATGCAATGTATGGCTGAAAAACAATCATGGCTGAAAACCAAGCTGAAAGAAGTCAGTGGAAGGATAGTGAAGTAATAGAACCTATAAATATTGCTTCTTTGTCATCTTCTTGCTACGATTTGGTTAAAATGATGGTGGCTGCTAAAATAAACTTAAATAAAGCCATACAATTCACACAATTTGAGCGTAGCCCAAGTGACACCCCTGGACACACAGTGGCACTATAACTCTTTACACATAGGACACTTGCTTTTTGATATAGAAAATGTATAATTCAGCTAAAAAGAGGCCATGGTTTCATTGAGTTCATGGTAGAAGACCTCTGAATCCTTTGAAAGACTTGACTTTGAAAAAAATACAACATTTAATGAGCTTGAAAAGTTTGAAAAGTCTTGTCCACCAATGAGCTGAAAACCAAGTGTTAGTTGAAAATCAAAGTGTGAGACATGATGCTTTGGATCAGTAAATCCACTCCTAGACATGTAGATAGTTCCAAAGATGCACAATAAACACACTTAAAGGAGAAAAACAGTCACGGACCTTCTTTGTTGCTTTCTTTGTTGATTAGAGCTCATGGAGAGTTTGTATTGAGCATCACCAAGCCATGCTTACTGTGGCCTATGTGAGCTAATGTGCGACTACTTCCGTTTCCGAAAATACCGGTTCAAAATACTGTGATATTATTATTGTGATGTGGCACAGTTGAATAAGGTCGTGGCACCTGGATAAAGGCGTAGCAGTTACTTCTAACTTTTAGAATTAATTTTAAAATGAATTTGAGGTATAGATTTAAGATAAAATACAACAGTAAAATGATAATACTACAAATTTGACTAAATTAACCTGTAATTTGACTATAATCACTTATAAAACTATGGTATCTCAAACCCCTACAGAAAAGATGTTGCTTTTTATCTTCATTTGATGTGAATAGACAGTCGATTAGAGCTACACAGTAAAATCTAGAGTGTTAAATTGACACTGCTCTTTGGTCCTACTCTAAATAGAGTTAAATTAACACTGAGCTCAAAAAACTTTTAAGTTAAACTTTTATTTTCCGTTACAATGTGATGAGGAAGATAGTTATGATGATTTTTATAGAGAAATACAAAAGTCTATCACTACGCACAAGTTTTCGGTGAATAATCAGTGGTTTAGACGATAACCTCATTGATGACTTAACTTCATTTAAGTCTTATTGTTTCACTCTATTTAGAGTGTATTTGGTCCTACTCAGCATAGAGTTAAGGCTACTCTCAGTATTTTACTGTGTAGTAAAAAAATATAGTGCTAATTTGTAAGAAACTAAATAAAAAGCTTTTTTCCTTAATCCTACAATTTGTTAAAGTGACAACAAAGAGCGTCTCATAAAATTGCCAATTAAACTGAAACAACACTATCAGCAAATGCAATTAGATGATGATTGTGTGATTGACCATCAAGCAGTCCATCACATAATCAGGATTCCCTGCAGAGGTAGACAGATTGCGAACTAAATTACAATATGATGTTTTGCAAGAACTCTCCTGAAGGAACATCGGCAGTGTTTTATTTTTTCCTCAATGACAGGGTTTAAACTGAATGCTAAAGCGATGCTTCAATGCCACCTGCTGCCATCTCATGTTTGGCTTATTCAGATTGCAAGAGACGGTGACAAACAAAACAGCTTGAGGGGAGCAATACATCTGCCTTTTACTACTGTGAGACATATTTCTCTTCCCAGGCCAGTGTAAACACAAATTCTACCTTGCATTCATTTCAGCAAATCCTGTGAAGCAGTATGGTAAACCGATTTCTAATACACAGCTGGAAGTGAGGAAATTCCTGCATCTCTGTCCCCTAAGTTAAAGCACATTATAATGATTTCCCAGCATCATATTTGATTATACATTCAGAAATGATTGCATAATTTAAAGCTAATGCGTGACTAATAGAATTTTTCTCCATTTATATCATCAGAACGCTTGTTTTTAATGACCCTCTATTGTGCAGATTTCAAGAGTTTGTTACAAGTTTAGGAAATTAAGGGAAAAAGATGGAAATCATTCTGTCGCTCAGCTGAAGGAAGTTTTAATTGGTGCCCTAGGGAGACTCCCTCTTTACATTTGCAAATCTCAGTCTTTGTAGTGGAAGCGAAAACTCGAGAGTCCATTGGGGACGACGAACAGTTCTGTTGACAAAGAGTTAAAAGGGCTTCGCTGAAATGTATTTGAACGGGTTTGTAACTTCATTACAAGGATAGCTTTTTTTCTATGAAGGTTAAGAGATTGTTGTTCCGCTTTTATATGTTTTATATGTCTTTCATGTCTATCTAATAGAAATTCTATGATGTTTAGAGAGTTTGCATTCTATATTTAATGTGGAATATTTTGAGAATGGAATGGTGGGCTCTGCTTTTAGTGCATGGGCCTTGAGAGTCATATATATGATTCTGTCTTCTTTATAAGATGAAGCGTTTTCCAAATGGACACACAATAAATGATGTATTCTATTAACCAAAGTTTTAAACAGGTATCTCAGTGACATATTTTTTTGGCTTTTTTGTGTTTTTCTTGTCTTTTTTTCCTGCAGGAAGAACTACTCCCAGGTTACTTGCAAGAACTGCTTCTTCCCAAAAGTGTCTCCAAAGGCTGTTGACAAAGGCTGGTCACTCACTCTTGTATCTGTACCCCTCAGGCAAAAGGTGCAGGTACAGTAGGACAGCTCGTCTCAGAAACATTTTGCAATCTGAACTAAGAAAAATAGTATACTTATATATAAGTTTTGTTTGCAAAATGTATGCTAATTTCTCTCTGTCTATGTTTTCATTAACTAATGTAGCATTTCCACTGACCAATCTTGCAAAGGTACGATTCGAGGCAGTGTGCCTTTTAATGCTTTCCAGCAAATTCTGTACCTAATACTTGCCGTTTATTTATCCAACCCCCTTTTTTTAAGAACGTGTCAAGAAAGTGTGATATGTTTCGATTGTAAAAAAAAGGAAGACATTCTGTTCTGATGAGTCAATAATTGAGATCACTGATTGTCATAAAATTAATTGTTTGACAGATACAAACATGAACACATACACATGCATTCCTTTCAGGACTGATACTGGAATTTGGTGGAAAAACAAAGCTAAGTCATGGAGACCAACTAAAGCTATATTAGCCGTGTGGGTCGTGCTGTGACTAAAATCTGGAGAAAGAAGAGTATGTTCAGGACTGTGTTAGAGTTCATTGATGTTCTGGACCTTCTGATTCGTGGATCTGAAAGACTTTATTGCACAAAAGGGCAGGGTTTTATATCCTCTCTGAGCTCAATTTCAGTTTAGCCTTTAAGGGCAAAATATTTTACATCAATCAGATATGTCTCTGTTGCTCTTAAACTTGTTTAGTTTTACTTTTAAGTTTGGAGAACTTTGAGACTATTCAAATTAGATTATTTGTGAGTGAGTTTGTGTACAACCTGTGTGAACAGACCATCAATTCAAATTAAAATTTTGAATTGGTCAATTCAAAAGCACTAAAATGGTCTGGTAAATTCTAGGAATGCATGTGGTCTGACCAAATTTAATCTGTAAGAGATTTGTATGTGTTCGTATGGCGTTTGTGACAGTGTGTTGTTCACATTCCAGTTTCTGCACTGTTAGAGAATTTAGTTGATCTCTTTTATAGCCTGCTTTGATTGCTGTTTTGGTATTGTGGCATGCTGAGTAATTACTCCTTTATTAGGTTTACAGTTTTTATACACACAATAATATTGTACAAATTAATAAAAAGATAAGATTTTACACATATTTTATAACCTCAAAATGTAAGTGTTCTGGTGATCTTTTGAATCTTTTGTCCACCACCCTTTTAACATGGCCTGCAACATGTTTTTGGGCTATATTTACTGAGACTATTAGTATTAATTTAACAAAGTTTAATTCAACGTTAAAAATAGAGTTTACTTATCAAGTTTAGTTTAGTTTACTTAGGCATGTCTTTGCTTTTGTGTCTGTACCGGTGATACCATATGTTAATGTGCAATGTCAATAAATTGAATTTGATATTACAGCTACATTTGTATTGCTTGTATTTTGCTCAAACCTCTAGTAGTCTCTAATGTTTGTGCTAGAAAAGTTGAATAATTACGGTGAATTACTATAATATAAATATTAAAATGATTAATTTCTGATGTTTACGAGAGAGAGAGAGAGAGAGAGAGAGAGAGAGAGAGAGAGAGAGAGAGAGAGAGAGAGAGAGAGAGAGAGAGAGAGAGAGAGAGAGAGACCGAGAGATGGGAGGGGCCTGTTAGTCCAGCCCTCTAGCTAGCTTTTAACATCTGGGACAAACCAGATGACGGCCTTCTTTGCCTTCTGAGCTCTTTAGGATCGGCCTGTTCTTTTTTCTCTCCTGCTGGCTCTTTCTCTGGAGCAATGCGCATGCATGTTTGTGGTACTGTAATCAACATGTGAAATGTATGTACCATCTACCTTTAGTTTTCTTATTAAATCATGCTGCTGCATTTTTTGGGTACTTATGTCTCATGACTATTTAATTCCCTAATATGTTTTTTTCTCAAAATGAAATGCTCATATTAGGCTATGGGATTGAGCATATTTACTTACATATCAGTAACAGTAATAGGTCAAAACAAGTAGCAACACAAACCGAAACAATATTTTCTAGCAATATTTCAAAAAAGAAAAGAAAAAGAAAGTGTTACTTTTATAGTCCACTTGGAGAGCATTGACTTTATTTGTGGGTTCTGATGTTGATACTTCATCTGACCAACTGAACAAACAGTGCACTTCCATCAGTGTGTTTTAATTGAATCTAAGCTGGCCAAGTACAAACACACCTCTAGGCTTTAAAGTGAGCTCTGATGTGACCTGGTACATACTATTGAGCTCTTGTGGACAAGGCATTATTTCACAGCCTAAAGAAATGTGCATCTAGGAAGGTACATGAAGAGCAGTGGGCTGAAATAACAATAGCTCAGGGAGATGAGATTGACAGGTAGCCATCACACATGAGTAATTATCTGCCACTTCACATTTCGCTACCCAGTCAAACCCTTCAAAGGTCATATGTGCCATTTGTGAGTGTACTTAAAATGGAAGTAAAGGTCCTTGCATATGGAAGCCTATTGGAAACCATTTTTGTTTTGAAGTATTGAACATACACAATAACTTAAAAAAGTTGGAAAAGCTCTGTGTTGGAAAAGGTAATTTTATAGTGTCCAAAGTTGTATTTCAACATTGATTTATATTTCAGTATAAATCATACTGACATGTTTCATTAGATTCTTGTATGCAAAACACTTGATCAATTCAATAAAATATAATAATACAAATTGCATTGTTTTCAAAAGAAAAAGAAAATAAATGAATTTCTTAGCTAATCTGTAGGGAATACGTATTTAAAGTACTATTACAGATCAATAGCATTTTAATGCACTATTAAATAAATGATTAAATATAACTTCTCTAGAGAATTAAAAAAATGGATTTTCGTCAATTTAAAAATGATGGCTAAGCAGGCTGATATAGGGGTTACTATTGCTGTCTCTCAACAAGTAGATTTGGTTTCCAGATCCCATCTTTGTGTTGGATTCCTGTGGGAATTTGTGTTGTCAGGTTGATCTGGGAATTCACCAGTATGAGTTATAACAACGAGGTATTTGGAAATAAATCTAAAACATAGTGTAAACATGTGTATATCATTTATCATATCAACATATCAGTCTGGCAAGCCAAACCCAGTCTTTCCTTGTGCTGGTGAAAAACAACTGGTGGGTTATTATCTAATATATATATATTATATAAAGGATATATTGTTGCATGTCCTTTTATGAAATTTAAGCTGAATCCTGAAAGCCAAATGTTCCTCCTCTGCTCCACCTCATGGTTTCGTCATGTATTTAATAATGGATTCTGCGCAGCGATAGCTTCTCACACAGATAAGCCAACATATAGAACATGCATGGGTTATAGAGCTCTGATTAAAAATTGATGGAAGGGGAAGGGTTAGCAGGGGCTTAAAGGACAGTTTAAAAAAATAATATTTGTAAAATTTAAACAATAAAAATGATCAAATATTCTCAGTCTTACAAGGTATATTGTGTTGGAATCTTTGACAGCTTAACAAATAGTTGTTTATAATTTATTGTGCTGGTAAAAATGTCATCTATATGTTGAATGGCACTATCTGATGGGGAATACATTTCTACTTCACAGGCTTTTGCACGTTTGCCACAAGGTCTCGAGGCTGGAAATTGTCAGAGAATCACCTGGCTCCTTCCACGATCAACCCACACCACGTGCACCATCACCCGAATACTGATCACCATCACCTGTGCCTCATCACCCGTACCAGATATAAACAGTCACTCACCTTCACTCCTTGTCCGGTCTCGTTTGCTACCACAGCACATAACACGTCCAGGACTCTGGGACGGTCCCTTCATGCAGCTACCAGCAAGCTAGAAGAAGAAAGTACCTATTTTACCAGTGACTGTTCTCAGTGTGTGTTTCCTTCATATCCTCACTCCTCTGTGTTTTCAATAAACTTTGTTTTATCCTTGGACCTCCACTTGTCCTGGTCGATCCGTAACAGAAATGATGATGTATCAGTTAATATAGTTCCTACCAAGGCTGTATCATGCTGGCAGAACATTGCTTTGTCTGTTGGATACCGAAAAACAAAACAAAAAACAATCTAATTCTCACAGAATGTTTTTATTATTAATGTAATTCACAATTCAGCTAATATTAGAATATTAGATTTTTAAGCATTGTTGTCACTAAACTCAAAGTGACTCCCCTTTTTTCCTTCCTCTTCTCTTTTATATCATCCTTTTATCCTTCCCTCTTTCACAACTTCCTTCCTTCCTTTCATGGCGCAAAAGGATTTTGCATTTATCTACAAACAATAAAGTTTATTAAGGGGGACATCAGATGGCACAAAATAGTATTCCATCTGTTGTCAAGCTGTAAATTTCAGCTTTAGGCGGTTTGATTCTCCATGGAGTGAACATTTTAGAGATAAACATGTGTAACCCTTTGTGCCAATAAAATAACCAGTAAAAGAACCAAAAGGCCTCTTTTCATTCCAATGCTTTGCAGACAGTGTGACAATTACTAACATTAAATAACCAACTGAAGGTAGCGGCAACTTCTATAGTTCCCTTCTGAGATTTTTGAGCTATAAGCATGTTTCGCTTTAAGTAAAACGAAGATAAAGCATGAAAACCTAAATATTAATCATATCAAGATAAAGGTATCATCTTGATGAATAAACGTGATGAGCCACTGTTAAAAGAAAATGGAAATCTAAAAGAAGTTTTTAACATTAACAATGTTGTAAACACTTAACTAGACTAACTTTTTTAGATAAATTAGCTTTAGAAGTTGAAGCTGTGTTGAAAAATCTATCTCTAGGATTTTCATCTCCCTTCTGTGCGAGTTAAGAATTACAAATACTTTATTTGAAGACCTCATGGTGATCATAATCCATCAGTTCTCTGGTGAGGTTTATTCAAATTGATTTGCAACGATTTGAGAGAGCAGATATACAGAGTTAAATTTTCACTAGTTAATATAATGCTTTAGGGTCTTAAGAGACTAGCAATAAATCTGGACAAGCTATATGTGATCACGTTCGATTAGCATGTTAACATTAAAAGGAATTTCTTATCCACTGCTTTTCAGTGGACAGTAAAGACTTGCCGTTATTATTGTAAAAGATCTGGATTCTAATCATTTTAGGGAGGATTTGTGTGCACACTTAAAGCAACATTTCCGTTAAATTGCCTGGAAAAGATCATCTAAAATAAATCTTGCACAGAGTAGTAGAATCTGAGAGTGATAAGTAAAGTGATTGAAATCTCCTTAAACAAATGCCTGAAGCCCAGTGAGAGGGATCCAGGGAGCAAGAGTATGTGAAAATAGCTGTGAAAAACCAGAGGCAAGAATGAACCTGAGGCATTAGATGACCAGCAATAAAAGAGAAGAATAGGAGAAAAGGTTACTTTATGTTTGTGTCAGTAAGTCCATCTCCACCTGTCTTTAAAAAAGTGTGAGAATTTGAGGTGTCAGGGTTGAATCATTTATGAACAATTTTGGCTTTAAAAGTGTTTAGAGTGAGGGCTAGACTAGTTATCCCTGAGCAAATCGGCTCCATGATTGCATGGATCACATTCTCTGGTGATTAGACTCGACTTTGATCTCAAGTACAGCGACAATTTAATTCAGTTTGAATGAGAAAAATGTAAAGCCTTTATGATGTAATAATAATCAAAGTTATAGCTCCCTCCATAGTTATCTATCAATGAGCAAGCAAATCGCCAGCCCCCGGAAGAGGCGTTTAACATCCTGACTAAACTTTCCCATCATTTACATGGTAGTTGACTATTTTCACAGAATTTTTCAAAAAACAATGACGTAATATTAACAAAATAAAAAAACACTTTAAAAAGTTTGAATCTTTTTACTCTATCGTCACTAAAAGCAATGTCTTATGATTTGTTTTGTAGAGCCACACACGGATCTGTCTGCTCTCAGCTCCCTAAATCTTGAGTCATAAATTCATCTGCATAATTCCTCTGTGCATCTGTCAGCTTCCATTTCCACTTGATTCTCGTCTTCAGCCTTAGGCTATGTAACAGTTCCATTAGTCACAATGTTTTTGTTTTTCTTGTTTTCTTTATTCCTTATTAGACTACATAGAAGACAATTCAAGAGAATACAAGAACACCATTCTTGGGTAATGGTGATAGCCGATTTAGCATAGCTTAAAATAATAGAAGCACTATTAGTAGAATCACTAAGGTTTCTATTTGACTCTTCTATAGCTGCATCATGCACTTAGCTCAGTGAAAAATGAAAAGTGGATATTTTCCAGTGCATTATTGTTAGGGAACTTTGCTCTGATTCTGGCACAATAATTTGAGAGCTTTGCTGCTGTAAGATATGGACACCATGCTGCACAGATAATTTGTTTAATTCATCAATATTTAATAAATGACAACGTTATCAAAACTCTGATAATTTTGCTACTGTCACTGACATGTTAATGCAATGCTATCTGATTCATTGATCTAAGCCAGGGGTGTTAATAAAATGTCCTCCGAGTATAAGGTCCAGAACATCTAGCTTGTAGTTTATAGCCTATTTTATTTCCATGTTTGTATAAATAAAATAATTCTCAGTTAATTGTGTGTACAGCTATTTAAAGCATTTATTTTGGGAAAAAAAAATAACACTCTATCCTTAAAATTATGGTTTTCCACATCAACCTTTATTTGTTTTGAGCAAGCCATACTGTCTTTCACCCTCATCTATTTAACTCTGCTCCAATATGCACTCTGCACTGGAAACAAAGGCTAAACAAACAATTTTATTGGCTCAACCGAGCTCTGTTAAAAGTGAAATCACCAGATCAGGAGAAAAGCTAAACAAATTATAAAATGGTTAAAAACACTGTAATATCTCAAGTACAGATGGACTATAAGCCCAACTTTAAAGGAAGTGAAGTGTCCATTTAAGACCTTTACTTATTTTATCAGCGTTATACTGTCTTTGTAACCAAAGCAACTTGCTTCATGCAAATGAATAGGGAACGGAGATTTATGTTGGTAACGACTATTGGAAGCTCTGCATACTCTTTTTAAAATGCCAATTAGCGGCCATGCTGATGCTCACATGACCACGCCGCACAAATAAAGTAGGTGCAGGCGCGGCACTCTTTCTGTTTGTGAAGCTGGAGCCATACTCACCCTCTAGGCAACCAGACTTACTCACGACCTTACGGTTGCTGCTGGAAGACATAAATCTCCGTTGCCTATTCGGGAAACGGGGATTAAGAAAGTAACCGTTACGTTCCGTATCAGTAGGTCACTATGAGTTATGTCAGTGACGACTATGGGAACACCCTGCAAAATACCACATTCTAGGTCCTTCCGCATCTGCCGGAGGCTTGGCAAGCTGGGCACATCAGTAGTCCGACACCGAGCGGGTCCCCCTCCGATCTGGCAGTCAGGCAATAAATTCTCTCAAACCGACTCATACCAAAAGAGGGAGCCGATTGCGATGGACCCCTGATGATGTTGGTGGGGCCCCACCAGATAGGACTGCTCTTCCTTCAACTTCTGGTAGCCGCTCTAGGTTACTGTCTTTGGTGCGGGGCTGATAATCCGAGGACTGAGGAGTTTTCTCCGGCGTCAAGCAGATGGTGGGGGAGCCAACTTAGAATAGGTTAGCAGCGCCCTCACAGAGGGATCTCCTATTTACTCTACCTGATCCTCACTAGGACTTTGTGAAGCTGCTTTGAAAGCAACTGCAAAAGAAGCTCTGTATAAAACTTGATTGATTGATTGATTGATTGTTTGAAGAGGACCTGCCACATCTCCATCTATGCGGCATCATGAGTTCACAGACCCTCCATCTGCTTTCATAATCTTAGAGACCCGCGACATGAGGTCCTCTACGACGATGCCGAAGGGGCCATCTGGGACCATTGCAAAACTTCAGCCTGGGTCAACCAAGATGGCGGCTGTGGACTCAACTTTTACAGCAGTAAGTACTGAAATTCGTAGCAGCTCTCAGGTCATCCATAAGACCTGGGCTACAACTCCCCTCCTGCATAGGCTTGGAAAACCTGAAAGGTTGCCATGGCATGCAGAGCAGTAGCAGCTTGATCAGCAGTGGCTTAAGCTCTCGAACGTCCGGGATGAGTACTCATAGTCACAAAACCTCCAGTGGCGCCCTGATAGAATGCCAGCCTCGTTCAAATGTGTTAAATGACAGAACAATGCACTTCTGTCTAATCTTACAAACGTTGCATCAGTATGTTTACGCCCAAAACAACCAATACAACTATCGCGCTATCTGTCAATGCAATCGATCTAAGACATCCACAGATTTGCACGGTCGACATGTTTGGAAACATGCTACAAATAGTCGACCAGCAACAAGCATCTATTAACAAAGAGTAGTCTTACTTCGTTTGAGGAATGACAGTTAAAGATGAGAGCTGTCAGCGACTCAAGCTTACTGTGAACGCTGGTTGCCGTAAACTCCAGATCTCTTGATCCACAAAAGGGGAATATAATCCAACACCGATGTGAAATCTTTCACCAGGCGCTTGTGTCTCAGAGTATGGCTCCAATGAGCAGACAGAAGGAATGCTACGCCTGCACCTACTTTAAGTGTGTGGCGTGGCCACAAGACAATTAGCACTGTTGCTGATTGGCGTTTCAAAAAGTGTATGGAGAGAGTAGAGTGCTCCTAGCGGAGCTTCCCATAGACATCACCGACATAAATCGTAGTGACCGACTGATAGGGAACTACATTTGCTACTCAATAAGATACTTCTGTACTTTCTCCCCAGTCTGAGCAGGCGGGGTTCGTGGATGCGCTGTTTGGATAGCTGCAAGGTCCGGACGTCAACTGCTTGTGACTGAATCTATCTCCTACGTGGCGATATTATGTCTATGTGAATATGTGTTGAATGTGCTTGTTGCTATGGCTTTTTTCTCCCCTAATCTCACATTGCTCTGACTGAAGTACAGAGTGAGAAGGGCATGTTTTTTCAGCCACCTTTCCTGCTGTATATTTCTTATTTCATTTGCTACCTCACTGACTTGTCTTCCCCCCTGTAATGTGTTGTCTACATTTTGGTCGGAGGGGTTCAATTTCGCTGCATGTAACAGTGTAGTGACAAATAAAGGTCAATCAACATAATTCTAAAACATGTTGTACGGTTGTATAATATGATAGACTGATCGTGTTTGCTTCAGATTTGCTCAGAAAATGTAACTATCAATTGTTATACTAAGACAAATATTTTATGTGCAATCTTTTGAATTTGAAAACGCTTTGAAGTTATTGGCATCTATAAACATGCTTATACAGTAACCAAATGTTAATCAAAAGTGTTCATTTAATTTCATGCAATTAATGTAAGTGTATTGGCTGTACTTCCTATGGCACGTAAAGGCTGCCCATGTGCTGCTCATGTGATGAGCTTGGAGCGAGAGGCGCGGAAGGATTGAGGAGGAGAAACTTGGTTCTGTGGCTTTGGTTTTTTGGTACATTTTGGTTTCTCTGCCAATTAATGTTAAAGTAAAGTATGAGCTAGAGATTTGTTTTCCCATTTGAAGACCCAACACACTGTGAGCAGCATCCGATGGGTACTCTCCTCTTAGGTGTGCTGGTTGTCGGAGGATCTTATAATTTAAAAACAAACAAATTCTCTGCTTTTTACGTATTTCTGAAAAAGCAACAAAAACACAAAAAGAAAACAAAATGTACATTGTACAGAGGCAAAGTCATTGCCGAATGGTTTTACTGTATGGATACATGAAGCATGCATTTCTAAGGTTATAGATAATGTAATAGATAATAATAAGTTATTTTATCTTACAAGTTTGTATTGCTGAAGAGAAAACGTTATACTAATCATTATCTGAGGATTTAGCAACTGTCTAAATCAAAAGAAAGGATGAGCTTTTCTGATTCTGTATTTTGAAATTTACGGAGAATTATCACAGAATAACTTTGAATCTGTTTATATTTTGAAACTGATTCCCTCAAAACAGTTATTTCGAAGATTTTTTTCATCCCTTGATTTAAATAACCTTTTGAACATAATTTCAATAAAGACAGACTACGACTTTCAGTCCAATTTTCTCTTTACTTTACCGCAAAAGATTTGATGACCAGCAGCAAGCATGGTGACAGAACCGACTCTGAAAACTGTACCCTATCCCTCCATAGGTGGGGCATATATGCAAGAATATGCATATATGCTATAAAAGTAGCTTAGTTTTAAAATAAAAATGTCTATGAGTAATCAACATTGCTTTTATGTGTTTATCCTCTATCTATTTGCATTGAATGTCTAAATATCAAATTCTCCAAGCCAATGTATAATTCATTCATTCATCTTCATGTCGGCTTTATTCCCTTTTCGGGGGCGCAATATGCAACTCTCTGGCATATGTTTTACGCGGCGGATGCCCTTCCAGCCGCAAACATTCACAAACACACTCATTCACACTTTAACACTATGGACAATCGTTCTTACTCAACTCACTTATAGCGCATTTCTTTGGACTTGTGGGGAAACCGGAGCACCCGGAGAAAACCCACGCGATCATGGGGAGAACATGCAAACTCCACACAGAAATGTCACCTGCCCCAGCCGAGCCTAGAACTAGCGACCTTTTTGCTGTGAGACAACCGTGCTACCCACTGCGCCACCGTGACGCTCAATGTATCATTTTTTGAGTACATTTTAACAGATCGAGCACACAAAACAAAATTTTAAGCAAAGAATTTGGAACATGATCTCATAGTTTTGAAGACAAGGCATGGAAACAATCACTTATTCATTGAGGGCAACGAAGTATATATTAAGTACCTAAAAACCCACTCCAAAAATGTCAGGAAATGGTAAAAAATAATTCAGTGTGCTGTAATGAGTTGCCAGGAGAAACATCCATAATTTACTAACTTATTCATGTGTTCAGTCCAGCTGTATCCTCCATCCTAATCAATGCCTCTGTTTGATGGCAAGGCTAAATTTGCTGCTTGGGGCTGCTTTAATAAAGGCTATGTGCTTGACAGAAATGCTCCATGGGGTGAGAAATTGGGCTGGATATTGAAACTTACCCCTGCTCTGTTTTTGAGTCTTACCAGGTCACAACTGAGTTGTGCTGACAGGCTGTTTGTCAAAATATTTAGTACACAAAGGAAAATACGAGTCCTTCGGATGAAAGCAGCAAGGGCCTTGTGCTGATATACCTATCCCTAACCTGTTCTGAACCCATGCACTATACAGAGAGACCTTAAACCAGTACTGTCTTAGAACACAGCTTGAGATGAATAGCATCATGTCAAACCAACAAAAGGTTTCCCGTGGTGTTTTAGGGGGTTTCTTGTGTCCCCATCCTCATTAGTTTGAAGTTAGAATGATATTATACAAGTAAACATGAGTTTTCTGTTTTACTTGGAATATTATTAGGGATTGGTCTTTCTTGCATGATGCTTATAAAGTCTAACTCAAGTAGTTCACATCAAAATCATCTGAGCTGGTTGCTTGAACTAATAAGCACTCTGATTATATTTTGATTAGTAATACTACACACTATAACTGTACTAAATACTATACTAGCAATAAAACCTTTTTTAAAAGATCTAATCAATGTTGTTTCTGGGTGACCGATCCACACTACTTTTTGGATTTTATCCAGGTACTTTTTTCTCACAACAGTTCACGCTTCAGATTATTTAAAAACTATAAATTGCTGCTGGGAATGATAAAGAGATTAAATGGTGATTGACTATGGCACCACAACACAACAAAGCAGGATATACCTGCTTACATTACTTCCAGATGTGTAATAGTAATGTAACTAAAACTGAAAATCTTTGACTCCCTCGTTGAGGCTAAGCTCTGTGAGTAGGTTTCCATTAAAACTCAGTGTTAAAGTGTTCAACTTAAAAACAAACAAGCAAACAAAAAAATAATGCTGATGTTGTCATATGTCGAAACAAGTTTTAAATGTAAAATGCCTAAACCGTTCCAAGCCACACAGAAACAACACTAAGCAGGAGAGCAGAAAACTACTCACGTACACGCAGCATCAGGGCTGGAACTGACCAATAGGAGAGCAGAACTTTTGGAGGGGAGGCGAATGCAGTCATGTGATGCCCAGAATTGTCTTCCGCCTGAAATTAAAATGTCGAATATGTATTTCTTGTGCACGTTTTTCGTATCTTGAATTTTTTTTCATATCATAAAACAAAATTTAAACAGATATTTGAATGTGATCATTATGCAAGTGACCAACAATTCCCACATCAGGCATTTAAAGTTATATGAAAGAAAAAAATATTTTTTATATGGAGAAGACCTTTAAAAGATCAACATTTTAGGTGTAATCTTATATTTTCACATGAGTAGTTGGTGCATGCTGAATAAGAAACCAACAAAAGAAAATGATTAGTTCTAAGCAATCACAACATAGTCTTTCCTTTATATTTGATTAAAAAAAAATGGCCAATTAGCAGATCTATTTTTGCCTTTAGACACTGAGATTAGTTGATGACAATTACATTCTTGTTGGGTCATGCAAAAGGACATAACATTCATCGTGACCCTCCTGTTTGATTTTAATGCAGCATACAGTTAAATTACGTCAGTAAAAAGAAACTAAATTTTCTTTTAAATTTGCAACCATGCAACATTAAAACCACATTATACCATCTTTGAAAAATCTCATGAGCTTCTATGTTCCTATTGGTTATGATGATGGCAAACTGAAATATTAATCAATCAGTGCAGTGATAAAAGCACTGAATATATTTTGGAGTATCCAGAAAACAGATTCATGTATTTCTAATGAACTAAAAGTTTCATGTGCTAGAGGCCAATTGGTTACTTGTCATGTGCAGGTACCCTTTAGCTTTATTAACATGCTCCGTTTTTTACATTAGTGTGAAGCTCATTAAACTATAATTTCTTATACTCCATATATTCTCCATTAATATATAATGAATAATCTGTGTTACAGCAATCATGAGACAAATGTATTAACTAAGAAGGCATTGTTATAAAGATAAGCAAAGGAAGCTCTAAATGTTGAATGACTGTTTTGTGTAGTAACTAGTTCATAATGCTTTGGTATGCATTTGAACAAGGTTTACAAGTCTGCAGTGATCTACTCTCTACTAACATTTTTTAACTACTGACTTTTTATTTTTTTATTTTTAGTGTATGGTTCCTTTTGCTCCTAGCCTTACTCAGCAGCAGCTTTCATCAAATTGCATGAATATTTCAGATTTTGAACATAACAGTAAAAATGTATGTGTTTTAAGTGAATATGTCTAATATGTAAGTATAATTTTACAAGAACCCAAAAACACATCTTCTTTAGAGGTATTGGCAGACATGGTTCTTGTTCATATTTTTGTTGTTAAATTTTATCAATAATACTAATAATTTATTTTGTTATTTTTCTCGTGAACAAGTCAATTTCATTGGGGAATATAAATTATAAATATCTATCATAACTTATTTAACCCATAAAATGAAGTATTTGAATGTGATTGTATCGGTTTTGTCAGCAAATAAATGGTATTACATTTCATCACAAGGCAATTAAATTGGATGAAATAATGCTGCAAACGTGATACAATTCAATCTGAATTCAAATGAAACATTTTTTTTACTTTACTGGACAGCTGATTGCGTTCTATTATACCATACAAGTGGATATCAGATTTTAAATATGTATTGTACTTTTGATTCTTCAGTAAAATTGTGTTGCTCAACAACTCAAGAAAGTTTTTTTATTTTTATTTTTTTTGTTTCTGTTTAATACACCAATTTATTAGAATATCCATTCACATTAATTGGGGGGAGGGGACCATTCAAAATAAATATTTTTGCTCCATTTAAGTTTGTTTCGTCTGCAGGAATGGCAGCCTTCCCTTTAAGTTAATTTTATTCTAATTGGATTAACATTAATTATTAGGTTCTGCCTGATGCCTGAACATCTGCTCTGCTCTTTTGTCACACTTATGATATCTGAACGGAATGCTGCTCCGAGGTTGAGCCTGATAGTCCAGGTAGGTCTCCACCTAGGTTCCTCTTCGGACACCACCACTACATACTCTAGTTCACGGCCCCACTATGGAAACTATCGGTGAAGTGCATATGATGGCATTAGTGGAGTGCAAAGGTGCAATCGAGCCGGTCCCTCCTGCTGACAGGGAAAGAGTTTTACAGCCCATACTTTCTAGTTTCCAAACGCACGGACAGGTTGCATCCAATCCTCGACCTGTGTCTTCTGAAAACTGATCTTATGAGACTTCCGTTCAGTATGATATCTCCCAGACGCATGGCTCCCCGAATAAGCCACTTTATTCAGAATCAGAAAAATTTATCAGAATATTCTTTGTGGGACACATGAATAAAAGAAATGCATCTTAATCACAGTAATATTTTCCTAAATTTGTATGTGCAAAAATGCCTAAAGCATACATTTTCTGACTTTAGGCTTAGGGTTTTAAGTTTAATCATTGGATAGCTCTATTGTGTCTTCAGAATGACAAAAGCTTGTGTAAAACCATGATGAGGATAGGGATTCAAGCACAGAAATTCATCCACTAAAGATGACGGTAAATAAACTCAGGGTGACCTTGTCTTTTGTCTGTAACACTAATTAAATTAAAAGGTAGGAATTAAAAAATGTCTCTGTGGAGAGAGTGTCCTAAAAGGCTTGATTGCTGAAGTGGGCACACACAGCATGAGGTTAATTAGACACCAGCACAAAAAGAGTTTAGAAGAACTCACACGTATTCTTTACGCTCACTGGGAGGTGTTTTTCAGTATGCTACAGTAGCCTTTCAGATGTGTAACTGAAAGGTAATTCAACCCACTTTTAAGTGTAAAAAAAATCACACGAAAAATTGATATCATCCAAGATATAATATATATTGCCTTTCAAGTGCACAAGGGAGCTTATCACTGTATTTAAGTTATGGAACCAGAATTACATTTGGAAACCTATTTTATGACGTTCTGGAACAGATGCCATTTTTGTACCTTTCACAATACCTTTTGATTTTGACTTGCAAATCTCTGATTGGAACAATAATTTTTACTGCTTTGTCACTGCATGGTGAAAAAACTATGATAAGTCAATCTTATCTTGGTTATTCTGGGAGTGCTACCAATTGTTGGTTAACCACCCATGGAGCTGAAAGGTGGTACACTTTTTTGATGACAGATGATTTACATGTCAAGAATAGTGGAGCAGATATCATGCTGTTCGGTGCATTCTTTCTTACATGAATTCAAGTTTGGAATCAAGTTTCTCTAGACTAGTAATGCATTTTAACCAGAGGGAATTCTCAACACAACTTAAAGTTGTAGTGTGTAAGACAGAATGCAAGCCTTTTACAAAACTTCCAAATCACTCCAAATTACATTGTTTGGAGGAGAGTCAATGAAGTGGTCAGTGAACCTTAGGAGTTTGAGTTTTCTTCACTTTGGGCTTTAACCACTTAGCTAGCATTGTGCTGTTGATGAGTTGGTGTATTTGGAGTTGAAGTGTGCCAAAAAGAACTTGGTGGAAGAAGAGGAGAAGTGAGACTGAAGGTCCTCTTCCACACTCCCATCTATTTCGGTGCATGGCATGATCAGGTTTTTGAGAGTACATGAATTTAGGATTTTATGCATACACTCTTCATGGGACTTGCCGTTAATCTGCTTTTCTGGTTTTAGGTGTGTACACAAATTCAGATAATTCAAGAAATTAAAATATGTGGTAAGTACTGTCATTTTCGGAAGTTGTTGCATTGGTTTTTCATTCCAAATGAATCCATCAAACTTTTCCCCTAGTTTTATCCATGATTAATAGAAAATCTGAAAATAAATTATAAACCATCGTCTGAATTATAGTAGAAGTTGCAGGTAACATCCTTAATAACACATACTTGTGCTTACATTACTTTGCAGCTTCTGTCAAGTTCAAACACACTATCGTTTGCTTTCAATACGTTCACATAATCTGCACCTTTTTACCCTAACAAGCTCTTTCAAACCCACATCCCTTGTGTTTAGTGAAAGACCAGCACACAGTAGCATCTCAGAAGAAAACGGAATCCTTAACAAACACTTTTTCATTCATAAGTTACAGAAAAATGCATACATTTTCTAACCCTTATAGTATGTATATACTCATAGAGTGTTATAGATACTTGAATTTTACCACTGTATAAAAGATAAAGTTGTAAATCTGATGCACAAAGTCCCCCCATCCTCTCTTTTGAAAACTGAAAAAGGCCTGGAAAAGGTAACTCCTGCTCAGCACTTTCAAAGCTCCTCTCTGATTTATGCAGACATTACCATTGCTTTGATCACACCACTGCCACCTCCTCTCACACGTTGATGCTTTCCCCTCTGTATCCTCCTACTGCCCAGCAGTTAACAATGTTCAGCTAACAATTACTTTAGATGGAATGAGAAGTAAGAGCAGCTTTGATATGCTAATGCTCTCTGCTATTGATTCGCTTAACAAACGAATGCAGATTGTAGCGCTCTTACGAGGGGTTGGATCTTGATGCAGGGTTGAGTCACAGCAAACAGAAATCGGCATCCCTGAGGGCTATGAAAGAGTTCCTCCATCTCTTCCTGATATCTGCTTTCCTTTGCCCCTTGAGGTGCCAGGATTGTCTTGTCAAATTTCTGTCTGTTTTCCTCTTCTCATTCCAAAGCCTGTCAGATGTGTTGAGTCATTGTTTACAATTAATTAATCTAAAAGTTTGTGTTTGTGCAATTCTCCCAGTGTTGTCTTTTGGGCTTGCTAGTTTTGAAGAGTTGACTGCAATTAGTTACTAAAGTTCCAAATACAACTGAGCTGTGGCTTTGCAAAGGGTTTGGAATCAATTCCAAAGGTAGCCAAGAATTAATCAAACACTGTCTCTTTTTAGGTTGATGTTATCATATTTTTTTAAAGGACATAAAAGTCTTAATGACCTGATTAAACAAAAAGTGGCTGATGCAACAGATAAACAACACTGAAAGCTCTAGAACTATGTTTTTAGCACCTACATGTTTAACACATTTCCCAGCGATGGGTTGCGGCTGGAAGGGCATCCGTTGCATAAAACATATGACAGAGAGTTGGCGGTTCATTCCGCTGTGGCGACCCCGAAAAGGAAGAAAGCCGACATGAAGATGAATGAATGTTTTACACACCTTTTATTTGTGCAAGCGATGAAGAGACATGACATATTTAGGTATGTTTTAGGAATGTCACAACATGCAGTGTTTAACAATAGTTATTCTTTTATTAAGTAAATTTATTGCAGTTAACTTCAAAATAAGCAGTAAGTCTTAAGTGAGATCCTGCGCCCTTGTGTAGTGAACCACTTGTAAAACACAGGCACCTGTAAAATGGTCCAAATGTCAATAAAGAGATTGTAAATTCACTAGTCAGTGGATTAGAAATATGTGTACATGTTTATGAATAAAGTGATTAATCCCTCAAAGACAGAATAACCTCTTAAACTAAAGTCTCATGCAGTCTCTCAGATTAGCTCAGATCAAGATGCTGTGCAGCGGCTGCATAGGTGTTGTGGGTGTTTTTGGCAATTAGGTGACCTGATTTAACATTTATTTAATTCATAAATTGGACCTGACTCCATGAAAAAGACAGTCTGACCTTAAAAGCTAGAGTCCATGAAAAAGACAGTCTAACTTAAAAGGAGTGACGCTTTTCTGATAGGGATACGCAGCTAGAGACAAAATATCTGCCACGTGAAACTTATCTGCAAGGATAGCTTTCTGCATATATACCGCGCCTATGAAACACCAAGGGAGGTGCAGTTTTCGAGCCAGGTTCTGTAACCCATCACATTGCTGTTTCCTGATCTTGTGCTGAAAAGTAAAGAGAAATCGGACTGAAAGTCGTAGTCTGTCTTTATTGAATTTATTTTCAAAAGTGTATTTTATATTCTGGGAAAACAACCACATTAAATGGCGTAGTCGGCAAGATTCAAGAGTCTGAGATCACAGCCGTTGACCCTGAAGAGGTGCCAGGAGCCGCTGTCAGAGCTTCGAGAGCGAGAGAGCAAACCTCACCCTGTAACTGGGAGCTAACGCACATCATTTGGATTGGTAAGCATAACTCTTTGTTATTTATGCTTACTGTGTTAGTTAATGTTAAGAAAAGTGATGTGTCTCTCCAGTTTTTTGATTAGAATTAAATGAGGTTTTTGGCTCTGGGAAAAAGCTCTTAACTCTGAAAGAAGTGTGTAAAAATAAGACTCTGAATTAAAAAGAACAGGTTGTTTTTAAACCCCTTAAAAGAATTAAAAATAAGTTAAAACTAAAAATACAATTCGGTTAGTATTGTTTATTATCTGAGTAGAATAAGTCTGATTAAGAAGGAGGAACGGCTGAGAGGATGGTACTGATGAAAAAGTGAGCACTTTAAAAATAATCATTGAACCAAATTGAACTTATAACCTGCTAACACAAATGTTGAGAGTGGATGAGTATTGAACTTGAGAAAGTCTAGTCGTCGGGGGTGTCGATTAGCTACTGAACAAATTGAAACTTATAATAATTGAGTGTGGTAATAGATAAGATTAGAGAGACTCAGATCACGGTGACTGCGCATCGCTGCTGAATCGGGTGATAATATAATAAACTAGGATTTGTTTAGTATACCTTCGGGATAGTTAGCTTACCGAGGAGGCGAAGTTATTCCGGAAAACTTGCGCTTGTTTTTGATGCCAGACATTTGGTCTGAAGTACGCTCAAGGGTTGCCAGATATTTTGATCTGGAGCACGTTCAAGTAGCGTAAGGTTGCCAGATATTTTGATCTGAAGCGCGCTCAAGGGTAGCGTGATGTGATATACTCATGGAGGTCCTTGAATGACGGAGGTGATAGTGTTTAGTTGAAAACTTTATTAGAAAGGGATACAAAAATAGTGGTTAGACAATAATATTATTACTTTAAAACTAAAAGCATCTAATCTTGGGAAAACTGTTAACGACCGGAAAAGAAATAAAGAACATTTAAAAGTAACTAGCTTTGAAGAAAAAGAAAAAACCTTGAATTAAATAATTCCCATTAACGAGAGCGAAGACTTAGTCTTCAGAGCACTACGGCTGTAAACAGGTTTGAGGTTAATGTTTCACTAACCCCAATACAGTGGATAAAAATGAAAGACTCAACTGCAGGAGTAAAACTTAGACGCTGGTCTGAAAAAATCCAAAACAAATTGAGAAAAGACAAATCTGTAGATCTTTCGTGGCCAAAAGAAGGTAGTTGGGACACAGAGAAAATCAAAAATTTGAAAAAATGGCTAATAATTAAAAAAATGCAGGCAAAACTCTAAAAAGAATTGAGACAAGACATAAATTGATAGAGCAAATCTCAAAAAGAAAGCAAGAGAAAGTTGTTGTGTTGGATAATGGATGGAGATGTACAATGTTGATGGACATGTGTGCTGTGTTTGTGCAGATAGAAGAAACAGAGGCTGAATTGATAGAATGAGGAAAAGCAACTAGAATGTTTGAGAAAAAATGATGAAGATGGCAAATTGTATGTGTGTGTAAGCAAGGAACTTGTGATGTGAGATGAGCAACTAGAATGTCTGAATGTGTGAGAAAGCCTAGACAAAATAACGCAGAGACTGATAAGTTCACCCCGCCTTTATGTGCTCTCTTGGAAGAGAAACTCAAACACATAAAGTAAAGCACAGTAAAACTATAGAACTTAGATGAGAAATTAAGTACTGCAAAGTGAAATAGATTATTGAGATACTTTTTCAAAATGTAGAATCTGAAAAATAAATTTTAATGAGGAAAATTAAAGTTCAATTACTTAAAAGTTAAACCTGAAATTACAATCCAAATTGTAACTGAATAAACAATTGTAGTGTGTGGTTCTGGAAACTCTAGAATGAGTTTTGTTAAATTGATAGAATTCTTTAAATGTGTTAAATCAGCAGATGGTATAGATTTTAAAAATGCAGACTGTAAAATAATTAACAAATTTCTAAATGATAAAATTAAATGGACAAACATTAGGATTTTTAGGAAAAACAGACTACTGCAGTAAATACATTAGAGTATGCAGACAAATGCAAACTAATGAGACAACTAATGAGAGATGCAGGAATTAAACAACTAAATGCAACTTTAAAATGGACTGAAGAAGCTTCAAAAGAATTTGACCAACTTAAAAAAGAAGTGATAATTGCAACAAAACTGTCAAATCCAAATTATAACAAACCTTTTTTATTAGATGTTGCATTAAGAAAGGGAGGATTAGCAACAGCTATTTTACATCAACAAGAAGGTACAAAACAACGACCGCTAGGATGGTATTCAATTTTCCTTAGTGGAATGGACAATTTCACAGACTGTGAGAAAAATCTTGAAGCAGTATTTTGGGCTTATTCAAAATGTTCAAAAATAGTTTTAAGTACCCCAGTAGAAATAAGATCAACCCATGAAGTTGTAGGAATTTTGGAACAAAACAGATTTAATCTGTCAGTAGGAAGAAGAATGAAATATTTGGAACTACTTGAAAAAGTAAACTTGTTATTTTGCCACCAGGGAGAGCCACACTGCTGTGAAATTTCAGGGACTATGGACATGAAGATAAGACCAGACTTATCAGCTGAACCCTTAGAGGAAGGAAGAATTCTTTTTGTAGATGGTTTGTGTTTTAAGAACGATGCAGGCAAGAGCAAAATGGGTTTTTCTGTGGTAGAACTTGAGAACAAAGATCCATTAAAATTTAACACCATCAGAGAAATAAAAGTCACTCAAGGTATAATGTCAGCACAAAGAGCAGAAATTATGGCATTAACAGAAGCTTGTAACATCTTAGATAACCAAGAAGGAACGATCTTTACAGACTCTGCCTATGGTTATTCGGTAGCTCATTACTATGGAAAAATTTGGCACAATAATGGGTATAAGAAAACAAATGGTAAACCTATTATTCATGAAACAGAAATTAAAGCATTGATTGAAGCCTGTCAAACACCAAAAAAGCTAAGTATAGTCAAATGTGATGCACACAAAAGAGATCCAAGTGTAGAAACAATTGGAAACAATTTTGCAGACTCAGCAGCCAAACAAGCAGCGATCCAAGAGATTATTACTGAAATGCCAGTTGTAACTCGACAGCAAAAGAAAAACGAAGCAGTTGAACTAAAAGGTGAATGGGATTTTGAAAAACTTTGTGAAATGCAATCAAGTGCTAGTGTACAAGAAACATTAGACTGGAACCTCAAAGGAGGGATTAAATCAAAAGAAGGAATTTGGACAACACTTCAAGGTAAGGTAAACAACTTTCTAGAGAAATGTGAAACGTGTATGGTCAGAAACATCAAAAGTGCTCCACATATAATCAGAACTTTTCCGACACCAAGGGGACCCTTTGTAAGCATAGTTATTGACTTTATAGATATGATTAAGGTTATTAGTGGAAAGAGATACATTTTAACAATTGTTTGCCGATTTAGCGGCTGGGTAGAAGCTTTCGCGGTAAAGTGTCAGAGTGGAGACTCTGTAGTGAATGCCTTGATGAGAGAGGTATTTCAGAGATTTGGTATCCCGTCGCAGATACAGTGTGATAATGGACCGGGTTTCATAGCGGTTGTTATGAAATTGATGTGTAAGAGGTTGCAAATTGATTTGAAGTATGGTTCTGTGTACCACCCTGCCAGACAAGGAAAGTGTGAAAGAATGAATCAGACTTTAAAGGGAAAGCTTTCTAAAATTTGTGCAAAAACCGGGCTCAATTGGACAAAAGCTTTACCCATTGCATTATTCAGCATCAGGAACAGCACAAATCGTGAAACCAAATTAACCCCCCATGAAATGGTGACAGGAAGAGTGATGCCTTGACCTGATAGAGAATGTATTAGCTGTGACAATTTGAATGATCTGAGAAATGATATTGACAAATATATCTGTTTGTTGGTAAAGAATCATCAGCATGTTTTACAGGCTGAGAGTCGACCAAGGTGTTCTCCTGAGGAATCTGGACGACCAGGTCCTATATCAGTTGGAGATCACGTGTTCATAAACATTTTTAAGAGAAAGTGGGATCAACCGAGAAGAGAGGGTCCGTATGAGGTCACCCAAGCCACACCTACTGCTGTAAGGGTGAAGGGATCCAACCTGTGGTATCATATATCTCACTGCCTGAAAGTAAGAAACCTTAATGAGACCTTTCCAACAAGTGTTCAAATTGTAGATGACCCTGTGAAGGAGTAAATTATTTGAAATAAATCCAGACATCCCGATAGACAAATAACCATAAAACTACCATTTTTGTGTTGAATTTTTGCGTTACAGATTACTTTCGACTGGAGATTCTGAGAACCTGGGATAAGAGTATTCCTGTGTTCCACTTAGACTTGAGGCGGATCGAGACTGCTCCAGCCCTCTACCACTCCAGAGCTGATTAAAACCGTTCTAAGGTACAAATCGGAATTAAAACAGAAAGATGTCTGTGTTAAGATGGGTCTGTGTGCTTCTCATTTTAATTATGAATGCTTGGAAAGGAGAAGCTCAAACTTCCAAACTGTTTATTGCACCAAAAGGAGCTACCACAACTTGGAGAATTGATTTTTGTAGATTAGCCAAATGTGTAGGACACCATAATATGTACCAACGTGCTAAGATGTATATTTGTACAGCCCCAATCAAGGAAGATAGTGGAGCTAGAGACACGACCTGTTCATCTTGGAGTCTAGTAGGATGGTCTACTGATCCAAGCTGGCCTATTGAACCTCCACCAAAGACAACCAATCCGGAAACTGTGAGCAAGGGAAAAACTCTATTTCAGCGACTGAGTATCATTAAAATGCCCAACCAAGGAAGCCAATGTGAACAGTTTAAGTGTAATGGATTAATGATAACTTTAAAAGATGCCCTTGAAAGTGATGAAAACTATTATGTAGTGGGTGCGTCAATTGATGGATGGGACCCTGTGGGATCATTTTACGTTAAAGTTAAAGAGCATAACGGCACAACCACTAAGACAATTGGACCAACTTCCCCGTACGCTGAAACTGAAGAAATTAGAGCAGATGTTATCCAAGCCAGTTCAATTGAAGAATTATTTGCTATTGAAACAGGATTTACAGGTAGAAATGAATGGCTAGAATGGATCTCCTATACGGCTAAATCCTTAAACATAAGTGACTGTATTATTTGTGCAACAGCAAAACCCCTATTAACAACTACACCTGTCAGAGTAACAGACTTTCAAGAATTAAGATGTCTAGCACTGCTTTTTAGAGCACAAGATCCTTTACCATTTATTTGCCAAGAAATAGCACAAAAGTACCCGATAACTCAACCAATGGTTCCACCTAACGTTAGAGCATATAAAGACAATTAACAAAAATGTAGCATGGATTAACTATTTGTACTACAACCAGCAGAGATTTGTTAACCTCTCCATCCAAGCTATTGGAGGAATAAAAGACCAATTAGACAAAAATTCTATCACGACAAGACAAAATCGAATAGCTCTAGATATGCTACTTGCAAAAGAAGGAGGAGTTTGTATTCTGTTTGGAACCGAATGCTGTACTGCCATACCCTCAAATACCGAAATCGATGGGTCAATTACTAACGCACTAAACGGACTGAAAAGGTTATCCCTGGAACTGAAGAGAAACACTGACAGAGAAGATCCATTTGGTAAAATGATGGAAAGATGGTTTGGAAAATGGGGAAAGATTATTTCCTCAATAGCAATTACTATAGTTGTTGCACTTGCCATTATCGCAATCATGGGATGCTGCGTGATACCCTGCGTTCGAGGACTCATTCAAAAAGCTATCGAAAATAGTATGACTAGGATGATGTACCAAAATACAAGCGACAGATTTATTGATATTACCCTAAACTTAGGAAAGGATCTTGCTGCGACTGAGGAAGAGCTTGGTTCACTACTTTGCGACGAAGTGGACACATGCATGTAACATATTCCTCAGCTAGGATGTCTGTCTTATATGTGCATGAAAGCGAGTGAAAGGAGAATGGAGGAATGAGTGATTCTCACTCCACTGTTGGATATTAATTTTATTTGTCTTGATTATAGAAAGAATGATTGTTTGAACAAAACTGAGTGAACTCCATGACAACGTGAATGCTCGGAGAGAGAAGAGCATCCCCTCTAGGTCCTGTGAATGAAGGATTCCTTTCAACCGACCTTCAGCTGACCAGAATGATATCCTTTGAGATCAGTAGAAACATTAAAGAGAAAGTTCACTTTTGTTTGATCCACATATTTAGCACTGTCTGATTCCTTATTTAGATAAGAAGTAAAAGTGTATTTTTTGAAACCTTGTGTCTTTGCCAATCATAAGGAGAACTTGTGTGATGAGAGCTTCTTCTCCTAGTATCTAAGATTTATTTTTCACTACTAATGAGCTTATTTTTAAGTGCTAAAGAATAAAAACAAGATGATATTTTGAACTGTTATTGAATTAAAAATGAGTATGTGAGCATTATAAAAAGAAAAAAAAAGTATAAAATAATGATGGAGTACAATTAAGGTTTTTAAATAAAGTATTTCTGAGAGTGTGAATCAAAAATAAAGTTGTTTATGTAGAATCAAAGATAGAATCTAAAAAATCATGAAACTCTTTTTTCCGGTTCACTGCCAACTTTTAAGATTGGTATGAAGGCAGCATGGTAACCCAAATTTGTTGTTTTCAATCTTTTATTTCAATAGTTTTTGCGATAGCGTTTGCTGTTTTCTAGCCCTTAGTTTTATTATTTTTTAATAAGTCGATTGTTTTATTTTGATTGATATTTCTTAGTACTTTTTGATTTTTGTAGATATCTAATACTTTGCGTTTTTTATGACACTCACGAGAGAATTTTGGCTGAAAACCAGAGAAAGTCTCCCACTTTGAATGGACAATTTTTTAGTGGAGACAATGGACAATGTGTTATGAACTCTAAAGACTCTTAGGAGCGCAGAACCACTATCTGTGCTATTCTGAAAATGAGTGCAAAGAAACCTAGCATTCATTCTATTAGCTTGATCCTGAGGGACTTGAGCAAAAGGCTGAAAGGCTTTCCTGAGAAACATGGATGCAGTCGCGGTAGCAGTCAACAAGAGATCGTCTGATGAGACACCTGGAGGTTCCTGAGGGTTCCCGAAAGATTTCCTGACTCCTGTATTCCCATGTCACTGCTAAAAGGTCACCCATGGCGATGGTTCCTGAAAGTCACCCGGAGTGATGCTGAAAGCATGGTGCCAAACAACTCTACAACCGCCACAACCTTTTGACCTTGCCTATCCTGCCTAAAGCCTACCCAAATGCTCAAAGGTACCCTATTTCCTAAAAAGGTGATCACATGGACAATGCTGAGAGAAAAAGTGATCCACCTAAAAGAACTGTCAGATACCCCAGTACACCTGTTTCTGTGTGTGCGTGGGATGAGAGGATTACAAATGAGAGGATTACGAATGAAGAGGATCCGAAGCGAGTGTCTTTCTTTTTATTACTTTATTTCTGCTTAGAGTATATACGGAGATTTTTTGAGTTAATCTAGTTTTACTTTTTGATTTTTGATGAATAAATTTTTTAGTTTTGGGTGAAAAGCTGTTTAATGCTGATTTTTCTGGTTGTTGGAGAGTTAGAGAACAGAGTTTTGCTAAACATTGGATTTTATGCAAAATTATTGTAAATATGGAGATTATTCCAAAATTATTATGCTCATTATCAAGTGTACAAGTTATAATAATCATCCTAATCACCAACATAGATGCCAAAAAAAAAAAAAAAAAAAAAAAAAAAAAAAAACTTTTCCATGAGGCATCTCTTAAATTTGTCTTTGAGAGAATGATGACTGAGTGAATGACATTTGAAGGACATTTTGAACATCATTATATTTTGAGCATCTGTAACCACTGAACAGAAAGTTTTAATGAGAAGTGAAGAAGTAATGCTAATGTGTGAATGATGTCTTGAAAGCATGATCGGACAGACCGGTATCGAACGGCCCTCCGATGACTATCTCATCGAAATCGCGTTTCCTTACGAAGAAGATCATCATCTGCGGATCTTATTCTACTTTTGATTAATTATTATTTTGTTTGTTTACTGTTTTTTGTAGAAAATTGGCAAAAGACAGGGAAAGTGCTACTCCTTAACTTAGCCAATTGAAGTAATGGAGAAAAACGATTTTACATAATTAACTCACTTAATTGCCTTAACGAATGGAAACTTGGAAAGTTCCCAAGGAGGGAATGTGGGTGTTTTTGGCAATTAGGTGACCTGATTTAACATTTATTTAATTCATAAATTGGACCTGACTCCATGAAAAAGAAAGTCTGACCTTAAAAGCTAGAGTCCATGAAAAAGACAGTCTAACTTAAAAGGAGTGACGCTTTTCTGATAGGGATACGCAGCTAGAGACAAAATATCTGCCACGTGAAACTTATCTGCAAGGATAGCTTTCTGCATATATACCGCGCCTATGAAACACCAAGGGAGGTGCAGTTTTCGAGCCAGGTTCTGTAACCCATCACATTGCTGTTTCCTGATCTTGTGCTGAAAAGTAAAGAGAAATCGGACTGAAAGTCGTAGTCTGTCTTTATTGAATTTATTTTCAAAAGTGTATTTTATATTCTGGGAAAACAACCACAGTGTGTTAGGGGCTTTACTTTAGATTAATGAATAAATCTTGGTAAAGACATTCCTGATTGAGGTCCGATCCTATTTTCGTCAGGAAATAAGTAAGTGTTTCCAACAAGGGGCAGATCAAAGGTAGTACGTTTGTTGCCACAGAGATACATCAGAAAGCAATTTCGTATTTAGTGACAAAAAAGCTTCTGATGTGAAAAATGTTTAAAAACAAAACAAATAAAATGACTCAAACTGTATCTCACACTAAGTAAAAGAGGTGAGAACCATTTGTTTTGTTTGATTTTGCAACAAAACGTGTTACATGGTTCCCTGTTCTTAGTGTTTTAATTATGGCATGTTCATTAATTAGGCTCATTTGGCACCTCAATTATGCTTTTTAATGCACTGACCTAAATCTGAGGCGAAACACATTTCGCTGTCATTGAAAACAATAGCCCTGCTGATCTTTGAGTAATTATCAGGACAATGCTAATTAATCTCTCACGGTCAGTCGATCCTTTAATGACTGAGAGACCTATCCCCTCTTGACAAGTCATTTATTATGAATTCAGAGTCAGGGTAAAACTCATTTATGGACTGTTTTGTTAGCGCATCCTCATTAATAAAAAGACAAATGGTTCCTAACAAATGCTATCTGGATCAGGGATTGGTAGATATATTGAAGTCATTTGCTATTTTAGGATGTGTTCCTTTAAGACATCTATTTTGTTTTTATCTTGCAAAGCAGCAGTTCTAATTTCCAGAAAGAGTTTTAAATAGCCAGACTACTCATCGGGGGAATGCAAGGGGATCTAATTTGGTTCAATTTTGTTCAAATAGAAATTAATTTTTTAATTAATTTATTTTCTTGATCATTTCTCACAGAATTTTTGCAAAATGTAAGTTTTTAGAATCATATATAAAGTTTTTGGTAAAGCCTTGCACCGCTTTTGTACTTTGTGATTGATATGAATGCAGTGATCTTGATTGCATTTCTATTTTGGGGCTTCTTCTGAATTGTGAATTCAAGATGTCATAAAAGTGCTCTGAAACCTAATAAATACATCTAGAGACAAGAGAATGTTGTTATTCTGTCTAGTTTATGAGAGCAGTGAATATTGCTGTGTGTGATGTTAATTAAATCTGAGGGTGGATTGTAAAGAATTATGGGCTTAATCCAATAACTCAGGCATCACACTGTCAAAGCTCTTGCTCAAAGTGTTCAGCCGTCACTTTTTTTATGTAGTTCCCCACTAATGGTAACATATAATCAAGTAATCATGTGTCAGAAACTCTGCATGGGGAATAACTCAGAAACGGCCAAATTGTTCATTTCACACCAAAGCAGTGCCAGGCAAAAGTGGTGTCAGACAATCCATGCCATCTTTCTTATTATAAAGGAAAGCTACAGCAAACATGGTGCACCAGTGGAAATCAGTTTACTCCAAACATTGACAAAATGGAAGTACAATACACAGAACCTCTCTGGTGTGTTGTTATTTAGTGATGTCTGTCAAATAGGAAGCCAAGTCTAAATGCTTTGCATAAAATATGCTTAGTGTATGTTACAATGTATTGCACTTTTATTGTATGTTGTCAAAAAATTTATTTCTTATCAAATGATTTTCATTTGTACATTTGAGTAATTTGGGCCATCAGAAAATTGACAATCAGACATAAAACTAATTTGATTTTCTAATAATTTTCAAGTCAACTTTAAATGTAGTGAGATCAGAACTTCTCCTCAACGATTTTCTGGAACACACTGGGAGCTTCTGACAACATTTCAGTGCTACGTTTTATCTGAATTTTTAAAAACCAATACTACTTTATCTTGTATTTGTTTATTCTCCTAACACTGCACTCTGTACATTTAACTTACATCTGAACTTGATTTTTAAAAATTATTTTAATACTGATACTTACACATTATGATGTGTGCATATTTATAATTATAGATTTTTTTTGCATTCAAATTTTTTTTAATCATGTTCCATTATCAACTATGCAGAGTAGAAATTTAATAAAAGATTGATTATTGTTAAGATAATATTATAATAACAACAACAATAATAATACGAGATGAAAATATGATAATACATTTATAAAAGTGAGTCCATGTAGTTTAGAATTTTTTTCATTGCATACAAATGCAATATTCAATACACACATAATGTTTAATGATTGGCATAAACAATATTGTCATTTTAAACATAAATGTTGTTTGTAATTATTTTAACAGATTGAACATCTAGATAATTGAAACCTGTTTTTCCCTGCAAGGTGTCAATCCCTTCTACACTATGTCTTACACGTCTTGTATTGAAGGAGTGTATTTCAATTAGCATAAAACACTAATTATTATCACTGCGGCATACTTTGAGATTTTTTTCCAAAACGAATCAATTAATTCAGTCAGTGTATGCTTTAAGATCAACAGAGCCTCACTCACTCACCACAAGAGCCAATCAAGCAAAAAGCAGAATATAAAGTGGCTTTTAATAAATTCCTCACCCCATAAATATTCATCCCTCTCCTGATCTAGGCAAATCTATTATTCTTTAAGTGACAACAATCTATGATGGGAAAGGCTCATACACTGTCATTTATGTGCCACCTTTATCACCACCCGTGAGGAATTAAGGCTTAATGACTTTCACGAGGAGTATTTGGGAAAGGAGCTGTGCACTTAGTGTGATTTGTTGATAATGTGACTCTGGAATATATGTGTATATTCACATCCATAAAAGTAAATATTTTACCAGGGGCAAACTGAAAAATTATTGTTGTATGTCTGAGCAAATAATGTAGAAGATCAGAAATGGAATATTTACAGGGCAAGATTTATTTTTACCAAACCGTGTCCCTTTTTGAAAGTCTAAAGGTGATGCCAACGATTTAATGAAAGCGATTTTGGGCAAAAAATATGGAGCTCTTCATAATGCGCTATGAATGTTTTACTGCCAAGTGAAGTAAAATGCTCACAAAATTTCTGAAAAATATGGACATGATTTGTTGATTCACCTAAGAGCTGTAAATTGCTTTCATTAATTTCTCTGTGCTATAACGAATGTGCGTGGTTAGTAGGGGATGTCTGGTAATGGAGTTTAATATTCACAGCCGTGCATTCATTTGTAATTTTCTCTGCATAGGCAGAGCATTCATAGATTACTCCAATTTACAAGTACATTTAAAATATATTGATTACTTTCTTTAGATAATAAGTTGTTACTGAGTGTTTAGCGTTTATTTAGAAGCTCTTAGTACACTCCTAAAACTAAAACTAGGCTCCTCCAGTAAAATCTTTGAGTCACATTCATCTAGCATGTGTCAATTCTTTTCAAAATGTAACCAGCTAGGCCAACTGTTTTTTTAGTTAACATGTTATTCATTTTTTTAAACAATATAATCTCATACAGGTTATATGCTGCTTTGTTGAGCTCAGATAGCCCACAAGGGGATTTAAAGGCCTCTGAGATCTCAAAGCTACATGTTTCGATGAGCAGCCCTTAATCACTTCTTCCTGCTGTTTCACTCTCCTCTTCAACCTATTGGTTTGTTTTGCACAAGGTGGTTGTAAGAGAATGGTTGGCTGTTCAGTGGCTTGCTCAAGGTCACCTTAGTTGTCAAAGGTGGAAGACACAGAGTTTGTTAACCCATAAGACCTTTAACCCCAGCCACAGACTGGAAACAAACCTGCAACTTTTGGATAACAAGACAGATTCTAGAACAGTAGACCACTTCCAACCTCTCCCAACAATCTGTTGAAGACATTTTGAAAATTGTCTAATATTTTAGCAGTTAAGCAAAGGACATATTTTTACAACATTTTAAATGAGTGATTGATGTTTAAATGAACATTCTGAGCATCTAATTCGGTCAATAAGTGCAAGCACTTCCATTCAAATATATTATAGTCTCTTCATTACTAACTCCTCAGAGGTGGCTCCTCATAACATACATTAATAATTTAGGACAAATGCCCTGTTAGGTTTACAGAATTGGTTACTTTGAACTATTTACAAGGATTATCAGTTTTTGAATTTCGTATTATTCTAGGATAATCTGCTGATTGAAAAGGTGTTTGAAAAGGTTTCCGTTGCGCACTGATTGGCTTTCGTTCTTATTCTCTGTCAGACGAGTATTGCTTCTCAAACCTAGTTGATGTACGAATTCTTTTAGACAGATTTCTTACCTGTACTCCTTGCCTTCCAGTGTGTCTAGTCGAGTTGGATCGGATCTGCTCGACAGGTCTCTACCGTTCTTCCTTTTTATTTTTCCATTCGTGTCGGTGGTCCCTTGTATCCGCAGGCTGTCTTTGGTTTTTATTATTAAAAGACTCTTGGTGTTCACTTGCATTTGGGTCTGCCTGTGCGTTTCTACTGCACCTAACAAAAAGACATAACCTTTATTTAAAAATTAAGTTCCAGAAATATGATGCAACCTAATTGAAAGCCCTTAATTGTTTGGAAAAAACTATTAATCAGGTTTCCAGAGAATGCAAGCAAGCACTAACTTCGGAAAATGAAGGGATTTAATTGGGATGCTTTTCAATTGTAAAACTAGTACAAGAAGCACTTCATCTACCACTTTTGCAGACAATGGTGAAATGGATCTCACTGTCAATTCATTTTCAAAACAACCCCTTGAAAATAAAGTTTGTAATTATGCGAGGGAATAAAACATTAATTAAACTGCATTGTTTGACTCTTTAAGGTGAAAGCAATGTAAGGTAGAGACTGAAAAACCTTGCAAGAATGTTCTGATGAATGTTATTCATACAAGTTGCTACTGGAGCTTAGCATGAATAGAACAATCATAGAGTCTGAAAACTGCTCATTACAAAGCCTACAAACTCATTAATCAGCCGAATGGCCTTCACATCCCCAAAGGTGGATATTAAATAATACACAGACTGATACTGAGATTAGAGCGTTTCTGACTTCTACTCATCACTGCAATGTGCTGCTGCTTGTTTCTTTTACTTACAAGACTGACACGTCATCTCTTTGCCGCTCAAGACATGAGTCTATTTGTGGAACTCCAGAGAGGTCTATGGCCTTGGGTGGGTGCTCATTTGGGGTCTTGATAAGATGGCAGCTTGACTGCTGAGAGCTGCCAGGAAAAGCTGGTATTTATTCTGAAATCCACCACTGTTTTGGAGACTTCGGTGTGGGAGAAAGTCCCAGCGGACAAGAATGTTATTAAGCTCAGTGGGGGGACTGGACGCTGGGACAAATGTGTCTTGAATCCTATTCCACTATAGCAGGTTCAAACTAGTGAAGTAAGCTAAAAGCAAAGGAGGCTTACTCTCAACTAAAAGGGGGTAAAATAACTTTTACAAAAACCAACAATTACAAAAAACGGTTATTAAAAAACATCCCCCCCTGTGCAACTATAAATAGTATTATTTGTCTTTAAATTTGTTATAGGTACACCTCTGCATAACACAGTGTCCTTATTAACGTATAACAGAAAAAAGAAAGAAATATGGACCAACTTACAACAAAGAAAAGCTTTATTACCTGTAGCAGAAAAGATCATCATAAGGTGCATCTGAAATGTAAAAAAAACATTAAATCCTTAAAAAAAACTAAACATTGTTTGACTGACCATGATTGCTGCCAATATTTGGCACGTTTTCGCTGAAAAAACTCACAAAATGCAAAAAGATCCATTTGGTAAAACAAAGGGAAAAAAACATGGAATATACCCAAGAATATGAAACTGAAATAAAAAATGAAACAGAGATTAGACTGTAGCGCCAGAAGACAACAGTGCGAAGAGAGGGTGCCTGTGGTGTTTAAATAATAATTAAATAATAGTTTAACATTTTAGTTTTTTTTTTGGTTTGAAGAAAAAAAAAAAAAAACTCCCAATACATGTCATTTGTGATCTTAAGGAGAATGTATGTCAGTACTGGCATGTTTGATTTAGTGTAAATGTTCTTGCTTGCCTGCTGGTGTGTTTAATATCTTCTCTCCGTGTGCTCATCCATCATCCGTCACCTCTGCTCTCCCCCAGTGCTGGGCCCCATGACTCCCACACTTTTATTGACATATCATTAAAGAATTAATTCCACCGAGAAGACCATGTAGTTTTCAATTTGAGACTTGTTCTGTTTGATATGGGTCTAATTGGACAGCAATTAATGAATTGCACAAATAAATCTTGTCAAGATGCCACCACCTCCATCGGGGCTATAAAGAATGGTATTAATTTCTTGAATAATCACACATCCAGAGATAAAGAAAAATCAAGCTTCTCTACATATCCTGAATAATGTTTTGAACTTCACTACGCATTCTTAAAGAAAACAACAGGAATAGCATTCAAGGCTCTAATAAAAAAAAACCTTATGCATGTTGTATTGCATTGCTTGCGTTACACTGTTTTGTTTTATTTTGTTTTGTTCATGTTTTTATTTTTCATTGGAGATCAAAACATGAACAATAGGCTTACTTCCAAAAAACATTCTTTTTGAAAGATAAGAATTTGTTAGAATATAGAAGTTTGTTTATTACAACTAACAAGCGATAAAACTATGTTTATCAGAGTTTTACATCTGGCTGATTAGGATTCAAGAGGGAGGAAGAGGAGGCTGTATCAAATAAAATCCAAAAGTTCAATAATTTGATTTTCAACAATGTGTCATTGTGTGACAATGAATACAGCATTTTAGAATAGTTTTTTGCGTGTGAAGACTGTATCTCAAAATCTCAAAATGGTGACACATTTTATGAAAAGTGTTAGAGTAATAAAGAAATAAATAATTAAATAAGGATGAGCAAATAATTAGTCATTTATGAAGCATCATTTCTATGTATGTACAAATACACATTTGTAAGCAGTTTATACATACAACTTTAAAAACTTTATTCTTGGTTTATAAGCATCTATTTAATATGCTTAATAACATTAATGTAATACTTGATTGAGGATCAGTTAATCATTTATCAATGAAATTTGCCACTATTTTAAAATAGTTTTTAGTTGGAACCCAAAACTAATGAGTAAAATAAACGATCATTAAACAATTGGAAAGCACATTCATACATTTTGTTAATCAGACAAATAGTAACAGTTACTCTGTGTGATAATAAATGCTTTTGTTATGACACAAAAAACATCATAAGTTTTTAAAGATATATAAAATTAAAAAGAAAAACATAAACTATCATTAAGAAATTAAATATGTGTTGGCAGTTCAACCAGATTCAAATAAATCCTACTCCACTTCAAGTTAAATATCTAAATTCAAAGTCAAAGAAGTTTTTCTTATAGAACAAAAGGTTTATAATTGTATTACTAACAGAGAAACTAAATCAATATGCTTCATGAATTTTTTCACGAGTATGAAAAACAATGAAAAATTACAAATCAAGTATGCCAACGGCTTTTGTGGGTGTTTTTGGCAATTAGGTGACCTGATTTAACATTTATTTAATTCATAAATTGGACCTGACTCCATGAAAAAGACAGTCTGACCTTAAAAGCTAGAGTCCATGAAAAAGACAGTCTAACTTAAAAGGAGTGACGCTTTTCTGATAGGGATGCGCAGCTAGAGACAAAATATCTGCCACGTGAAACTTATCTGCAAGGATAGCTTTCTGCATATATACCGCGCCTATGAAACACCAAGGGAGGTGCAGTTTTCGAGCCAGGTTCTGTAACCCATCACATTGCTGTTTCCTGATCTTGTGCTGAAAAGTAAAGAGAAATCGGACTGAAAGTCGTAGTCTGTCTTTATTGAATTTATTTTCAAAAGTGTATTTTATATTCTGGGAAAACAACCACATTAAATGGCGTTGTCGGCAAGATTCAAGAGTCTGAGATCACAGCCGTTGAGCCTGAAGAGGTGCCAGGAGCCGCTGTCAGAGCTTCGAGAGCGAGAGAGCAAACCTCACCCTGTAACTGGGAGCTAACGCACATCATTTGGATTGGTAAGCATAACTCTTTGTTATTTATGCTTACTGTGTTAGTTAATGTTAAGAAAAGTGATGTGTCTCTCCAGTTTTTTGATTAGAATTAAATGAGGTTTTTGGCTCTGGGAAAAAGCTCTTAACTCTGAAAGAAGTGTGTAAAAATAAGACTCTGAATTAAAAAGAACAGGTTGTTTTTAAACCCCTTAAAAGAATTAAAAATAAGTTAAAACTAAAAATACAATTCGGTTAGTATTGTTTATTATCTGAGTAGAATAAGTCTGATTCAGAAGGAGGAAAGGCTGAGAGGATGGTACTGATGAAAAAGTGAGCACTTTAAAAATAATCATTGAACCAAATTGAACTTATAACCTGCTAACACAAATGTTGAGAGTGGATGAGTATTGAACTTGAGAAAGTCTAGTCGTCGGGGGTGTCGATTAGCTACTAAACAAATTGAAACTTATAATAATGGAGTGTGGTAATAGATAAGATTAGAAGAGACTCAGATCACGGTGACTGCGCAGCGCTGCTGAATCGGGTGATAATATAATAAACTAGGATTTGTTTAGTATACCTTCGGGATAGTTAGCTTACCGAGGAGGCGAAGTTATTCCGGAAAACTTGCGCTTGTTTTTGATGCCAGACATTTGGTCTGAAGTACGCTCAAGGGTTGCCAGATATTTTGATCTGGAGCACGTTCAAGTAGCGTAAGGTTGCCAGATATTTTGATCTGAAGCGCGCTCAAGGGTAGCGTGATGTGATATACTCATGGAGGTCCTTGAATGACGGAGGTGATAGTGTTTAGTTGAAAACTTTATTACAAAAGGATACAAAAATAGTGGTTAGACAATAATATTATTACTTTAAAACTAAAAGCATCTAATCTTGGGAAAACTGTTAACGACCGGAAAAGAAATAAAGACCATTTAAAAGTAACTAGCTTTGAAGAAAAAGAAAAAACCTTGAATTAAATAATTCCCATTAACGAGAGCGAAGATTTGGTCTTCTGAGCTGGCTCTTATCAACAATGGCAACTGCGGCTGTAAACAGGTTTGAGGTTAATGTTTCACTAACCCTAATACAGTGGATTGAAATGAAAGACTCAACTGCAGGAGTAAAACTTAGACGCTGGTGTGAAAAAATCCAAAACAAATTGAGAAAAGACAAAACTGTAGATCTTTTGTGGCCAAAAGAAGGTAGTTGGGACACAGAGAAAATCAAAAATTTGAAAAAATGGCTAATAATTAGGAGAAATACAGGCAAAAATTCCAGAATAATTGAGACAAGACATAAATTGATAGAGCAAATCTCAAAAAGAAAGCAAGAGAAAGTTGTTGTGTTGGATAATGGATGGAGATGTACAATGTTGATGGACATGTGTGCTGTGTTTGTGCTGAATTGATAGAATGAGGAAAAGCAACTAGAATGTTTGAGAAAAAATGATGAAGATGGCAAATTGTATGTGTGTGTAAGCAAGGAACTTGTGATGTGAGATGAGTAACTAGAATGTTTGAATGTGTGAGAAAGCCTAGACAAAATAACGCAGAGACTGATAAGTTCACCCCGCCTTTACATGCTCTCTTGGAAGAGAAACTCAAACACATAAAGTAAAGCACAGTAAAACTATACAACTTAGATGAGAAATGAAGCACTGCAAAGTGAAATTGATTATTGAGATACTTTTTCAAAATGTAGAATCTGAAAAATAAATTTAAATGATGAAAATTAAAGTTCAATTACTTAAAATTTAAACCTGAAATTACAATCCAAATTGTAACTGAATAAACTATTGTAGTGTGTGGTTTTGGAAACTCTAGAATGAGTTTTGTTAAATTGATAGAATTCTTTAAATGTGTTAAATCAGCAGATGGAAAAAACATAAAGTAAAAATGATCAGAACTGTTAAAAATAGCGAGATTAATTATAGATAAAATAAATGTGGACTGTAAAATAATTAACAAATTTCTAAATGATAAAATTAAATGGACAAACATTAGGATTTTTAGGAAAAACAGACTACTGCAGTGAATACATTAGAATATGCAGACAAATGCAAACTAATGAGACAACTAATGAGAGATGCAGGAATTAACTAAATGCAACTTTAAAATGGACTGAAGAAGCTTCAAAAGAATTTGACCGACTTAAAAAAGAAGTGACAACAAACCTTTTTTATTAGATGTTGCATTAGGAAAGGGAGGATTAGCAACAGCTATTTTACATCAACAAGAAGGTACAAAACAAAGACCGCTAGGATGGTATTCAACTTTCCTTAGTGGAATGGACAATTTCACAGACTGTGAGAAAAATCTTGAAGCAGTATTTTGGGCTTATTCAAAATGTTCAAAAATTAGTTTTAAGTGCCCCAGTAGAAATAAGATCAACCCATGAAGTTTTAGGAATTTTGGAACAAAACAGATGTAATCTGTCAGTAGGAAGAAGAATGAAATATTTGGAACTACTTGAAAAAGTAAACTTGTTATTTTGCCACCAGGGAGAGCCACACTGCTGTGAAATTTCAGGGACTGTGGACATGAAGATAAGACCAGACTTATCAGCTAAACCCTTAGAGGAAGGAAGAATGGTGTTTTAAGAACAATGCAGGCAAGAGCCAAATGGGTTTTTCTGTGGTAGAACTTGAGAACAAAGATCCATTAAAATTTAACACCATCAGAGAAATAAAAGTCACTCAAGGTATAATGTCAGCACAAAGAGCAGAAATTATGGCATTAACAGAAGCTTGTAACATCTTAGATAACCAAGAAGGAACGATCTTTACAGACTCTGCCTATGGTTATTCGGTAGCTCATTACTATGGAAAAAATTGGCACAAATATGGGTATAAGAAAACAAATGGTAAACCTATTATTCATGAAACAGAAATTAAAGCATTGATTGAAGCCTGTCAAACACCAAAAAAGCTAAGTATAGTGAAATGTGATGCACACAAAAGAGATCAAAGTGTAGAAACAATTGGAAACAATTTTGCAGACTCAGCAGCCAAACAAGCAGCGATGCAAGAGATTATTACTGAAATGCCAGTTGTAACTCGACAGCAAAAGAAAAACGAAGCAGTTGAACTAAAAGGTGAATGGGATTTTGAAAAACTTTGTGAAATGCAATCAAGTGCTAGTGTACAAGAAACATTAGACTGGAACCTCAAAGGAGGGATTAAATCAAAAGAAGGAATTTGGACAACACTTCAAGGTCAATTGATAATACCAGAGAGTGCAGAACAAATGGTACTATTACATGCTCATGGTACAGCGCACCACAATCGAAGAGAAATGATAGATGTTATCATTAGACAACTAAATCTTTGGTTTCCGCATCTTCAAACTAAAGTAAACAACTTTCTAGAGAAATGTGAAACGTGTATGGTCAGAAACATCAAAAGTGCTCCACATATAATCAGAACTTTTCCGACACCAAGGGGACGCTTTGTAAGCATAGTCATTGACTTTATAGATATGATTAAGGTTATTAGTGGAAAGAGATACATTTTACAATTGTTTGCCGATTTAGCGGCTGGGTAGAAGCTTTCGCGGTAAAGTGTCAGAGTGGAGACTCTGTAGTGAATGCCTTGACGAGAGAGGTATTTCCGAGATTTGGTATCCCGTCGCAGATACAGTGTGATAATGGACCGGGTTTCATAGCGGTTGTTATGAAATTGATGTGTAAGAGGTTGCAAATTGATTTGAAGTATGGTTCTGTGTACCACCCTGCCAGACAAGGAAAGTGTGAAAGAATGAATCAGACTTTAAAGGGAAAGCTTTCTAAAATTTGTGCAAAAACCGGGCTCAATTGGACAAAAGCTTTACCCATTGCATTATTCAGCATCAGGAACAGCACAAATCGTGAAACCAAATTAACCCCCCATGAAATGTTGACAGGAAGAGTGATGCCTCGACCTGATAGAGAATTTATTAGCTGTGACAATTTGAATGATCTGAGAAATGATATTGACAAATATATCTGTTTGTTGGTAAAAGAATCATCAGCATGTTTTACAGGCTGAGAGTCGACCAAGGTGTTCTCCTGAGGAGTCTGGACGACCAGGTCCTATATCAGTTGGAGATCACGTGTTCATAAACATTTTTAAGAAAAAGTGGGATCAACCGAGAAGAGAGGGTCCGTATGAGGTCACCCAAGCCACACCTACTGCTGTAAGGGTGAAGGGATCCAACCTGTGGTATCATATATCTCACTGCTTGAAAGTAAGAAACCTTAATGAGACCTTTCCAACAAGTGATCAAATTGCAGATGACCCTGTGAAGGAGTAGATTATTTGAAATAAATCCAGACATCCCGATAGACAAATAACCATAAAACGTACCATTTTTGTGTTGAATTTTTGCGTTACAGATTACTTTCGACTGGAGATTCTGAGAACCTGGGATAAGAGTATTCCTGTGTTCCACTTAGACTTGAGGCGGATCGAGACTGCTCCAGCCCTCTACCACTCCAGAGCTGATTAAAACCGTTCTAAGGTACAAATCGGAATTAAAACAGAAAGATGTCTGTGTTAAGATGAGTCTGTGTGCTTCTCATTTTAATTATGAATGCTTGGAAAGGAGAAGCTCAAACTTCCAAACTGTTTATTGCACCAAAAGGAGCTACCACAACCTGGAGAATTGATTTTTGTAGATTAGCCAAATGTGTAGGACACCATAATATGTACCAACGTGCTAAGATGTATATTTGTACAGCCCCAATCAAGGAAGATAGTGGAGCTAGAGACACGACCTGTTCATCTTGGAGTCTAGTAGGATGGTCTACTGATCCAAGCTGGGCTATTGAACCTCCACCAAAGACAACCAATCCGGAAACTGTGAGCAAGGGAAAAACTCTATTTCAGCGACTGAGTATCATTAAAATGCCCAACCAAGGAAGCCAATGCGAACAGTTTAAGTGTAATGGATTAATGATAACTTTAAAAGATGCCCTTGAAAGTGATGAAAACTACTATGTAGTGGGTGCGTCAATTGATGGATGGGACCCTGTGGGATCATTTTACGTTAAAGTTAAAGAGCATAACGGCACAACCACTAAGACAATTGGACCAACTTCCCCGTACGCTGAAACTGAAGAAATTAGAGTAGATGTTATCCAAGCCAGTTCAATTGAAGAATTATTTGCTATTGAAACAGGATTTACAGGTAGAGATGAATGGCTAGAATGGATCTCCTATACGGCTAAATCCTTAAACATTAGTGACTGTATTATTTGTGCAACGGCAAAACCCCTATTAACAACTACACCTGTCAGAGTAACAGACTTTCAAGAATTAAGATGTCTAGCACTGCTTTTTAGAGCACAAGATCCTTTACCATTTATTTGCCAAGAAATAGCACAAAAGTACCCGATAACTCAACCAATGGTTCCACCTAACGTTAGAGCATATAAAGGCAACTTTACATGTTTTGAAGGAGTAATGAAGGAAGACGCTAAAAGAAACTATAAGAATTTCACTAAAGGATGGTGCCAGCAAGTTATTAAGCCAGCAAACAGTGCCCAGCAATTCTCCATGGCAGATTTCCAAAACCATAACGTAGCACGTACTGACATCTGGTGGCTATGTGGAGATATGCGAATTCGATCGATTTTAAGTGAAAACTGGGAAGGACAATGTGCAATGATTCATCTTATTATGCCATTTCACATTTTAACTGGAAAAGATATTATAGAATCTGTAGCTGAAAGAACTCTTAAGATACCAAGAATACAATTCAGAAGCAAACGAGAAATACCAATTGGCTCATTAGATCAAAACATCCACCTGAATGCTTTAGGAGTCCCTGAAGGGATACCCCCTGAATATTTAGCTCGCAATCCAATAGTAGCAGGATTAGAGTCAATTATTATTTGGCCGACAATTAACAAAAATGTAGCATGGATTAACTATTTGTACTACAACCAGCAGAGATTTGTTAACCTCTCCATCCAAGCTATTGGAGGAATAAAAGACCAATTAGACAAAAATTCTATCATGACAAGACAAAATCGAATAGCTCTAGATATGCTACTTGCAAAAGAAGGAGGAGTTTGTATTCTGTTTGAAACCGAATGCTGTACTGCCATACCCTCAAATACCGAAATCGATGGGTCAATTACTAACGCACTAAACGGACTGAAAAGGTTATCCCTGGAACTGAAGAGAAACACTGACAGAGAAGATCCATTTGGTAAATGATGGAAAGATGGTTTGGAAAATGGGGAAAGATTATTTCCTCAATAGCAATTACTATAGTTGTTGCACTTGCCATTATCGCAATCATGGGATGCTGCGTGATACCCTGCGTTCGAGGACTCATTCAAAAAGCTATCGAAAATAGTATGACTAGGATGATGTACCAAAATACAAGCGACAGATTTATTGATATTACCCTAAACTTAGGAAAGGATCTTGCTGCGACTGAGGAAGAGCTTGGTTCACTACTTTGCGACGAAGTGGACACATGCATGTAACATATTCCTCAGCTAGGATGTCTGTCTTATATGTGCATGAAAGCGAGTGAAAGGAGAATGGAGGAATTAGTGATTCTCACTCCACTGTTGGATATTAATTTTATTTGTCTTGATTATAGAAAGAATGATTGTTTGAACAAAACTGAGTGAACTCCATGACAACGTGAATGCTCGGGGAGAGAAGAGCATCCCCTCTAGGTCCTGTGAATGAAGGATTCCTTTCAACCGACCTTCAGCTGACCAGAATAATATCCTTTGAGATCAGTAGAAACATTAAAGAGAAAGTTCACTTTTGTTTGATCCACATATATAGCACTGTCTGATTCCTTATTTAGATAAGAAGTAAAAGTGTATTTTTTGAAACCTTGTGTCTTTGCCAATCATAAGGAGAACTTGTGTGATGAGAGCTTCTTCTCCTAGTATCTAAGATTTATTTTTCACTACTAATGAGCGTATTTTTAAGTGCTAAAGAATAAAAAACAAGATGACATTTTGAACTGTTATTGAATTAAAAATGAGTATGTGAGCATTATAAAAGAAAAAAAGTATAAAATAATGATGGAGTACAATTAAGGTTTTTAAATAAAGTATTTCTGAGAGTGTAAATCAAAAATAAAGTTGTTTATGTAGAATCAAAGATAGAATCTAAAAAATCATGAAACTCTTTTTTCCGGTTCACTGCCAACTTTTAAGATTGGTATGAAGGCAGCATGGTAACCCAAATTTGTTGTTTTCAATCTTTTATTTCAATAGTTTTTGCGATAGCGTTTGATGTTTTCTAGCCCTTAGTTTTATTACTTTTTTTAATAAGTCGATTGTTTTATTTTGATTGATATTTCTTAGTACTTTTTGATTTTTGTAGATATCTAATACTTTGCGTTTTTTATGACACTCACGAGAGAATTTTGGCTGAAAACCAGAGAAAGTCTCCCACTTTGAATGGACAATTTTTTAGTGGAGACAATGGACAATGTGTTATGAACTCTAAAGACTCTTAGGAGCGCAGAACCACTATCTGTGCTATTCTGAAAATGAGTGCAAAGAAACCTAGCATTCATTCTATTAGCTTGATCCTGAGGGACTTGAGCAAAAGGCTGAAAGGCTTTCCTGAGAAACATGGATGCAGTCGCGGTAGCAGTCAACAAGAGATCGTCTGATGAGACACCTGGAGGTTCCTGAGGGTTCCCGAAAGATTTCCTGACTCCCGTATTCCCATGTCACTGCTAAAAGGTCACCCATGGCGATGGTTCCTGAAAGTCACCCGGAGTGATGCTGAAAGAATGGTGCCAAACAACTCTACAACCGCCACGACCTTTTGACCTTGCCTATCCTGCCTAAAGCCTACCCAAATGCTCAAAGGTACCCTATTTCCTAAAAAGGTGATCACATGGACAATGCTGAGAGAAAAAGTGATCCACCTAAAAGAACTGTCAGATACCCCAGTACACCTGTTTCTGTGTGTGCGTGGGATGAGAGGATTACAAATGAGAGGATTACGTATGAAGAGGATCCGAAGCGAGTGTCTTTCTTTTTATTACTTTATTTCTACTTAGAGTATATACGGAGATTTTTGAGTTAATCTAGTTTTACTTTTTGATTTTTGCTGAATAAATTTTTTAGTTTTGGGTGAAAAGCTGTTTAATGCTGATTTTTCTGGTTGTTGGAGAGTTAGAGAACAGAGTTTGGTTAAACATTGGATTTTATGCAAAATTATTGTAAATATGGAGATTATTCCAAAAATATTATGCTCATTTGCAAGTGTACAAGTTATAATAATCATCCTAATCACCAACATAGATGCCAAAAAAAAAAAAAAAAAAAAAAAAAAACCATGAGGCATCTCTTAAATTTGTCTTTGAGAGAATGATGACTGAGTGAATGACATTTGAAGGACATTTTGAACATCATTATATTTGGAGCATCTGTAACCACTGAACAGAAAGTTTTAATGAGAAGTGAAGAAGTAATGCTAATGTGTGAATGATGTCTTGAAAGCATGATCGGACAGACCGGTATCGAACGGCCCTCCGATGACTATCTCATCGAAATCGCGTTTCCTTACGAAGAAGATCATCATCTGCGGATCTTATTCTACTTTTGATTAATTATTATTTTGTTTGTTTACTGTTTTTTGTAGAAAATTGGCAAAAGACAGGGAAAGTGCTACTCCTTAACTTAGCCAATTGAAGTAATGGAGAAAAACGATTTTACATAATTAACTCACTTAATTGCCTTAACGAATGGAAACTTGGAAAGTTCCCAAGGAGGGAATGTGGGTGTTTTTGGCAATTAGGTGACCTGATTTAACATTTATTTAATTCATAAATTGGACCTGACTCCATGAAAAATACAGTCTGACCTTAAAAGCTAGAGTCCATGAAAAAGACAGTCTAACTTAAAAGGAGTGACGCTTTTCTGATAGGGATGCGCAGCTAGAGACAAAATATCTGCCACGTGAAACTTATCTGCAAGGATAGCTTTCTGCATATATACCGCGCCTATGAAACACCAAGGGAGGTGCAGTTTTCGAGCCAGGTTCTGTAACCCATCACATTGCTGTTTCCTGATCTTGTGCTGAAAAGTAAAGAGAAATCGGACTGAAAGTCGTAGTCTGTCTTTATTGAATTTATTTTCAAAAGTGTATTTTATATTCTGGGAAAACAACCACACTTTAAGCAGTGCTACAAAATAATAACAAAAATAAAAACAATAGCAATAACAATATGGTATATGCACAAGTAAGCAGAAATGGAGGTGAACAATAAGAGAGATTTATACCGCAACAATCAACAGCCCAGATACAGACAGATTAACATATATTCATACTGTATCTCAGGATTAATTCAGGTAGTTATAAAAAATGTATTAGCTGCCAGTTAACTGTTTTGTGAGATCATTTTAAGTCTGGACTATTTATGTGTGTTCTTATTATAAAGTACTTCGATTTTTCGTATTTATTCTTTTTTATTATGCTGGAGTTCTTTTACTTAATTTACAACATATGGTATACTGGAATATTAGAATTGTGCTCTGTGCAAAGATTCATTCAGCCTGCATGCACTTTACAGTATCTGCAAGTTCCTACTGACTTAAAAAACTTGACCCACTTGCATTTTTAAACAGTTGGAAAATTGCGCAGTAAATCAAACTGGATGATAAAAGTCATAATGTCATCAGTTCAGAACAGTCATTGACTGTTTCTGCCTCCAGTCAGACTCTTTTTATGAAGAGAGGTCAATAAAAAACCCTTCAGCATTGTGGTATTGTCCAGGGACAGTTTGATTAGACAACCAGCCACACATCAAACTTGTTCTCCAGTGTCGTCAGCCACAAAGCATGGGTTGAACCAGGTCTTGTTGCTGGAAGCCTGAGGCGCAGGGACACATAGAGCCCAAGAAAAACCCACAGCTTTACAGAAGATCAGGACTTTAGGGAGACTTGTGAAAAGAGATTTTGATGCTAGGGTCACAGGAGAGACAGGCAACTTTTTGCAATTCATTCATCTGAATAGTTTATTTTGTTTACACAGTTTACGCATACCTAAATAATTCCTTCTAGATTTAAATGTTCATGCTGCAAAGTCAGAGGCTGTTGTCAAATTGCGTTCAGTGCAAAGCTGCAACCTTATGGCTTGCAATTTGAATTTGGTTGCTATAAATGAGTTATGATCTCTCTCATCACCTTCTGCACACCTGATTTCTCTCTGACTAATTAGATGCACATACTTGTGATTTATTCCCTTCTGAAAATACTTCTTGTCATCTCAGACCACTGTGTTTGAGGAGCTTGAGATAAAGGTGTGAGAGGGCACTTGTAGATGTACAGAGGAACATTTTAAGATCATTTAAGTTATTTAAAACATTTACACTCACAGGCAAGTTTTAGCCTCCATGAAAACTCAAAAGAACTTTACTGACCAATCTCAAGAACATGCCAGACCTACACGTCTAGATTTACACCTCACTGTAGATTAATATTGGGTGCAGTTTTTTATTAGTAATTTTTTATTTCCTATCATGTTTGTCAAGTTGCTATGTGAACATTTTCAGGAGGAATAGCAAGAAGGATTGCCCCAACAAAAGAAACCAACAAGAGCCTCCTGGCAGAACCTTTAATCCAGTGAGGGAATAGTTTAATGTAGCCTTTATTTGGACCTTTTAAGCATTCCTTTGAGATGCAAATAGGTGAGATTTAGTTGGAGGTCAAATTGTTCCGTGTGTTTTACAAGTGGTACAATGAATAGAGATCTATTTGAAAGTAAGAAACTATGCTTGATTATAAAAATGTCCTTGAGTGTGTTAATTAAAATATCCCTGGACAAATTAGTTTAATGACTTTAATTCAATCACAAACAAAGATCACACACCCACAAAAATACAGATAAAAGTGATATATAAAAGTAATTAAAGTAATTTTTTATTAGTTTTGGTGAGGTGAGGATTAAATTAGCAAGTGAGGAGACTTTACAGTGGAGTAATTGTTTGTAATGTTATGCTAAATCAGGCCTTTTGAAGTACATTGGAAGCCTTTCCTTCCTTGGACTACCAATGTTTTTCTTTACTGATGACAAAAAACGGCTGTAAATTTAAAGTGATGCCACACATTCTCAAAATGGGTCATAGAACATTCCAAAGCATCATGAGTCTACTCGAGTTTCTGTCAGGGAAGCACACAGATGCATAATTAGATGAAACAAAACATATTTATTCACACTTTTTTAAATCCAAAACATGGACGTTCCTTTATGGAACAGAAGCTATGCTTGATACAACTAAAGAGTACGGGGTAATACGTGCTGGAGCCAAGAACCAGACTGTGGAGAATCTGGGTTAAAGGGTCTTTTGGTGAGGAGAGTATTTCGAATAGCTGACAAGAGATTCAGGTAAACCGATTTGCAGTCAGGGCTTGATTGTAATGAACCTGTTCTAGCATCAACTCACAATGATGGTTAGACCCAGTGGGGGGCCATGAAGTTGAGCAGGGAAGCTCACACTAAAATATACCAGACCAATGGAGATGAGGAAGGAATGTAGGAACATCGAATACCAGGAGAGATCTGAGATTTGTTCTTAATATCACAAAGTAATCTAATGACGTTTCCGTAGAATGCAGAGACAACAACAGACTCCAGCTTTGTGAAGGGAACCAGATTATATTGCTTGTGTTGTGTTCAAAACTCTGATTGGCTGCTCGCGAGCCTCTAATTGATTAGTGTCACCTGGGTGATTTCTCTCTTTACTCCCTGGCAGTTTCATGGCTCTGTCAAGATATTATGCTAACAAAAAACAGGAGGGGGCGGAGACACTTGTCTACAATATAAAGTACTATCAAAGGTACATTTACAGCAGGGTCTCAAAGTAAATTCTTGAAGCCCAGCACAATGTAATTATTATAACCAGATGTGCTCAGGTAAGATTGAGGCAAAACGGCCAGTAACACTATAATTTGACAGCTCCAATGCCCATTGCATGGCAGTGTGGGAGTTAAGACCCTCCCACTAGACAGCATGTTTTCAAAATAATTATCAAGCTCTAAAAATAAATCATTCAAATGACAACAGGGTTCACTTGAATGTACTTCACACAAATAAATGAGCTCATGCTTTCACCTCTCCAATCTGGTCGTTGTAGTCATGCCACATGATGCTGTCTAGGAGATCAAAGATGAATTCAGTTCAATTTTCATCTGAGCGAAATATGAAATCGCAACACATAGATTGGAACGTCCGGTTTCATACAACAGCATTCCATTCAAAGTCAACAATTTTCATTTTCGATTTTCGGTGACATCAACCAGAGACAGAAGAAAAGGGTCACAGACTAGCTTCAACTTTAATGCAACACATCCGATTCCACTAATTAAACTCCTCTTGGCTTGTTTAAAGATACTAATGTGTGTCTTGAAACAGAGTTAGAGGAAAAACTAGCCGGGGTTGTGACCCTCCAAGAATTGACTTTGAGACCTCTGATTTACAAGTGTTTTAAGTAGCATTGAAATGCACACTTCAATTGGCTTGTACAACAAGAAAGCTGAAAATGTGCTTTTAGTGCAAAATCCAACTTCTCTCTTAAAATTTAATGTGCATTAATAGGAGAACGCTAATACTTCCTTTCATCTCTTATCCTGGAGGCCTGACTTAGGATAAGGTGAGATCTTCTTCAATACCATACTGTACTAATCTGTGTGATTCGAAGAACTCTTTAAAGTCTATATTTAGGCTTTTGAGAAAAGCCTTTTCTGTATAATCTGATCTCATTTCCATATCTACAGGGGCTCACACCTGGTATCTCTGAAATTACCCTGTAGCAAAAGATTTTTGGGATTACCGATAAACATAATTTATATTTTCAGTGATTTCTACATTATTTGATGTTTTTCCAATGTCTGCTGTGACTGGAAAGTCAGTAAACTAGAGCACATCCATCAGGTGTAATAAAAGCAGCAGTAAAATGATTAAAATGAATCTATCGTTGTAATTATAAGCTGAAGGCTAAAGTGGTTTTAATGTCACTCATGCATGTCTCAAGAGCAATGACTAAAATCTGTTTAAAAACCATTGAAACTAATTATTTTTTTGGTCTTGCATTCTGCATAATCCATATCAAGGCTGATGAATTAATTCACGTTTAAATAGGCTTAGTAAGCTTCTGGGCAGAGACTGCACTGAAGCTTTGGTTGAAGCTGGTCAGTTATTAACAGTTAAAATTTCTTAGTGATTGGTGATAGTGAAAAAATTATTCAGACAATGTAAATAGCCTTTATAAAGGATGAACGAATTTAAATAAACCACTGGTGTAGATTACTTTTGGATAAACAACAACAAGAATGTGATTCAGACACTACATATTTAACTTATTTAAAAGACTAAAACATTATTATTAAAGATTATTAGTAAACATTTGTCACCTCAGGCAAATTTTAATAAAAAATCTAAATTCAACTTTGATGTATTGATAGTCCTAACTCAATTGTGTACATTGCATTTTATTTTGAAGTTTTCATGATTAAAACAGGCCAATGAATTTTCATTGCAAAGAGAGCAAAAGTGGATGCCCATTATCCTTCTGTTTATATTGTAGCCTACATCTCCAGTATTAACAGCTTACTGATTCTTTTCCGAAGAATTACAACATATACAGAAAAATAATGCATAGACCATTTATTCCATTCTCATGTGACCTTGATGATGTCATCCGTCTTCTTTCAGCTCAGAAGAGTTTATCATCTTAGATTTAATGTCCTCTAGCCTATGGCAAGACTTTTGAGAGAACGTGTAAGCACTTTTTTGTTTTCTGTATGCTGTAGAAAGGAGGGTTCTGACTCCAAACATCACAGGAAGACAATGGGCAGCCATTTTTACGTCTGTATTGGGATTTGGTATTTGGGATGCAGGTTCTCTGCATATTAACATATTTCATTTACATGAAGTTTCACTAAACTCTCTTCAAAATGGCCTGGTAGTCAAGTTATCAATATGTTTATCCCGAGAACGATTATTAAACTAACCTAGACATTTTGGTCTGAATATTGTGATGGTCAAAATGGTCACGTGACTGGTGATACAGTTCAATATAAGTCTTAGGCTGATCACCAATAAACCTTGACAATTTTACACATTGCTCACATAAAAAGCATTCTATATAGTATATGTGTAAAAATTGTATGAAGTGCTCCATAAAAATGGACAAAGTTTGTCATTTAGGAGAGCTTTAACTTTTGATGATGAACAACATGGGCTTGCTTTACTCTGCTTTACCATTGATCCACTGGGTAGATATTACTACTAAATATAGTGTTCTCAAAATCAACATAGTATATTCAGGGGAGAATCAAGCATCTTCAAAGTGGAAACTTTAAAGTGCCCCTATTGTGATTTTGAAAGTTTCTTTATTTGGTTTTGGGAGTTTCCAACAACAGGTTGACATTATTGCAATGTCAAAAAACACTCAAAGCAGCTTCACAAAGTCCTATGGTCAGGTAGGGTAAATAGGAGTTACCTCTATGAGGTCGCTGGGAGCCTCGTTGACTGAGGAAGGTGCTAGTTACCTCCCCAGCATAAAGAATATACAAACTTAAGATTGCCAGACAGCACCTGAAAAAACAAAACGAGAACAAAACATCATAGACAAAACAGAAACAGGATTTTATCAGGATTTAGCATAAGGAACTTTTCATTCATTCAGTCAGTGATATCAGACACATTCTGAAATCTTATTTAGCTTTGAATGGTCGTTAGGTGTTCCTGAGATATAGAGCTGGGTGTCGTCTGCATAGCAATGGAGACTAAACCGATGTATTCTAATAACTTTGCCAAGGGGCAGTATGTAGATTGAGAAAAGGAGAAAAGGATTAGTCCCTATTACAAGTGCTATTACAACTTTCTCTAATATTTTTGACAAGAACGAATTCTTAGAGATTGGCCTATAGTTGGATAACTCTGTCAGATCCAGATGCGTTTTCTTTATTGGTATTTATTAGTCTTTTATTAGTTATATTACTGCATTTTTTAGCTGTTTAGGAACGTAACCTAGCAATAGAGATATAGATAAGTTAGAGTTTATAATACTCAGAAATGGTTTTTGAGCATTTTCTTGAGGTTCTTCAGTAATTTCGTTCGTACAGGATCGAGAGAGCATGTCGTTAATTTAGATGCTGTGATTATTTTCAGTGGTTCTTTCAGGTCAATACGTATATAATAAATTGTGCAATGAGTGAGGCAAAGACATAGAATATGAGTAAAGCTGCTTAGATTGAATATGAGTTTTAGCAATTTTACATCTAATAGATGTAATTTTATTTTGGAAATAATTCATAAAATCATTACTGCTAAATTTTGCAGCATTTGAATCTGTTGATGTTTGACTGTTTAGTAGATTAGCCATTGTTTCAAATAAAAGGTGTGGGTTGTTTTGATTTATTTCTATTAATTTGTGATAGTAGTTAGTTCTTGCAGTTTTAAATGCTAGTCTATACATGCTCTCTTTCCATGCAATTTTGAATACTTTCAAGCGAGTTTTTTTTTCCATTCATGCTCATGGTTTCTGGTTTGTCTTTTTAGCACTTTTGTATTATCATCAGACCACGGAGTGGCCAGTCTATCTCTGACTTGTTTTCATTTATAGTGGGGCTACAGTGCCTAGGGTGCTAGCAAGAATATTATCCATACTGGAGGCGATTTTTTTAAGTGTGAGTAATATCTGGTAAGCTTCTTATGAATGCTTGTTTAGTATTTTGGTTTATATTTCTCCCTAGTCGGTAGCATTGAATGCTATTGCTAATGTTTACAGTATGCATAGCACAAGATGTAAGATAATGGTCTGAGATGTCCTCACTTTGAGGAGATATTACAATGTCACTGAGGTTAATGCCATAAGCTAGAACCAAATCTAGAGTGTAATTTAGGAGTTGCTCTGGCCACATTTTGCTTAATTTTTGAGGTCTGTAAAGGCAATACCCAAAAAGTCTTTTGTGTTATTGATATGAATGTCAAAGTCTCCAGAACTCAATAATTTATCTGCTTCAACCAAACGATGACAAAGTCAGCAAGTTCTTGAAGAAAGCTAGAATTGTGTTTTGGTGGCCTGTAGACAACGGCTAATGTTACAGAGAATGCACATCTTTGTTTTGATATTGTTGGTGTAATAAGGAGCACAAGTACGGTTCATGATTATAGCAGTAATTTCTACATGTCAATTCATTTAATCCAAAACAGTCGTTTGGAGTGAGCCAGGTTTCAGTTAAGCATAGTATGTCAAAGTTTAGTTCTGAGATTAGTTCATTTATGATTACAGCTTTTGGTGTAAGAGATTGGATGTTTATGAGTCCAAATTTTAGAGAGTATGTTTGCGAGTTGCATCATTTGTACCCTATTTTAATATTGATCAGATTATCGGTGTAAACAAAATTAGTGTTATTAGTTTCGATTGCGAATGGTAGGTTTCTGAGGCAGTGTTCTAAGGTGTTATATATGGAACTATTTAGTCAGGTGCTAATAAAGGCTACTATATGATTCCTTTATTAAGTCTTTGTATCTGCCCTAATGCTCTGAGGATAAAGAAAACCAATACATGTGTTGGGTAGGGGCACATAGAGAGTCATATGGGAGTCACTGAACAATCTGGTAAGCTTAAATGCATTAAAAGTGACAAAAAAATTTTTTTTACCTTGGAGACTTCCAAAACTAAAAATTTAATAAAAATGTAACCTTTTATAATCCTACCGCACGCTTTCACTTTGAAGGTGCAGGATCCACCTCTGGTTATATTTTCAAACTTTTTTTTTGTATGCCAAAATATCATATATTTTAATACCGACTGTATTTTCTCTCAGTCTTTCATGCGTGTCCCACACACAAATATGTTAAGAGCTATTATTCTCCATTGTCTCATAGTCAGGTTACATGAGGACAAAGCACAGTTTAAATCTGTCTCACTGAAGGCTGCAGGAGTTATCAAAATATCCATATTTGTGAGAAACAGCTCAAAGTGCTCTAAGACATCACAGAAGTATTGAAATCAGATCCAGTTGATTTACCAAGGTATTGAGCATGATATTCATGCTTTCTTGCAAAAGGGAACAAGGAAGACAGAGCTTTTGAGTTGACAGATAAGTGCTCTGTAAAAGTACTATTATTTCTTATTATTCAAAGCATCTCTTGAAGATGAAACAGAATGTGCTTCAAAAATTTGCTATTGAATGTGCTATTTGTTGTTGAATGCATTTGGTGCAGAGAGAGAAGCTTACTGACAAACTTTTGTAAACATTGGCACACCGCTGTTTATGATAACCCTCATGACCTCTTTTTTGTCTACAAAACAGTGGCTCTCTGGTTCTCCATTAGCAAACTTTAATCTAGGACTATTATGGCTCACCCAGCCTTTGTAGATAATATACATTTCTTAGATCAACATAAATAGCTTTGGGTGGTCCTCCTGTCAGCATCAGTTTGAATCAGGGGTGCATGGTAAAATGTTGTGGTTACTTAGGCAGGAGTTGTTAGTTTCATGGAGAAATCATTACATAGGCTTAGTTATTATTTAAATGATTTTAGCCATCATTGGAAATAGGGGCGGAAAGATGGCGCAGTGGTGGAGTTGGTCGTTCTTTAACTGGAAGGTTGGTGGTTCGATCCCCGCTAGGGCCATTCTGCCGTTGTGGCCCTGGGCAAGCCACTTCACCCACATTGCCCAGTATGGATGTGTATGACTGGTGAAGGGTGTTTGGTGGTGGGCAGGAGGCCGTAGGCGCAGAATGGCAGCCACGTCCTGTCAGACTGCCCCAGGGTAGCTGAGGGCTACCATGGTAGCTTATCACCACCAGAAAGTGAACGTGGAGTGAATGAATAATGCTCTGATAATTGTAAAGCGTCTTTGAGTGTCTTGAAAAGCGCTATATAAATTGAAGGCATTATTATTATTATTAGTTGTTGAATTAGTTGTATTGCCAGGAGTGATTATTTACATTAGTTATGGTTGGGGTTAATGTTTAGATTATTTTGTGGCCTTAACTAACTTTAATGATGACCTTAGACTTAGACTTTGGACTGAGTTTCTGCAAGTGGATATTTATTCCTCTGTGCTATTCTCTAACCAACCATACTTGATCATAGATTGTTATTTTTCCATTGCTCTTGTTATTGAATACCTCTATTTACCTCGGTTCACTGTTGCTCATCATCTTTGAGCTTCACTGTCTTTTTCAGTCCAGTCTCCAATGTTTTTGCACAACATTAGGCAGTGATCAGTCAGACCTAAACAGAGAGTGGTTTCACTGTTGTTAATAATGAACAATTCGCCTGTAAATTAACATTATATATATGTAACAATCAAAAAAGTTTTTTTTAAACATTTAAGAACATTTTTGGACAGGATGGACAACACGGCAGTGGTGGTGTATGTCAATTGACAAGGAAGGATACGCTCACCACGTTGTCAGCTCTCGCTCACTCTGGAGTCAGAGTCCATACTCCTGTCAGGTTGAACCTTTCAGCAGATACACTCTCTCGGTAGATACTCCACTCAGAAGAATGGCGACTCCATCCCCTGGTTGTCCAGCAGATTTGGGAGTGCTTTGTAAAGCAGAGGTAGACCTGTTCGTCACCCCAGAGAATGCTCAGTGACGGCTGTTCTACGCTCTTTCCCAGGCTTTTTTCGGGATGGATGCACTTGCATATTGGTGTTCCAGGAAGAAACACCTATATGCGCTTTCTCCAGTTAGCCTCCTTGCACTCCTTCTGTGCAAGACCTGGGAGGACAAGGTAGAGGTCATAACGGTGGCACCTTATTGGCTTAATCGACCTTGGTTAAAAGAACTCTGCTCCCTTGTATCAGTGCCTTCCTGGCAAGTTCCCCTGCGGTCGGACCTTCTGTCCCAGGGATGTGGGCACGAACACCGACACCCATACCTATGGACCTCCATGTCTGGTGCCTTAGGTGCGGAGAACCACCAGTTATGCCACGTCCGTTGTCCCAAAATGGCGTCTTGTCAGAGTCGTATGCTGGGAAGTGGGGTTGGTTCATCGACTGGTGTCACTCTCGCCAAGTAGATCTGAACAGTAGAACAACTCGTGCTAACCTTCCTCCAAGAGGGTCTGGATCGAGGACTGTCTCCATCCACCATGAAGGTTAACATTGCCTGATTTCTGCCTATCACTTTACGGTTGAAGGCAACATTTTGGTACAACACGAGTTAAAGGTCAGGTTCCTCAGAGTGGCCAGAAGGGTTATAACCTCTATGTCATCCTTAGTTCCCTCCTGGGGCCTTTTTATTGTCCTTAGAGGACTTCAAGTTCCTCCATTTAAGCCGCTTGAATCAGTAGAGCTTAATTTCTGTCAAGTAAGGCAGTGCTCCTGGTAGCCTTAGCTTTGATTAAGAGGATGTGGGATCTGCAGGCACTCTCTGTCGATGAAACCTGCTGATGAAAGTTCAGACCTGGTGATACTCATGTTACTCTTAAGCCCAGGCTTGGATGTGCCCAAGGTTCCTACCATCCCCTTCAAAACTCAGGTAGTGAAACTCCAAGTTCTGCCTGGAGAGGAGGCAGCACCAACCCCTGGTCCCATTTGCCCAGCCCAAGCTCTGAGAATCTATGTAGATGGACCTGGAACCTTAGAAGTTCTGGTCAGTTCTTGTATGATAGGTGGACAGCAGACGATGGGTAAGCCTGTCTCCAATGGCTAGTGGAGGCCATCTCTACCGCATACACAGCGTCCGATGTCCCTTGCCCCCTGCAGTTGAGAGCCCACTCTATCAGGGGTGTTGCGGCTTCCTGGGCAAGAGGTACCCTGCGGCCAAGGTCTGTAAGGCTGTGGGTTGGTGGGTAACCTAAGCATTGAATCCGTCTATTCAGCAGTGCCAAGTAGTGGTAGTATTGTCTGAGATGTACGAAGGGGTGTCCAGCTTGGGTTGTGGCATTCTTAGTGATATGTGCGTTATTTTTTGTGCCCGGAGATAACCTCCATTTTTTTTGGCTCCTCTCGCCCCAACAGGCGTAGTCGAGTAAGCAGAGTATTCCTATGTTCTGTCCATGTGTGTGCCCTCTATGAGGGACTACCGGATGAATCTTTTAGGACCTCAGGCATGGGAGGGCCGAGCAGTTCCCCGAAAGACTAACTCTCGAAAATTATTGCTCTAGCTGGTTCCATCTATGCTATCGTCCCTTTAAAAAGACCTTCCCCTAGTGGTTCAAGGGGCATTTTCCATAGGTCACTCGTTGAAACCATACTTGTATTAAACTGGCGGAAGTTCTAAGTTCAGCCTTCAAGGTGGCAAGTACGGCCTCCATGCATCTCCCTTCAGCTCTGGGGTTAATGCTCCCTCCTCTGATATGAGTCGGTATAAGATAATTATTGCCCGATTGCCCATTAAAAATTAAGTCTATACTTAAGGCCAGGGCGGAGGAGGGCCTGCTCAGTGCCAGACTACTGATGTGCCCAGCTTGCCATAACCAGGTACTGACCGATGGGGAATGCAATGGTTACATTCATAATCCCCATTCCCCGAATAGGGAACGTAGACTTATGTCCCCCAGCCACAACCATAAGGTCAGGAGTAACTCTGGTTTTAAAGAGTATGGAGAGAGTAGAGCACTCCTAGTGAAGTCACCAACATAAGTCTCCATTCCCTATTCGGACTACGGGGTTACGAAAGTAACTATTACATTGTGGTCACACCCCTCTCACTCCCAATCTCCTAAACGCATTAAAACTCATTACACTAATCATCTGTAACACATCTTCCCAGGTCAATATATACGATTATACAAGAAATACAGACTATATAAAGAGCAAATGTGTTTATTTTATTTTGTACTTCTTCATTTATCAAAAAATATAATATTTTCCTGAAGAATTCCTAAATTAATTGACTTCCCTCAAATATTTTAACCCTAGATTACTAATGGCTTAAAGATTGGCTGCAAGGTGAACTGCAGTAAACAAGCACAAGTCTGCCTGACAGAGCATACCTAACTACTTTTTTGCAAAACAGCTTCATGACTTTTCTTTAGCAGTTATTTTTCTGAACCCATAATTGTTAACCTCGAGAGTAAAATAACATAAGTGCACAAAATGAGCCAAAAAGTTCTCGGAACAATAAAAAAAATTTTTCCATTGAAAGTGTATGGTCAAGTTAGTCAACATAATGCTTTTGTTCCCCATTCAGGAAACAAGATTACCCATTAATCTAATCATGTTTGTGTAAAAATAACATTATTAATCTTAGCAAGGTTAATGCTTTTCTGTTTTGGTATTTGGAATGGATATAAAGTCAATATACGTTCATATAGTGTTCTTAAAATTACATAAACTATAAATGGCAATGATATAAGATTAGTTCAGTTTTATGCTCATGTCAGTGGCCATGTTGAAGTAAACAATGAACCACAAACAATGTTACAGCAGAATCCACCAATCCACTTATTAACATTTTTAGACCCACACATCATATTGGGGGTTGTTAACCCTTTCACCTTTATTCAATAAAAACTAATTGGGTCAGCTGTTCTTCTCACAGGAATTGAATACTATTTAATACTAAATTTAAAACTTAAATACATTAAAAAAAATTAAACACAGAAGCAATCTAGTTTATAATTACTACCTGCATCAAAATTATTCTAATAATTATGTTAATTTAAATTTAGTGAACTACACATGAATACTGTTATTGGAAAGTTTGCAAGCAAATTTCATCCCTCTTAATTACTTTTTAACTCAAAAATGTTACTTGCATTTTACTGTGACTTATTTTGCAGGTTGTTACTAGCCTTTGGTGGGAGAAATGTTTATACCCCAGATCTGTCACTGTGAATTAATAAATTTTCTCTTGTGTTCTGTATACAGGTGTGCAGTCCAGTAGAAAATACCCTCAATGTTTTCTACCCTTCACAAGTTTCACAGTGTGTATGCTTTCCATTATCCATGTGGATGCACCTGTCATCCTGAGACAACTTAGCCTGAGGAAATGGATCTTTGCTTGTGGAACTAAAAAAGGAAATTCCTTGGTAAACCAGTATCACTTTTTTAAACAAAAAGATTACAGAAATCTTGAATTCAAGTTTAATCAAGATATCGCTTATTGACAGTGCTTGATCATTATGAAACAGTATTCCTTTGACGTTTGTTATTTTGTTTACATGATACCTTAATTTGTGTACCTAAATTAGTATTTGTTATTTGACAGCTTATTCTTTCTCGCAAAAAAAAATTATCTGTGGATCTAGACAGCTAGTGGCCAGCCTGTCAAATGACTAACAGCCAAACAGTAAAAAGGAGAAAAACAGTCATGCCTTCCGTGACAATTAACGAAAGGCACAGAGGCATAAACATTTACTTCTAACAGCCACATTGACCCTAGTGCCTAGCCACGACCTGCACATAGTTTATTCAATTAACTTAAATGTCTGGAAAACCGTGGCATAACTGACCCTGAGGTGCTTTCACATTTACAGGCGGATGATGCAAAGTGGCACAGTGTCTGTTTTAGTCCTGCATATGCCGTTGTGAAGTTCATACATGGTGTCTTAAAAAAATCTGCAGCGCTATACAGGAATTAATTTGCTATTTGCTAATAGTATAGTAGAAAAATAAGTAAATAATACAATTGAAAAAATTATACAATTTTAAAAACTGCACAAAATTATACAAATCAATTTGTAATAAAATAAATAATTGAATCACATTTAATAAAAACAAATTACAACAATCCAAATGAGGTTAATATTATTGAAATCCAACATCTGATAACTTTATAAAATAAGCTAAAACCTAATTAGCCCTTCAGTTCTCAAAGTTTAAGTGAAGCAAATTAAGTTCAATAAAACCAACATTCTTTTAAATTAAACTGGTCAGATTAGTTTATATATGGTCAGAACTTTTATTTTTCATCAAATTAATTTCTTATGTTTGTACAGCTTCAGAATACCTCATGTTTCATTTTGTGAAGCTGAAAAGTAGGAGTATGACTGGATGTTGTTCACAATTCAATCAATGAAGTTTTTATATAGCGCTTCTTCAGCAATTGCTTTCAAAGCAGCTTCACAAAGTCCTCGTGAGGAGGTGATAGGAGTTCCCTCTGTGAGGGGACTCTCGCTGACTGAGGCAGGTGCTAGTGCACTCCCCAGCACAAAGAGTATACAAACTTAATATCCATTGATGAACGGTTCGCCGGAAAGGACCTGAAAAAACAAAACAAACAAAGACATAACAGAAACTAACAAATGAAGAAACAACGGTTAGAAAACCGTAACTCAGACAACAAACAGGCGATCAGCATCAGCTGCAGGAAGAGTGATAAATTATTGGAATAGGTTAGATAGGCACATTGATTTTTCAACAGTTTGTATGTATATAGTGCTCAGACACCATATCTGTTTAGACAAATACCAAGAGCCAATTATTCGAATGCTAGATTAAACAGATATGTTTTTAATTTAGTTTTGAACTCTGTGAGCGTAGCTGAGATCCAGAAAACATCCGAGAGTTTATTCCAGAGCTTCGGGGCTCTATATAAGAACACTCTTCATTCTCTGGTGGATTTACTAACCTTAGGTATAATCAATAGTCCTGCTTCTTGTGATTGGAGAGAGCAAGCTGAAATATATCGTGATAGGAGACTGTTCAGGTAGGCCGGAGCGAAGCCATTCAGCGCCTTAAAGGCAAGGAGCAGTATCTTGTAGTCAATCCGATATTGTACATGAAGCCAATGAAGAGAGCACAAAACCAGTGTAATGTGGTCATATTTCTTTGTTCTTTTGAGAACTCTAGCTGCTGCGTTCTGTGCTAACAGTATTTTTTGTAGCGCGGCAGCTGAACAGCCGGCTAACAGAGCATTACAATAATCCATTCTGGAAGTCATGAAAGCATGCAATTCTCAAAGACCAAATCATGAACAATTAATATGAAATGATTGAGATTCTGCAACACAAACAGAGACTACCCCATTAGATATGATTCTCCAGAGCAGGTTTTCTTAAAATTTCTGAACAATTACAGAACCTACCAGGTTATTGTGAGAAATCATGCTTGCGTGTATAAGATAAACATAAACCTTCAAACTAGAAGAACAAGTAGAAGCTTTTTTTTACTTAAAGAGAAAAATTTGGTTAAAAATATTTTAGCATTTAAGGAGAGATATTTGATGAGATAATGAAATTATTAATATTTGAAGTAAAAAGACCCATTGAGCTGTTGTTAGTGGAGTCTGTGACAAAGTTGCTGGGAAATGAAATCTGGAAGGGGGTTATTTTTAAATTGATTAGTCTCAGCTGTTATTTTTCACTAATTAGCATCTTTCTGATCACCCTTGTGAAAGTAATGTGAGATTGACTGAAAAATATATAGACTGGCTAATGTGCTACAAAAAGGGTAACACCTGCCTTTGCCCATCAGCAGTTTTTATTTGTTTTTCAGAAACCTTTGATATCAGAACTTATCAGACATCAGAAGCTATACATATACTTTTCATATATATATATATATATATATATATATATATATATATATATATATATATATATATATATATATATATATAATAAACTGCTATACGCTACAGCTCTATGCATTCTGCTAGCAATTTCATTAGCATAAAAACCCTCAATGAGTAAAAACACAACAGGGTGCAATCAGAGATTGCAAGAAGATTGAACTATACATAACAGTAGCACTTTATAATAACTACACAATATGAATCATTATTGAAGCAATAGCAAATAGTTAAAAATTATTTTGAGGACTATGTGTTAAGCATTTAAACACAAGACTAAATATTTGTGTTTTTCCTTTTTTCTGTTTAGAATATAACTGAGCTTTTAAATCTCATGAGTAAATGTTTTTAACAAAGGCTCATTTTAGATGAACAGTTAACTGACAGCTAGTAAAAGTTTCATAACTAGCTGAATTAATCATCAGTTACGGCAGGACTTTATGTTAATAAAGTTTTTATTATCCCACTGAGTAACAGTTACTATATGTCTGAATAATAAAATGTATGAATGTGCTTTCGAAAATATAAATGTAAATCATCAACATGCTCTCTAGATCCTGTACCAACAAAATTACTGAAAGAATTGCAACAAATAGCTCAAGAACCATTTCTAAATATTATAAACTCATCTCTAACGCTAGGTTACGTTCCCAAACAGCTAAAACATGCCGTAATTAAACCACTAATCAAGAAAACGCACCTGGATCCTACTGAGTTATCCAACTATAGGCCAATCTCTAACCTTCCGTTCTTGTCAAAAATATTAGAGAAAGTTGTTATAGCACAGCTCAGCTCCTTCTTACAAAATAGCAACTGTTATGAAGAACTTCAATCTGGATTCAGAGCGCATCACAGCACAGAGACTGCGCTGGTTAAAATTTCAAATGATCTATTACTTGATTGGGATCAAGGAAATATCTCTCTTCTAGTTCTGCTAGATCTCAGTGCAGCCTTCGATACGATAGATCACAGGATTCTTCTCGAGAGACTAGAAAATGATGCAGGCATCCAGGGCCAGGCTCTAAGATGGTTTAACTCTTACCTCTCTGACCGGAGTCAGTTTGTTCATGTAAATGGAGACTCATCGGACACAATAGCAGTAGAGTATGGAGTTCCTCAAGGAACCGTTTTGGGACCCATCCTATTCTCAATCTACATGTTGCCCCTTGGCAAAATTATTAGAAGACATGGTGTTAGTTTCCATTGCTATGCAGACGACACCCAGCTCTATATATCAGCAAAACCTAACGACCCTTTAAAGCTAAATAAGATCTCAGAATGTGTCGCTGATATCAATGATTGGATGAATGAAAATTTTCTTATGCTAAATCCAGATAAAACAGAAATATTACTTATTGGCTCTAAAAAGCAATTACAGAATCTCTCTGCTTTACATATGGAACTGGGGGGACACACTGTTAATTTTTCCACTACAGTTAAAAATCTTGGCGTTATTATAGATAGTGAACTGACGTTTAAGAATCATATCTCTTATGTTACTAAGACTGCTTTCTTTCACCTCAGGAATATTGCTAAAGTGCGGAACATGCTGTCTATCGTAGATGTAGAAAAATTAGTGCATGCTTTTATGACCTCCAGAATGGATTATTGTAATGCTCTGTTAGCCGGCTGTCCAGCAACCACGCTACAAAAATTACAGTTAGTCCAGAACGCAGCAGCTAGAGTTCTCACAAGAACAAAGAAATATGATCACATTACACCGGTTTTGTGCTCTCTTCATTGGCTTCCTGTACAATATCGCATTGACTACAAGATTCTGCTCCTTGCCTTTAAGGCACTGAATGGCTTGGCTCCGGCCTACCTGAGCAGTCTCCTATCACGATATATTCCAGCTCGCTCTCTCCGATCACAAGAAGCAGGACTATTGATTGTACCGAAGGTTAGTAAATCCACAAGAGGTGGAAGAGCATTCTCATATAGAGCCCCGAAGCTTTGGAATAAACTACCGGATGTTGTCCGCAGCTCAACTACGCTCACAGATTTCAAAACTAAATTAAAAACATATCTGTTTAAGCTGGCATTCCAATAATTATGTCTTGGTATTTGTCTAAACAGATATGGTGCCTGAGCACCATATACATACAAACTGTTTGAAAAAACAATGTGGTTCAATGTTCCTCTCTAACCTATCCTCATTATTTATCTCACCTCCTGCAGCTGATGCTGATCACTTGTTTGTTGTCTATGTTACAGTTTACTAACCGTTTTCTCCATTTCTTAGTTCCTGTTTTGTCTTTGTTTGTTTTTTGTTTTTCAGGTCTTGTCCGGCAGATCGTTCATCGATGGATTTTTGGTTTGTATGTTCTTTGTGCTGGGGAGGTGATTAGCACCTGCCTCAGTCAGCGGGAGTCCCCTCTCAGAGGGAACTCCTGTCTGCTCTGCCTGATCCTCATGGGGACTTTGTGAAGCTGCTTTGAAAGCAATTGCTAAAGAAGCGCTATATAAAAACTGATTGAAGTGAAGTGAAAAGTTATAAAAGAATTTATTAAGATGCTGATCCTCAATAGAAGATAAAAAATGATTAAACATTTTATGTATATATAAATGTGATTTAGCATTAAAACAAAATTATTTATTAATGTTTTGCTATGGTTTAAATAATAATTCATATAGTATAGTTATCATAAAGTGCTTTTTTAAAAACAAACAAGCATTGTGAATGGTGATAAAAGTCAAACCTCTATGCATTTTCAAACTTGATTCTTCAACACCTATTCTTGGTGAACATTAGCTTTTCCGCTCCACCACAAGACTGTTATTATGAGCTACTCATGGGTTTGAAAAGCTGCAATAGTACAGTGCTTTCTGTCCATTATTTCCTTGTCTCTGTTCTGTTCCGCTCTTCTGCTATACATACAATCCTTTCTTTTCGTGGGGACCAAATGCCATATTGAGGAAGTGGTCTTACACTCAAATAGGTAAATGTTCACACACAAAGCATTTAAAGTCCTTTCATTTCATTTTCTGAAGTTCAAGCTTTATTTGCAAAGGCTTTACTCTGTTCATATACCTTGGAGAGATTTTTTCTATGTGCGATTCTATTTTGGTCATTACATTCACAATGAAGTACTATAATAGTGTCTAAATAATTGGCTGTTGCACAATATCCGAAGAGGGCAACCTTTTGTCTTAATGGAAAAGTAGCATCAGTATCTTTTGAACTCAGTGTGGTTTATATCGAGAGAAGCTTTCCATTGTTCTGCTGGCCTGTTACGGTTTTATTTCTATGCACTGCAATTACTTCTGCTTGCATTAGAGCATTCCTGTTGATTCTGTCAGGGATGCTGGAAGAGGGTTGGAAGTCAGGCTGACACTTGGAGAAAGTCTTCTTGTATCTAGGCATCGTGACACCATTCTGTCACACAGCCACATCTGGTCTGCTTCAATTTTATCTTCTGAATCTCTAACACCTGAAAAATAAATGAATAAACAACAAGCACATAAACAGCTAAATACATACCTCTCAAAGCTTTTACAATTTTTGGAAAAGTTACTCTACATTTTAAATTATTTAGAGATCAATTAGAAGGTAATCATAGCGTACAGAGTAGGATTCACGCATGGTTTAAAGTTATACAAATATTTTGTGAATGTGTTTTGTCAAGTTTTTTCATGTGAAGTTTAAATTTAAAACAGTTTTTCCGTTAAAATGTCATACAAATTTGACTAAACAGTAGTATTTATGTTGCAGCACAATTCAATCCAAATTCGAAACATTACTTAAGTTAGCATCTTGTTTTTCAGTCATTGTTGTCTTATTTTTAAAAGAAATATTGTTCATTTTTAAATCAACTTTGAAAATAAAAATTGTATTACTGATTTTCTCTACACTAAAAAATATTTTAGGATTTAACTATTTAACTTCACGTTCAGTGTACAGGTTTACTGATTTTGATTCATCTCTAGTGAGCTAATAAACACAGTGTTCCTCTGACCAGGTTTGCCTCACGTACCTGATACAATTATTCTCCAGTTTTGATTCATTTCCTGTGAGCTACTTATCTGATGCAATAGTTTTCCAGTGTTGATTAATTTTTTTGTGCGCTACGTACCTGATACAACAGTCCTTCGGTTTTAATTCATTTCCTGTGAGCTACTTACCTGATACAGTGGTCCTCTGGTTTTGATTCATCTTCTGTGAGCTACTTACCTGATCCAGTGGTTTTTCATTTTTGATTCATTTCCTGTGAGATACTTGCCTGATGCAAAAGTCCTCCAGTTTTGATTCATTTCCTATGAGCTACTTAGCTGATACAATAGTCCTCCAGTTTTGATTAATTTCCAGTGAGCTACTTACCTGATACTGTGGTCCTCTGGTTTTGATTCATGTTCTGTGAGCTACTTAACTGGTACAGCGGTCCTCAAATTTTTATTAATTTCCTGTGAGTTACTTACCTGATCTAGTGGTTCTCCATTTTTGATTAATTTCCTGTGAGCTACCTGCTGATATAGCAGTCCTCTGGTTGAGCTTAATTTCCTGTTTAACCGGAACCGGAACAAATGGTCCCCTGATTTTGGTTTTCCTCACCTGAATTGCTTAGCTGATACAATGGTCCCCTGGTGGCTGTTTGTCTCATGTGGGTTAATGTTTTGATACAGTGATCTTTAGGTTCTGGTTAATCTTTTATTAGATTCTTATGTCTTTCAGTAGTCCCCTGGTTTTGATTATACTTCTATGTGCTACTTGACTGATACAGTGGTCCCCTGGTTCTGGTTTCCTGGTTTGCTTTGATTAATTTCTAAGTTGATATAGTGGTCTTCTGGTACCCCCCATGTTTGTTACTTTTGGGTCGTCTCCGGTGGATTAGTAGACTCATGTATATTGTGGCCCCTACAAGGCAGCTAAGAAACAATGCCATTTAACAGTGACCCTATACTAAAGATACTGCGAAGCAATAATTGTGTAGGTAAACCAAACTTGGCTGTACTTTATCGAGATCTGTCTCATTGTTATGGTCTTGAAAAGAGACATCTGCTGTCATTGCGTTTAGAAAAGCTTTGGCTGAAGATCAGCCAATCAAAATCAAGGACATTTGTTGTGTAAAATAAAATGTTGTAAATGCTGAGAAAAGCAAACACATATTGCATACCATTTTACAACACTATGAAGTCTTACACCAATGTTTTTTTTTCTGTGGAATGGATGATAAAAATTTGAACTTGTGATCTTTTTGCATTTCCTTCTCAAAGGAGTCAACTTAGTTTGACCCGGAAAGCTTTTAGTTAATAAGTTTGCGTGGATGAAATCTTCAGATTCACCGGAACAGGTGTACACACACAAAATATCACGCAACCTTTCTTTGCTTAATGCATTACTACAAAAGGGAATACAACTTGCTTTCTCACATAATGATGCCTTCAAGTCATTTCTCGGTTTTCAGCATGCTGTAGAAATCTATCGCTGAGGGAAAAGAAGTTATTAAAACCAATTAACCTGTGTTCTGTCTTTACTAGTTCGACACTGTAGTTCACTTTAAGATCCTTCTAAAACAGAAGAAAAAAAACCAGTCTAAATCACTCACAGGATGTAAAAGGTCTTTCAATAGTTGGGTGGTATAACAAAGCAAAGCATTTCACATTTCCATCTATATCCAAAGTGGGTAATTATAAAGACTCTTAAAATGTAATAATAGACCTTTAGTATTTTGCCAGTTGCTAATGTCAACCTTCTTCTACCCATTTATCTTTCAAGATTTAATGGCACAACTGATACATTTTGAACATTTTAATGTTAATGTTACTTTTTCAGATAGCTAATAGTATTGATAATTATAGTATAGTTTTTGGTAATTACTGGAAAATCCCTCAGTTTGCTCTCACCTCAAAAAATGGTGTACATCTAGCATTCGTACATGATTTGCGCATTAATCTAATCTTTTAAGGTCTCCTGATAGAATCAGCTTCCTAAAAGGCAAGTCAAATTTATTTATGTTTAACTTGCATCACAGCAGAGTTTACCAAAGTGCCAAACAGAAGGTAAAAGCAAAACAATTACAGGAACACGTTGACCATACGCTCAACAAAAACCATGCATAGACTCACAATCAGGTCATATAAATTAAAATGACCATATTAGCTAAAAGGCAGTCTTAGAAAGTGTTTTAAATGTTTTTTTTTTTGTTTTCGGCTTCAACACAGCAAAAAAATATTGATCTGACGTCACCCTGGAAGGTTATTCCATGGTTGCAGAGTAAAACGGTTTGAAACCAGACTCCTAATAGTTAATGGAAAGACCTGCAAAACTGTCTCCTTTCCGCCGGTAAGCCAGCATGTAGTGCTTATTGTGGCAGAGAATAGCACAATATATTAGGACAGATAGAAAACCATTATGTCCGTGTAAAGAAGGTACTCTCTGTGATTAAAGGCTTTCCATTTTTATTAAAGTGATTGAAATAAGTTGTATTTGAATGTCTATATAGCTTATGTTAGGAAAGCTAAATAATAAATTTTCAGGGTTAAAACCGAAAGAGATTTCATTGCTTAAAGGCCACCATAATATTGTTGTCTGTTCCATCTTGTTCTTCCATTTGATAAGAAATGTGAGCTTTTCCTTCATCTATTGTAACACTATACGTTTAGCAACTTTAGACTCATCTAGACAGTTTCCCACAATTTCTTGGCTTTTGAAAAATGTTTAACCTGATTAACATATGTCTAATCTTCATGCTGTCTTTTTGATGCGTACATGCTGTATACAAGTGTCTTCTTAGTGTATCTCAGTGGTTCTGAAATAGTGGGGCGCGACCCCCCAGGCTCCGTCAAGGGGGGTGCGTTTTTTAACTGTTCTAGAATAAAGTGCAATACCACTCCACTACATATGGGGCAGTGGCGCTCTCATTGGCAGAGTATGAAGTGTAGACACGAAGTGTAGAAGGCAGGCAGAGAGAGAAAGAGATAAAGAGACAAACGAAAGTCTCTCGAAAGCTAAGACGAGGAAATATTACGCGTATGTAGCCATTGGCTTCACTGTGACTACGGTGGGAGACAAGGAGAGACAGGTGTGCTTACCGAAAATGTTGGCAGCGGACAGCATGAAGCCAAATAAATGAAGGCGTCACTTAAAGACATTACACGTCAATCACGCTGATAAGCCGCTTGAGTTTTTTCAGCGAAAACGTGCTGAATATTGGCAGCAATCATGGTCAGTCAAACAATGTTTATAGTTTTATTAAGGATTTTATGTTTTATTTTAATATTTTCTGCTACAGTTAATAAAACTATTCTTTGTTGTAAGTTGGCTCATATATCTTTCTATTTTGTCATACGTTATTAAGGATACTGTGTTATGCAGAGGTGTACTTATAACAAATTTAAAGACAAATAATACTATTTATAGTTGCGCGGGGGGTAAGATGTTTTTTTCTTCCTAGGGGTATCCTTCCTAATAGTATCTAAATAAACCTTTGATTATAACAAAACATTTTTTTCGTTATACATTTTTTGGACACTTTTTGTTGCGTTTTATTTCAACAGTCTAGATCGCTCTTTCACATTCAGAACACAAAATAACAAGTATATTGCCTTTGTGTTAGAGCAACAGTTTGGTTTTGTAGACATCATAAAGATATCAAGAGGAACTGCTAAATGTCAAAGTGTGCACCAACACCAAAAATGAAGATAAAGGTTAGTTTAGTCCTTGTGGATGGAACTAGCTGTTGGGTAAAAATATGAAAATTCAGAATTAGTTCATATTCTGGGATTGAGATTTTAATGAAAAATAAAAGTTATTTTTTTAGCATTTCTGAAGGCATTGCAGAAATCATTCAAATTGACTTCATGTTTATATACATCAACTTTATATGATCAACAACTATCCAATACATTTTAGATAATCTTTTATGAATGAATTTTAGGCACAATTTGATAAAAGTTTTCCAAGCCAATTACCCTATATTAATAAAATAGTGCTATAATACCTGTTCAACATCTGCAGGTGAAACTAAGCTCTTTTAAAAAAAGTTATATTTGACATGCAGTATGTCTTCTAGTTAGCATAAACGTGTTCGTGTACTTGCATCCATAGATATCTCACATCCGTGTGTTTTGATTTTATTTTCAATTGAATGATTATGAAATAAAAATCTATCAATATGCATGTTTTCACCATGCTATGACTGCTCAATTATAATTATGTATTGTTTGAGACTCTCCATTTTTATTTAGTTCTGTTACTCTTAGATTAGACTTTTATTGCATTTATAATGAGTAAACATTTATTTATAAATAACTGCTGAAAAACAACTCAAAATCGAAACAAGTTAACAAAGCTTCCATGATCGCTATCAGGGTTTCCTGACCTTTCCAGGCAAGTTCTTTAATTAACCTTTTGGACAATTTGGTCTGTTTAATTACCTATCGGCATCTGCTCATAATCTGACAGATAAAGCATTGGTTGTTCTTAATTAGTCACACATAAATGAACCTTTGCATTAGGACGTGAGCTACTGCATGAGAACCCATACATCTTTTTACATTCATCTCTTTTGACTGACTGCTTGGCGTCATCAGAAATGACCTGCAGGTCTCATAATGGAGATTTTGGCGTTCATCAAGCCGTATGGGGTTATTTTCATTTCCTTCTTTTCACCAGCAGCTGTGACTGTGCAAAGCAAATCAACTCTCCTTTCAACCTCTGCCTCTTCACCGGCCGTTCTCTCCCTTCTATGCATAACTCCACAAGCAGTTAAATCAGCTCTACCTGGCCAGCAGGTTCTATATTTAGACATTAATCAGATAGTCTAATCATTTTTACTGCATTTTTCTCTCGCCAAGATCCTTTCTAAAGTTTAAGTTATGCGAAAACTCTTAAAAGCTGTGACATTGGGGTTTTAAAATGAGAAATTTATGGAAATATATGTATGCTGATAACAGTCTGATAAGGAATTCATCACTATGATTTTCAATCAACAACATTTCAAATTTTCTCCAAACTCAAAAGATTTATTCAAGGCAAATATGGAGAAAACGTATCAACCTCAAGCAGAATCTAGGCTTGTCCATAACTCATAAGTGTTTTACACTTGACAAGTTAAAATTAATGTTTCTAAAGCTATATACAAAATATGTTAAATTGAATATTATCATGTGCTGTTCATAAATACTGGAGTATTGATAAGTACATACAATTATGTTGCTCCTGTGAATAAAATGCCAACGATTTCATATGGAAGAATTAGTGGTTTGATTTCAGTGTTCCATGCTCAAACTGCTCTTCATATCTGAAAACTGCTTCATTTTTCACCTTGTAATATGTAGATACATCAGTGAAGTTGGAATGTGGTGGAGGCTCTGGTTGCTTTTTTATCATTGATAGAATTCTAACTTTACAACATGCAAGCTTATTTAAACTACCAATAGACACACAGCTGTGAATTTAATCATACTAGAAACATGTTAAAAAGGTCAAATCAAGCTAGAGGTTAAGTTCTATTTATCGCTAGCTGAAGGGAAAAAGCTTAACATATGTTAAACATTTTGTGCTTTTTTTTGTTACTTGTTTGACTCTTGAGAAAAATTTAATTTGTACAAAGCTAAGCATAGAATGGAAGCTATGTTTACATTTTAACACGTGTGTTTAAACATTTGTTATTAAGACTGAATATACTAAATTCATTAATGGGAATTAATACATTTTGTCTGCGATCGCATGTCCATGTACATTTTACAGAAAATAAAAAAAAATGTTTAATTCATGGCGTTTGTCAATTATTTATGTTATTTTCAACCATAGCTGCCCATAAGTTGCTGTTTTTAATGTGTGTGTTTGAAAAAGGCAGCATTGTGTTAAGAGACATTGAGCTGAATGTTTTATAGTGCTGAACCATTTAGGGCATGTCAACTAATCCATTTAAAAAAAAAAATTCTAATTTTTTTATTTTTAAAATGTCATCCCCATAAAAAATTTAATCTCTATAAAATATGCATTAAAAGTTCAAAGCATTCAAGAGATTAGAGTACAACGCTCAAAGATTCAACTTCAGCTCTGAAAAGTGAAAACTCTGACCATATCAAGATATTATAAACATTTTAAGTTTCTACTGTTGGTGTCATGAAACAAAAAAAAATCAGTTGTGCTTGACAAGTTCCAATTTTTAAATATTTACTCTTATATTGAGTAGGCTGATTGTTGTCCCGTATAATATGTTGGTCTAATAAATGCTAAGCACGGTCAATTTCTCCCCTCAGTCCTTCATTAAACTGTAAACATTAAAACATTCTTCAGCTCCTCGTCTGTGCATATTTTTTATGTCCTAGGTTTTATGTAACAAAACATTAACATAGGATCATTATGGCTTTTTTTGTTGCAAATATCAATCATTGTAACATTTCTAGTGGAAGTCCACGATAATATGTTGGAAAATAAGCATAAACAGCAACTCAGTAGCTTGCTAATTAGACCACCCACACATCTTTGAACACCTGTCCACTGTCCAGCAACATGTTGTAAGCTAATTAGTGTCATTGTGAAGCATGTCAGTGTGTTTATCAGTGACATCTTTTTAATGGTCAGAGAGGATTTGGTGCCAAACATTGACTGCAATTAAGTGAATATCGGAAAAGATATCTATTTATAAAGTTATTTTAAAAAACTGTTTTTTATTTGAGTGAGAAAATGTCTTATAATTATTACTGGGTCTTTGTTGACTTCACAGTTGAGCCCTCTGTAGACAAATTACAGAACAAACTGTCATTTATTTATTTAGATATTTATTTATCTATCGATACCATTTTTGTGTTTCCAAAATTTTTTTGCGTATAACAAACCAAATTTGCATTATGTCCTAAAAAAGGAAAAAAAGTATAAAAAATACTGTGTCCTTGTCCAGTGAAAATTTGAAGTTATTGCATGAAAAGATCAATGTAATGCACCACAAAACAAGACCCACGTAAGGGGCAATGGAAATGTTACATAAAGACAAGTTGAGTAGCCATCTTGGTAGATAGTTTTATCGTTTCATCAGAGCCTTGAAAACATTACAGAATGTAAAAAATCTCTTGCTGGACATATTCACTTTCTGTAAATCCTGTAATTTATATATTTTTAGGATACCTTAATTGCAACACTTTTGGTTAATTTTCACTAAAAAACTTAACAAGTGAATTATTTTGTTAAGGGGGTTTCAGGAGTAACACATATAAATAACTAAAGGTTAACTAACCCTAACCCTAACCCAGCACAGTCATGTCCCAGTATATAATCAAGACATGATCCACGTCATTGACACCTAAACAGTTAACTCTCCCTCTCCCATTTGGGGTGTTCTCAGGGCTCCCTGTACTTGCCTTGCACTGGGTTTAACTCTATGTAAATGTAAACTTGTGAAACTCTTGACAGTCCTGCAGTGAGAAATTATGTTCTAAATGATTTTCTAAAAGTTTTTTTTTTAATTAATTTTACAGCATTTACAAGCTTGAGACATTTACTGAATCTTAAAACTTTTACTTTATCTTTAAAGCTTTACTTTTACACTAGTAAAGAACAAATTAAACTTTAAAGCAACTACTTAATTCATAGTCATGTTTTAACTGAGTAGTTAAACTCAGTTAAAACAGCAGTTAAACTAGCAGATGATTAGAAACCATTGTTTGGTCCCAAGTTAAAACACACTTTTAAGGGCAAAGACTTGCTTGAATCACAAGCAGAAAAACAGTGAGATTTTAATCAGCATTCACATCTTCACTGCTTAGAGCAGTCAGCCAGAAGAAGGTCTCTTGCGTTATCTACAGCTTTATCCTAAAATCTCTTGTGGGGCTGTGATGGAGACACTACTCTTTGTTAAGGATTTGGGATGTGTTGATAAAGGCCAATTGTTTTGAATTGTGAAAGGGGAGGAGAGAATTCTCTCTTGCATGGCTGATGGACTGTGAGGGGAGAGACAGATAGGGGTGCCTCAAGCCCTGCCTGAGAACAGACCATCCAAATACTTTAGGGGAAAGAGCACAGCTTGAAAAAGGCATTTAAAGCAGCAAACGCAAAACGTCTGACATTTACTGTCCTTGGGAAGAATGTGGAGATTAAATAAAGCCGGTGGGAGGAAAGGGAAAGAGTAGGTCTCAGCAGAGGTCAACTGCACCTTAGTGTCACTGCTTAATCTGGTGACTTTTCTTTATCTGTGTTTTTGTACTCTGGGATTACTGGAAATTTCATGTATAAACCAAGTTGGAAACATTCTAATGATGCTGAATCTGTTTCGATCGTTCATTTGATTTTCAATTTAAAAATGAAAAGGGAATGAATTATTTGTTTTTTAATTTTTTTGAATTACGAGAGCGCTTGAATTTTGATTTTGAATTTTCCTTTTGGGGATTTTTAGCATGCTTCGGAGGTTCTTCAATCATTCACGCACATTAGCGGTAGCTGATAACCAAAAACTCTAAAAAAGGAATTAATTTCTCCTTTTTTCGTTTTTTAAATGGAAAATGAAATGAACGAATGGTACATGGATTATGCTGTCTTATTGTTAGCATTGTTTTTGTAACTTAGTTGTAACTGAGTTATTATGACTTTATGTTTAATATTTTTGGCAATTGGCTATGAATTAGTTATGTGCAGTGATGTTTGTTGATGGTAATATTTAGAAAATATATGCAGCCAATATATTTGCCAGCTACTGAGGGTGTTTCATATCTCATTTCAGGATTCTTTGCAGACATATACCAGTTATTTATTGGGTAAATAATAATGTTAAATGGTCACTATACATGATATGACACAGCACACCCAGATTTTTTTTGGAAAACTACACACAGGGACAATTTTTATTTTTTAAAATTGCTACAATTTGGAGAATTCCTAAAGGATTATTATTAACCCGTAGTCTTGTAACAAGGCAAGGTTAATAAATCTTGTAGGGTGCAAGAAGTGAGCGTCACGGTGGCGCAGTGGGTAGCACGGTCGTCTCACAGCAAGAAGGTCGCTGGTTCTAGGCTGGGCTGGAGCAGGTGGCATTTCTGTGTGGAGTTTGCATGTTCTCCCCGTGATCGCGTGGGTTTTCTCCGGGTGCTCCGGTTTCCCCACAAGTCCAAAGACATGCGGAATAAGTGAATTGAATAAGAACAATTGCCCATAGTGTTAAAGTGTGAATGTGTGTGTGAATGTTTCCCAGCGATGGGTTGCGGCAGGGAAGGGCATCCGCTGCGTAAAACATATGCCAGTGAGTAGGCGGTTCATTCCGCTGTGGCGACCCCGAAAGGGAATAAAGCCGACATGAAGATGGATGGATGGATGGGTGCAAGAAGTAATGTCCATATTGCTCTGTCTTTTGTATTCAGAAGATGTTGAACAGAACAAAACAAGGACTAAGGGATGTAATTTACTCTATGTGGTCTCTCAGGAAACTGCCTGTAAGATGATAGTGTAAGATGAAATGGACTCTTAACCTTTCCCTGTGTTATGGTTTATTTTGTAGAGAACTGTTTAAAAGATGCACTGTGTTCAAAAGAAAAATAGTTTAGTGGTGAGAAAACACAATAATAAGATTGAAGGATGATAAAATGCTGGTAAAGAGTGAAATTAAATTAGGAAGCAGAACCTGTTTTTTAAAAAAAAAAGAAACACAGGATGAACAAACTATAGAAGGGAGCAAGTTTAGCTTCATTTTGGACAAAGAAAATTGGTTAAAAAGGCAATTTGGACAATAATAATAAACAATAACCGACTGGTCTAATAACCCTTTTGACTGAAAAAGTCAGAAGTCTAAAAACTGAGTAAAATCTTGAACGTTTGCCCATTCACTCAAATCACCATAGATTGTCTTATTCTTGAGAGTTTAATTAATTGACAAAAGATACTTTCAATGCTTGGACTTGCAGCCCAAAACAGCGATTTATCAAACTGGCATCTTAATTCTTCAAAATAAATCGAAAATACAGTTTTCTGACCTTTTCTGGTTAAGGTCTTCATTAGACTTTTGTTTGAGGTCTTCCACTACTAGAGAGTTCCAGCAAGACAAGAAAGCTCCTTTCAATGTATTCCCTTCTATTGGTTTGTCTGTGTCAGGATTGAACTAAGTAGAAGTCAGAGGGATGAGGGTGGAAAGCTTTGATGGGTTTACCAACTAAATAACAAATCATCAATTGCACAAACACATATAGTAACTCTCTGAGTCTAAGTATCACATCTGTTGACAGCTGAATAATTTTTTTAGGTTTTGGCACAGCATACTGACATTCAGTCCATTTCTGAAGTGCCAAAACAACAGCTCTACTATGATGACATTGCAGATTTTGGATGCCTGGGTGGTTGGCACAATAGTCAGCTATGAAGTTGGGTGTCAGGTTTTATTTAACAAACACTGAGATAATGCTGACAGTTTTACATTGTCCTTTGAAGACAAAACTCAACTGCTTGTTCTTAAAATGCTCAAAAGTAGGTGGACAGTGACAACTTTTGTGTCAAATTAAATCCTAAATTGTCACGAAGGTGTTCTTTTGGGGCAATCCTTTTACTCACTTAGAAACTGGATGTTATTTCAAGCAACAAAGTGAGTACATGTAATACACAGTGCAAGTTGATTAATATTGGTGGGCAGAAAAAAACTGCTTTGTTGGATCATACTGGACCAGATTTCATCAACGATTTAATACATGCTAAAAATTATTGGAACAATATGTTCAAATTTTCAACAAGAAAAGTAGAAAATCAATTAAATGAACAAAAGAACAAATTTAGAGGCATAGTATACTGATGACAATTAATCTAGGAAGTGGGGGGTGTAAAATATTATGTTATGCAACAATTATGTCACAACACTGTCAGTTTCCCTATCTAAAAAAAGAGCATTTTCATAAACGTTTAAACAAAAAAAAGTAATTTAACAGATTGTATGTATTGAATAATGTTATTTATATATATATATATATATATATATATATATATATATATATATATATATATATATATATATATATATATATATATATATATATATATATATATATATATATATAAAGATTGGAAGGAAGAATAAACTGGGTGAGAGTCATGGGTGAGATTTAAACTATGTACAAAAGAGCACCTGTCATCTGTCTTGTATTTTTACAGATGATTTTCTACAGTGTAGAATATGACACAGAACACTTTTTTGGAAAACCCTCTGAAACATATATCAATCAAGTATTGGATTATGTAATCTGGAAGCTATTGAATACTCCCATCTTTTGAGCAGACAGAAAAAACAAAATGCTTACTTTCGTAACTTCCGTTCCCCAAATAGGGAACGGAGACTAATGTCGGTGACGACTATGGGAAGCTCCGCTAGGGGCGCTCTACTCACTCCACACTGTTTTCCAAATGCCAATGAGCAAACGTACTAATGGTCACGTGATCCCGCCATCACGCATAAACCAGACGCGAGCGTGACACTCTTCCTGTTGTGACGCTGGAGCCGTACTCACTCCCTAGACAACCAGACTTACTCACGTCCTTAAGGTTGTGGCTGGGGGACATAAATCTTCATTCCCTATTTGGGGACTATGGGAACACCATGCAAAACGCCACAACCTAGATCCTTCCGCATCGGCCGACGGCCAGGCAAGCCGGGCACATCAGTAGTCCGGCACCGAGCGGGCCGCCCTGGCCTTAAGTAAAGACTTAATTTTTAATGGGCAATCGGCAATTTTTTCTCATACCGACTCATACCAGATGAAGGAGCATCAATCCCAGAGCTAAAGGGAGGCGCGCAGAGCAGTACTTGCCACCTCGAATACCAGATTTAGAACTTCCTGGCAGTTTTAATACAAGCAAAGTTTCATTGAGGGACCTACGGAAATATGCCTTAAACCACTGGGGAAAAGTCTTTCAAAGGGAAGATAGCATAGATGGAACTAGCTAGAGCAATAGTTTTCAAGAGTTAGCCTTTTGAGGAACTGCTCGGCCCTCTCGTGCTTGGGGTCATAAAAGATCCAGCCGGTAGTCCATCATAGAGGGCACACATGTGGACAGAACATAGGAATACGCCGCTTACTCTACTACGCCTGTTGGGCGAGAGGAGCCAAAAAGCTGGAGGTTATCTGCAGGAGCAAAAATAGCGCACATATCACTAAGAATGGCGCATCCCAAGCTGGACACCCCTTCGTACATCTCAGACAATGCTACCACTTTGTAACGCTCTCCTAGTTTTTTTTCGCTGGGGAGCCAGACCGTGGTTCACTCGGTCAATTATTTTTATTTTTGATCAGAGAGGTTATCAGGATGTAAGCTTTGTCTCGCCATACGTCAGTCAAACACCCTATCATTGGTAGAACAGAAATGACTCATAAAAGAAACCCAAAGCCGTAAATGTTGAATCACCCATCATATATTACATTACGTGCACAAAAATTCAAAAGATGTGATTTCATGGGTCATCTTTCACAATTCATAAACATTAAACTTCAGTTTCAACAATGCATTTCAATCATACACAAAAATCGACAATACACCTCCTCCAACAAATCCCAAAAAAACTAATTAGTTCAGTGATCCACAACAGTTCCCGAAATAGACGACCATTATTCATCAAGTTAGTCAAGTCAATAGTGGTCATGGACTGAATGAGACTCACGGTTCTCCCTGTTCACCCGAAGGCTCTTGCAAGTCGACGTGCTCCTCACAAAACCAGCGATGAGAGTGTTCATCAATGCAAGACTTTCCCCTTGAATTCCAGCCTTCGAATTGGCTACGTACTCCATCCACCATTTAGGTTCTGCCCTCTTTATGCTTCAACTCGCAACGCCTATACTTACTGAGGAAAGAAAAGAAAACCGCTCTTCGTGTCAGCCAAACCATCCGATTGATTTCGAGGCTCAAACCACTCTCTCTGCAAACACTGACATTCCGCTTATCTTCTCTTTCACTGCCGCCTTTCCGGTTAAACACTCTTCTTCGCCATGTCCCGGATTGAGCTTCCTAGCTCCTTAGTGACACCTCCAGACCCGAATGAATCACTCTCACCATTGAGCTCCAAACAGGGAAAAATATTACGACTACTAAAGAAAAAATATTTACATATAATTTTTTGTAGATCGTTACAACTTAGCATGGCTGAAGAGACGAATTCAATGCTCAGGCTATAGTACCTGGCGAAGGTGTTGGGTATCGACCAACCCGCAGCCTTGCAGATGTCTGCAAGCGGAGTAGCTCTTGCCAACGCCTAGGAGGCCGCGACACCCCTGATAGGATGCCATGCTTGCGACAGAACTCGGAACTTGAGCCACAGCTGGAGTGGTCTCATATGTAATAAGCTGAGAGGAATAACCACTGCTGCGGAAGCCATATGCCCCAGGAGCCTCTGGAAGTTCTTCAAAGGGACCACGAGTTTAGCTCCATACCCAGAAAAAATATGCTCTGTCCAGGGGTTAGACAGCTTTTTTCTGAGTTGATCCGAAGCCCCAGACAGCTGAGGTGGCATAAGACACTGTCTCTGAGGCGAATTAACTTGGACCGCGTCTGGACCAGTATCAACCAGTCGTCCAAGTAAGCCAGGATTCGAACCCCTTCCTGTATTAACTTTACTAAAGCCGCCTCGATCACCTATGTGAAGGTGCGAGGGGACAGAGACAAGCCGAAGGGGAGGACCTTCCGATACAGCAGTGGAGATCGCATCATCAGGCACACAGGAGTTTATGTGGGACGGTGTGATTACGTGACCATCAGCGAGTGAGTAGAGCGCTCCTAGCGGAGCTTCCCATAGTCGTCACCGACATAAATGGTAGTGACCGACTGATGGGGAACTACAGAATAAGTTGGAACGAAATATGATTTTATAGTTGTATTACAATTTTTTTTATTGCATGCAAACCTGAATAAAAAATGGTAGTAATAGTTTACTATAGCTTATGATTTTGAGACTTATTTATTCTTTTATTTAATGTTTCTTATAGTGATTGGCAATGTTATGCTTGGAATAATACAATAAGCAGAAATAACTGTACATTTTTTGACAAATAAAGTCAACAAACACAGTACAAATTAACGATATCTCGATTCTATAACAGATATTAAATAAATGAAAAGACCTTAGAACAAACACAAGAGCAGGGAAAAACTGCATACTGCAACACATACTCAAAAATGTACATTAATTGATAAACATAACAACAACCATGGAGGAGTTACAATGCAAGGGTGACAACCATGAAGATGGAAAAAAAATTGAAGAGGGGACCATATTTAAACATATATTCTCAGCTTTCAATGTTCAGACAGCTTTATATATTAATCTTTTAATTGACAGCAAACACACCTATTAAATCTTTACATTACAAGAAATGCTGTGAACATACATTTAAATTGCGCTTTACAATGATTGCACAAATTTAAATAGCTCTAAATCATATTCTGTGAGACAATTGACAGAACATTTTGTTGTTTGATACAGCAGTGTTTACAGTAAATTGATTCCATATTTCTGACAGTCTGTGTTATCAATTGGTTTTAAAGTCACAAGCATCCATCTTCAACTAACACAATGTGACTCAATCTATTTCTTTGAATAAATAAAGGATGCCATTTAATAAAGTGCATCTTGATAAATGCATCTCCAGCAATTGTGTATGCATCACTCATTTTCACCTTGCTTTGATGAATTCAGGTGGTATAACAAGACCTGATGGATTATGTAGCTTGTTGGAGATGGAGCTGTTGGCAATCTGTCTGATCCTGGATCAGACAGAGGCATCTCCGCATCTTTGCATGCCTGCTAAAGCTGATTTGGAGATGGATTACTGAAGTTGGATCTTGAAGGATCCATTTTTCACCTCTGGGTTACATCTTTATTTGATGGTGAGGGTGACGGAAGATTTGTGCTTGGCTTCAGTTGATGAATGACGCCAGTGCTAGGAAGGGCCAGGGTTGAATTTGCTGTTGTGCCCAGGGTCGACAAAGGGCATTGAGTTTGTTCTGGCCTTGTCCCATTCACATTCACTGCCTATTTGTCTGATACATTATAGAGAGAATTTTCCTTTCTTATCTTGCCTTTACACTATACATTTCACTCCCGTTTGCTCTTGTTCTTTCCTTCTCTATTCTCTCTCTTGCTGCTCCAGACCAAGCAGAGGCACAAATTTAGCAATTGCCTTCAAAGTGCACATGTAGCCTTAGGCAACTGTATATTGCTATGTGCCTCATTTTTATTTCTGCGCTCCCAGAAGCTGACTCTTTGTCCCACGATCAAAGCGAGGCACAGGGGGGCTGGAGGACATTTAAGATTACAAGCACTCTGGGAGATGATCTGAGCCTCATCCTGCAGTCAGTGTGAAGGATTAATAGTCTGCCATGGCAGCCCAGCCATGTGACGCTGTCTTACATTAGCTCATTCTCCACAGATGTATTTAAATTTTGCAACCCACAACATGTTTGCTAACTTAATCTTGTGTCCAAGTCTTTTCTTGTTGACTAGCAGGAGCATAAATATTTAAAATAAAGAATGATACAATTATATTTTTATTGTAATGTAGCGTGGGTGGCTTATTGTTTTTTGTCACAAAGACAATAATTATGATAAGCCCTTAAAATGAAAATTTGACACAATGATCATTTTGTCACCTAAAAATTCAAAATGTGCTCTAAATTGCAGATGTCTTCCAGTATTTGTGCGTCATTCCAAATTTGAATTTGACAAAGTCCTCACCCTCACCATTCCAAACCATTTTGTCGACTTACAGTTTATTATAAACATAAACTAAATACAACTCAATTTCTATCAAAAATGACAAAGAATGATGTTTAGGTTTAGACAGACATCAAACACACTAGAAACAAAAGAAAAACAATTTACAGTGAGATCTGACACTTCACGATCCTCATAATTTTTTACATCTAAGTGTCAAACAAGGAAAGCATTTATTAGATGTACAAGTAGATTAAACACGAACGTGTTTACTCACACTGGCCATCAGTAAAGCTGTGACTTTTGTCCATAGTTCATAAACTTGTCCACAGACAGTGCACATAAACAGCAACAAGATGTGGTAGGAATTTTATTTCTTCTTAGAAAATCCACTCATGTCTTTGGTGCTTTTTTGGGATGCCATGGAGAGATGACCGCAACAGTTGCTATGGAACCCTCAATGACTGCTAGATTTGGCTCGTGCATACAATACCAGATCAATTGATCGCTACTAACCAGGTAAAACTTCTTTGTTCTTCTTTGCCCTGCTTTGAAACAGTACACATTTTTGAAGAGTCACATCATTGTCACTAAATATAATTGACTATATATATTTATATATATATATATAAAGGTCTTGTCCCTACTTATGGCAAGTATATCCTTGTATGTTAATGGGGATATGAAAGCATCAACGGAGCATCTAAAACATACTTCATCACCACCTCATCATGTTGTCTATGTGCAGTTTCTACTCCAACCTCCTTCTAAGTGAGGCTCATTTCTTAGATTCAAGAAACCTAGCACTTTTGATCACTTGCTTTCTTTATCTTTCAACTGTGATCTAAAGCTCATGGCCTCAGATTGATCAAGGGATTTTTATCTGTTCTTTTAACCCGGACAGACTAGTAAACCTAAAGCCTTTTGTGAATAAATTTCATTGATACTTGCTTGGGTATGTGGTTAATATTGCCCCTGACAACCCACAGATCACAGATGATTCACCAGGATTGATGTTCATGTTTCATGTACCCCCCTATCCATGTTTCCTTTAACCTGCATCACGAGATTTCCACAAAAATAAAAGCGCAAGTAAGATTACTTCTTACAATATCAAATTAATTAGGCACTTTCTATTAAGATCAGACATAAATAGTACAGTACATAACAGTACAGTAAACACTTTTATTAATCATTTTGTAAATATTTTCAGACTTTATTTTATTTAGTTATTTAGTATATGTATTTAGTGAAAGTGACCAGTTGGCCAGATATGGAGTGACCCATACCTGGAATTTGTGCTCTGCATTTAACCCATCCAGTGTAAACACACAGCAGTGAACAAACACCTGGAGCAGTGGGCAGCCATGGCTGCGACGCCCGGGGAGCAGTTGGGGAACTGGTGCCTTGCTCAAGGGCACCACAGCTGTGGTTGATGATGGGAGAGCAAGTATTTCATCGCATGGATCTGGGGATTGAACCCAGGACCTTCAGATCACAAGTTATCCACCGGACCACAAACTGCCCCAGCATATAGAATTTAGTACATTCTATTCTATTCTACTTCACTTTATTCTATTTTACTATCAACTAAAATTGCAATTGTATTCTATGACGTAATATTTATAGACATACTTACATTTTTGTTGCTCCTCTAGCCAATAAAAAAAACACAAACACAAAAGTAACTTTTGAATGAATGACTATTTTTGGCCAAGTCGACCAAAATATAAGTTTTCCCTGGAAGGCCGCAGACCCTGCTGATTTTGGTTCCAACCCTGTTTCAAGAGACATAACAGCAGCTTAAAACAAGTAGAGAGAAATCAATTAAATGAGGTTTGTAGTTGGCAGTGGCAGGTTGAAGCTAAAATGTTCTGGACCTCCTTGCTGTGGTCCTCCTTGCCCACCTCTGTCTCAAGGGGACTCACTGGACATAATTTTTTTTTTTGCAATAGCTGTCTCCAGGTATATAATTTTAAAACCATGGCATGTCTTCATTGAAAGTATTGCATCTTTTACATTCATCTCTGTTTTGTCAGATCTGCTATGCCATAACAACAATTTCACACCATCAACATTTCCATTACACCCACACATCTGCATTTCAAACCTCAAAGCAGATGTAATTTCTCAATAAAGTGAAATTGAGATTGAACATTGGACTGTGATCATAAAAGCATGAGACAGAAAAAGCTGGAAAGCGATTGAAAACAAACATAGCAAAGGGGACTAAAAAGGTAGAAAATAGTGCATGTGACACACATGGTTTGATTAAACCTTTCACCTCCACTCAAAGCACTGAAGATGTGTGTGAAGTGCTTCTCATAACGGCATTTGAGCTTACTGATTACAGAGTAAACAAACCGATAAACCTCAAGAGCGGCTTTAGCTGCTATATGCAGATGATACCCAGAGGCCCAATACTGCAGGCACTGAGAAGCTTCTATGTGTCCAAGCAGGACAGACTTAAGGCCCTCTGCTTCTCCCCTTATCAGCCCTGTCAGCTCATGCTCTTGCAAACACAAACAGAATCTGAACATGAGCTGGACCACATGAGCTCAATATTTCAGTGAGTGAAGATGAGCCGAGAGGAAGAGCCAACCAGAGGAAAGTTAGAAAGGATATAGGAATGTTAAAAGACTATTTAAAAATGTATTTTTAGGAGAGGAAGTGTTTGGAAATTATAACTGTATAATGACTGTAATAATTATTTAGAATAATAAAAAAATTCTTGACCAATTCTTAAAAGTTTCCTCTATAAGGTACGTGATTAACTAAAAAAATACAACATTAACAAAAGAAGGTAATATTTCAAGTCAATTATAACTGGTTTTCATATCTTAACTAAATATCATACATAATTTGCAAAAGAAAGAGTGTATTTAAATATTATTACTAAGCGAAGCAATTGATGAGTTTGGTCAGCATTATATATTGCTTATTTTCAATCAATCAATCTATGAATGAATGAATCAATCAATCAATCTATGAATCCATCAGTCAATTAATAAACCAATCAATCAAAAAATCAATAAAGTAACCAACTGACCTACCAAATAACCAGTTAACCAAGCCATTCATTAACACAATTATTTTTTAAATTATTTAACAATTGACAGAATCCACCAAAGGGCTCTACAAAAATTAAGTACAATTAAAAACATATTTAAAAATATTTGTAAATTATTTTATAAATTTCTTATAACAGACACATAAAACAGAAAAAAACTGAGAATAGTAAAAAAAGAAATTATGTAAATAAATAAAACTAAATACAATTAAAAAAAATTATTAAACAAAGAATGCATAATTTAAAAAGTGCTTCTTTAGTTTATTTTTGAACAGTGTGATACTGGAGACTGGCAGAAGAGCTGGAGGCAGAGAGTTCCAGAGATCACTCCAGTACTTGATTTGAAACCTCTGAAAAAAAAACAACTACTCTAATACAACTATGGCTATGGAAAAATATTGGTTCTTTAAACAAATTTTGTCTATTGAAGGAAAAACAATACTCGTAATAGAACCCAAACACTAAATTTTAAACAGGCCTTCTCTGTACAGATATGTGCTGTTGAATTGTTTGCATGTAAATAAGTGCTGCCTGTCCACTTACTCTGCTTCACTGAAACAACTGATACATTACCATATATAGCAATGCATTTTTTCCCCATCAAACTAACAACATGTCTAAAAAAGCATATTAATATGTATGTGTCATGTATGGATATTTTGTATAAAATTGGAGTCCTGTAGTGTAGTATAATATATGTCACTTCTCATTCTTTCTGAAGATTCTCATGTATGGGGGATGACTTTTTTTTGCTTGCTTTGACTGTTCAAATTGGTAAGCAAAGTCAATGAAACCAACAGCAATTCCTATTTTCTTCCAATCTTGGTTAAATAGTTGTATCCAAAATCTATTCATAAGAGCTGTATGACCTACACATTGTTTGTATCGATTTTTCATTGTGTGTTTCAGAATACTGCAAAAATGAATTCCCTTTCCCTCTTTTTCCTCTTGTTGCTAGTTGCTCCTCTAATCTGCTAATATTTGTAGACAACAGCAACAGAAATTGTTTCAGTTACCGTAGGCTGATGGATTTTGAATCCTCTATATTGCTACATGTACAGTTTTAATATTTCATGAGCCGACATGATTCATTCAATCTCACAGCTGGAAGTGCTGGGCCTTCATGCCTCTGAGCAGAGTGTGCAGCAGAAGACATGATATGTGTTACTTCATGAGACCTTCTCTCTTTTAGACAGACTCACTCTGTGCTGCGGCTGACACATGCTGCCACTCAAATCAGTTGGGTTTTGACAGAGCATCCTCAAATGATTTTATTATATCCATACCATAAGTCCTTGCAGTTATTTCACTGAATTTGCAGTGAAGAAATGTGCCATCTCTCTGAGTTGTGAGGGGATTACACGATAGATCTGCCAATTATAGAGGCTGTGGAGACAAAGACTGACCTGCAGGAGCTGAGATGTTTTCAGTAGGGGCTGTCGGATTTTCAAACAGAATGATAGGAGAGGTTGTCTTCTTAATTTCTACAGATAAATTACTTTGAACGTTTTGTGCCTTTGTGTAAAAATAAGGCATAAGATTTAAATGTTTTTGTGTACCTTTATGTGTTTTAATGTTCTTATGAAATGTTTTCAATTGTTTTTGCTTTCTTATAGACTTGGTCACTGCTTTTTTATTTCCCTTCTTTTAGTTTAGTTTTTTTTTTCGTTTTTGTTTTTTTGTGCATTAACCATAAATTATTTATTTTTATTTTTAATGTTGCTATGGTCCTGCTGTAACTACTTTCTTTTAATTTTTGTATCTCTTTTTCTTTCTTTTAATCTTTACTTTATACATACTTTCTCTCTGTCTCTCTCCCTCCTTCCTTTTCCTTCCAGTCACCTTTAGATTCAATTTCTTATATTTTTTGGTTGCAGCGGTCTATAACAGCAGATTTGCAAGATCTGCCATATTGTTTCAAACAACTTTTCCTTTAGGGATTTTCAAAGGTCTAGAACATGCGGCCCCTATAGTAAGCACCCGAGGGCTCAGCAACCAAGAGACGGTCCAGTATGCATAAATAATGAACGTCAGATAAGCCAAGTTTGGATCAAGAGTTGCTGGGAGGGTTGAATATGTGAACAAAGACCACTAGCCGATCTGGATAAGGCTCCTAAATCACTGCTCCCTGAGAACCAGCGCTGTTTGATCCTGTTAATCCAAGCATTCAGGCCAGATCAATGATGCTCCTGAAGGCATTAGTGTCTGATTGCATGAGGCAGGTGTGTTCTGGACAACTTCGGTCCGGTACAATTTTTTTTCATTTCCTTCTGAAAGCTCTCTGGCATTGAAATTGATTCTGCAAAGCTAGACTGGTTGCCTAATCACCCAGGTGGAGAGCGTAACCAGGCTGTCAGCACATGCTTATGCGGTGAGCATTTTGCTCTCCTTTATAGGAGAGAACTATATGGGCGGTTGTTTGTTTTGGGCCTCCTGCAGAAAAGAGCTGAACGATTAATTCTTGGGAAAAAATCAACACTTCACACTCATTGATCCAACCAGTGTTTGCTTTTGCTGCTCGGTGGAGCTTAACGTGTCCATATCATCAAGATCAACATCTTTTAATTGATCCTTAACACCCAGATGTTGCCAATAGACTGGATTCAGAGGTTTCAGGTTTTAGAAATTACAGAACTTATTGGCCTTCTGGATGTTGGATCATTAGAAACTCTTTTTTTAGACTTGAGTTTGTGCTTTCTCTGAAAACATGTGAGGTCTGGGCATGGAGATCCAAAGCCATCTATAGTTACACTGTGGATTATCCTTTTGTACTTGCATTATGCCTCTATGTTTCACAAGAAGGTTTTGGTTATTTGGACAAAAACTGATGTTTCTGCATCAATCAGATATGGCAGGTACCTGTCGGCGATTCATTATTGTTGCTCAAAAAGAGTCAATCAGGGAAGACACCTGGGGGTCGAAACAGCCTCATTGAGTAGCCAATCACCAGCTTACTAATCATCCTCACATTTCCAACATGCACTAAATACCCAAATCACCTTGCACCTGTTATCCATTGTCATCCACACTTCCGATGTTAATAGTGAACTGCTTAACTTATGTTTGAAAATACTTGCTTGACTCCATAATCTCCTGTATTCCTTGCCTTCTCACGCATGGTTCACCATCGTTCTTATCTGGGTCCTCTGCTCCACTGGCTACTGTGCTGAAAGAAGTAAAAGCATTGATGAGTTTTGTCTAGTTCAGGATAAGCAATGTGATTCTTTTGTAGCCATTATATGCTTATATGAATAAATACAGTTTGCACTGTGACAGGACCAAGTAAATAAAAAACAGACGAATTGTTAAAAATAATTCCAAAAATGGAATTCTTTTTCCATATAACTAATTGATGAACCATTTTCAGGGGATATCAGAATGAACAGCTTGCCTTTTCTAAACCCTTGAAATATAGCCAGATTTATTATGGCTCTTTAATTTAGTGGAATCTCTACTGTGGTGGATCATAAGCTAAAACACTTTCCAAAATAATTTTCATTGTGAACTTGAAATTGATTTTTTTGCTACAAAAACACCTAGGTAGAATCAAATAGATATTAGAAAACAAATAGCTAGAACAAATCATCAACCTTCTAAAGTATTTGTTTTTAGATTTCAATCTGACGAGGGGAAATATTTGATCAGTATATATTTTTTGTATTTACTAATTATACAGACAAATAAACATTGTAGTTTAGAATAAAATTACATGTTGACTCATACTAACGTCTACTGTTTTGAGTGGGCAAGTACAACTGACACAAATTTTACAAATTTAAAATCAAAGATCCAGTCACAAAGTAAAGCTCAAACTTTATAGTATGAGTTCCTATTTTTTTCGAGGTGAGAATGAGCGAGTGCTTGCCAGGGTGAACTTCTTTACAGCACAGGATGTGCCTTCAGCTGGCATGATGCTTCTTGGAGGCCTGCGGTTATGCTGTAGTGGCTCCTGTAGCACTGATCGTTCCTTTAGCTGGCACAAAGCTCCCTAGAGCACTTAAGAGTGAATGATTTCTCAGCCATGACTGTGACAGGCTCACCTATCAGCAACACAGGCATTCTTACAGAATATGTTAAGTAACAGGCTTCAAAAATATTTTATCAAGATTAACTTGCTATCTTGACTGACTTAATTGTGTGAATAATTTTGTCTAGAACAATATTCATTATGTAAATGTTGTTTTACATAATGAATATATAAACTAAAATATTAATTTTTGTAAATTGAAATGACTGTTCCTTTGATTTATAAGCCTTATTTAACTTTGGGAAAAGTTTTTTAAAAGATTTCTCTTTTGAAGTTTGAAGACACATAGTTTTTGGTTGCTAGATTAAGGTTCAGTTGTTAAGTAGATGGTCAGGTTTAGCTTGTGAAGAATAAAATGGTCTCCCAATTATAAAGCTTTTTTTTTGTCATTACTTATCTTTCTACATAAAAAGTGTACAAAGTATTTGCAACAACTATGTGCAATAACAGCTTAAACAAATCTCTAGCATTGTGTTTAAAATTTAGCTTATTCTCCTGAATAAAAAATTAAGGGTTTTTCCAGTACCTGAATGTGCTTTGTATTTTCATGACTCCAGCTGTTTTCCTACTTCCTCTTGGACAGAAATTGAAAAGGGGGATTTACCAGTTGCTCCCTTTCACCACACAGAAGCTGAGCTATAATCAGCTTCTGCTCTCATCCGAGTTGAATCAAAAACCCATGCTAGCTCTCCAAAACCAGCTCTCATCCCTTGATATTTCTACCCCTTTACTGTGCTTGTAAGGCATCTTCAGCCATGCCTAGCATCTGTTGGCTCTTCAACTCCTTCTGCATAGTTTTGAAACCTGGTTAGAGTTGCAGTTTTTTTACCGTAAAGCTGATTAGTGAAAACTTTATGGTTTCTTGGTTTAACTAGCAGGGTTTCAAAAAAGTTTGTGAATGCTTAAAATTAAGTTTTGCGAGTGATATGTGTCTATCAGCCTTCTCAGATGTAGACAAATTGTTTATATGATTGTTTTCTTGGATTTTCTGGCCGGCAATAACACAATTAAAGTGCAAGGAAATTAAAAAGTATGCTACTTGTAATAAGACTTTTTACAACCCTCGGGTGGAATTACAATACCTAAATATATGACTTTTTTTATTGTTTTTTGGATAGAAAATAGCAAACATTTTAAACACATACATGTAAACAATGACTGCTGTGTCTCTCTCATCTGGGGCTGCATTCCTCCACTTGTTCCTCAATATGCTTGTATTTAGATGAGAATGCTGCTTCATTGAGCTCCTACTCAAATAAATATTAGACGGTCCTGTTTAAACACATTTAAAAGTGTGATTTTAACCTCCGGTCCAGCTCGTCCGTAATTCAAAAGAAACATGTATACATCCCAAATTGATAAAACCGAAACAAGTTTAGATCAGAATGTGTTAGTTATTTTTCATTCATTGTTTTAGTTAGCATCTTTCAAACTACACTATTTATTAATATATTAATCTAAATTTCACCAATGTTAATGTTTACAGCTGGCGGATTCCAAGATTGCAACCACATGAGTCTGTTGTCAGCCAATGACTGGTGCTATACTGTAGAAATTATGATGCTAATACAACTGAATTAAATGCAATACAGGCATGATGCTGCAGGAAGTAGCATGACAATAGCAAAAATTATATTAATGTAATAGAAAATATTTAGCAGTTTAAAGAAATTATACCCTGGAAACATTTTTAAATAATATTGTCAGGGTTTTTGTCCGTTATCGTGCGTCTCTGTTCCCTTGTGCCGGTTCCGGGTTTTCCCTTCACCTCGTGGATTGTTTCGTCAATGTTCGTCCCGTCTCTAATTTGTCATTAGTCCCTTCAGCTGTTTTCCCGCGCGTCCTCACTTATTAGTTTCCCTTTTTATACCCTTGTGTTTGTGCAGTTCTTCACGGGTGCATTAATTGTCTCTATGTGCGTTACGTAGTGATGTCTGTTTAGTTATTTTGTCAAGTGCTTAGATTACCAGTGATCTCTGTTATTTATGTTATTGATCAAGTTTGCCCCCTCGTGGGTCTTTTGTTTAAGCCATCTCGTTTTTTCTTTGCTTTATTTGATAATAAAGGAGTGTCTCAGGTCAAGCTGTCTCTGCGATTGAGATCTTTCATTTCACGCACACCCCCGATCGTGACAGAATGCACCCGTCCCTACAGATCTCAGCGAGCAGCTTGACCAAGGAGCCTGAATATGGTCAGCCAAGACTCACCCAACTCTCCGGTTGATGCGGATCCTCCAAGGGCTCAACAACGAGCTCGTCGTCCGTGGCCTGTCGCTGAGTTGCGGTGGACCTTTGGAGATCCCTACAGGGGTTTGGGTTAACGAGTCAGCCATCTCCACCTTCTTCATGGAAGGATTGGATGTTCCAGTAGACCAAGATGAGCTTATCACTTGAGGAACTGGAGCTATTGGAGGCTGGTAGACTAACATTCGTCAGCAGCAGTGTCAATATCCAGGAGGAGAGGTAGCGCTATATTATGACTTTTTTTCTTCTCGCGCACCCTCTTCCTGGCCTACTTACAGTGAGTCACTGGGGTCGAATGAGACACTGTTTCCTGAACCTGAGCAACCCAACAGACTCACTAGGAGTCAGAAGAAGAGGCAGAAGAGAAGAAGTCAAGGGAGACCAGTCACCAGCCAGAGGTGGGACCAACGTTAATTCTTTGGTCTTGGATGAAGTACTTGATATGGTCCCTCACTCTGGTGAGTCCGGATGCGGTGAGGCTTATCCCCAGCTTCCTCTGAGCGCCTCACTGTTGGGTTCCCAGACCCAGAGCAGAATGGCGACCGTAGAGAGACCTTCTCCACGCATTCTCCCAGCTGGTCTGCCTGCGCCGCCCCGGCGCCTGAGTCTGCCTGCGCCGCCCCGGCGCCTGGCGCCGCCGCCCGGCGCCTGAGTCTGCCTGCGCCGCCCCGGCGCCTGAGTCTGCCTGCGCCGCCCCGGCCTGAGTCTGCCGCGCCGCCCCGGCGCCTGAGTCTCCGCGCCGCCCCCGCTCTGAGTCTGCCGCGCCGCCCCGGCGCCTGAGTCTGCCTGCGCCGCCCCGGCGCCTGTGCCTGCCGGCGCCTCCCGAGCGCCGCGGCCCGCGCTGCCCTGTCTGCTCTTCGCCCGTGCCTGCGGCGCCTCCCGCGCCGCTGTCCTGCTCTTCGCCCGTGCCTGCCGGCGCCTCCCGAGCGCCGCTGTCCTGCTCTTCGCCCGTGCCTGCCGGCGCCTCCCGAGCGCCGCTGTCCTGCTTCGCCCGTGCCTGCCGGCGCCTGCTCTTCGCCGTACCTTCCGGCGCCACCCGAGCGCCGCTGCCCAGCTCTGCCGGCTCTTGCTCTCCGTTGCAGCCCGCCGGGTCCTGTGCTGTGCCAAGCCCTTCGGGGTTCCCAAGTACCGGCAATCCTCGTCTGGTGCTTGGCTGGCAATTTGGGGTCCTGCTCGAATGGCTGGCCTCGTCTGGGTCTCTGCTGGAGGTTCCCTGGCTGCTTCCTCCGGCTCCTCCATGGGGGAACCAGTGATTGGTGCTTCCCTGGAGATTTCTTGTCCACCTCTTCAGGGATGACGGGTGTCAGGTCTTGAACTCTAGGCTTTCTTGCCTCCGCGTCGGCCTGGCACCCCGGGACTAAGGTTTAGTTTGGGTTTTTTTGTCACCTGCTGTTTATACTTTCACGAAGCTCCGGTCAAGCGTTTTTTCCCATTTTGGGCGATTTTTATTTATTATAGTTAGGAATTATGTTATATGCTCGCTGTTTAATTTTGTTGTTTTTTATTGTGTATGTTCTTTCTGTGTTCTTGTGGTGTTTCGGTTGGAACGCCTGGAGGCGTTCCTTAGAGGGGGGGTACTGTCAGGGTTTTTGTCCGTTATCGTGCGTCTCTGTTCCCTTGTGCCGGTTCCGGGTTTTCCCTTCACCTCGTGGATTGTTTCGTCAATGTTCGTCCCGTCTCTAATTTGTCATTAGTCCCTTCAGCTGTTTTCCTGCGCGTCCTCACTTATTAGTTTCCCTTTTTATACCCTTGTGTTTGTGCAGTTCTTCACGGGTGCATTAATTGTCTCTATGTGCGTTACGTAGTGATGTCTGTTTAGTTATTTTGTCAAGTGCTTAAATTACCAGTGATCTCTGTTATTTATGTTATTGATCAAGTTTGCCCCCTCGTGGGTCTTTTGTTTAAGCCATCTCGTTTTTCTTTGCTTTATTTGATAATAAAGGAGTGTCTCAGGTCAAGCTGTCTCTGCGATTGAGATCTTTCATTTCACGCACACCCCCGATCGTGACAAATATAAAGAACACAACTGATATTTTATTTTGGTTAATAAGCGTCACGGTGGTGCAGTGGGTAGCACGGCCGTCTCACAACAAGAAGGTCGCTGGTTCGAGCCCCGGCTGGGTTAGTTGGAATTTCTGTGTGGAGTTTGCATGTTCTCCCCGTGATCATGTGGGTTTTCGCCGGGTGCTCCGGTTTCCCCACAAGTCCAAAGACATGCGGTGTAAGTGAATTGAGTAAGAACAATTGTCCATAGTGTGAATGAGTGTGTGTGTGAATGTTTCCCAGTGATGGGTTGTGGCTTCTGCTGCATAAAGCATGTGCCAGAAGAGTTGGTGGTTCATTCTGCTGTGGCGACCCCGAAAGGGAAATAGCCGACATGAAAATGGATGGAGTTAACAAAATAATGTTTAATACCGGCTAAATCAATACTGTAGTAAATTGCATTATTGGTCATATAATTCAGGAAACAAGTGAGAGAATAGCATTACCAAAGAATGTTTAGCAACTGCAAATTTTCTTTTGCAAACAAGAGCAAGAACATTCCCGCTGCATGATTGCATAGATAGGCAGACTCAACGGAGAATCCAAAGAAAGAAATCATAGAATGAAATGATGCAAGCAATCCTCACAATCTCATCATCCCTTTGGGTCTGGGGGAATTGTCTACAGTTGCTCAATTGCTTGGAGCATTCCATTCTCTACATTACTGCCAGTAAACAGTTTGTGTAAGAGTCACACTTGGATTGCGATATTTACAAAGACATGTCATATAATGGATTCAGACCGACATAGGAAAGTAGGTTATTTTTACAGTTGAGTGTTTTTTTTTTTTTTTTTACACAGTAGCTTAGATCCCACGCCTTCTTGCGTCCTGATGAGGATTGTTGTTTGTCAGAGTAATTAGGGCTAAATTAATTTAACATGAGGAAGCAACTTCTCTGCTTTGGGGGAGGAAATGAAATTGTGTAAGACTGATTAGCCTGGTTACATTGGGTGTCCCTTGTGATACTAATAGGAGAGAAAAAATCTGTCTGTCAAATGTTGAGTTTCCAAGCACTGCAGTGTCTACAATTACTATTTCTGTTGACTTTCTTAGCTCTTAAAAGTGCTTCATAGTTATGTCTGACCTTCTCTGGGTTCTTACACACATGCTATAAAAAGCTCAACTGGAACATATAATGGGGAAAAATTGTGCAAAGTGCAATTCTATGCGGATGGAAAGAACAGACACAAGACCGATAACCAACAAAATATCCAAGATATTTTTTTTGTACTTTGTTGTAATGCAAGTAGCAGGTGTAAAATGTGTACACGTGTAAAGAATTTTAAAATTTGTTGGAAACATCTCAATCTTAGCATTGAACATTTCTGTATATTTTATACAGAGTAAAATCTCAAATGCAATTATTACTTGTATTATTCAGTGGATAGAATAAAATAGGGCTCTCTGTAATAATCAAAACAGCCAATTGTTACCACATCAATGCAACATTAGTAAACAGTTTAACTAAATACATTTTAAGGTAAAGTTGAGAGCCTCAACTTTAAGTTAAGTGTTAATTAAACTCTATAAAGAGAAAGGCAAAATAGGCAATGAACACTTTACCCTCTGATGGAATCAGTGTTGGGACTGAGATGTTTAATTGGACCAGTCATCTCAGTAATTTGTTCAGTAATTGAACTGAGACCTCAAGTTCATTGATCTTGATTATTTGATTCTTGGAAATTATCTTCTCACTGTTATGGTCAATGGACAACTTAAATAGAGTTTTTTTTTTCTTTTAATCATAAGAAAAAATATCATGGTAGAACAAAACAAAATATGTATTGTTAGACTGTTCTAAGAGGAAGGAAAATAACTCTACAGGAAGTTAGTAATTATACTTGAGTTTAACAAGGCTGCACCATGTGATTATTATTTGTGGGAGAAAATGAAGCAGCTTTTGTTCAACTGATCCAGTAGCCAAGTAGCACCACGGGTATACAGATGCTGAGATATAATGTGAATACCTTTTGTGTTGCTTCATTATTAGTCAGCAAGACTTTGTGACTTCAAATATAGTAATTGCATATTGCCTCATATGCCAATATATTTAATTGATACATTTCTTGCAATAAATATAAAATAAATAAATTATAAACCTGCTTGATTGGTGTTTTGTTATATATATTATTGCTCATATCAAACATGTTTAATATAATGTATGAAAGGTGCAAATCAAATGACAATAATGAAACATAATAACAAAAAAATCACACAAATAAAAACAAAAACTAAGGAGTTTTTGAAGTGTTGAACATATTCCTAATTTGTTGACACCTATTATTTGTATTAACATAATGTGAGTTTTTCCTTTAATAGTATTCATGTTCTATTAAGCATGTCACAAAGTTGGTTGCACAAATAGTTTTAGAAGTTTATTTGTATTCTGGCTCTGTTCCATAATTTATGTATCCTCCATCCAAGTCAGAATAGAGTTTGCACTTAGTCCTTTTAGAGAGGGTCACTTTCCAATCTCAATTTAAGCCTGACTGACAATTTCCCTACCCAGACAATGGCATCTTGATTTCTTAAGACCTGTCTTTCAGCTCATTGTTGAGAACACACTGTCAGCATCTTGTGGACAGCTTGGAAGCTGGAATCCCACCTGTTAATGATGTGTGCATGGAGTGTGTTTGTGTCTGGCGTGTCACAATCTTGCGGCCCCCACTTCTGCTCCGCTGGTGCATGGAGGATGTTGAATATTTCAGAGCTTGTTTACCTGTCTCTCTCTCGGAGCAGCTGCAGATAGGTATTCACTCTAGCAAGGCACTGTCAATGAGACAGGGCCTATTCTTAACCCTAGCAGGACTGCAGGGTGAGTGACTATATTAGTGATGAATATTTCATTTCGAAGGGCTCATTCTTTATCCATCAAGTCTGAGAATATACAAAGTATTTGTGATTTTGTAGTTGCCTGTTTGGGCCTTATATGATATAAAAATACTTGGAATTCATTCAAAGTAATATTAAAATTGGTTGAATAAATCAAATCTAATCGGTATCTAATGAGAGGAGTATTTTTAAAAAAAACATGTTGCATGTCATGACAATCACGTGTAACACCTTTTGTTTGTTAATCTTGAGTCTAACGATAAACACATAATGGTAATCCCCTGTCCTCCATTGAGACCTACCAGCAAACTTTGGTTTATTAACAAAATAATAAGAATATATTTCCTCATGTCCATAGTTTGAGTTGTTGATGTTGTTGAATTCATGGTAAAATTCATGAATTCATGAGACGAGGGCGTCACGGTGGTGCAGTGGGTAGCACAATCAACTCAAAGCAAAAAGGTTGCTGGTTCAAGCTTCGGCTGGGTCGGTTGGCATTTCTGTGTGTGGCATTAGCTTTAGCAGTCAGTAAGTAACTAACATTGACAATGACAACTTAGTAGTAATATACCTTTAATTAAAATCTAATTAAAATGATAGTCAAGTTAAAAATTTGATTTTAAAATTTCTTTCATTGAAAAAAAATCAAGTTGATTTCAGCTTTGTACTTGAATTAAATTGGCTTTTGCAAAAAGTGAATAAAATAAATAAAATGCTTCAAATTATTCATTCATTCATCTTCATGTCGGCTTTCTTCCTTTTCGGGGTCACCACAGCGGAATGAACCGCCAACTCTCTGGCATGTGTTTTACGCAGCGGATGCCCTTCCAGCCGCAACCCATCACTGGGAAATGCTTCAAATTAATTCATTAAAATAAATTAATTTAATTGAGCAGATAGCTATTTTTTTTTAATTACATATTGTTTGATGCTGAAACAGCAGTTTTTTTTACTGAACTGCTTTTCTGTCAATGCTTTTACAAACAAGCATGTAATTATCTGTCTATTCCACTGCATTTAGCTGCACAATTCAAGTGGCGCATCATTTCACATTAAATTGCTAATGTGATGTTAACTATAACCTCGAGAATAATGGTGTATAACCTACTTCTACATTACAAGTGTAAAAAGCAGCTAAAAAAAAAAAAACAGGACTACCTACAGTGTATAATCCCTGGAGATAACATCAAAAGCACTGTGGAGAACAATTTAGCTGCATCCTTCATGCAACACACCTGATTCTAATAATTAGGCTTCTCTTGGCGTGTTTGACGCTACAGAAAACAGTTTTTTACATTGTGCTTTCAATGTTTTGCAATGCAAACAGCAAAGAAAAATGTATTAATAGTAACAAATAATCCAGTAAATCAGAAGTAAAGTATACAAACTAGTGGCTTGAAGTTGCATCTGTTTACACCATTTTTAACCATAACCCTATCTCTACCTTTTTGAAATTTGGAATATTAAGTCATTGCCTCCATTAATGCATATTTACTCTTATTTTTACATTTATTTGTTTTAGATACTATTTAAACCAGGCAACTAGACACCTGTACTACAGCCACATCCATCATGTGGCTCTGTGGACACATTTTTGAGTACTGGCTACCCCCACTTTTAGCTTTAACTTTGTCAGAAACCTATGTGTGATGTCATGAATACTCCATCCATGTTATATACAGTTATTTAACTGCTTCTTTGTGGGCACGGGCTAGCTATTTGTTAGCTTTTATTAATTGATAAGTGTATAGATTGTACTTCTACAGCAACAGCTGATCTGTAAAGCTCAGATATATAGATGTTCTTGATAATAAACAGACCATTACAAAAGGCAATACTGACCCTGAACTAAAAACCCAGATTTACTTTTTTTCTTCCTTTAATTAGACATTTTTATTTAAATACCTTTAATTCTGAGTTTGTGTCTTGGTTTGAATGATTAGTCGGTTTGTCTCACACTTTCCAATACTTAGTTTAAAACTTTTCAGCAAATCATCAAAACATATCATCTTAATAAATGAATTTAATTATGGATAACATGCTGGCAGCCCTGTAAGGTGTTGTAAACCTAAAACGATTCAACAGCAGTAGAATTTCAATGTATACCTTGCACCAGAAGTCAAAGAATGAATATGTCACTTTCTTACCTGTAATTATTCATCCATGTCAAAAAGCTACATTTAAGGAGTAGCATGTGAGAAAATGAGAGTTGTACGAACAGTTAATGACACAAAGGTGACTATGCCAGGTAGAGTGTTTTACCCTGCTCTCACGCTTTCCCAAAAAAAAAACTAACCAAACAATTCAGAATCACTGTAGGGGCTGAACTTTGCTCTGCTGCATGCCTGTGTAATATGAAAAAAGTTGTCGCTAATGGAATGACTGATTTTACAGCACTGCCTCTAAAATTATGCACTCATCAAGGACGAATGCAGCTGGGAGATGCTAATGGTATGCTTTGATGTTTGATGGGTTTTCATGAAGCAAGAATGGAAAATCACAACGATTACTGAAAGCCTTTTTAGACAAATGAGACTCTAAGTGAGATGAACTCTGTATCAATTTAATTTAGCATGTGACAGATTTAATGTCTCAGACTTCTATTCAAATTATTGTTTGTACTCAGCTTGAGTTTGGATTTCAAGGACAAGAGGAGAGCTGGTCTTTTGTTCTTAAAGTTTGCAGCCTCATTTTTTTTGTTTTCTCTTCATAAAATGCCCAGAGCATCTGTAAGCATCTTGTTCCATGTGGTTTTGAGAGTGCAATTCATGGTGTCGTGTTGGTTTTGACTGATTTATGATTGGGTCTCCTGAGGTCCTCAAAGCCATGGAGCTGGCATCAATACCATTAAAACTGTGCTCTTTGTAAACAAAAAGATAAAGGGATATTTGGAGTGTAGTTTCAATCCCCTTTTTCTTGTTTAATGCATGTAGACACCTTATTTCAAAATGCATAAAGCTTTCCACTAAATATTCCAGCAGCCATATGGGTTTTATGTTCCGTTTTTATTATTCTTAAATTACAGAATGTCCAATTGAATGTCGTGAATGATTTCTGCATTTACACTAGTTTAAACTATATAAAATGAGAAGAAAAAAAATATATCATAGAATAAGCTACTTTTTTCAAATAATGTGCCATCAACTACAATTGATGTGTTAAAATATCTTAAATAAAGGTGTGTTTTTGTGATGCTAAGTTTAAAATATGACAAGATATTTAAAATAAGGCAGGATTTATCAAGGTGTCATGAAAGGATTGATTTCTCAAAAGCCACTAGAAATGTGAATTTTTACCCCTTTAGAATGAATCATTTATTAATTTACAAAATAATTAATTAATTTGTTTGGTGTGCTTCATCTAGGCTGTTTGTTCACTTTAACCAAAGTTGCCAGGCTTGCATAGTGCCACACAGATGTGTCAGTTTTAGTGCCATAACATTAATGCCAGAACAAGCTATCATCATCCTTCCTCTCATGCTTTCCAGATCGACTAACACACGACATGCTGTCTGCACTTGTGTCTGTATTAAGTGCCGAGGCCACAAGTCCTGATAGGTGGTGCAACGTATAGCCATATTTATTGTGACAGTTAAATTATAACCTTGCAGTGCAGTCATCCTTCACTTCACACTGCTTCAAATCAGGGCTCAGGGTTCACATCATCATCTCACACACATTCACACAACCTTTCAGGGGGAAGCTTTAGTTGCAATATATAGCCAGCGCAGAGGGTTTTTTTCTGCTATTTCTGGAGGCAACTTAGGTTAAAGTTGGCTTAGTTAAAATGTTTTATTTGCATTCAGACTTGAACTCTCTTTGGCCAGACACACCTCAATATGTAACAATCTATTGGAAAAATAACAGTACTTGATTGTACTTGATTGATGTTACTAATTATCATTTTAAGAGAAACTTTAAGTAAAATAAGTTTATTTTATTGACTGTAACAAAGTGAAGTCTAAGGGTAAGGCCAAATTGGGGCTAATCTCAATGCAAATCCTTATCGTAATTGAGCAACGATTTGTTTTTAATTTCCAAATAATGGCCAGGATCAAGGGAGAAAATAAAAAGTTTGCCAGACAAAATTTCACCCTCCACCAATGAATGTGAATGTTTTGTTGACATGTGAGGGGGTGGTGATGTTACATAAATGTACGACTTGAGGGCACTCTTCACTCTCTCGATGAGCTTCTTAGTAGTATCTAAGAAGAAGAGCCAGGAACAGAAAATAATACCTTGACAGGAAGGCATTCGATGTTGCTCTGTAGCACTAGCATGTGGTCAGAAACTTTTCTTTGCTCCTTGGTGCCATCAAACAACAAGGGGTTCACTGGACCTGGGCGAACAGCCCTCCGTGGTTCAGGAATGCAAAGACACCAATGAATATAAATCGCCCCAATGTAGCCAGACTTTAATGGTGCAGAAAAAGTGGTTGTTTTAACCAAAATGTTTGTAAGTTACACAATATGCATAGTTTCTGTCATACATTTTTCAATAAATTAAGCAAGAAAAAACATTTTTCTTTTTAAAACAAGCATTCTTTGTTTGCTGTTTAAATAAGTACTGAATGTAAAACATAAGCAGGCACTGAGGAAAGGAGCAGAGGACCATTTGTGTCTTCAAATCATGCCTGAAATGAGGTCAGAAGTTCCACACTCTATGCAACGGGAACAAACTTTACACAAACTAACAGTTCAATTTCCTTTCACACTGCTCTTTTTGCATAACCACTTGATTAATTACCCCAATTAAATTAATTTCTGTAAATTTTTTAGATGTTAAATACAATTATTTACATTCATTATCCCCAATTATTTACTTTTACATTTATTTTAAAACCAGATGTGGTTCCACAATTCTGGGTGCACCACATATGCATGTATGTAAATATGCAGTAAATGGAACATTAAATACCTGTATGTGGTTTGACTTCTTTTATGCCTGTTGCAAAACATGAACTTGATTGCAAGGCTTTTTAGCTGAAGGAAACGGGTAATGATTGGCTAGTGCGATAACTCTTTCACAGCAGGAGCTGCCGACTATTAGTGAATGTGTGTGGCAGATCTGTCCAAAGGATGTCCTGCACAATACAACACACTGCACTGCACCACTTTATCAAAACCTTTTAACCAATGAGATAACAAGTGGAATGCAGAGGGCCATTTTGCTCACATAATTTCCTTTGAAAATTCCTTGAAGTTCCTCAAGAAAGGAAGCATATTGCTGACTGTGACCAGAAATGCAACCATTACATGGAAAAGCTGAGATGCTCAACACTGTGAGGCAGATGTATATTTTATTAACTTACAACCCTGACCTTTACATTGTCTGGCTGGGATTCTACAGGCAAGTCTGTTAAATAAAGTGAACGGGTCTCTCATTCAGCCTTGAGCAAGGTGCATGCAGTGACGTGAATTGATAATGTGAGTTTTAGGACTTAAAGGTTTTCAGAGGAGAAAAGGTTAACAGACTGGATAACTCAGAGTAGATCATAAAATGAAAGGCTAATGCCATTTGGAGATCTGGAAAGTGGTGGGTTAAAAGTGTGGGTAAAAAGAGAGTGAATTCATGTTGACAATTGGACCCTCATGTGGTTACAGAAATGAGTAAATGGATTGCATTACCCATGCTTCTTGAGTGGACACTTAAAACTTTTGAAATACTTGCCTGTTAAATTTTTGTCAAAGCAGTTACAAAGTGTGTGAATCCGAGTTCTGGAATACCAAGCTTATTGCGAAATAGAAGACATTATTTATTGTATTAATAAAAATAAATAAATACTATGAAAAAAACCTATTCATAACCTACAAGATAGTTTGACCTCCTCAAGCACATTCTACCAAGAGAGATTCTTTTATATTTCTGTCATGCCGCTTTTGCTGTCCACCAACAGCTATGATGATTTTGCTAGTTGTCTCATTTTGCAATATACATCACATTTCGTCCTGTGCAAACCACACGCTAGTAATTTTTTCCTGAGACAACTCATCAAAACGATATCAGATTATGTGGTGACTGTTCAATATTAATTGTCCAAAAAATATAGTGGGAGTCTCAGTGGTGAGTAACATGGTCGTCTCACAGCAAGAAGATTTGAGCCTTGGCTGGATCGGTTGGCATTTCTGTGTGGAGTTTGCAAGTACTCCCTTTGATTGCGTGGGTTTACCTCAGGTGCTCCTAAGGACATGTGATATAAGTGCATTGAGAAAAAGCAATTGTCCATAGAGTGTGAATGAGTGTGTGTGTGAATGTTTCCCAGCAATGGGTTGCGGCTGGAAGGGAATCCGCCACGTAAAACATCTGCTGGAATAGTTGGCAGTTCATTCCGTTGTGGCGACGCCAAAAGGAAAAATGCAGACAAGATAATGGATGGATGGAAAAAATAAAGTTTTTCATGTCATTCCATTTCTGGAGTCACAAATGGCCAAAGAGTGTTAATATTTGCAGATGCTCCCAATTGGTTGATGTTGTTGCAAACATTCAGATTTTCAATTTGTTTATGAAGTACAAATCCAGGACGAATAATTAATTGCACTTCATTCATATCCTTCATGCTTCTTTGCTCATATGCTGCATCCTAAGGAGTACTAGACTGCTTTTTCACATTGACTTAAAATGTAGATCACTTAATCAATGTGTATAGTGTGAACACAATGTTAAAGTGACCAGTTGGCCAGATACAGAGTGACCCAAACCCCGAATATGTGCTCTGCATTTAACCCATCCCCGTCTACACACAAAGCAGTAAACAAACACATCGTGAACACACACTCTGAGCAGTCGGCACACGAGTGCACCACAAGGCCACCACAGCTGTGGTTGTTGAAGATGAGAGAGCAAGTGTTTCATCACTCACACCACCTTAAAACTTAGTGAATCTCGGAATTGAATCAGCGACCTTCTGATCACAAGTCGATCTCCCTTTTCACCAGACCACACCTACCAGATATAACTAAAGCAGATATTAACACTATTTACAAACATTCATTCATTCATCTTCATGTCGGCTTTATTCCCTTTCGGGGTCGCCACAGCGGAATGAACCGCCAACTCACTGGCATATGTTTTACGCAGCCCATCGCTGGGAAACATTCACACACACATTCACACTTTAACACTATGGGCAATTATTCTTATTCAATTCACTTATTTCGCATGTCTTTGGACTTGTGGGGAAACCGGAGCACCCGGAGAAAACCCACGCGATCACGGGGAGAACATGCAAACTCCACACAGAAATGCCACCTGCCCCAGCCGAGCCTAGAACCAGCGACCTTCTTGCTGTGAGACGACCGTGCTACCCACTGCGCCACCGTGACACCTATTTACAAACAAAGTCAATAAAATGTTTGTAGAATTGTAAAATTCAAACTCAAGTACGTTTTTTTTATTGTAATTCTTTTAGTTTAATCTGGTTTAAATGAGATGGGATTTATCGCGCGCCCAGAAAAAAAAACAGTAAACGGTCAATCAATCTGGGTGTGTTGGGCAGGCATTACATGTAAAAGTGCTATTTCATTACTTGTACATGTGCTATTTCAACAAAGCTAATTTGATTATGTAAATAACAATTAAAGACACACAAAAAGCAGCAAATAGTAATACCTCCAGAGTTGTAGGAAAAATAATGAATGGACTATGTTTATTTTAAACCCTCTGAAGAACCGAAAACTCAGCGCATTGAATCATTTTAAAGCTCCCCAAATATTTAAAATAAATATATACAATATATCTAGCGTATGTACCGGTTTAGGGCAAGAGCAATCTTAAACCACATCAAAAACCAAGTTATCCATTAGTTTCAAAATCCAAAAAGACAAACCAGAGACGTTTACATACAATGAGCAAGCATGAAAGTGATTGTTTTGGTGAAGTGCCAGAGTTCTCATGCATGAGTGAATTGTGCTAATGAGGAAGTGGAGCAACAATTAGAGACACATGGACCAATGGGGGAGTGCCAAGTCTAGTGGAGCAGAGGGGAGCAACAAAGAGCATAACACAGGAACAGGAAGTGATGTCTTGCATGATGTAACATTTTTAACAGATACCACAGAACATAAATTATTTAACCACTATGGTGTTAAAAAAGGAGTGACACCCCTTTTACAGAAAACTGCAAGTTTAAAGTTATAAACAAAATAGCTTTATAAAATATAGACAAATCAATTATTATCATTAACTGTTTGTGATTCACCTCACAGTGAGCATTACATCCCATCATTACTTTTTTAAAGTTAGTTATTCGATTGAGCAAAAGTATGTTCAAAGTTCTTTTGTGATGTAAAATCATAGACAATATATTAAATGTTTAAAATACTTTACAGTTATTTCTTTCTTTCTTTATTTTGCCTTTGTGTCTTCCACCATTGAATTATGGATAAACTTTAATCCACATTCCCTGCTGTAAGTCTGAGTGTATGAGCCTGCTAGAGTCATTTAGAAACCAGTAGGTGAAAGATGTGATACTGGAAGGAGAAGCGCTCTCATCACTCTCTGTGGCTGATAATGTCAGCAAGTGGGGACAACAGGAGCACACAGGTGTACTTAAAAAGCTGGCAAGTCTGCCTGACTGCCGATAAGCAGAAGAGTCTCAAGGTAGAGGATAGATATGGGATTATTATCCATGATAAAGGCTCTTTACACAAATGCACTGCACAAATGAGAAGGCGTGGCATTAGGTGTATGTCTTTTACCACAAAGACTGTTAAACAGCAGTGTAAATTTAGCCATTGTGATGACCAATTTTCTTATCCATATTTTCAATCTATTACTTTAAATATTACTCTTATTTACAGAAAGTAAATGCATACTCACATCATAAATTTTTGTTCCTCGGTCCACACAAATTTGTCTTTAAAAAGGAAGTTTGGGATATGACACATCTGTAGGGATAGTTTAAGCCTTCATTATTGTTACTCCAACAATAATGAGTTAGCAAGACCCATTGCATAACAAGTTTATGTTAAAATGTACAATGGATGTTAATGTATGATTTGTACATGTATATGAGAACAGGAAAAAAATACAGAATTTAAACACTTTTAGACCTGAAAAACATCCCTTCCCTTTCGGGGTCGCCACAACAGAATGAACCGCCAACTCTTCTGGCACATGTTTTATGCAGCGGATGCCCTTCCAGCCACAACCCATCACTGGGAAACATTCCCACACACACTTATTCACACTTTAACACCATGGACAATCGTTCTTACTTGATTCCCTTATACCGCATGTCTTTGGACTGGAGAAAACCCACACAATCACAGGGAGAACATGCAAACTCCACACAGAAAAGCCAACCGACCCACGAACCAGCGACCTTCTTGCTGTGAGAAGACCATGCTACCCACTGCTCCACCGTGACACTCTGAAAAACATGTAATTATTATAAATATGTGTGTGTTGTGGGGGAGGTAGGGGTTATGATTTGTATTCTTCATAGGAATTGAAGACTGGTGAGCTTCAGTTTGAAATCAATCAATCCATCAATCATGTTTTTATATAGTGCTTTTTCAGCAGTTGCTTTTAAAGCAGCTACACAAAATCCTAGTGTGGATCAGATAGAGTAAATAGGAGTTCCCTCTGTGAGGCCCCTGGGAGCCTCGCTGACTGAGGCAGGTGTTAGTCCTCTCCCCAGCAAATAGAATATACAAAAGTTTGTGGGACAATTGCTTGCACCATTTGTCTTTTAATGATAACTGAAAACAGTACTTACTGACACAAAAGGGTTAAAATCAACGCAAACAATACATTGGTTAAAACCTTCAGCTTTGCACTTCATTTTACAATTTATTTATGGAGCATCTAATTTATGTTAAAGCGCCAAAATGTCAAACTTAAGAAATATATATAAATTTAGATTTCGAGCTAGCTGAATTTTTCTGCAGTGAAGTAAGTTTTGACCTTAGCTTTATATGTTACAAGCTATTTCTACTAAGGAAGTTTCAGTTTTGGAAGATTGCCCAGCTTGCCTTGTTTAAGTGTAAATACATGTGAACATTCCTTTACAAACCATGAGTCATAGTCATATTTGAATTTTTAGGCTATCCTTGAACTCCTGGATGCTGTAACGTTGAGACATGGACGTAAGGTATGCTTTGTGTCCATTTAATAAAAGAACTCATCACGTTGTCTTTTCACAGAGATGGAACTTCAACTTTGGGACCCTTGCTTTTGCTGCTAGGATCTAATTGGATTCTTGCTGGTTGTCAGAAAAAAGAGAGATGAAATACTCCAGGACAGGTGAGCACATTGAGCAAAACTGCTGAGTCCTAAACCATTTCCTCTATTCAGGTTGCAAAACTCTACTGGATGGAGCCTAGCAGTCTGAAATTTCTGAGAGATCACTGAAGACAAGCTGCTCTTAACTCAATGTACAATTATGAGCTCTGTATTTAATCAAATGTAGTCACCTGCATAACACTTGGTCAAATCCCACATTTCACTAGTTTTTAAGCCTGTTTAATTGTAACTAAATCCCCAGTTCACAAAGCATGCTTTGATCTTACAATGAGCTGTAGATAAAATTCAGTTTCATTGACAGGGACCCCTATTAATCTAAAAGGTTTATTGTATTTAAAGTAACTTAAAATCATCTCTAAAGGTTCTCAAAATGAGCTCTGTGTATTTTATCCTAATTCTCTTTAGAACTATTTGAATTGGTAACTTTGCTGCTACTGCTCAATTGCTTTCTCACACGGAGTCCTTGCAACATTTAGCAGTGTAATTGTAAGTGTTGCTCACTATCACACACAGGCGAACTTGGGCACACACACAGAGACATAGTCTGTGATGTACGCCCATTGTGTTCTAACTCCTCCTGTGTAATCAATCCATATAATTACATTGTCGTCTTCTTCCCCAAAGCTTTAATCAAGCTGTGCGATGTCCTGGATCTCTCATGCAGAAAAAGAGGCAGAGAAAAGAGAAGCGAGGGAGACAAGTGAGTGATTTGGTCTGAATGTTCAAATATGTGAGAGGGCGATATTATTTTGGTATGAGTGAGATTATATATATCATCCCATCTGTGTTTTGGTGTTTCACTGAGAGAAACTGGGCAATAAAACAAGTGGACATGCTGACTAAGTCAGAATAACTTTCCCCATGAAAGTAAAGAGGGATTTTACATCTGGTTGCTCTGACCAGTGATGAAGAGATCATGTTTTTCAGATCAATAAGATAACCTTGCAGTTGCATAATCCAAGGCTGAGAAACATAGCTTACCTGCAGACATGTACAGAAATAAACACATTCTGTTTTACAAAATGTTCTTTGGTAAAGGTATTAATTCTAAAATTTTCTCCATTAAACTCCCAAAATGCCTTCAGCCTTGCTGAAAAGTATTGAACTTGTCAACATTTTCTGTTACACAAAACATTGTTAACACTGATTACAAATGCAAGATATAGATTTTAAATGAACATTACATGTGAACAAGTTTTACCCTCATATAGTTTGATGTTTGTTCCTTTTGGACTTTAGCCATATGTTTGTTTGCCAATAGACCCCGGCCAAATGCACGTTCCCACACAAGCCATCCCAGGTAACTCCATGTTGTCCTTGCTTTCAATGTGACTTGCTTCCATGGTTGCTTTCATGTTTTATACAGTTCCTTTAATGTTTTAAATTTCTTCTGTCTTCCATGTTTGTTAGTTTTTTTTTTTGCTTCTTTTCTGGATTTCTTCTGGCTTTCCCTTTCTTTCTTTCTTTGCTTACTTCCTTACTCTTTTACCTATTTTTTCCTCATTCATTCATAAAATCCTTAGTCCTTAGGTCCGTCCTTCCTTCCTTCCTATATATAGTTATAGTAATAATTATGGAACACTGAGCTATGGTAACATGGCTAGACTAGTGTCTGTCTTTATTAAAATAATTTGAAAGGATTTGAAACACCTTACATCTACACCATAGCTACTCAGCATTCTGTTCTATGGGATATTTTTTCATTTTCATTTATTCTTGTAAGCTTGTTTTTGGACTGTGTAAGGCCTACTGTAAAACCTCAGCGAGAACTCTACTGAGAAAATGTGCCAGTTGGTTTGAACCCATTTAATAGTTTTGCTAAATTTGGAAATTACACAAAATCAAACTCATTTATATTTTTTTGCTTAAGCTGATAAAAATATTCTTAAAATATGTTGCTACATACATAAAAAAGTACATCACATCATTTCCTGTATTTAAGATAATTTAATTGTTAAGACCATTAATACACTTGTGAGTAAAATTACCTCTATCCAGGGTAAGATCGATTATACTCTGGATAGAGCACAAAAATACTCAGACTAAGTTGATTAATGAGCCTGAATCTTTTGTAGTGTATTTACAGTTTGCTATATATGGCCCGCAGCTCTTTTTGTGCCTAACATTTATATCCAATAATATGTTTTTAAAATTAAAGTTGAAGGGCCCAGTGTTTATTTCAGAGGCAAGATATGTTGCCATAATCTGTACTCTCAGGTTATTTTAAAACCAGATGGATGTTGGCTCAAATGAAATTGGCTTCGTTAAATTGAAATAAACATTTGAAAAGCCACTCTGAGAATTGCAATTACTACATTTGAAAAACACACACAAAAAACAACAAACAAAAAACTAATTTTCTGGAGCCGAGAAAAGTTGTGACTGTGCAAACATACTCCAGCCAAACACTTCATCCATGATTCATATAGGTAATTCGCCCAGCTGTTAATCAAACCCATGATTGTAATGCTTTCAAGAAGCCCTTGAATAAAAGGAGTATTTGAATGGATTGTGCATGCAAGCATATGCAGCTCCTGCATTGCTGCTTGTCAATAGTCTGGGAAAGCAGTGGACAGCAGTAGCTGGTTTATGGTCTGTGACAAATGTCTTGCCTTCTTTGCTCCCTCATCCTTAAATGCGTTCAGCGTCTCTGAAAAGTTTCCTCCCTCTCTCTCTCTTCCTCTTCCTCTCTCTCTCTCCCTTCCAAGCCTGCAGGCCTTCAATTCACCATAACATTGTGCTAATTCAGCTCTCTAGTTTGATTTTTAGGTCTAAGGTTTAGCCACAATAATGACATTCCATCCACTCCAAAGCAAATAATAAAGTCTGTCGACATGCATACTCCATAATATCTTAACCAAAAAATCTATCCGTTTTCACTTTCCCCAAACAAGAGTAAAAGCTATGTGATCTTTTTATTCAGCGGACACCAATATCATTCAAGTTGTACTGTATTTCCTGATGCTTAAATATCACCCTTTCACCCAAGATAATCCATTCAACTTGGGTTTTCATTATTGTGAGTGCTTGTCCTCCAATATTGATGTATTGTCAAAACATTTTTTTTGTTATCATGGCTCTCCCCTGCACCTCTAAATTGCCCTTGTTTAACAACTTACTTTTGTTTCATCAACAGTCTGCTCAGCTCACAAGACAAGGGCAGAACACGGTCACTTGAACATGTTTCCTCTGAGCTCTGAAGATTGCAAGATTGTGGGATGTTGTCTCTCATATTTAATCTGGTCCAAGTACATTTGATCTAATCTTGTTCCAGACTGGCTTCCACTCAGAAAAGTATATGCTTATCCAGCACTATAGTGTAAACAGCCTATAAATGTATTTAATGAAAGCGTTGAATTAACCGAATTTGAGAGTGACGTGAGGCAATCACTTTTGAGATGTATTTTTAAGGCACCTGTCATCTCTTCAGAGTTTGCCTTTAGGGTGGACATGGAATAGAAGTAAGGTTCAATTTTGACTAAACCTTGACAAAACCTGATTACTCACTGAAAATAATTGTTATGGAAATATGTTGCCTTGAGCAATGTCTGGAAATGTGCTTTTGTCAGAAGAACGGCTGGGCTGATTTTAAAAGATCTAATTTGCATGCTTTACAGTCAATTAGCTCTTGAAAATTTAGGATTTGCAATTTGAAGTGTACACTGCATTTCTTTCATTGAAATGCTACGAACATTATTTGCAATGGAAGAACATCACAGACCAACACAATATGGTATCAAAGGTTGTCCATTTTAATATTAAGAATATGGTGATGAGGAGGGTCTTCTGAGCAGTAAAGAAAGCTGACTAAGTAACCATTTAAGTAAAGCACCATGTCTGCCTCTGCCCTTAGTTTACATTGTAGATAGTAATGTTATAATATTGCTGGCAATGGAATTGATACCTTGAGTTTTGGTGAATTTTTCTGAAAATAAAATTTTGTAAAGACACATTGAAGACAACTGTTTTAAATTTGAATAACTCAATTGACAAATTGTACATTTGAATGTGATAGAAGAGAATTGTGGGTTTTGTTGGTTTGAAGACAAAGTGAAATCGTCATAATGAGTACTCCCTAAGTGTACCAAAAATCAGGTTAGGTAATCAGTTAATGTAAGTTCAGAAGAAGCTTGTCATATAATTGATCAACTGCTCAAACGGTTTCAATACAAATAAATGAAACAGACAATTTTTTTAATATTTCTGAAAGCAACTTTTGCCACTCTTTGACAAAGTCTGTTGCTGCAGTGTTCCAGTCACTTCCTGGTCCTGGACCCCTAATTTAGACATCATGCTTACTGCGCTTCTCAATAGCCCACAACTTTCACTTGTAATACTATCAATTATAACTACAAGACAATTCATAAAATGCTCCTTTAGGATTACCAGCACTTTAGCTGTGTCTGACTGTCAGTGTGCTAGAAGAAAACAAAGACTGTGAGACTCCATCAAAGACTCCTGCTAATCCCTAATTTATAGTTCAGTGTCAAGGTGATGTGAAGCAGATGCGGGAGACAGGCTTGGCAATGATAGCACCTGTTTTCCTGTTCTCTGTGACTGTGCTGTTCAGCACTAATAACTGTAGGATGCTAACAAGTGGTCACTTTTAGGTTTCGCTGTAGTGACTTCAGATGTTCAGACCTCAACACTCATGTTTTGGATTGAAACGGAGTGCATTGGGTTGGTGTCGGCTCTTATTGCTGTAGAAAAACACAGATTTTTGTGTGTCTGCACCTCTTCAATCAATTACGCAACTTCTCTTGTTTGTCTCAGCATTTTATGTGTTGACACTCAGAAACATGGATTCTAAACCACACTTATTGTTTTTTTCTGTGAGACAAATTTAAGATTTTGAAGAGGATAATGTCAATCATCCAATTGCGGACAGTGCAGAGGACAAACCACTGGCAATGAGGAGCCTCGATATTCAAATCTAAATTGGGCTTAAATCAGCCGCTGCTTTAGACGTTCTGTTTCTGGCCACATCTCAGCCTGCCTACTGTCTCCAAGTGAGATTGGGGTATAAGGAAGCTACCTTTGGGGCTTTGTGAAAGATTGACAGTCTTTACTAGAGCATGTGAAAGAGTTCACTCACTCAGTCCTCAAAAGGACAGCCTTCTGGACTACACTTGATATAGAGCTTGTGATCGTCTGTTGACAAGACATATCCTCCAGATCCAGAAGAATAGCTTACCCATAATTTTTAAAAAGATGGTATTTTTTGTTCTTTCAGGCAGTGGCACATAGCTCTGTGCTTAAACGGGAAGGCTTTCTAAACTATGCTGGGTACTGTGGTTTTTAAGAGAAGAAGCTCTATACTGTCCTATCACAAAAAGTTTCCTTTGATTCGCACCATCAGTACACAGGTGGGGTTTGCTAATTTACATAGCACAATGAAAGAGCTTTGTGTGATCTGTCTGCTCGAAAGGAAATTCCAATAGTTATGTTAAACATGGATGAAGTGACAAACTGAAATGGAAATCAAATATTTAAAGATTTCAATGGTTAGCTTCCGTTATAAATTACAACGAGAAACGTTAAAATGAGCATGTACGTGTGAGAGAAAAAGATTACTGATGAACTGACTCTTTTATTTTTGTTGAAAACTCAACATTATCCTGATGCTAAACCTTACATTTGACATTGAATATTGCTTTTGATCTGGTACTTATTTTTCCATTCATTGAAAGGGATGCGTTATTGTGGTTCATTCAATGTTGCTATATACTCACACTGCACTTTTCATTTTGACCTCGACGGTAAGACTCTTGTGTATTGATCTGACTGAATCAGTCATAAATCTCACAATGCAATCAATACAGACCACTTGAACTCCAAGTTTATCCTCATACTGAGCCCCGCAACACTATTGTATACAGAATGTTAAAGCTGGAATAGAGCCAGTACAACAGGGTTAATGAATGGGAATGATTTCTGTAAAACATAAATTGTTATAGTTTTAAGGCAAATAAATTGACGATGAATAATCAGTAAAGCATTTAAAAATGTGAAGGGAGCAAATTTGGTCTGACTTGTCAAGTTGGCCACTGGTTTGTTGTGAATAGAACAACAAACCAGACAAGCACTGACAACGACATCAGTTTCACCACTTTTAAATTTTTTATGTATTTAAATTAATTCCCTTACTTACTTATCATTCGTTTTATTGCTACCTTGTATTTTGTACACTTCAGTTTATTATATTTATATTTTTGTTAATTTTAGGTTAAATAACATTTGTCCGTCATTAAAGAAACACATCTCAAACATGTCACTCGGTCAGTTACCCCCAAAGTCTCCCAAACAATTATTTTTTTTCTCCTTTTAATACAACTTTAATATCATATTTTTAAATTAATTCTGGTTGATAAGGGAGAGCCATGTCAAGGTCCAGACTTAAATAACTTTATAATTATGTATTGCAAAATAACTTAAACAACATTAAGTTATCTTAGCTACGCACAGGCAGTGTGTTCTCGATTTGTCAAAATCATCTGCAGTTAACTTGTGTAAAGTCACATGCACTGTAGTAATACTAACAACTTGTTTTTGGGATAGTGTATCCCTTATTCCATAGAGTATCCACTATCTCATAGAGTATGTTCATATGTTCTCCTTTTCAATAATATTATATATAATCCCCTTATAATTCACAGCCAAGTTAAACTATGATAATAGAAAAAAATCATTCTTTTCATATAAAGTGTAACCTCCATCACAACATGAATTTTAATGACATGTCAGAGCTTGTGCATAATTGCAGTAATTTCAACACAAATGTGAAAGGATTTCTTCTTATCTGGTCTTTGTGTTTTATTTAGCTTTAACAATTCTGATGAACTGCCAACAAGAAAAATGCTGAGCGTGCCAGCTTTTCACACTTTTAAGTTTTCAGGAATATTAGTCCACAGTATTCTGTGTATACACAGAAGCACGCTTACATAGAATAGGTGTATTTCCAAAGGTGACTCCTCACACATTCACTCCATTTAAATCCAAATATGTTTTGTTTAGTAATAAAAAATGGCTTAACAATCTATCTATGGACAAAATAATCATTTTAACACAAAATTTAATCACAACGCTCTACGTACAGTACACCATGTTTAATTAATTAGTGTTGATTGGTTAAGACTAATATTATAGAAATTTAGTATTTTGTTGAAAATGCAAGTGTTTAGCCTATTTGTGTTCTTTTTCTGAAAAAAAAATTGTCGTTTTGGGGATTAAATAGTTTGGTGGCCTATGCCACATGGTTTCTTTCTTCAAAGCACAGCTTGTGGATGAGAAACAATCAATATTGTATTTTACCTAAAACTATTGCTTAAGTCAATAAAAAAAAAAATTCTACTGATAATATTATGGTATATTCTGAAAACATATGTACAATATGTTGTGATTTAAGTTCTTAAATATGTGACTGTAAACAGACACTCACATGTAGACATAGATGCATAATGCATTACGACTGTGGGAGTGAATATATTTTCCATTTCAACCATGTGAACCTCATTTTCCATAAAGGATAAAACCATTAAAATGGACCATGTCAGAATTTCTTGCCGCTGTAAATGCCTTCAGCATGATTGATTGGCACAACAAATGCACATTTGCATTCATTTTACGCATGAGCTGCTTTAAAAAAATAGAAAATGAATAGTGAAAACTTTAGAAAACAAATCTGTGGAATTTGGTCAAGGGCACAGCTCTAATCGTTTCATCCATAACTCATTTTATGCAGACTGATGAATGTTGCATTTGAAGAAAAAAAGGGCTCTTTATGGAGGCAGAAACTGCCACTTACAGCCAAGCATGGAAAATGCAACCTTTAGAGAGTGGGATAAGAGTTGCCTACTCTAGGAGGGAAACGAGGTGCAGGGACACCTCAGTAAATGTTAATTGAAATGACCTGGCAGATTTATGACAGGGAAAGAAGCTGTTAATGCCTGGAACAATCCCACGGCAAGTCGGATTTTAGATAAGTCTCTCAGAAGATCTTAGGGAGCTTAAGAGGGATGGAGATGCCAGAGGAGAGCAGCTAATGAAAGTGTTCACAATGAAGGCCACATTAGCCACCAATGCTTTCAGTGTGTTATTATAAATGACAAAAGGATGTTGAATTAAATATCAGAACGAGAGGGCGCTGGGCTCATGTAGGGTGTTATTAAGGAGATTGCAGTTAAAGAACGCAACAGAGCAGTGGACGTCTGATGACTTAGCTGGATTCTACTAATAACATGTTACTGGCCTTTCCTTTTGTAAAAAAAGAGAATTGTACCTGGCACAAGACAACAAAATTTAACAGGTATTTTGGGGGTTTAATATAAACATATTTTATTAGGGTTGCGGGACTGTTTAGTTATTTGAGTTAAAAAAATCAGAGGGTCTCAAGTTACAAGAGAATCAATACGCAAATACAAATATATTTAAGGTCATATTTACAATATTCCAGATGCTTTGTTGGATTTATACTTTCCTTTGCATTTCTTTTCAAAGAGATTAGCAGCACACTTTTATAGCCAGTAAGTAAGTAAGTAAGTAAGTACATTTAATTTATAGAGCACATTTACAATCAGCAGTGTTGAACCAAAGTGCTGTACATAAAACAAGGCAGAATACAGCGTTAAAAGACAGGATAAACTAAAACATAAGCATTAACAAACAGCACTGCAAAACAGTTAACAAACAACATATTTAAGATATATTAAAGAATTCTCCGCACCACACATTTAAATGACTGCGAATTATGCTGATATATTAGTCTTATGATAATGATTATGCATTTTAAATTATTGAAGGAGGTTTTGATTATGTGTCTACTGAATGTTTTCAAAGGATTAACACATTTGACCTTTCCCAATGTCCAGCTTCAGCCCTGCATTTACATTTCTTGGATATTGGATATTTGGTATTAAATATTTTGGCAATTAGGTTATCTAATATGTTTTATTGAATTCATGTTCATTAAGTATTTACTCTAAAATGTTTGAACATGACTCAAGAACATTGCTATCTGAAAGATAGTTAATTATCTTTGTACATCACTATTACTGTACAGTAATCTTGCATATGTGGTGATAAACTAAATAATTTTGGACATTGTATGTTGAATTTACGCATGATTTACAACACTGCACTGTTTAAAAATCCCATTTTTTATTACCAATTGTGAGCAAAATTGATTAGTCTGGAGCTGCTTCACACACTGTTGTTACTCTTGAAATGCTCGCCAAATTAAAACTCATTAAATCAATTCAAAGTTTTATTTTTAGATGAAGTGAATTGTAATTAAGGTGATGGACTTGTTAAGGTGATGGAGTTGTTGAGATAAAACATTTATCCTTTAGCAATCCTTGCCTCTATCTATCTATACAATCTTTTGTTCCTGTCTCTCTTTCCTCTGTCTGTACTGAAAATTTTTTTATTTGGCTGGTCATTCTGGTTCTTTACCTTGATTTCAGATGATCATCTGTGATTAAACACATAGGTTTGATAAAAAAAAGCATGGTATTTTTTTAAACTCATGATAGTGACCCATTACCTGGTTTAATAGTTACTGAATGGGTTTAATTAAACTTGCTCGGTTGAAAATCATCAAGATGAAGATTATGGAGCAAGGACCTAGATTGAAGATTAAAATGAAACATTTGAAATAATATTTTTTTGTGAAATACTAAATGAAAAAAAAACGTAATCCTTAATCATCAAAATTTAATAAAATAAAGGCTTTACATAGTTTAATTTGTGTGGGTAGTGATCTAACATAACATCCAGCTTTCACTTCTGAAAAGTATTCAGATGAATAAACGTTCCGTCGATGTTTGGCATTTATTTGACTTTTTTTAAGTATCTCAAAGTTTTATATTTTTTTACATATTTTATCAAAAGTATAGCTGTATCCTGTGTTGAAAACATACAGACTATATGTCGATCTTTTTATAAAAGCATTTTTAAATTCCAACAGTACCATGTGCGTCATAGTATATTAGTTTTTTTTTTTCAATTGGAACTCAATCAGAGAGTTGTTGCCACTAATTCAACACTAAAAAGGCCAGCATGGGCATAAGTGCTGGATTGTGTGAAGATTTTTCTCTTTCTCTTACTCTCGTCTAATTGTGATGAGTAACAGTGAATAGGTCAAATAGTCCAGATGACGTCGTACATTTGACGATGTCCCCTTTCCTTCCTATTTTTAGAGACATGAAAAGGGCAAAGACAAGCATATTGAATTTACAGAACTCAAATGCCAGAAAACATTACTTAATGCCCTGCCTTTGGACATATGATTTTTTTTGACCTATTTAAAGAAGGGAGAGACCTGCCATTGACATAACCCCCATAATATGATGCTTTTTGGGGGGTTTGTGGAATGAGGATGGGGATCTAGGTTAATCAAGCAGGAGTCAGTAAAAGCAATGTTTCATTAAAAAGCTGACATACTGGGGCTGATGGAATTGATAGCCCATAGTAGCACATGGCAGACTGTCTGGAAAGTAACATGGCTATGAAGTCAGCACCTTGAGAAATTACACTGTGTTTGAATGACAGTGGCAGAGACTCTCAGTTCTGTGGAGTTGAGGATTGAAATGTGAAAGGGAAAAAAATCTATTTGTGCTCTGCTTTTATCTGTCTGCTTTCTTATAAAAGACCTGCAGCCTGGCTTTTATTTTACTCTTAGCAACACATTTAACATTTTTGTGACACATGATGTAACTTCAAATCAAAACCTGACTATTTTCATAAAATTGTATATAACTCTGAAAGCTCAGTTTTATAAAGATACATTCAAAACTAGAGATAAAAATACTTTATTGTTATCATAGCTACGTGAGGTAATTACTTTGCAGGTTTAGTTGTTCACTTATGAAACAGACAGTTTTGGTTTCAGCAATGATAACAAGCAGCAGTATGAACTTTTGATTTGTTTAATTAAAACTGGATTTCAGAAAACCCATTTACGTCATTACATCACAAATTATGCTCAATAAGCTGGTTTTTGCTGGTTTACTCCCACACAATGGCATAAGGGGAATTTAAGTCAGAGGTTTTTTTTTGTTGCAAGATGCAGTTCTTGGAAGAGACAGTAGCACTCAGACTTTACTTGTCATTGATTCTAGCAGTTGATGCATTATAATTAAGATAGATTAAATGTGAGCTCCTTATTCTGTTGTTTGCCCTGTGATGACACTATAAGAACCTAGCAAAGCGCTGTCTGATTTGCATGTAAATAGATTTTAAAAAACACAATTTTGAGAGTTACTTTGTTTTTAGTGCACATAAAAACAATCACTAGTCATAATCTGACTTTAAATCATACACTTTACGATAATTGAATCAAAAATAGAAGTAATCAAAATTAAGACAAGGCAGAGCTGTCCGGCACAACAACTGACATTCACCTGTCACTGGAATATGTTATGTAGGCCAAACATGGCAGAGTTTAAATCATTTTTATTTGGCAGAAAAGACAGGCCAGATTTTAACTGTCAAGCCAGTTTAACTGAAACTTGGGCCAGTTGTTGTCCATGGGTACCCAACTGTTTCTGGAATAAAGAATTGGTCCAATTTTTAATTTAAAGTGTAACAAATGAATTTGCGTACCTCTTTGAAGATACATTTTAGATCTTTAGTTTTGCAATAACTACTATTTTTGATTTTTACATATGTTTTTTTTGGTTAAGTATGTCTCTTTTAATATGTTTTATTGTAACATTTCAATCAATTACAAATGTTTCCCCTGTAATTCTTAGTCTTTTATTGTGTTTACACATAATACTACTACTACTTCCACCACTGCTTCTACCACTAATAAAAAATTTTGCTGGTTGTTTTTCAGTGTAGCAAAGTGTTGTAAACTGGAGCTCTGTTTACTTTTTTATTGTTCACTGGTGTCTTATTGTAGAGATATAGAGAGTTTTACTTACAACATAGTTGTTTTGAATAAATTCTTATGTTTTGTGTAGGTAACAATTCCTTCTCCCTGCTTTCAGAAGTGGCCTACTCAGAAACCTATGTCAGTTTTACATATTAATAAAGCTCACTGTTGACAGAAGCCTTATCCACTCTCTCAATGCTTGTAGGGCCAGCACATCCATGATTAACACTGCTGGCTTTTGTAAAGTAAACACTATTCACAGCTTGTCAGATTTTGATAAGTCTCCCAGAGCCTACTAGATAGCCCAATGATAAGACATTTTTAAACTTAAAGCCCACTAGCTGAATAGTTAAACGCTGAAGGGTAGTAACGTGTATTATACTATTAAAAACGAATCTGTAAAAAAGATAGTTGTCAAAAAATTCTGTGTTTTCTCAAAAGCTTGTTTTTTTCTCTTAAAAAACAGAAAATGGATGTAATTTTACACAACATTTAATAATTTTACAGATACTTCAGTATTAAACGGTGATACATATAAACTCAGAACTAGCATGTGGAAACTTTGTCATGTGTGGGAATTCGACCTTCATTAAGCACATGGTCTTTGAAGTTCTCCACTCAACCCACTATTCCACATGGTAGTGAATGATATCAATTGGTTGAACACATGAATATAAGTCGGTAGGCTCACTTGAGAAAGTTTACTACAAAGTAAGTCAACACAGATACCGTTATACCGTTTAATCATGTTTTTGTGTAAATATGCTCAACAGAAGGAGGCCAACTGAAAGAGAAAATCCAGCTAGTGTTAAGGATATATGGCACCTGTTCAATCAGTAAACTATACCAAAATTTAAGTTGAGTAAGAAAATCCCTGTATATCATGAAACAGGACAGATTCTGTAAAATGAACAGGGTTTTTTTTTCCTTTATTTTGAACAGATATTTTACAGTTTAATAACAAAAAACACAATAGCCAATCCTCTTTGTCGACATGTCTTTCCCTTGACTCTACATGTACATTTTTTCGCAAATCATGCTTCATCGAATTTTGTTTTAAACATGCAATGACAAAGCAATATACAAACAAATGCATGATTCTATCAAAACTGATCTGTCTCTGTTTTAATACTTTTCATGACTTGGTTTCGTCTCATGTTTTGGTGATCTGCAAAATTTATTGTCTTTTGAAGAATGTGACAGAATAGTTAAGATGAATAGTGTTTGTTATATTACACAAACCACAAGATACAACTGATATAACTCATTGTGGATAACGTTGTAATTTGAGAAGAGGTATCACTTTAATAACATGTTTAAAGAATGCAAGAGAGAAAATGTTGCTGTTTCATTGCAGTATGGGGAAACAATCACCCTTCTAGAAATTGTACCAGGTCATGTTTTCTTGTTCTTCAGACTTGAGGTTAATGTAGTGCTGGAGATTTACTTGATGTCTTGTTTCATTCTTTTTTGCACAAATAACAGTTATCAGGATTCGAGGGATAGGGCAGAGGGCAGATAGCTTTACAATTATAGAAAAGCAAAAACTGATTTGTTCAGTTCTAATGAAGCCCCTGTGAGTTGGGCCTTGGATGCTGAAGGAAGCAGAATGAAGAGCTGTTGCTAGGCGACATGGCTTTTTCTTTGCCCTGATGAAATTTGCAACACCCAGCAATTCATTATTATTCCATTCTCTTTCATTTCCATTATTTTGCACATTTCTTATTTTGGGACCGAATCTGACCTTTTTATTACTCTCACCTCAGGGGAATACAGTTCTCTAATAGACTAGTACTGGAATGACTTCTGCTGCTGCTCTCACAGATACTGAATATGTAATGAAGGATTTCAGTTTGAACTCTGTGTAGGTACCAGCAATCTCTTTTTTTCTCCGCTGATTGAATAGATTAAGCACTTTCTTTATACAATATATAATATAGATATATATATTATATATCTCTTTCTCTTTCACTGTCCCTGGTTGGTGGAACAAACTCCCTGATCCAGTCAGGAAAGCAGCAACACTAACAGCTTTCAAAAAGCAACTGAAAACTCTTCTCTTCAGAGAACACCTACTATAAAAAAAAAAAATAAAAAAAAACTACTACCTTCTTTTTCCCTCCTCTGTCTTTACCTTCTTCCCCTACTGCTTTGGTTTTTTGATCAGTTGATACAATTTCTATTGTGAGAAGTTGAGATAGACTTTGACGGTGTAACAAATTGCATATTGTCTCTCCCTAATGTAAGTTGCTTTAGACAAAAGCGTCTGCCAAATGCATAAATGTAAATGTAAATATTTTCTCCACTATTTATCAAAGTTATGTCATAGATAGACTTTTTGGAACATTCACAGTAATGTCAAAGACATCTTTGATTTTTCTCTTTAACCCCTTATTGGTAATTACTTGTTAGAGCCCAGGGTTGCACAAACTTTGAGCTAAAGAGAAAGTGTAGGGTAGAACATGGCACTTTCAGATTTGAGTGACAACTCCAAGATGATTGCATCCCTTCAGGGCTGCTGCTGGCCAAATTGGTGCTCTGAGCTGAATTGTGATGTTGTGTCATTTACTGCAGCATTCCAAAGTTCAAATGTAAAAAAGCACACTTCTACCTTGTCTGGAATTGTCAATGATCAGAAATCACAAACAAAAAATAACCAGTTTAACCAATTGCAATTTGTCCACTCACAATATTTGTTTGTCAAAGAAATGTTAGTTACTCTAGCATCTTCTATTACTAACATCTGATATTTGATGGAAATTTTAGGTAAACCTTAAATTAGGACGTCAAATAGAAAACATTTTCAAAAGTGGGTATTTAAGAGGTACTCACAGTGTATTTTATATTACATTATTTTAACAATTTTAGCTGACAGCCATATTATAATTAAGTGATAATAAATGTTTAGGCATGCATTATACAGTTTTAATGGACAACACGAAGGTCTAAGACTTATGAAATGCGGTGATTATCCAGATATACTATGGTCATTGGCCATCAATTTTCTTTGAGTTATTATTTCTATCGAGGCTTTAATAAACAAGGAGAATTCTCGTCAGTTAGTCCATTCTAAATAATGGGTATGATTTATGCCAGTTTTTAATAACAAAAATAATATATGAATGCCTTTTAAAGTGATTAAAAAGTTAAATTGAGATGGCAATAACTACAATCACAATGATCTTTTAGCTTTTATTTGGCTTTTCAAGGGAACTGAAAATATCAAGGAAGATGCCTTGTTTATAGTGAAACCGTTTTAATTCAAGGTCTGACATACTGCACCAACTCCCTGCTATTCATTCAATCTGCATTCTCTCTGTATAATGAGTTACATTAACACATCCTCTGTTAACCTTTTAAAATATAATTTCGATTAATGTATGCTTTGTATTAGACATTTAGAATTAACCCAGTTTGAGCATGAAATGAAACTATACATGAGCTGCCTTGAAGCTAATTGTTTATTTGCAAACACAAGTAGACTTTCTATGACCTCGCCACATTTGTCCATGGTGTCTGGTTTAGTTCAAATTCCACAGTTTTTGTTCAGATCATGTTCTCACCACTGATTTAATAATCCAGAGATTATGCTTTGAAACCTACTGAGACCACCCCTTTAAGAAAGTTGTTTTTTTTTTCACCTGAAACCGCCACAAAAGGGAAATCAAGTGTTCAACTGAACCAAAATAAGTCTGATTAGCAGAAAAAACAATTAGAGTGTTTAAATATCGCCAAAACAATTAAGATAACAGTGATGCTGCATCATTTATACTCCTGTAGCTCTGCAGGGTGCTTAAATTCGTTTATTATTAACTAAATTTATTTCGTATCATTTATCACTAGAAGAAGCTGTGGTAAATGAAAAAAAGCTAAAACAAAGAGTAGACAACTATTTATCGGTTCCAAATGTTTACATTATTGAAATACTTTAATAAAAAAAATATTTTTGAAGCCTATTGGAATGAGGATTTTTTGTCACTGTTTGCAAGAACTTGAATTTCCACTCTCGATAATGCCTGTTATTAAACACACCAATTTTTTTGTGACACAGGACTTTGCCCCCTGTGATACTTCATGTTTATAGTATACTAAAGCTGACTAATCCCAAATTACCCTCACCTCCTTCGAGTCAACTCATGGGAGCATGATGGAAATTGTGAAATCATGTGGTCAGTTTTGTGCTCCTCTATTGACTCTGAGACATTGGTTATTACTCAGGAATCCACTGATAGATTTCTTCTGCTCTGGAATCATTACTGTTGTCCTTCTGTCTTCCCATTACTTCCTATCAGGCATTGCCATTTCATTACACTCCCTGGTAATTGGGCAACTGCCAGCAGAGGTAAATTGTAGTCTTTTAAGAGGTTGGTATAACTGGTCATTCCTTAAACCGTTTGCCCTTTCCCCCTCAATCATCCATCAGAGACGTTTATATTTTTCTTTGCCAGTATTTCCAAGACCCCCTGTATTCCTACAATGTGTATTGCTAGTCTAGCTAGACATTCACATTTTACTCTATTTGATAGTTTCTCTGAAGCTCGTTTACTGCAATTAATGATTTTTGTCCAGTGTTTTATTCCTCTTTAAATATTATGTAAGGAAATAGCTATTTTGGTTTTACTTAGTGCCTATGTCCAAGTGTTAAACTAAACATTTTTTGCATGAAGGAACTCACATCAGCTGCACATCAGGAACTCACATCAGCTTTACTTACACTTGATGTTAATACTCTTATTAACTCTTAAAAGTGTTTCAGTAAAAGAAGAACGACTGAAAATAATTCAAACGTTTATTACCATTGATGTATAGTAAACAAGTAGTATATTAGATTCAATCAACATACAACTTATAAAATATGAACCAAGAGTAAAGAGTTATTGTTTACTTTTAACTTGGAATTGATCATTCTAAAGAAAGAAAGCCATTAAAGTTTAACTACAAATGTACTACATGATAAGGAAGAGCTCTAGAGCTCTTCCTATCATGGGCCAATTCAGAGACCAAAGGCCTCAAGATTTGGCTGTTCTCAGCTTTTTAAAACTTCTCCAGACCAATCTCCTACCAGAGAAGAGTGACCTAACAAGAAATACGAATCATAGAGCATCAAAACTGTTGATTGTTAGGGATGTAAGGTGTACATGATTGGTTCTCTGAGAGAAGAAGGTGTAAAATATTTATGTTACCTTATTGGCTCTTCAAGAGATCAGAATACCTGTTGTCGTTGTGAAAGTAGGCTTTCGGGGTTTGCCTCGTGGGTCTTTGTTAATCAAATACACTCATATGCAAAATCAGTAAAAACAGTGGGGTATTATTCTGACACTCAGAACAGGTTTCTTGCCTTTATGCTTTTTTTTTAATCCAAATATCTGAATCCTTCCCGGCTCTACATCAAAAGGACAGCTTGTTAACTTTATTCACATGAACATGTTATAAGGCATTTGGTTCTTTCTCATATCTGGTTCATCACACATTTCAAAGGACGACTGTGAATGGTAGTCCTTCCGAACCAGTCGCAAGTGAAAACATAGTTCAGTTCCAGATTAATTTTCCTTCGTATATTATTCAACTTTTCAAACTACAACCCACAAAGGCTTCAATTTGTTGACAATTACTAAAAAATCTTTTTAAGTTAAACACAGTTCAGCTGTTGATTTGAAGAGAAACCACAACTCTAAGTTATTGATAGGAACTTCTAATCCTTGACAATACTTAAAATTCAATGTTGTGTTTTCAAGGTTTGCAAGGATCCTTGAATTTTGGATGATGTCAAAGTCCTTGATTTCTGAACTGAGCTGTAAGAAACAAGAAAAATAAATCTGAGAGCCAAACATGACTACGGCTAAAGTATTTCTTGGCCTTCATTATGTCTGTCATAAAGGTAAAATGCTCCCAAAATCCATTTTATGCAACAGGGAAGTATTATCAAATGTTTTTTTCAGATATGCTATGCTATTTGACATGTACAACCAATTTACAAAGCAACTGTGATATATACTTTAGCTAATGTAGCAAAAGCCTTAAGTTAAAAACAGTAGAAGTTGAAATTAAAAAACAATATTTAAAAAACATTAATTAGCTGTAATATGTCCTTGTCTCAAGCAAATTTGCCTTTTTTTTGTTGTCTTCCAGAAACAGCACTTGTTCTTACCTGTTCAGTCATTCTCTCTCAATCTAGCTTTAGCACCGTAGCACCATTGGAGTTGTTTTTAATTTATATGTATTCCTTGTTCACCTTCTTGTTTATCTCTTTGCGTTTTGTTCTGCTGTTTTTTTTCCTTGTTAAAAATCAATGCCACTATACCCCTTGTTTTCCTCATTCACTGTCAACCGTTGTGATAGTAGTAAAAGGGGTAAAAAAAAAAAAAAAAGCTAAATTTTTAAATGCCTTCATTTTAAGAAAAGGCAAATATAGCATTTTAATTTATCATAAACAAAAAAGACATGGAATCTGTAACAACAGTTGCTGCAAGGTTTGAATTTGTCTGTAAAAAAAATGCATTAACACACTGATTTATTTATGATATACGAAGCTCTACAGTTTATTAGTGCCTAAAACATTATGAGAGCATGAACACAAATAGTATACTGTGTTAGAGCTTATGGTGCTCAGACTGAACCTTCCATAGAGTCGCTTACCAACAATCAGTGTCTTAATTTTCCCATAAGATTTTTATTTGCACCATTGTACAGGAAAATAAGATCACACATTTGTCATTCTCTTGCTTGTATTCACGCAACATAAACTTTCCTCCTATTCCAACATAAACTTTGTGAACTTAAAAGATAAAATATAGAAAAACAACAACACATATTTATGGCCCAGTCCTTTGGCTGAACAAAAGACTTAAACTCTCGATCACTCCACTGACAGCAATACTGAACGTTTAATTCCAGGAGGCCAAAGAAAGTGTGAATAGATATGAATATATATTAATGTTTGACCATAAAGAAAGCAATACTGCTGACTCCATATTCTTTTTATTCTTCGTGATTGTGTCTCTGATTATGTGAAGAGTAGGGAATACCCTCTGAAGGAAATTGACTTCACTGTTGCTCTCAAACAGATTTTACCTGACTTTTTAAACATTATTTTTATCTTCTGTAATATTACATTTCTCTGATCACCTCAGACACCTTTCTGAGGGATTCATATTTTTTTCACAGCAGAAAGTAAGTTAACATGGACTTCCATTTCATTTCAAGTATCTTCTGCTTTCATATTGCAATTTGTTTCATGATTACAGTTCTTTCCAATAATCATTTTCTTTTAGGATAAATTCATTAGATATGTTTCTTTTTCTGTACATTTATCATCCTGCTTTAAAGCTGAAGAAACTTTTCAGCCAAAAATTATCTTATTGAATTCACAAATGATGCTTTTCCACATTATGTCAAACCAGGTTCATAGTTAAAAACAATAGCATTCAATTACTGTTGTCGATGCTAACAATTGTAGGAACCAGGGCTAAATTTAGGGTATATCAATCCCTACATAATATAATAATTCTGGAAGGAGGTTTTAGTAGCAATCAAAAGAGAAATCACCTGTAATGTTTTAGGTTGGTTTAGATTCACTACCTTAAATTCTTCCTGATTCCCATCCAGTGAGAATCAAAGTATAGCCCAAGTAGTTGTGTCAAATATTTAAATCAAAATATTAGCTTTAATATAAGCTAGGTAACAAGATCTAATTTATCTAAGTTTATTTACTAACAGACATATAACACTTAACTTACTAAAACACACTCATGCGCAAATTCAGAAAAGAGCAAAAAAAAAAGAATGAATGTATGAAATGAAATGAATCGATGACTGTAACATCTCAACGTCTAACTAGGCTTTTGCTATTCTTTAACAGTAAACTCATCGAGTCTTATGTCAGTTCTGAACTGCCCGGAGTCAGAAGTAAATTGAGTTTGTGGCATTCCTTGTCATTGTCGACATGCATTGAGATGATGCCAAGTAAAGTCTGATAAAAGGATACGAAAGTTTCAGAGAGTAGATCAGGCGTCCAGCCTTGTTCGCATCAGAGTGGGCGTTTGTGGTCAGATCAGGATCATAGTCTTTGATGAGAATTGTTACGACCCCAAAATGGTGGTGTTAACTAGTGTCGAGGTGTAACAAAAAGGGGGAGGGAGCAGAAATGAAAACTGGAGCAACAACCAAACACAAAGACTAACTTGATAAACCAAATCAAATGTGCTTTAATTAACAAAACTGTGTGACCAATGTGTTAAACAAATCAAATACAAATACACACACTCCAGGGGCAGAGACTAAGGGACGCCAGGCAAAACAAAACATAAACTAACTAGAAAGGGCAGAAAATTCTAAGCTAACTAAATAACATACACAAAGCTAGAACTAATCTACAAAAACTAGAAAGTTATACAATAAACAAACCTGGCGCACTCCGCTAAACTAGTGTGTATAACAGAAATAGTCCTACGTGCAGAATGTATGTCACGTGATATGCTAAACTGTCTCTGAGACCCTGGAAGTCAGAAGACAACGTACGTGACACACCGGGTAGGAAACATAAGCGGAGGCAAACCAACAGGGAGCACGGACGAACAAAACGGGCGGCAACCTAGTGCAGCCACTCTCTCCACCCTGCATGAGCTAAGGGACTCCGCAGAGCCCTCGCTGCTGGACAGGTGTCGGCGCGTTCCTTTTCAACTCCAGCTGCCGCTGCTGATTCGCAGACAAGCTGAGTTGGTCCGCCTCTTGGATGGTGATCGGCGTCCAAACTGGCGAATCAGGGGACATCTGGAGTCACCTGTGGGAATAATCAGAAGCGTGCACGGGCACGCCCAAACAGGTGACCAAAACAAACAAGGAAACGCTACACAACAGCCAGGCCCGTAACAAGAATAGAATTCTGAGTCCTAAAATGCATGTAAATTCATCTCCAATCTTTGCCTTTAAGAGCGCATGGTTAGGCCCTATGGCCCCTGTTACCAATAAAGATAACATTAACTTGTGGTTTCTTTCTTTATTCTTTGGTGCTGAACTCTCACTTTATTTGTTGTGTTACATGGATGAAGCGTTATAATTCGACCCATAAAATTCGTGCCCTTTGAATGAGCCTCAAAATGAGCCTTGAGTGATTGAGTGAGCCTTGAGTGAGTGAGTGAGTGAGTTCAACTGAAACAACATAAAATACACACTTAACACATGGTATAAACAACCTATGAATTACACAAATAGTGCCTAAATTACAATTATAAATAAAAAATGAAACGGAATGAAATTGAATCACTCGAAGTAAATATGCGATCCTCAAGTGACTAACATGAATTTCATGCAGTCATTAACACAATTAACGATCTCTTTTTAGTTCTTTTAAACATAACATGCAAACAAAATTAACTTATACATTCTTACCATGCTGGGAAACAAGAAAGAACCAACTTCAGCGTTGATTAAAGAAGAGTTGTTAGACCCGTTTGTTTACATATGCCAAGCAATGAGACACACACAGACGTACTGAACCAGGTAATGACTCGTTTCAAATGAACCGATTCATGAGCTGAAGCATCAGTCACTCTTAAAGGCACAGAGTGCGGAGGCGACAGAGCACTTTTTACCCCCTTCCAGGTGATTCTAGGGAACTCGCAAAGATATAGATGAAGCTTCCTTGTATTGATTGATTTCAAAGAAGCTAACATGGAGTTCACATAATTCATCCCATGATCCACCCAGCACATGTCCAAGGGTTGTCCCATCATTTGTCAGACTTCCATTGTTTGGTAAATGTAAAGGTAACATTTTCTTGTGTCAGCACAAACCTTACTGGTTTGTGTTTCCATGGCACAACGTTTAATTGTAAATTCAGCACAGAATTGGTGATTCAATTTTCGTTTATCCAGGAACACAATAACAACAATATAATTCGGTCCACGGTCTTCCTTACAAAACGTTAGAATTACTGACTTGGATATTATCACTTTTATATAATGTATATGTACCATGTTTTATGTGAACGTGTTCTCTAAAGTTTTACAAGTATCATGGCAAAATGTGAGTTTTTTTCACAGTCGACATGGACAAGACAGTAACCTGTCCTCAACCCATGCCGATTTTCGTGATTTTTCTATTATCTTTATTGATCCCCAAAATAATACGTAAATTATAAAGAAACTCTAGCAAAACCATGTTTCTGCAGGTTGTGGAACTGCAGAGAATACTCAGATCTGAATCTTTCTTGATGGATTGCCTTTACAGTGACTGAATTTGTCCGCAGCTTGGAGCCCAAAGCCTCTAGACCCTGGAGCCCAGTGCCTACAGAAAGGCTCACTTCAGATTTGACGAAGTTAGTATGTGAAGTTTCATAAAGTAATTTCAGGAGGAGCATGTCCAGCTAATTAGCTCTGGCTTATAATTACCTAGTATTGCAAGCATGATTGGCAGGTGATTGAGAAGCGTATTAGGCACTCTGTCAGAGGGGTAAGTCTGGTAAGTGGTAATCAGTCAAGCTCCTCCCAAACGTGTGTTAATTACATAACTAACCTCATTAAATTCCATTTTGATGTTGTCATGTAGAATTCTTTCATTGATAAATAATTCAAAACCCCTTCATCACACTCCAACAATGGGACAGGGGAAATTCCCAAGACCTGGAACTCTCCTTCATACAGAGGGCCTTTTCAGAGTAAGCTTTTGATATATAATTGCAAAAAGAGTACTGAAATCTCAGTTTTTAATAGTATCAATGTTAGGCATTGATCTGCAGGCTTGCTAGCTATTCACCCAAAAAGTTAAGTAGCTGGTTTTTGTCCCTAGTGGAGGCATAAACTAAAACAAAAATGTAAATGAAAAGATATTTATTTTGGAGTCAGCAGGATTCTATGTACATTGGTATATTTACATTTCACTGGATTTCAATTTTGTGTCAGGTTTTGCTTAGGTGAACAAATATGGTCTTTTATATTTCTTAAATGTATAGTGTTTTACAACTGGCCATTATCCTTGGGGTAAGATTTTGACTGTCTACCGTGAAGCCAAAAAGGAAAAGGTAGGGTTTTTAGTTAATGGCTTTTAATATCTTATTTATTAGAAAGAAAAAAAAAGTTTAGCCTATTTTTTTGCCGTTTTTCCCATATGCATCTTCGGGTGACTTGAAATGCATTGCTCATGATATTTGATCAATAGTGAAACACACTACCTTAGCACCATAAAAATTATTCTGACATATACAGTGGAACGAAGTCGCATGAGTGTTGGACAACATGAATGGAAGCAAATAATTTTATTTCTGGTTGAACTTTCCCTTTATTGTTAAATATTGTGTGCTGTCTATCACGGTAGGGCATATAAAGAAAGCTTAAGGCTCCCTGGGAGACGTTACCAGTGTTTGCTCAGCATGTAAAAGGTCAGGAGAACACCTGTAAGGGCCAAGTAAGAAAAGCTGACAAACCAGCTTCGAAAAGCTTGGCAGGAGGTACTGCAGCCAGAAGATAAAAAAAACAGGCCTACACATATTACAAACGAATATGCTTAAAAAATAAAAAGCCTTTTACAAAGACATTTTATTTTCTGTGCCTTACATAATGTTTTGTCATCACTCCGTGGTTTAAACACAAAACATGTTAAACATCCAATTAAACCAGACAGTCTAATTGCATTCAATTGATTGTGGTTACTGAGATATTTCAAATACTCTATAATAACAAAACATTTGAAATGGTTTGGTAAGAATTGTAACATCAATATAAACCGATGCCCCATATCTACTGAAATCTGCTTCTTCATCTGGCTGAGAATGTTATAGGAGCAGCATTTGATCTCTCGTAGCATCCAACACATTTATTTGTCCAAAGAATTGCAGTGTTAGCTAGAAGATAAAGGCACATTGATTTGCAGTTGTCTGAAAATAGTTATCCAAATATATGGTGCAATCTGTACAGCATTGATAATGTGTTGTAGCTGTGAAAATGATTTTTTTTCTATCTTCATGGCTGTATAAACGGACAGCAGGTCAATGGTGATTAAGGTTGAACTAAAGTCTTTGGATTTTAAGAGGTATTTGAATAAATGTGTAAGTCTTATAAGAAGAAGAGACTGAGGCTTGAAATCTTTATCTTAAGAAGGAGGAACAAACAAGGTGCTTTATTTCTGGAAGTCAAGAATATTTTCATTTATACCAGGTCTTGTATGGCCCTTAAAGATGATGTTTTGAGTGCATAAAGCTATATGCGGTGCTGTATCTTCTATATTGAGGATGATTTCTTCAGCTCATGATTTAAAAGAAAACAAGCAAACTATATAGAATGAAATCTCAAAAGAATTGCTTTAATGCAGAGGAGTTAAGTCCCTGTATTATGGTATATATTATCCATGTCTTCATGATGATCAACAGCTGAGGTGTCGCAGCAGGGCTTCTAATCATTAGCAACTTGTAAACATTCACTGAACCCACTTCATGAGCAACTGCTGCTGTAAAGCCTTTTACACTTCAAGACAACAATGACAACAATGACAGTTTTCAAAAGTGCTCCTTTGAGATTCTTTATGTCTTTAGCTGTTTTTAGTGCTGCCTGAAGGGAACAAGTCTGAAGTTCCAGTTCACAAGAATTGTGACAAACCTACAGTACTCATCTGTAATCATCTTGTTAAAGAGAATGCAGATTGGCCAATGTTTAAACTGATTCAGCATATTAGCAAACATACTTTTACGCACATCAGAAATGTTTTGTTTGCCATCTCATAATTTGTAATTTGTACTTGTACTGCTGTTACATATTAATTAAATTTTTTTAAAATCTATTTCGTGAGGCTGATCAGGCTCATATCTGGTCGTCAAAGACACCAGGGCACCAACTAGTCTCATAGGCAGACAGAGAATGTATTTTAGAATGGAGTATTAGACGCAGGTTCATGGTGATGGAAATAATCAGAACAGTGAAAGCAGTGAAGTATAGCAAGCAGCAAATCAATGCTCTCAGATGTTACTCTGCTTGATATTGATCTGTGTGTGAGCTGCAGGTGATGTGATTAGGCCTCTGAATCATTTGCTCATACCGCTCTTGGACTGAATTAGTAAAATAATTAAATATGTTTTTTGTATTGTACTTTATAGTCTTTTTGGTACATATTTATGTTGTCTTAATCACTATATATATGGACATTTAAATAAATAATTAATTAATTATTTGGTGAAATCTGACACGTTAATGTTTAGTTAGACAAATAACTGTTAGTATGTCTATGTTTTGCCAATGCCTATTAAACTGTTGAGTAAAACCAGGAGATACAATGAGGGGGCGGAGATACGATAAATGGAAGGAGGTGGTGAGATAACAAGAATTGAAGCTATAGGATGAAGGTGATGACTTGTAGATGGGGCAACAGTTATGGTGAATGGAGTGGTTGGACAAGGGCAAAAAATATTAAAGAAGTGGAAAGGAGAGGTTGGATTGTATTAGATCAAACTGATGGTACAAGAAGCAATAAACATAGTCACGTTGATCCAGGTTGCCGACCATTTTTAATCTCAAACCTTTGCTTACAACCTGAATTAAAGAGCAATAGGTAATACTGACAGAATGTGGTTAGAGCAGATTTGCCTTGATAAAAAAAATTCATATATACATATAAATATTTTATGGTTTCAAAGATTCAGCCTAATGGAGTCAATCATCAATAGACTGATTCCTTTTATAAAAAGCCAGATCACTAAATAACCAAACAACTCTCAGAAATAGGGCTATTCGTTTTAGCCTATTACCAGCTATGCAACATTTACACAGAACTCTGCTTTTTCAGGTTTCTCACAGGTTGTGTGAACACAGACATTCAAATTGTTTTAAAAATACAAACCAACAACACAAAAGAAATTCCACCCTTGCATTGTTCAGGATGAATGCTACAAATGTGTTTTGTTTGAATGACCCGATTTTCTGGAAGTCAAGGGCGAACTAAATTTGATAAAAAAATACGTTTTTGGCCTTTTATATTTTTTGTGATGTACATGTAGCTTTTGCGGTGTACAGGAAAACACATTATTTGAATAAATCTGTGTTGTTTTTGCAACCTTTTACTCCATATATTCAGAGAAGTTTAATAATACTGGGTATTTGGATTGAAATACCAAGTAACTTACATTACAATGATAGACTGCTGCCATTAGCTATCAAGTCTTTTAACACAGATACAAAACCTTTAATTGCTTTGTCTGGGGGAGCAGGTGACCCCCTCTGTAAATGACAACTGCAGCAGGACCTAGTACTAAGGAATGCTTTTCATCACGAGGACAACCAGAGCGACCCCTGTCAATTATCGGTGTATGTGAGCTGTTCTGTAATAGCTCTTGGATGTTTTTCAAATGCAGAAAATCTGCCTTTGGCAATGGATGTGCTGTATGTTAAAAAAAAAATAAAAGCAACATCTTAACACTCCAAGATAATTAGGGAGGAAGACGTGATCAAAACAAGAAACAGGAATCAAGAGTACAGGAAAAAACAAAGAGTTACATGATGAGAACAGGATGTTGGTTTGGAAAAAAATAAAAACACATCAAAAGAAATCAAACCGAAAGCTTCATAATTCTGCATATTTCTGTTTTCATTGTTGCCATTTGTATCCTTCTCTTTGTCTCTTTCTTCAGTCAGCTGTCAAAATTTTTCATAAATATTCAGCCGACACATTTTAATGGCCCTCTTTCTCACTTGCTCTTTTTTATACACAAATTTGTAGATGACCTCAAACTCAAGGTCTATGCTGGTGACAGCTGGATGTTACTTTATTATTTTTGACACTCATTCAGTGTGGCGTGAATCTACAAAATTCTGAGGAAAAATCAAACATGAACAATGGCCTATTCATTTTTAACATGTGGCTCAAGATGACCCAGGACTAATTTACATTTTTTGAGAGTTTCTCTTTTTACCAAGAATGGATTTTTTTCTCGCTTGAGGTTTGGCGTTGAAAACTTTTTAACTAGCTGATCTGTTGTCACTGTGGGTGTCATATTTTTAATAATTTGCTACAGGAAACCATCCTAAAATATTACTTCAAAAGCTTTGAACCTTTTTTAATTGGCACTTTAAGTTGGACCAAAGTTACTTTTCATTATTTTTTGTTAAATGTTAAAAGAAAATGTTTTCTGTTGTTGAGAAACAGCCTGAAATCATATCATATGGCTAAAACATGAGCGTCAATTGACGACTTTTGCTGGGGCAAGTATTTTAGTGTTAATGATTTGTGCCCCGTTAAAAACTGAAGAGATTACATAACAAAAACAACCTTCATGCATAAATTTTGTTTCTATTAAAAACTCTCTACACACATTAATGTTGTCTGATTCGGATTTATTTGAAGATGTGAAGCTTCTCTCACACCTCTTTCCATGTTGAGCAGGAGGGCACAACTCTGATGACACGATTTTATATTAATCTCAGAATTTATATTTCAAATTTAATACGTTGAAAATGACTGCTGCTTGAACAAGGAAGTTTGTTACTGTCTATGTGTGGACTGTGGACTTATTATTGGTCATTGATCAAGAAATGTATAAAATACATACATTTATAAATTAGTTTAATACCTACTGATTACTAAAATTATTTGACTGACTTGGCCAATACATACTTCATGATAAAACATAACAGATGTGTAATTATTTATGTAGCATGCTGTATGCATTAAAATGTATTTCAAATATATTGAATGATTGCTTTAAGGCCAGGATTTTAAAGTCTAATATCACAAAGGGCCAAAAAGTCCAGTTTGATATAAGCCGAGGGCTGGACTGGTTAATCCTAATTAAAACATTATGAAATAATTTAAATGTACATGATTGATTGAAGTATATATTACTTTAATATTATTTTTGTATATTGTACAATGATTAAATAAAATAAGCGATATTTTGTCATTGCTCTGTCAGTCATTTCAAGGGAAAACACAAAAAATAAAAGTAATCGTCCTTCAAAAACAAAGTGTGTTCCTTATTATCAAGATACATGCATAAATTACATTGATTACATTATTCAAAGATAATTCATTGTTGTGCTGCTCTATCATCCAACCAATCACTGCTTTCAAATAGTTAAATGAGAAAAATGTGCAATTTTACTGTTGCATTGTGGGTAATGTAGTGTTGGTACTTGTAAAACATTGACATGTGGCTGCTGCCTAAAGGCCAGTTTCAATAATAATTCAATATCATCCAAGGGGCCATAGATAATAGATTTGCAGGTTGGATCTGGCCCACTGGCCTTTACTGTGACATGTGCTTTAAGATGTCCAAGGTCTGGAAGCACACTCCCACAGGTTGAAATCCCTTCTCATTGGACAGTTCAAACCTGAGGGTTAGCCAAGTCTGCACATTTTCTTCTCTAGTTTTCCTAATCTCTAAATGTTGTTCATATCTTTTGTTGTGTAAATATTGCATATGTCTGTTTTTAAACTTATAAATATACTTCTTGCTCTCTGATTACATTTTCAAATGTCACTTCATTTTCATAATTCATGGTAAAAGGTGAAATGAAGGATGTGGGTGCAATCCCCCAGAAGACATAGATGTCCATTAACACTCTTACCAATAAAATATTAATAATTTGAATTTGAATAATACATACAAAAAAAACAGCCAATTTTGTTATAAATTATTTAAAATTAAATCATGAGTCACCTGATAGTGGCATCTGTGCTTCATCAATGAAAGGATTATAAAGTGATAAAATACCCAGTGCTACTGTTAAAAGTTATTTTCTTCAACTAAACCTCCTTTAAAACAAAGAGTGCATCTCATTTCCCCAAACATCTGTTTGAGCATATGGACAATTTTGTTTGGACCTTAGATGGTGAGAATTAGTTTAGGAAAGCTTTTAAGAAGCTGTCACAATAGCTGTAGTTCTATAAGGTCAACTTTTCTGCCTCAACAGCTAAACAAGAATGTTTATTTTATTGTTGTTTTATTACTCAAATTAGCATTGATGGTTTTTCATTGTGATGCAGTGCGAAAAAAATGATTCTAGCAACATTTCCTCTCTTTAATCTCCTTCATGCCCCATCTTTCCTGAAGTGCGTCATCAATGACTCATCCTCTTCACTGATAAATATTTTCTCTCTGTTGCTTTCATTTCATTTTATTCTTGCATTACGTTGAAACATTTTCTAGTATTTGTGCAGGAATTACAATTTATCTTTTCATCTTCCACCCATGTATTTACAGTATTCACATATCCATCCACCCACCACCTAACCATCCATCCATCACATCTATTTATATCTCATTTTAAAATATCACTTTAATTGAAATAATTTCCTCATTGGTGTGGCCTAGGGACGAATATCAAAAGGGAGTTTTATTCACTTAATTTTAAAACAGAAAATTGGGCAAAATGTAAAATGTAAGTGAAAGTGACCAGTCAACCAGATATGGAGTGACCCATATCTGGAATTTGTGCTCTGCATTTAACCCATCCAGTAAACACACACAGCAGTGAACAAACACATCGCGAACACACACCCAGAGCAGTGGGCAGCCATGGCTGCAGCACCCATGGAGCAGCCGGGGAACAGGTGCCTTGCTCAAAGGCACCACAGCTGTGGTTGTTGTTGAAGGGAGAGCAAGTATTTCATCGCTTACAACAACTTCAAATTGGTGGATCTGGGGATATTTACCAGGACTTTCAGATCACAAGTCGATCTCCTTATCCATCAGACCACAACTGCACAAATGTAAGCAGCTTTAAATACTGTACTTTACAACAATGGTAAGCTCAACAGCTCCTTGGACATTTCCCCTTTTCGAGAATATGAAGATAAAAATACTAATAAAGACTTTTCCTGTTAATAGTTTCTCTGTGTTTCCAGTCCCTGTCAGACTCAATGCTTTTAAGTAGCTATTGTGGGATTTGCTATTCCCCATATTTTTGTCTGTGCTTGACTTTAAATGTTTATAATGTTATCCAAATTTTGGTTAATTTGTTGTTTCTTATCCAGTGTTTGGGTTGGTGTTCCATCTTTAGGTTTCAGTTTTTCTGTAACATTATCTGTCTTGTGGATCCATTCTTGACACTCTCCCTCTAACCAATATCTTGCATGATCCTCTTGTCTTTTCTCAGGATTTTTCCATTTCTTTCCATTTTACTGCTATCACCCTGCCATAACAGCCCCTGAGCTTGTCCAGGAGAAAAATCTCACATCAGCTTTGTTTCATTCCATCATTTGTGCACCCCTCCACTTTTTTTGACAAACGGCTCCTAGTTTGAATGTTGTTGGAGACAGGAGCTCATTTCTATCTTAAACTGTAACTCTTTTATGACTCAGAATTCACATTTACTGTAAAGAAATGGCAGACTGTCACTAAGACGGGACATCTCTATTGATTCACACAGTTATCGGAAGCTTTTTTTATGTGAGATGTTACATATAAGTATAGATGACTTTCTATTTTAATGTCACATACGTGCTTATTAACAGTGGTTAGGGTCACATGAGGCTGTCAGTGTCTCCACGTAGCTACATTTTTTTAAATTAGTAATATTTATTAGTTACAAGTGTTGAACAATTGTATTTAGTGTAACTTAGTAATTATTAGAATTATGTAATTCTATAACCACTTTTTTGGTGATGTGACAATGATGCTGAATAAAGATAAAACATTGAAATAAATTGAATCAATGTTATTTATAAATGTTTTTTTTTTACCACAAACCTTTACACTAAGTAAAGTAAATTTTGTATTGCATGGAGTCCTTGTTTTAGTTCCAACCTAGTCCCAGCCTCAGACCTTATGTCCAAGGATCACAGGCTAAGGTTTGATGGGTTCGGTGATCTGATTAGTTGAATTTGTCCGGATTTACAGGAGAAAGAAGGGTTATCTTTGCCAAGCGATTTAGCGCCTCAAAGGCAAGGAGCAGTATCTTATAGTCAATGCAATATTTAACAGTAAGCCGATGAAGAGAGCACAGAATCGGTGTAATGTGATCATATTTCTTTGTTCTTGTGAGAAATGTATGTAGTGCGGTGGCTGAGCAGTCGACTAACAGAGTGTTACAATAATCCATGCTGGAGGTTATGAAAGCATGAACTAATTTTTCTGCATCTACAATAGTCAGCGTGTTCCGTACATTAGGTGAAAGAGGTTCCTGAGGTGAAAGAGGGCGGTTTTAGTAACATGAGAGATATGGTTCTTAAAAGTCAGTTCACTATCTATAATAACGGCAAGATTTTAACTGTAGTGGAGAAATGAACAGTGTGTCCCCCCAGCTCCATTTTTAAAACTGAGAGATTCTGTAATAAGTAAGCCAATAAGTAATATTTCTGTTTTATGAGGATTTAGCATAAGGACATTTTCATTCATCCACTCATTGATATCAGCGACACATTCTGAGATCTTATTTAGCTTTGAAAAGTCATTTTGCTGGGATATAGAGCTAGGTGTCGTCTGCATAGCAATGGAAACTAACCCCATGTCTTTTAATGATTTTGCCAAGGGGCAGCATGTAGATTGAGAATAGATCCTTGAAGAACTCCACACTCTACTGCTATTGTGTCTGATGAGTCTCCATTTACATGAACAAACTGACTCCAGTCAGAGAGGTAAGAGTTAAACCATCTAAGAGGTTGGCCCTGGATGCCTGCATCATTCTCTAGTCTCTCGAGGAGAATCCTGTGATCTAGCATATAGAACTCTGCACTGAGATCTACCAGAACTAGAAGAGAGATATTAGTGATGGGAAGTTTGGATCATTTTACCGACTCGGATCTTTGAGTCCCGTTCAGCAAAATGAACAAATCTTTTTTTTGAGTCATTTTGTTCATTTCATTCATTTTAGTAAAATACCAGTAAAATGTTGTGTGTTTCTTCCCTAACACATTTATTATATACACAAATGCGAATCACACTACAAATAAGACAAACTATAATCCAAGAAGACAAAACAATATTTGACTTAAGCCTACCTGGGTCTTTTAGTCTGATTCAGCTCAGCTCTGATCTGTCTTTAGGTTAAAGTGTCATTCGTTCCACACATTTCTTCTCTCTGATGGTAATGAGTTCCGTCCAGCCCCGAGATCTTCTGTCACGTGACGCTACCTAATATTAACCAACACATTATGAGCCAGAAACCTAAAAGATTCGTTCTTTCCCCAAGTCCTCCGGCTCCTTTAGTTCTTCTGTCACGTGACGCTCCCTAATATTAACCAAATGCAGTTTGAGTCGGAGAGAGAAATGATTCGTTCTTTCCCCGAGTCCTCGGGCTCCGTTCGTTCTTCTGTCACGTGACACTCCCTTATATTAACCTAATGCAGTTTGAGCCAGAAATCCACAAGATTCGTTCTTTTCCCGAGTCCTCTGGGTCCTTTCATTCTTCTGTCACGTGACGCTCCCTAATATTAACCTAATGCAATTTGAGTCGGAAATCCACAAGATTCGTTTTTTTCCCGAGTCCTTTCGTTCTTCTGTCACATGATGCTCCCTAATATTTACCTAATGCAGTTTGAGCCGGAAACAGAAAAGATTTGTTCTTTTCCCGAGTCCTCCGGCTCCTTTCTTTCTCTAATCATCAATAATGAGCGCGTTACGCTCGGAAAACCAGAAGAATGTTGCGCAAGCGCCATTGAACGAATCCCTCTCCGACACGATTCGTTCCTACGAGTCACATTAAAGAGTCGTTCAAAAAGAACGAATCGTTCATGAACGACACATCACTAGTCTGATTGGGTATCTGCAAGGTGAATTGCTGGAGGCATGGCTGTTTTCGTGGGCTCATCAATTTAGACCTACAAGTTCCTGAATGTTCTTTTAACCCTTGTATGGTTTTCGGATCTGTGGGACCCATTTTCAGTTTTCATCAAAAGAAAAATTAAACAAGCATTTATTATTTGAAGCTGAGATTCACTGGGTTTAGCTCATTTCCTGTGAAAAACATATATCAGAACAGATTTTTTTATGACCCCACACGTACGCCCCCCTACACATATTATATTATATTACAAACAAGGTGTTTGGGTCTACTGGACCCGGGGCATGTTAAAGTGTGAAAATGGTAGATTCTTTACCTTAATTCTCTCTTCCCACACAAACACAAATCACACATAAACATAACATTTTACATTTTAGAATAAAATTGTGTGATTGTGTGAATGAAAAGCGCCAAAATGCAATGGGTCCAGCAGACCCACCAACCCTGCCAAAGTAACAATAATGAGAACACCACACATGGTTCAAATTCTAAACGTGAAGACAATTAGGTTAAAGAACAATAAATAAAGTATATTTGCTGTTTATAACACTTGTTTCTTGGCTAAAAGAAATATTGTTTAAGTTTTTAACGTAAAATGTTTTGATTGGGTGAATTAAAATCTGCAAAAGGCAATAGTCCACGAGACCCGCAAACACCGCCTGAGTAACCATAATATGAACACCACACAAAGGTTAAAAACTACGAGCGTACGCAGCTCTTCTCAGAGCTAAGAGTTCCCTGGAGTTGAGTGGTGTATGGGACACAGGGATCTTCAACAAATAGGTGGACGCCCGAAGCCCCGCCAGACTAGCTAGTTGTCCAGTTAGCTTAGTATAGATAGCACAGCTAAGCTGCCACCCAAATCACCGGCTCTTTACAATAACTTTAACTGGAAATGTGCTTATTTTAAAATTATAGTTGAGAATCATATAATAACCATTAACTAAAAATTTAATTTTGATTTATGATTATATTTCAAGCAATCATTAAGCAATCTAACTCAGCTGTTTATGCTCCCGTGAGGAAAACTGTGTCTTCAGGGCCCCTCTGTGTGCTCTCAAAGTTTAGGAATTCCAAGGTCATGTGAGAGGAAAGCCTTCTTTGATGCTTCAGAGAGAAGATCAACAGGTTGGAGAGGTGTCGTTTATTATCAACTAAGTTTTGTTTTATAATGATTTGTGAATTTAAAGTAGATGTTGTTAATCTGGGCAACATAATAATTACTCCATTGAACTGCTTTAATCTGAAAGACTATAATATCCTTAATATTCAGCATATACATTTAATGTTGTTTGATTGCAGTCATACACTTTAAGTATTATACTCATCTGAATTATTTTGAAGTAGTAATCATGTAATAATCAAGAGAGATTATTGGGAGTTTTCATTTACAATAAGGCTGAGATCTGAGAGTGAGCTCTGGGGGGGCTACAGATTGAGACACTGAGAGTTCTATTCTAAGTTTATCTTAGAGAGAGGAATTACTTCCACACCATCGAAGAAGCTCATAGAATATTAATGAATATGATTTAAATTGGCTGAAAATCCCCAGGAACAGTGTATCTTCTCAGGATGTTGTTTTTGAGTTGGTGAGAGGAGGAGTTAAACAACATCCTGAGAAGAGAGCACTTGCCTGACAATAGGACCCCTTTAAAGATGCTGGACAGATGCAGCGACAGTTACAGGTGATGGAGACATAGGCATCATGCTTTGTTTATTGTTTTGTCATATCTGTAAAATAAAATCTTTATAAAAATTTGGTTCCTGTCTGTGGCTCGATCATTGAACTGGGTGAAGGGGACATAGGTCCTACATCACATACTGTCTCCCTCATGCGACAGTGTCAGATATCATCAAAATAATAAGAGATATCCTGAGCAAACACAAGACAAAACAAAACAAATCATCAATCATGTGGGGAAAAATTATGTAAAGAAAGGACAATCAGAGTTACTTAAGAAAGACTTTATGGAACTATTTGACACACTTGAAAGTCTCAAAATGCAGTGTTTCATAAGTGGTCCACTTCCGACAATTGGCACAAACATGCTTTCTCGTTTGCTTGAGCTGAATACATGGCTAGAACAAGCCTGTTTATCAAAAGGCTTCCAGTACATTGATCATTTTAATGTGATTTTATCACACCAAATAGGAAGCAGCTGAACAGATCTGGAACAAGAATTCTCATGGACAATATACATTTCTCCCTCCGCCATCAGTATGAAAAACACAAAAGCCATCATATTAACTACAGTAACACACCTCCAAGGTTTTCGTCAACCACCCTGCAGACATCACCACAGAATGAGGATTATCTGACCTCCACTAGACATGATGAGGATCAACATTTGGACACCATGCAAAGCCACCAAGACATCTCAGTGGCCACACCACCACAGAATGAGGATAGCTACACCATCTCAAAGGCTACACCACCACCGAATAAGGACGAGGACAATCCTCTGGACAACAACTGGAGTCAACAGAACAACACCCTGGAGGACACATCAACACTATCCACATCTTCAGGATCCCCCCCCATCTTGGTTTCCCATCGCAGCTCGAAAAACTAGTCTCTGCAGGAACCAAGTTGTCCCACTCGTTCACAGCAAGTCCCCGACCAACTCCCCAAAAAAGGTGGGCACCTCCCCCTCCTTTAGCAGAAAGAGTTCTGCTATCAAAACGTCTGGGGCAGAATTACCCCCAACCCATTCTTACTTCCCCAAACCTGCCAAGAGATAAACAGGACATTCTGCCTCAAGACGGAAAAATTGAGGAATGTTTTATACCCCTTCAGCTCTTACTTTATCAGCGATACAGATAAGACCTTCTAGAAAAAAACAAGGTGGAGAAAAAGTCTGCTAGAAATCATGCAGACCAAACCTGATTAAAATAAACTGCAAGCCAGAGACCACAGTAGCTGAACCCACAAGAAAACAGGGTAAGAAAAGCACTTCTAAACATAAGGTCACTTAGAAGCAAGGCACACTTTGTAAATTATTTTATTTTAACACATAACTTAGATTTTATGTTGCTAACTGAAAAATGGCTAGATGATAGCTGTAGTGCAACCATACTAAACAAGGCTGCACCAGGAAACTTATATAGTCATGCCTCTCATACTGATAAGAAAGGATTCGGAGTCTCAAGTATGTACAAGAACGTTTTTAAATGCAAACAGGTCAAACTTGGGGATTACACATCTTTTGAATATTTGAGTATGTCTTTACATTTTACCAAACGGTTACTTCTCACCACCTTATTCAGGCCTCCATAGTACACTACAGGGTTTACTTATTATTTCACTGAACTGCTCTCAGCCATCTCTCTGGAGTTTGGCTCTTTAATCATCGCTGGGGATTTTAATATTCACATTAACAAGCCCGATAATAATGCTGCCAAAGAACTCAACAATATTTTAAACACCTTCGACATTCAGAGTGCCACACATTGTCATGCTATATCTCAAACACCAAGCATCACTGCTGGCACAGCTGACTTCTTTCTTGATGCATTTATTTAAAAAAAATCAAGTCCGGTATAGATGACAGGAAAGACATCCTTAGCCTCCATTCTCAATGTGCACCTTTAATCTAATCGATAGCAAAACATTAATAGAGACGGTTCGGAGCCTTAGAACATCAACATGCAGTCTTGACACTCTACCAACAGTCTTTTTAAAATGGTTCTTAAGAGTCTAGAAAAGCACCTCTTAGAAGTCATAAACACGTCCTTGTGCTCTGGCTCTTTCCTCTTTTAGAAATCGAAGTGGACTGCAGTGTCATGTGGAATTCCTCAAGGCTCAATCCTTGCTACTTTACTATTTAACTTGTGCATGCTTCCACTGGGTCAAATTATCAGAAGGAACCAGATAGCATACCATAGTTATGCTGATTATACACAAATTTATTTAGCTATTTCCCCAAATGACTACAACCCCATAAACGTTCTCTGCAAATGTCATGATGAGATTAAAAACCGAATGCAAAAAACTTTCTTCAATTAAACAAGGACAAAACTGAAGTCATTACACTCAGAAGCAAAAGCGAGGTTGTTAAGGTTACACGTATCTCAATGCCAAGGGCCTAACAACTACAAATAAACTAAATAAATTAGTGTTATTAGTTTTTGTAACGTTGCGTTATCTCTCATCATCTGTGATTTTTGCCTTTGCTGTCTTGTTGCATTTTGGTCAGTTGATGTGGTGACATGTTCACAATCTAACACTAGTTCCAATCCTTACTCAGTCACAAACCAGTAGATCCAATCTGACCTGAAAAGGTTTGATCATGTGTTTTGTCACGATTGAAGCTGTACTATAGAAGGCACTCAAGGAAGAGAGTTGCCTTTCCTTGTTTCAAAGAGCTTAAGAGAGACCAATAGATTTATTTATCCATCATGGCCAAGATTAATGGCAAAATCATTTAAACTCGTTATTATAGAAGGGAGGTTTCCCATGCTGTCATGATGATTAGCAGCACTCATCTTCTTGGTTTTTATTTTTTTCTAGGATGGATTCTAGCGACAGCTTCTCCTTGTTCCTCTTTTTACTGACACATACATGAAGGATGAAATAGTTTCCATGACTGGGGACATACATGCTGTCTCTAGGCTAATTTGTGTCATTTCCATTGCTCTCCCTCTCTGTGTGCAATGACATGTCTCCTCGGGGACTGAATGGAGGACTCTGCTTCATCACCTGGCTGTTCCTCTCTTCCATCTTTCCTACACTTCCCCCGCAATCTTCACCTTACTTTTATATTTGCAGCACACAAAATAGGCAAGATTTACAACAGGTCTGACATGGAAATTCAGTGGAAAAGTTAATTCACCTGCTTCTTTCCTGAAGTCTGAAAATGTGCTGCTGCATACATCACATTTAGACACCAAATCACATCAATTTGTGAAATGATAAATGTCTAATCAAGGCAATTGATTGAAAATCAAATTGGAGAATCAAACCAGCAATGAGGTGGAAGGAAATGTTTTTATAAGGAATGGGAATTCACCCAATGAGACTTTGGAGAAAAAAAATTCAAGTTACAGCATAAACCATTGAAATGTCATTATAATTGAGACCTGACAGCAAAAATGGTTGACAACACAAAGGCCACATTGTAATTGTAATTGTAATTGTAAAAGTAATTGTTAGGTTTGCAATTCGCAAACTCGTTACCTTAATTCAATTAAGTTTTTGCTACTTTTTTTACATCAAGTAATGTCAACTAATTGGTATAAAATACTTGATGTAAAAAAGTTGCAATTACTTAATTGAATTAAGGCAACGAGTTTGCAGAGTTCAATTAAGTAAACCTAACAAATCACTTGTTACAGGGTACTAGCAATTCAAATTAATCTGTTACACACAACCATAAAAGTTATATTGTAACTTTCAAATAAACTGCACAACTTATTGATTGTTTACAAATATTTTTTTCTGAATGTTATGTTCTATAATAAAATGTCTTCTTGCATGGTTTTACTAAGAATTATTCTCTTTTTTTCAGTACAGTCTCATTCACATGAAATACTTACTTGGGTTCATGGTGCACGTTTTTGCAAAGGTTTCCTTATGCAATAAACATCACATGTTTCATTGATAAAACGCCATCTTTACAAATAAGTCAACTGTCAAGATAAACCATTGAAGTGCTTAAGTCATCAAGCACTTCATTGACTCTGACCCTCATTTTATTTGCCGTGCCTATTTGCAGTACTGACATAATTGAAAAAACAATAACACTGGTGATCTTCAGCTCACTTTCATCCATCTTTTTTGAAGATCACCCTCCTTTAAAATCAGCATTGAGATCCAAATAATTGTGCATGAAAATGAAACGTTACAGGAACATGCAAAAACAAATAAGGCCATACGTACTGTTAATTATTTATGTTATTTGTTATTATATGGTTATGGATTGTGAAAATGTAGATCAATGCAAATAAATGAGAAAGTAAGAAAATAAAAAATGTACAGTTAATTTTGGTATTTTATATAAATTTTAGAGCTAGCTTCTGTGTCAATGGATTGGGCCGCCGAGGTCCCAACCTTCGGCTGCCGCCCAAATCGCAAAGCACCGGCCCCTTACGGTCCCTCCTGCGGGTGGTGGGCCCACTGGAGGGCGATCCCACGTGACCTTTTCGGGCTGGGCCCGGCCGGGTCCCATGGGAAAAGACCCGGCCACCAGACGCTCGTCTGCGAGCCCCAACCCCAGGCCTGGCTCCAGGGTGGGGCCCCGGTGACGCCAATCCGGGCGACGTCGCGGAATCTGCTCTTGTCATCGTATGGGGTCTTCTGAACCTCGGATGCAGGAGGAACAATGCGGGTTTCGACCTGGTCGTGGAACACTGGACCAGCTCTATACCCTCTGCAGGGTCCTCGAGGAGTCATGGGAGTTCGCCCAACCGGTCCACATGTGTTTTGTGGATTTGGAGAAGGCGTTCGACCGTGTCCCTCGTGGGGTCCTGTGGGACGTGCTCTGGGAGTATGGGGTCCGGGGCTCCCTGCTAAGGGCTGTCCGTTCCCTGTACAACCAGAGCAGGAGCTTGGTCCGCATTGCCGGCACAAAGTCAGACCTGTTCCCAGTGCGCGTTGGCCTCCGGCAGGGCTGCCCTTTATCACCGGTTCTGTTCATAGTTTTTATGGACAGAATCTCCAGGCGCAGCCGGGGGCCTGAGGGAGTCCGGTTCGGGGACCTCAGGATTTCATCTCTGCTGTTTGCGGATGATGTTATCCTGTTGGCTTCTGCGGGCCTGGACCTCCAGCGTGCGTTGGGGCGGTTTGCAGCCAAGTGTGAAGCGGCTGGGATGAGGATCAGCACCTCCAAGTCTGAGGCCATGGTTCTCGACCGGAAAATGGGTGCCTGCCCTCTCCAGGTCAGTGGAGTGCTCCTGCCTCAGGTGGAGGAGTTCAAGTATCTCGGGGTTCACGAGTGAGGGGAGGATGGAGCGCGAGATCGACAGGCGGATCGGTGCAGCATCTGCAGTGATGCGGTCACTGTATCGATCTGTTGTGGTGAAAAGGGAGCTGAGCCGAGAGGCGAAGCTCTCGATTTACCGGTCGATCTACGTCCCTACTCTCACCTATGGTCATGAGCTCTGGGTCATGACCGAAAGGACAAGATCCCGGATACAAGCGGCCGAAATGAGCTTCCTCCGCCGGGTGGCTGGGCGCTCCCTTAGAGATAGGGTGAGAAGCTCCGTCACCCGGGGAGAGCTCAGAGTAGAGCCTCTGCTTCTCCACATCGAGAGGAGTCAGCTGAGGTGGCTTGGGCATCTATTCCGGATGCCTCCTGGACGCCTCCCAGGGGAGGTGTTCCGGACATGTCCCACTGGGAGGAGGCCCCGGGGAAGACCCAGGACGCGCTGGAGGGACTATGTCTCCCAGCTGGCCTGGGAACGCCTCGAGATCCCTCCCGGGGAGTTGGAGGAAGTGTCTGTGGAGAGGGAAGTCTGGGCATCCCTGCTTAGACTGCTGCCCCCGCGACCCGGCCCCGGATAAGCGGAAGAAGATGAGATGAGATATAAATTTTACATTTTGTCACTTTATTCATTATAAACATACTCAGCTGTTCGAAAATCATTCAAATAATCTCTACTTGAAATAATTGTAATAAATCTATAATCTCAACCTCATGACCTAAATGCTTGGTTCGTATATCCCCCTTAACTTCATGGTTTCCTTTTCATGGAATTCACAAGAGACGCACTTGTGTGTTACTGTTTAAAAACGAAGAAGCTTTATATATATATATATATATATATATATATATATATATATATATATATATATATATATATATATATATAAATCTCAATACACATTTGAAGCTCATTTGACGGTGAAACAGTGCATCAGCTATTGAGTTGAAGTCACGGCTGTAACCTGACAGGCACCACAGCGGCTTGGTTCTCTCTTTTGATCATATTTCCATATAGTGGAAGCTCTATATGAATCCAAAGGTAACAGATGCCATATAGAAGGGTAGACTCTTAGGTCTGAGAGAGAGCGTCACAGTGAACGAGAAGCTGGAGATCTCGCTTTTTTAGCACTCACTTTCTTAGCACGTCCAAAATGCCTGCTCTTTATTCTCTGACAACATGGAGATTGAAGCGCAAGTCTTCAAAGGCTCTTTATTTCAGAGGATGATCAAAGGAAGCTCACAAACGGCAGGGTGTTTTGGTTTAGATGATTTCAAAGGTGTAAATGGTGTTTCTGGGGAAAAACTCACAACATTTACTTATTCTGAAACCAAAATGGGACCACTATGTGTGTACCTTTACACTGGTATTTTCTTAATTGCCTTTATTTTTTAATCTATTCTTCTGTTTTGGCAAAATATCTTGACAACAGCATATCTACATCACCCTGCTTGAGAATAGTCTTTGATTGCCACATCATTTTACCATGGATAGTTTATTAAAATGAGCATGTTCAAAAGATTTAAGCTTAAAAATACTTCAATTTGTTATTCTTGATATGTGGGCCATTGACCACATACATTTGTACTCAAGTTCAGTAATAAAGTATAGTTTGTTTTATAGTTGGCATTAAATAATTTAAAATACAAATGCTAGATATCCTTGTGCTTTCTAGATTGTTCACTTCAAAAGAATTTAGCCTCTGCCATCTTTTTTTATAATATCATTTTATATTCAGTAAAATTTTGTTCTGGAGAGTTAATATGGAGCCTGTTTATATGTTCGCAAATCAGTCTCATTATGAAAATACAACACGCATACTCCAGAACTCATTTTGGCTTCAGTATGCTGAGGATTAATCAGCATTCCTCAATCTTCTCTCCTGATCTGGTAAAATAACCTTGCAGATATGTAACAAAAAAAAAAACCTAAACAAAAAAAAAACATACATTTTCCATAAGACATATCTGGCAGCAACCCACAGAAAAATATTCTATTCTGATTTTTTTTTCATTTCTCATTTTCAGGAGTGCACCTGAGACACCTGCTGCTCTGCACCTTAGTTACTCCACACCACCCCCACCACCTTCCTTTTTTGCACCAACACCAGTCAACCCCCGAAATAATATCAGCCATGGAATCAAATTGAGAGAGAGAGAAGGAGAGAGAGAGAGAGAGAGAGAGAGAGACTGAGAGTTGGTGGGCAAAACCTGTTTGACGGTATTAAAATAAGCTGCTTTTTTAAGAGTTAACCTTGTGAGAAGGAGTTGTCTTGAATGCTTCTACAATTAACTGATGCTGATAAGAATTTGATATGCTATAATCATTGGAGGTTGGGCACACAAAGTGTGCCATTTCTGTTCTTCACACCCTTCTGTGGCCCACCAAATCTCCAGCTTGCGCACTTGTTTTTTTGTGAGTGAAATTATGTATGTGGTTGTTTTTTGTAAATCTTCGTCACTCCTTATATTGACCATGATTGTTCTTTGCTTCTAAGTAGTTTAAATATTTTGAAAATATTGTTGTGAGGTAGTGAGTCAGGTTTTGGTTTATTTTGTTTACTTTTTCATTGACTTCTTTTGTGAATAGCTTAATTGTTTATCATTCAATACGATATCAGACAGGCAGCAACAGTTTAATCTCTTCCCATTCCCAATTCCTTCACCCTTTCACAGGTCATTTGTGAAGTCTTGGATTTTTTATAGACACACATTATGTTTAATCTAATGATTTTCCAATAGAAAACAAATATAAGTAATTCTGATAGGTGATTTTCCAATTACAGAAATTAAAAAAATGCCACATGGATCTCATGCAGACACACTTGTGGCCATTTTCTAATGTTACACATTGTAAGACACACTTTTTAGACCTTCAAAGTCAAATCTAATATTGTATCTCTGGCCATACAACCCATTCTAGTCATTATTTGTTATCAATTTGCCTCTACAGTCATCCTTTAAGGCAAGCATGTGAGCTGGGAATGCCATGACAGTCTCTACATTTTGATTTGTACTCAATGATTATATATCTACTTCTGTTCCCATTCCATGTTTAGAGCAATCCCAGTCTTCTTGCAGCTTCTGGGAAACCTGGAGTGCATGAAATTGAGAGGGCGCCAAAGAAAGCAAAAAATAAAATAAAAATACACTAAAGCTTTAAAGTAGAACAGATTCTGTGACTCCTTTTGGGTTGTGAATCTTTCACAGTTTACCAAACTCACAAATCCAATTTCAAAATGGTATTTGCTGGTTACAAGCACATGACCTTGAAATTGGATATGCTGCACTACAGGTCTCTCTCACAATTCATGCTTATCTACGGTTGACTGCCTGCTCATTTTGATGTGGGTCATAAGGTAAGTCACCTAATAGTTAAGTGTAATGCTTATTTGTTGACGTTCATGTGATGGATGATTTGACAAACAAGATGTCATGAAACAAGGAGAATGACTCTTTCAATGTGAATAGGGCATGTGTGGAAAAAGTTAATATAGTGCAACATAAGTCAACCTAACCTATAATGCAATCTAATTGAAGAGTATATTATCTCAAATGAGGAGTATTATTTTTTAATTGTTGAAATCTTACATCAAGGTAATTTTACATAAAAAAATATTGTTGATATGTTACATTCCTAAAACAAAATCTTTTTGGCAAAGATGTAAAGGTCAAAATATTGATTAAAGCTGGTACAAGGACTTTATACGGTGTAGGCATGAGCTTAACTCAGACTTAAAGAATCATCTCTAGAAGGAAAAAGAAATATAAAAAAAAATACAAAATGCTATTTAAAAAGAGTATATTTTGTTACACATAGATCAGCATCCTAAATGTTAGAGTCTTGCTCATTCTGATTTAAATAAACTCTTAATACTTTTTATTATGCAACTTTATTATTAAAATGGCTCACAAATATTTTTTTCTACGTTAAACAAAATGTTTTGGTATGATCATATTTTGGTCTTTAAATTATGTCATTATTGGGTTGACACACCCAATAATCTATGCAAAATCTGACAATATATTGTAGATCGACTTTTTGCGGCTTTAACAACAAATATTTAAAGTGAGAATAACAACAGATCGTTAATAGTGACTGAATAGTTAATTTATATAGATATTTATTCATTATTGAGTACTTAGCCATTTATGATGTACTTAGTACTTAGTCATTTGATGTTTAATGAGTTGCATTTCTGTTTACCCTTAGTTTCAGTTACAATTAGATTCACTTTTAGAATTATTTTTAGATTTCACTGTTCTGACACACCTTTAGACTCCTTCACCTACTCTACTGTCTTGTTCTGTTAATATCTGTTTTGCTATACTCACCTGTATTGCTCTGTAATCGATCTGTTTACAAATGTAGTTTATGTCTAGAGCAATTTATATGTAGCCCGCCATGTAAACCCTGTGTGTTTCATTTAGGAAGAGTCACTTGGTAAAATTGTGTGGCTCCTTTAAGAAGAGTCACTGCACTCTCACATGATTTAAAACAACCTTACCTGTTAGGAGACTTGTTTTTGGTCATGTGATTAAGTGAAGGAACCGTTTGGTGCTTTCAAATCTATGTTTCAAATCCATCTATGTATCTTAAATGATTTAAATCTAAAGTAATTTAATGTATGTAATGAATTGTGTAAATGTGTAATGCAAAGGAATTATGCAGTAAGGTGAAGTGGCAGTGCTAATTTACACTATAACCACTGACATATTTTGACAGTTTTTATTTTGGTTAGTCAACTTAATTTGGTAATTTTGTCCATTTTGAGTGTTCATTTGAATGAGTATTTCCTTAGATGCAATACTGAAGTGAAGCAGACAGCACCTTTTGTTTGTGTTATGAAGCACTAAAGCATTATCATGTTCTGAACACAAAAGAGTGGCTGTTAGAATTGAGTGAAAGCAGTAAATTCATTCTACAAACATATTTTGTAAATGTTGCTCTTTTTAACCACTGTAACTTTTCACATTTATTGGTTGTTGGTGTTCTCTTTGTTTTGGAATTGGCCATCCGAAAACCAAAGCACATAATAAAAGATCAAAGTCACTCCTTTATTCTTGCCTGGTTCATGACTTTAACTATGGTTTTGTCCACAAAGATGAATCGCAAACTATTTAGAAACTGCACATCCTCAAATTATCATAATGCTCAGCATTATATTATTTACTTGTTGTTTATTTGTCCTAGCATTGACATTGAGAAGGTTTTTTTCTATGTCGCTCAGTCTTTGTGATAATAGAATCATTTGCAATTGTAATGGCTACAAAGGGGGCAAGTGGTGCCGGATGGCTAATTGGACTCCTTTATTTCAGAACACAGTCATTATATCAATCTGATGATAGGTGCGATCCAGAGGCCCAGGAAACAAAGGGGATTGTTTATAGATGCTTAAGTACACTGCTTAAATGTGTACATGCATAGGCAATAGTCATATAAAAACAATTAGATGTGCTGATGTGCAGGTCAATAACTAATTAATGTTTAGATTCATGACTTTGCTTTCTGATGATGGATTAAGAGACTCAGAGGATACATACTGCACTTTTAAGAAGCTCTTCTCTAGTAAGCTTTTTGGATTAAAAATGATATGCCTTCCTTTAAAACAGATCCAGTGTACTGTTTAAAGACTTGTTAGATGTTTGGTAAAAATGGTCAGAAATACTAAACTCAAGAAAGTTCTTGTAAGCAATTTGCAGTATATGACGCCCTCTCCTTAGCTTTTCAGTCAACTTGATGCTGGTTACAAAGGTGAAAACAATTAAAAAAATTGTTTAAAAAAAAAATAAATAAATAAAAAAATGATTAGCTTCCAATGATATATACATATAAGTAAAGTTTAAATCAAATCGCCCCCATCTTCATTTCTCTGCTAAGGAATCCATTTCACAACTTTGGTTTGTGTCTTAATACATTTTGTTGGTTAATAAATGTTACTCACTCTGATGATTCGTGACAGACATCTTCTGCTGAAACTCCTAATCATACACATTTTAATTAATAGTCTTCTAGAATTCCAAGGGACTTTTTTACATTTACCCAATATTAGCCCAATATTTTACATTTAAAAGTAAAAGTATGTATATCCTGTACTTGAATCATCGCACAAGTAAGGTTAATGTCTAAACCTAAAGAATCATATTGTGCAAAATGTTTTATAGTTTTATATTGTTCTAAATTGAGATGCTTTTACAAAGCTGCTATTACCATTTGTCCCCCTTTTTAGTGTTTTTTTTTATCACAAAGTGCACCTATTACAATAAAATATTAAATAAAAAGTCATAAAACTTGCAATGATATGCTTTCCATCTTATTTTTGCACAAATGTTATTTAGGTTTCTCAAATAAATTATGTTATAAATCGTCACTCATTAGTTTCTTGCACAATGATATAAAAATTTCCTCTGCAAAACCAGTTTATTTTTTTCAAATTTCCATATTCTTAGCACAATATTTCCAAAAGCTGTTTTTCTTTCAAAAAATTTTGAAATGTTCAGATAAACTTTGATTTTCAGCTAAGGATTTTCTAATGAGAAGCTGCATCTTTTTGTCTTTTCTGTAAAAATATATTTACAGTCTTTTAAAAATGATGAAAATAAATATATTACAACCACTATATAATTAAAGTTAGATAAAAAAGGCCACTCTCCTATTTCATCTGAGTGCAGAGAAAGAGTTGCTTGCTAATACACTCTAAGGACTATGATGTAAACTCTGTCCCATAAACAGCCAATAAGATGCAAATTATTCTACCATCACAAATATTGAAATTAATGAAGATTATGCGCATAAACCAGAGACATTAAACACTTAGATTTCTTGAAACAAAATGATCATGTTTCCATTTAAAAATTAAAGAGGATGAGGCTATCATCTTGCAAACAGAAGTTGACATCTTAGAATAGGCTGAACACTGAACAAGTGTGCAATGCAAACTTAATGCACGTCAAAGCCTTCGCGTTCACAAACAAAAAGACTCCAAAGTCTACTATTTAAATTCAGAGCCTATCTCTTCTGAGAATAATTAAAATAACCTTTGATACAGATCTCTTGTTCTGTTAGTATAAACATCTAAATGCAAATTACATGAAATTATACTTATATAAAATATCAAAAGCACTTCAATGAAAAAGTACTTTCTGGAATAATCTCAGCTCATTTGCTCATGTGAAGTCCCTTTCCAAGACATTTAAAAATTCTATTTATATGTTGTCAGAATGCGCTTTATCCTTTCACCCACCTCGTTCATTACAATAATTATCCTCACCTGAAGTCAATTTCAGAAACACCTGATCGTTATTATCACTCATCTTTTCAGGGTTTATCTCCTTTGTCATTCATTGATGTCATAACCTCATGTTCTCTGGGGACTTCTGGTTTATTCTTCCACAGTATATGCAAGCTATCTCTGGAATTGTTGGGATCTCCTTTCCTCTTCGATTGTCTCCCAGGACTCCTCTCATACCTCCTGTGTTTTGCACGGTAATCCATTTCACGTTTATCTCACACTCATTGGTAAGTGGAAGTTTGGTCTGTGTCTTTGCCCGGCGTGGCTGATCCTCGTGCCTCAAGTGGGCCAACGCCCCAGAGCCTAATTCCACCTGTCAGGGCACCCAGTCTCATCTCATCCTCAGCTCTTCCTGATTATTCCACAGCATAGAGAGGCCCTGTGTTCGTCACCTCCCTGTCCTCAGTCATCACAGAGTCTCCCATTACCTACTGACCCAGGCCTCCTTCTTCCACCCATTGCTGGATGGGTGGATGTTCTCCTTCTCACCTCTTGAAGTTTCCCCTTCCTGGAAAAAATAATTATTGTCATATTGTATGTTGTTATGATCCCTTTTGTTTGTGTTTTAGAAATATCTGACTTTCCCTAATGCTTTTTCTTCTCTCCTTCAAATATGTGCATTGCAAGCATCATGGATGGAGAAAGAAGAGGGAAAGAGAAAAGAAGAGAAAAAGGAAAGACACGAACAACGCAAGCATGTCCACTCGCTAGGGTAGAGAGAGAGAGAGACCCTAAACCCTTGAGAGTCCCTTCAGTATAAATCCCGCCTCTCTACATCACTTCCTGTTCCCTCCCAAGTATACATACAAATTCAATCTTATTTGAGAATTACTTACAATGATTAAATATTCTATTACAGTGATGAACCGGAGTGAGAGAGCGTGAGCGAGAGAGGGGAGTTTTCAGCAGGTGTGCCTATGTGAGTGAGTGAGCGCAAGCAGAGTGGTCAAGCTGTGCCCAACTTGCAAACTTGTAGAAAGATAATGGGAATTTAGTTTGCGATCAAGTGTTTCCCTTAGGAAGTTAGAGTTGTTTCTGTTCAAGTGTTTGCTACAACGTATAGAGTTTGGCACGCCATTCACTAGATTACTTTCTGTTCAAACACATTAGCGAGGCGGAGGAGAGTCACTCAATGTATTTTTGCTTTTCAGAGAGAATAGGGAGTTCAGGGCTTCGCACATGCCGAAGAGCTCGATTTTCTTTCTTTTTTTAGTTATTTTCCAGTTAGGTAAGTGGGCGGGGCTCAGAAAGACTGAGTTTTGTTTTGATTGTTTGTTTCCTTTAACGCATCCTTCTTTAATTCATTTCTTGTCCCTCGGTAACCAGGATCCAGTTCAGGAGGACCGATTTAGTTTTCTTTGATGAAAAATAAACACTCTTTGTTGTTCTATCTTGCCGTGCCTGGCCTCTATTGATTTAAGTTTACCAATTGCTCCACTCAATGTGCACCCTAAACTTTTAGATGTGTAACATATGTGTTTTCAAATAAACAGTTCCTTACCTCTCGTCTTTGGCCTTCCAGGGCTGTGAAGTATGTATTTCTGTGGTCTATATATGTGTGTTAAATTGTGGCCAGTAAATTTATTAAGTTTATTAAAAATGTTTGACTTGACTTGTTGTTGTTTTTTTCATCGAGGGAAAAACAATTCACCAGCATGAATTTGAAAGAAAATGAAAAAAGGGGGGGGGCACCAAATGTTGGTTAAGTGTATACATGTTTGGTCTTAATTTTTTGCATATTTGGGAATGAGTTCTAGGATACAACATAATTCCTTGAAATGGACAAAGCAGTTATATCCAAAACCTTGTATTCCCTTTCTGTAATGGTCTTCTCACCTGCATGCCTAAAAATACCATTAAACCATTCCAGCTCGTTCAGAATGCAGCGACTCAAATTCTAACCAAAACCAGAAAGTCACAATACATTTCTCCAGATCTTAAGTCTCTACACTGGCTGCCAGTCTCCTTCAGACTAGATTTTAAAGTATTGGTGCTTATATATGTCACACCCTGAGAGAAGGATCCAAATGCAAGTTGGCAAACAAAAAGGATTTATTGACAATACAACCAAGGCGCCAAAACTTGTGACTCTTGTGAGGCTTTGCTCGCTCTGCAAGAGCGAGAGGCAATACAGCAACCAGTGTCCAAATCGGCAGGCGTGAGAGAAGTCAGGCAGGCATTCATCGATTGGGAGACAGATGGGACAACGAAGGCAGACAAGCTCAGCGTCAGACAGGCAAAGTCAGAGGTAGGTGGCAGACCGGGATAATCCAAAACTAAAAGATACACAGGCACTCGAGCAACACTGGACAGAGAGGGAAACAGGATCAGAACATGAGACGACTGACAATGGCAGGTTTCAAAATCGCAGCAAGATAGCCTGAACAATGACAGGACACACTAGCGATTAGAAGGTGGGAAAGGGAGAGCTTAAATAGGAAGGAAATTATAGTAGATAGGTAACAGGTGCAGCAACCCATTTGCGCGCTGATCATTAATAGCGATCAGCTGAGTGCGTGCTGCAAGAATGACAAGCAGAGAGAGAGAGAAAGAGAGATCAATCAAGCCAGGGTCCTGACAATATATATGTCCAAACATAACTTAGCACCTAAATACCTAACAGACATAATCAGTGAATACACATCAAAAAGGGAGCTGAGATCCCCGGGTAAATTCCAAACAGGGTAATTACTCCTTTAGTTACCATGTGGCCCACAAATAGAATTAACTTTCAGAGGACATCAAGGGTCCCAACACTTTAGTCACATTTAAATCCAGGCTAAAGACACCTGTTTAGTTGTGCTTTTGTCAACTGATTACCAACGTCCAAACAACCTCTATACCTCACCATCTTAATCTATGTTTTAATCAATGTTTTTACATTTTCAGTTTTTAATCACTATGGTTTTATATGACTTTTTTTATGCTTGATTTTATTAAATGTACTTTTTATTATTTGTTTCCAATGTAAAGCACTTTAAAATACCCTGTGTACAAAACGTGCTATACAAAAAAAACTTGCCTTGCCTTGTCTTGCGTTGCGTTGCCTTAGGTCAAAGTTAATTGGGTCCAACAGAGCAAAAACTATATAGACTCTGCATAACCTCCCAAAGGACTCTTAGCATATTTTCAATAAAGCAGCATACAATGTCACACATTTACACTATTGCTGTATCAGTCCTCTGTCACAAAACACAGATTTTTTTTTTTTTTTTTTTTTTTTTTTACAAAAACACAGAGTATCAAGGCTGGAGGTGACAAAGCCTTGTCATACTGTGTTTGTAATGACTGATGATCTTCAATGTTACTGGCTTCCTTGTTTATTCTCATACTCGTGCACTCACAGAATCACTTAACATAAAGCATTCTACTTCTGGTCTCTTCCTTCCGGATTCTTCCTTGCTCTGTCTCTTTCTCTTCCTTCCACTCTGGATAACTCCAGGCTGAAAAGACTTCTTCCTCTTTGTTGCTTGTTTCCTGAACCCTCTTCTCTTCAAACATGTGCAGTGCATCTGTGAATTTATAATTTTTTGTTCTTTGAGGTTAATGGTTCAACAAAAAAAGTACACAAAACCCTGTGTCTTTCCCCACTGAAATGAACAAATGAATAAGTATACATTAATTGCAGATGCATTCAAATTAAGTTTAGGAACTGACAAAATATATATTATATAATATAATATATAAATATATAATAAAATATTATAAAATATATATAATATTCAGATCGGAGTGTGCTGTTTATTACAAAAAAAAACATATGCATACTCTGAAATGTATAAAATATTTACAAACTTCTTCAATGAAAATGAAATGTCTGAATTCTTCATGCTCTTTGAAGGGTTCATAAACTGAGAAACCAAAAAGTGCCTGCTATTTTCACAAATAGGAGCTGAAGCAAGAATAAACAGCACTGAAAATAAACAAAGAGTTTCAGTAGACTTTTTTTTTCAACCTTCCCCAGTACTGAGAATACCCACAGCTCCTTCTTTCACTTTTACTTGATTCAAACAAAGCACACCTCTAAAAACTGTTTTAAGATGCCCAAAGTGAGTAGAAAGAAATGCTCTTTGGTGTACTATGTATAAAAAAAAAGGCTGGACACCCTTTTTGGTGTACTTGTAACGATGAGTGTGTTCTGATTTGAAAACACACCTGTTTATTTCCATTTCAGCAACGACTCCTTCAAATATAAGCAGCTCGCCTATTATGTTTGTGATACTAGGCAATCATATGTAAGAGTGAACTCGTATTCTATTAGTGATGTGGTACTACAACTTTGAACACTTCCTGAGAAGCATCAAAACCTGATTTGGTGGGTCTTCCTGCTTGTCTTTACGATGTATCAAAGAAATGAACAGTAAGTTTTATACTGTATATTTGTATATGTTAGATGCCCTGCTCTATCTGGAACCTGGCTGAAGGAATTTATAGCTAGAGAAAATCTGAATTTGCTCAAAAGAACTGTATTATATATAACTTTATGTAAAAAGCATTATGGGTTAATAATTGGATCCAATGAACAATACATTCCAAATTCTGCCCTATTTAAATAAATGCAAGAAAATTCACGATTGAAGCCCACAAAGTTGTCACAAAGTATGTTTTTAGCAGTCAAAAATCTCTCTAACAAAGGCAATCGTAATACACTGTATCAGTGAATCATTAGATAGTCCCTAAGAAGGCTCACCAACCCATTACGTCAACTTCAAAGTAGAGGACAAATGACTAGAGGTGAAAGATTTAGTCTAAAGTTAATAGAATAACTAGCATTAGAATGTATCTATATTTAAATAGAAAATTATATTTAAAATCCTACGATCCCTACAAATAGAGACTTCACAGAAGCACTAGTAATATAATTTAGCAACATTTTTTTCTGTTATCATAATGATACTCCATCTAAAGAAAAAAATGTCACAGTTTCCATTTTCCAGACTTTGATTTGCTTCTTTTTGATTTCTGTAGTCAAGTAATAACACACAGAGATATGTGATGCATGGTTGATGATGTTAGGCGTGCTTTCCTGGTGTCCTGTGATTTTCACCAATAGTAGACTCCCTCCATTCCTTCAATGGAGTAAAATGAGATGGCACTTGGCCAGCAAGACTTTTTTTTATTAAAAACCTGAAAGGCAGAACCAGTGATGTTTAGATCACATTTTCTACGGAGAAAGATGATTTGCTTCATCAGCAAATTTTGTTTATCTGTCTTGTTTGGCTGTGCTGAGAGAGAAGTTTGATATTACTAAAAACTAGGACTTGACTTTCAAGGAGGAGTAAGCAACATATTGTAGAAATATTCATCTTTGACCTCTTCAATGGAATGTTGACAACAGTGTTTCAACAGTAGCACATACAGACAATTAATCTATTGGCACAGTCCCAAATTGTGAAACCACAAAAGAATGAAAAATAATAAAAAATCCACCCTCCAGAGCGTATGCACGTTACTGATGAAAATAAGTTTAAAGTTAAAAACAATTTTATATGTGACCTAAGATAAAGTTTTTTTTGTTAAATTGTTTAAATATTTTTTACTATTACTGTGATTCTTAATTTTTTTTTTTACTTAACAGCATATACATTTTGAAGAGAAATGAAAAACATTAAATTAATATTAATTGTTTATTGAGTGTTTTTAGTTACCACATTTTCAGTCATTTTAGCACTGACCGAAGACCAAATCATTGTTAACAACTTTTCAGGGCCTGACTATTTACCTAACTACAATATAAAATTCAAGCTTGGTAAGGTAACCAGGGGTTATTTTCCTTTGATCTAAAACTGACCTAGTTAAAGGACCTCTAAAATGACTCTCAAAACATTGCTTCTCTGTAAGTCTTCATCTGTCTTCCTGTCTCATCATCATGTTTTAATCTCGTAATGTACCTCATGTTGCTTTAGAGCCACGAATCCATGTCAGAACCAATGCTTCCGACTGCTCTCCTCCTGGATACTGTGTCGCAGCTCGCCTCTGACATTTAAACCCCTGTTGACTAGAGCTCCTCAAAAAGGTCAAGTGAGTTGGTGTAAAACGTGTCATTTTGCGAATATAAACGATGAGTTTAGCTCTGATTAATGACTCATGTGGTCCGAATGCCAGGAAGCATTGTAGCTCACTGTGACTTCACCTTTTGATCTGCCTGATAAACTTGACATCACACCTGTGTGAATTGATATGAACCTAGGGCCTATTTTATGCGATGTGAATTAGTGTCTTAAGCTTTAACGTATTGTGCCAGAACATTACTTAATGACTAAAGAACCTGTACCAAACAGAAAACGAACAAAAGAAAACTGAACATTGACAGAGGGATTCACTTTTTAGGGCATCCTCAGCATGATTCAGTTTCCATTTCATTCTGTCATTTCTCAGTTGTTTGGTGGCGCGTGAGGGAGCAAGACAGGTGGAGAATATTTGCTGGGGAGGAGAATCAACCTGTCACCTGACTGAAGTGATCACAAGAAAAAGGCATACACTCTGGTCTCAGGGAAAACACATTCATACAATGCTCTTTCAAAAACAGATGGGAGCTTACTTTGAAGTGCTGAATTGTAATACCATGCCAGTATTCACTTTTTTCTATTTGATGTAATTCTACTGTACATTCCATGATGATACGTATGTTTAGATTAAAGTTATTGCACATGAGACAGAGATTGTGCTCACAGAGATCAGCTCAGCAAAATCAACATTCAGAAGGTGTTCGATATACATGTTTGCCCAGCCGGTGCATTCAGACTCATGTAGAATGGTTTCAATTCAGCAACCGCTGCGATCACACTCATGTAGAATGGTTTCAGTTCAGCAACCGGTGCGATCACACTCATGTAGAATGGTTTCAGTTCAGCAACCGCTGCGATCACACTCATGTAGAATGGTTTCAGTTCAGCAACCGGTGCAATCACACTCATGTAGAATGGTTTCAATTCAGCAACTGGTGCGATCACACTCATGTAGAATGGTTTCAATTCAGCAACCGGTGCGATCACACTCATGTAGAATGGTTTCAGTTCAGCAACCGGTGCAATCACACTCTTGTAGAATGGTTTCAATTCAGCAACCGGTGCGATCACACTCATGTACAATGGTTTCAGTTCAGCAACCGGTGCAATCACACTCATGTAGAATGGTTTCAATTCAGCAACCGGTGCGATCACACTCATGTAGAATGGTTTCAATTCAGCAACCGGTGCGATCACACTCATGTAGTGTTAAAATTCATTAGTCTTTTTCTAAAATAGCATAAAAAATTCTGAGCCATTTTGTGGACAAGTGGCTTATTATCAGATTTTTTGCTGTGAGTTAATTGTGTGCTTCCTCCTCTCAGATTAATAATCAGGCTCACATGCTGCTACCCTCCAAAAACATGTTGACTCAACAAATAATTGTTGAGCAAAAGGGGATTTTATTAGGTAGAATAAATTTTACGTTGTCCGTTTTTTCTTCCCAAAATTACTCAACAAACTTTTATATAGCTCCATGCATGTTTCCGACACAGCTTAACACAACATTGACTGAACATATTTTTTTATCCAGTAAACAACAGGCACAATAACAAAATAGTCAGCAACTGAACAATAGTTTTTTTGAGAACAAGTTTAACAAACTATTAAAAATAATTTACTGACTGAATTATGTTGTTGGAAAAAAAACTTTTTCCCTCAGTCAGCATGTAATTAGTAGATTTTTAGTGGGTTTAGTTTAGGAGGGACTGTTACATTAGTGAGTCTACCACAGGAGTCATTTTTGCTCACTGATTCCACTATATCTAGTTCAGGCCTAATGAAACCTATGCAAGCTAGCACCTACTTGTATTTTCAGTTATCTCTTTATATACATTTAGATTATGTTTACCCAGGCTTCCTGTTGTGTCTTGTATAGTGGTGTCATCTGTACTTGTAAACAGTGAGGTCCCCTTACTCCTCAATTTCACTGCTCATATCTCCAGTGTGGTGTTTCTCAGTTAGCATTTTACTGAAAGACAATTTATGTTCCATTTTTTACTTATGTTAATAAACATTTGAAGAAGACCACCCCCTGCTCTTGGATCTTTTCTTCTCAAAAATAGTCCCTGGTACAGAAGTAATAATGTCCTTTACCCAACCTCCACTAATGATTTAAAGGTATATCGTCCGTATTCAGGAATGTTTTAAATACAGATTCTAAAACATAAATAAATTTTTTTTTAATCTAAAACGAAAGAATGCAGCTGTCACATCATCCAAGTGTAGGCAGCACGCTGGTGGTGGATTCGGAGATTGTCCCTTAAAATGCATTTTTTAGAGTGTCTCGAAACGTGCTATTTAAATGTAATAAATGATTAATGAATGCCACTGTCTAGTGCATTTGCTTGTCTCATGAGTGTGGCCTGCTAAAAAACACTTTCTGCAAGCTGTTGCAAACTTTTAAATGAGGAAGCTTTATGATTATGTAAAACTGTTGACCAGTCAGAGAACATTGACACAATGCCCCGACTCGATTATACCTGTTCCTGCTTAACTTGAATGGCTAAAAAAAGGCCAGATTAAATGCAATTTTATTCAGTTTTGGGGATTTTTAATGTAAGATTTGACTTCTCCCGATAAATTAACTTTCATGAAGAGAACAATGTAAACTTCTTGACATCTTTTTCCAACTCTCTGGGCTTTTATGCAGAGATGAGTAAGCTTAGCTTGCACAGCTTGGTTTTAATAGCATCATCACACAGATCAGCAGAAGTAAACAATCGGTCCAGAAGTAGTGTTCACATAGTTGCTTATTCATCATACAAACTTTCTTTTTCTCATTTAGTAAAAGAGAGTTCATGCAAGTAAACAAGACATTATAATGCAAGCACATGATGAAGTTAAACTTGAAAATAAAAACAAATTACTCAGGGACAACCCTATGTAATATCTGGTACTGGTGGTGATTGTTAAGGATTTTGTAGTTTGTTGTTAATGTATTTATTCTTAAAAAAAGTGCTGTGGTGTTAATGTTGTAATTGAGTAAGGAATAACAGAAGACATTAAAGTTAGTATATGAAAATATTGCAAGTTAATGGTTAAGTATTGTTAAAAAGTGACAGTAACTGACAAGTCTGTACCAACTAGACAATCCTAAATTAGAAAACACTATTGGATCTCATTCCAGGAGCAATTTTGAAAACCCATCAGCAGATCATTCAAGATGAGAACAAAAACTATTCAAAAGTAATGCTTCTGGTTGAAAGTAATAGGATTTAAAAGCTTGTTATGTGGACATATATCCTATAAGGATTCATGGAGCAATTGTCTGATCTCCCTGAAGTGCACGATGAAGTCAGGCTGGATAATAAACTGCTTCATATAGATCTTTAATCTGGCCTTCTGCAGAGAGATGCACAACATTTGGAGAGAGAAATTGGCTTGAAGCACACTCTATGGGATTTCCTGATTAAAGAACCATTGCTAAAAGCAAAAACAAATGGATATTTGATTGAGAGATGAACCAAAGTCCACATTGTAAATCCCACTGAACTTAAAGATAACTGGTGTGAAATCAAGCATTTGATCAACAGTTTTCATTGTACACCTTTTTAGTTGATATACCACAATAGGCCTATGTAAATGTCTGTTTTTAAATAAAAAAATATTATTTGTAACATACGCCGAAACCCTTTATCTGGTTTTTATGTATATTGCATGGCATTTTGCTGCATCTTTTAACATTCTTTAATTCATTTAATAATTAAAAGTAGTTCATTCATTGAAAGCTGAGTTCAGTACATGTTTTGCATAAAGATGATGGATATGTTCTTTACTCTGTCCGAGTCTAGTTTTACCAGTATAACTCTAGCCGGTGTTAGACTGAGTGAATTACAAGGCCTCAAGGGAAGTGAGGCGAGTAATGTATTCCTGCCTCCACCTCTTTCCTTCGCTATGACTTTTGTCTCCTCAGGTTAGTGTAAAATGAAGCCTATTACAATATTGCTTCTCTCACATTTCCCCTGATAGAGTGCTTGATCTGGCCTGAGAGAACCGTAGGATTTATTTAATGCTTCTGCTGAGTGTACATTTCCCAAGATAGTGTGTGAGTGTATACCACCGTTGCCTCTGGGGAACCATGGTGTGCCACTACCGATCCAGATCTATTACATGATGCTTCTGAGTCAGGGATGCTTCTCAAGCATGCTGGAATGCAGCCATTCTATGTGTGTGTGCAGTTATGCATGATCTAGTAAAAAGAACCTGTGATGATGTATCCATCAGCCTGTGCTGGCTTCATCTGAATTTTATTGAAAGTGCATTTCACGACTTTGATAGAACTCTAATAGTTAAAAGTGAAAACATGGAAAGAGATGGGATTTCAAAAGCAGAGGATGTGAAGTTCATGTTCAAGTTAGAAGGGGAAAAAAGGGCATCACATCAAAAAAGGAATTATTGAAACATGGAGAAGGAAAAAGACTTCATGTTCCATTTCTGAATCTTATATTGTGTCACAGGGAACAATGCTTTTAAACACAGCCCACCTTTAGCCAAATTTGAGATTGTTAGCAAATAAATGCTGATCAGGGCACTTTGAATATGGGTATTTACTAGTGTGTACTATTTAACTGCTTAATTAGTTTTTTTTAGTTTACTTGTTTCTTAAGTGTTATAAATGGGTCGTAAACTGAGAAACCAAAAATATGTATTTCTTTTTATTAGAATCATCCGGATGCTTCTAGACTGTGCTTACACACAACAGTGTGTTTACACTCTATCACTTAGAGTCCACCTGATTATTAGCCACCCCAAGCCAATTAAAAAGGAGTTTTGTTCATATAACGACATATCTGTCTTTTAAAACGAGAAATTCACAAACAAAAGATGCTACACAGAAGAATATTTTTAAAATGTTAGATTAAATTACAGTTAACAGTGATTTTAAACCTGGTAGTAATGTGGACATAAAACAACCATTGGCCGTTTCACTCAAGCTCTGGACTGCAAAGAGTTAAGAAAGCATCTACAATATAAAACAACAGCATGTGTATAACATACCGGATTTTTTGATCTCCTCAATAATGTTTGTTCATAAAAGATTCTTTCATATGCCTATCATACATCATATAGTGTCCTCAAACGGTCATGAGTTTATGCTAACAGCTAGAAATCCACCTTCTTTAACATAACCGCATCGCTGCTAGGAAGTATGTAGCCATGACAAACAGAGAGAGCGGTCACAATGACTTCAGTATTTTGGAGACTGGGTCATAAGAAGAATGAAAAATAAACGTTTAGTATGTTACTACAACAATGTCCTCTATGAATTTATTTTACATTTATATGAAGTGAGGATATTACTCAAGAACTAGCAATTACATTTTTTCAAGCTAAAAGCTAATAATAACTTTACTCTCTCAGTCTCTCATAATCAAATTCCTTTGTCAATAGCCATATGGATTGCCTTTTAACTGAAAAGCTGTATTAAATGAATATCCACCTATATTTTCCATTTAAAGTTCATGACTGCATGCTGTGATCTGAGCATTAACTCTCATTCCCTGTCTCTTCTTGAGAGAGAGAGAGAGAGAGAGAGAGAGAGAGATAACACCCCAAGATAGCTGTTAGCCCAGAAATAAATAATTAATTATCCAGTTCATACTATAAGCCTCAGAGTTGAAAGGAATAGGAAAAAGTAGTCCTCAAAATAAGGTACTAGAATATATAACGAATGTGGAGTAAATGCTTTTTTCAGATTGTAAGTGCATTGAAGCGATTCTTTAATAATCCAATCTTTTGTAAAGTTAATGTCAATGAAAGATATATACAACCTAACCAGCATTGTGGGGATTTACAAACATCCAGGCTTGGATCGCAGCAACCGTGTCCCATCAAAAAGCCTCCTGGTCTGTGATGCCATTCACCTTATGTGTAGGAGCGCCAGCTGGGCATGGGCACAAACTGTCCTCTTTCCAGCTCGTTAGTGCCAGTCACCACCCCAAAGGCCTCCACTTTCCTAACCCCCCTCAAAAACATGCAGGGAGGAGTCCAGACCACAGCAGCTAATGAGCAAGGACACACATAAGAGCTAGTGTGTCTCTGGAAGGGTTCTCTGGGTCACTGCCACCTGCTGAAAACCAGAGAATGAAAGAGAACAAGAAAAGTAATGGCTCTCAAAACGTAATCTCATTATGATCATCTTCCTTCAAAGCAGAATGAGTGATTGGTGTGTGTGTGTGTGTGAGAGAGAGAGAGGGGGGGGTATGCATAGTCTCTTTTAAAAGAACATGATCCCTTTCAGTTTGATTTCATACAAAATTAGTGTATATCTCACCATTTTAGAACAGACTTTTTTTCACATGCACTAGATGTTGCTGATCTCAAAGTTTTTAACGTGCCTCTTTAACACCCTACTTTTGAGTTATTAAAAATGATCTTCAATAACATGTGTATTGTGTTTCTAAGTTAATGAAACTATTTCAATTAATGAATGAAAATTGTAGACTGTGGTGCTATGTTTCAATTTACAATGTGAGAGAAAAGCAGGAAAACTTGATAATATTTATAAAAGTTTTAAAGATTCATTTTGGGTATTGAATAATGCATTCATTTGGAATAAAATAGTTTGCATGGAGCATGGCTTCTTTTGCAAGATTTCAGGATAAATAATTTCCAGCTGTTCAAAAATTTATTTGGCTTCTGTGTCTATATAAATTTGTATTTGAATGTCCAAATTCCATGCAGAAACCCAGCCTTTAAAAATAAATACTCCATGATTTTTTTTCCATCACTATAGAATGTGTAACTTGGAATTCAAGATGAATAATGCCAAAATCAAACTAACTTAAAAGATACCACGGATGTCAATTTTAAACATGTTTATATTTTTATTTATATTTTATACCCAAAACTGGTACTGCAACCAAAAACACTCCTCCAGATGACAGGTTGCCAGATTGACATTACACTACATGATATAAGGCAAGTGACAACAAGTACATATATAAATATGTATAAATACATAAATATAACCACATTTGAAATATAACCTTTTCGCGAAGGTTTGAGAAAAAAAATTGTGGCATAAAAAAACCCAAATCATTAGCTCAATCAAACATAAGAATCAACCAAACCCTAATCAAATCTCAGTGTAAAGAGAGCCGTTCAAGAGAATGTGACAAATGAGCTACAATATATACTTATAGTACAGAAACGTTTTGCTGGTTATTGATTAGCAAAAAATCCAAACCAGCATGTGTCCTAATTTATGTAATCTGATAAAAAAGAAGAAAGACAGTTTCTAAAGAGAACACAGTTTTATATTATATAGTTTTGGATGACAATGTTAACAATGACTACTAGCTGTTAGAATTTACAACTTATGTGTTTTTTTCTGTAATGTGTATGTTGTGTATTGTTAATCAATAGTACAGAAAAGGTTGTGGCTAATCTAGCCAAAGAAATCAGTTGTTAATGCTTACATACTGTAGCTTACCAGTTCTGGAGAAATGCAGCTTTAGCATCGCTTTTTATTTTATTCTCTGCCTTCAGTCACAATGGTGCAAACCGGAAGTTCCAACCTACGTGGCGAAGTTTCGGATTCCGCTCTGACGAAAGCTCAGCCGAATTTTATTCTGACCTGCAATACCTCATCACATGATGCGACTACCAAGCACAGTTTGGAGAGTTCAGAGCATGTGTTCACTAAAATTTTGTTTAAAAGCTAGATTTAATTTTTTGGGGATTCAGTGTGGATGTGAAATAAATTCAAGTGAAACTTGGATAATTATTATATAAGTATGAATTATGAACTAAAAATAATAGCTTAATGTCTCTTCGCACATTGTTAATATTTTCTGATTACTTTTGTTTCAGTTACTACACACGGCACCTTTAATGACTTTAAATTGGATAAACAACCAATAATCAATTCTCAAAATGCCATCACACAAACCTACTCTCCTCATAAATAGTCAAGTGCAGTTTCCTGTATTGTGACACATAATATCATCTATATGTAAATAGACATGGCTCAGGTATCAGACCCACAGAATGAAGCAATATAGATACAAGTGACACTCAGGTGAGAGAGAAGCAGTGAGACATATAGAGGTGGATTCTGAAATTCTAAACTCTGCGCTTATTCCAGCTACTGGGTGAGTCTAGCTGCTCTTCCATCCAACCTGAGTTTTGTGCAGTGAACAATTCATTCAGCAGTCAATTTCAATTAACCAGGAAAGGCAAAGCCCATCGTGACATGAGTCGTCAAGGATATGGAGAGACAAACTGACAGCTAACACAAACAAGCTATTTCACTGAGGACATGAAAAGCAAAACACATTTTCTGATATGCATTGGAAAACTGAAGATTTCAAATAGTTGACCTCAATCTGTCACGAAGACAACAGACATTGGCTTTTATTATTCACTGAATATGTTTACTTTTAGAACATCTTTTATTCGCATTCAACATCCCCAAGCTGATTAATAATGCTAGGGCTTTGTCCAGCCAAATGTAAAATTTACAAATTTGGTTGCTTCAATCCCGTTTAAAAATCAAGCATAGTAAAATATACATTTGGAAAAAATAGCTTGAATTTAACTGTACATCTGCACGCTGTTATAATTAATTGATGCATGAAGTCATAACCAGAGGAACCACAGGTCACCACATTAACAATAGACAACCAAACTGTGTTATTCAGACTACAAATGTGTATGTTGTGCTGTGTAGTGTCTCCCCTTTCCCTGCAGGGCATCAGATGTACCATCTTTAAGAGAGTCCCAGAATAACGGTTCAAGTCTTTTAGAGGACACTACTCTCCCATCACCCCATGGCTGTTTATGAAGCTCCCTGCTCTATGATCTCTGCTGTTTTATGAGTCTATGATGAGAAGCGCTGTACTCTGGTCCATTTGGGCTCCTTTTGCCCTGTGTCGTCTGCTGCGCGCTGCCAATATTTCTCATCTCTCTGAAGTCTAATATCTCATCATCGAGAGAGGTGAGATACAGAGACAAGACTAGAAAGATGGAAGAGGGGGAAAGTGTTATTTTGTGAGTATTTTTCATCTTTGATATTGCTCTCATCTTAGATTAGAGCCTCAGGATCATTTTGTCACCTGAGAAAAAAAGGAAATGGCGAGAAAGAGAAGAATTTTGGAAAAAGTTCTCAATGCTACAACTCTAACACCCCAATAATGGCTTGTGGTCTATTTTTATTCAGAATATTGGGTACTTTCGTAAATGCATTTAGTAGCTGAAAGAAAATTTAACATGATCAATGCATTAGGTTATACTTTTCTTTTTTGGCAAATATCCATGATAAAATCTCAAAAGCTATATATAAATTGTACAAGACTTAATAAATCTGTAAAAATATCAAATAGCTGTACATAAATTAAGTAAATAAAAAAGATGCAAAATGCTGAAGCTCATAAACCTAGCATTCATGGTCTCCTTTGTTTACAAGGGAGTAAAAGCAGCTCACTTGATTTTTCCCAACACAAAGCCCTTCATTGTTACCAGTGAAAGAACAAGAAAAGTGCCCAATGTTTGTTTTTCAAGCAAACTTCCTAAACAAATATTGTGTTAATCTGGCTCCTTTTTTATCGAATAGCAGTCTAATGCTGGATTACTAAAAGAGTATTGTTGAAAGGTCGACTGCCACAACACAAATGCTCTAACATTGGGTGACAGATGCTTTTGCGCTAGCCTATGAGTTGCATGGGTTAAGTTGTTTAAGGAATTAAGGCACATTCAACCAGGGGGGATGGCATCGTCAGCCTGTGGCCTGTGATGCAGCGGGTTGTTCCTCTTCACACATTGGACAGATTTTATAGCTTTGATGCCCATGTTACTGCGGTCCTCGAGTCAGCATCCCAGAGTCATGCCTTAGACCTCTTTTCTACATAACCCTAGGGGTCCAAAGACTTTGGCTTTTCAGTGCAGACGCATTGGTATTCTCATTCGCAAAAGCGTTTTTACACAGCATCAAGAGTAGCTTTTGAAAGGGAACATCTTGCGGTACTTGTCTTGCGGTGAACCCTGTTCCTTGGAAAAACTTGGAACAAGATGCTGCATGTCATTCCTGCTTTTTCTTGGAACAGGGGTACGTTAAAGATGATCATTATCAGCAGCAAAATATATATATTTAACCAAATAATTATAAAATATACTTTTTGTTTTTACTGAAACTGAATACTATGCCTTTCTGAACAACCACCCACTTGGCCTATATGTAAAACTGCTCCTGAAGGTTATCGTCTTCTTCGGTGATCCTCATGTCCTGCATTGTTTACTGACTGCTGATGAATATTATCTGTGTTCCTTATAAAGGCTGATTCTCATTTTCTTCTGTAGTTCAAAAATCAGTTTGTAATTGATATTAATTTATAAAAAATTGTCAATTATTATTCTTTATAACCCACCAAACTTCAACAAGCATGGTTTTCGATTGCAAATGAAAAAAATATATTAGCATAAACCCTGCAGAGAAATCCAAAAAATATCAAAGGCGATGGAAATTTATGGATGGATCTGATATGTACCTATCTTCATGATTGTTTTGGTATAGGAAAAAAAGAACAGGGGAAGAAATAAATAGAGATAATGTGTAAGGACCTGCGTAAAGGTAAGGTGCTTCAGACATGCTCCATTAAAGAGGAGGTGAAGGATTTTGTGAGAACTGTACTGCTAAAAGGTCAATCTGTAATTACAGGTAAAAACATCAATCTGCAGACAAAAGAAAACTAGAGAGTCAAGCGACTGAAAATGTCAAAAGATTTACGGTGCTGATTGTCAATAATAGAGATTGGCAAAACCTCTGAATGTAATAATCCCAACCTTACTCCTAATAAAAGGCTCCAAGGTCAGTCTTATAACATAAAACAATGATCATGTTTAATAAAGAGCATTTTTGAGAATGGTATTTTGTTTGTCTTCTTAATGCAATTCTCAAAATAAAGGGTTATTTAATCAAATAAGACATGTTACCATCGACTAAAGCTACTTTGATTATTTAATTGAAAGAAAAATAAATTATGAATGAAATACTAACTAAATACAAGCTAAAATTTTAATTATAACACATATAACTGACAAGAACCGAAAACTTTGACTCTGGGGTGTTTTTGTGTCTTAATTTGAATATAACTTTCTCTATATTTTAGCAGCATATTTTACCTTATTTTTACAGATATTTCAGGCAATATAATGTTTGTTGTTTTCAGTATGTTTATTTTATTGTAACAAAGTTTGAACTCTCTTAGTTTTAAAGAAGTTTATTTAATTATAACATGAAACCTGCTGGCACCAGGCTGTAAACATATTTTGTAGCGGCGATGTTGGAGCATTTTAAATTAATTAACTTGCATTTCGTGGGAAATATGCTCGCTTACTGTGGTTATCTGAGGAGAGTGGAAGGTTAATGTTAAAATTTCACAGACATATAACAAAACAACTTCTCAAGAGCTTGAAAGAGTGGATTAATTCGTTTTAAACAAAGCTCCAGATCTGGTCTTCTGTCACAGTTTTGCATAACAGTTTGGTACAGTAAAAATTAGTAAATTACGCATTAAATTAATAATGTAAGTTAACAGTAATTTTAAAACACAATTTCTAAATATTTATTATCGTACAAATCAACAATGTCCATAGTGACATGCTGTAAAATGCAGCAATTGCCAGGCAACTTAGCATTTAGTATTTTATAAACTGACAACATTACGAATGAATAATATATAACATTATGAATGTAAATTAAGGGAATGCCATTTTGTGACATTTGTTTTGTGGGTAGCATCATATAATATCCCAGCTGCCACAGGTTATTGGCAATCTTACTAGTATATAAACAACTTAAGCCCGGTTTCCCATCTTGATGTTTAAAACAAACTAACAAAAAAAAAAAAGCCTAAGCTCGCTACGACTTCTCTCTTTACATAAAGTTTATATGAGAAGTGCGGGTCTGACCTTTCCCCTTTAGACAGAAGGCCCTCAAATACAGCATCTTCCAGCATCTCCAACCATTTTACAGAAGCTCCAGTCCAGCTCTCCCTCTGCTAGCATTACCTAGCCAGCAGAAGGCAGGTCACCTACTTCAGTTAGCACGTCCAGCCCCGCTCAGGGCTTTCCACCCCAATCTCCCATTACAGCATTCCTCACTGGTTCCACAACACTGGTTTCCCCAGAAACACCACCCTCCAATGCAAACACTAGGTCAACCCTCACCAGCCTATACCTACCCATCCTGGGAATCAGCTCAGCGCATAGCAACCACCCGAATAAGCCCCCTCCTACTCCCTATTTTCTGCTATGCTCCCTTGCACCTCCCAATGGTTGGCTGCAGATCCACTGTAAGTCTTGCTTAATTTAAATAATGTAATTTGGCAAAGGCTTTAAGCTGCCACAAAACAAACATTTTGATACAGCGCCGAGATCTCGAAGCTCAGTCGATTCGAAACTTTGATACGAGTTTGGTGCATTTTATCAATTTGGTGCATTTGCCAGGTGTCATCTTAGACCAACTCCCGGAACAGCTTTTTGATTAGCAAATATATGACATCACTTAGAATTCTAGTGGGGGGTTCTCGACCTGTGTCGCTCCCAGGCTCCAGGGACCTTCCTTGGATAGCTTGTCCAGTATGTTTCTTATCGCTTGCCAAAATGCTTGAGACTGGGCAATTTGATGTAAGCGAACACTTGAAATGTTATTTTCTTTAAAGCAGAGCTCCTATAAAGTTGCTGTGGATGTTACTGAATTTTCTCTTTAGAAATTTTGCCAAATCAACTTCCAAGTCTTTTTATTAGGACTGTGAACGGATGCTTTCTCTGTATTCGTCATCAAGTGGACCCCCACACAGCTCAGGAATCCTGTTTATTCCTACTTTGAAAAGAAGTCAGGATAGGTCGAGATGAGCTCAGGCAGCTGGACTTTGGATAACAATGCAGGTGTAAGTGTGTTTAGGGCGGTAGAGGGCATTTTATTTTCTTACACCACTCTCATGAGAAAAAAAACTATTATTTGAGCTGTGTGCACATCAAGGATGTGCTGATGGGGTATTCATGGTCTTGGTGCAGTCCACGGAGAGAAGGTGATTGTAATGAAAAAAGGCATGTTGTCTGTTTTTTTTACTACAAAACATCTCTTAGTCCCACACTCTTCTCATCAAAATCGATACTCCTTTTATATGCTTGTTTTGTTTGTATGCTTTTATTCTCTCCATAACTGCACAACTATTTGAAATGGATTTAAACACAATGCACTCAGAAATTTCATTTTCACTTATTTCTTTAAGATGGGGAGGGAAGGCGATAATCCAGAATCTTGTTTATTGTTACAAAGATGCCATCACTGTAGACAGTATATAAAACAAGATATTTAAATAATTTTATGCTGACTACTCCACTAAAATGTTGGTGGTAGTTTTACTTTTGTAATATAATTTCTTCTGAAAAACATTTTGAATTACCATTGTGTGTCAAATGTGCTACACATATAAACCTGCCTCAGTTTATTTATGCACATTGGGATGTTTTTCACTCACATTTCCAATTAATAACACTCAGTGAATTTACAGTTCTAAGTGTAGCAGGACCGTCCCAAATTAATTAAAATTACCAACCACTTCGGGTTATCTTCGAGAAAGGCTGATAGGTTGTCACTCATTTAAAAAAAAGGACCAGAAACCAGGGTCACTTAAAAAAGTATAATACTTTTTTTTTTTATATTTGAGTAAAAACTCTCTTCCAATCATAACATAAAGTGGGGACATGAGGGCCCGTCCGTGTCTGACAAAGAGGGCTGAGTTACAACACACGTACTTGACCACAAATGAGTCAGAAGGAATTAAACTCCAAACTGAAAATCGTTCAAAAGGATAAACAGAAAATCCAATTTAACAAAAAAAAAGATCTTTGAGTCCCGTTCAGCAAAATGAACGAATCTTTTCCCAAGTAATTTCGTTCATTTCATTCATTGTAGTAAAATACCAATAAAATGTGTTTCTTCCCTAACACATTTAGTAAATACACAACCCCGAATCACACTACAAATAAGACAAAACTATAATGCTAGAAGACAAAAACATATTTTAATTAAGCCTACCTGGGTCTTTTAGTCTGATTCAGCTCAGCTCTGATCTGTCTATAGGTTAAAGTCTCATTCGTTCCTCACATTTCTTCTCTCTGATGGTAACGAGTGCAGTCCGGCCCCGGGGCCTTCTGTCATGTGAGGCTCCCTAATATTTACCAATTAACACAATATGAGCTGGAAACCTACAAGATTTGTTCTTTACCCGAGTCCTCCTGCTCCTTTCGTTCTTCTGTCACGTGACGCTCCCTAATATTAACCAAATGCAGTTTGAGCCGGAAAAAGAAAATATTCGTTCTTTCCCCCTCGAGTCCTCTGGCTTCTTTCGTTCTTCTGTCACGTGACGCTCCCTAATATTAACCAAATGCAGTTTGAGCCGGAAACAGAAAAGATTCGTTCTTTCACTGAATCCTTCGGCTCCTTTTGTTCTCTTGTCATTAATGATGAGCGCGTTACGCTCGGACAACCAGAAGAATGTTGCGCATGCGCCACTGAACGAATCCCTCTCTGACACGATTCGTTCCTACGGAGTCACATTAAAGAGTCGTTCAAAAAGAACGAATTGTTCATGAACGACACATCACTAACACTGATATTATAGTGTGTAATGTTACTCACCACGGTGCTCACACATCACATTCACTGCAAGGTGATTTACATTCAAATCACTCACAGCAAACCTCCACCACACGTGATTCAAATAGAATGCTTAAAATGTTTGAAATCTGTTACAAAAGTTTTTGATATAGTCGGCCAAAATTATATCTCAAGGTGTTAAGATCTTTATATTAGAGGCCCTTGACAATGATTTCTCTCACAGAACCATTAAAAATGTAAATTTCATTTAGAAAGAGTAAGTGTATTTTAGTGCACTACATATCTTCAATCATTGAATTATATTTTTATATGAATTATATTTTCAGCAGAAACTTCAGGAGCACTGTTGAATAGTTGTAAAATTCCAGTAGTAGTCTGACTGGTCAATAAAGTAGCCAATAGATGTGTTTCTGATGACTCTTCCCTGAGGAATGTGTGCATTCCTCTATCCACAATGAGAACACACTTTGGATGAAGTGTTGTAAAAAACACAGTGAGAAGGGAATAATAATCCAGCTATCAATGATGAACACATGGGTGTGCAGAAGTGTATAATACTGTTTTTATGATGCATTGCACATCCCATTTTCAATCAGAATGCTCATATGTTGTAATTTCAAGCTTCCTCTATTGTCTCTGTGACCTCAGTGATATAGCACATCTTGCTTTGAATTATCTTTTCAATTTGGGTTTTTTAATAGAAGCTTTTAGAATAACACCTTTGCAGCTTTTACGACAGAGTAACCTTCTGTTGTTATGGTATTACTAACATGTGTAGAAAATTATTAGCTCCCCTAATTATTTACATTTAATTCAAATGTATAACATGCCTTACAATATTATGGTTTGTTGAATCTGCTTTGCTGATTCACTGCACTGAACTGTCTTTTATAAAATTAAAATAGTTCCACTTAATGTTTTCTACAGTTTGAATGTATCTAATACAGTTGTGTCTTGAGGCCAAATCCCTCCAAATGACTCACATTATACATGAAAACTCATATTTTTGAGTTCATGTCATTGTTTTGCTGCCATGTGCAAAGGAGAAGCGAAATGGAAAACACAAAATACACAGTGGATTTAAAAACGCTTGTATATGTGTTTTTGCTAGCAGTTCTGGTTTATTAATAATAGTGCTGTTATTTACTGCAGATATTTGTCCAATTCAATACCATCACAGATTCATTTTCAATCTAGACTATTCTCACCACAACTCGTGCACATCCGATAGAGTGCCTGAGTCATTTATTATATTTGTGCAGTCACCGTGAAAGCCAAAATGCACTAGCTTTCCGTAATGGACTTGCTTATAGACCTAGATTTCCTTTAGGTGGTCTCCCTGAGAACAAAAATCTGGAACAAGAGTGAGAGGTTCAGGGGAAAAGCTTGTTCTGAATTTGTCCCTGATGCTTTATTTAGGAGCAGTCAATGTAGATTCCATTACACAGCTTGTCTGCTGCCCTAGTCTGCCTGCAGGCAGGAGACTATTAACAGCAGCCTGTCATGTTGCTTATGGGCAAACACAAGGGTTTACAGGACTTCCTCCAAGCTAATCTTTATCTTAAGCCATGACCCCTGGAATCCGCAATTCAGATTAGAAAGATACAAGATAGAGATTTAAAAAGCCAGACTGTAAAATGATAGGCCGTTGGGTCATGTTAATGTTTTTTTGTAGATCCTCGGGCAGCTTAAAAACCAGTTTCATTTGTGGAAGGGTGAATTGGTGAGTAGCCCTCCAAATTCAGGATGGAATACCCATGCGCATATTGAATTCCTTCCCTAAATATGGCATGACAAAAGAGACCCAAAAATACTTTGTTATATATAAACATTTTTAAATGATGAAAAACAATATTGTGTATTAGTTGTCATGCAATGTCAATATATGGGTAAAATGTAAACAAAAACAAGAAAACAAACTGATAGTTGTAAATGTTGCCAATTTTCAACATTATATATATATATATATATATAAATATACACAGCTCCAATGATTTGTTGAAGATTAGAGAAGATGGGAGCCAGTTGGTCAGCACAGGTTCTAAGGCATGTTGTTGAGATCCCATCAGGTCAGCGGTCCGCTATGAACAGCGTGAATCCAGGTAGGTTGGGAGCAGAGTTCAGTATCCCTCCATTGAGCCAGGCCTCTGTGAAACAGCACAGCAGAGGTCGATAAGTCTTTGTTGCTCCAGGTATTCTATTTTATTAGGTACAGAGCACAAATTTGCCAGATGTATGCTAACCAGTGATGTTTGAAAGCCACACTGGCGAAGCTTCACTAGTTTGCCGGCACGCTTCCCTCTCCTCCTCCGCTTTCTGAGAAGCATTGTGACTTCACCAAATAAAACATCGAAAGTTCCAAAACCAGTAGAAAGATGCTCTAGGAGTGCTGCCCAATAATGAGCAATTCATATCATGTGAAGCAAATTAAGTTAGCCATACAAATAACAGGACAAACTAGCAAAAATACCAATGACACTAGAGAGCTTTGTACCGAGGCGGCCATCTGCTGTGCCATCTTGAATTTTCCAGGACTCCGAGAGTTCGAGACTCTTTTACTTTGACAGGAATTCGAAGGTGAAATATGGGTATTATGAACATTTGGAACATCCTTTTAAAGTAACACCGAAGTCTTTTCGATTTAGTCGATGGCAAGGTTCTCACCAAGTTCTCACCGGCAGACCGCTCCACCACATCTCTAGGGGCTAGTATGGCTGTGACAAATGACCTGTGAACACCTGGAGCCCTCTGAAGGAAATGAGAAAATTAATAAATGTTTTGTATTATTTGAAACTGATCGCAAGAGTATGTGATGTTCTATGAATCACAAAAGTTTGTTTTAATTTTCTGGAGTGGTTGCTGCAGTTATTTGTTTGTTATAAAGTAATGGTTAAAACATTTACTCACAGACTCACGTAACATGATTGCTGGAAAACCACCACAAACCTCCATTTGAAAAAAAACTGAGCTCACAGGTAACTTCATCAATCATCACTAAAACGTGCATGTTTTAATGTATTTTCACAATATAATTTATGATCCATTAGACAGTTAAATATTACCAGTAAATCTGTCATTAATGATGCTCAAATTAAACACTGGCAAATTCAACCAAACAATTGATTATTTATTAAAATGCTTCATAAAAGGATTTATAGACTGATTTTATAGCTCTGATCGGCAAGCTGGGAAACCAGCCATATATAAGGGACTGGTTTCAGTGTTCATGGAGGACGATCCTGAGCGAAAAGGAGTGATGTGTTGCTGGTCTCCTGAATTTTGACTTTGGCCTGTGCAAAGATACTTTTGAGTGAAAGAACCCCAACTGACTGCATTTAGTTAGTTAATACTGGAGTCCTCACGGTCTAGCTTTGTGTAGGTTTTGCTGTTAAGCATTTGTTTATTTATGGTTTTTGAGCTCAAGTGTTTTGTTTGTAGACCTTTCTGTTTTTTTTTTATGTTTTCTGTTGGTTTATTTTGTTGTTCATTGGTGGCACAATAAAAGAATGGTTTTGGGAAGAAAACCTTGTGTACTGGCCTCTCTCTGCATATAGATCAAATGCTTGGCATAATACATTATGACAGTGGGGTGCAGGGAAGTCAAGGATCAGGACTCAAAGGAGTCTACAGATTTTTGTCCTATATGGTGGCTGTTAGTGAACTCATTTTTTTTGGATCATGTTCATAATAACTGCACTTTCAACGCATTGTTTAATTTATCAGACCAGTCTGAAAAAACATCCAAATATAATTTAAAACTTGCTTTGGATTTGTTGATTAGATCTAGATTGTCTTTTTTTATGTAAACGGGCAGACACGTTTGCTTGCATGCTTTGTTTTTTTTTCTGATAATGTTGTAAAAAAAAAGTCTCAAAATTAAAATATATAGATATGTTTAAGGGTTAGGGTTAGGATGTCATTATGCATGTCATTAACAGTTCATCACAGTCACAAGTAAATTAAAGGGAATTCTTTTTCTGCAAGAATTTGCAGAAAACATGCATGCAGAAGAACATGCAAATGGTTTTCTGGACAATTTAACCTGTAAAAGTCACCCTTCTCTAGCTATTCATTTAATTTATTCATACTAATAACTCTTTTAAATTATTAATGATCCATCACAAGGCTCAATGAGAATTCCAAAGGGGATTGGTAAATAACTGCATGGAAATGTGTGTTTACTTGTGGATTGTCTTTTGATTTGGTTGATTTTGATTTTGGCTTCTCATTTCACAAATTACAAAAAATAGGGTGAACTGAGAATATGGTGAGGGTTTAACCAAGAGATTAACCCTAAAGATTAATTTAGTAAAGCTTGCCAATAACGAACTAAAATATTAATTAGGACAATAAGATTTCAATGACAATTTTCAGACCATCCTGGGCTAAGAAGATAAAGAGATTTTTGGGAACTGAACAGATGTATATCAATCCCTTGTGAGAAAGGTTATTCATTATTATGGATTAGGCATGCTCATGGTGTGTAATGTACAGGTTAAACAACACTTTGATCCAAACTTGAAAAGTACTTGCAATGCAGCAAGGCATGATATGGTAGGTATGAAAAGGGTAACACAAATCAACACGAGAGTTATTTGCAAAGTTTCCATTCACAATATGTAAAAAAAGAATGTTTCTAAATTTAAAATAGTATTTTTATGAACAAATACTAGGTCATGGAAGAAGATATTAAAATTTGCATGTTTATATTTTACGTAAGATCATCATGCTGGTGGACTTCAGAATGTAAAAAAAACCAAAACTTTAAAGTACCTTTACTATTGTAAACACCATTGTGTTATGGATGCTCTAAAATAATGAAGTAAATATGTAAATTTCAATGTTTTGTCCATTTCTAAACCTGTTGATTTCACTCCATTTATACATTTACATTTAGCTACACTGGATCCTCTTCTTTTGGAAGCTTGTGACATTATAAACTCCTCATTTCACGCTTGAAAAGCACCATGCCTTCTAATAAAGCCTTGTAATCTAGAGACTAAAAAGCACCAGTATTCTCCACTGTAACCTAATTGTTTCTTAATTCTCTTCTGTTAGGTTTTCAGACATCGATTAGATGGTCGACAAGTAATTATCTTCAAGCTTGAACACTAGGGAGGTGCCTGCTTTGTGTTATTTTTAGTGATCATCTATCAAGCCCGTCAAGCTGAACAGCATAAAAATGGATAAACAGGGATTTATCTGTGTGGGAATGGGTCTCTCACTCTCTGTGTGTTTATGCATTCTGTATGTAATTATATTTGATTGTTTGAGACTGATCTGGAGTCAGTGAGCTGTCGCTTGGTAGATGGCAGCTGTGATGGTCTCAAGGGATGTGTGATTCGCCACAGTTATTAGAACTTCCAGGTGGTGAAATGTCAGATTTATGCATTTTTACACATGCAGATTTATACATTTGTTACAGCTTAATTACAGTGTTTTTAAATATCAGTCCACAAGAAGGTTGTGCACTTTTATTAGTTTATTATTCATACGACAAAAGCTTTGACACTTTGTCCCAACATATAATGATACCCATGGACCTTTACTGAATGTTTAAAAAATAAATATAATTAAAAATTTTACTCTAATAGTGAAAATTCCTTGCAAATGCCCTGCATTGGGTAATGTATAACTTTTTAAATTATTCTTTACACTTAAACAATTGGTATTGATATTACAGCTATAATTGTATTATTTGTCTTTTTTTCCAGTTAAGAAAATAAAACCAGATAGACAGCAACATTTTGATATGCAATGATACATAAATCTAAATGATTTAGTTATTTCGTGTAACAAGCCATGGGCTCGAATCCAGGTCTCAGTGTTTAGATTTAGAACACAGGACACCTGAAGCTGAGTGGATTCAATAAAGAAGGCAAACAAAAGAGTGGAAATAAAACTTTTCTTTTTAATAAGGGTAACAGAAAAGAGGGAAAAGCAAGTTCCCAAAAAAACTTAAACACAAACAAAGTAACTCTTGAGTTTAGCAAAAATATTAAAGCAAAATTTCCAGAGGAGGCAAACTTACAAAGTAGCAGAGGTAGAGTTTCAAAGCTGAGAAGCAGAGATAACAGCAAAAAACAAGGGAAATGACAAAACTTAAATATACAGGAGGAAACAAGGCACAGAAGGAACAAATTAATCGTAGCAAGCAGAATGGGAAACTAAGGGAGAAAATGTCAGCCTCTAGAAGGAAAACTAGGCAAGGACAGTCCAAAACCTGACTATTTTGGTAAAGTAGAGGCATGTTACAACCCACATGACATATTTGGCGAGTTTAATATCTGTACCTGTCAGTGAGTGAGATGCCGTGTTAAGGGTAGTCTGACTGTAAACAACATCAGTGACTGCCTCCAGCCAAAGAAAGAGGAGAGTACTGGGTAGAAGAAAATTGTGAGAGGAGGGATGAAAGTAACTGCAAAATCAACAAGGACATTCTTTTGGGAAAACCATCTTCTCAGTCTATTTGGGCTGAAGAAATGGATGAAAAACTGTTAGAAATTTGGCAGGAACATTCGTGTCTGTTTTCCAGGTCATCTGAGCTGTACCACAATTGGGTTGAAAAAGAAAACAATAGCCAAGTCTCACATGATTCCAGTATCGCACACCTGACCTTATGTTGATGTTTTTTTCAAAGGCATGCAATGGGAAAGCTCCTGACAGTGATCACATCAGCGATTGAATGTCTACCCAGACCAGGGGTCGGCAACCCGTGGCTCTGGAGCCGCATGTGGCTCTTTAGCGCTGCCCTACTGGCTCCCTGGAGCTTTTTCAAAAATGTTTGAAAAAGGAAAAAATTAAAGGAAAAAGGTAAATATATATATTTTTTAATATGGTTTCTATGGGAGGACAAACATTCTTAACGTTTTCCAATGCTGTAAAAGAGTGTAAAATAAATATTGAATTTCAACATTTCTGTCAGCGACGATTTGCGTCATCACCCGCGACATACGTTTCTAGCGGGGCGGGATGCCAGGCAGGTGGCTGCTGTAAACAAACCAGGGGCTGTGTGAAGGGCCATGGATCCCAAAGAGAAAAAGAGAAACATAACTGAGGAGAACAGAGGATTCTTGGACCGAATCGTTTGCATTCATTGCCGATGCAGAAGGATTGCCTGAATGTTTGCTCTGTATTGGGAAGTTGTCTAATAACAAGAGTAACGTGGAAAGACATTTCCAGGGAAGGCACGCACGTATTTAGTAACAAAGTGGCTGTGATTTTATATACTTCTTTTCAAAAGGCTGCTGTTTTATTTTTATAAATGTATGCTGCGTTTTTTTGCATTGTTGCCCAGTTAAGGGGCACGTTGTGCATGTTCCATTTTGATGTTGTTTTTAGGAATCCTCAAAATAAAAATGACATCAAAAATCCAATTTCTTTATTGCATTTCTCTAATTTCATCAAAGCAATGAAACATAATTTGTTAATATTGTAGTCACATGGTGCGTCGTTCTCTACAGGATTCAGTGCAGGGAAAATAAACATTTAATCATGAAGGCTCATTATGTATTCGTAGCAAACTTAGTCATTTTTATAGTAGGCTAATATAGATACATAAAGCATGTGTTGCTTTCATTATAAGCCTTATACAAGGCTTTTAATTTTTTGCAGCTCCAGGCATATTTGTTTTTTTGGTACAATATGGCTCTTTCAACATTTTGGGTTGCCGACCCCTGACCCAGACCATTCATTCATCTTCTTGTCGGCTTTTTTCCCTTTCGGGATCGCCACAGCAGAATGAACCGCCAACTCTCTGGCATATGTTTTACGCAGCGGATGCCCTTCCAGCCACAACCCATCGCTGGGAAACATTCACACACACATTCAACACTATGGGCAATTGTTCTTACTCAATTCACTTATACCGCATGTCTTTGGACTTGTGGGGAAACCGGAGCACCCGAGAAGACCCACGCAATCACGGGGAGAACATGTAAACTCCACACAGAAATGCCACCTGCCCCAGCCGAGGCTCGGACCAGTGACCTTTTTGCTGTGAGACGACCGTGCTACCCACTGCGCCACCGTGACGCTCTCCCCAGACCAGTGTTTCTCAATTATTTTGTTGCTCCCCCCTAGAAAGAAACCCCGCCCTCGCGCAACTATACATAGTATTATTTGTCTTTAAATTAGTTATAAGTACACCTCTGCATAACACAGTATACTTATTAACATATAAGAGAAAAAAGAAAGAAATATGGACCAACTTACAACAAAGAATAGCTTTATTAACTGTAGCAGAAAAGATCACAATAAGGTGCATCTGAAATGTAAAAATAAAAACATTAAATCCTTAATAAAACTATAAACATTGTTTAACTGACCATGACTGCTGGCAATATTTGGCACGTTTTTGCTGAAAAAACTCAAGCGGCTTATCATCGTGATTGGGGTGTAATATCTTTAAGTGACGCCTTAATTTAATTGGCTTTATGCTGTCCGCTGTCAACATTTTTAGACTCAGTAAGCACACCTGTCTCTCCTTGTCTCCCACCGCAGTCACAGAGAAGCCAAGCGCTACATACGCGTCGTCAGTTTTCCTCGTCTTAGCTTTCGGGAGACTTTCGTTTGTCTCTTTGTCTCCTCTGCCTGTCTTCTACACTTCGTGTCTACACTTCATGCTCAAAGAGAGCAACACTGTCCCCTAATGTAGTGGAGTGGTATTGCACGTTATTCTAGAAAAAAAATTAATAAATAAAAAAGCATGTTCCCTAAGGTCAAAAACAAACCCTTTGTAGGACCCAGGGGGGCGCGCTCCACTATTTAAGAACTATTGCCCCAGACAGTCAAACAGTGTGTAAACATCTGTGACACGACTACTTTTAAAATCTGAGGTCTGTAGTTGCCTTAAGCAGCATACTGTGGTTATGGTTTTGTGGGTAGATAAAGGACTCAGGGAGTTGGCTTGTGAGTAGTGATTGGGTGCATGCTGATTGAATGAAGAGTCCAGATGTATTACAAGTGAGAGTACTTAGGGTAACGAGGGGTGAGGTTGGACACAATAACAGTGCTAACATATAATAAAACTATGTGAACATATAATAAGAAACCTCCCTTTTAGTCAACCCCCTCATACATTTATGACGTATATACGATGGTGATTTGAGACAGAGTGATGGTGAGATATTTACTGTGCGACTGCTAATATGATGTTAAGACATGCAGTTATGAGTGTGGCTTAAGATCAGGAGAGAGTGAGAGGATTGTCTGGCACCTTGTCTAAAAATGTTACAATATGGCCAAAGGAAAAAATAGCTTCTTTTTAGAGGAATTGTGCAGGCATTTGCACTTACTTTCATCTTTGTTTTTGCTCCTTATATATATATTTTTTTTTATATATATCACTTCCGGGGGAGGGAAATCAGCCCTGACGCTACAATGAGACTCCTGTGACATCGTTAATGGCACGAAAGAAATCAGTTTTTAAAAGAAACAAATTTGTTTTTTGTTAAGGAATGTCCATGGATCGATTTTTTTTATTCAATCTACTCTTTTAAATCAGTATAAAAGCCATTTAAATGACAATAAAAATTTGGTTAATTTATATCCTGAAGGGTGGTGGAAGATAGATAAACAGAAAGATTTATAAAAAATATATGTATGTATAGCGTCACGGTGGCGCAGTGGGTAGCGCAGTCGTCTCACAGCAAGAAGGTCGCTGGTTCTAGGCTCGGCTGGGGCAGGTGGCATTTCTGTGTGGAGTTTGCATGTTCTCCCCGTGATCGCGTGGGTTTTCTCCGGGTGCTCCGGTTTCCCCACAAGTCCAAAGACATGTCATATAAGTGAATTGAGTAAGAACGATTGTCCATAGTGTTAAAGAGTGAATGTGTTTGTGAATGTTTCCCAGCGATGGGTTGCGGCTGGAAGGGCATCTGCCGCGTAAAACATATGCCAGAGAGTTGGCGGTTCATTCCGCTGTGGCGAATAAAGCTGACATGAAGACGAACCTAAGATGTTTGACATTGGGTGCTAATATCCTGATGCGGGTATCCCTCTCACTGGAGAGGGAAACATATGTACAAGTGTTACTAAACAATGTTGTTTATGTTAATTAAAAAAAAAAAAAGAAAAAACTATATATATCAAATGGGTTGTCCAATGGTGTAAAGAGTGCACAAAAAAATCATACTCAAGTAAAGGTACTGTTAGCCTAAAGTAAAAACGTAGTTCAATAAAAACAACTAGGTGTACTAAATGAAGGTTCATCATCGAACAGATCGCCAGACAGAACTTGGAGCATGCATTTACTCCAAAGAGTAGTTAGAAAGGCAAGTTATTTGCATAATTCCATCATAATATTATATTTATATAAATAAAATAACATTTAGAATTACAGAAAAATATGATAATTTTAAAGTTTAATGTTTGGAATTGTTTTAATTTCATGTCTTCTTCTTTCGGCTGTTCCCAGTTTAGGGGTCGCCACAGCAAATCATCTGTTTCCACCTAACTCTGGCCTCAGTATCCTCTACTCTTGCACCAATTACCTTCATGTCCTCCTTCAGCACACCCATATAACTTGTCTTTGGCCTTCCTCTTGCCCTCTTGCCTGGCAGCTCCATTTCCAACATCCTTCTACCAATATAACTACTATCCCTTCTCTGCACATGTCCAAACCATCTCAATCTGGCTTCTCTGACTTTGTCTCCAAAACAACCAACCTGAGCTGTTCCTCTGATGTGCTCGTTCCTAATCTTGTCCATCCTTGTCACTCCTAAACTGAACCTCAACATTCTCATCTCTGTTACTTCCATCTCTGCCTCGTGTCTCTTCCTCACTGCTACAGTCTCTAACCCATACATCATAGCTGGTCTCACTACTGTTCTGTACTGTTCGCCTCTTCACCTCTTTTCCACACTCCCCGTCGCACTGGACTGTTGACCCCAAATACCTAAACTCCTCCACCTTCTTGACCTCAGCCCCCTGTAACCTCACTGTTCTACTTCCCTCCCTCTCGTTCAAACACATGTATTATGTCTTACTACGACTGACTTTCAATCCTCTTCTTTCTAGAGCAGACCTCCAACTTTCCAGCTGTCCCTCCACCTGCTCTCTACTCTCACTAGAGATTACAATGTCATCTGCAAACATTGTCCATGGAGATTCCCGTCTGACCTCATCTGTCAACCTGTCCATCACCATAGCAAACAAGAAGGGACTCAAAGCCGATCCTTGATGTAGCCCCACCTCCACCTTGAACTCCTCCGTCTGACCTGCAGCACATCTCACTGTTGTCATACTCCTCTCATACATATCCTGAACTACTCTGACATACTTCTCTGCCACTCCTGACATCCTCATACAGGACCATAGCTCCTCTCTCGGGACCCTGTCATACGCTTTCTCTAAGTTCACAAAGACGCAGTGCAGCTTCTTCTGACCATCTCTGTACTTCTCCATTAGCATTCTCAGAGCAAAAATTGCATCAGTAGTGCTCTTCCTGGGCATGAAGCCATACTGCTGCTCGCAAATATCCACTTCCCTTCTTAGCCTAGCTTCCACTACTCTTTCCCAGAGTTTCATTGTGTGGCTCATCAACTTTATACCTCTGTAGTTGTTACAACTCTGCACATCACCCTTGTTCTTAAAGATTGGCAATAGGACACTTCTCCTCCATTCCTCAAGCATCTTCTCACTCTCTAGAATCCTGTTGAATAACCTAGATAGGAACTCCACTGCTGTCTCTCCTAGACACTTCCACACCTCCACAGGGATGTCATCTGGACCAACAGCCTTTCCACTCTTCATTCTCCTCAGAGCCTTCCTCACCTCATCCTTTCTAATCTTTTCAACTTCCTGCTCTACAATGTTCACCTCTTCCCCCCTTCTTTCCCTCTCATTCTCCTCATTCATCAACTCCTCAAAATACTCCTTCCATCTTCTCTGCACACTCTCCTCACTCGTTAGAACCCTTACATCTCTATCTTTAATCACCCTTATCTGTTGCACATCCTTCCCATCTCTGTCTCGCTAATCGGTACAATTCCTTCTCACCTTCCCTTGTGTCTAACCTGGCATACAACTCATCATATGCCTTCTGTTTGGCCTTTGCCACCTCCCTCTTCACCCTGCGCTGTGATTCCTTGTAGTCCTGTCTACTTTCTTCAGTCCTTTCGATGTCCCACTTCTTTTTAGCTAGCCTCTTCCTCTGGATGATGTCCTGTACTTCCTCATTCCACCACCATGTTTCCTTATCTTCTTTCCTTCTTCCTGCTGACACACCTAGCACCTTCCTACCTGTCTCCCTGGTCACTTCTGCTGTAGCTTCCCAGTCCTCTGGAAGCTCTTCCTGGCCACCCAAAGCCTGTCTCAGCTTCTGTCTGAATTCCTCACAACCGTCTTCCTTTTTCAACTTCCACCACTTGGTCTTCTTTTCCATCTTTCCTCCCCTCTTCTTCCTGACAACCAGAAACATCCTACACATCACCAACCGATACTGTCTGGCTACACTCTCTCCTACCACTACTTTGCAGTCAGTGATCTCTCTCAGATTGGCTCGTCTACTTAGGATGTAGTCCACCTGCGTACTCCTACCACCACTCTTGTAGGTAACTCTATGTTCCTCCCTCTTCTGGAAATAAGTGTTAACTACAGCCATTTCCATCCTCTTGGCAAAGTCCACCACCATCTGTCCTTCTGGGTTCCTTTCCTTAACACCAAACCTGCCCATCACTTCCTCATCACCTCTGTTGCCCTCGCCCACATGACCGTTGAAGTCTGCTCCCACCACTACTCTCTCCCCTCTGGGAATACTCTCCATCACCTCATCTAACTCACTCCAGAATCTCTCCTTTTCTTCCAGCTTACAGCCTACTTGTGGAGCATAACCACTCACTACATTCAACATCACCCCTTCAATCTCTAACTTCAAACTGATCACCCTGAATTAATTGTTTTAATTTCATGTACCTAACTTAAAAAAAACATGACAGAAGTTAAATTGTGAAGAGTTCTAAAAAGAGAGCACGCAAAGGTGACCAGCAGGAAAAGGTGTATGGTAAAATTTGCCAGAGAAAAAAATGCATTGACCATTGAAACGGATTCAATAGATTAACTTTAAAGAAGATTGTGTAATGATATATGAATCACCATAGAAAGAGAATTAACACATTTGTTTTAGCTTTAGTCTTCTCTTTTCCAGCTGCACACTATGCAGTGTTTATATTGTCGAAAATTAACATGCTTTACTGTTGCCCTATTCCCAGCTCCATTTTATGGTTTTTGGCGTATGTTCTTTTGGGATAGGTTCATAAACCCTTACTGAAGTTTGTTCAAGGGCATTTGGAACTCATGTTCACTAGGCTTCATCACAATGCAGCTCTTTATCATTACGCTCACAGTAGACTTTAACCTGGCCTGTCATAATGGACATTAGTTACCATTCCATTGTCCTACTGGGACTCAGTGTACAACTTTGATTGATTATTTGCTTTTTATTGTTATTCATTATCCCCATCCTTTCGCTCTCTTACTTTATTCAGCCCTCTCAGAGATGCTAAAATCCCATGATGGCCCATACAGTACAGTGTGCAGGAAATGCAGTTAGTTTGTGTGTGCACTCAGGCAGATGAATGTGTCTGTCGCGTCTGCGTTGGGTTCCATTGTTTGTGTCAGCTCTCTCTCTTATACACTTAGAGGCTTCTACTGATGGAAATGAATGGCCATTGTTGAGAGTTATCTGTTATGTGGTGACACTGCATCATTACAGGCCTCCGCCATGATGCTTGTGCAGAGCCTGGCCAGCCTGAGGGGACAGACAGATTAGAAAACATACACTAGAGATACTTTTGGATTCAGCCAGAAAAAGAGCAGAAGGGAAAGTAGTGGAAATTAAACCTACCCTCAACCACCTGACCAGGAGAGATAAAACTAATGCTTGAATATCAGCATAAGTACACTTCTTTAGAATTTCTGTGCTTTGTAAAAACAAGACTGTGCAAAATATATACTATAGTTTTTAATATAGTTAGTATATTATATAGACTATAATTGTGGTTCCTCTTCTGGCTTAATGCCTGGGTTATCATGGCAAATTGTATAACTAACAGCTCAAAAAATGAACATGTCTGCTGCTTCCTGGTTAAATGGGATGAACTGTGGGTTTGTGGGAGGTGTGGTGGTAATGTTCATACAATAAGTGCCTTTAAGTTATTTGCTGAAAAATAAGTTAGTCAGGTTTATCAGAGATGTCTTTATAGAATCAAAGCAATATATTTTAATATGTATATGTACATATTACATATGTAGATTTCAGACTTGCCATTAAGTATGTAAAGTAAAGTAAAAGAAACCTTTTCATTTTCAGACAATTTTTTTCAATGGATACAGAGTTGAAACTAATCTTGCTGTGATTTCCTCAGACATATATTTTTTAAAATTCACTTTCCCTGGAATCCCTTTTCTAGCACAGGTCTGCATGTTCTTCTAAATCTTGATGGGGTGCTGTACACTCTATTAGCCTTTACTCGCTGTATATATTTTCACTTAACACATGGTCTTGCTGTCTGGGCACGTCTATGAACAATTCACTAAGGAAGTGATGCGTCTCAGAATTCACTGGGATAGAAAATGTATTTCTAGCTTGGATATGAGTTGTTGGGGATGACTTTCACTCTGCAGATGAGGCATTTGTAGTCGTTTTTGGGTTCATAACCCATACTTTTAACAAAAATGGCTCACTGATTTCTATGATTGCTTTTAGTCCTAAAGCAAAGCATCTTCAAACAGATCTTTAAACTTGTATAAGATCTGTGTTAGAAAATCCTGTTACAATTATATTTTTTCAATCTAATTTCTCATGACCCCTATACCCAAGTAGTATGGTGTAGGGCTAAAATTTATGGCCCAGGAATGGAACACGGACATATAATGCCAGTTTGTGTCATCAAACAAGGTCACCATCTGCTCCATGTTACATGCAAGAAATGTTTACCGTGGTGAAAGTTATATCATCCGTGTAATGTGTGGTATATAATAAGGTCAAAAGTCTAGGATACTTGTTTAAGCTTTCGATCACTACAGAAGGATGCTGTATAATATAATATAATACAATACAATATAATATAAATGTAGAATAGGAATATGTTTTGAGACAACCAATCACCCTCTGAATACTGTAGAAAAACAATTAATGCACTTTCATTATGTTGTGTGAATTTGATTATGTGGTTCCCCATCAACCGGTCACTAAAATTTACTGTATGTCGGTGACGACTATGGGAAGCTCCACTAAGAGCGCTCTACTCTCTACACACTCTTTCAAAATGCCAATCAGCATACATGCTGATGGTCATGTTGTCCCGCATAAAGCGGATGCCAGCATAACAGTCTTCTTGTTCCTGTTTGCTGGAGCCTACTCTCGACATGCAAGTGACTCAGTGAGAGACAACCACAGAGACCGTGGATTATTCCTTGTGTGGATTATTTGGTGAGTCGGCGGCAACCAGCGAAGTTCTTCGGCCGGAGCCAGAGGCCGGAACCGCTGAACACTCCAGACATCAAGTTTTTCACTGCCAAGTAAGACTCTGCATGACATGGCAGCCTTTCATGTGTTTCAGGCCAAGGCCCTGAAAGATATGCAGGAGGGGAGATGTGGCCAAGGTCTTATCTTACAGAGGATCAGCTAGCTCGCTTGGCCACACGATGTCTACGTTAGTAGTCCACAGCCGCCATCTTTGGTTGACCCAGGCTGAGATGCTCCCACATGATCAGAAGCATTTCCTCAATGTACTTGGGATCCCAAATGGCCTCTTCGGCATCGCCTTAGAGGACCTTACATAGCGGGTCTCTACGATCAACCCCATGTCGAAAAGAGACCTCCTCGGCTGGAACCGGATGTTGCTCCAAGGTAGAGCCTGAGCGTCCAGGAAGGTTTCCACTTAGGCTCCCTGCGGCCCCGTATGTATGAAGCCATTAGTGAAGTTAGGAAGCTTGGTGGGAGCTTTCCATTATGTCCCTTGGCTCATACACACTTTCTGGCATGCCTGCCAACTGCCGTTGTGATCAAGCCGCCAAGGTTTTCCAGCTTGGAGGGAAGGCTATCTCCAAACAGAGGTTGGCCCACTGGCTAGTGGAGGTCATCACTATCGCATACACAGCGTCTGACGTCCCTTGCCCCCTGCAGTTGAGAGCCCACTCTATCAGGGGTGTTACAGCCTCCTGTCCGGTGCCAAGATTACACCGCTGGCAGAGATGTGCAAGGCTGCGGGTCGGTAGACCAGGGAAAACAGTATAGATGGAACTAGCTAGAGCACTAGTTTCCGAGAGTTAGCCTTCCGGGGACCTGCTCGGCCCTTCCGTGCCTGGGGTCATAAAAGATTCAGCCGGTAGTTCCTCATAGAGGTCCCACACGTGGACAGAACGTAGGAATACTCCGCTTACTCTACTATGCCTGTTGGCGCAAGAGGAGCGTTATTTCCAGGGGCAAAAGATAGCGCACGTATCACTAAGAATGGTACAACCCAAGTTTGACACTCCTTCGCACATCTCAGACAATGCTAACACCACCTAGCACAGCTGAAGAGACGGATTCTATGCTCAGAATATAGTACCTCTAAAAAGACCTTTCCCAAGTGGTTCAAGGCAAATTTTTCGTAGGTGCCTCGTTGAAACCATACGTGTATTAAACTGCCGGAAGTTCTAAGTCCAGCCTTCTAGGTGGCTAGTACGGCCTCCACGCGTCTTCTTTCAGCTATAGGATTGATGCTCCCTCCTCTGGCATGAGTTGGTATGAGAGAGTTATTGCCCGATTGCCAATTAAAAAATAAGTCTGTAATTTAGGCAGGTTCAGAGGAGGGCCTGCTCGGTGCGGACTATTGATTTGCCCAGCTTGCCTGGCCATCGGCCGATGCGGAAGGACCTAGATTGTGGCGGTTAGCAGGATGTTCCCATAGTCATCCCTAACATAAGAATAGTGACCGACTGATGAGGAAAGTAATGTTTACTTTCGTAACCCCCGTTCCCCGAATAGGGAACGGAAACTTATGTCCCACAGCCAAAACAGTAAGGTTGTAAGTAAGTCTGGTTGCCGAGTACAGGGCCAGTTTCACAACATGAAGAGCATCACGGTTGCATCCGCTGTATGCGGGACAAAGTGATCACATGACCATCAGCACGTTCGCTGATTGGCATTTTGAAAGAGTGTGGAGAGAGTAGAGCGCTCCCAGCGGTAGTCGTTACCGACATAAGTCTCTGTTCCTTATTTGGGGAATAGGGGTTACGAAAGTAACCATTACGTTACTGGAGATGCGGAGGAACCACACCAGAAACCAAAAACCAGACCAGACCAAGTCACAGAATTTATATTAAAAAATTTCACTTCCAATGTTACTGATTATGAGCGTCACGGTGGCGCAGTGGGTAGCACGGTCGTCTCACAGCAAGAAGGCCGCTGGTTCGAGCCTCGGCTGGGTCGGTTGGCATTTCTGTGTGGAGTTTGCATGTTCTCCATGTGATTTCGTGGGTTTACTCTGGGTGCTCCGGTTTTCCCCACAAGTCCAAACACATGCGGTATAAGTGATTTGAGAAAAAAAACAATTGTCCATAGAGTATGAGTGTGAATGTTTTCCAGCGATGGGTTGTGGCTGGAAGGGCATCCGCAGCATGAAACATATGCCAGAAGAGTGGGTGGTTCATTCCGCTGTGGCGACCCCGAAAGGTGGATGAAGATGGATGGATGGATTATTATTACTGATTATATTAGCTCAGATTAATTGCATGACAGCAGCAGTGTATGTTAGTGTTCCACCTGTGGGAATGCCCCCATTAGCTCATTTAACTTCTTCATAGACCTGCATCTTACTTTTTTTACTAAATATCACAAATGTAAGATGGTTTGGAAAACAGAATGATGACAAAGTAGTGTAAAGATACTTGATCTAAAAACATGATTGTTATCGACTCTTTAAAGAACAAATTATTTGTGCTTTGCAAGTAAATTTTTTTGTACAATACTGTAAAAAAAACAAACAAACAAACACTAAAGTTGTTTACAGCTTTTACATGACAATGTAAAATACAAAAGTAATATAAACCTCCGAGTTAAAATGGTGAATTAACTTGGGTTTTTGTTTAGTTTTAAAAAATAAAACAAAATTCCATCAAATTTTTTTGTACAATATAAGATTAACAGTGTATTTAACATTAAAATAATACAATGTGAAAACAGTAATTTTCGATTTGTTTACACAAATATTTTAAAAGTAATGTATTTTTGTAATTATTAGTTTAATGTTTTAAGTAAAAGGGATGTATAGAAGAAGTACTTTATACATAAATACAATATTGTTTTAAACATGGTACAAACAAGTCCAGCAAGTTGGTTAAAAACAAAAAAGCCAAACAAAATAAAACAACAACAAAAAAAAACAGCTGCATACATCTACTGTACAGACTTCCACAGAGAAAGCAAACACAATCAGAAGAATCTTCATAGGCAGTGCAATCAGGGCAAATGACAAGCTGGTGCAGTGACTAAAATAAAGGAAACTGGAAAGGTGTGCAATATAAAGCACAACGCAGAACAGAAGTCAAATAATATTGAAACATGATTTGGATTTCTTCAGTGACATATTGTGGGTGCTAAAATGTATTTGTGTCTGTGTGCACTGTACAGTATTGCAGTGTGGAGCATATTCAATTTTGAGGAGCATGAGGGTGTCCAAAGAAAAAATGAAACCTGTCAGATCTCCAGCACACTACATATTGGGATTAATGATGGAGAATGTTCCGGCAGGAAGATCTTCACAATGTCTAAATTATTAATTCAGCCCTTAGTACAGTCAGAGCGAGAGAGATCCAAGAAGCCAGAGGAAACTAATTTTCCAGAAAGAAAAAAAAAAAAACAGATGGGGAAACTATAGAATAAGAGAAGTTAAACATTTGTAATATAATTAATAATATTAATGATAATAGAAAACAGTAACATACATGGAAATAAAGCATCTTTCCTTCTCATCTGCTTTTACACAGTATTGAACTGTGGACTCGAAAGGCACCAGCATTGTCCTAATTGAGCAAAAATCCCTTTAGTACTTTCATCTGATGGCTGCTAAAGCAATGGGTTGCCAAAGACAAATTTTCTCTCTTCTCCTTTTCCTCTTCTCTTTATTGATCTGCCAGTTATTGCTCACTCAAGGGCTCGTTTCTGTCATGGTTGAATTCCCATTTCTGCCGCTGTTTCCCCCAGGCTCTGAAATATCAACCAGGTTTCACTTTACTGATGTACTTGCCTGGTCAAATTGTTTCTCACGATGGTCCATGTTTATTGTTATTGAAGTAATAAAATACCAAAAAATAAATAAATTGTGTATATTGCAGTTCAGAAGGGAGTCAAATGAGTGATTGACTCAAAATAATCCGAATCTGTGGAATAATTATGAGTCACTAATCTATTGACTTTGGTCCACCAATGAGTCAATATTTGCATCTAATATTAGTTCTAGACTGGGGGCCTGAACCATGAATCTGACTGAACAAACTCAGTATTACCGGATTGGTTTTGACTTGTTATATAAGTCTTGTATTATAAGTCTTTTAAATATATCCCTTGTATATAATTATACACTGTGTGCAGAATTATTAGGCAAATGAGTATTTTGACCACATCATCCTCATTATGCATGTTGTCTTACTCCAAGCTGTTTAGGGTCAAAAGCCTACTACCATTTAAGCATATTAGGTGATGTGCATCTCTGTAATGAGAAGGGGTGTGGTATAATGACATCAACACCCTATATCAGGTATGCATAATTATTGGGCAACTTCCTTTCCTTTGGCAAAATGGGTCAAAAGAAGGACTTGACAGGTTCCGAAAAGTCAAAAATAGTGAGATATCTTGCAGAGGGATGCAGCACTCTTAAAATCGATGATGGCGGCTGTGGACTACTAACGTAGACATCGTGTGGCCAAGCAAGCTAGCTGATCCTCTGTAAGATAAGACCTGGGCCACAAAAAAAGAAGGAAAGCTTCTGAAGCGTGATCATCGAACAATCAAGCGTTTCATTTAAAATAGTTAACAGGGTTGCAAGAAGTGTGTGGAAAATCCAAGGCGCAAAATCACTGCCCATGAACTGAGAAAAGTCAAGCGTGCAGCTGCCAAGATGCCACTTGCTACCAGTTTTGCCATATTTCAGAGCTGCAACATCACTGGAGTGCCCAAAAACACAAGGTATGCAATACTCAAGAGACATGGCCAAGGTAAGAAAGGCTGAAAAACGACCACCACTGAACAAGACACACAAGCTGAAACGTCAAGACTGGGCCAAGAAATATCGGAAGACAGATTTTTCTAAGGTTTTATGGACTGATGAAATGAGAGTGAGTCTTGATGAGCCAGATGGATGGGCTCGTGACTGGATCGGTAAAGGGCATAGAGCTCCAGTCCGACTCCAGCATGGTGGAGGTGGAGTACTGATTTGGGCTGCTATCATCAAAGATGAGCTTGTGGGGCCTTTTCGGGTTGAGGATGGAGTCAAGCTCAACTCCCAGTCCTACTGCCAGTTTCTGGAAGACACCTTCTTCAAGCATTGGTACAGGAAGAAGTCTGCATCCTTCAAGAAAAATATGATTTTCATGCAGGACAATGCTCCATCACACGCGTCCAAGTACTCCACAGCGTGGCTGGCAAGAAAGGGTCTAAAAGAAGAAAAACTAATGACATGACCTCCTTGTTCACCTGATCTGAACCCCATAGAGAACCTGTGGTCCATCATCAAATGTGAGATTTACGAGGAGGGAAAACAGTACACCTCTCTGAACAGTGTCTGGGAGGCTGTAGTTGCTGCTGCACGCAATGTTGATAGTGAACAGATCAAAACACTGACAGAATACATGGATGGCGGTCTTTTAGTGTCCTTGCAAAGAAAAGTGGCTATATTGGTCACTGACTCGTTTTTGTTTTGTTTTTGATTGTCAGAAATGGTGAAAATAAATAATTGCAATGGGTATATAAGTGTTTTTTGTTAAGTTGCCTAATAATTATGCACAGTAATAGTCACCTGCACACACAGATATCCTCCTAAAATAGCTAAAACTAAAAACAAACTGAATAAAATGAATACTCCCTGTAGTAACCTGTAGTAACCAACATTTCCCAAAATAGCACTGGTTCCTACAACATCGACTGATTGTTTGCCAGTGATTGACAGTTCATCAACGTTAAATAATGCATATTAATTCTTGAATTGATCATAATAATATTTTGATACAACATATTAAGTTTTATTTAAACCAATATTATATGAATGGCACAGATAATAATGATCAATCTATTTATTTACATCAATGAAGAAAGCTCTTTTCAGCTATATCAAATATAGTGCATTTTTCATCATCTTAGCAAAGTTAACGAGAGTTTACAAAAGGTGATTACACATTTCCTCCTGTAGTTAACCCTCAAATACTCAGTTTGTGAACCTAATTTTGTTATATTGGTCCAAGCCTCTCCCAAATTTAAGGCTCCACCAATTAAGGCCTCATCCGCTATCTATGGAAAAGGACTATGGCAATTGTAGAAAAAAAACTTTATTCGGACAGAGTTCTGATTTTTTTTTTCTGAGCATTTAGACTTCCGTTCTCTGAAAACAAAAGGCACAATTAGGATATTAAAGTTGGAAAAATCTATAAAGAAATTAATAAAGTAAGTAAAGAATGTTGATTTCCTCTACAACAGTGTTATCCTCTTCTGTAGTCAAAAACACTTTTTTTAGCAAAAACAACCCCCCCCAACCCTTCTACTTTCCCCTTTTACTTTTTCATCACTATACAAACGAAGTTAACAGCAGTGGAAAAACTGATTTTAAAGCTGATTTCTGGTTGCAACTGATGTGTGTAAAATGTAATTGATGCAATTTGAATACAATAAATCACTTACATGCTTGGGAGAATATCATTGGGAACGATGCTTCAAAATATGTAACTCATCACATTGTGTTGTAATACCTATAGTTTGAATTACTCTCAGTGCATCTTTTTAAGTAAGTTTTTAGCCTGTTTTTTTTTTGTTGAAGTCATAGGGGGAAAGGACTTATTGCTGTAATAAAATCATAAATTTGTAGTGTTTAATTATAGAAGGAAATAAATTAAATTACAGGTATGTTCCATCCACAAGAGGGTAACGCATCATTTTTTGCTCTGAGAAGCATGTTCTGAGATTGAACTTAAAGACTGCAGAAGAGAAGTAGTTGCGATGAGAAGGACTTGAAACTAATATGTGGTTTAAATTGCTCTTGCTTTTCTGTTTTAGTAAAAACTTTAGTTTACCAAAAAATTTCATACTCTAGATTTGAATGTTTTTAACCTCCACAAATTATATATGTTCAATCAACCTTGAAAATAAAATTAGAGAAGAGGTCACTTTATCCATTAAGATGCGTAGACAGGCTTCTGTTAGTGTGTGTTGGGGTTGTGGGGGAAGAGAAGCATGATCATTTAAGGACGGATTTTTATTTAGCAGTTGATGGGATTTTTGATGACTGCTGCATTCATTTAAATAAAACAAATCAACTGATTAAATTCTCAGCATCTCACCTTGTTTGTTTTGAACTATTTAAATATTGATGTGGTAAATCCCACAGTGCTTTACTAAAGAAGTTTTGTTTATTCGAATCCAGTTTTACTTTTGTATGACCAGATATGATTTATTAATCCTTTACACAAATACTGGGTCAAGTTTCTGTATAGTTCAAGTAGTGCAAATACGTTTTATTAAACCTTTCAATGCTTAGTATTGTTTATAATTAATGATTGTTCCATTTTACTAACAATTAACGACCAGCAGTGATGAAGGATGTCATATGTTTCTGTTTTCTTATCTCAGCCCTTCAGTTACCTTATTGCACATAGTTGACTCCTGAAAGTGACAAACTGTCGATTGGGAAATGATTGACGTCCCATGCTTTCAACAGACATTATTGTTCACAGTTATAGCCATTATAGTCACACTATGTTCACAGTTTGTTATAATCTATGTTGAATATTAATGACTGATGGGAGATTTGTTCAATACAGAAACACGTAATACAGATAGAAACATTTATTTTAAATATATACAAACAATCTTTAAAACAAGATCATTTCAAAGTCCTAACTCTGAGCAAATGATCCCACCTAGTCACAAAAAGTTCCCAGGATCAGGCCAGAAACAGTTTAAACCTGTAAAGAGATTTAGGGACTGGTTACTGATAAAACTATTTGGGCTTAAGTAGAGCTGGTTAAAGGGATTGCGGATGAGCTTTACTTATCTCTTAAATTACCAATCCTTTTTTTTTCACAGATGGCAAGCACAACAAACCATCAACACAAACCATTACTAAGCCCATAACAAAACAAGTAAAATGTTAATAACAAAAAACGTTTTGAAAATAATAAAATTTCTACATCAAACAAACAAACAAACATATAAATAGCATATAAATTATTACAAAACCCCTCACAGAACATAACTGGTCGACAACTTCTAAAAACAATCAATCCTTCCAAAGAAGTGTACCAAAAATCAACAAACAATAACAATAAATATTAAACAACATTGCTTATTTCTACCTTAATTGTAAGGAGAAAAAAAGTTTTACTTGCTTGGGTTTTGTGGCTTAATCTCCAGTTAGCAGAGCTAACATTTTCACTTGCGTTCTTAGCCACTAATTTGGAATTAGATTTGAGCTACTAGTCACCAATGCAGTAAGAAGTCCAGGGCACAAGTCGTACATTCTTGCCTTATCTCCTGATAGTGCTTATACTTACAGTTAGCGAAAGTTAATTTTAAAACTATTGAACTTGCCATGGTTTTGCTTCTAGGTCTTAATTAATGTGAATGATGGCTCCTGTCTTGTGTTTGTGTGTAAAGATCCACCCTACTCTGCCTCTGATTGGCAAACGTTTGATGCTTATGCCAGATCAGCCAATCATCATAATGTTCTTTCAGGTACATCATGTTCACAGACTCACCAATCATCATGATGTGTCCCGTCCTAGCCCTTGACACACACAACCAAATTCATACAATAGAGAAGTTTTCTGGTTGAGTGACGCCGCTCGCATTAAAACTACTTTAGTGTCCTCGATTATATGCTGCTGTAGTAGTGTGAATTTTATGGACAGAATCAGTAGCACTGTTAGTAATGCTGATTATTTATAGTGCCGTTATTTCCATCACTGATAATGACCCACATCACTTTTTTTGCTTGTCATAATCCACTGATCAGTTTTTTAACAATGTGAATTGAAATAACTTACATACACATTTCAGCACTAATTAAGAGCATACATTATACTAATAAACTATTGTCACCCAATCTCCTTGTGGACATGAATTATTTCCTGTGGTCCTTGAGTTTTTGTTTGGATACATTAACGTGTCAAGTGGTTTACTGCCAATTGCAGGCATCATGCTGTACTGCAAAGCGAACACATGAGTGCATAGCATTCACGAGAGTGTTGCTGTAATGCTTTTAGCATTTCTCTCTGTGTTCAAATGGCGTTAAACAATACCAGGGCAATTTAGTGTACATTTCTTTGGAGATGAGATCATTCCATGCACTCACTCATTCAAGCTTTGAAAAGTAAACGTTAACTCTTTTTAAAAGATAACCAGATTACAATGAAAAGAATAAAGCTTTATTACCATTTTAACCTTTTAGCCAATAAGAGAATAGTGTCATTTTCTCAAGCCAAAATGTTTTCTTTTTTTAAAAACATCACAATGTTTGTAAAATAATGTTACAAAATGTATCTAACTCATGATCCATTTAATGTTGATTTACAACTAGTAAGCTCCTCTTTAAATTCATAGTTACTGTATGACATGTATAGTTCTTTGAGAGATCAAGTAAATACTTAAAGTGCAATTCCAAAACCTTAAATGTATGAAATTGTCTTAAACTGCATTTATCTACTGCCTCTTTAAGTAAACATCTTCCCTGTGAGCTGTGTTTTTAGCAGTCAGGCTGTTTTGGAATCCCAGCTCAATATGTCATATCTACAGGTCCAGTGTAAACCGGCTGGTTGCATTTCACAGGTGAGTGGACACATTACGTCCAAATTCATCTTTGTGAAGTCTGCCTATAAGGTTCAGACACTCGTAGCTAATATCCAAAGCATTGTGCTCTAGAGATCCAAGAGCACCAGTGCACCAATTACATTCTATGAAGCGCATTCTTCCTCTCTGCCTAAATTGCTTTATTACCGAAGTCTGGAGGCACACATTGAAGTTTAGAGTAATGGAGAGTGAAAGGAGTCAGAAACCCTGATAGAAGATGTGTGTGTGTTTTTTAGAGTAGACTAAGAATGTGTAGCTGGGCACAGTACTAGGTTTGTGAATAACTTGTGATAAAGGTGAGCAAAACATGTGGGCAAGGGTGTCATTTTTCCTGAACGTTGGGGAGAATAATGAATAGATAACCAGCAATTCTACTTGTTGGTTCATTCTACTTCACAAGGTAGCAAAAATTAATATAGTCTATAAGGTGACATGGTAAACTACTCATGTATTTATTTATTTAAGAATTCAAGTATAACATTTAAATAAAGCTAGTTTGGTTTCCTATATGAGAAATACACTGTGATACATTTTTATGTGGTTAAACTGTTCAATCCAACGATGTTAGCAGTAGTTCTCAGAAATTCGAGAAAAACATATTGAATTTCCAAATTATTGGATTATAAACTTTAGTTTCTGACACATTCAACAAGCGCAAGACAAATCATATGGTAAATATTAGGCAGCTGGCTTAGTGAAGGTGATTGGACAAGATAATACCAAGTATCCCTCAATGACGAGAGGCTTAAATTATGTGATGGTTTAAGAAGAAACTATTTCAGAAGTATTTCACAACAATTTAAACAATGAAAGGAAATCAACAAGCTGTTTCCTTGTGAAAATTATGGCCCTGCTGTCGGGTTATTGTCTTATCGTCTCTATCTTGTGTAATAGAAATTTACATTCATTATAATGGGTGTTGATAATTATCTATTTTGGCATTTTAAAATGATATTGAATGTATGTAAACAGTCTTAGCCTGGGAGGGAGGCGACTGGGTGAGTGGGTGGAGTCTCCGTGCAGCGATGGGGCTGTCCCCTAGGGAGAGCTTAAATGCGCGCGCGGAGACTTCGCGTTCTCTTTTTTCCCCCGCCTTTCTTCCTTCTGGACTTTACCTGTAGCTTTCCTTAGTCTTTCTTTAGAGCACCGTTTCAGGTTATGTTATAAAATAAAGTTGCCGCTGTTGTTCTATACCCTGCCTCCGGAGTGATTTTCTACGAGAGAGAGTTTAATATTCTATGACATTTTGGCGACGAGAAAGGTAACTGGCCGCGCCAGTTGAATCCACGTGTTGGCACAAAGGAGCCATTGTTTTTGTTCTCTCGTCGAGGGACGCTCTTTTCGTCGAGTGATTTCAGCGATTCAACGCGGGATTTCCGGCACGAGCTTTCAGGCGAGTGAACATTTTTATGCTGTGATATTAGATAGATACTTTTACCACGTGTTTACGCTTACTGGTGCGTGTACGCGCGTGCACGTTGCGTTGTGGCCTTTGTGGCGAACCAGTAGGGGGAAGGTCGTGTTTTGTTGAAAATAAAGGGGATAGGTTCTTCTTGTACGGCTTGTTGTCTTGGAGAACAAGTGGGAGGCTTATAATTATTTTCATGACTGGGGAAACACGACTGAGGGGATAGTTTGTGATTAACTCCCCTGTACAAACCGCGCAGGTTCTAGGAGAAACGTGGGGGGAGTACACAAATTATTTTCTGCATCCGGTTAGCGCTGCGAGAATCATCTTAAGCCCTGAATAACGCAGTACTGTGATAGTTGACCGGATGTTCGTATCGACAGTGTAGCGGTACGGATAGAATCGGCGATATTAACCGGTTCGATTCTGGCTGCGAAATGTAGGTACCACGGGGAGTTTGACGAAATTCCTGCGTGACCTTGCGTGTCTGAAAGTGTTTGTGTGGTATTGCAGTTGATGTTCACAGTCGTGCAGTGTGTTTTGCGAAGCGATTAATATATAAATATTTTTTTTTCTTCTTTTTCCTTATCGAAGTTTTGGCGTTTTGTTTGTTTATTTTTCTTTTCTCTCGTTCTCTTTCTCTCCAAGCGTTATGGGTGTAGAACACAGCAAAGCAACTAAGGCTAAGAGGGTGCTTGCAAGGTATCTTTGTAATCCAAACGTAAAATATATGCAGTGCAACTATGGGGGCGATTCTTTAACTCAGTTTGCGTTTTGGGTGGACAAATGTGGTTTTCCTGATAGGGGCAGTTTCAGTATTAGGCAATTGGAACATTTAAAATTCACCCTTTTGCAACATGAACGTAATAGAGTTAAAATTGATTGGGAGGCTTTTGAGATGTGGCATTCTGAAGCAATATTTAGGGAAAGGAAGCTGAAAAGGAATAAAACAGAATTAACCCCTCAATCTGTGAAACTGTTTTCAGACGACCTGGAGACATGTGCTGGCCGGAGCTCTCTTCTTTGTTCTCCAAACCATGTGCTCGGGCATCCTGGAACGGTGGAGGAGGGGTCTCCTAAAGAACAAAAAGCCCATCCCCCGCCATATAGCCAGGGACAAGTAGCAGGCCCCTGTTCGGGGGTAGCCGAAGATCTTCAAAGACTGGAAATAAAACCCCATTCTCCTGTAAGTCAACGGACGAGGCGAAAGCTGACGTTTGCTGTTCCTGCTACACCTACATGTCCATCTTCCAGTGTTTCAAAAGGATTGTCTTCTCCACATAGTCTACTCCAGTCAAGCACTCCATTCCCTGCGAACACTCCAAACATCTCAGGGGGCGAGCTTTGCATGGTAGACAGGTCTGACAGTTTCTATGTTCAAATGCCTGACTCTACCCTTCCCCCTCATAATTCAGCAAGTGTTGATAACTCCATCTCCGATTTTCAACTACCGATGGTGGAGGTGGCTGGTCCGGAGGGTTTTCCTGTCTTGGTTTGTAGGCCATGGACATACGCTGACATTCAGGAGGTGGTGCATCAGCTCCCCAATCCTGTAGAAGCGGGAGGGGGGAGATTTGGTCAAATGTTTGGACAGTTCTGTAGGGAGTTCAGGCCAACTTCAAGTGAGATACGGCGCCTCCTGGGAGTGAAGCTGGGACTTGACATTTCGAAGCTGAAAGTTCAGTGGCCAGAGGGGGTGCTGCAGATGCGGCACACGGAGTGGTCACACAGAGCCAACCAGGAGTATGTCCAGCTCATTACTCAAGTGAGGGATGCCTGCAAGCCAGCATTTCCGACCAGGATGGACATGACAAAAATTGCAATGTGTACACAGGGAAAAGGTGAGACTGTCACACAGTATTTAAATACATTAATTGTAGTCCATGATTTATACAGTGGATTAGAGAAGCCTGACGACTTGAGTGCTGCTGGGATAACGCCATATGAAGCACATCTGAGGAACAGCTTCATCAATGGTCTGCAGGAACCTATATCAAAGAGGCTGAAAAGCATCTGCATCGAGTGGGACTCAGGGAAGCTACATCTTGTGGAGAAGCATGCTCTACATGTGGAGAAGCTTCTAGATGCAGAGGAGATACATAAAACCAAGAGAAGGGAAAATGAAACGTATGCAGCCCAGAAAGTAGTTCTTCAAATGGTAGCACACGAGGTGCCAAGACGCCCGACAGGGGATGCAAGACGGGGGAAGAAGAAATACTCAGGTGGAGGATGTCGTCTCTGCAAACAACCTGATCACCTAACAAGGTACTGTCCGCAAACCAAGTGCTTTGGATGCGGTGACTTGGGACATCAGCTCAAGGATTGTTCGAATCCGAAGCCGTTTGTCGGGGCCCGGGGGCATGGTGGTTTGTGAGAGCAGGAGGGGAGCGACACCGGACATGTCGACCAGGAAGTGACCAGGGGTGAGTCTTATTTAAATACTAAAACACTAACAATTAATGAGGGAATTTTTGACTTGAACAAAATGATTGAATTTGTTGAGAGAAAAGTGAATTGCGGAAAAGTAAATGAAACTTATGCGAAATACTCTGCTGAGGCCTATACGCGGTTGCCTATCCTAACTCTTATGGTTAATAATAAGCATATTGAATTTTTGGTTGATTCTGGTGCATCTAGATCAGTGATTAGGGCTTCTGAAATGCAGCCATTGCCAAAATTGAGTGGGAGGTTTCTGACATCCATTGGGGCAGCGGGAGTAAAAATAAGGGAGCAATTTTCAAGTCCATTAAAATGTGAAATTGATAATGTCAAACCATTGAAATTTTCATTTTTGATTTCAAATTGTTGTCCTCTAAATCTAATGGGTAGAGATTTGATGTGCCATCTTGGAATAATTGTTGTGAGTTCCCCTAGTGGCCTTTCAGTGCAATTGCCTGAAATACAGTGTCTAAAACACTCTGACTCAATACAATTAGTGTATGGATGGCGGTTTGATAATCCAGATGGATTGGCAGTAAGCCGAACACTTATGAGCATGGCAATGGAGTTGACTAACCAAACTGACCTGACTAATGTACACCCTGAGGATTTATTTTGTATAGCACATACCCATGAAGGGTATGATGACAATTTTGGGGTGGAATGGATGATAGAGGTGGAAAAAATAGAACAATTGATGTTCAGACGAATGTTTTGGGATAAAACTAGATGTTGTGTAGAAGTTAAACCTTCAAACACAGAGTTTTTAGGGGGTAAACCACATCTTTTCCTGTTAGAGGGCACAGTTCCATATGTCTCATTGAAAAAAACCTTTGACAGATTCATGGCATTCATTGGGTTCTTGGATGATATCTTTAATGTCAGATCAAAATTGGGAAGCTATCCCTGATCGATCTGTATTATATAACAGTAACAGAGAAGCATATTGTGTGCCATTGACTTTCATTGTTGATTCAAGGAGAATTATTGAATTATTATTGATGCCAGGGGAGGAGACTTTGACTGAACAATTTGGGGGCACAAATTTTGTCTTAACTGATGATAGGTTGAAGGAGGTTCCACAGAGCTTGTGGGCTAAAGAGAAAAATGATGTAGGCCTAATTAAGAGTTGTCCGCCTGTTCAAATCACGGCTAAAGGTGATTTCAGACCTCGTAAAACCCAATATCCTTTAAAGGCTGAGGCGGTGAAAGGGATTACTCCAGTTTTCAATGCACTGTTAAAAACAGGGGTAATTGTGCCTTGTTATGATTCTTCGGTCAGGACACCAATTTTTCCGGTTAAAAAATGCCAGATGCCAGGTGAACCTGAGCGATTGAGATTTGTGCAGGATTTAAAGGCGGTGAATGATGCAGTTGTATCAAGAGTGCCAAATGTACCTAACCCCTATACATTGCTCACACAGGTTCCACAGGATTGTGAATGGTTTTCAGTGATGGATTTGGCTAATGCGTTTTTCAGTGTGCCTGTCCATCCTGACAGTCAGTTTTGGTTTGCTTTCCTTTTCAATGGCAAGCCTTATACCTTCACACGGCTGTGTCAAGGATACTGTGAATCTCCAACCATCTATAATGAGGCTCTTAGAAATAGCTTAGAGAGTTTAGAGTTAGGTTCGGGATCTGTCCTATTGCAATACATGGATGATTGTTTGCTTGCCAGTCCAAGCAAAGAGCAATGTGAAAATGACACCATTAAACTGTTGAAACATCTAGCTCAAGATGGTCACAAGGCAAGTATGTCTAAACTGCAATTTGTTCAACGGGAAGTGAAATTTTTGGGACATTTGATTTCAAAACAGGGTAAACGACTGGAGGTGAGTAGAATCAAGGCCATACAGGACATTCCGAAGCCCAGGACTAAGAAACAGTTATTATCATTTCTTGGTATGTGTTCATATTGTAGACAGTTCATCGTAAACTATTCTTGTTTGGAAGCTCCTCTGAGCGGAATTTGCCACGGGAAAGGTCTTGGGGCCAATGGCGCCCTCTCTTGGACATTGGAAGCGGAACAGGCTTTTGAAAAGTTGAAGAAAGCTTTGCAAACCACGCCGACACTTAGAATTCCTGATGCTACTAGACCGTTTGTCCAAACAGTGGATGAGAAGCAGGGATGCATGACTTCTGTGTTGTTACAAGATCATGGAGGTAAGCTACGGCCAGTGGCTTATTTTTCAGCAAAATTAGATCCAGTGGCTGCTGGACTTCCTTTATGTTTACGTTCAGTGGCAGCGGCGGAGAAAGCAGTGAATGCTTCACGAGATATTGTGGGGTATGGTGAGTTGACTCTGTTGGTGCCTCATGCTGTTTTACAATTATTATTAGAACAAAAAACAGCTCATATGACAGCTGCAAGATGGTTGAGATACAATACTGTTTTATTGGACATGCCGAACGTCACTGTGAAAAGATGTACTGTGCTTAACCCTGCAACTCTTCTGCTAACAGAATTTGATGGTGAGCCACACAGTTGTGTTGAAGTAATTAATGAAGTGTGTTCCCCTAGACCTGATCTGAAAGAAGTACCTTTGCAGAATCCTGATTTGGTGATCTATGTGGATGGCTCGGCCTACAGGAATGAGGAGACAGGTTTGAATTGTGTGGGATATGCTATTGTAACACAACATGAAACATTGGTGGCTAAATATTTACCTTCTCATTTATCTGCACAAGCTGCTGAGTTGATAGCTGTAACGGAAGCTTGTAAATTGGCTAAAGATAAAAGAGTAACGATCCAGACTGACTCTTGATATGTTTTTGGGATTTGTCATGACTTTGGGGCCTTGTGGAAACATAGAGGTTTTCTTACGTCATCTGGGAAGCCTATTTCGCACCATAAGTTAGTTTCTGAGTTATTGGATGCTATTTTGCTACCTAAGGAGATAGCAGTTTGTAAATGTGATGCTCACACTGGTGGAAAAGATCTTGTTTCACAGGGGAATGCTAGGGCCGACGCTGCAGCTAAGAGGGCGGCGACACGAGTAGTAGCTGAGGTATCAGTCCTGACGAAGGTCTGTACTCCCACAGTGGACATATCGGAGTTGCAGAGTGGGGTTCCACAGGAGGAGAAGAGGGTGTGGAGGAAAGCAGGTTGTACAGTGGTAAATGATGTTTGGGTGGGTCCCAATGATAAACCATGTTTACCAAAAAGGTTGTTTCCTTTTTATGCTAAATTAGTTCATGGTAAAGATCATGTGTCAAAGATGGGAATGATACACAGCATAAACCAACACTGGTTCACTAAAGGTTTTGCTAGCTATTCGCAGACCTTTTGTGAACGATGTATTATTTGTGTAACAAATAATGTTGGAAGAGGAATCAAGATGGCGAGTGCTGCTCATCCGCCTCCAAGTGGACCTTTTGAGCACTTGCAGATGGACTTCATTGAGCTTCCTCCATGTGGGGGAAAAAAATTTTGTTTAATAATAGTGGATATGTTTTCAAAATGGATTGAAGCTTTTCCAGCGGCTAAACAGAATTCCAGTGTGGTGGCAAAAGCTTTGCTTACTGAGATGATTCCCAGGTGGGGAATTCCAACCCGGATCTCCAGTGATAACGGTACACCTTTTGTAAACAGCGTTCTCCATATGCTGGGTGAGTATCTTGGTATCGATTTGAAACATCATTGTGCTTATCATCCTGCTAGCGAAGGAGCAGTTAAAAGGGAAAATGGTACCCTGAAAACCAAACTGGCAAAGTGTTGTGAAGAAACTGGACTAAATTGGGTCACGGCTCTTCCCCTAGTTCTTATGTATATGAGAACGAGGGTAAGGGGAAGAGCACAGCTGAGTCCATTTGAAATATTGATGGGGAGACCAGCTAATACTGGTATTGGGCCTCCAGGTCTTCCTAGACACTTAACAAGTGAATGTGATGATGATATGTTGGCATATTGTTCAAACCTTTCTTCTGCTCTGCATGATCTTCACAGGGGGGTGAAGGATGCGTTACCGGAACCGGCCCAAGTGTATCTTCATGATCTGAGACCTGGAGACTGGGTGGTGGTGAAGAATTTGCAGAGGAAAAAGGCACTGACGAAGCGCTGGCAGGGTCCATTCCAAGTTCTTCTCACTACGCAGACAGCAGTTAAGGTGGCAGAGAGAGCGACTTGGATCCACGCAAGCCACTGCAGAAGAATTCCACAGCCTGTTGAAGGGGTTCCAGAAAACGCACAGCAGGCATAATCATCAGCTGAAGGGATGGAAAACATCTGCCGGAGCTTCGTTTTCCTGTGGTTCATAGTGGGGGTGTTCCTACTGGATCATCATCTCCAAGAGGGTTCTGAAGGGGAAATAGAGTGTATTACCATTTATGGTAATGACGGAAATGTGCGGTCCTGGGTCCATTACCTCTGCAAATACCCCTGTGAATCAAACCCTTTGAGCTCTGTTTGGTGCAGCACATCTTCCTCGCTGCCTGGCCATAGGCGAGGTGGGTGTTCTTGGAGAAAAAATGGCAGCTCTGTCACATTCCTTCTTGCACGGATAACTGACGAGGATGCAGGGAAGTTCTGGTGTGCAACGGAGCAGATCACATCTGATTCATACGAAATGATGGTGAACATCTTGGTGAAGCCAGCCCCTCCCCCAGTGTCCGAAAAATTAATAGATCTAGTGCCGAACCCTGAACAAATCATTAGTGACATTGATATATTGGATAAAGTGGTAATTATGGAGGCTACAAACTTACCGGAGGAGGTTAAACAAGTTAAAATAGCAAAAATTAAGTGTGAGGGGAATCATGCATGTGCCTTAGCCTTATTACAACATGAAAGTTTGAACATTAAACAGAGTTGTTGGATATGTTTACAAATGAATCAGGAATGGCACACTGAGCAAATAACTATTGATCTTGTTACCCAAATTCAATGTAAAATTCCTAAAGCTATGGCTATAATTACTTTGATAGCAGATGTAATAAAAATGATCTAACACCAGATAGAGTTCAAACAAATTGTTCTACTGATAAACCCATGTATTCGAAACTAAGTTTTGAGGTTATGACAACAAAAGCTGAAGTTTGTATATGTTCGGAGGATGGTAATTATGATGTGGGATTTTCACAATGCGATATTAAAATTACTGTAAGGAACAATACGAGAAAGTGTACAATTTTGAAGAAGAATGGAAAATTTGTTAATTTTTTTTGTCCATTCTCCTCATTAGAGACGGCTCCGGCTGCAGTGTGGGTGTGTGGCACACGAGCGTATCATCAGCTTCCCCAAAAATGGCGTGGATGTTGTTATGCTGCTTTATTATCTACAGGGACATCAGTGTTACTACAGGAGGGCCCAACCGATGTAGTTCGAGTTAAGCGAGCTATAAATGGAGTGGCTAAATATAATGGGTATGTTTTGTCAGATCCGTGGACTTCACCAGGGGCGAATGTGGGTTGGTCATTGTTTTTGGGTGGGGGTACAACTACAGCATTAAATAAAATTAATGGGTTGGCATATAGCATGTTATCATTAGCTAATGACACAGAAGTAGCATTGGGACTAATTAATTCTGAGATGCAAAACATTCGTGATGCAGTTATTCAAAATAGATTAGCATTGGATATTTTAACAGCCGAAAAGGGGGGAGTATGTAAATTATTGGGTACTTCTTGCTGTTTTAATATCCCAGACGAATCAAAGAATATATCAAACGTAATACAACATATGAGAAATTCTTTAGTTGTACCATCTGAAGCAGACAACTCGTGGTTTTCATGGATTGCGAACCTGTGGGGAGGGTGGGGATACTGGCTTCTACACACCATGATTCCAGTTCTGATCATAATCTTGCTGATCGTCATCTGCCTGCCTTGTTTCTTGCAATGCATCTCATCTTTTTTGGAAAAAGCAATCGCTTCAGTCATTGCAATGGAGGGATATAAGATGGTGAAAACAACGGATGAGGAATGGCAGGCGCCATTTGTTGATGTTGAAGAAATTACCATCAATCTTTAATGGAATTAAAGGGTGATGTGCTAGTAACCTCTCCCCTTAAAGTCACTCGGGGGGGAAAAGGGTTTTCAAGAATCAAAGCCTGAGGATTTCGTGGAGATAAAATAAGGACTAACTTTTGCATGCTACTGTTATTTTTGAATGTTCTGAGATTGTGACACCAATGCAGCACACGGCAAACAGAGTAGGGCAAGTTAGTGAATATGAACTGGTCTTTTACTTTCTGCAAGACAAAGAGCAGAAAGATGTTTGGCCTTCATATTAACCCAGGGTAGAACCTGAGGGATAGAATTTCAACCGTATCTGAGCTATTGCCTCAGTTAGAGTAGACTGAACAAGGGAATTGTAATTCTTAAACGGTTGAAACACTGTCCTTCTGGTGCTAATCTGGGAAAGAGGGGATATTTTTGTTTATGGATAGTAATGTTTAGTATTTTAAGCTTGTAGAAGTGTTTAGGCTGAATATTTTTTGTTTATAGTGTGTTTTCATGTGTTTAGGAGGTGATTTTAATAGATGTATTGTGTTACTGAATGTGCCTTATTCCTGTTAAAGATGGGGTTCATATTGTATAGAGGGAAAATTTAAGTAAGGTAATTAATGAAGATTTTGTTAAAATCATACGAATGACAATATTGGATCAACCAATACATTACTTATAATATTCTCTTTACAATCTAACTTGATCGTATATCTACCTCAAAGTAATATCAGGGTTATGTTTTTTATTTTTTATAATGATTAAATTTCTTTAAAGGTAATTGTCATGTGACAAACAGGAGGGAAATGTAATAGAAATTTACATTCATTATAATGGGTGTTGATAATTATCTATTTTGGCATTTTAAAATGATATTGAATGTATGTAAACAGTCTTAGCCTGGGAGGGAGGCGACTGGGTGAGTGGGTGGAGTCTCCGTGCAGCAATGGGGCTGTCCCCTAGGGAGAGCTTAAATGCGCGCGGAGACTTCGCGTGCTCTTTTTTCCCCCGCCTTTCTTCCTTCTGGACTTTACCTGTTGCTTTCCGTAGTCTTTCTTTAGAGCACCGTTTCAGGTTATGTTATAAAATAAAGTTGCCGCTGTTGCTGTTGTTCTATACCCTGCCTCCGGAGTGATTTTCTATGAGAGAGAGTTTAATATTCTACGACACTTGATTGCTCTCTTGTTTTCCCCATATTCTTTTGTGTTTCTATTATTTGTCAGAGTCCTTGGCTGCCGTCACCATTGTCCCGTCTACCTCTCTTGCTGGGGCTGGATTCTTTTTTTATTCAAAAGAAAGATGGCTCTCTCTGCCCTGCATTGATTGTCGTGGTCTTAATTCTATTACGGTGAAGAATTGTTATCCTCTGCCCCGCATATCATCCACTTCTGAGGTTCTCCAAGGAGTCAAGATTTTTTCCAAATTGGACCTGCGCAACGCGTATCATTTGATCTGTATTAGAGAGGGCCATGAGTGGCTCCATGCGTTCAATACCCCCCTTGGGCACTTTGAGGGTTTTACCTTTTTTTCTTGCAAATGCTCCAGCTGTTTTTCAGGCTCTTATTAACGACATGCTAAATGAGTTTGTTTTTGTCTACTTGGACAACATTCTTATTTTTTCTCCCGATATGTAGACTCATGTCCACCGAGTACACCGAGTCTACTTGAGAATAGATTATTTGTCAAGGCTGAGAAGTGTCAATTTCATGTCCCTTCTGTCAAATTCCTCAGCTACGTAGTAGCTTTTGTAGGTTCAGGCTGTCCTGGACTGGCCCATTCCAGACTCGTGTAAGGCTTTGCTTCGCTTTTTGGGTTTTGCTCATTTTAACCATAGGTTCATTCGTGGTTTCGGTCAGATCGCCGGACCGCTCAACGCTCTAGCCTCCGGTAATAAGCGTTTTATTTGGTCTAAAGCAGCCCAAGACCCTTTTGTGAGTCTTAACGAACGCCTCACATCTGCACTAATATTGATTACCCCTGACCCCACCCTGCAGTTTATCGTGGAGGTTGACGTTTCTGATAGTGGAGTGGGTGCTGTCCTGTACCAGCCTTCCGTCACCGATAGTAAGGTCCATCCTTGTGCATTTTTTCCCACCCTATGTCCCGCTGAACGTAACTACGATGTGGGTAATCGAGAAATTCTGGCTATTCGCCTTGCTCTCGCTGAGTGGCGTCACTGGCTAGAAGGGGCTACACTCTCTTTTCTGGTTTGGACAGACCACCGAAATTTGGAGTATATTACGTCGGCCAAGCGTCTGAACTCTCGTCAGGCTCGGTGGTTACTCTTCTTTGAACGATTCAATTTTATTATTTCCTACCGACCTGGTTCACGGAACCTCAAACCCAACACCTTGTTGTGCCAATTTGCCTCCGACTGTGAGGAGGTTGACCTTTTGCCCATTGTGCCTAGGGAAATGGTAGTGGGGGCCATTGGTTGGGGTATCGAACGTGCAGTTAAGCAGGCCCTTGCCACACCACCACCACCACGGCTCAGTGCCCAGCTAACCGTTTTTTTGTGGCTCCATCGATCCGACGTGCAGTCCTTCTCTGGGGGCATAACTCTAAGTTCCACGCTCGTCCTGGGGTCCAACGCTCCTAAGCCAACTTGCTACAATGTTTCTGATGGCCTGAGATTACAGAGGACTTTGTCAGGTCGTGTTCTGTTTGCACCGCAAAACAGGTCTTCTCCAACCTCTGCCCATACCGTCTCGTCCATGGTCACATATAGCCATGGATTTCATCACCGGTCTACCTGAATCTAGAGACAATACAATTATTGTTATGGTTGTAGATCGCTTTTCCAAGGCACCCCATTTTATTCCACTCAAGAAGCTCCCGTCCTCTATCGAGACTACTCAGCTGGCCGTTGAACACACCTTCAAGTTGCACGGTTTGCCTCTAGAGAAGAACCTGAACATTATTGGTTCCACAGACTAAGCGACTTTTTTCTGTCAACAAAACGATCTTGTGGGCCAGGGACCAGGAGTGGTACCAGGATCACGGTGGGATTCCTATTCTGTTGTTTATCTAGCTGAGATATTTTGGTTCTGTTTTGGCCCACGTGCATATTTTTCTGTTTGAGCGCCTAGGTTTTGTTGTTAATAAAGTAAGCTGAGCAACTCACCTCGCATCAGGATCCTATCTTTCATGGTTGCCTGACACCTGCATGTTTAAAATGTTTATTAGTAAATTGCTAATACTTAAAAAACATAGCATTGTTAATGTTTTTTTGCATTTCAACCCAATTGATTTATTTTGTGAATGTTGAGCATTTAAATTCATTGTGTAACCAAATATGATGGTAATTTTATATAATATTCTAAGGAGTAATTACACTCTCCTCAAGACAAAAATAACTAATATAACATTATTTTTCCATCCTTTGATTTTAGTGTTGAATTGAGAAGCCTAGTGTATATTTATGGTTAAATATTGGTTTAAAATACATTCTTGTTCTTTGCTGGCAATGAAACCTCTTTATGCCACCTTTGAGATCCCTCCTGGAAATATGTGTGCCTCTCTTAGTCCAAAAATCAGATTTGTATATTTTTAATTCCCATTCGCAGATCTGTGAATGACCCTATAATTTACAACCAACCAGTCAAATAGAAAAACACAGATGCAGTTATGTGATTATGAATCTAGATAATAGTTTGAGCTCAGATCTGATTGTTCTGTCTATATTATAAAGAGTATCTTTTTAAAACTATTAAATTCTATTCATTTGAATGTTAAATCAAGCATGACTAAATAACACAAGCATATCAATCTTTGTTCCCGTACTCAGTGCTCCTATGATTTTCAACGCTCAAATCAAACAAAGCTCTAATGACTTTGCTCTTTTCCAGAACATGCCATGAATGATTAACCAGATATACCTCAAATTCATGTTTATTCATTAATTTGACAAGGCTCAATGCTACTCTTCTTTCAATGGTAATGAAAAAATAACATTAGTAAATACAAAACGCATATTCTTCTTGTGTGTACTCTGTTCAGCATGCACGCTTGTCTCTTTCTTTTGTCTTACCTTAGTGCATTGCTTTATTGCATAAGAATGTTCCCAATGCTTTCCTTCATCACAAGCTGCTTAGCGTTATGTGGATGATTTATTTACATGATTATTTTCGGAGTGTTGTGCTGCGGGTCATGCAAAAGGTTAGCCTGCTAAAAAACTATTGCCAGAATTTGGGATCCCACCTTCACTAAGCCCTTAAATGGCTTTTCACTGGAGACCTGGGTGGGCAAGAGTGGAAATAATGCCAAAAAAGCGATTGGTAAAGGGGGCAGGGGTTCAGCAGCAGGGTACTGAGTTCACTGAGGGGCCGAGCGAGGAGAACAGCCAGCTCTTTGTTGGAGTTGTGAGTCACAACAGGGTCTTTAAGACACGCTTCTTATAAAAATGAAGATGAAAAACAACCATGGCATCTAGCATGACTGGAAGTGATTTTCCATATGTGTTGTTTTTTTCTTGTTGTCGCTTAGTTTTCTTCATTTCGAAATCCACAATATAACACTTAAAACTAGTTAAAATTCTCATTAATTTTTCCCTCTGCAAATAATGGCTTTTATGTGCTGCTTTAAATTTCATTTCGGTGTTGCAACAAATTGCAAAAAAAAAATCAAAACTACATGCTATACTAGTGCTAACTTTTCCTAAGGAAAATTTCCAGAGCAGTCTATTCTTTTGTTGCTGTTTGTTGTGTTCATTTTAATGACAATGTGCCCTGACACCTTTAAACATCAGGCAATTTCCAGCCTATGAAAGATCACTTTTTCCATAATTAATTAGTTTGGAAACCATAACTGAGTAAAAAATAAGCTTTGCTCTAGTATTATGTTCTAAAATTGTGCACCTTAAAGCATGCCTGCTGTTATCTTTATCTTTTAAAAATCAGTAAAGACAATAGGTTTTATTAAACGAATCCCATTCATGACTTCTCAATCTAAAGGTTTTTCTCTGCAGCTGGGTTTGTATGATCTCTGTTGAACCTAGAATTTTGTATCCCTTTGAATCTGACCAATAGCATATGAATGTGTATGGAAACTAATATACCATTAACCTCCCACTGTGTTTCCGAGAGAGCAGACGGTGCTACATAGAAAGATGGAGACCCTCTGTCTCTTTCTCCTGACTCTTTTATTGGAAGCAGTCAAGGAAGCATGCCACTTGAAAAGCAATCTGATCACTTGATGTATAGGCATGGTTAGAGACAGATAGAAGTGAATGCTAAACAAATCCAGCTGGTGTTTATAAGCTCTAAATTGCTATATTTTGGAAAGGGTAGTTCTGTTGTACCCACAGTCTCTACATCTCTCATGGCATGTCTAAATCACTTCCATCTATTTCTGCTTGCTTATCCCAGCATGCACAAGGTAGTCTGCCTTAGGCAAATCGTTTCACTCTGATATTAATCTATTGTCACACACTTAATTCTTCATGGAATGCTTCAAGACACTTGCTGCATCACTGAGTTCAAACAGTCAAAGCAAGCAGCAGGTGCTAGCACATAAAATTCTGAAAAAATGTGTCTAAGGAAAGAAAATGCACGTTTGACAGCTTTCACATTTTCTTTACTTTTTGTATCAATACTTTTTTTTGTTCCACTTTGTGAGTATTGTTGACAATAATCTTTCTTATTTAATAATCAACAAGTAACTTATTTACTTGTTGATTGTAATCTTTCTTATAATTGTTGTGTGCATTTTTATTGTGGCCAGTTTGGGTTTGTAACTGAAGTTTTCCCTTTCAAGATTATCTGGTTTACTGTTCCCTGAACTTTTGTCCTAGTTTTCTTATCTTTCCTTCTTTTTAAGTAATACAATGGATAGGATTGCAATCGATTTATGTTTAGGACAGACATAACAGAGAGAGGAGCTAAAGTGCTTTGGAATGTTTTCCTTGTCTACCCAAAATCTGAAAAACCTATAGTCCTTTTGCTTATCCCAATGGATATTTGCAGCGTTTTTTTAATCAAAAGTGAATCTAAAAGATCAAAATACAACACACAATGAAACACATTTTGAATTGGCTAAATTCTGAATTGTACGCTGAACTTGGGTTATTGCAATGAATGAATCAAGAACTCAATGTTCCTATTACAGTTTTTCACAATTGCTAAGATAGTTTTTCAATACATTTAACAACTTTCCTAAACTCTTAACACAATTAGCACAACATTTGTCTAGATAGGCAATACAAGTAACACATTTTTTTTTGCTTTGATACAAAATGCATACAAAATGCAAAATGTTTGAACTTCTTTTACACTCGAGCTCCACCAACACTAAAACTAATGAAATGTAATTTTAAAGATAAATTTTTTCTCAATCTAATATGATTGACTAAATGTTGCTGTCAGAAGAAAACATGTGTTAGTGTTTTGAAAACTGTGCTATTGTATTTTGAAAATTAGTTTTGGTGTTTTGTTTAGAATGGGGGGTTTTGAGAATTAAATTAACTGTTTTACCAATTGTGTGTTTTAACTGATTCGTTCTGTTAAGCAGACTTGATAAATGTATTGAAAAAACTTTCTTAGCAATTGTAAAAAACTGTATTTAGAACATGAAACCATTAAAGAAGACTCCTTGATAAAGAAGAAGAATGATTTTGGTATGCAGGTAAAAACGAGTTTAATGCTTATGCTCTGCGTACTAAAAATGCATTGTTGCCACACTGCTCTTATCCCTGCTTTCAATGTGAGACACTGGCTTACAGCAAACAGCATGAATGTAGCAATTAGAATGCCTCTCTTAAAGAACTTTTATTTCAGTTTATTGCAATTCTGAATTGTGCTAATGAAACCTTTTATTGTTAGAATCAAGAATGCTTTCAAATAAAAATTATGTTTCCCACCAGTAAATTAGCCAATCACAAACACAGACAAAGATATTTTGAATGGTATAAAGTTAAAAAAATCCCACAATTTATGTGTCCTCCAACCGTCAACTCTTACTTCAGCCAGTTGATGGATCAGCTCCACCTGTAGAGTCAGTGAGCACCCTAAAGCATGCATCAACAAAATTTCAAATAATACCGATACAGTAAAATACAGTACATAGAGCACACATTTCCCATTAGCTATACATGAACGAATTGTAAGTTAATACAGCACATCTAGTACGTAAGCCTACATTTCCAAACAAGCCTTGGACATTGTTTTACATTATGTTTTAAGCTATAGGTTGTCTGATAAACTATTTTCTTTCTTTTTTTGTTGTAATTTTCAACCTGTTGACCATACACCCATCAGTTTAAGGGACATTATCCACTGTTCTGAAAGCTCCCTAAACATGTATGTCAGGAATGTTCAGTATTTACAGTCTACAGTCCTCCGCCAAGAGCTTATTTTACTTACTACTGTACCAAGATTAAAAACCCACTCATGTGTTTTTTTTTTTTACTTTTGAGTTGTTTCACTAGATCTGATTTGGGAGAAATGGCAGAGTTTTCTTGACTGTCCAAATTATACTGTACATATCTGCTTTCTTTTGAACACCCCCATTTCTTATGGCTTTGGGGATTGCTTCAAATAGACCATGTCTCTGCAAACGAAGAGCTTGGCTCTAATGACATGTTTCCAAAAGGAATCAGGTGCGCTGAGAATGCATCCTTTTACAGATGAGTAAACTACACAACTGGAGATATTGTTTGGCTGAATGTAGTCAACAGGCTCAATGTCAATTTAGATCAAAGTCTACGGGTTTTCAGGAATTTGTAGTCTAAATTGGCTCTAGGTCAGTTTGAAAGGGTGGTGGTGGCATATGTTGGAGGGAGCTTGCGTTGCTTTCCTTGTTTGTACCGACCAGCACACTCTGTAGTAAATCTATAGTATAGTACTATAATTATAAACTATAGTATAGTTCGAATAAACTTCTCAATTTCAGAAAGACTCACTGGGCTTCATTTTTTGTGGATGCTTTAACTTTTGTATTCACATCTCTCAATAATTAACTGAGATCCTCAATACTATGGAATGTATGTGACAAAACTATTTAAAAAGTGTATTTATGTATATACATACATTTTCCTAAGAAGTCAAATTTGGAAAAGACTGAAGATTGAAAATATGCTTATGGACAACATATTAAAGACAGCAAGTGCTTAATCTTCAAGTGAATGACAATGAAATAGTCTTAGTCAAAGCACTTAGTGCCATCATCCATGCACATGAGTGTACCTAATTGGAATAATGCTTTTAGACATTATCTGAGATTAAGGTCAAGATAAATGTTGAACATGGTAATTTTACAGGTCTCCTGGTACTGAACAGGTCTCCATTTGTAGTTTTATTAAATGTCTTTAAAGCTAAATATTTTTTCAGATGACATTATAGATTTTTTTATAGTTTAGACTCATTTATACTGATATCAAACATAAAATTAATCAATGCGTAAAATTATGAGCATGTAGAAAAATCTGTCAAGAGCACATCTTACAAGAAATAATTCACTTATTTAGCAAGGTTAAACTCATAGCCAGAAAACCTGAGATTTCAAATTTTGAACAGAAGAGATAATGTAATTGCCAAGACCAGTTTATAAATATATATATATATATATATATATATATATATATATATATATATATATATATATATATATATATATATATATATATATATATATATATATATATATATATATACATACGAGAGTAACGTTACTTCTATGTGAACACCTGTCCTGCACGGACCACCGAACTGTCAGATTTCCATTCACAGCAGTGGTAGCTAAATGTCGCGAGATTGTTGGCCACGTAAACCATAGTACTTCCAACACTCACGAACTAATGGAACAAGTTATTACGCGATTAATTAAAAAGATTAAATCTAACATATATACGCTCTGTGCAGAATTATTAGGCATATGAGAATTTTGACCACATCATCCTCATTATGCATGTTGTCTTACTCCAAGCTGTATAGGCTCGAAAGCCTACTACCAGTTAAGCATATTAGGTGATGTGCATCTCTGTAATGAGAAGGGGCGTGGTCTAATGACATCAACACCCTACATCAGGTGTGCATAATTATTAGGCAACTGATGAAATGAGAGTGAGTCTTGATGGGCCAGATGGATGGGCTCGTGGCCAGTCCGACTCCAGCATGGTGGAGGTGGAGTACTGATTTGGGCTGCTATCATCAAAGATGAGCAGAATCCATGGAGGGCAGGTTTTTGAGTGTCCTTGCAAATAAAGGTGGCTTTATTGGTCACTGATTGGTTTTTGTTTTGTTTTGAATGTCAGAAATGTATATTTGTGAATGTTGAGATGTTATATTGGTTTCACTGGGTATATATTTGTTTTTTGTTAAGTTGCCTTATAATTATGCACAGTAATAGTCACCTGCACACACAGATATCCTCCTAAAATAGCCAAAACTAAAAACAAACTAAAAACTACTTCCAAAAATATTCAGCTTTGATATGAATGCATTTTTTGGGTTCATTGAGAACATGGTTGTTGTTATATATATATATATATATATATATATATATATATAACCCTAACAATTGTTCTTGGCAATTACCATATCTTTTCTATGGTGACGACGGGAATCAGGGAGCAATCACATGAAACAGGTCTTTCCTAACATATACACAGCAAGGAACATAATCTAATGTAACAACTAGATGTGATTGTAATGTTAGACACACTGGAGAATCATGAGTATCAAAAGATAAACACATAAAAGTTTAAACAGACGCAAAAAAAAAACAATACAAAGATGGTTCTGTTGCTATTTTCCACCTCATCTTTGTATTGTTTTTTTTTTTTTTTTCAAAGTGAAAAATGGGCATGTGGTTCCCCAGCAGGCACTTGAAAACTTGGTTAGAATGGAGATGGTTCCATTCTCATGGAGAAATATATGTGTACATTGGTGAGCCTGGAACAACCCTAGTTTTTGATAATGTTCACTGTAGAAAATGCTGACTTACAGCTGTTTTAAGAATGCTCCTATCAACTTAACACTTTTTTTTATGTTGCCCCAAAACCCACAATGCCCTCAGAGAACAATCAATCATTGCCTGGTTGTAAATGTATGTGTGATTAGTCTCGTAGATCACTCATACTGGGCTTCTAGTTCCTTTATATTTTTGTGCTCTCACCTCGGACTTCATGAGAAACATTTGTGCAAACAAGCTGAGCTTAGTTTTACAGTGGCACTTTTAATTAATGCCATAGTTTTAGAGAATATCAGGTAAACTGTTTTGTTACTGCTTGATGGAATAATGAACAAATACTCCTCCATCCACTCATCTCTGAAACTATGGTTTTCCACATCTACCTTTTTTTTAGCAAATCATGCTATCGGTCACTCTTCTCTCCTCTCTCAGCTCCAATGCGCGCACTGGGTAAACAAACAGTTTGATTGTCTCAAACGGATTACGCAATTGACATGTTAACCGAAGCAGCAGAGCCCACTGTCTGCGAGACTGAAAAAATTAAAAATTTCATGTAAACTATTCTCGCAAAAACAGAAATCTGAGCTCTGGACAGAAACACCATGCAGTTGGCCATTAGGTGATGATTGTTCTAGACATTTATTTTATAGAAGATAACTCCTTTAATTCGCAATTTTTCTAACAACTCCTTCCCAAATGTCTGCCGTAAATTTTTCTCCCTTTGCACTATACTTCTTTTTTATTTTGCCCCATATATTCATCAATCCAATGCATCCATTTGAAATGCACCCAACAATTATTTACCATGTTGCGTTATTTTTATTGTTTTCTATTTATTTATTTACACCACATTGGTCCATATTCACTCACCTAAAGGATTATTAGGAACACCTTCCCAATTTCTCATTAATACAATTATCTAAGCAACCAATCTCATGACAGTTGCTTCAATGCATTTAGGGGTGTGGTCCTGGTCAAGACAATCTCCTGAACTCAAACTCTGACCATGTCCATCCATTTATGACCACCATGTACTCATCCTTCCTGCAGGATAATGCAACATGTCACAAAGCTCAAATAATTTCAAATTATTCAAGTTCACTGTACTAAAATGGCCCCCACAGTCACCAGATCTCAACCCAATAGAGAATCTTTGGAATGGGGGCTTCATGCCCTGGATGTGATCCCACAAATCTCCATCAACTGCAAGATTCTGTCCTATCAACATGGGCCAACATTTCTTTCAGCACCTTGAATAAATGCTACGTATAGTTAAGGCAGTTCTGAAGGTGAAAGGGGGTCAAATACAGTATTAGTTTGATGTTCCTAATAATCCTTTATGTGAGCATATATATATATATATATATATATATATATATATATATATATATATATATATATATATATATATATATATATATATATATATATAGTTCAAAAGTTTTTAAAGTTAGTTGTCCTCCTGCTTGATGTTCTGCTTCAATCATGTTCACCAAAAATTTGTTATGGTAGGAGGTTAGTAGAAACCCATTGCTCGTAGAGACCTTAGCGAGGCAACTGTTTAGCTGAGACCACTCAACCAGTTCCTTGTTATCAGTATACACACACAAACACATGGGCCTTCCAATGCTCTTAGACACAATGTGGCATGAATCTCAGCCATTATGCCTGTGGAAAATAGGATTTCTGGAACCAAAGCTATTCTCAGCATTCACAGTACTTCACAGATCACAGACATTTGTTTACATCATTTTCCTGCTGATCTCTGCTTCTGTCTTCTTACTTCTCACTCGTACACTCATTTCAATCTTTATTCAAGCACAGATCCCTGAGATTTTCTCTTCCCCTTCTCTTCTGCGACAGAGAATTCAGAGTTTCCTTTTATGTGTGCTCTTTCAAAAAAATCCCAACACATTCCTTGACAGTTTGATCCATTGCCTGTTTGGCAAGAAGTCTAAAGCATAAAAATGCTTGACACACCAAGACAGTGTTAACAGAACTGATATAGCAGACTATAGTCCTTATATGATGAAGTGGTAAAAGCAATTACATTAGAGTTCCATTAGAAAAGCCCATGACAGTAGCGTTAGAGAGCCTTTGTGTCGCTATTGCCTTATCTTTACAAACCTCAACGGAGCCAAACCCGATACTGCATGTTTGTTTTGATGTGAAAAGATTTATTAAGATCCGCTTGGAAAAGACATCCTTTAGATCCTCTTGGGAAAGTTGTCACAATGTTTCTTTTCAAATAATTTTGTCTGTAATTTAAAGTTGCATTGGGTAGGGACTCACTAGCTTTATTATCAGACGGAGTTGTTTCTTCACTGGGAGAAAGCGGTCAAGAGTTCATGGGGATTTAATTGGTCATTTAGTGAATGATGTGGCAGGCTTTTCCCTCAGAAAACTTAAGATGAACGCTGCAGGATTTCAATGTTCTCCTTCACCTCAGAAAAGGATGTATTCCCCTGATTGGATGGTGTAGATTTTTTATCAGAGTGTATCTTTCAGTTTCTTAAGTGAAAAAAATCCTTTTAAACACACCCATGTTTTGACCAAGTTGGCAAACCTTAATCAATGTAATTTGACTAATTAAGCAATACATGTATAGTTTACATTATAAGTGCCTGTTACAGTTAGTCGGTTAACTATGGGTTCAACTATGGGGTCTAATTTTTAATTTAAAGGTAAATGGGATATTTAGACGGAAGTGAAAGTTTGTAATAGGTGAGAGCTGTTGTTTTACATTAGAGAGAGAGAGAAGTAGATATCCTGTCCCTCCCATCAGATCTGAAACGCTGCACATTATCACCTGTCACCATCAGCATTCTTGTCACACTCACTAATTTTTTCACTGTTTGTTCTGTACATAAACACTACTGGGGAATCTGTTAATATTGTTTCATGTTTTGATGATTTTCTTTGTTAAAATGAGCTAATCTTTTTTAAAGCTCTCAAAGCATTGGTTCGTTGATTGTGGATTGTTAACAAAATAAAACAAATCAAAATCAATCAAAAACAGTGTGTGAGTTAATCATTTAGAAATTAATTTGTTCATTGTTAAAAAAAATCGTTAGTTATTAGTTGTAAGTGATTTATGAGTTTATTATCATTTAGAATATGTTAATACACTTTTATTAAACTATTTAAAAATCCCATTTATACATCGTATTACTCAGCTATATAGGGACAGTTACTCAGTGTGTTAATAAACACTTTAATAACACATATTCCTTCAGTGACTCATTATTTATTCAGGTAGTTTTATCACATTTACTGGCCGCAGTTAACTGTTTTGTGAGCACTTCTACAGTAATGACTATTTATGTCTTTTCTAATCTCAGGTCAGGTTATATTTTATATTTTATTTTTATTTTACATCTACACAGCTGCCTTCTAACCGAGCTTTGGGAATAACCCAAACCACCAAGTCTGGGTCACTGACACGTGATTTTTTTTACGGACCATTGACCCGCAGTGGTCTTTCTCTTAGGATCAAGACAAATATTTCTATTAAAGGTTACCAGGGGAGAGCAATCTGAGCCTCTCTGACTAAAAGGCTAAAACATCTTCGATTTTTATAGCTGACCAAGGGCTGGCTTTGTGTTCCTATTGTGAGCAATAAAACTTCATTAGAAGCCTTTTCATATTCAAGTCCTTGAGTGTCCATTTCAAGGTGTCCCTCTCATGAATTTCAGCTCAAAATATTCATCAGAGCTCAACGATCAATGGCTCTTTATTGTTATTTATTTGCCTCATTGATAATGGCAGGAGTTCAAAAATGTGATTTGCTGTAACCGAGACCCATTTGATGTCCTCATTCGTTGTTTTATGACAAAGACAACATCCTCGGACTGGTAAATGTCACATTTTAAGATGAAATGTTGTTGCTCATATACCAAGTTGACAGAAGCTCTGATATCTGCTGCTTTTAGATGTTGCCCTTTTCATGGCATATAACACATACAAACATGTTGCTTAACAGCAGGCATAACAACAAATGTTTCTGGTCTGTAAAAAAAAATGGGTGCACTGTCCCTCGAACCAATTATGCCATCTCTCTGGAGCTAATTTTATTACAAGTAGATCACAATTTCCACTCCCAAATCTGGTAGAATAGGGCTCTCTTCAATGACTTGGGATAACACCCCTTCTACTCCTGAGGTAGAGGCATCTACTTCTAGCTTTAAGTCTTTCTTAGGATCTGAGCATCAGAGGATTGGATATTCATTTTTTTATCTGAGGTATGAGATTTGCTCATATAATATTTGTACATAACAAAAGTCTCATTACTTTAATGCAAAGTCTTCTACGGTGACATTATATTTCAAAAACAGCCGAAATTGGAAGGTTTGACTTTGACGGTTAATACCAATCTCCTGCTCTTGTACCGATAGCCTCTAACAAAAGTTTTATTGCAATTGACATTTATTTCATTTTATTTTATTTATTTCAAACGTGTAGGGAATACCGTGGACTAAATATTATTATTATCATGTTCATGGATAAAGGAATATTTTATACCCATTTCTGTGCTGAATCTACCATTAAACATTTGCTATGGAAACCAGTAAGGTTTCGACTGTCACAAGAACATGTGACCTTGGTCTTTTACCAAATAATGCATGTTGTTGTCAGAGCCTGGAAGACTGACAAAATCAGGGGACAACCTTCGAACTCGTGCTGAGTAAATCACATAATAACATCCTGTGAGCTCATTGTGAACTGAAGACAAAGAATCTTTATAAAAAACCTATATTAAGCAAATATTAATACATATTTGTGAGTATAATCAATTAGGTACCAGTGATATACTTTGTGTAACCTGATTGTTGCAGCAGGGTAGCTAGATTAATGAATGATTGGAAGAAAATGAATAACGGTGTTTTATCTATGTTTTTCATTCAGTTAGACATGTTTGGTTTTTATTTATTCCCTGGCCAAGCCTGACTGAAATGTATAAGTGGTATCTCATGCTCTGAGACAAAAGAACCTTTGGGGACCTTTAATAAACTCAGGCATGATGTTTAATCAGCCCTTTCTTGCCCATAATCATCTGGAAGGGCAAAAGGTGCTCAGTCACATGGCTCTTCCTCCAGATGCACATATGACACTTTCAGAGATTGCTCTCTGTTCACAGCTTTCTCTAATCTCAGAAGTTGTTCATGCGGCTCCTCACGACCTTGTGGTCTTTGTTTTCAGTTTTCATAAAACTGAAACAGGACAAGTTAATGTTTGTGGAGTGAAGAAAAGAGCTCAGGGAGATGAGGGTGTTAAAAGTGTTCCATCTGAAACCCCCGTTGTGCAGTTACAAGTAGTCGCTAACGGTCTAGATCCTGAAGCTATAGAAAGGCTTGCTGAGAGTTTGCCATCAGTGCATGCTAATTTTTTGAATTCAGGAGAGCATTGGCCAGAAAAATAAAGCTCTATGACATGTCAATTGCTGAAATCACTCAGCTAATATCCCAAATTTTGACAGAAACAGAATTGAGAGATTTTAAAGCCGCTGTTGATTCTTCAGAGTTTCAACATGCCAGTAAGGATGAACTGAGAGAGGCCGTTCTGAGAGTGATACAGAAGATTGTTGGCCCAAAGACTGATTGGTCTAAAGTGACTAGCAGAGGAAGGATGAAACTGTGATTGAATACACTGAAAGATTCTGCCAGGCAGCTGCAGCTTACAGTGGTATTGCAGACACCTTCGAGAAGGTGTTGGATCATAACGGACCTCTAGTAAGAACATGGTTTGATAGACTTTTAGTAGATTACAGGTCTGCTTTGTCTTTTCTAAATCTAACATGGTCTAACGACACTCTGCAAAATAACCTGGACAGGTTAGCAGTATGGGAAAGAGACTCTGAGGTCAAGACAAGAGTAGCAGTTGCAGCAGCATCTTTTCATGCTGAAATTAAATTGAACAAAAAACAGAAATGTTCAAGGAGAGATGTAATTTGCCATTTTTGTGGGAAATCGAAACACTTTATGAAGGAATGTAGGATGTTTAAAAGGAACATTAAAGAATTAAACCACATTAACAGTTTCCTGCAAAATGTGTTGGTGACACTGACGCTTCCCATTCCGCCATGTCTAAACACATGCGGCGGTTCACAGAGCTGATAACCATTTGAGCTGTGGGTGCTTAATGACCCTAGTATCTTCAACAAAGATGAAAGACTCTTTAGAACAAGAACAGAGGGACTTGAGCTTTTACATTTGAGCAACCAAAGAACAAAGAACATCGATGAAGTAAATTCACAGCTTAAAATAACTACAACATAAAGATTCATTTACCTATTAGATTTTATGATGTCTGTTATGACTGATGTTTCACTGATGGATGATGTTTCACATCTCATAAGTTTATACACCACACACAGAGGCAGAGTAGGACCACAGTCCAGTGAGGACTGAAGAGCAACATAAAGAATGTACACTATACGATCACATAAAGGGTTAGACAAACAGGAAAAGTCTAACAAATGCAAGTGTGTGCAAGAATACTGCCATTTTCTTTTTTGTGTATTGAAGGATTATGTCAGAGACCCATAACTGGACTGCGTTGGACACAGAGACATCGGGACAATTCTGTAAAGAAGAATCTGAAGCATGAAAACATCGGGCCATCTGAATGACTACACTGAAGAAGAATCAGACTTCACAAGAAGAGGAAACAGACTTCACAAGAGACTTGTGCATCTCTTGCACGATTGACTTTTAGAAAATCGACCATAGATTACATGATTATCTGTGTCATCATGTAGGCTATATGATATTACCATCAACATCATATCGTCGAATGGCTCTGAGATCTACACTAACATAGATCTATGGAACGACATAGAATAAGATAATGTACCTGTAACTTTTCAAGTTACATGACAAGAAGATGGGGCTTGTGTTATTTAACATAGGCTAAAAGAAGGGACTTAAGTGGTTTAAATTTGTATTTTTGTGAGAATATTTTGATAACTCTCAAGGGGAGGATTGTAGGAATACAAATTTCAGAACTATGATTTTAAAACATAACTCTTTTATATTGCAATCACTTTTTAGCACTATTGTATCATTTGTGTCTGTGACCTTATCTAGATTGCTTAGTAATTGTTTATTACGATTGATGGGGAACAAACCTACGCCCCCCACTGAGACTCATGCCCCTTAAGGTCTGGGAACATCTTGATAAGAACATTGTCGTGTTAAGTCAGCCTGACCATTTGTTGACTTCATGAATATCTGTGGCTGGGCTCCTCCTTGGGGGTGCATCCTAACAGTGTTAAAAACCCAATGTAACACATCACCTAATTAGATTTTTTGGAAGACTGCAGTTAAACTTGTGATACCCCAAAAAAATCTCCTGGTCTTATATTTGTGAGTTTCCTACAGTGTGAGAATGGAAATAGCCAACAGGACTCTGTGACACAGAATGATAGGATGGGTAGTCAAATATTCAAACAAGAAACTAATATAAAACTCACAAGCACACCAACACAGGCAATGATAGCTGCTGCACTGGCAAGGAACACCGTAAATAGGCACTCTCAATTAACTTCTGACTACACGCAGTTCAGAACTGACATAAGTCATGATGAGTTTTACTCTTACAGACAAGCTAAAGCCCTGATCTGTTAGACTTTGAGATTATGTCACAGTCATCAACCTCAACACTGCTTTTCTTTTTGCCCATGTGTGTGTGTATTTTAGTTAGCTAAGTGTTGTATTACTGTTTGTCTCACAAATACAGATCTTGTCTCACCTTGCATATCTTCGCTGACATCAAAATTAGATCTTGTCAATATTTTGATATAAAATGTTTGACATATAACTACTAGGGCTATACTTTGATTCTTGCTGGACAGGAATCAGGAAGGGTTTAAGGAAGTGAAATGAAACCAAGCTAAATTAGTACAGATGATTTCTGTTGTATCGCTAATAAAACTCACTTCCAAAAATAAATTATAATAATAATGTAAGAATCAACATTCCATAAATTCAGCCCTGGTTCCTACAAAGGGTTAATTTTTTTTGACATTTTTAGACATTCAAATGTAGACATCTGCATGTGATTGGGCTCATTATGTTGTGAATTTTTATGATGTGAATTTACAACAAGCTAATATTTGGTACATGATGTATTTAGTTCTACGTGTGGGTCTGCATACAGTGAGCTACTGTGGATTTTAGTTTCTCCGTATTATCAAGAAGTCCCTTTGCTGACAAACCCTGCGTGCCCGGCTGTTTGCAGGATCCTAACATCTGCCCAAGTATGTATGTCCCAATAGCAAATAGATTTAGCGATGAGGTCTATTCATGTGTGATTTATAGTGATGATGTCCTTATGTGATGGGGTAGCTCATTAAGGACTTGGTCAACAAATCCTTACATTGGACTTATTAGATGCAAAGCCAATTAACCTATGCAAATCCAAAGCACAAGAAAACCAAAGCATACATGCATTTTTCACATGAGTGAGGGCCAAGGTTTATAACTTTTTGCAACTTTAGTGTTCACTTTGATCTAGTAAGCCTTTGGAAATGCTCTTTTATTTCCCAGGTGAGAACTACGAGAAGTATGGCTTCTATATCCAAGAAAGATCATTGTCTCTAGGGCTCTCTGTGATAAATTTGTTTTGAATTATTAATGCAAAGTTACAACAGAAGAGGTACAAAGGAACAAAAAAAATGTCTGGTCAATGATAAAGATCTTTGGCTTTTTGTTTGACCTGTTTTATTACTTATTGGACCTGTGGTGGTGTTTCACCAGGGTTGGCTGCTCAGTAACATAGAAGAACCAATCACCTGAAACATGTTCACCTAGATGCATGCAGGACTTTGCAAAGTAGACATTAGCATTTTGTTGCTAAGTAACTCTTTCTCCAGTTTTTTCCTGGTCTGTAAATTAAGAATACATTGTTTACATATTGTATTATGTACAGGGGAAGTGGTTGGTAAAATGTCTTACATTTACATGAGATATAATAAAGTCATTTATGAATAATGTGGGAATTCATTACACTACTCATAAAATTGCATTTATAAAGCTTTTATTTAATTGTAATTATTATGGCTACTATGAACTTTCACTATGGTGAAATTCAGGATGATGGTGATAATGAGTAAATGAAAATATTATATAGTAATGACATATAAATATATATTAATATCCTTATTGTCAGATTCAGGCTAGTTGTTGATGATGAAGAGGCAGGAGATGAGAAATTGCACGATAAACAGTATTCTGTGTCTTATCCTGTAATCATCTGAGAACAGATGCATGCTTTAAATATGAAAATCATTGGAATATCAAATAAAGGCCTTTCAACAGGTTCAACCTTGTCAAGACTGTCATATTATCATTTCAAAAGGCTTTGAATGTTCTTCTGTTTATTGTTCTAGAGGCAAAAAAGTGTACAAGTGTGAACAGTAAAAAAGCAATACCATAACCTCCTAAGATACCCAAGGCCAGAACATATCAGGATCACATGTTAGTAAACAAAAAGACAACCAAAGGCTAAAATCTTTAAAGTGTAATAAAAGGATAGCTCAAATACATATCTTCATCTTAAAGTAAGATCATCAGATAAGACCCTTGCAAAAATGACAGTTGAAGAAAGTATCTTTATTGAACAAATGGAAAGTACAATGCTAAACTAATAATATGATGGTGTCTAACATTGACCCTAGCAGCATAAGACATAAGTTTAACCCCTTCCAAGCCATACAAAAAATCTAAACATGGTATCAGTACTTTTTCATGACGGTCAATGTCAGTTAATGTAGAAAGACTCTGCGTCCAAACGCTATGGGGAACGCTCGCTGAGTTTCCAGTTCTGAATTATGTGTCAAATCTTATCCAACAGACAGGTGTGACATCATCTTCAGAAGTCCATAAGACGCATAAGCAGAGGCAAGGCAAGTTTATTTGTATAGCACATTTCGTGCACAGGGTAATTCAAAGTGTTTTACATTGAAAATAAAGAATTTAAAAAGTACATATTATAAAATCAAGCATAAAAAAGTCATATAAAATCAAAGTGATTAAAAACATTGATTAAAACAAGATTAAGATGTGAAGTGCAGAGATATAATAGTTGTTCGGACATTGGTGCTCAGTCGACAAAAGCGCAACTAATCAGGTGAGTCTTTAGCCTGGATTTAAATGTGACTAAAGTGTTGGCACCTCCCTCTTGAAGCTGGTTCCATCTGTGGGCTGCATGGTAACTAAAAGAGTATTTACCCTGTTTGGAATTTACCCGGGGTAGATCTAATTTATTTTATCTGAGGGATCTTAGCTCTCTATTTGATGTGAATTCACAGACCATATCTGTTAGGTATTTAGGTGCTAAGTTATGTTTGGACTTATATATGAGCAGGAGAACTTTAAAATCTATTCTGAAGGAGACCGGCAGCCAGTGTAGAGACGTAAGAACAGGAGAAATGTGTTCTGACTTTCTAGTTTTGGTTAGAATTTGAGCCGCTGCATTCTGAATGAGCTGGAACTGTTTATTGGTCTTTTTCCGAAGACCAGTGAAAAGGCTGTTACAGTAGTCTAGCCTGCTAGCGATGAAAGCATGAATCAGTTTCTCTAAATCTTGTCTGGAAATGAAGCATCTGATTCTTGCAATGTTTCTAAGATGATTATAAGCAGATTTTGTTATTGCTTTGACGTGGCTATTGAAACTAAGATCAGAGTCCAAAATCACCCCAAGATTCCTGACCTAATTTGTAGTTTTTAGGCCCTTGGCATTGAAATACGTGTTAACCTTAACAACCTTGAATGCAATGACTTGCATGAAATGACTTGCATGCAATGACTTAAGTTTGTCCTTGTTTGATTGAAGAAAGTTATTTTCCATCCAGTTTTTAATCTCATCAAGACATTGGCAGAGAGAGAGTTTATGGGGTTTTATTTATTTGGGGAGATCGCTAGATACATTTGTGTATCATCAGCATAACTATGGTATGATATCTAGTTCCTTCTCATAATTTGACCCAGTGGAAGCATGTACAGGTTAAATAGTAGTGGAGTAGGGATTGAACCTTGAGGGATTCCACAAGTCACTGCAGTCCACTTCGACATGTAATCACCTATGTTTACATAGAAGCCTCTTCCTTCTAAGAATGATCGGAACCATTTTATCACAGTTCCTGAAAGACAGACACAGTCTTCTATTCTATCGAGAATGATTTTGTGGTCAACTGTGTCGAAGGCAGCGCCCAGATTGAGTAAAACCAGGACAGTCACTTTTCCTGAATCAGTGTTTAAACGGATGTTATTGACTATCTTTAGTAGTGCTGTCTGTGCTGTAATGACCTCTGAAACCCTACTGCTAAAAATCCATGTATTCATTTTGGGTCAGGAATTCAATCAGTTGTTTTGCCACAATCTTTTTCATAATTTTACTAATAAAAAATAGATTTGAGATGGGCCTGTAGTTGCTTAGTACAGTATTGTCCAAGTTTGCCTTTTTCAGGAGTGGCGTTACTGCTACGGTTTTAAGAGATTTCAGGGAAAAGCCGGAGCACAAGGAGGTGTTTATAATGCCTTTTCTGATGTTACTGATTTTATTGATGAAAAATGAAGCAAACTCATTGCATTTATCCTCAGACAGAAGCTAATTTGGAGTCTGGTTTGGTGGGTTGGTTAACATCTCTATCGTTGCAAAGAGAGTTTGCGTATTGTTGAGGTTGTTATTAATTAAGTTTGAGGAAAAACTCTTGCCTAGCTGTGTTTAATTCTTAATGAAAAGCATGAAGACTCTATTTATAAAGCTCGTAGTGAATGACAAGTTTGGATTTTCTCCACCTTCTTTCAGCCTTCCTGCAACGTCTTTTCATTCTTTGAACTTTTGTTGAATTTCTCCAGGGTGTTTTTTGTCTCCCAGGTTTCTTCTTGGCAGTTATAGGTGCGATGTCATCTTAACATACTTGATTTTTAAAGTAAATGCATCAATAAGGAAGTCGGCTGTGCCAGAGGTGATGGCATCCACAATCCATCTGCTCACTGACTGCATGTTAGCAGGAAAGCCCTTCCTGTGTAGACCGTAGCACACAAAAGCTGGTCAGTGCTCCAAACTGAACTGCGAAACGGACATAAAAGCCCTGGGCACGCACCATGCAGATATTATGGAGGAGCTCCTGCACAGAGGACTCAAATGGAACAGAAACAATACCCGAAACCTAATGGGGCACGGCCCAACGTAAGGCACCTATGGGATGTAACCTTTCGGGCTATAGATACAGCCTCCACAACTCTAGACGGGGATGTACCACCGTGTTGAGAGAGCAGATCCCACGGATCTCCCATGGCTCACCATCCAGGAGGGCCAAGAGGTCTGCAAACCATGGTTGGCCTGGCCACCGGGAGGCCACCAGGAGGAAGTGAAGGCCCTCTTGAAGTAACCTCTCAAGGACTCCGGGAAGTAGTGCTACTGGGGGAAATGCGTACAGTGAAAGCCTGTGCAATGGCATCCAGCCCTAGAGGCAAGGGAGGACAGAGAGAGAACCAGAGGGGACAGAGGTCTCCCAGCTCGCAAAAAGATCCACATGGGCTCTATAATACCTCTCCCGGATCAACTCCACCATCTCCGGGAGGAGACGCCATTCCCCAGGTGTCGGTCCCAGGTACAACAAGGCATCTGCCTCCACGGTCAACCCGCCCAGGATGTAAGATGCTCGAAGGGAGCAGAGCTTGCCTTGGGCACACAAGAGGACGCGACTGGCCAATCTGCAAAGCCGGCGCAAGCCCCCCTGTCGGTTGATGTAGGTCACCATGGACATCTTTTCTGAGCGTACAAGCATGTGATGGCCCCTGATGTCTGGCAGGAAGTTCAGAAGTGCATGAAACACGGCCAGCAACTCCAGACAGTTGATGTGTCACGAGACCATGAGTAGCGCGGTTCCCGACCACCGCCCCCCCCAGCCTGTGCAGGCACTGTCCGTGGTGATAGTCGCCTGGGACACACCGCCCCAAACGGGTCTCTGGAACAGGAACACAGGGACCTTCTAATGAGAGAGGACATGTAGGGCCCATCTCGTGATTCTGATAAGCCGGAGCGGGTTGCCCCAGGGATAGAACCTTTCACTCCTAAGCCACCACCGAAGGGACCTCATATGGAGCAGCCCAAGTGGAAGAATCGTTGGCCCTCCTGGCCACCTCTAGGAGCACAGAGATTCTGGCCTGAGACAGGCACCCCCCATATTGGTGGAATCCCAAACCACACATACTTACCTCTTGGTTGGGGAGAGCACACTCTTGCAGGGGGGTTCAGCTGAAAACCCAGCACATTCATGTGGGTGAGGTCGACATCTCGATGCCGAACTGCCTCCGATGTAATTGAGAACGGGGAACCCTTGAAGCCTCAAGGGGCCAGAGCAATGTCCACACACTTGGTGAAGGTCCTGGGTGAGAGCGAAAGGCCGACAGGAAGTATTCGGTACTAATAAGCCATTCCCCTATGGTGAACCAAAGAAACTTGAGAAGGACAAATAGGGACATGAAAATAGGCCTATTGAGGTCGATGCAAACAAACCAGTCGCTGTTCTTGATCTGCGCCTTGACCTGCTTTAAGGTAAGCATCTTGAATGACAACCCTTATGGTGCGATGGTTCAAGATCCCCAGATCGAGAATAGGGCACAGGTCCCTTTCCTTCTGGTCCATGACCAGAGCTTGTGAGGGATCCACAATGGTAGGCAAAACCCCAGGGAACCGGTGGGCCCTGGATCGAAACTGGATCCTGTAACCCAGTTTCATGACCCGCAGGACCAACTGGGAGAGGCCTGGGAGGCTGGACCAAGTCCCCATGAAGCGACTCAGATGATCCAACCTCTCAAGGTCTGCTTTTGGTAACTGGTGGGTCACAGCTCCTGATAAAGGTACGGGATTCAATGGAAGACCGAAGCCCCGGCCATTGAGAGCCTGGGTGGGCACAGGGGCGAGGCACATGCTCCCTGAAGCACCGAGGGTGGCAGGCTTAGCAGAATATGTGTCAAGGGGGTCGTCGAGAGACGACCGCATCCCATGAAGCGTCAAAATCCCCCGGCCTGTCAGAAGCGCTTATGTTTACCGCAACCTGTTTATTGAAAATGACAATCCTTAGACCCGCCATTTCCCTGGGGTGGGGCTTGTGTCGACACCTCTTGGGAGGGGCACGGGCAGCGATACCCAGAAGCGGTAGCCTTCGGAGTCTGCTCCCACCGAGCCGAACTCTAGGGCTATGGTGGTGGGGGAGGAACCTCTGGAAGGCCGCGGACTGGGTCTCCTGAAACCTATCAACAACCATCGTACAGTACGTCCTCCCTACCAAGGCCGAGGTGGTTCGGAGCGGCCTGGTGGGAAGAACCGGGGCCTTCAGGGACGACACCGTACCAGGGGAGAGATCGTCTCATAACTGCGCTCCTGTATCCGCTGGATGTTCGAATAAAAATGAACACCAGGAGAGAAGAGGCAGGCCATGTAGGGGTGATCCCAGGATCTAGACACCTTAGTGTGCAAGTCCGGGAAAAACGACAGGCCCCGGCGTGGGGGTTGTGACCACGGATGCAGGTAGCCTTCATCGAGCTTTCTCTCCGAAAGGGGTGCCTGTGCCACCGGTAGCCAGGAGATCGTCAACCTCTCGACCACACGCGTCACAACCTCCATAGCTCCTCAAACTGGAGCGGCTGCACCGGCTCCAGTGCTGCGCCTATCAACGGAGGGACCGACTCCATATCAACCTCCTTGGAGGGAGATAAGAGTAGGCCCTCATCCATCGGGGGGTTGGGGGCCTCGGCAGAAGTGGCAGCCTGGCCAGATGAGACACCGGGGAGAGCATTTTTCTCAAAAAATGGTCTCCGCAAGCGGAGTGTGCGAATTGGCATGTGCTCAAAACGCTTACAGCAGACTCCCTCGAGAGCCGGCTGGGCATGATCCACTGTCAAGTCCTCAAACTTTCTTGAACATTGCCTGCCCGGACTCGACTTGGGCAAAGAAAACACAGAAAGCGCTGTCTCAACTCCAGTTGTTTTTATTTATTTTCTGCTCACAATGGAAGCAACTGAACAAGGTTGATAACCTTAAAATCAAACAAGCAAGCAATTAAACCCAATCCACAAAATGAATACAACATTTCATCAATAAACTTTCATTAAATACAACTTAAACAACAACACCGTTTCCAAGATCAAACACGTTTTCCAAAGAAAACAAATCAATGTTAAATTTACCAGATTAAACTAGACAAACATAAACTTAACATACCAATGGCCCCTCTGGTGTGAACTCTGCAACGGTAAGTTTGTCTAGATCTTGGGTTGGTAGAAGCAAACACACTCCTCCAACAAAGAAAGCCACCATGCTTAAAGCTCTCTTCTTCTTGAGTAACCTTCTTCTTTCCAACCTTAGGCTCATTGCTGCCCCCTGGTGCCATCGTTCCAACTTCAAATTCTTTATTGTTGTACAAATAAATAAATTCCTACAATGAACATTCCAAATTAACCAAAAATTCACTCCCAAGCACGCCAAACAGAACTCGTATGAGTTCTCGCCTGTGATAAAACGCCGGCAGAGAGCAACTGGATTTCGAGGAGCGTTTCAATATTTCTCTTGCAATAAATACAAGATTTAGCCACACTTTTTGGAACAAGAAGATACATACAGAGCGCTTACTGAATGCAGAAAAGCTGGTTGCCATCTCCATCACTGGCTCCTTCATTTCCAGTTGTGACGTTGCGATCGGATGACGGCACACCTGTTCATTGGATGAGATTTGACACATAATTCCAGAGCCAGAAACATAGAGCCAGAAACGCAGCAAGCGTTCTCCTAGCGTTTGGATGCAGCTCAAGTTCCTGAAGGGGAACAGATAAATATCGTCACCAGAAGGTAATTATGGTCACATTGGGGGATTTTTATGCAGTCAATCAACCAAATATTAGGAAGCACACATCTTGAATTTGATATCTGGTCAACTCAGGTTCCAGACTACTGCTCATCAAACTGTATTTATTTGTTATTTATTAGTATATTGAGACTACTTTTAAGATTGAGATTAAGCTTTATTGTGTGCGTACTTGTGCGGTGTGCTTTTTCTCAGTGTATATTTAACTCTGCTGTTTACAGACTTTGTCAAAGATTAATCTGTTGACATAGCTGATATGAATGTGAGAAAACACTATTAACCGGACCTGTTAAATTGAGTTAATTGAATTTGAATAAAATATTATGTGGTTATGTTAATTTAATCCAGTGCTTCTCAATTATTTTCTGTCATGCCCCCTAGGAAGAAGAAAACATCTGTTCTCTTTACAGAGGAGTTGTGCGAAGTGCAGTCATTGGTGTAGAGGGAGAAGAGAAGTGGAGAGAGAACACACCCCTGAGGGGCGCCAGTCCTGGTGGTTCAGGTGCATGACGTGAATTCCCCCATCCTCACAAGCTGTTGTCTGTCTGTCAGAAAGCTTGTGATCCACTCACAGGCGGAGTCAGGGACGGAGAGTTTGCTTCGAAGCAGTGATGGGATGATAGTATTAATTGCTGAGCTGAAGTTCACAAACAAGATCCTCACAAAAGTCCCTGGCTTATCCAGATGTAGTTCAGCCCTATGTTAACTGCATCATCCACAGACCTGTTAGATTAGTAGGCAAACTGCAGGGGGTCCAGTAGGAGTACATTGATGTTCTTTAGGTGGCCCAGCACCAGTCTTTCGAAGGACTTCATGACATCAAATATTAGGACCACTGGTCTGTAGACTTGAGATTTTAGGCTTCTTGGGGATGGGGATGATGGTGGAGCGTTTGAGGGCATGCAGGGACTTCACACAGCTCCAGTGATCTGTTGAGGATCAAAGAGAAGATGGGAGCCAGTTGGTCAGCCCAGGTTCTGAGGCATGTTGGAGCGACACCATCAGGACCTGGTGATTTCCTCCTCTTCTGCTTCCCAAAGAGCTGACAAACATCACCCACGCTGAGTTGTAGAGATGGAGTGGGAGAATGGTCTGTGTTGAAGGTGTTCATGAGGGTGTGTGCTGGAAGTGTTAATGGCTGCTCAGGGAGACAATCGAAAGTTGTCTCAAATCTGAAGTAAAACTCATTCAGATCATTAACCAAGTTTTGATTGCCCATTGATGAAGATGCTGGACCTTTGTAGATTGTGATGGTTTTTAGGCCTGACCACACTGAAGAAGGGTAAAAAAAATAGTTTTTGCTGCTTTTCAGAGTATGTTCTTTTGGCAGCTCTAATCTCCTTATTCATTGTATTTCTGGCCTGTTTGCACAAAGCACGGTCTCCATTCTTGTAGGCAGCTCCCTTGGTTTGACGAAGCTGTTTGAGTTTTCTAGAGAGCCATAGTTTCTCGGTGTTAAATGTAACATATGGCCGGGTGGGAATGCATATCTCTTCACAGAAACTGATGTAGGATGTTACAGAATCAGTGAGCTCGTCCAGGTCTGAGGCAGCAGTTTTGAAAACACTCCAGTCCGTGTAGTCGAAGCAGGCTTGTATCTTTTAAGTAGAGCTGCGTGGGGAACAGCGTGGTAGACACCCTTGATTGATGTGTAACAATGATCCAGAATTTCCCCTCTCTGGTGGGGCACTCTATATGGTGCTGGAACTTTGGCAGTTCTTTTCTCAATCTGGCTTTGTTGAAGTCTCCAAGAATAACACAGACAGAGTCCGGAAAACGCTGCTCCACATTTGTGATCTCGTCAGCCAACTGTTGCAGCGCTTCGCTAACACGCGCCTGTAGCGGGATGTAAACACTGACAAGTATACAGTTGTGTTCAAAATTATTCAACCCCCAATGCTGTGAAGGGTTTTAGGGAATTTAGTGTACATTTGTAATTATGTTCAGGATGAAATCTTGCAAGGACTTTTTAAAGAACCAAATGCACCTAAAATGACATCAATTGTTTTTGTGAAACAGTATTTAATGTTTTTTTTGTGATTTCTTCATTGACACAATTATTCCACCCCTTAAAGACTACCACTCTTAAGAACAGAGGTTTATTCAAGTGTTTTCGATCAGGTATTGAAAACACCTGTGGATGTCAACGAGCAGCAATCAAGCATAATAAGCACCAATTAGGCAGATTTAAAATTACTGTGATACTCAGCTCCTTCTAGACAATTACTGATGTGTTTACAAACATGGTGAAGTCAAGAGAATGGTCCAGGAAGACAAGAGAACAAGTGATTTCTCTTCACAGGAAGGGCAATGGCTATAAGAAAATTGCAAAGATGTTCAACATACCAAGAGACACCATAGGAAGCATCATTCGCAAATTCAAGGCAAAGGGCTCTGTTGAAATGCTACCTGGTCGTGGCAGAAAGAAGAAAATGACTTCGACTGCTGTGCGCTACCTGAAGCGCAAAGTGGAGAAAAGTCCCCTTGTGACTGCTGAGGAACTGAAAAAGATTTGTCAGATGCGGGTACGGAAGTTTCAGCCCAGACAATAAGGCGCACACTGCGTAATGAAGGCTTCCATGCCAGAACTCCCAGACGCAACCCCTTGCTGTCCCCAAAGAATAAGAATAGTCGACTGCAAAGTCATGTGAACAAACCACAAATGTTTTGGGATAGTGTTCTGTGGACTGATGAAACAAAATTAGAAATGTTTGGGCCCATGTTTGGAGGAGGAAGAACAAGGCCTATGAAGTAAAGAACACCTTGCCTACTGTGAAGCATGGCGGGATGTCAATCATGTTAAAATATTGTTGTGTTAAATTTTTTTAGCAATTGTTATGTAACTTGATTCAGAAATGTGATTTGTATTATTTTTGATTGCTTATAGTTTACTTTGTTAGATGTATGACTGGGGCCTTGGGGATTATAAAAAAGGCTTCCAGGCCTAACCACTGAGTTAGTTCTTTCTTTTATGCTGTCTGGCTAAGCAAACTTCCTTATGTGAGGACCACTCTGTGATGCAGCCACATTATCCATTGTTGCAGTTTTGTTTTATTTTGCACAGTTTTTATTTATTTTTGTTATGCTCTACATTTTGGCACCTTCCAATAAAAATCTTCTTGGACTCTCTTAAATTTGTTTGCCCAACCATCGTCATTCTATTGACTGTCTGAACCTGATTGGTTTAGCCTACTTCGCGCTGACATCCACTGGTTCTTAACTGCTTATCTGGATGAGTAATTCTCAGGTTCTGAGATGCTTACAAACTTGAGAGGTCCCCAGTATCTGGGCTGCCTACTTGATTCTGTTCCGCTTATCTAATATCTGCACAAGTAGCCCCCTGGTTCGATTCTATTTCTGAAGAACACTTACTTGTAAAACTTACATGGTCAGCTTACAAGAGTCACAGTAGCTACGTCACAGCTAAATCTGATAATATAAAGGGACAATATGTCTGTGAGGTTATTGATATAATCTATTCCTTTATTAGAAAAACAGATAACAAACACAAACCAGAGAAAACACAAGAGAATTATTCAACCCCTTACAAAATACCTTATTAGGATCTCTTTTTAACTATATACGGTAAAAATAATGTAAAAATATTTATCCAAAGATTATGATCCAAAGTTTTAGATCATCTCATTTGTGCAACATCAAAAGTTTTAATATACCCAGGGTTATGATTTGTAGAATGTGTATTTAAAGAGTCTGAGCACCCTGTCATTTTTGCATATCTGTAAATCCAACCTCAGATATTTACCAAAAAATGTCTTAATCAATGCATTCATGACAATTTAGACATGAAATTAAATGATTAAATCTATCTGCTTCAGTGATCTTACTCTTATTCAAATCAAAACCACAGTACTCCACCTCCTCCTTTACAAATTCAATTCTACAGCACTGTTTAGTCTGTTTCGAATTCCAAATGGCCACTTCTAGTATGTCACAGTTTGAAATACTGAAATGGAAGTGAACCACAGCTTGAGGCATCGTAGCTGAACAAAGAACACAGTTGTTCATACTCTGTAGTTTCATAATGCCAGCTTCCGATGCTTTACTCATTGATTAATTGTACAAGTTGTATTAACATTAGATGGAAGTTTGTTCGTACTTTTATTTATCAAGACACTATTGCAGGAAAGCTAAACACTAATATGAACTCTGTTTTATGTAATCACAATATTTCAAACATTCTTCTTCTTCTTTCGGCTGTTCCCAGTTTAGTGGTTGCCACAGCAAATCATCTGTTTCCACCTAACTCTGGCCTCAGTATCCTCTACTCTTGCACCAATTCATGCAACCTTCATGTCCTCCTTCAGCACACCCATATAACTTGTCTTTGGCCTTCCTCTTGCCCTCTTGCCTGGCAGTTCCATCTCCAACATCCTTCTACCAATATAACTACTATCCCTTCTCTGCACATGTCCAAACCATCTCAATCTGGCTTCTCTGACTTTGTCTCCAAAACAACCAACCTGAGCTGTTTCAATGATGTGCTCGTTCCTAATGTTGTCCATCCTTGTCACTCCTAAACTGAACCTCAACATCCTCATCTCTGCTACTTCCATCTCTGCCTCGTGTCTCTTCCTCACTGCTACAGTCTCTAACCCATACATCATAGCTGGTCTCACTACTGTTCTGTACACCTTTCCTTTGATTCTTGCTGACACTCTTCTGTCACACAACACCCCTGACACTTTTCTCCACCCACTCCAACCTGCCTGCACTCGCCTCTTCACCTCTTTTCCACACTCCCCGTTGCACTGGACTTTTGACCCCAAATACCTAAACTCCTCCACCTTCTTGACCTCAGCCCCCTGTAACCTCACTGTACTGCTTCCCTCCCTCTCGTTCAAACACATGTATTCTGTCTTACTACGACTGACTTTCATTCCTCTTCTTTCTAGAGCAGACCTCCAGCTTTCCAGGTGTCCCTCCACCTGCTCTCTACTCTCACTACAGATTACAATGTCATCTGCAAACATCATTGTCCATGGAAATTCCTGTCTGACCTCATCTGTTAACCTGTCCATCACCATAGCAAGCAAGAAGGGACTCAAAGCCGATCCTTGACGTAGCCCCACCTCCACCTTGAACTCCTCCGTCTGACCTGCAACACATCTCACTGTTGTCATACTCCTCTCATACATATCCTGAACTACTCTGACATACTTCTCTGCCACTCCTGACATCCTCACACAGGACCATAGCTCCTCTCTCGGCACCCTGTCATACGCTTTCTCCACAAAGACGCAGTGCAGCTCCTTCTGACCATCTCTGTACTTCTCCATTAGCATTCACAGAGCAAAAATTGCATCAGTAGTGCTCTTCCTGGGCATGAAGCCATACTGCTGCTCACAAATATCCACTTCCCTTCTTAGCCTAGCTTCCACTACTCTTTCCCAGAGTTTCATTGTGTGGCTCATCAACTTTATACCTCTGTAGTTGTTACAACTCTGCACATCACCCTTGTTCTTAAAGATTGGCACTAGGACACTTCTCCTCCATTCCTCAGGCATCTTCTCACTCTCTAGAATCCTGTTGAATAACCTAGATAGGAACTCCACTGCTGTCTCTCCTAGACACTTCCACACCTCCACAGAGATGTCATCTGGACCAACAGCCTTTCCACTCTTCATTCTCCTCAGAGCCTTCCTCATCTCATCCTTTCTAATCTTTTCAACTTCCTGCTCTACAATGTTCACCTCTTCCCCCCTTCTTTCCCTCTCATTCTCCTCATTCATCAACTCCTCAAAATACTCCTTCCATCTTCTCTGCACACTCTCCTCACTCGTTAGAACCCTTACATCTCTATCTTTAATCACCCTTATCTGTTGCACATCCTTCCCATCTCTGTCTCTCTGTCTCGCTAATCTGTACAATTCCTTCTCACCTTCCCTCGTGTCTAACCTGGCATACAACTCATCATATGCCTTCTGTTTGGCCTTTGCCACCTCCCTCTTCACCCTGCGCTGTGATTCCTTGTAGTCCTGTCTACTTTCTTCAGTCCTTTCGATGTCCCACTTCTTTTTAGCTAGCCTCTTCCTCTGGATGATGTCCTGTACTTCCTCATTCCACCACCATGTTTCCTTATCTTCTTTCCTTCTTCCTGCTGACACACCTAGCACCTTCCTACCTGTCTCCCTGATCACTTCTGCTGTAGTTTCCCAGTCCTCTGGAAGCTCTTCCTGGCCACCCAAAGCCTGTCTCAGCTTCTGTCTGAATTCCTCACAACCGTCTTCCTTTTTCAACTTCCACCACTTGGTCTTCTTTTCCATCTTTCCTCCCCTCTTCTTCCTGACCACCAGAACCATCCTACACATCACCATCCGATGCTGTCTGGCTACACTCTCTCCTACCACTACTTTGCAGTCAGTGATCTCTCTCAGATTGGCTCGTCTACTTAGGATGTAGTCCACCTGCGTACTCCTACCACCACTCTTGTAGGTAACTCTATGTTCCTCCCTCTTCTGGAAATAAGTGTTAACTACAGCCATTTCCATCCTCTTGGCAAAGTCCACCACCATCTGTCCTTCTGGGTTCCTTTCCTTAACACCAAACCTGCCCATCACTTCCTCATCACCTCTGTTGCCCTCGCCCACATGACCGTTGAAGTCTGCTCCCACCACTACTCTCTCCCCTCTGGGAATACTCTCCATCGCCTCATCTAACTCACTCCAGAATCTCTCCTTTTCTTCCAGCTTACAGCCTACTTGTGGAGCATAACCACTCACTACATTCAACATCACCCCTTCAATCTCTAACTTCAAACTGATCACCCTGTCAGACACTCTTTTCACCTCTAAAACATTCCTCACAAACTCCTCCTTCAGGATCACTCCTACCCCATTTGTCTTCCTATCCTCACCATAGTAAAACAGTTTGTATCCCCCTCCAATACTATGTGCTTTGCTACCCTTCCACCTGGTCTCCTGCAAACACTGAATATCTACCTTCCTTCTCTCCAACATGTCCGCCAGCTCTCTACCTGTCCCGGTCATTGTACCAACGTTGAGAGTCCCTATTCTCAGACCTATACTCTTGCCTTTCCTCTTCTCTCTCTGCCTACGAATCCTTCTCCCTCCTCTCCTTCTTTGACCAACAGTAGTCCAATTTCCACCGGCACCCTGTAGGTCAACAGCACCGGTGGCGGTCGTTGTTAACCCGGGCCTCGACCGATCCGGTATGGAGATCGAATTGATGACTTGCATATTTGGTTTTGGCATGTTTTAAGCCGGATGCCCTTCCTGACGCAACCCTCTCTATTTATCCGGGCTTGGGACCGGCACAGAAGTCACTGACTTGAAACCCCTGTGGCTAGATTAATATTTCAAACATTATAACCAATAAATGTATGTAAACAGTATAATAGCATATTAATGTTGGGCTTTCCCAGAGGCTCAGCTAGAGATGTTTGTTGATGTAGAAAAAAATCCAAGTCACTTATGGACTTTTGTTTTAGAGGGTTTTCACAGAGTAGGATTCATTCCAAGAAACAGAAAGAAAGGACACATAAACATAAATATTAATGAATCCCCAAAACATTGAAAAGTCATAACAAATATGCTTTTAAAGTTATTTATAAAGATTGTGTACATTTTTCACAATAAGTTTGAAACATACATGTATGAAGAGCTTGCTTCGGGGTAATGGTTTTTCATAATTTCAGTTTGAAAAATCTATTGGTAAAGATTCATTATATCAATAGCTAATGAAAAGCCATTACAATTGCTAAAATTGCATATGGTAGACAAGTTCAGCAGTTCACAACTTGACATTTCTGTGTATAAACCTTTTTTAATAAATAGTGAAGTCAAATTTGACTCACTCTATCATCATCTCGAAGATAATTATCACAATCTGCAAATCTGTCACTTCAACATGTGCTCTCAATTTTCTTGCTGGCCTGTAAGTGTTTAAGGAACCTTTGTGTAATCCAGAATTCAATGGATTGAAGGATCACTAGCTGGACCAAAGATTAAATTACATTTTGAATGCAACATTTCGTCCCTCCTCTAGCCAAATTGCCATCTCTAAGTACCAGTGGCCTTGATTTTTTTTCTCCCATCATTGCTACATGGAGTAGGCCATTTATTTCTGTGTAGGCAGGAAGAATTGGCCATGACCCTAGATGGAACTCTGGAAGTCACATACACCCAGGCAGACTAAATGATAATGGTGGGCAGAGTAAAGCAGACCTTGTACTTTTTATGTTCATATTATCAAAGATGGTGGGGGCAAAGAGTCATTTAGAAACATGGCTAGTTTAGAAGTGCTTTTGTTATGTTTGTTGAGTAGCAAAATGTAAAAAAGGCTTTTTAAAAAGGGTTCTTGGCCACAGAGAATCAATTTGTGAGGGTCAGACAAAGCAAGAAAAGTTTTTTTTAGATCACAACCAACATTAACCTAAAGTGTCATACAAAGAAAATACTTGGTTTAACAAATGTATTATAGAATTTTAAACTAAGATTATTTAATAAAATATACTTATTCTCACATAAGTAAATGTAAGCTGAGTTAACAGTTCACTTTGATCCCCAGCACTTTGTCCTTTGTATCCTTGCTCCATGTTTTTTGCAGTTCATCACCCTCACCTGTCTTCATGATCATAGCTTGCCCTAAACAGATTTCCCTCAGTCACCTGCTCTTTACCATTATGGGTTCACACACTCGCTTCCCCCTTTAAGATATATCAACTATTGTCAGAGTTACTAGATTTTTCCCAGCAGCCTATTAACCCTCTTTTGTACCTGCTTTGGTATTGTTACATTTTTCACCTTGTGATACCATTCTTTATTTTTAAGTTTCTTAACGAATTTGTTTATAAACAAAAGCAATTAGCATTTCAGTAACATTGTTTTGTATTACATGTACACTCTAATAGCATGGTTATGATTGAAGGAAATCCAAAAATTTTACTATAAATTAAATTTTAATGGGATTGACGTTAAAGTCATAAATTTAAACAATGAAAAGAGTTTGAAAACAAATCTAAATATTCCAAGATATTTTTACTGGTCTAGTGTTTTTTTTTTTATTGCAATTGTTATTGGTCATGTCTTTTCTTTTTTTCAAGATGCATTCGGATTAGAGGCAATAGTTTAAAGTATTGTGAGTGATGTACAGTGTTACATTTTTCTTTTACAATGCAGATACTTTATTAGCTATTGGAAACCTTGACAGTTAAAGAGTTTGATGGATGTGAAGTTTTCTTTGAGACAGAGAGTGTGATTATGTTGAGTGTAAATATTTAGTGAAGAGGAACAATGTCATTCATTTGCTAGAAAGACAATTAAGCACCTTTAGCTTTGGTTGGTACTGACTGCAGTCAGATATTGGAGCATTATGGCTTTTAATTAATCTCACAAAAATTCAATAAGCCTTCACTTCCATAGCGGTCCCATGTATTTTCATAAGGTAAAGGAAACTGTTTAATAAAGTGAAGATTTTGTCATTGAAAAGACACACTTCTTTCAGGGATGGGAAGCAAGAGACAGATTGATTGGAAAGTAAAGATGTTTGACAATCTCCTGCGAATACAGTAGAGTAAACCAAAAGCATCCAAAGAACACTGACCTGAATGCAATGATATACCAAAAAATAACTTGAAACTTTAACAGTACAAAAGACAAACTGAACTAAAATTAAACATATACACATATTTAGGTCAGAATCAGACAACAATGTGAGTTAAGCAGGAGTTACCAGTTTATTTCAACATGTTATGGTTTTACAGAACATTTAACATCCATTTAATCAAACTTTAATAAGACTCATCGTGTATATTTTCAGTTATGGTGGAGAACAAAATGACAAGAAGAATTGTAGAGGGCAAGGAGATTAACAGGAGGAACACAATGGGATCTTGGAAGGGGAACAGTTGATGATGACGAGGGGATTAGAAATGCAAGAGGTAAGTAGATTTTACTAGATTAACCACCAAAATCTAGTTGAAAATATATTATATTGACAAGACCAGTTCTCAATGTTCACTGGTTGTGTTCAAGTTACTCAATGAAGTCTAAATTGGGATTGGGACCAACAGCCAGTGCAGACTTAAGAACTGGAGAAATGTGTTCTGACTGTCTAGTTTTGGTTAGAATTCGAGCCGCTGCGTTCTGAACTAGCTGGAGCTGTTTAATGGTCTTTTTGGGAAGACCGTTGAGAAGCCCGTTACAGTAGTCCAGCCTGCTGGAGATGAAAGCATGAATCAGTTTCACAAAATCTTGTCTGGAAACAAAGCATCTGATTCTTGCAATGTTTCTAAGATGGTAATAAGCAGATTTCGTCATTGCTTTGACGTGGCTATTGAAACTAAGATCAGAGTCCAGAATCACCCCAAGATTCTTGACCTGATTTGTAGTTGTTAGGCTCTTGGCATTGAGATACGTGTTAAGCTTAACAACCTCACTTTTGCTTCCAAATGCAATGACTTCAGTTTTGTCCATGTTTAATTAAAGAAAGTTGTTTTCCATCCAGTTTTTAATCTCATCAAGACATTGGCAGAGAGAGTTTATGGGGTTATAGTTATTTGGGGAGATAGCTAGATAAATTTGTGTGACAATAATTCTCATGTAAGTTCCACTCATTTCTTTGTACTTTACTTTGTCTCCATCTTTGAAATGAAATGAACTCTCGTAAGGAATGCTGTGTGCTGGTACAGACTGAAACTGCCACATTCCACATTCTCCTTATCTTTTTCTGGAATTATCCTGCACACCATATATGGTATGGTTATCGTAAAGTGCTCTGGGTGAGGGGTTGAAATTGTGTCCATGCTTGTGTGTCCTGATCACCCCTCTCTTTTGGGAGTATATAAGGAATCTCTGTACTGCTCATGTTTTAAGCTTGTCTGAATAAATCATACTCACAGCAGTTGACTTAATTCAAAGTTTCCTGAAGCTTCAGAACAGCAGCGGGCATTCACTGGCAACTCAGACGAAGATATTCAGCTAAATTAAAAAATCCTACAATCATTAGCATAACAATGGTATGATATCTGGTTCCTTCTCATATTTTGACCCAGTGGAAGCATGTACAGGGTAAATAATAAAGGAGCAAGGGTTGAACTTTGAGGGACTCCACACGACACTGCAGTCTACTTCGATATGTAATCACCTATGTTTACATAGAAGCCTCTTCCTTCTAAGTATGATCTTATCACAGTTCCTGAAAGACCCTAGTCTACCAAGAAGGATTTTGAGGTCAACTGTGTCGAAGGCAGCGCTCAGATCGAGTAAAACCAGGACAGTCACTTTTCTTGAATCAGTGTTTAACCAAATGTTATTGACTATATTCAGTAGCGCTGTCTCTGTACTGTGATAAGCTCTGAAACCCGACTGATAACAATCCATGTATTCATTTTGGGTCAGGAATTCAATCAGTTGTTTTGCCACAATCTTTTCCATAATTTTACTAATAAAAGGTAGATTTGAGATGGGTCTGTAGTTGCTTAGTACAGTATTATCTAAGTTTGTCTTTTTCATTAGTGGCTTTACCACTGAGGTTTTAAGGGATTTGGGTAAAAGCCAGTGGACAAGGAGGTGTTTATAATTTCTAAGAAGTAATTTTCTAGACTCTTATAAAACATTTTAAAAAAGACTGTTGGTAGAGTGTCAAGACCGCATGTTGATGTTCTAAGGCGCTGAACCGTCTCTTAATGTTTTCCCATCGATTAGATTTAAGGTGCACATTGAGAGTGGAGGCTGAGGATGTCTATCCCCAGCCGTGCAGGGGGGAGCACTAATGCCTTTTCTGATGAAAAATGAAGCAAACTCATTCCATTTTGCCTCAGACAGAAGCTCATTTGGAGTCTGGTTTGGTGGGTTGGTTAACCTCTCTACCGTTACAAAGAGAGTTTGCGTACTGTTGAGGTTGTTATTAATTAGATTTAAGAAAAACTCTTGCCTAGCTGTGATTAATTCTGAATCAAAAGCACAAAGACTCTCTTTATAAAGGTCATAGTGGATGACAAGTTTGGATTTTCTCCACCTTCTTTCAGCCTTCCTGCAAAGTCTTTTCATACTTTGACCTTTTGTTGAATTTCTCCAGGGTGTTTTTTTGTCTCCCACGTTTCTTCTTGACAGTTATAGGTGCGATGTCATCTATAACGGACTTGATTTTTAAAGTAAATACATCAAGAAGGAAGTCGGCTGTGCCAGCAGTGATGCTTGGTCTTTGACATATGGCATGCATAAACATCTTGCTGGTGTTATCGTTTATGTGTCTCTTTCTAACAGAAATTGATTTTGCAATTTTGACATGGGAGATTGATGCATCAACAAAAAAAACAGAAGTGATCAGACGAGCAACATCTTGCACAATGGTGGATAATATATTTAAGTGCTTACTAATTACTAAGTCCAGTGTGTTCACCGTGACACCCTGAACGTGTTGAGTCACGTCGAAGGTGTTTAAAATATTGTTGAGTTCTTTGGTAGCATTATAATCGGGCTTGTTAATGTGAATTTTAAAATCCCAGCGATGGTCAATCTCCGAAAAGCTGGCTGAGAGAAGTTCAATGAAATCATCGGTAAACCCTGTAGTGTACTTTGGAGGCCTGTATAGGGTGGTGAGAAGTACCCGTTTAGTGCTTTAAAAGCTATACTCAAATATTCAAAAGATGTGTAATCCCCAAGATTGACCTGTTTGCATTCAAAAACGTTCTTGTATATACTTGAGACTCCGCCTCCTTTCTTATCAGACCAAGAGGCATGACTATATAAGAAGATCCCTGGTGATGCCTCGTTTAGTATGGTTACACTACAGCAATCATCAAGCCATGTTTCAGTTAGCAACATAACATCTAGGTTATGTGTTAAAATACAATCATTTACAAGGTGCGCCTTGTTTCTAAGTGACCTAACATTTACAAGTTCTATTTTTACCCTATTTTCTGATATAATGTTTACCCTGTTTTAGATATGATGGTCTCAGGCTTACAGTTTATTTTAATCAGGTTTGGTCTGCTCGATTTCTAATTTCTAGTAGGCCTTTTCTTCCCCTTTTTTTGTCTATTTACAGCAGGCTTTATCTGTATTGCTAATAAAGTAAGAGCTAACGGGGCTGAGGACACCTGCCTGTTCTGAAAACATTCCCCAAGGTCGCCGTCTTGAGGCAGAATGTCCTGTTTATCTCACTGCTGGTTTGGTGGAGTAAGGGTGGGTTGCGGTTATTTTGCCCCAGGCGGTTTGATCGCAGAACTCTTTCTGCTATAGAAGGGGGAGGTGCCCAGCCTTTTTTGGGGCAATGGTCAGGGGCTTGCCGTAAGCGAGTGGGACAGCTTGGTTCCTGCAGAGACTAGTTTTTAAAGCTGCGCTGGGAAACTGAGATGGGGGGATCCTGAAGATGTGGATATTGTTGATGTGTCTTCCAGGGAGTTGTTCTGTTGAATCAGGTTGTTTTCCAGGGGTTTATCCTCATCCTCATTCGGTGGTGGTGTCGTTTTTGAGATGGTGTGGCTATCCTCATTTGGTGGTGGTGTGGCCACTGAGATGTCCTGGTGGCTTTGCATGTTATCGTAATGTTGATACTCATCATGTCTAGCAGAGGTCAGATAATCCTCATTCAGTGGTGATGTCTGCAGAGTGGGTGACATAGGCCTTGGTGGTGTTTCCACAGTTAATTTGATGGCTCTTGTGTCTTTCAGACTGATAGCGGTGGGAGAAAAGTATATTGTCCATGAGCATTCTAGCTCCAGATCTGTTCAGCTGCCTCCCATCTGATGTTAAAAAATCTGGCTGATTCCAGAACACAATAAAATTATCAATATACTGGAAACCTCTTGATAAAGTGGTGTGTTGTAGCATGTGTTGAGCCCAAGCAACCGAGAAAACATTTGTATCATTTGCTGGAAGCGGACCACTTATGAAACACTGTATTTTGAGACTTTCAAGTGTGTCAAATAGTTCCATAAAGTCCTTCTTAAGCAGCTCTGAGTCCTTTCTTTACATGATTTTTCCCCACATGAATGATGAGTTGTTTTGTCTTGTGCTTGCTCAGGATGTCTCTTATCATTTCGTTGATATCTAACACACAGTGGCATGAGGGAGACAGTATGTCGCCATAGTTATCCTCAATAATCAGAATCTTCGGCTCCACTGAGACATGAGTTGGATGTTGCTTATTTCTTGACCCCCTGCTTTCTGAAATGTGTGTGTGCTCTGATTGTTGATTGACAGGCTGAGATTGATCGGTATCCACAGTCATTAAAGTTTCAAATCTGTTTCGCAGCTGTACTTCCTGATGAATTGGTGTAGATGAGCCCAGTCCAAACAGAGAGCCTTTACGACTATTTCTCTGAAATTGCCAGTTATCAGCCTGATCAGGACTTTCTCCTCGCTGATCTGGGTTCAGAATAACATGCTGAGAAATTATAATGAGCTCACCAGCTTGTTGTTGGTTCTTGTCCAGGTTCGGTTCTTTAGAATCCTCTATCCTTTGAGAATGAAGCACTTGCAGCCGTGTCTCCAAAACGTCAGTTCTTTGAAGAAGTGATTGAAGAAGCAATATGCTGTGTTCGCAACATTTTTCACAGCAGTAGATCAAAGGCATTTTTCACTCATCTGTGTCTCCAACTGAATCAGTCTGTTTGTCTTACCGAGGAATACGAGCTGCTTGAAGAATCCCGTTTCTGTTTATCCAAACTTTTCCAGGTTTTGCTTTCAGATCATTAGAAATAGCTTCGTCTAAATAGTATCGATATTTAAAAACAGAAAAAAGTGAGAAAATAGAAAAGCTGAGTGCGAGTGAGGAGCACAAGCAGAGTAAATCCTAAAACCAACAGAGCAGGAAGTAGAAACCAGACTATGCAGACTAGTGCATATCTTGCAATTTGAGAGTTGTTATTGGCATCACCTGAACTGAGAGTGATCTAAAATTGTGTGCTGTAAATATAACAAACTGATCGTAATAAAGCTGTTAAACTAATTGTTAAAACAATATTATATATCATAGTTTACTTCAAAACAGTGTTCATTTTGTTGATGAAAAGTTTTCATCATCATTATCATCCACAGGGGAAACAAGATGATAACTAAAATCACAAAACAAAAACTTAATGTATTTCATTAATTAATAAAAATTAGATCAAAATGATTGGCCAACGAGTATTTTAATGTTGGTTGCTGGTGCAGTATATTAAATATTTTTCACCAATCTTTTATTTGTTAAAAAAAACTGACTATTATCACCAACTCAATTTTTAAAATAAACAATGTTCTTCCTGTTTCTCATGTAGTCTCATACGTTGATTTGTATTTTACCTATTGGTTTAGTCGATGGAACCAGTCTGCCTGTTAATGCAGAGTCTCTTTTTCAAACCAGTCCTGAACACGGAGCTTATAAAGGCACTCTGGGAAATATAGGACAGTAATTGCCTGAATGAATGTCCAGGATAAAACACAGGTGCAAGTGCTAAGAGTAATGAGCTGGTAAGTGAACGCAATTAACACACTTGGAAGAGAACCCAAGGCATATCTCACAGAAGCTCAACTATAATAAAATATGTAACAAATCATAAAACTCAACATAAACTGAATAGATGTAAAGTAAAGAATATGAACTAATTAATAAACTTAGGTTTCCCAGCGATGGGTTGCGGCTGGAAGGGCATCCGCCGCTTAAAACATATGCCAGAGAGTTGGCGGTTCATTCCGCTGTGGCGACCCCGAAAGGGAAGAAAGCCGACATGTAGATGAATGAATGAATAATAAACTTAGGAGCAGGGTACGTGACATTTAAAACGGAATAGAAAAGAGAAATCAATTTATAATCAAAAATAAAGTTAAACACATCTCTCAGGGCAGACTTTGACAGTCGTAGTTTGGTGAGTTCATTGCTTATTTTTATTTTTTTAATGCATAGTTGTAAATTAATATAAATATACTATTATCTTATTTAGCATCTTAAAACAGGGGTTTACACCGCTGCCTCTCTTGCATCCCTTACATAAACTAATGCAAATGTTTAACTACAGGCCTGTATTATGTTGTAATGATTTTTTAAAATTAAAATAACAACACAAAAAAATTCTAAATATTAGATATTAATTAAAAACACTGTACAATGATTGTATCTAACCCTCAAAACAAAAATTTGGTAGAGTAAGAGGTTATACAATAATGCTGTTTCAATTATTGTCAAAATATAAATATATAGTTGCTTCTTGCATACATTTATTTTGGTTTGCTAACGAAAACTTAAGGGAAAATGAGATTTTGTGCTAACATTTTGTTGTCTCATTTGTTTTGTATTTATTTTTAAAGAAAGATGGTTGGGATTTGTCATCCGAATACACCCAGCTGATGCCCTCTACCCTCAGTTCCATCGCCATGTAAAAGCATTTCAGTGCAAGTGTTTTAGATCTCCTGTAAGAAGAAGCTTGAACTTTCAAGTACCATACAAGCTTTGCTATTGTGGTAGTATTGTTGGCAATTGAAATTCATCGATAATGCTCATATTTTCTTCAATTGGCTTTTAATACAAAAACAACAGTGTTTAAAAAGGCAATGCTACCTTTGAACATTCAAAGCAAAAAACATTAGAGACATTAAAACAAACTATCAGCAGAATTCATTGCTCAAAATGTTATGTGTTCTTCACTGAAGGAAATAATTAGAGCTGCTTATACTAAAAATAAGAACATTGTGTTGCAATTGAAAGCATCATATATGCATGGAAGACACCTAAAATCAATGATTACCTTTGACTCCAGAAACACAATTGTAATGTCATGCATTTGTACTGTTCTTTTATTGAACATAATGAAATCTTTGCCCTGTGAATACATTTCATTTTTATTTCAGGTCACAGCTGGGTCTTTGACGACCTCTAAGGAAACATTTTTTTTTCTAGCGAAATGCTGATTAACACTAGAATGATTTCCCATACACCATGCATGCTGTGCAGTTGAAGATAGTTACAGATAATAACTAAACCCGCAAAGCCCAGCATCTGTTTTAGAGAGTGGTTCAGAGCTCAAAATCCTCTCCTCCTCTTTCTCGCTTGGAGCCTTGATTTCAATCTGAATAACTAATAGGTAAGAGGCAGGAGGTTCACATTGTGAACTTAATAGGATTAGCTGGATGTTCTTGAGTCTGTGCCATCTAGCTTCCGGTGTTCTGACTTGTGTTGAAGCGATTTGCCTGTCAATTTCATTCTCACCAGGCCAGAAACAACAGTTCATTTATCAAGTGACAGCACTTGCCTGATGCTTTTTATTGTGATGGTGCTGTGCTAAAAATGTGACATCCAATGTCAGTCAAGGGTTTGAAGAGAGCAGCGGGGAGCATGAAGTTTAAAAGAAATGTCACATGTGTTGGAATCTGGGAGCCGTTACAGGAGTTTTTTTTTAAGGTACATGTTTATGCATGAGATTTTAAACTCATGTCAAAAATTGCTCAGCAATGTAAAACAATTAATGACTCACTTAAACCTTTAACAGATTTATTTTAGAACGTAAAAGTGAGAATTGTTTTATGATAATGTGTAATGCGGGACTTTGACTGTAAAACACATAGAGGTATGAACAATTTCTCTGCAGTTTGATAGAGTAGGAGGAGACAAATAGAGAAGTTAGTTTGTGAAAATTAAGTGATTATTGTTTGGGTGCTACATCTTTGACTCCATGTTTTAAAAACAACATGAATTATAAAGAAAACAAAAAATTGAGAAACACTGTGTTGACAAAACTGCCAAATACTCAAATACATGTGTATGTGTAACTGATCATGTTTCAAATAGAAGTGTGAATATAATCCAGAAAACTGTTTTGAATTTTATTGCTTTAGCACAACATATTAAATGATTATCAGCACCATCCACGACAATCGAATGTTAGGGAACAGCACTTCCACTGTGACTCAAAAGCTATGCACTCAGAAGCAAGAAAGCTTTTAGTGTAGTTTCATGTGTGTCAGTGGAATTTGTCTCATGACAATCCATTTAACTCTGTGGTGGATTCTGATGTTTGTTTGCTGGTTATTTTGTTCGGCAAATGGGTTCTGTTGCTCCTTTTTTCCCCACATTCCTTTTTTCCCCTATGTTTTTTTATTTTTTCTAAATATTCAGATGGATACCAAAGTATAAATTAAATTTATTTATTCATGTTTATTTATTAAGATTCATATATGCATATTATTTACACATTCATTTAATATTTTCTTTCTTGGTATCACAGTTGTGTTTACGTCATTGGAGAAGTATGTCATTTTCATTTATTTGATAAGTATTATAAAAAAACAATCAGATTAAATTAAGGAAAAACTTGTTCAAGATTTTATGTAATTTAATTGTTTTCACATAAGTGCATGTGTTTACCTTTTCTTCAGATAGACTCTCTGCAAACTCTTTATCCTAAAAATAGACATTTGTGCACAGAAATGTCCATTTAAATGAGTAAAAATACATCCCAGTTTAAACCAAACCATCCAGAATAATATGTAAAGCATAATGTGTTTACAGACAAGTTTCTTTAGTAGTTTATTCAATCAATCAATCAAGTTTTTTTATATAGCACTTTTTTTGGCAGTTGCTTTCAAAGCAGCTTTACAAAGCCCTAGTGTGGGTCAGGATTAGAAATTCCTTATGTGAGGTCCCTGGGAGCCATGCTGACTGAGGCAGGTGCTAGTCACCTCCCAAGCATAAAGAATATACAAACTTAAGATCCATCGACAAAATTTTTTGTGCTTGAATTTGTGACAATACCAAGCTACCTACCAATACCATCAATTGAGTTTAGTGAATGATCTATCTTGTGAAAATCTCATTTTTATGAAAAGGCATGATTTCATTAAATTAAAAAATCCAGAGTCGCCAGAAATATATGAATGTAATATTGTAATATTTAAACAGGTTTATATATCATGATTTGGGGTTGCCAGGTTCTGCCATGTGTACTCCCTCTGTTAGTTGTTTTCACTCACCCACTCATTATACTAACCACTTCCACCTGCAATTAATCCTGGTCTTGTAGAATCTGCCTTGCAACCAATCACAACACTGCGTTTCCCAGCTTTCTTTTATATTAACTAATTGCCTCTTTTTTCCTGTCAGGTCTTGTCCTGTTGAATGTCCCTCTGGCAATCCCCTAGTTTCCACCTTGGTTCATAGACTCCCAAAACACGCTTCGAAGGAAGATTTTCATGGACCCTGATGACCCCATTTGTCATCCTCTATGAATTGTTGTTTATTGCTCTTTAGATTGCTTTCTGGTTCTGGTTAAAAAATGTCTTAGTATAAATTTACGCTCATACAGTATTAAGAAATAATTGAGTTATGTTGTTATCCATATGTGTCCAAATGCACAGTTTACTCTTGATTCACCTGTTTGTGTCATGATAGAGATTTGTTCCTTGACTATTTTAGCTGATCCAATAAGAATCTGCTTGACAGAGCTCTATACTTCTCAATGTTCTACCCATCCTGTGTTGATCAAGAATGATTCAGTTATGCATAAAGTACCTATACATCAAATTACTTATTTATTACAACGGCAGTAATGTTTCATTTAAAATTAGCAAAACATATTTTGTTAAGACTTAAATAAAGCCGAAGTTGGATTAATAACTTTAATTTGAAGAAATAATTTCAGTTCGCCATAGATTTGCAATGAGCAAATGAGCTGCATTTGCTAACATTTAGCCTTGTTGAGTATAAGATATATAAAATCAATAGCACTTCCATGAATTAGCTGCTTATTAAGCCAAAGATGGATGGTGTTTCTAATCAATACACTAAAGGCTGAAAAGTCCTATGCCCAGTGAACACTTATCATCAATTCTGAAAAATCTGAACATTAGAAATAGTTTGACACAAACTACATATTTGAAGGTCGTCAGATGTAATATTCTATATTATTTGTATTAGTCAATAGCTTCAAAATGCATGGCCCCAGGGAAGCATTATTTTACAAAAAAGTTTTAAAAGATCTTGCAAAATATTACAGTATAATTATGTGAAAATACTTTGTCATGCTAACATAAATTATGGATATATTATATGTCTTTATCAGTGTTCATTAAAGTACATAAATATATATTTTCTAAATTCTGAGAATCACTCTTCTCTGATTGGCTGGAATTGTAACAGTGATTTGTTTTGAGCGTGGATATGAGGGTGTTGTTGCGAGAGAAAGACCACCTATGCTCATGCACAAACAAATTTTCCGCTCAAAATAATTTTATTCACAAAACGCAGTTCACATGCGTGCAAATTGACTTTTTGTGCTCAGAAATGTAACTCTAATATAAGCCCATAACCTTGTGGCTTTCTCTTCCGTTTCTGTGCTGGATTTGATGGCCTTCCTCTTTGCTGCTCCGGTGAGGCCCAGCAGCATGAACATATTATGTATTTGGCTCATGATGACGTTTATTGAGGCTGATAGCAGTGGCTAGACAATCTGCAACTGCCCTAAACACCTGGTTGTGGCACCAACAGTATCCTCCATCTTCAAGGGCTTTGAGCAGCTACTGAGGAAGTATTCCAAGGATCGTCATCCTGAACATTGTGGACAGGCTGGTGTTTCAGTCTTGCCCCCGACATGGAGGTTGGCTGGGCTGGGTAGGACATATAGACAGCCTGGACTAAGCACCTGATGTGATGTAAATCTGCTTTCGATCAGGAAATCTTCCTTTGCAGAACATTCTCCCACTTAGTCCATGCTCCTTGCTGTTCCATTCCCACCTTCCTGTTCTTCCTCCACACCTGCCCAAACTTTTTCTTGAACAAGGTGTTCCTGCTCTTTGCCTCTGATGTATTTTAACCTTTGTTGCTGTAAAGTAGCCAGATGTCTATGTTCTATGGCTGCAGACCCCACCAGCACCTTCTGGCTCAGTCCTGACTCAGCCACCTCCAGAGATTTATCTGCCTTCCATTTACTTCCTGTACACACATGAACTCTTGTGACATCTCTGTTATAGATGGAATAATCACTACAGAAAGTGAAAAGTGGAATTTATCTACAACTTCCCAACTCTTGAGCACTAGAGACCTTGATTTTATGGGCTTAAAGTTCATATTTGCCCATGCAAGACTTGGATGAGTTTCTCCAAGTCTTGAAGGATCCACCTACTGCCCAGGACAGTTGTAGAGGTGACAGTCAGATTGCCCAAAAAAGCTCTGATTGGGGGCTGGTATACTTCTGATTTCACCAAGGGACCCCTGCACACCATCTCTGTTACCTTCACTATCGTTCATGCCAAGGTTAAAGAGAATGACTGAGATTGTGCAGCCTGATTGTGCAGCCTGGCCGATGCCAGTCAGATGTGCTGGACCCAGCAGTGACTCTAACCCTGAAATCACCGTAGCAGTCGAGGAGAAGGTTGGTACCATTGCTGGGAACATGATGCCGTTGGAAGGCAAGCTCCACATGCTTGTGAGGGATGGAACCATAAGCATTAGTGAGATCCATCCAGAGTACAGTAAGGTCTCCTTTTCCTTAAAGGGCCTCCCTGTTGAGTTGTGTGACTATGCAAGTATGCTACAGGCAGTCAGGCACTCCAGGGATCCCGCCCTTCTGAACATAGATGTTAATATAGGTATTCTTCAGAAGGAAGAATTCCCTCCTATTCGATGTCACTCTGCTCGGCACATGGTCATGAGCTTCTTCCTCTAGATGTTACAGACCTCAGCCGGTGGTTGCTTTTCTCCTCCACTAGTTGTCTTATAATGTTTTTGGAGGCTTCAAAGTTCCTTTTGCAGGCTTTGAATCAGGGTTTCTCTATGATTCATAGTGTCAAGTTGGACTTAGTATTCCTGCTCTTCATGAGACCAAACCTCTGAGCAGCATCGCTAACTATGATCGTAGTCATTGAGTCCAGACGTTTGTTCACCTGCCCTTTGGTTGAGGATTCCAAGATCTGGCTCACATTGGTGTCAAAATGCACCCACACTGCTCGGCTGCTAGCAGGAAGCCACTTTATCCACTTCTGTTAGACTTTTCTGCAGGTATCAGGGGCTCTACTGCTTGGAGGTACTGGTTTCTGTGAGGTAATTCCTGGCCGAATCCGGGTAGGTTGAGAGTGGCGTCCGGTATCCCTCCGTTGAGCCATGTCTCAGTCAAACACAGCACAGCAGAGGTTAAATAGTCTTTGTTTCTCCAGGTAAACAGATGAATCTCGTAGATTTTATTAGGTAAAGAGCGCAGATTCGCCAGGTGAATACTGGGCAGTGATGTTCGAAAGCAGCGCTTTCAGAGCTTCACAAGTTTCCCCGCATGCTTTCCCCTTCTCCTCCACTTCTGGAGGAACGCACCCATCCCACTAGTTAGAACGCTCAATAAAACATCCGAAAAATGAAAATTCAAAACCCGGTGGAAAAATGTTCTGAGAGTGCTGCTCAAAGATGAGCAGTTCCTCTCGGGTGTAACATATGAAGTTAGCAAAACAAGTAGCAGGACAAAGTAGCAAAACAAACAAAAATACTGCAGAGCTGTGTACCGAGGCGGCCATCCATGGCGCCATCTTGTTTATTTATGTATTTTTTTTTATAAATGGCAGCTGTCACTTTCTCCAGGTGAATACTGCACATTGGTGGTGGATTCAGAGACAGCCTCCTAAAGACGAACAGCGTTTTGTAAATGTCATAAATGTAAAACATTTGATCATTATAATTAGAGACAAAATTAAGATGTGGAGGGGGAAGTTTTGCATTTAATCATCAATTTGGAAGTGAGGTGGTTACAGTTTTATAACTGGGAGTGGACAGAAGAATTGAATCCACCTGTAGATTGTTTGCTAATTATATGATCGGCTCTTCCAAAATTTCATTCACAGAAATTCACATGGCAACTGTTCAAGTCATTAATCAATTAGGGCTCCAATAAAGTTTGCCATGAAAGGCATTTAAACCAACATTATCCTCAAAACTGTTAAATATAGCATTGCACAAAAACTCATCACCTGCGATTAGCTCACAACAAAGAACACAAATAAACACAGTAACCTGATTCAACAACACAAAATAACTTAGGGGAACTAGTTTTAACAAATATAACCACATTATACTGGACAGTAGCAACATCAGCCAAGCTGTCGTTCAAGCAGGAATCAAAGTGAAGCCATTACTTGCCACATTATCTCTAATGTGAAAGAATATGGTAAAGAATGATACATGTTAATGAAAGCATCATTAGGTGCCATGAACTAATGTGCTCCCATTGCATCACCATTATTTTTGTCCAGCCATTTTGCCGACATTACAATAGCACCCTTGGTGGTAGAATAAGCATTAGCTTAGCATTGATCATAGCATTGATTAGTACATCTGCATGCTTATTTTTTCATATTTCCTATTTTTACTATTTAAAAATGGATTCTTCTAGTTACATGTTGTACTAAAACAAGTGGAAAAATTAATGTTATGTTCTAGGCCGATGTCGTTAAGTATTATACTCTCATTCAGCACAAAATTAGGCTGTCTTCACGATAGGCATAACCTTGTCCGATTGACACATATGTTATTGCTCATGTGCACATTTTCACCACCAATTTTGATGTGAGCAAAGATTTTAGTTCAGTTAAACTTGAAGTTTTGCGTTGATTCCCTGTATGTATTATCTACATCTGATACTGACACACACACACACACACACCTTCTCTTTCAAAAAGTTTTTTTTTGTTTTCAATATTATGAAAATTGAAAATGGTAGATTCACCCTGAAGGCATCAAAAGTATGAATCAATATCTGTGAAAAGTGTGAAACAGCTGAAAATATGTCATTCTAGCTTCTTCAAAGTAGCTTTTGCTTTGATTACGCTTTGCACACTTTTGGCGTTATCTTCAAGAGGAAGTCTCCTGAAATGGTCTTCACTTCACAGGTGTGCCCTGTCAGGTTTAATAAGTGGGATTCTTGCCTTATAATCGGGGTCGGGACCAAAGATGCTCTATTTGGTTGAGATCTGGTGACTGTGGGGGCCAATTTAGTACAGTGAACTCATTGTCAGGTTCAAGAAACCAATTTGAAATAATTTGAGCTTTGTGACATGTTGCTTTATCCTGCTGGAAGTAGCCAGCAGAGGATGGGTACATGGTGGTCATAAAGGGAAGAACATGAACAGAAACAATACTAAACCGTGGCACTAAGGGGCTAAAGTGTGCCAAGAAAACATCCCCCACACCATTACACCAGCCTGCACAGTGGTAACAAGGCATGATAGATCCATGTTATTATTCTGTTTACATTAAATTCTGACTCTACCATTTGAATGTCTCAACAGAAATCAAGACTCATCAGACCAGGCAACATTTTTCCAGTCTTCAACTGTCCAATTTTGGTGAGTTCTGCAAATTGTAACCTATTTTCCTATTTGTAGTAGAGATGAGTGGTACCCGGTGGGGTCTTCTGCTGTTTTAGCCCATTCGCCTCAAGGGTGTTTGTGGTGTGGCTTTACAAATAATTTGTTGCATTTGTTATTTCAGTCAAAGTTGCTCTTCTATCAGCTTGAATCAATCGGCCCATACTCGTCTGACCTCTAGCATCATCAAGGCTTTTTCACCTACAGGACTGCCACATACTGGATGTTTTTCCCTTTTTACACCATTCTTTGTAAACCCTAGAAATGGTTGTGCGTGAAAATCCCAGTAACCGAGCAGATTGTGAAATTCTCAGACCGGCCCGTCTGGCACCAACAACCATTCCAAGCTTAAAATTGCTTAAATCACCTTTCTTTCCAATTCTGACATTCAGTTTGGAGTTCAGGGAATTGTCTTGACCAGGACCACACCCCTAAATGTGTAATTGGTTGATTAGATAATTGCATTAATGAGAAATTGAAGAGGTGTTCCTAATAATCCTTTATTTGATATATATAAGCACAGGACTGACTTTGATTATGCACATTTCTATGTGTGGATGATTCATGACTGCAGAAGATTGTCCACTTCACAGATGAAGGTGAAAAATGGCATTCCTGCTGCCTGTTTTCCAGGTCCAAAGGAAGCCTCAGGTCGATGAGGTTGGAGTAAATAAGAATATATGTATAGATTTTTATTCTATGATGTGTATTGTGTGAGTTGTATTCAAATAAATATGAAATATTTGACCTTTTTACAGCAAGGAATCTGTGCTGTGTAACAACTGCACATTGTCCAGAAAGACGATCATACCGTAACTAGCAGTATAAACCTTCAACATGTGTTAAAAAATACTTTTAGTATTTACATTTGAATAAGTTGTCTTTGAAAAATCATCCATTACAAAAGTGCAAGGTATGATGATCAGAAAAAAAGGTATTGAAGGAGATCACATGAAATAATTAATATACATTTTATTTTCTTTATATCCCCACACAGGCCACTAGATTGACCAAGCAATTGGTTTTGCTTATACCACATATTTTCTACATGCAAACTGTAATTACTAAATACTTTTACCAATTTAGTTCTTATTTTCAGGAAACTCCTGCAAAGAGAAAGAAAATGGCACCTCCATGACCGGAATGGACAGTAGCATTTTGAAGACATACATTTACAAAAAACAATAACTCTTTATCAATATGTTGCAGCTACTATGCAACATGAATAAAATACAATAGGTTACAAACAATTTAACAGGTTGCAAGTGCTAAAAGCATTGACTGTTAAGTAGCAAAAGAAACCTTGTGATCCTGGCATTATCTGTGATGCACTTTATACCTATGTAAACTTTAGTAATTTGTATACCTGAACATCAATCGATAAAAATGTAGAGGAGGCGGACTACATATTATTAACCAAAAAACAAAAGTAAAACAAAGTGGAAGTAGTTATTGGGCTTTCCATACAATGACAAATGAAAATGTGGAAGAGGCATTGCCTATAATCCCTTGACCAATTGAAATAATGAGAAGGCAGAATGACCCGACGACATTCCACCTCTGAACGTCCCGCCTCCAATTCCGTGGCCGCAATCGGATACATTTAGTTAAAAGTACCATAGTTTTAGTGCGAGTGTGTGGAACAGATGTCAGTGTCTGGCAACCCTACAATCAACTTTAAGATTTTGAGTGTAAGTGAGTCTTTTCTCAAACTATGGCACCGCTCAACTTTTTATGTTTTTGAGGGTTAATAAAAGTTTTCTCAAAGTCTGGCAACCCTCCTCATTTATGTTCATTTTCTCAGACTATGGCATTCCTAATTATCATTTTTACATTACTGTTTTAGAATGTAGGAGCAATCTCTGGCAACCACAAACAACAACTAAAAAACATTCATTTATCTGGACATGGATGTCAGAAAAATAAGGCTTGTGAATTATTCTAGAACAGTCATTTTAACACTTTTTAAGGCCTAAAATTTAGGCTCATTAAGACCCTGTGGAACCCCTGATTTATAATACTGTGAATAATTATAGACTAAAACAAAAAAATGTAGAAATTGTTTTTGGATAATGTGAAACTGTTTTCATCAAAGTGCGTAGTGGAAAAAAATTGTATACAGGATGCTCTGCTTGTGGTGAGCATGTAGTAATAGTAAAGTGTAAACAGAAACATCTCCAAAAGAAAAAGAAAATAATTATCTCAGACTGGTGGACAGATTCATCGAACAAAACACAAAACTTCATAATAATCAACCAATAAAACAGACTAGTTTAACTCTCATTTCCATGTTCATATAAACTATTCATAAATGAACAATGTCAAGTTTTGTCTAGTGGCAAATAAAAACTGTTATTATTAAATAATTAAAACATTAACTGTTATTTACCAACCTAGATACGAAAACAGTTAAAAATGTGTTGCAAAGTTAGTAATCACAATTCTGCAGAGTAATGCTGGTTAGTAAGGTTCACTGAATTATAAACTATTAATATAATTAGCAATGCAAATAGTTGCATATAACTACTGTAATGCAAGTCAATGAGGAAAAAAACAAGTTCAAATCAGATAGCCCAGTAAATAAGGCGACAAAATAGACAACAATATTATTGTAGCTATTGTGTTATTTTCTATTTCACAGCAACAGAGATAACAGGAACTGAGATGAGCCTAACTGTTGTACATAAAAAATATTTTACTAAAATAAATAAATATTTATTAAGCCAAGTAAATTTATTAAGTCAAGTAAAATAAATAATAATGCATTAATATTTGAAGATTCACATCTATTTCACAGCACTAGAAGATAACAGGAACTGAACTAACCGAAGCAGCTAAAACTAAACGAAATAAAAAAACTTACATTTTACCATATTAATTCATATACAAAAAACTTTATGCTTAATATGGATTAAACTAATTCTGGAATATGATTTGAAGTTTAACATTATTTCACAGCACTAGAAGATCACAGGAACTGAACTGAACCTGACACATGCAGTTGTTGTATACAAATATAAAATGTTATTATCATAATTGATATAAAATCATTGTTAATATGCTAAATATTTAAGGAATAAATAATTATGCAGTAATATTCGAAGGTTAACATCAATTGCACAGCCTAGAAGATAACTAGAACTGAACTGAGCCTAACAGATGCAGCTGTTATATATTTTTTCTTTTCTTATAATAAACAACATATACATAACATTTTTATGCTAAATATTGTGGAATAAATAATTATACAATAAAAATAATTGAAGGTTATCATCTATTTCACAACACTAGAAAGTAACAGGAACTGAACTGAGCCTATCAAGAAGCTTTTGTGCACAAAAATAATAATTGTATTATAATAATCAATGAATAAATCATTATTATGCTGAATGTTTGTAAAATAAATAATTACTCAATACTATCTGAAGATTAACATGTTGAGATACTGAGGATAATGTACTATAAGTGCAGGATGGAAATTAGAATTTGCGATTTTGAGCTCGAGCTGACAGTTTGAATTTGAAGTCTGATCAGAACAGCTGGAGGGAGAGGAAACAAACCGGAGGATTCCATTCTGTCTGGACTTCCAAGAAAGAGGCGGTGCTTACTCCAGCATCAAATGGAAACCAGGTGTGTATTTCTTACATCCGAAATATGGCCAAAATCCGAGTCATAGTCCCAACCAAGCCAGGAGATGACTCTGCTGGATTATCTGGGCGCGGAAGACACCACAAGACCCCAAACGTCTTTGACAAAAACTGTGAGTGCATATTTTCTCTTGAATATCCTTTACAGTCTTTAAAACAACTACAATAAATTGTTCTGGGTTCCTTACTTTAAAACTGAAGGCATCTTACAGCAAAACCACAAATATCAGAGAAGTGTGTTTATATTTTTTCAAATGTGTTCTTCATGAAATGTTGTCTAATAGATTTTATTTTGCTTCTTCAGAGCAAACCAGGATATGATGCTGCTGAAACCATCACTGAGGAACCTGATGCATCTTACTCAGTGCAGAAGAAAGAAGCTATGCTTGCTTCAGCAGGGAATGGAAACCTGGTGCCTTTTTTTTACATCTGAAATGTGCCCAAACTCCAAGTCAAAGTCCCAACCAAGACAGAAGATGACTCTGCTGGATTATCTGGGCGCGGAAGACACCACAAGACCCCCAAACGTCTTTGACAAAAACTGGGAGTGCATACTTTCTCTCTAACAATCTAAAAACTTTTTAAAAAGCACCATAAATTGTTCTTGGTTTCCTTACGTTAAAACTGAAGCCATTTTAAAGCAAAACCACAAAGATCAGAGAAGTGTGTTTAAATTTTCTTAACTGTGCTCATCATAAAATGTTTTCTGAAATATTTTATTTTTTTTCTTCAGGGTGGTGTAGACTGCAACGTGTGCAGATGACAGACAAGAGCAGCAGGCCAAGCGGGAATTTAAAACCGAAATGGAGGATTTATGCAACAAACTTGCTAATTTACTTTTGAAGTAATTTGAGTCCACTTCTTAAATGATTTTAATAAAATCATCAAGTGAAACTGTATGATTGATAAAATCCTTTGAATAGCATGTATTTTATGCATTATATTTTTCAGTGTTTTAAATGTGTGATTACAAGATCACACATGTAGTCAAAAGGTACATAAACACACACACACTCGCACAAACACACAGATTTTTGTATTAGATGATTTGTGTATCATTGATTTTTGATTATAGTTTACAGAAAATTTTAAAACTAGGTAAAAGCAAATAAACAAATATAAAGACTGTGCATAATGCCACCTGAAAGAAATGAACAAAGACTTGTGAGATAAGTATTTAAGTGCTGAGAAATGAGAGGCTGTTACAAGATTTTAATAATTAACACTTTGTCCTGCTCAACGCAATTAAAGAGATTAAATCAAAATTAATTAAAAAAATGCAAGTAACACTTTATTTGTTTCATTAGCAGTTTTAATATGCTTGCACGACCATAAAGATTGGAATAGTTACTCAGAAAGCCATCCACAGATGCTACATTCATGCCTTATTGACTCTAAAGCAAATTCAGTTTTATGATATTAATTATAAATATGAAGAGACAAGTGCTTATATTCAAGAGAGATGAGACACAGTTTGAATTTAATATAACAGACCGTTCTGGATTATATCGCCCTTTAGGAAGACCACTGGCTTATAATCAGAGGTAATGGAAAGGATCATTAATATCAAACATTAAAAAAAAATCGTTAATCTCTCCAATAACTCAAATTATTGCACTTCCTTTTTAGTTAAAAAAATCTGTGAAAATTTAGTTGAAGATATTACTTTTGTGTTTGGAGTTAAAGAAAAGATTGAACATTTTGAATAAAGTGCTGTTTTTCAGGGTAAATCAATTATGAATGTTGATAGACATAATTATTTCTCCAACCATATTAAACATTTCCCTTTTTTATTTCACCAAAAATGAAATTTAGGTAACAAATTGATGGTCCTGTAGTATATGAAAATAATATTGCATTATATTTAAACTAAACCATAACTTCACAAATGTGTGTGTTCTAACTAAAGGCAAATTTTCCTTCCGGTCCACCTTGACTTGAACTCTGCATAATTAAACAACCTATGAGAAATAGATGCAGAATCTTTGAATGTATTGTCTGGTGACGATGACTCTTTAAAGTAATTTCTACTTGTTTTGAAGAACAAATCTACATAATAAATTCCAGAGTGTTGCATTGACTCTAGTCCTATGTTATTTTGTCCTACACTAATTAGAGTTAATGTAACACTAAGCTCCTCGACTTGAACTATGATAAGCTTAGTTTAAATACTTACTATTTATATTGTGATGAGAAAAATAATTGTGAGGGTTTTTCCATAGTGAAATACAAACATTTGTCTCAAAGTAAACATTTTCTGTGAAGAATAATCAATGGTTTAGATGATAACCTCATTGATATTTATTACTCAGTTTAAGTGTTATTGTTATTTTATTCAAAGTGTATTTGATCTTACTCTGGGTCGAGTTAATTTTACTCATGACCTGTGCTGCTTCAGTCTAGCAGTTTATGGCCTAATCAGAAAACATTTCTCCCATGAAGAGATCATTAGTATGCTGGACCAGAATTGAATATGGGATTTCCAGATGATTACAGGTCAATTTGCCATTAAATGGCCAGAAGTGAACTAAAGTCACAAACAATTTTTTTTTTTGTCAAAATGATGGATGGCTTTCAGATTTATTCAATACTGCTAATAAAATGGACAACAGAGGCAAATATTTCACAATATAATTAGCTGAACTCTTGATTATCATATTGTAGAAGACCACCAAAACTAATTTGTATTCTAGCATCATGTGGTCATTAGGCAATTTTCCAGGGGAAAATAACACAAATTATGTATTGGATGTAGACGAAATACAGCTGCCCAGGCATGATGGGCTTTAAGGTAGATAAAGAGACAAGAAAAAAGATTTGGACAAGAGAAACATTAGCTTTCATTTATGCACAAATGTAATTTATATTTTTACAATCGGCCGCAATGCACATACTGAGAACCTGCTGTGCCTGTCTCACTCTGAATACATATAAATGCACAAAGACATCACTCTAATTTCCCCTTAAAAAGCATTATCTTCTTATTTCGGCTTCCACTTCATTGCTTTTGTTTAAACATTTACTGAGGAAACTCTGTGTATATACTCTGTGTGTTTATCACAACTAGGTAGTTGTTAATTATATTAATAAACCCTTTTTACAGTGTTTTTTGTCATGTTTCCTATGCCAACAGGTTTATCTAAATTTAAGCTTGATGCTTGGTCCTAGACATCTGTGCCACATTTTATGCGCAGTTGCATAACACGTTCCCTTGCTAATGCTACAAATAAACACATCCATTACAGAAATGGCAGCTTCCCACGCACAAGCTTGCATTGCACAATATGTTTTTCCTTCTTCCTCATTAGATGTGTATCATTCGCCTCCTCACCGTCAATTATGTGACCGTTTTAACGTCCTTCAAGTTTATGAGAATGATGTGTATGGGAGGAACTGACTAGAAGTTATAACAACACTATAATGTAGATAACTCAGTATTTCATTGTAATGGACATTTTTTGATATGTGATTGAATCCTTTAATGCATTATTTGTATTTTTTTTGTGCAGTTAAAAAATAGAATACCAAAACATTTTTATTGTTTTGGTTTAGTGCTTTTACCCATCAGGTATACTTAAGTCATCTCTCTGAGGGCACGTTGTGTAACCTAAACCTGTGTTTCTCAATTATTTTCAGTCACGCCCCCATAGGAAGAAAAAAAAATCTTGTCCCCCCCCCCCCCCCCCCCCCCCCCCGCAACTGTAAATAACATTTGTCTTTGAATTTGTTATAAGTACACCTCTGCATAAAACATTATCCTTATTAACGTTAAAGAGAAAAAAAGAAAGAAATATGGACCAACTTACAACAAAGAATAGCTTTATTAACTGTAGAAGAAACGATTTAAGGTGCATCTGAAATGTAAAAAAAAACATTCAATCCTTAATAAAACTATAAACATTGTTTGACTGACCACGATTGCTTGCAATATTTGGCACTTTTCGCTGAAATAACTGAAGCGGCTTATCAGCGTGATTGGGGTGTAATGTCTAAGAGACGGCTTAATTTATTTGGCTTCATGCTGTCCACTGCCAACATTTTTAGACTCTGTAAGCACACCTGTCTTTCCTCGTCTCCCACCGCAGTCACAGTGAAGCCAAGCGCTACATATGCCTCATATTTCCTCGTCTTAGCTTTCGGGAGACTTTCGTTTGTCTCTTTATCTCCTTCTCTCTCTGCCTGTCTTTTACGCTTCGCTTCTACACTTCATACTCTGCCAAAGAGAGCGCCACTGTCCCCTAATGTAGTGGAGTGATATTGAACTTTATTCTAGGACAGTAAAAAAAAAAATAGAAAAATAAAAAAGCATGTTCCCCGAGGTCAAATGACCTCAAATGAAAACAATAAAATAAAATAAATCAATAAAATAGTTACAAGAAACAAGATGGCACAATTTCATTGTGAACATGTCTGCACATGTCAATACTTTTAAAAGACTAACAGAAAACAAACAGAATAATCCCTACATTGTTAAAACAAAATAGCATGCATGTATAAAGCTTGATGTGGCATAGCTACTTTTCCTTTTCTGTCGTTCCAGCAAACAAGTGAAAGAACTTTCTTGATATTTGACTTTTGTTCACATTATGTGCAATCCTCATTTCTGAAAACAACATCATCTTCTGAATTTAGTAATCAACAAATTCTGAAAATGAGAAGCTGAAATGTATCTCACTGATGAAGAGCTCTTGTGGCTTCATTTGGCTCAACTTTGTATGCGCTTCATCCATTCAGGGTGATAAAAAAGCAAAGGGGGAATGGAGGATGAGAGAGCTAAAGAAGGAGAGAAGAGATTGCACCTTGGTGCTTAGGTGTGTGACTGACAGCTTCGCCTTAGACACACTCCTGCTGCATTTCAAAAGTGAGGCATTATTCCAAAAGCAGATGCTACAGCAGACCTTCTTGTGCCCTTGGGTACTCAGAAGTTTTAAAAAAAGACAGGAGAAGGAGAGAGGGAGATAATAAAAATCCACAAATTTTCCATCCTGTTTGCCACTGATTCCATCCTTTCTAAAAGTAGATGCTTGAATGACATGAATTTAAGGGTGCTTGTAATAATAATTGATGTGTAAAACCAAAAACCAAACATTAGTGGCAGATGATGAGGAATAGAATTACTGTTAGAAAAGAAACGCTTTGTATGTTTAATTAACTTTAACAATTTCCTCAAACATGAGTCTCAAACATATAATCAATACAAATAAAATACACTACAAAAAAATAAAGATGTCATAGGTTTGTGCACATATATCTGATACAATTTGAAAACATGCCAGGCCTTCAGAAGATAATGTACCCATGCAATAATAAGTGGGAATTTGCAGGAATAATTTTAGATAATGAATCGTCAAGTGTTTGAGGCTATGTTCACTGTAAAAACACTTTTTTTGTATGAACAAATATCTATGAAATGTAATATGTCTAAATAAATATGATCTTTCAATTTCCAGTTATTTTATATTGACATGTTGTTTATTAAATAGATTTTAAACCTAACATCATACATCAATTCTTGAAAAAATAGACCTTTTTCTAATAAACATACACAAAAAATTTAATCCTACAAATCGTGGGGAAATTTTGTCACTCTTTCCAACATAAAAATATAGTTTTTTCGGAAAAGCAAGCTAGATATTTAATCCTCAGGTTCTCAAAACAGAATGCAAAAAAAGTATGTGCCATTTTTAAAATTGTTACTATTATTAGTTTTTTAAACCAAAAATCAAATGTCAGAATCAATCTTCTAAGAAAAAAAAAGAGAAATAAAATAAACAAACACATTTATATATTGACATACAGAATAACTGACATTTGACTGATTTAATAGAGTACTATTTTTCAGTTTACTTCAATATAGGGGCACATGCAGGTTGAGTTAGCTCCAGAGCATGGTAACACTAAAGCTCTCATCTTGAATACAATGGAATGTCAATGTCAGCATCAATAGATTATTTGCTTGGTGACAACTGAGTACTATTGTTTGAGCTCACTATTTCCCCATTGCCCCATTTTCGTGCAGTGATACATCACCATGTCTCCATAGAAGCAGTTATGTGTCTGTTCATTGCAAGAAGTGCAGCTATTGCTAATTTGTTTTAATCTCACACATCTACAAAAAAAAGTGCAATGGTTGAATTTATATTAGCAAAATGAATTAATGACGACAATTAACATGCTTTGCTTCTTTACTTCAGTATGCAGCACCACAAATTTCCCCAAGGCCTTCCTGCATCGCTCTTGTGTTAAGGTTCTCTTAATGTGCACACAGACACTTATGAGGATTCTTGATAGATACAAGAGGCATGCATGTTGTGTAAACTTATTAATGGATGTCATCCTCATTGACTGTGTCAACAGTAAATGTTTGTAACCAATGGGAACATCAATTTAAATGTACTTGTTTCTGTGCATTAGATGAACGTAGGTAGATCTTGTTTTGAGTGGAACATTTTAAGACTAATTCATGAATATCATCGTTGTTACAATCAAACTGTCTGACAAAACCATTCTACCTAGTTTACCTACCTAGTTTATCTAACCTACCTTATTTATGTATTGACATTTTATTTCTGTGGAAAAACATGTCAAAGAAGATGTAATTTCTTTTTTCTTCACTTTTCTAAAGTGTTAGTTTAAGACTCCATGACTGCAGCATGTTTCTCTAGTGAATATTGTATCGCTGAATCAATAACAAATTATACTTCTGCCAAGCCCCTATAGATATTCTGTTAGGTGAGAGCAATATTAAAACAGCTTGAGGTCTTCTTTAGGATCAGGGTCGAAATTAACTGCAAAACCCTTCAGAATGAGAAACTGACGGCACATAAAAAGCAGTTTGTGTTTTGTGAGTGTTGCTGCTTATGTTCCCTTCAACTTGATATGAGTGTTAAACTTATGTACAGAAGGAACATTAACATTAATTGCATGTTGTTAATGTTAACTTTGACAACTTATATTTTAAGGCCCATTCTGCCTGGGCTCAGTGCGAGTTATTGTTCTTTTATGCTGCCTAGCTCTTCACTGAACCTCTTGTCTCATGTCCAGTTGAGATCTGTCTATAACCTGAACATCTTTGCTTCACAACTAAGCGGCTTCTGTCTGTTAACAGCACAATCTTATGGGCTGGGTACCAGCATCCCGGTGGGATTCCTTTTCTTTTGTTTGTCATGCCAAGATATTTTTGGTTCGGTTTTGGCCATCGTGCCTATTTTACTGTTTGAGCGCCTTGGTTCTTTTGTTAATAAAGTAAGCTGAGCAACTCACCTCGCATCTGGGTCCTATCCATATATATTTAAACTTTTTTGGAAAGTCCAGAACGCAGCAGCTAGAGTTCTCACATGAACAAAGAAATATGATCACATTACAGGGGTTCTGTGTTCTTTTCTTTGGCTTCCTGTAAAATATCGCATTGACTACAAGAAACTGTCCCTTGCATTTATGGCCCTGAATGGCTTGGTTCCGGCCTACCTGAGCAGTCTCCTATCACGATATATTCCAGTTTGCTCTCTTCGATCACAAGAAGCAAGACTATTGATTAATCCAAAGATTAGTTAGGCCACCAGAGGTTTCTAACCATTGTTTTTCATTTTCAGGTGCTGTCCGGTGAAATTTTTATGGATTGATATTGAGTTTGTATACTATTTATGCTGGGGAGATGACTAGCATCTGCCTCAGGCAACGAGGCTCCCAGGGACCTCACAGAGGGAACTTCTATTTACTCTACCTGACCCACACTAGGACTTTGTGAAGCTGCTTTGAAAGCAACTGCTAAAAAGCACTATATAGAAATTTGATTTACTTTTTTAGTCTGTTCACATTATTGTCAAATCAGTGTTATTGCTCTATATTTGAGTAATATTAGTTTGATTTTTGTAAATATCATGTTTAGATTATTGACATTTTTTAGAAATCTAATAATATATTTTAGAGTGGTTAAATATGTATTATTTATAATACCCTATTATTTACATTACACATAGATACTATATTCCTCAGTATACATTAACATGTAAATCGTTTTGTTATGCATTAATAAAAAAAGAAAGATAAAAAGTTTGGATAATTATTCAAATGTTAAACTGACAGCTTCAATTTCTTGCCCCTTAATAATCCCTACCTGAGGGCAATGGGATTATGAATACATCCATGCTTAATTTGCATAAGTTTGTGAATGCAGAAGCTACTTTGCCCCACTATCTCCTGCCCACTGTTGTCTGTGATATGCTTGAATGACTCCTTCTGTTCCAAGGTTAATGTAGACACAGTGTTTTGAGCAGTGAATACAGCTGATAATGCACTGGAAAACATCCAGAGGCCAGAGTCAAGTGTCATGGCCGATCTGCATTAAGAACCTCATCAGCATGATGGGGCAGTTCTTCTCCATTCATTTGTACCCCACTGTCGGCACTTATGGCAAGTTAAGTTTAAAAGCTTTGTTTTCTATTCTACAGGCATGAATGTGAGGTTGTTCAACATGATGCTGTCACTCAAAAATATTTTCGTTTCATGCATCAAATACGTATCGAGCTGTTAAAGGTTTTGCTAAAAAATGTCCATGTCCTTATTGCTAGTGATTTGACAACGTGCAGTTTGATCTATTTTAGATGATGCTTGAGGGCACAAACACAATTTTGTGTCTCCTTCGGTCATTCGGGGTTGAGATGAGTGTTTAGGATGTTGAATTTCCCTGCAGAATGAAGAATCTAATGTTATACACAGAAAAGCTCTTAGCAATAAAGTGAAAACTTGCCCATTTTGGCAGAAAGAGGGACATTGAGGAGAAGTTCAACCCTCTGCTGGCTTTTAAAATTTGAAAGAGTTTTTGGATGCTGTAGGTTTAAAAAATTCTGTTAATAAAAGTTATAAAAAAACCTTATGCTATTATTCAACCCTTATTATTAGTTCCATTCCCTTACGCTAAAATCACTCCCTGATGCTTTTAGTAAATTAAATATTGGTTATTTTTATTCATTAAACCTCTTGCTTTTAGAATTGTTAGAAATCAACTTCATCTTTAGTTTTTGAATTGAGTATTTACTGATTTTTTTAAAAGGTTAAACATCCACCGAGTAATAAAAAGTTAATCTTCTAATATTATGAAAATATCAGTATTGTTACTGTTAGTTGTTTTGCTTTGAATGTACTATTTAAAAAGATGCTAATGCTTTTTTAATGCTAACTCTTTCTGGTGCATTTACCTTTTGGAGGTAAAGTAAACCTGCAATGTAGTGTGTTCAGCATTGCGTGTCAATCTGGAGCAGTTTTGTTGAAATTGATTAACTGAATCCGGGTGAGAGACACAGCACCCTCAAGGCTTCCTCCAGGTTTTAGAAGCCCTGAGAGGTTTCCTGCAGCTAAAACTCCAGCCATGACCGTGGAAACCTTTGTTTCAGCTAAACATCACACTGTCTTCAACAGTAAGCTACAAAAATGATTTTTTTTTAAGATGGTTTGTGATATTTGATTGAAAAATATTCTTCATATGAAGAAAAAGCAGAATGCCTTCCAAGCAGCTTGCATGACTAATTTCAAACTAGTAAATTTACACACTACTCACAACAACAACTTTAAATGTTAGAAGTGAGTTGTTGTAATTACATTTATTATTTTAACTTAAAATATTGTATTATTGACTGTTTTGCTCAGATATTTAGAAATGATAGGAGAAAGCATAACTACAGTCTTTATGCCATAGAAAATGTAATACACTAAAAAGGAAAAATTAGATCCGGGTGTTGTTTGATTAAATCAATTACAATATTTTGAAACAAATTAAATTAATCATCTTATTACTTATCTACATTGTTATTTTGAATCAGTCAAATTTTGAACCAAATCAAAGGGGAATTCAATTTCTTAATATTATGTTATTTATGTTAAAACAACTAATAAGAACTAAATTGAGTCAATTACATGATTTGAGCATGCTCAGAATAGAGGATCTCCACCTGATTGTCTATTGAGAAGGTGGGGGGGGGGGGGGGGGGGGGGTCAGAGGGTCATCAGAAGAACGAGTGGCACCTGCCTCTCTCCCTTTCTTCTTCTTCTCTGCTCCCAAGTTCTGGCTTTGGCATAGTGTCAGGGCCAGTCACTGTCTTGTGTATTTTCTGGTTTACCTTTAGTATTTCCATTTATCTTAACATTTTACACTGTCTACTCTTAGTTTGTGTTTGTCAAGAGCATGCGATGCCTTGTGTTAGATTGCTCGTTAGTATTAAGTTGTTTCACCTGTTTTCCCCTCATTATCCCTTGCTTGTGTTTGTTTAATCTTCCTCACAGTTTAGTCAGTTGGTCTGCTTCATTGAAAATCACTCAATGCCACCTTGTCGTTTGCTCTTCTGTTGTCTAGTGTTTGTAAGTTATTTGTTCGAATGTGTTCGAGTTTTAGTTTAGTAGTTAGGATTTCCATTTGTGGAACATTTGTTTTCTTGTTCATTTTCTTGTGTATTATTTAAGATAAAACTCTAATTTGAATGGCTGGTCTGCATTTGGGTTCTGCCTTTCTAAACACCACACCCACCTAATACATAGCTGCTAGCTCTTCAAAGTTAGTTTGGTGGTTTGAAATTGTAATAAGAACCCAACGCATTTTCATTGAGATTATTGTGTTTATATGTAGATTAAACTCCTGGATGGTGAAAGTATTTTGGCTCAATGTGAATTTTGCTCTGTGATTCATACAGTCAAAATCTGTTATGATAACATAAATTCAGTTGTGTGGAAATATATGTTGATCCAACAAAAGTTAATTGCGCAAGATAATTCAAATGAAAATTATTTGATCATATTGGCTCACTCTGTCTAAAATATATTGAGATAGCAATTCAGTTTTGAGTAAATTTGCCATAGTTATAATAAGTTGATCCAACTAAATTAAATTGTATACACAATAATTGCATAATATAATTTAATAAAAATTATTTGATCGTATTGAAAGAAATAAAGTTGTTCAATTTCATTCAATCTCCTCAAAATAAGGTTGGATAATATTATTAAAATGTATTGAAATTTTATTTATTCAATTTTATTATGTTGATTCAAAGTTGATTCTTTTCTCTTTTTTTGAGAGTAGGGCAAGTTTAGATAAATATTTCGAGATGCACAACGTTTGTTTGGTCTGCCTAAAGCAAATTTAATTATTTAATATTAGTTTTCAAGGTGAAATGCACCAACTGCTTTGCACACCTCAGAAAATCAACTCAGAAAAATGTGTAAAGGGATTTTTGATAGACAGAACAGAAAGTTATATAAGGTTATACAGAGTAAACAAAAGAGTGAAAAGTGTTATAATCCTCATGGTGTAATACCCCATAACATTTTATTTTATAATTTTTTTTTACAGATGTCTTAAAGATTTGTTTATGTGCTTTATGGAGCTATAATAGCTGTTTCCGCTATTATCCACATTACTGTGTTTGGTAACTTTTAACTAGACAACATTCTAGAAATAATGCTGCGGGTAAGTAATGTCTTCCTTGATGATAAGATTAATGAGTGTTAAGGCCTGAAATCGATATTGTGATGAAAATTCACTTAATTGCACAGCTCTAGAAGACGTAACAAAATGTTTTTACAAAACATCCATCCCTTGGTTGTCTATCCATTCTTTCTTTTGTGCATTTCATTAATCTTTCTTTCTTTTTCATTCTGCCTAATAAAAGTAGATTGTAAAATCTTTCTTGGGTGCATCTGGCCTATGAGTCATTAGAATGTCGTATCACATGACCACATCTTCGTTGCTTCCACTAGTTTGGACCAGAGTAATCAAAGTGGTGTAAAAACAGATGAAATGTCAGAAAAATGCTACAATGTGTGAGAAATCCCAGTTCGTTTAGATCAAAACAGTCAGAACTACTCATAGGAATTTCTACTGTCTCCCAACCATTTCTGAACCATTCCAGCTACTGAAGATATTGAAACTAAGATTTTTTTTATTCATCCTCAGCTATTACAGACCTCGTCCAGTGTGTGACAGCTTTTAGACCAGAGTTAGTCACTAAGATGGTGCAAAAGTAAACCAGAGAAATGAGCCGCAGGCTTAGATGTGATGCAGAAAATGTTTGTGAGTGTTGTGTTACATGTGTCATGTCTGAGCACACATGCATCTCCAGCCTGAATGTAGCTCATGGTCTTCAAGGTAATAGGAGGAGAATTTGCCCCTGGCATCTAAACCTTGCTATTACTCCCTGAGACACTATCACTGAGCTGGACATCTACACTTCTATAAATAAAATAAGCTGCAACAAGACAGATAAGATTGTTTGTGGAGTTGTTCATTTTACTACACATTTATTCAAATAAGTTCAATTGCGTAAAAAAAAAAAAGACAATAAGAGATTTAAAATGTCAGATTAACCCAACTCTAGTTTTAATCTTTCTGACCAGAAACCATTTTTATAAAACCAGGTGTCAGCAGGTTGTTATTTTTTGTGTATTTGGAGAAAAAAAGTGATGGAGATGGCTAACATTTTGAGGGGGTGGGTGGGTGGGGGGGGGGGGGGGGTGGGGGGGTTATGGCGGTATGAGATCAGAAGGAGAGGTAATGAGAAGTATGAAATCAAAGTCTTTAGAAAATAAGGGGAAACATTAATGAAGTCGCCTAAATGAAGAGACTTCACTTCCTGCTCTGCTGCTGTTCGGACGTACTCTGCTTGTGCTCCTCGCTTGTGCTCCTCGCTCGCACTATCAGCTTTTATATTTTCTCACTTTTTTTTCTGTTTTTAAATGTCTATACTATTTAGACGAAGCTATTTCTAATTGCTCTGAAAGCAAAACCTGGAAAAGTTTGGATAAATATAAACGGGATTCTATCAGCAGCTCGCATTCCATGGGAAGAGAAACAGCTGGAGACACAAACGAGTGAAAAATGCCTCTGATCCACTGCTGTGAAAAATGTTGCGAACACAGCATTTCCCTTCTTCAATCTCTTCTTGACAGAACTGAAGTTTTGGAGACACGGCTACAATCGTTTCGTTCTCAAAGGACAGTGGATTCTAAAGAACCGGACATGAACAAGAACCAACAACAAGCTGGTGAGCTTATTACAATTTCTCAGCATGTTATTCTGAACCCAGATCAGCGAGGAGAAGGTCCTGATCGGGCTGAAAACTGGCAATTTCAAAGAAATAGTCGTAAAGGCTCTCTGTTTGGACTGGGCTCATCTACACCAATTCATCAGGAAATACAGCTACGAAACAGATTTGAAACTTTAATGACTGTGGATACCGATCAATCTCAGCCCTTCAGTCAACAATCAGAGCACACACACACTTCAGAAACAGGGGGTCAAGAAACAAGCAACATCCAACTCATGTGTCAGTGGAGCCGAAGACTCTGATTATTGGGGATTATACAATCCAGAATCTACGGAGCAAAACTATGGCGACATACTGTCTCCCTCATGCCACTGTGTTAGATATCAACAAAACGATAAGAGATGTTCTGAGCAAGCACAAGACAAAACAACTCATCATTCATGTGGGGAAAAACGATGTAAAGAAAGGACAATCAGAGCTGCTTAAGAAAGACTTTATGGAACTATTTGACACACTTGAAAGTCTCAAAATACAGTGTTTCATAAGTGGTCCGCTTCCAGCAAACGGCACAAATATGTTTTCTCGTTTGCTTGGGCTCAACACATGGCTAGAACACGCCACTTTATCAAGACGTTTCCAATATATTGATAATTTTAATGTGTTCTGGAATTAGCCAGATTTTATCTCATCAGATGGGAGGCAGCTGAACAAATCTGGAGCAAAAATGCTCATGGACAATATACTTTTCTCCCTCCGATATCAGTCTGAAAGACACAAGAGCCATCAAATTAACTGTGGAAACACACCATCAAGGCCTATGTTGCCCACTCTGCAGACGTCACCACCGATTGAGGATTATCTGACCTCCGCTAGACATGATGAGGATCAATACTTGGATAACATGCAAAGTCACCAGGACATCGCAGGGCCCACGCAACCACTGAATGAGGATAGCCACACCATCTCAAAGACTACACCACCACCGAATGAGGACGAGGATAACCCCCTGGACAACAACCAGAGTGAACAGAACAACTCCCTGGAGGACACATCAACAATGTCCACATCTTCAGGATCCCCCCATCTCAGTTTCCCAGCGCAGCTTGAAAAACTAGTCTCTGCAGGAACTAAGATGTCCCACTCGTTTACGGCAAGCCCCCGACCATCGCCCCAAAAAAGGCGGGCACCTCTTCCTCCTATAGCAGAAAGAGTTCTGCGATCAAACCGGTTGAGGCAAAATCACCCCCAACCCACCCTTACTCCACCAAACCAGCAGTGAGATAAACAGGACATTCTGCCTCAAGACGGCGACCTTGGGGAATGTTTTCAGAACAGGCAGATGTCATCAGCCCCTTTAGCTCTTACTTTATTAACGATACAGATAAGGCCTGCTAGAAATAGACAAAACAAGTGGAAGAAAAGGTCTGCTAGAAATCAGAAATCAAGCAGACCAAACCTGATTAAAATAAACTGTAAGCCAGAGACCATCATACCTGAACCCACAGAAAACAGGGTAAAAATAGCACTTCTAAATGTTAGGTCACTTAGAAACAAGGCACACCTCGTAAATGATTTTATTTTAACACATGACTTAGATTTATGTTGCTAACTGAAACATGGCTAGATGATAGCTGTAGTGCAACCATATTAAACGAGGCTGCACCAGGAAACTTCTTATATAGTCACGCCTCTCGTTCTGATAAAAAAGGAGGCGGAATCGCAAGTATGTACAAGAACATTTTTGAATGCAAACAGGTCAATCTTGGGGATTACACATCTTTTGAATATTTGAGTATAGCTTTAAAAAGCACCAAACGGGTTCTTCTCACCACCTTATACAGGCCTCCAAAATACACTACAGGGTTTAGCGATGATTTCACTGAACTGCTCTCTGCCATCTCTTCAGAGTTTGACTCTTTTATCATCACTGGGGATTTTAATATTCACATGGACAAGCCCGATAATAATGCTGCCAAAGAACTCAACAATATTTTAAACACGTTCGACGTGACTCAACACGTTCAGGGTGTCACACATTGTCACGGTCACACACTGGACTTAGTAATTAGTAAGGGCTTAAATATTTTATCCACCGTTGTGCAAGATGTTGCTCTGTCTGATCACTTCTGTGTTTTTGTTGATGCGGCAATCTCCCACGTCAAAATTGCAAAATCAATTTCTGTTAGAAAAAGACACATAAATGATGACACCAGCGAGATGTTTATGCATGCCATATCTCAAACACCAAGCATCAAAGCTGGCACAGCCGACTTCCTTCTTGATGCATTTACTTTAAAAATCAAGTCCGTTATAGATGACATCGCACCTATAACTGTCAAGAAGAAACCTGGGAGACAAAAAACACCCTGGAGAAATTCAACAAAAGTTCAAAGTATGAAAAGACTTTGCAGGAAGGCTGAAAGAAGGTGGAGAAAATCCAAACTTGTCATCCACTACGACCTTTATAAAGAGAGTCTTAGTGCTTTTAATTCAAAATTACTACTGAAAAAGACAAACTTAGATAATACTGTACTGAGCAACTACAGGCCCATCTCAAATCTCCTTTTTATTAGTAAAATTATGGAAAAGATTGTGGCAAAACAACTGATTGAATTCCTGACCCAAAATGAACACATGGATTGTTATCAGTCTGGTTTCAGAGCTCATCACAGCACAGAGACAGCTCTACTGAAGATAGTCAATGACATCCGGTTAAACACAGATTCAGGAAAAGTGACTGTCCTGGTTCTACTTGATCTGAGCGCTGCCTTCGACACAGTTGATCACAAAATCCTTCTTGATAGACTAGAAAACTATGTTGGTCTTTCAGGAACTGTGATAAAATGGTTCAGATCATACTTAGAAGGAAGAGGCTTCTTTGTAAACATAGGTGATTACATGTCGAAGTGGACTGCAGTGTCGTGTGGAGTCCCTCAAGGTTCAATCCTTGCTCCTTTACTATTTAACCTGTACATGCTTCCACTGGGCCAAATTATGAGAAGGAACCAGATATCATACCATAGTTATGCTGATGATACACAAATTTATCTAGCTATCTCCCCAAATGACTACAACCCCATAAACTCTCTCTGCCAGTGTCTTGATGAGATTAAAAACTGGATGGAAAACAACTTTCTTCAATTAAACAAGGACAAAACTGAAGTCATTGCATTCGGAAGCAAAAGCGAGGTTGTTAAGGTTAACACGTATCTCAATGCAAAGGGCCTAACAACTACAAATCAGGTCAGGAATCTTGGAGTGATTCTGGACTCTGATCTTAGTCTAAATAGCCACGTAAAAGCAATGACAAAATCCGCTTATTACCATCTTAGAAACATCACAAGAATCAGATGCTTTGTTTCCAGACGAGATTTAGAGAAACTGATTCATGCTTTCATCTCCAGCAGGCTAGACTACTGTAACGGCCTCTTAACCGGTCTTCCCAAAAAGACCATTAAACAGCTCCAGCTTGTTCAGAATGCAGTGGCTCGAATTCTAACCAAAACTAGAAAGTCAGAACACATTTCTCCAGTTCTTAAGTCTCTACACTGGCTGCCGGTCTCCTTCAGAATAGATTTTAAAGTTCTGCTGCTCGTATATAAGTCTAAACATAACTTAGCACCAAAATACTTAACAGACATGATCAGTGAATACACACCAAACAGAGAGCTGAGATCCCAAAGATCTAATAAATTAGATCTACCCCGGGTAAATTCCAAACAGGGAAAATACTCCTTTAGTTACCATGCGGCCCACAGATGGAACCAACTTCCAGAGGAGATCAAGGGTGCCAACACTTTAGTCACGTTTAAATCCAGGCTAAAGACTCTCCTGTTTAGTTGCGCTTTTGTCGACTGAGCACCTACGTCCGAACAACTATTTTACCTCTGCACTTCAAATCTTAATCTTTGTTTTAATCAATGTTTTTAAATTTCAGTGTTTTAAATCAGTTAGATTTTATATGACTTTTTTATGCTTGATTTTAATGTATGCACTTTCTTTTTACTCTTTATTTCCAATGTAAAGCACTTTGAATTACCCTGTGTACGAAATGTGCTATACAAATAAACTTGCCTTGCCTTGCCTAAATTAAGACTATGAGATTAATTTAGTAAATAATTAGTCACATTTAGTTAGACTTGCTTGAGGAGAACATTAATTGAATGTCCTAAATGCAGTCAATAGAAAAGAATGCTTAAATGAGAGGGTTTGTTTGGTGGAAATAAGAGGTTAGTAAGTAACCTGCTGCATAAGACATTAAATTACCAATTCTAAAGCAGGAGACATCATAGATTAATTTCACGTGGAGAGCAAATAGGAAAATATACTTGTGGTTTGGCACTCATATCATCTTTATGTGCTGATGTTCTGGCGCTCTAGTCCTCGGTATATGTAAGCATGAAAGGCACGAAGGGTCACATCCCTGGGAATTTCTGTGGTAATGACCACATGTTCTATGGTGTCTGACAAATGGCTCTTTAGTGCAGCGGAGATTTCCTAGCAAATAATCTGACCAGTGAGACTGTAGATCAAAAGCACAGAAAATAATTGTTATTATGAGAGGGAGAAGGAGGGGGGGGGGGGTCTAGGAGAGAAATATAGAGGAATTAGGGGATTGATAAAGAGAGGGTTAGAATATGATTTGAATATTTAAGTGGTGATGTTAAAACAGAAATACAATATAAAGCTACACAGTAAAATCCAGAGAGTTAAATTAACTCTTCCAGAGTAGGACCAAATACACTCTAAATAAAGTGAAACAATAACACTTAAACAGAATTAAATCATCAACGAGGTTATCATCGAAACCATTGATTATTCACCGAAAACTTGATAAACGTTTGTATTTCACTCTAAAAAACATTACAGTTGTTTTTCTCATTACATTGTAATAAAAAATAAGAGTTTAACTTAAATGATTTATGGTTCTTGTCGATGAGCTCAGAGTTAATTGAACTCTGTTTAGAGTAGGACCAAATAGATTCAGAGCAGTGTCAATTTAACACTATATTTTTCTGTGTATATTTAAAATATTGTCAAAATAATTAACAAGGATTTTTTTTTAATAATTAGCTCATTTATAGTTTTATAGTCAAAACATGTTTATATACTAGTATATTACTAGTATATAGAGAAGCTATTTTAATGCAATTTCGGGAGGAGCGAACAATATATTTAGCAAACATTAACAGGTTATTCGAATCCTATGTCTCTGCTCCCCAAAACACAAAAAGGTAGCAACTCTGCCTCCTAATCAGCGAAAAGCTAAATTCCCTTCTCCATTCCTAGCTCCTGAAAGAGACTTCTCTAGGATTGTTGGGGGCTTCTGTGCCTGGGACACCTCTTAGCCGTAGGGCTATTCCATGGACAGCTCTCCCAGAAGGCTTATCCCAATCTTGCTAAACTTGCTTTGCATTTCTGGGATTATTCCATGGAAACGAACTCATGAATTGGCTATATTTAAACCAATTAAAGCACTGACATTAGTTTTTACAAAACAAGTCAAATTTCTAATATTCTATAGTAAGGAATACTATAATAATGCAGAAAGTTGGAAATATTGTACACTTATATTAGACCTTTGCTTGATTATTTGTTTTGATTTAGTGAAATTTCATCAGAGCAGCTGTGTTCAGAAAACGTTTGGTGAAAGCTGATAACTGCAGAAGAGAAAATGCTTGACAATCAGTTTGTCTCAAGGCATTACCCAAGACTCATAAAAGATTCATAAAGGATTAAATAAGGACTATGAATAATGTGTGGGATGGAGTGGCATTGTACAACAACGTCCAATTTCAGCTCTTGAGTGATGGCTTTTAGTGGATCACTAATGGAATCTGGATTATACGTCTAAAAGAAATCCAGACAAGACATTGCTGGAATGCGCTTGCATGTTTCCTGAACTTAATGGAGTTGAATAACAAGAAATACAATTTCTTAGTATCTTTTGAGCTAAAGGCATGTTCTACAAATTTTAAGAAGTGAAATTCAAAATTAGCCTCAAGTACATTTTGTGTGAGTGTGTGTGTGTTGGTAAACTTTAAGGGCTGTTCGTGAAACTTCAAAAGAAAGCGTAAAGATCACAGGTAATGAAAATCAGTTATTTATAATTGCTTATAATTCTTATCTAAAACTCCTGAATATAGAGGGGTGATATATAACTCTAGCCATTATAATATTCTGACTGATGACATAAGCTGCATGTTTTGCATAACCTTATATGAGTTTGACTAAACATGCACATGTCAATCTAAGAGAGTCTGCATGCTCTTTAAGACTTGATGAATCATTAATATTGCTGCAAGTCAACTGAGGCTTAAAAGATGCTGAGAGAGCAGAAATGAGACAGAGAGGGGAACAATGGTGACGAGGTCACTGAAGTGAGAGAACTTGAGAAAACTTTTCTTCCTTAGAAGTGGAACAAATTGTTATGGTATCCAGTTGTAATGAACTTCAAATTATTGGCAAACAGTTCCTTCAAAAACTAAAGACATTTATGCGTTTTTGGTGCATCACATTTGGGTCAATGGCAAGAACACACCATATTAAGAATAGCGCAACACCACATTGATCAATACAAGGTCACTCCTATGAACAGTTAATGATCACTTATCAACTTAGACTTAAAATTTGTGATATTAAAACATGATAACCTGCTGAAAAAACCTAGTATATTCAGCGGCAAAAATAAGATTGTAATTCAAATGCTTTACTTTGAAAATACAAAACAAAATGCATCAAAGTGATTCTTTAAAATTTTCAATCAAATTCTGTGTGCTGATTTTTAATGAAATGTATAAAAAAACTAAATATTGCTAAGTGACAGAGCAAAATTTATATATCTGTCTGCTAATAAATGTGGGTCCTGACATGTTAAATAAAGACATCTTCTTAAAACCAACATTCTATAATACATTAACAACCTTATTAGAGTGTGATGTTAAAACTGACAAAAATCTTTCTTTGTATGCTAGAGAATATTAGCTGTACTATTAACTGAATTTTTGTCCATATTTGTATTTTACAACCTAAGCATTTAACTTTTCTAAACATTTTCATCAGAGGACGTGTTTTAGACTCAATGACGTATTTAAGTCATAGATTTCAGTTATATTAAAGGGATCATGAACAACCACAATGACCTTTTTATTTTTAAGAGTTGATATTAAGCTGAGGCAATAAAGCAAAATTGGAAATTGACAACATCTTTTAAAGGGCTTTTATTAGAGGTAGTTTTGTAGTTACAGTTCTGTCATATGCAGATATTTCCCCTCTCCTGGTAGTGACTAGCCTCAGCCTTTAATTCTGCTTGGGTGAGTGACTAGCTAGTCTGACAGTGCAATCAAGCAAGGCGTGCCATGAAGAGGAAGAAGCTGAAGTCAAATGCTGATGTCTGATTGGGTCAGCTTGCAGGCACCTGGAGGCTTAAATGTCACCTACTATGCATTAATGATATGATGTGATTTTAAGCATATGGTGCTTCTGAAAATGTTAAGTGAAGTTTCAATTCAAAGAGCATTTAAGATATTTTACAATTACTTTAAAAATAATTGTTTGGGGCATGAATAAATAGAGCGAGTTTAGTCTGGTTGAAGACAGGGACAAGGCAAAAATGAGCGGAAAACCCTATTTTCAGTATGACAAGATAATCTTACAATAATGCTGTGACTCGATTAGCCATTTAAAGATACAAATAATTGCATTCTGATACTTAAAGCTTGATACTACATTGATAGTTTGGTTATCAAGTTTTGGTTTGGGTGTAGCTTGTTGACAATTACATTTAAATGAATTGCATTGTTTGATTGTTTTTAAATCAGAGAAGAGCTATTGTTGTCAAATCACAACAATTTGTAATAGCTCAAAAAAAACAAATGTAAAGCTTACATTCATTGTTAAACAAGAAGCTTAATATTAAAATTCAGACAAACTCAGATATGTCAAGCAAAAATTCAGTCTTTAAGAGACAACCAAAATCAACAACAGCCACCACAGCAATAGAGTTTTTTTCTTTCCTTCTCCCTTGCACATAGAGTTTTTTTATTTTGCTTATTCTTTTACTTATTCTACAAAAACACGACTTGAACATTTGAACAACTCTAAAAGGAGTGTGTCAGATCCCCTTCAAAAAGTTGACTTATGAATATAGTATAAATTGACTTATGAATAATAGACACACTTTAAGTACAACTCTGAATTTCTGTGAATACCGTGTTTACTCCAAGAAGAAGGCCTGCAGGGTTGATACTACAGATAAGACTCTTAAGACCAGCATGTAGATCTACAGTAATTAGAATTTTAAAAGTACTTTTAACATCCATGTGCACCATTCAAACACTGCAAAAAGAAACATAAATATCTAATGAAGAGAAGGAACTGTTAGTAATAAATGAATATCATTGAAGGCAATGCAAGTTTATTTGTATAGCACATTTTGTACACAGGGTAGTTCAAAGTGCTTTACATTGGAAACAAAGAATAAAAAAGAAAGTACATTTAATAAAGTCAAGCATAAAACAAGGCATATAAAACCTAATGTTTAAAAACTGAAAATTAGATTAATATAGGGAAGTGAAGAGATAAAATATTTGTCGACAAAAGCGCGACTATCGCCTGGACGAATATAGGCTTTAGCCTGGATTTAAACAGGACTAAAGTGTTAGCACCCTTGATCTTGATTGAAGAAATTTTGGCTATTTGTGCTCTGAGAGCCAGTCTTAGTCAACAGATATCTTCAATTAAAGTTGTTGTAAAAAGCTGAAGATTTCTGATTGAGAAGCCCTACTACTTTTCAACCTGGCTGAGTTATTAGCTAGAGAAAATGTAACTCAATTAAAAATATCGTTTGATGTAAAAAAACACATTATCTCTAAAATTGGACCACAGTGAACAATACGAAGTAAAAAAAATATGATCCGTTTATTAATAAACAGTTATTTATAACTTTTTCCTGAAGGTCCAAATGTACATAAAATATACTCTTCCCATGCATTTCTTTTTGGTACCTGCTTCTAAACAGACGTTTCATCCTTTGTGCAGAAACACTTCTTGCATTGTCAGCCCACTACAGACATATGCCAAGTGCTTGAAAGAGGAATCGTGTCCGTCTTTTCTTCGGGGGTGACTCTGTCTCTATGGGCTTTCATTGTGGGATCTAGAAAGTCAGTAACTGCTTTTGACTCCAGGAGAGAGCTGAAAGGGCCTGCACTTGCAGCAATGTTATCGCTGTCACACACACAGCCACAGTTTGGCAGTCCTTCACAGCCTCCTTCTGATTCAATCAAAACATTACAGACCAAACCCGTCCCCCCCCGTCTCGAGATGGAATGTTGTAAAAAAATGTTGTAAAAAAAAAATGGAATGTTGTAATTTTATTGAATTTTTTTTTTGTTTGTTTTTTCCAAAGAAGAGCAAAAAGGGGAAAAAAGCTACATGCTTTCATCCTGATGTCAATTAAGTGTTGATCATTATAAGAAAGTAAATCCAACCATACAAAATGATGTAATGTCACAATCCGAAATTATATTTGTACTTTATATCAAAAACAGCCTAAAATAAATACTGCCCAACCAAACCTTATTCATATGCCAATTTAAGCAACTGGACTCAATTTAAATACATAGGTTTATTTGGGGAACTTTAGATAGAGTTGTAGAGGTTCAAGCAAAACAGCATCCCACTAAATAAAAAAATAACAAACTTGTCCAAAGAGATTAAATCGAACTAGGAAAGAACTTGCAGTGTTAAAGTACTTGCTGTAATTGCACAATAATATTTCAGATCATCACGGAAAATAAAAACTTTAAAATTTTGTCCTTGCATGTTTTATGTGAATTGTGAAGTCTGCCAGGTGTCGTGAGGGATGGAGACAGAAATGGCATTGTCCTTAAAGATCAGTTACATGTAACTTGGTTTGATTACTAGCACCAGGTCAAAAAAATATATAAAGAGGGTTTAAAAAGTTTCAATTACAAAGATATGAACTATAAAATTTCATTTGTGCCAAGATTGTTTCAGAGGACAATTCAAATCAAAGTTTATTACAGTTTTTTACAATTGCTATGACAGTTTTTTCAACAACTTTCCTAAACTCTTAACACGATTAGCACAACATTAGTCTAAGTAGATGATACAATTAACACATTTTTTGTTGCTTTGATACAAAATACAAAGAGTTAACACAAATTTCAAATGCTTGAACTTCTTTTACACTCAAGCTCCACCTACACCCAAACTATGTCATTTTAAAGCCACATTTTTTCAATGTGTTATGATTGACTAACTGTTGCTGTCGGAAGAAAAGACGTGTTAGTGTTTTGAAAACTGTATAATTGTATTTTGAAAAGGAGATTTGGAGTTTTGTTTAAAATGGGGGGTATTGAGAATGAAATTAACTGTTTTGCGAATTGTGTGTTTTAACTGATTCAGTGTGTTAAGAATTAAGCAAACTTGTTAAATGTATTGAAAAAAAACTGTCTTAGCAGTTAGAAAAAAACTGTAATAAAGTACCTTACCAAAGTGCTAAAGCTGACCAGGACACTGAACCGAATGTCATAATATTCAAAGAAATTACAGTTTTTCACAATTCCTATGACAGTTTTTTCAATACATTTAACAACGTTCCTAAACTCGTAATATAATTAGCACAACATCCATCTAGGTAGGCTCTACAATTAACACATTTTTTGTTGCTTGCATACAAAACGCTTACAGCTAACACACATTTCAAATGCTTGAACTTTTTTTACACTCAAGCTCCACCAACACCAAAACTATGCCATTTTAAAACCACATTTCTTCTCTATGTGTTCTGATTGACTAAATGCTGCTGTCGAAAGAAAACACATGTTAGTGTTTTGAAAACTGTATTATTGTATTTTGAAAATGAGTTTTGGAGTTTTGTTTACAATGGGGGGTTTTGAGAATGAAATTAACTGTTTTGCCAATTGTGTGTTTTAACTGAGTCGATGCGTTAAGAGTTAAGCAAACTTGTTAAATGTATTGAAAAAACTGTCTTAGCAATTGTGAAAAACTGTAAGACTTTCCTCTTTATTAGAGGTGTTACATTGGTAATCCCATTTGTTCAGCCAATGTATGATACAAAGAATGTGATACCTCTTCTTAGTCATTGCAATAATACAACATGAGTCATAGCATGGATTACTTGATCAAGGTTGTCTCTTTCAGAAATGGTTCCTAACTTTATAAGAGCAAAAAAACTATTATGTTTTTTGTTTATTTTCACCATCATAACAAGATGCTATTTTTCCTGTACTAATAATACTTTAACTGACTCATTCTGAAGTGAATACCTGCCTAAACACTGCTGGGCTTTGACTCCTCTCTGTCAGGCCTTCTGGGATATGAAAGAAATTCTCATAACAAAATGCTGGGGTCCATTCAAGCACAGATTCCCCCACATTGTCAAGGCAACAACATAATTTTACATTTATTTGGGCCACTAGGTATTGGCATGCCCTTATGCCAATATTTACTTATGAGAAGTCATGTGAATGTCCATGTATTAGTTGTTGTTTTTTGTATTGTGGAGAGGGGAAATATTTCAATCAAAAATCTTGAGAGAGACAGATAACATGAACCAAAGTTTTTTGTTTGTTTTTTACTAAAGGCACTAAATGTGATATTCCTCACCCATTTTAGCTTATAACCCTTCTTCTAAATGATGAAAGCCAAATTGTCTTTTGTTAATGTGGGTTCCTATTTTACAGTTTTTCACAATTGCTAAGACTGGTTTTTCAATATATTATATATATATATATATATATATATATATATATATATATATATATATATATATATATATAAGTTTGCTTAACTCTTAACACATCAACGCAGTTAAAACACACAATTGGCAAAACAGTTAATTTCATTCTCAACCCCCCCCCCTCCCCCCCCATTGTAAACAAAACTCCAAAACTCATTTTAAAAATACAATAATACAGTTTTCAAAACACTAACGCATGTTTTCTTCCGACAGCAACATTTAGTCAATATTAACACATAGAGAGAAAAAAATTTGGTTTAAAAATTACATAGTTTTGGTGTTGGTGGAGCTTGAAGGTAAAAGAAGTTTAAGCATTTGAAATGTGTGTTAACTGAATGCATTTTGTATCAAAGCAACAAAAAATGTGTCATTTGTGTAGCCTACCTCAACGGATGTTGTGGTAATTGTGTTAAGAGTTTAGGAAAGTTGTTAAATGTATTGAAAAAACTGTCTTAGCAATTTTTAAAAACTTGAAATCCTAAATTGTAATTTTAATACTTACAGTTTTTCACAATTGCTAAGACAGTTTTTTCAATACATTTAACAACTTTCAACAATTTAACAACTGTAAGTGTTGAAATTACAATTTAGGATTTCAAGTTTTTCAAAATTGTTACAACAGTTTTTTCAATACATTTAACAAGTTTCCTAAACTCTTAACACGATTAGCACAACATTCGTCTAGGTAGGCTATACACTTTTTTGTTGCTTTGATACAAAATGCATTCAGTAACACAAATGTCAAATGCTTGAAATCTTTTACACTCAAGCTCCACCAACACCTAAACTGTTATTTTAATAACACATTTTCTCTCAATGTGTTATGATGACAATACAGTTGCTGTCGGACGAAAACATGTGTTAGTGTTTTGAATACAAACAGTTTTATTGTATTTTGAAAAAGAGTTTTGTTTACAATGGGGTGTTTTGAGAATGAAATTACCTGTTTTGCCAATTGTGTGTTTTAACTGATTTAATCGGTGCTTTAAGAGTTAAGCAAACTTGTTAAATGTAGTGAAAACTGTCTTAGCAATTATAAAAAACTGTAAACGTTTTAGAAGTTTTTTTCACAGGTCTCAGGTAAAAAAGGAGGGGGAAATATAGTTGTCTATGTCTCTACAAGTATGTAATAAATGTGTTGTATGTGTATTATATTCAGATTTTGTTTTACGAAACGTTCGCCTATAAGCTGACATTAACCTTTTGTCACATTTTGTAGGAGCGATAGACAAGACAAAGATTATAAGGGATTGGCTTTAATCAAAGTAACTCAGGTAGGAAGAACAGAGAAATGCCACTGGCGTCAAACAAAGAGAACAGGCTTGCATTGCAAACTTAACAGTCCAATGAGGAGATAGTCAAGCCATGTGTTGACTGGTGAAGGAAGGAGTGTGACAATGCATTTCCAATTTCACTTATTCAGTCATTAAAAATGTATTTTTTTAAAGTAAAGTTGGCACTGTGATTCTCCGATAAGTTTGAAACTGTCTCAAAACTTGAAGCCTAACTGTGGAGTGTCTAACAACATGGTGCCCATGAGGCACCACCCTGGTGTTACAGCTGGATATTGGGCTTGGAAGCCATATATTGTCTATAAGAATAGCAGACTCTGATTCCTGCTGGCCGACATCCACTGTGTTAAAACCTGTGCTATAAAGGTGTGGAGTTGTTGGAGCTGTTTTAAAGGTTGCTATCTTTTCTGTCTCATGTCAAACTGCTCTTGTCTCTTCACTATAAACTTGGATAACACCGCAGAAAATCTGAAATCCCGTCTGTCTCTTCATCCCAAAGGTTGACTGTTGATTCATCTTGTTTTTAGAGTCTAGCTAAAATAAGGACCCTGCATGTGCATGCCCTTTCCATGCCTTCCTTTAAATTGAGTTATTTTGAAGATTATTTGTTCTGTTAAGTTTGGTAACACCAGCTGAAAAAGCTAACTTGACTGTCACTAAATAGATTTTAGATTTAAATGTCTAGTTTTTTGTACTATTTAAAAGAGTGTCCTTGCTTCTTAGCTGCCTAAGTTTTGCAAATAGACTATTAAGAATTATAATTAACCTGACCATTAATTTTCACACACAGAATTGGTTCAAATTATGTCTCCCAGTTGAAAGGAAACAAATACTTAACACTTTTAACAAATTAGCAAATAGTTAACAGTTCTAACCCTATTTTGGCTTCTCTCTCACTTACCATTGCTGGATCCATTCTCAACAATTAGACCATCCAATAGTATATAAGTTCTATAAAAAAATGCAAAATGTGTGTTTAAATATTATTTTTAGTCATTTAACTCAAACCAGTCAACTTGACACCCAGCATAAAAAGAGAGTTAAGAGATTTTGGCCTACCTACCCAACTGTGTATGAATAGCCCAAAAAGTATAGATTCAATATTGAAGTCATATCCACACACTAAAGAAGAAACTAAATCAATATTTATATGAATAAATATATTTTTTTAAATATTGCAGATTCACCTGTCTGAGTGGAGAAGGTATGTCAAAGGGTGATGTTCATTTACAGGTTCACAGAAGATAGTGTTCGAGTTTAAGAAATGTGTCTATGGGATCCTCACCTTCTCCTCTCAGCAGCTGTTTGGAGTCGGTTCTGGTACTCTGCTGCCCTCTCACAGCGGTGTCATCTCTACTTAGGCCTAAATGCTCAGAGACAACTAATAATCTGTCATCCTTTAGAAACACATTCATGGAAGTTCAATTATTTTAACCCCTTGTCAAATGTACTTGTGGGCAGACAGGTGCAGTGGTGCATGTCCACACAAGTGTCTTGATGAGAAAATGCAAGAGAAAGGTGAAAATGAGTTATTTTTATTTACAGAGTATTATTTATGTTAAACACACCAGACAGGAGAGAAATAGCTCTTGTTGCTGTCTTTTGGTTTGTGAGTGTAAGGTATGTAGAGCCCTGTGTCATTGAAGGTTTTGGGTTTTCTTTCCTTTGAGTCTAGGTAAGTGGTTGTGATCCAAGAGGGGCTAAAGAACAGAGCTGTACATATCCCCAATGACAGCAGATGCAGTGATTGCATCACCCGTTAAATGACAATACAAAATGCAACATGATGATAGCAGGTATTTTATTTTAGCTTACAGTTTTTCACAATTGCTAAGACTTTTAATTTTTTTTTAAATACATTTAGCAACTTTCCTAAAATCTTAACATGATAAGCACAACATCCGTCTAGATAGGCGATACAATTAACACAATTTTTGTTTCTTTCAGACAAAATGCATTCAGTTAACACACATTTCAAATCCTTGAACTTCTTTTACGCTCAAGCTCCACCAACACCAAAACTCAATGTCATTTTAATTCAAAAAAAGTTTCTCAATGAGTTAGGATTGACTAAAAAAGAAAGAAGACATGTGATAATGTTTTGAAAACTGTATTACTATATTTTGAAAATGAGTTTTGGAGTTTTGTTTATAAATTAACTGTTTTGCCAAAGTGTGTTTTAACTGATTTGGTGATTTAGGAGTAACTTGTTAAATGTATTGAAAAAACTGTCTAAGCAATTGTAAAAAACTGTAAAAGTGCTATTTTTCTTTTTATTCCCAGAGATGTTTTTCATGTATACAGTGGTGTGAAAAACTATTTGCCCCCTTCCTGACTTTTTATTCTTTTGCATGTTTGTCACACAAAATGTTTCTGATCATCGAACACATTTTAATATTAGTCAAAGATAACACAAGTAAACACAAAATGCAGTTTTTATTTTAGGGAGAAAAAAAATCCAAACCCACATAGCCCTGTGTGAAAAAGTAATTGCCCCTGCACCTAATAACTGGTTGGGCCACCCTTAGCAGCAATAACTGCAATCAAACGTTTGCGATAACTTGCAACAATTCTTTTACAGCGCTCTGGAGGAATTTTGGCCCACTCATCTTTGCAGAATTGTTGTAATTCAGCTTTATTTGAGGGTTTTCTAGCATGAACCACCTTCTTAAGGTCATGCCACAGCATCTCAATGGGATTAAGGTCAGGACTTTGACTAGGCCACTCCAAAGTCTTCATTTTGTTTTTTTTTCAGCCATTCAGAGGTGGATTTGCTGGTGTGTTTTGGGTCATTGTCCTGCTGCAGCAACCAAGATCGCTTTAGCTTAAGTTGACCGGACCAGATGGCCGGACATTCTCCTTCAGCATTTTTTGGTAGACAGTAGAATTCATGCTTCCATCTATCACAGCAAGCCTTCCAGGTCCTGAAGCAGCAAAACAACCCCAGACCATCACACTACAACCACCATATTTTACTGTTGGTATGATGTTCTTTTTGTGAAACGCTGTGTTACTTTTACGCCAGATGTAACAGGACACGCACCTTCCAAAAAGTTCAACTTTTGTCTCGTCAGTCCACAAGATATTTTCCCAAAAGTCTTGGCAGTCATCGAGATGTTTTTTAGCAAAATTAAGACGAGCCTTAATGTTCTTTTTGCTTAATAGTGGTTTGCGTCTTGGAACTCTGCCATGCAGGCCGTTTTTGCCCAGTCTCTTTCTTATGGTGGAGTCGTGAACACTGACCTTAATTGAGGTAAGTGAGGCCTGCAGTTCTTTGGATGTTGCCCTGGGATCTTTTGTGACCTCTCGGATGAGTTGTCTCTGCGCTCTTGGGGTAATTTTGGGCGGCCGGCCACTCCTGGGAAGGTTCACCACTGTTCCATGTTTTTGCCATTTGTGGATAATGGCTCTCACTGTGGTTCGCTGGAGTCCCAAAGCTTTAGAAATGGCTTTATAACCTTTACCAGACTGATAGATCTCAATTACTTTTTCTCTCATTTCTTCCTGAATTTCTTTGGATCTTGGCATGATGTCTAGCTTTTGAGGTGCTTTTGGTCTACTTCTCTGTGTCAGGTAGCTTCTGTTTAAGTGATTTCTTGATTGAAACAGGTGTGCCAGTAATCAGGCCTGAGGGTGGCTACAGAAATTGAACTCAGGTGTGTTAAACCACAGTTAATTTATTTTTTAACAAGGGGGGCAATCACTTTTTCACACAGGGCTATGTGGGTTTGGATTTTTTTTTCTCCCTAAATAATAAACACATTCATTTAAAAACTGCATTTTGTGTTTACTTGTGTTATCTTTGACTAATATTAAAATGTGTTCGATGATCAGAAACATTTTGTGTGACAAACATGCAAAAGAATAAAAAGTCAGGAAAGGGGCAAATAGTTTTTCACACCACTGTATATATATATATATATATATATATATATATATATATATATATATATATATATATATATATATAAAGCTTAAACATTGTTTAACTTTCAAACAAATCAAAAATTAAGTTTTTTTAAATGATTTGTCCAATAATAGTGAAACAGTAGCGGTGTTGTTATGACATTTCTTTAGGAATTATTTTTAAATACATAACTGGATGAAAAAAAAAACCACTTTGGACTGTCTGTTTGTTTTGTTCTCCCAGTTGATCCAACATTACATTAAACATGCCCTATTTAGTTCACAGATGTCTCATCAGCCTTTGATTTCTCTTTATTTAGAACTATTTTGTTTCCCTTAGATAGAATGTTTGATATCAAGCTCATTATCACTTTTCAAAGACTCACTTTTTTATTTGGTGAAGGTGTTTCTAACCCCCTTCAAAAATATTAATTTGTTGATTCTTTAGTTTTGAATATTCCCAGAGTACACATAGTGTAAGTATTTAATAAAAAAATAAAAAATCTACTGTATCAGTTCTATATTATTTTATAGGTGTTCATGATATTACAGTTTTTTCAAAATTGCTAAGATTGTTTTTTTTAATACATTTAACAAGTTTGCTTAACTCTTAACAAAATGACTCAGTTAAAATACAGAATTGGTGAAACAGTTGTTAATTTCATGCTCAAAATCCCCCATTGTAAACAAACTCCAAATCTCTTTTTCAAAATACAATAATACATTTTCTAAAACCCTAACACATGTTCTCTTCCAACAGCAACATTTAGTCAATATTTTAAAAAAACTTCAGCTGAATTTACAGAACCTGGAGCTGACCAGAACTTTTAAGGCACCTCTTACTCTAAGAAAGGAGGTTGGCCAGTCTACCTTCTCTCGCTCCCCTTGATGGCGTGGCAGCTAAGGGGTACATTGCGATTCCCCAGGTAGAGAAGGCTCTAGCAGAGAATTTTGCCCGGTTAACCCTGCCGCTTGGCGTGATAAGCCGAGGCCCCATCTCGCTAGCTAAGCTGTCTTTGGACTTGAGTTTGAGAGCTTAATTTAATAAGCTGCCACTGAACTGCATGCCATGGCAACCTTTCAGGTATTCCAAGCCTGAAAGATATGCAGGAGGGTAGTTGTTGCCCAGGTCCTATGGATGGCCTGAGAGATGCTACGGACTTTAGCGCTTACTGCTGAAAAAGTTGAGGCAAGCTCATTGGCCACATGATGTCTACATTGGTAGTCCACAGCCGTCATCTTGGTTGAACCAGGCTGAAGTGTTGTCACACGATCGGAAACATTTTCTTAACGGACCTGTGGTCCCAGATGGCCTCTTTGGCCAAAGAAAACCTCGCGCCACGGGTCTCTACGATCAGGAAGAAGTTGGAGGGTCTGTGAGAACTCATGGCGTCGCACAGGTAAAGATGGGGCAGGTCCCTTTTAAGTCGGCTCCCCCACCACCTGCTTGAATGCGGAGAAACATCCTCAGTCCTTCACGGATCATCAGCCCTGCCCCAGGGACAGCAACCTAGAGTGGCTACGATGAGTTGAAAGAGGAGCAATTCTGTCTAGGAGCCCCCCAACCTCAGAGGGGAAGAAGTCCATCGCAACTGGCCCTAGGACAGACCACCCAGGGAGGCCAACTCCACCCCCTCTTGGAGGGAGGGGTTGCCACCATTTTCAGGAAGCGAGCCCACAGGTCAGATCTTAGTTTCATTTAAAATTGAATTTCCTGGATTATGTACACAGCCAGAAGACTTGCATTGCAGATCAGATTGCAGCTTTCGTTTTAGAGACAAATTCCAGGGCGTGGTGTCTGATGAGGTGCAGCTCGGATGGCTCCCAGCTTTCGTGACGGAGTCAGCTTTGAGTGAGACCTCCTCGGCTGGAACCGGATGCTGCTCTGTGGTCAAGCCTGAACGTCTAGGTAGGTCTCTACCTAGGTTCCCTGTGGACCCCACCGTTAAGTCGGCTAGGTGGCACTCCGCTTGTGAACTATAGGCGAATTACATACATGCATGAATGGTGCTACAGTGAAGTTTAGGAAGCTTGGTGGGAGCTTCCCATAATGTTCCTAGGATTATATACACTTTTCAACATGGCTGTCAACTGCAGTTACGGTCAAGTCGCCCAGGCATTCAACATGGCAGTGGTGGCATATGTCAATCATGACAACATGGCAGTGGTGGCATATGTCAATCACAAGGAAGGATATGCCACACGCCGTTGTCAGCTCTCACTCGCAGAGGGTTCCTCTGCAGTCAGACTAGAAGATGTCCTTAGTCATAGCCAATTCTCCCAGCAGGTTGCTCAGTGTGGGCTGTTCTACGCTCTGTCCCTTATCGGCCTTGGTCCGTAGATGTCTGCTCTCTAGTGACAGTCCCTCCCTGGCCAGTTCCCTTGTGGTCGGACCTTCTGTCCCAGGGATGTAGGGACAAGCACCTGTGCCCAGAATTCTTGAACTCCATTTCTGGTACCTTAGGGGTGGAGAACACCCATTTATGCCTCGTCCATGGTCTAAAAACTGTGTCTTTTCAGAGCTTGTTCTGCCACCAAGTGGGGTTAGTTCGCCAACGTGTGTCACTCTGGCCAAGTAGGATCTCCATCCACCCTGAAGGTTACATCGCCATGATTCTGCCTGTCACTTCCAGTTGAAGGCAACACGGTGATACAACAGGAGTTAACTGTCATATTCTTCAGAAAGGCTAGACCCTCTAGGCCTTCCTTAGTTCCCTCCTGGTACCTTCTATTGTCCTGAGAGGATATCAAGGTCATCGATTTGAGCCGTTTGACTCAGTTATAGCTGAAGTTCTGAGAACTAAGCAGTGCTCCTGATCACATTAGCCTCAATTAGAGGGTGGGGGATCTGCAGCCACTCTCCGTCGACGAGACCTGCTTACAGTTTGGGCCTAGTGTCACTCGTGTTATTTTTAACCCATGTCTGGAAATGTGTCCAAGGTTCCTACCATCCCCTTTAAAAACTCAGGTGGTGAATCTCCAAGCTCTGGCCAGAGAGGAGGCAACACCAACCCCTGGTCCCAATTACCCAGTCCAAGCACTGAGGATTTTTTTAGAAGAACCCAAACGTGTGAAGTTCTGGTCAGCTCTTTGTATGCTTAGAGGATAGGGAAGGCTGTCTCCAAACAGAGGTTGGCCCCTGGACATTTCTACTGCATACACAGCATTCAATGTGCCTTGCCCCATGCAGTTGAGAGCCCACTCTATAAGATTTGTCATGGCCTCTTGGGCGTTGGCACGAGGATTCTGCTTGCAGAGATCTGCAAGGCTGCAGGCTGGTCGATACCCAATACCTTTACCAGGTACTATAACCGCCTTTTCAGCCATGCTAGCTTGTGGCAGCGCTGTCTGAACTGTATGAGGGGGTGTCCAGCTTGGCTTGCGCCTTTCCTTGATGATATGTGCACTATTTTTGCCCTTGTAGATACCCTCCAGCTTTTTGGCTCCTCTCCCCCCAACAAGCATAGTAAAGTAAGTGGAATATTCCTACGTACTATCCACATGTGTGCCCTCTATGAGGGACTACCGGCTGAATCTTTTATGACCCCAGGCACAGGATGGCCGAACAGTTCTTGAAAGGCTAAATCTCGAAAACTATTAGTCTAGCTAATTCCATCTATGATAGCTTCCCTCGAAAAGACATTTCCCGAGTGGTTCAAGGTGCATTTTTCCAAAGGTCCCTCATTGAAATTGTATGTGTATTAAACTGCTGGAAGTTATAAGTCCAGCCTTCGAGTTGGCCTCCGCGCGTGTCACTTTTGGTCTGGGATTGATGCTGCCTTCTCTGGTACGAGTTGGTATGAGAGACCTCATTGCCTGACTGTGCATGTCTATACTTAAGGCCAGGGTAGAGGAGAACCCGCTCGGTGACGGACTACTGATGTGCCTGGCCGATGGAGAAGGACCTAGGTTATGGTGTTTTGCAGGCGTTTCCCATAGCCTGTGTGGTGCACTCAAATAGTGACCACATTTGGCATAAGATAAATTATGATTTTCATATTTTGATGCAGTGATTACACTATAGATATTAAGTGTTTTAATTTGCATTAACAAGATGTATACACCTGTAATAATATTAGTAGGAAAAAAAGGTAAAGAGTAGGCGGAACCCTCGACACTGTGGTCGCGCACCCCCCGATTGCCTATAGCGGACTCATTTCCTGTTCCTCTTCAGACGCAATCTGGGAAAAGACACGAGTGTTTGTCGTTCTTGCTCCTGAGCTTTTCTATTGTTTTACAGAACTTATCTTTGTTATCGTGGTCACCTCCCTTGGGGCCCGTAACACCTGCACCAACATAATACTTTTGTAACCCCCGTTCCCCGAATAGGGAACAGAGACTTATGTCCAACAGCCATACCCGTAAGGTTGTGAGAATGTCTGGTTGCCTAGGGGGTGAGCATGTCTCCAACTTCACAAACAAAAAAGTGTGGAGAGAGTAGAGTGCACCTAGCGGAGTTCACATAGTCGGCCCTGACATTCCCTATTCGGGGAACGGGGGTTACGAAAGTAACCATTACATTCTGCCTTTATGTTTGAACATTGGGTATTTACCATATCCAATCTTAGTTGGGTATGGTAAAATGCATGATTTGCATAAGCTTTATAAATTGCATGAGCTTATAAAATGTAAAAGAAATTGTATAGAGACAGAAATCCTACAGTACAGACAGACAAAGAAAAAGATAAGCAAACAGAAAAAACACTGCAATTATGATTAAAAAAGATAAAATTCTGCTCTGTCATTTTCATTGACAATGGAAAAAAATTGGGGGAACATAGCAAACATTCAGGCAATCCTTCTGCATTGGTATTGAATGCAAATGATTCGGTCCAAGAAGCGTTGAATCCTCGGTTCTATATTTAATTTTCTCGTTTTCCCTTTGGGATCCATGGCCCATCACACAGTCGCCAGTTAATTTGCAACAGCCACCTGCCTGGTATCCCGCCCCGCTGACAAAATTGTTGAAATTAAATATTTATTCTACACACTGTTACAGCATTGGAAAACATTAAGAATGTTTTTCCTCCTATAGAAACCATACTAAAACAAAAATTATATTTACCTCCCCCATTTTTTTCCATTTTCAAACATTTTTGAAAAAGCTCCAGGGAGCAACTAGGGCAGCGCTAAAGAGTCACATGCGGCTCCAGAGCCGCGAGTTGCCGACCCCTGGCCTTCCTAGACGGATGTAGTGCTATTAGTGTTAAGAGTATAGGAAACTTGTTAAATGTATTGAAAACACTGTCATAGCAATTGTAAAAAAAAAACTGTAAATGACTAATGACAAAATAAATGATAAACAATGTTTGTTCATTCATGACTGCATTTGTCCACTTCCTCATTCATTCACAGCCTTTAATTTTTTTTACGAAGTTTATATTTATTGAGTTTTCTTTTTATTTATTTGTTTAATCTTAAGGAAGATTTATTTATCTTATTTATTAGTAAACACAAACAAAATAATGTTGATAAACTTTTCTATTCATTGAAATTAAAGTGATAACAAAACATAAATATCCTTATAAAACTATACTTAAAACCCATCCAGCTCACATAAACACAAGCTGTATTGGGAGGTTAGACAAATTTGTGCAGCCTTCTTACATTGCTGTTTACCTCAAAGCTATTTATTCTAAGCTATTCTGTTGATCACCTGCTTAAATCCTCAACATTGCCGTAGGTGGTAATTGGATAACATGATTTACTATTTCTACCAAACTTCAAACACAGATGTATGCATACAGCCCACTCTTGATTTTGAAACGGGTCTGAGTAGGTGTTTGTGGTAGGCTGATGTTGAGCTCCGGAAAGGATATGGTGTATCCTCATATGATTGATGAGTGTCATTCAGTGAGGTTCAGGTGCCATGGTGCTTCCAAAGGGCTTTTAAGATCCCAAACTCATAATTAAGACTCTATCCAGAGTGTCGGGTTCCTCATCTACAATTGCTCATCTTACTACTCTTCTCTTTCTCTATTTCTCTCAGACAAAAATAAAAAAGTATAATTAACATACATGGTATAACCCTAGTGATTCTATCATTTGAAAGACATATATTGAAAATAAACAGAGTATATGTCTGTTTCTTTTAACAATTTTTAATGCACATATGGAATGCATTTTGAGGGTAAACAATATGTGAAATTGATTTAATCATTATTTAGCGATTCATCAATTTGAGAAAGCGTAAGCTTGAATCAGGATTTAATTATTAATTAAATAGCATGCAAAATTGTTAATTGAGTCAGAATTTAATGGACAAATTGAAAATATAATCATTCTTGGAGACAATGAAATCAAATGAAACAGGACATTTAACTGCACAACCAACAACCAAGCTAAGCTGCAATGTATTTGGAATGTGATTTCATGTTTTAATTAAGTTGTAGCAACCGTAACTTATCCATGCTTTATAGACAGTTTTTTTATTATAATTGTGTAAGGATGTACCATGAGGCTTCTAAATATGCGCACTAATAAACATATTTTATTAAAACTAGTACACATGTGTCTTGATAATAATAATAATAATCTGAAAACAATAATCTGGAAAATCTCAAAAATATGTAAAATATATTTAGCATTTTTTTTGAGACTTTGTAACTAACAAGCTGTTAGTTAATATTTGTTGACCCTTTTATGAAATCTACAGCTACATCTACAGTTAAATTAGGGTTATCCAGGCTAAAGTTTTTCAAGTGTGAACATCTACATAGATGTAGCAGAAATGCTTTAAAGTCTTGTGGGACGCAGAGAGATAGGCTTGATGGGTTGTTCTTATAACACCCCAGCTCATGAGGGAGCTGCCATCTGCTCATCAACATGTCAAATACTCAGGAGGCCATAAAACAGATTTGGAGCTTTAAATATTTGACGCATGCTTCATTTCACAAGTGACTTCCAACTCCTGACATTGACTGAACACTCACACACATTGACACTTTAAAAAGCTCTACATCATGCTTGACCATAAAAAAAGTCAATACATCATACACACCCCTAAGGTTGGGGAAAGAGACTGAAGAGGAGGCGATCTGTTTACAATAAACACTAAAATCTGATAATAAAAAAAAAAATCAAGTTACAGAAAACTTGCAGGTGATGGTTGTATTATTAGAATAAATTGGGAAAAGTTGATTTATTTACTAAAGTTGATTTATTGATAACTCCATCACATTTTGTGTCTTACCCTCCTTGTACAAGGTGTCAATGGTCATCTTTTGGGCAACTTTCAAGTCAGCTGTCTTCATTAAAAGGGCAGGAGTTTTAAATTAATTAGTGTGCTACCAGTTGTTTTCAATATATGTTTTCACAATATTTTTACAAATATAAAAAATATATTAATATATTTTACAAATATATAAAAATAAACACCTCCAGCATATCAATCTTTGAATATAATATGCAAGTTTTATTTTCATAATACAAATGCTGAAATAAATTTACTTTTCATGATAATTGATGTATATTATGTTTTCATTTTGTAATTAATGTTTAAAAACTATTGCCTTCTGTTCATATCAAATAAAATACATCATATATGAATTTCTTACAAATTGCTAAGTGAAATGTTGTAAATCTCTGATCAAATATAAGCAAAACTGAAGACAGTCTGATATTACTTCTAGTTGTTTTAAAATAATTATTGTAGCAGGAAAAATTCCATCAAATGAAAAAAATTTGTGGTGCCCTAAGAAACGCTGGGCAAGACCTGTGTTTAATGAGATTATCTTGTGCACTGCAGCTCCAGACTTGACAATTGTTACAAGTTATCACATCACTCAAGCAAATAGCCACTTCTAGCACCTAATGGATGTTGGTTCAGATTCAGTAGATTTAACTTATGCTGAAGAAAAAACAACACCATAATAAAATTTAATTGACTTGGTGCTAGGTTTGTTTTAGTAAACTTTTACAGTTTTTTTTCAATACATTTAACAACTTTCCTAAACTCTTACCAGGATTAGCACAACATCCGTCTGGGTATGCGATACAATTAACCCATTTTTTGTTGCTTGTACTTCTATTACACTCCAGAAACTCCTGAAACACCAAAACTATGTTATTTTAAAGCCAAACTTTTCCTCTATGTGTTGACTAAATGTTGCTGTCGGAAGAAAACATGTGTTAGTGTTTTGAAAACTGTATTATTATATTTTGAAAATGAGTTTTAGATTTTTTTTTTTGAGAATGAAAATAATTGTTTTGCCAATTCTGTGTTTTAACTGAGTCAATGTGTTAAGAGTTAAGCAGACTTGTTAAATGTATTGAGAATACTGTCTTAGCAATTGTAAAAAGTGTAAATTGTACACATCATTCAGAATTCAGCAGACCTACTACATACGAATACATATATGATATAGATGAAGTATTATGAATAGGGTTTGAGAATGACTGATAATAACAATGATTGATGTTCCACGAACATTAAAAATGTCTCATTGGAAAATCATATATCATGGGAAATCAGAAGCGTGTATATTTATCTTCCTAATCATTTTGTGTATATTCACTTTCTGAATGCATGAGTGACAAACCCGTTTTAAAACATTAGAATTACAAATACCTATGTTTTATGCTTGATGTCTTTTTTTCATACATACACAGGTAGTTGTTTGATTGTGTATTATCAGTCCTATAATTGTAAAATTCCTTGCACTGTCATCTTTGAAACCAAAATATCACATTTCATTGGGAAACACTGACTCATTGTAACATTTTTGAGGGACTTTTGAAAACCAAACGATGATTGAAATCCATCTTCTCTTTACACTGGCTTGAAGATGAGTCTCAGAATAATTTAATTTATAAGCCTGGTAACCTCTTTCAATCTTACTGTTGCTAAGTAACTCTCATATTCATGAATTCCTGAGCCTGTCCGCCTATGTTTGATGAATCTGTTGCAAACAAGCATCGACCCTCCCCTTTTAAGAGGGGCTGTGCTTGTATGAATTTTAACAAATCATGATTGAATGCCCATCAAATTTGAAGGATTATTTTAAAAAATGCTTAATTCTTTGTTTAAAATTGATCAACAATACACTTTATGTGTGTTCATCCATTTTATTTTTGCCCGAGTAGGAAAGTTTTTTTTTTATCTTTAAAAATTTTCTTCTACAGAATTGGTTTAAACCCTATACAGTAAAAAATGGAAATACTATCATTCATAAATACAATTTAGTTTGAATATTGACATTAAACAAAGTTTTAGAACATTTTAGAGCGCATGTGTTTTGCATTCATCTCAACCAATAAAAAGCTAAGCAACTTGATACACTTAAGCTGAAGGAGTGACTTGTGTTACATTGTACTTATTGCCAGGTTTTTTAGCGCCTCTAAACAATTCCACTAGATTGGTGGGTTTAAATGCCATTCAAAACCACTCTTATTTGCACAGGAATTTAGCTGCCCGGGAGGATATACTTAATGTATGCTAATGGAGGATAAGCCATTATTGAGTGGGTTGAGGATGTGCATTTTTATGTAAGAATGCACTTTTCATGCACGTCTCAAGCATTAGATGAGCAATAGAACCTGTTGAAGCATTTCAAGTATAACGGACTCTCTATGTGTCAATCCATCTGCTGTTGGGAGGGTGAAGACACATATGTCATCCAGCAATGAGGTTGTTGGCAGCTCATTGCGCTCTAAATGATGCGACTCAATCTGTCAAATGCCCAGACCTAGAATTCATTAGGTCAAGATGAAGCATGCGCACACACAAACACATGTTCAGGGTTTGGACAGGATTCGGTCATGCTTCAGCAGTCATTGGATGAACTGCACTGTACACACGCAGCTGACAGGGGTGATGTTCAACTGAAACATTGTCTTCCATCATACTTCAAACACATCCTCACATACAATGGTTGGTCTGAGAGAGAGAGAGAGAGATTCAGAGTGAAAGAGAAGAGAAAGAGAGAGTAAAAAAGAGACAGACAAGACAGAGCGCGAGAGGGAGAGAAAGTGAGAGAAAAAGAGAGAGTGACAAAGAAAGAAAGAGATGAGAGAGATAAAGAAAGAAAGAGATGAGAGTCAGGGTGAAAAAAGAGACAGAGAAGACAGAGTGTTAGAGACAAAGAAAGAGAGAGTGAAAAAGAGACAGAGAAGACAAAGTAAGAACGAGAGGGGGGTAAAGAAAGTGAGAGAGAAGATAGAGAGCAAGAGGGAGTGAAAGAGTGAGAGACAAAGAATGAGAGAGAGACTTTTTTTAAGTAAAATATATATTATACATTACAAAATGTTAAAATGAGAAAACACTGCGAACATTCTGTCAGTGAAGATACATATAACAATGGATTAATAAAATAAAAAGTACTGTATTTGGTTTCTAATCTAAAATCAACATTATTTCAAGTTAAACTCTACAGTTAAAATGAAAGAGGTCATACAAGAACACTTTCACATTCATAAGCTCATACATTAACAAAAAGTGCTTCCTTAAATGAGAAGCACAATCCTTATGCCTCAGTAAATCCCTCATATCAGAGTGTTTACTGTGTATTATAGATCAAATGCCACAATGATCGAATCAAGTGTTTCTTGTAAAAGGATGCTTTGCTGTTAATGATGCTTTTAGTTTCGAAGCTGTGATTTGTGTCACAGGACTAAAAACACGTTCAGCCATCATGAAGAGTGTCTGCATATGAGTGGTGCTCCAGACCATGTGAGAAAAGAGCTGGCTCCATGGTGGATTTATTATCCATTCTGCTAATTAAATAGCTGGAGATATATTGATGAAGGAAGAGTGGAGCGCTGCTCAGAGTGTGTGGAATTATATTTGTGGGCTAATAAATCTCTGTCACGTTCTGTGTATTGCACAAACAGTGTTTTTGTGCTGGTGTAATGGAGAACAAGACTGGCGGCTTCTCGGGGAAGAGAAACAGACAGGTATCAGGAAACAACTCAGTTTTATTGACATGTCATTATGTATTGGAGGATTATGGCTGATTGTCCATTTAAAACATTATAGAACTTAGCTGTCCCTCTAGCTATGGTGATGCTAACTTCTGGTTTTTACTTCAGGTATGTAAACAAATATTTGTCTCCAGACCTCTGGTGATGTACTCAGAACATTAAGAACTCTGAAGTTGAAACTGGCCGTAAGTAGTGAACCACTTGTAGGTATAAACCCACAAGCTGAAAACCTCTCGTACTGATGAAAAGATTGTGATAGCTAAGAGAGCAGAAGCCATTAATCAATCCAGGGAGAAATACTTTGCAGTGCAGTCCATGATTGAGTGAAAGCCAACTATGCCACCTATGGAACCTATGGATGCAAGCTGGTGAGTGAACACAGATAACACATTTGAGTAAAACACAAGGTAATGTCAGACTTAACCTAGGGCCTGTACCATGAAGGTGGCTTAACAAACTCAGAAATACTGGATAGGTTTTGACTTGACAAAACCCGATAATTTCAGTCTTAATCGGTACCATGAAGCTGATCATCAACTTTCTTTGTCGAGTCAGGCTTTGATCCTGAAGCTAAGATTAGTTCATGGGCGCATGCACGTAAAAGACTGACGTTGGCACTGAATTATAAATCACGATGAACATGATAGAGCCAAAACGTTTTTTTCTCTGTGGGAGGAGGAGCAAGAGATTAAAAAAAAAAACTTAATAATAATCAAAATGTAAAAATTACAATAATGTTTTACAAGAAAATGTTTTAATGCTTTTTCAGAAAGCATTCTCTTTATTTTCAAAATTGATTTGTGATCGAAATAATCACCTTTTTTAAATAAATTTTATACTTATTATTTTATGTATGTCGAAGACCAAAATAATAATTGATTACATTTGAAAGATGAAAGAACATAATTTTGGACTCCATGCTCCAACAAACCCCTGTAACACACATATACACACAGCTTTTTTTATTTTGTGACAAAAACAAAAAAAAAAAACCTAAAACACTCATCATGGCACTAGCTGCATTTGACTTGGAAAATACACTGATAGGATGCAAGTTGGAATGTGCCCAGTGGTGGGTAAGTGGTAGGAGGGTACTGTTGGCAGCTTGTACAGAAACTTACTAAGTCTACAAACACATTATATATAAGCTATTAAGTGAGTTTGATGAAATATGTTGGATAATTCAAATACAAAAAATATTTGTTTTTATTTCACTCTAACATCGATTGAACCATGGTGTATTGCAATATTATTTATTTTTTTAATATTATGTATAAAATAATAATTTTTTTAATTTAAATTATTTGAAATAAATATATGGTTTATTTAGAGTTTATAAACACAATTGTAATAATGAATTCATAAAGCTTAATAATTCATTATGTTATGAGAGATAGAGGTCATTGTCCTCATTGTGTTCATATATTAGCAACCCATCTGAAAAAAGTAAAAAGACATCACAGACATTGAACTTGTGTTTGGGATGACACTGAACTAGTGAGTGTGAATTTGGTTCTGATTGCTTTGCTCTAATTAGTTTCTCTATACTCTGGCAGTCTAGTTTGTTTATTTCTGATTGGCTCCTAGTTCTGCCTGATTGATTTCAAGGTCAGACGACTTTTGCTTCTCAGCTCAACAGCCTCTTCATTCTTCCTTCAAATGTAGAAAACTAACCCAATTGAGGCAGGGAAAAAGAAACATGTAAATTGTTCATCAGCGTGAATAAGCCCAGCTATGTACCAGCTCCAAAATTTCTTTCAGTCTCATTAACGTCTAATGTCTTCTCTGAGAGGTGCGCTTCCTTCTGCGTTTTCTCTGTGTTAACAGCTCGTTTCAAAAGAGATCTAATTCTCTTCTGTTTACGCTGTTGATTTAACCTGGGAGGCGTCTTGTTTATTTGTGATGCTGGCTTGACAAATGTTCTCTGTTGCAGTTGTTAGGCTCAAATAGACCTCTTTCTGATACAATTTCTATTGTTGAATTGGATTAAGTCAATATTGTTGAAAGTGTTTGTGCTGACACAAGTTCTCGCAATCCCACTGCACATGCACAGCAGGTAAAAAACACATTTGCATTTTCTTTAATACAATTTTAAGTTTTTGATTTAAGATGACTTATGAGGTTAAACATCAGTTAACAGTTCTGGATGAGTTTGGCAGATAATTGACCATCTAATCTTATGGTCCCACCTACCCATATCATCTCAAGAATATATGACATGACTGACAGGGTCAACATCAACATTGTGCAAGTAACCCTCCTTCTCGTCTTCACCATTTCGGAGAGGCATTCTCCAGGCCCAGGATCCGGACTTGGACAGCTCGTCTAGTACACTTCTCGATTGCTGCCTCTCACTAGACAATTACGAGCAAGAGCGAACTCGTGAACTGATGGTTAGCTATCCATGAATTCTTTATTCAACTGCCTTTGCTCAACTTTTTGTTTCATATAGTTTCTATTCTATTTATTTGTCTATCCACTCATACATTCACATTTCTTACTCTAAGTTCCCTGCTTGCTAATTCTAAATAGCCATTTAACAAGATGAGATAACTTTTAATTTTGATATTAGACAAACTTGTTTTTATAAGGGAAAAGCCTGGGTGAAAATACACTGACTTCTAAAGAAATTCATTCTTGGTATTTTCAGTCTATATATCATGCTTTCTTTTCAGTTGAGGGTTTTTTTTTTCTAGAGGGCGCACTTGTATAAATTAGTCTTGGTTCAAGTTTGGGAATAATTGAAGCCTTAAGAACCACTCCCCCAACCCACCCCTAAAGTGAGGTGGAGGGTTTTTTGCTGTTAATCATTTAGTGAGACTGGGCAAACTGATGCTTTATAAAGCGTGGAACTCGTGCCACTTTGTTTGTAAAAATCCCTTGTGTGCATGTACTCTATGCAGAACAGTCCAGCTGAAAAAGTGCTACTGAAAATGTTTTGTTAAAATAAACTAATGGCCAAAGTCAATGTTTTGTTGTAAATATTTTTAAAATTAATTTATAATTTTTTATTCCATAATAAACCTTAATCATTATGCTACTAGAACACAAATGAAGGGTATCGATGAAGAAAGAAGGGGAAAAGCGGTTGACAACAGAAGCCACTGGCACCTTCCCAGAAGTCTCTTCTGGTCAAGAGTTTCCTAATGATTTCACACGTTTCTTGTGGACTCTTGGCTGAACTCTTCAGGACTTAATTCCCTACAGGGACTGGAGATGGATGAGCCTAACACAGTTTTCACACTCAAACACGCACTCACATGCTCAAAAGCCACATACAAGTGTCAGTGTTGATCAAGTCAGTCTTTTAGATGGACGTACCTTTTCTGTCATGGCTCGCTGAACATGTCAGCCCACTTAAGCTCTAAGACACCAACGGTTCAGTGACAGGAACAATTATGAGGAGCTTATTTGTATTATTATGTTAGACTTTAAAATAATATTAAAATATACTTTAAAATTAATTAATTACATCTATTTTTCATAATTTAGAGTTTTCAATTTGCAAGTGCTTAATTAATTTTTCAAGAACTATGTTTTTTTTAGCATCAAGAGTAAGCAGATTTATAGTAAATGTCTGTGGATTAGAAAATCATTATTTGGTGGATTGGTGTGTCCCTAGTGAAAATTCCAACGTGACAAGCTCAAGCAGTAAAGCAGTCTATAGTAAACATGAATTTGATTTGTTCTGATTTCACTTGCTTAATGTCTGACCATATTAATCTGCCTCCAGAGTAACTGGAATCAGCTGTGAAGCGCCACATGCATTTCCACCTGTGCTCTCACATGCATGCATGCGGTGGAAATACACTTCTGACAGGCAAAATCATCCATTCAGTGGATGACCTAGATCAGCTCTCGTTTTTACCCCATGTACAGTCTCCACATCCTTACTGTCAGAACCTAGGATTAGATACAAATGAGACCTTGCTCAGGAACTATTCTGATGGGCTGGAGCTGGAAGAGTCTGGTGGGCCACAGGAGTCGAGCTCAAGCTGTTTTTACCCCAGACCCAAGGCATCATTTTGAACGCTGATCTCTGATCAGGCAATCCCAGGCTGCTCCATCAGCATCAGAGTCTCAGGTGGTCCTGCTGCTTCATTAAACTTGAACTGGGCACACACACTCTCAGTCATGCGCACAGACACATACACATTCTCAAAGTATTCTTTACTAGAATCTCCTCATATGCCATACCATTGTTTTGATTTCACATTTCCCAGATAATAACTGTGTTTTTTTTTATTACTTTTGATTGAAAAATTGCACAAATAAAATGTTGCTACTGGCAGAGACCAAATATGGAGCACAGATGAAGTTAAATGGAGCAGTAAGTCCTTTTATGTCCTCATGGAACATGCTGTTTATAAAAAAAAAAAACTCAAAACATTAGACATGAGCAATGTATACATCCCCAACCTCTTCTTTCTATGCCACAGGGTTTCTTTATCTTTTATCAAAAGTCAACATGGATACAATGCTGGTTTGAGTGAATGTCTCACATATATTTATCCTTACTTTACAAGTAACAAAATTGACTAAAAGAAATCCAATGCCATTATTAGTTTCTCTTAAAAAAAGTTGTGTGTCTTTCTCTGCACGTTTTTGAAAGCAGTTAATGTGATTTACTTGCCATTTTAATTTTAATTGAACAACAAAGTTGAATTTAAATTATTTCAAACTATGCATTTATCAGACTTTATCAAACTATGGAGATTTGACAAAGAAAGTATGGTTATGGCTTAACAGGTGCAACCATGTTGTTAATATTCAGAACTCACAGAGTGCATTTAAAATCTTGGACACACGTATTTGTAGCTGCCCAGTTTTTACATTCAGTTCTACCAGTAATTGTACAAAGCTTGCTTTTACAAATAGATAATGCTTTTAAGAAATAGAATAATGTTATTTATGCAAACAGCTTGGAACAATCAAATTAATAATAATTAATAAACTAAATTTTTTTTTATAAATTTGTGTGTAAACTTAAGAAAATTCTTGCTAAAAAGGGTTGCTGTGATGCAAAACTAGGTTTTGATGGGTGACCAGGCATAAATCTATGTATAAATGGTGTGTACTGATGTTAGTTTAGTATAAATACGACAACTATTTCCTGTATAGTAACATTTCTATACAGTTAGTTAGAGTAATACTTATGAACAAATCAGAGCTTGACTAACAGCAAAGTGATCAAAATAACAGGTGAATGATTACAATGTCTTCAGTTGGATGTTTGTCTTGACGTCCCTTATGATAATAACGCAATGTATGAGGCATATGTGAGTAATTTATAGGTGTATGGTGTATATGCAGCAATATATGTATATATGCCTCAATTTAAAGTGTTTTCTGTATGTATTGTTAAGCGAAGTTTGAATTAAACCCTACACGGCGCCTCTTACAATGAGTCTATTTATATGTACAAAATATTTACGCACATATTATATGTTTATATCAGCAAAATATTTATGCACATCCATCTTCATGTCGGCTTTATTCCCTTTCGGGGTCGCCACAGCGGAATGATCCGCCAACTCTCTGGCATATGTTTTACGCAGCGGATGCCCTTCCCTGCCGCAACCCATCACTGGGAAACATTCACACACACATTCACACTATGGGCAATTGTTCTTATTCAATTCACTTATTCCGCATGTCTTTGGACTTGTGGGGAAACCGGAGCACCCGGAGAAAACCCACGCGATCACGGGGAGAACATGCAAACTCCACACAGAAATGCCACCTGCCTCAGCCGAGCCTAGAACCAGCGACCTTCTTGCTGTGAGACGACCGTGCTACCCACTGCGCCACCGTGACGCATTTATGCACATATCATATGTTTATATTAGCAAATTAGTAATCAGCCGGCTACTTTTCAACTTCAAAATGAAAATTTGTAACACATTTTGTAAAAGTTCTAAATTTAATTTTGAACCAAAACTAAACTTGTCACGTTCAGATCACATAAAAAGACATAATAAGAGTTCTCTTATCAGAGATAAATTATATTCCACCAACTTTGTTTCAATTTGAGTACCTAATGGAAAAACATAAAGTCTAGCTATAGTGGCTAAATAAGTAGTTTTCATTTTCACTTTAAAATTCACAGATCATTTTTCACATTACAGCATTGTTTTTTCATCGCTATAACTTGTTCATTCAATATTTGTGATAGAATATAGTTTGGTTTGATTCTTTGACTATCCAAAACTTCTTGATGTTATACTCTCACCTCTAACATTGGCGTTGCAGATTAATTTCTGACACTTGTTTCACACTTCTGCTGCTATCCCTCCCTCTCACAAATACAATTTACATGTGTTAAATGAAGGTACAACTATGTCACCTCTTCAGGCCTCATTTCTTGACTGAGCCTCCCATTGTCTTTCTCGTTAGACTAATTAAGCCAATCATTTCCTGTTGCTTTCCAGATGGACAGCTGATGGCCACTGGCAGACGTATGTGTTTGGCTAGACCACACGGGTCGTCTGTGGTATTAGTATAGTCGTAACCATCTGTTTTTGGGACTTGTATTGGCCGGTCATCCTCCCATCGGATCCTGAACCTGTAATGAAATGCTGCAGCAAGGATAATGCAAATGCTAGCAGACACTTGAATCTTTCCCACTCTCAGCATGAGCTTCACCTTTAAGAGGATGAGGCTCAGTTTGTGGAGGATGGTGTTATAATTGTAAGCCATTTTTTTCCCTGTCCATGTTTCTGATGAAATCTGTGCAGTCGCTAAGTGTGGCGCTCTTCTGAAGTGATTGCTGTAATGAACATTTAGCAGCAGCCTGTTGTTTTCCAGTCAGTTCGCTCTGTCGTTGATGGGTAATTACTCAGGAGAGCAAAGCAGGCTTCTTCTTGAGGGTTAGTTACTGAAGAGAGCTGGTTTAACACCACCTGCAGATCACACCTCTAAAGGAGGATGGGGAAATCCCTTAGACACTTAAAAGTGGTCTTCAGAGGTGTTCTCTAATGACAACATACAAATGCAAGATCCTTCTCAAATTAACCTTGCATTCACAGAGTCTTTCCACTTGTGAGTTGATGTTGCTTTGCAATAATAGGAGCTGCCAGATCATTTTAACCACACAGGATAAACAACAAAAAAAAGGCACAAATAATTTTTACATGTTGCAATTGCATCTTATAGTTTTCTTTTATGTGCATTTTTTCAAACCATGTGTTATGTGGTGTTTTTTTTTTACACGGCCGGTATTGGCTAGTCTGTTGCATTACTTTTTGTTTTCTCAAGTTAATAAAAATGAAAAACTTAATTCTGAATCAAATCTATCATTATTTGCTGTAAAAGACACAGGGTTTAATTGCTGCTGGCATATTCCTAGTTTCGTAAGTGTGGGTAAGTGAACAACCAGGCTTTTTCTTGCAGAAGAGGAAATTTGTTTTAAAAAGTAAATACGCCATTGCCCGCAGTGTCTCTTTTGTTTCTGTCAAAGAAAGAGAGAGGACAGCACCATTTGATGTATGAGGCCTGCAAAAATGATACTTTTATAGTCTGAGAGGTCGTCTAGAGACTCCTATCAACCCCACAAATCTTGTAAAAGAAGAACGATCAGGAACCAAGAACGAGAAGGAAGAAGGGATGGAAGAAATGTAGGGGGAAAAGATGGGCTGAAGATGACTTTAAATAGGTGCCAAACAATAGTGAAACCTACTTTCATCTCAGCTGAGAGATCCATTAGTCTATGTGCTATAGCTACACCAGTGAGAAAGTGAAAGCTGTGGGGAAAACTGGTGAAAGAGGGAGAAAAATGCTGACTTTGATTTCCTACACAGCTACTTTGTTAAACATGCAGTGAAGCCTTTTTATTCATGGATGCCCCGCGGCCCATTAGTGAGTTGGATTTAGGTTTTTGTAAAAGTTGTGTTCCGCTTGGAGACATAAAATCGGTATTTTGAATGAGTACATTGAACCAAAATGGAAAGGGACAACATTTAAAAAAAAGAAAAGAAAAGCTTTCTTTACTTATATAATAAATTTTAGCAAGAGATTGCTTTTAAAGTTTCTGAATGAACATTTTAACTGGCCTTTCATTATTTATGTTAAAATGTGAGTTTGTACATATCATCTATGAATACAAAAGACCTAAAAAAGTATATCAGGAAAGAAAGCTATTATTTTGATTCCTGTAAAACCATTAAGAAACATCTTTTCTTTTCCAAATTTGACACATGTAAGCCAATGCACAAGATATATTGGTGTTCTGCATCCTACCCTATGATTGATCATGTTAATGTGTATCAGCTATAAATGTGATGTGAAGGAGAATTCTCTGAATGCTAAAATCCTCCATGGGTCACATGGGGTTCTAGAGCACTTTGAGACTTTTTCCTTCAGAAAGCAGGCAGCCTCACCACTCAAGTTATAACCCTTGTGTAGTTATTTACAGCTGCACTGTCATACCAGACCAGATTGGCCTGCTTTCATGTTACAATTAAGACTGTGGTTCCCTCAGGGTTAAGAAGTAGGAACTGGCCTCCCGCAGTTCACAGTCCAGTCAACAGCAGTTCTTTTTTGGAAGGATTCAGCATCCTAGAGATTACCTATTTATTATCATTATTATCAGGCTTAGGTTATACACTTTCTACAAAAGCCTGGTCAACCAACAATATTGAAAATTATAACTGCGTAATCTAGCATCATTTTACAGACAGTAAACATTTTGGATATTAGTTAAGTTAGCCACATTTACCAGTTATAAACTAAAGCATCAAAGTAAATTTTACTCTCTCTAAACTCTTCACATTCACTATTAAAGACATTAATATATTTAAGTAGTCTTGTTTTCAAGCAATATTTTGATGATTCCATGTAAATTTTTTTCCCTGTTGGTTTTTTCTCGCCATAATGGTTCTATCTTGTATCTTTGTTCTATTTTTATTTTTTTCTGAGATGAAAATGTCATTTTACAATAAAATCTAAATCATATACACAGCAAACAGCATTTAAAATGGTATTCAACTGCGTAACCCTGACAATAATCCACAGAGAATCGAAGGGGGTTATGTATGGGCTCAAAACATTTCCTAGGTAGTCTCGGTCTAGGTAGAAGTTATGTTATGAAATCGCATTGAAGTCACAGAGCATCACACATACAGCCCCTTTCTCTGCAGGTAGTACATTCTGGACAGATTAAACATTTTCCCTTAATGAATACTAATTATTTAAACACAACAGTTGCAAGAGAACATTATCTGTGTTTTTTTTAATTAATTTTGATTGAAAAATTGCACAAATAAAATGTTGCTACTGGCAGAGACCAAATATGGAGCACAGATAAAGTTAAATGGAGCAGTAAGTCCTTTTATGTGCTCATGGAACATGCTGTTTATTAAAAAAAAAACTCAACACATTAGACATGAGCAATGTATACATCCCCAACCTCTTCTTTCTATGCCACAGGGTTTCCTTATCTTTTATCAAAAGTCAACATGGCTACAATGCTGTTTTGAGTGAATGTCTCACATAAATGTATCCTTACTTTACAAAGTAAACTTTAACCTATGTAACTAAATTTACTAAAAGAAATCCAATGCCATGATTAGTTTCTCTTTGAAAAAAAGTTGTGTGTCTTTCTCTGCACATTTTTTAAAGCAGTTAATGTGATTTAATTTTAATTGAACAACAAAGTTGAATTTAAATTATTTCAAACTATGCATTTATCAGACTTTATCAAACTATGGAGATTTGACAAAGAAAGTATGGTTATGGCTTAACAGGTGCAACCCATCCATCCATCTTCATGTCGGCTTTATTCCCTTTCGGGGTCGCCACAGCGGAATGAACCGCCAACTCACTGGCATATGTTTTACGCAGCGGATGCCCTTCCCTGCCGCAACCCATCGCTGGGAAACATTCACACACACATTCACACTATGGGCAATTGTTCTTATTCAATTCACTTATTCCGCATGTCTTTGGACTTGTGGGGAAACCGGAGCACCCGGAGAAAACCCACGCGATCACGGGGAGAACATGCAAACTCCACACAGAAATGCCACCTGCCCCAGCCGAGCCTAGAACCAGCGACCTTCTTGCTGTGAGACGACCGTGCTACCCACTGCGCCACCGTGACGCCTACAGGTGCAACCATGTTGTTAATATTCAGAACTCACAGAGTGCATTTAAAATCTTGGACACACATATTTGTAGCTGCCCAGTATTTACATTCAGTTCTACCAGTAATTGTACAAAGCTTGCTTTTACAAATAGATCATGCATTTAAGAAATAGAATGTTATTTATGCAAACAGCTTGGAACAATCAAATTAATAATAATTAATAAACTAAAATAATTTAATAAATTTGTGTGTAAACTTAAGAAAAATCTTGCTAAAAAGGGTTGCTGTGATGCAAAACTAGATTTTGATGGGTGACCAGGCATAAATCTATGTATAAATGGTGTGTACTGATGTTAGTTTAGTATAAATACGACAACTATTTCCTGTATAGTAACATTTCTATACAGTTAGTTAGAGTAATACTTATGAACAAATCAGAGCTTGACTAACAGCAAAGTGATCAAAATAACAGGTGAATGATTACAATGTCTTCAGTTGGATGTTTGTCTTGACGTCCCATATGAGAATAACGCGGTGAGTCTGCATTTTATGTGAGTAATTTATAGGTGTATGGTGTATATGTACGAGTTTTCTGTTTGTATTGTTAAGCGAAGTTTGAGTTAAATCCTACACGGCGTCTCTTACAATGAATGAGTCCATTTATATTTACAAAATATTTACACGCACGCACATATCATATGTTTATATTAGCAAATTGACTAATATGAACAATATTGAAAATTATAACTGTGTAATCTAGCATCATTTTACGGACAGTAAACATTTTGGATATTAGTTAAGTTAGCCACATTTACCAGTTATAAACTAAAGCATCAAAGTAATTTTTTTAGAAATATTATATTTATTATATTTTACTCCACACTAATATAAAGGACCACTTAAATTATGTAGTTCTACACAAAGCATTTGTTTAGTGAAACGATAGGAAATTTATTTTACTGCATAAGAGATTTTGGGGGAGTTGACAACTTTATGACAAGTTTTCAAAACTTTTTTTTATTGCGTTACCGATTCAAAAAGGTAAATGTACAACGAATCAACACCGAAGATTTCATTATCAATAGAAATATTGAAAATTGTTTTCATGACCAATTAGGCAAAGGAACCAATGAGTGGCTCATGTCCACAGATTTCTGAATTGAAACGAACTTGGGAATAATGGAACAAGGAAACAGCTCTATCTTGTAATTCAATTTAATTATTGAATTAAACAACATTCGTATGTAATGTATCATTAAGAATTTTAAGTTCAATGTTTATATATTAACAATATTAAATAATAACAATATTTACAGATTTAATTACATAGACGACTCATTTTTGAAAGCCATGTTTTAATTTTTTTTCTGTGTAGATCTCATAATGGAAAGCCAGTGGTTGTTTATCACCAGCAGGGCAGTTGATACGCCTGCAGTGAGCTGTTTAGAAGCTGCTGTATTGTTTGACAGGTTTATCTTTATCTTGAGTGTAATTTTCCACCTCACCTCATTTGATGATCTTATACAGTAAAGTGCTTTCACAACAGCAGGGAGATGAATAACTGGTATTAACTGCATTTTGTGATTCACCTCTGACTGATATCACTTTCTGCCCAGTTTTCAGGATGGTTGCCCCTTGTCTATGAGCTCTATTAAATGGCCATGAGACCAGCATGTTTAAGATCTTGACTGAAATTGGTCTATGCAGCAGTGTGAACTTGGACAAGAACATAAGCGAACAAGAAAATTAATTTAGAAAAACACCAGTTTGACACCAAACTACAAATAAGTAAAAAAGGAGAACAAAATAGAATTAATTAAGTGCAATTTAATGAGCTAGTTATTAATTAATGCTTAATATAGTTTTATTTTTATAGCAAGAGTTTGATATAAATTAAGTAAAAAAATTTGCATTCAATTGCAATTGAAACGATCACCTACCTCCACTGAAGAGTAATAGAGGTTCTCTGGAATTAAACACACATTGTGTTAATTAGCAACTCTCAGATCCTTCATTTTTCAGTTCTCATAGCTCTCTCCAAAAGAATTCTTGCCACACACACGCACACACAGTTGCATTCATTTATTCACTTGTTTGTTAGTTTGTTCATTTATTAATTCATGCACATTTGTTCATTCAAAAGTTTTTATTTCAAACACGATGGTAACTAACAGACAAGCTTGTGTATAATTATTGTGTATAATGTGTATAACATCTACCCCTTGAACTCAAACTTAACTTTTTAGATGGACCCTCATCATTTCATAATATAGATACACATACATACTCACACCTATACCTTTAGAATTTTAATCAGAACAAGGGAAAAGAAAAGACATTTACTACCCAGTTTTTCCTCAAAATTAAATGCAAAGGACAAAGCAATTGTCTTAAATTATGCAACACTTGTTTACAAATGTTTACCCCAAGGGTGCTGTGGCCTTTTTATGAAAGGCTCAACAAAAAAAGACATCTTTACTTCAGCCTGTCTATGTTTTGTGCTTTTCTTTCATTTTATTTACTAATTTTTCTCTCAGCCCCCACCTTTGTTTCATTTACACAAATCCATATCCATTGAGCATGTGTAAATAATAAAACTGATGTGCACAGAGAGCTGTCTAACATCTCTGGAGGCAGAGGATGACAAGAGATCTGCCGAAAGTAATCATACATCATGAAGCGTCTTCAGATTCATTCTCTTTGTTTACTTCTTCTCAGGTGTATGAAAAAAGGGTCTAGGATGAGGTGCTTACTAAACAAGAACTGGAATCAATACCTTGTAAGATTAAAACCACTTTTTGTATTGTTTGATTCAAATTTGATTGCTATTGTGTACTGAGCACAAACTGATAGTGTCTGTGGCTGGGGGAAAGAAGGAAACAAGCAAGGCTGATTAAGGATTGTGCAAAATGAAGAAAAAGAATGTATTGGGTCAACAAGACAAAGTAATCATAAAGCCAGAGCTTGATTTTTAAAGGAGACATTACGAGTTATTTTGTTTTTGATGTGTACTGAAATACCCCCGTACCATGTACCCCGTACATTCTTTGGAATAAAAATGCTGAGGGATGTTGTTTGAAATGTTGCTGCTCTCAGATTCTCACCTTTCATAGCTCTGCTGTGATCAGAATAGTGTTTGTGGTATAATCAGAGTTGACATTAGCTATATCATTTGTGACAGCTGGGCTCACATACTCATCATAGCCATTCTTCCCTGTCACCATCATGATGTCAAAGATGTGATGATGTCATGATGTGATGCGTGATGTAAGTACTTCAGTATTTACATTGCCATTGGCTTTTGAAACATGCAGTCACATTGACAACTTGCTTTTAATAAGTTATAGAATTTGTGCAACACAATAGTTGAATGATAAAATTACTTGGAGGAGTAAAAAAAAAACCTTTGTTTCCTTTATGATGAGAAAGAGCCTTTACATTGTGAGAAAAGTGAAACCTGTTATCACTTGTGGGAGTAGAGACAGTTCATAGTGGTCTTTGTTTCAATCAAGTAAATCATAGATCACAAAATGTAAAAATAGTTTTGTCAGTTTTAAGTGGCTGCTGAGTCAACAGTGCAAAGAAAGTCTGGAACCAAACTTAAACTAGATCTAGAAATGTGTTGTATTCACAGTTTGACTTGACAAAAATGCAAAGAAAACATTCAGGGACTGCTTTTGTGGTATTTATTGCTTGACCGATCCTACACTCTTCAATCAACTGTTTGAAAATGTGAGGAGCAATCATTTCTGCAAAACATGTGAATACTAATTCTAATGGTAAAATTATTTAGTTTATGAAGATGATAAAATATGTTATGTCGTATCAAAATTGTAACCATAATTTGTCTTAAAAATAAACCTAGAGGCATTCTAACTGTCAAGAGTGCTTGTGGTACTAGGGTGATTATTTGAAAGGCAAGGCAAGGCAAGGGAATTTATTTGTATTGCATATTTTCAAATAGATTAGCAACTCTAAGTGTTTTACAGAAGAAGAAAAACAGAGTAGTAAAACAAAGGTAAGTCTCTGAAGTGTTCTGTAGTTTGGACAATCAGAGAGGTTCATGGGCACGAAGTCCTTTGTTCAAAAACAATGTCTCACATGGGGATTTGGGGGCATGCAGCCCCATGAGCTTGTCTTCGGGAAGAGAAGTAGATGAAAGTCAGGATATTGCAGGGATAATGTACAGTAATGTACTAGTACAGACGCAATACCGAACATTACCGAGAGAAAGAGAGAGAGAGAGGTCCCATTTCTGTCCTAACTTTGAAGGGGACATACCTTTTGTGGAGCTGAGGAATTTGTTGATATTACCTCTGCCTGGTTTGTTGACATGGATTTTCAGTAGACAAAGTTTTGACAAGTGCCATCATCCATTTAAATTGGAACTCTTGTGAAATACATGTTACATTTAATAATCATTCATTTTTCAATTCACATCCGCTGGCTGATGCCTCAAGTATTGCAAATGTCCCTTTGGTCACAGGTTATTTTCCTTGTGGGCTAATTGTTCCTGTGTTCCTGTAATAAAAGCAACAAAAGTTATTTAATAGGTTCCAGATTAGTTAGACTTTTGAGCAAACCAATAGAGATCTTATGGCGGTGTAAAGGAAATGTTCTGCAGAAAAAAGGGCTTGTGCCTGAGAGGGGGTTTGTCCCTACATACTGCTCTTTCATCATGTTCTTATTCAGTTATCTGATGGCCCGAATGGATATATGTACATGTGTGAATATTAAGACATGAAGTTTCAATTACCTTTACCCTGGTCTATATAGAAATGCAAAGATAAGAGATGGCAAACTCTTATAGCTGGAATGGCTTTTCTATTAGCTTTCAATAGCAAGGACCTTAAGACATGGTGTGAACTATATTAATGTGGACTGTAAAAACACTGCTATAATTATTGCTTTTTTTCCAAAGTGGGGAACTGCACAATGATTTCCAATTGATTTCTCAATTTGATTTCCAGAAGACCACTAGGATGTGTGTGTGCGTGTGTGTGCGTGTGTGTGTGTGTGTGTGTGTGTGTGTGTGATATAAATTAAAATAAAAAAATGATGTAATACATTGAAACAATTTCGTAAACAGACTTGGTTTGTTGTCGTCTTCTTATAATATAAAGAAAATACAAATAACCTACAAAAAAAAAACTATGTATTGTCCAGCAAAGTAAAATTGATTGCTGATTCGTAATGCAAAATTGATGCCCTTGGTGAGCTTGGCACATGCCATTTCATAGAAAAAAAAAAGATTTAAAACACATTTATGATCAAATGGGTTTACTCTATTGTGTACTGTGTTAATATGAAAGATTGGTAAAACAATAGACAGTGTTCCTTGGCATCCGGTCTGAGGAAGATCCAGACTGCTTGGCAAAGTCTCACAGTGACAGGCAAGCATCTCTGGCAACATATGAAATTTATTCTGGCCAGCATCCGATCTGAAACCAGGAACGAGATGGACATAGTGCTAGTGAGTCATACTCTTAATAATGTAAGAAAACCCTTCACAACATGACAAAGGATTATTTAAAAAATAAATGGACATTTTTATCAAAACACGATTTTTGTTCAAAAAAAGTGATTCTGTAAATGCCAATAACATGTTAAGTTTGGTACAAATTGACTCAAATGACTCAATCTGGGCACAGTTACTTGTAATATGTATATATACTCTTGCAAATTCATGGATGTGAATGATGTTTTGCATGATGTTCTATTGTACATAAATTAAAAGACCACCTATTCAATTTGTTCTGTTTAAAACGATCTAAACCTCACTATATTCCTTTTTTCTTGTTTTAGTTTGATTGATTTCTATAATAAAACACACATGGTAACATTTGTCAGCATATCAAAGGCAACATTTAGGCATAAAAAGAACACATTTAGTTTCCTTTTTTTAATCTCACAATATGTCTGATATTAATTATTAAACCAATACAGACTTTACACCCATTTGAGTCCATTTCAGTTAGTCTAAGAAGAACATTATTGATGTGATTATTTCCTTTTTTAGTTTTTAAATTATTTTTCAGTGTTGTTTGTTTAATACATTTAATTGTGTTTGTGCTGCACTTTTTTCCAGTAAGTTAAAGTTTTGTTTGTTTTTTTCTCATCACTGTCCATCCTGTTATCATCTTCATTTGAAGTTCCCCTTGTTTGGGGTGAGAGAGGTGATCATCTGCCAGTCTTGGGTCACCAAGCAATTCTCTTGGTTAAAGAGGACTTTGACCTCTGCCACTCTGATCTGTCCCCAATCAGCTCAGCTACCAATGCACTCTGGGAATCCATGCTTTAACAACCTTATCTGATCCAGGGCAGTTAATTAAAAGACAGTAAAAACATAGAATAGCTATTTCATACAAAGTATGGAAAATGTTCAACTCTAACTTGAATTACTCATAAATATTTATAAAAGTACAAATTAGGAAAAATCTTAAAAAACAACAACTATAACACAAAGTGCACACACACGCACACACACACACACACGGACGTACGCATGCACGCACGTACGCATGCACGCACGCACACACACACACACACACACACACACACACACACACAAATTTGCTGTAATATCACATCTCCTGCTGCACCTGCTCTGCTGTCGAAACATGAGCGAGAGGAGCATCAACATAATTCAACCATAGGACCCGCTCTTCTCTGAGTAGTGGATGAAGGCTTCACAGAATGCAGATAAATGCAAGCAATTTTTTTGTGTTTTTTACTAAATACTATAGTTATGCTTGAGATTGAAACAACTTGGTTATGTGTCATATGACTGAAAACAGCTCAGCTGAAATAATAGTTTGGCTTCTCTAACTCAACCTTTTTTTTTGAGTAGTTTACTTTTTCTTGACTTTTTGGATTATTTCCCTCTAAGTTATGATAAGAAAGCTAGACGTTGCCCTTGCTGACAATATTGCTATTGCAATATTTTACACGGAGAAAACAATAGCAACCTCATCTATTTAAAAAAAAAGTTTTTGTAGATCAAAAAGTCAAGGGATCCGAGTGTTTGACAAAAAGGCATTGCCATGTTGTGTCTAGCCCCTAACACTTGGACAAATGTGTTTTTTTTTTTTTGGATCACAAAGTTTTGTACTTTTTGGAGAACAATAGAAATCAGGAAAACACTTGGAGGAAACTTGAAAGACATTAAATAGTGTACTTAACTGAAAGATTATAATATGAATACATAACAGAAGCCATTCAAAACATGTAATTAAAAAGCAACTTCTAATTTTACTAGTTAAAAAGCAGACAGATGCGATCCTTAATTAAACATGTTTGTTGTAATTTATGTACATACTGTTTATTTTAACAATAAATTTAAAAGCAAACCTTGAATACCAATTCCATTGAATTGATTGCTTTTCTTCATGAGTTTGTCTTGAGATATACGATGCAATGTAATTGCTTATTTAATCAATTTAACACACTTTGTCTAAAATATCTGATTTTAGGATCAAAGAGATTCTCCTGAACAAGAGATCACCCATTCATGGCGGATGTCCAAGAGGAGGTTTTATTTGAAAAACAAGCAAGAAGTGCTTGATTGATCAGACAGAGTGGGTTATAACAGAGAAGTGGTGTTCACAGAGACCTGTGATGTAGTGTTTCCTTTAAAAGAGGACAAGAGATTAGATCTGAACAGACACACACTGCCATCTGCTTCCACTTCAACTTAAAAGACCTGCATTCAGGTCTAAGTAATGAAGATTACACATATTAGGATATTTATTTTACAATTGATGTTCAGAAAAACAAACAATTTCCTATGTTTTCTTTTCTATGTTTAGCCATAAAATATGGCAAATATAGTTATAATATTATATAATAAAATGTAATCTCTAACATATTAATTTTTGTCTATCAACAAGGATTTTTTTAATTACACATTACAGTTAGATTTAAAATCAACATGATCAAACATGATTAGAATAGACATGTTTAACATTTTTAAAACTCACACTATACAGGTTTCACATAGAAAATAACTTTAAATATTGATGGACTTTTTAGAGATAAATAGTGAAGTTTAGTTCATGGTTGTTTATTTTTATATGTGTATGTTTAATTAATCTCCTCCACAGACCTAATTCTATATTCACCCATCTCTATCTGGCTTGCTTGGGCAGAGGTTGCTGCCTGTGGACAGGTCTTAAAGTGCTCGTTCTTTATTTTGAATGATTAATTCAGGGCTTGTGCTCTGCTCTTGTTTCTCTTCGTTATTGATCCGTGTTTCAACCAAGACAATTAGAAGATCAATACAGCACAGGGGTGTTGGTGATAACAGTTTAGTTATGCTTTGTTTGGACATTAATACAGGTGTTTCCTCATTTTTGGTAATCCATCAAAGACAGTAAAGCTGACTAAAAGAACTGGAAGGTGCAGTAACCGTTCTTATATTTAAATACTGTCAACTAAATAAATGGTAAGCTCCTCTTATATATAGTTCACAGATTTGCTCAACTTTGATTGTTTTATTGACGCTATTATTTGGTCAATTGGTTGGTTGTATGGTCAATTTTTTTACACTAACCATCGTTTGAGGAGCTCTGCTGGACTTAAACTAAGAGACTCGATTAAAGCAGCTGCCGCTACGAGCCACTACAACAAAAGCTAAGCATGAAGTGATGTAACGTTACTGTACACTTATCTTGTATAATTTCACTTTTAAAGTAAAATTAAATTTTAAATTACTGATGCTGGCGTACAAAACCATCTCTGGATCAGCTCCTGTTTACTTCCACAAGCTCATACTACCCTACATGCCCCCCAGAAGCCTGTGCTCAGAGACGGAACAGTGCCTTGTGGTTCTGTATATTGTTTGTATATTGTTGACCAGTTTTGAGTTTTGATACTGATTTAGTTAGGTACCGTTTGACACTGATGGGGATCAAATTCCCATCAAATGTCAACTTTCAGGTTAAATATAATTTAGTTTAAGTCGTATCCTTGTCTTTGTGGTTCTTGCTTTGTGTAATGATACACATTGATAAAAACAGGAAAGAACCAACCTCCCAACTTTCCGCGTTATGTTTAGAGCATGATATTGTCTCTTGGTATGTACATTACTTTCTCTTCCCAGAAAGGGGCGAAGGCCTTTCAATGACAAAACTCTCATGGTAACTATCTAACTACCAAACTTTACACTTGCATTTAGACATGTGCTGTTCACCTGACAACTGTCAAACAGACTAATCCATCAGATTGAAAAGCATTATTTGTTCAGCCACAAAACAGGTCTCTACTAGCCCAAAGTCCAATGGTGGAGTGATTTTTTGTACTGTTTCCAGCAGATTGTCACTGCACTTGGAAATGCCTAGCTTTGATGTAGGTTCATGCTATTTGATGTATACCTGTATGCAATATAAAGCAATTCTGAAGGCCACAAGATGATTAGTGGTTTATAACAATTGACTCTCCTGAAAGTTGGCAACAGTTTACAATACCACTAATAATGAGTTGACTGTAGAATATTTAATAAAGGAAATTCTCCAGAGGAGACGTAGAAAAATGACACCCCATCACAGTACCATACTACAAATTAGTGAGCTCCTGAGAGAAACCTGTTCTTTTACAAATTCTGCCTGCAGCTATTGATAGATGTAAGTATTTTAAAGCTACTATCATACAGATGATACGAGGACTCACGTGAGCAAGTGGTTGGTAGGAAATGCAGTTCTCCCTCAGGCTGAGGACAGTCCATCTTCTCTTTCTAAAGTTATACCCCTTGAGTCTTCCTGTTCAAGAGAGGCCATCTGAAGGAACAATTGGCATCTTGAAAAAAGTGTTTGAGGTGAGAAAATGGGAAACAAGATTTGTGGCCACTCAAACACCCATGTGACTGATTATTTCGACAAGTTGGCGAGTTATTTGTGTCAGTTTGTCAAGTGGTCTTGATGGTTTCTTTCACTCTGTACTACTAGAGCTGAACCTGTTAGGATAAAACATTCTTGTCTCGGCTCTTAAAGATTGATTGATGTGTAACATTGTTTAATGTCTATTACCAGACAATGAATTATTTGCAAGTTCATATTTTTTGTTTTCAAACTTAAAAGGAGCTGGTAAAAAAAAATAGAAAACCTTTAAACAGTAGATGAATTAAGCAACATTTGAAGGAATTCGTCTTGAAAAAGTATACAAAATCGTGTTTTAAAGACGTACTCACTCTAGTCCAAGCCTTGAAAACGTGAAGGCTTTCATGTGATTATGTTTGAGTATGGCTCATTCGGCTCAGGCATGGACCACTGTCAACAAAGCAAACCAATACAAATTTGAATCAAAAAAGAAAACATTTTCATGGGTGGGATTCAAACTTTAACCCAAGGGGAAACTGATTTTTCTAGTCCTGCGCACTACCCACTACAACATTGTGTAGTTTTTATTAACACTTGCATTTAATCTAAATACACATTTACAGCTCATCACATTAGCAAATGTTGAGCATGTTTAGCCAATGTTGAGAATGTTTACTAACTCAACACAGACTTGGTTAAGAGAGAAAATTTTGATTTAACTAAATAAGAACTGCAACGCCCAATTGAAAAATAATAAAATAAAAGCTGGCAGGTATTTGAGATATAATGGCACCTGTTCAATCAGCCGACTCCTAGAATAAAACATGAGTTTTAAAATGCAAATAAAGGCCTGTGAATCATGAAAACAGACCAATTCCTTAATATAAGCAGTGTATTTTTTAGTGTATTTTTAAAGACAATTTCTTTACAGGGAAGGGCAAAGCAAAAACTAACAAATAAACACATTTCTTTCATTAAACAGTATTAACTGCAAACATTTGGAAGACTGCAGAATTACCGTGTTCCTCAGAAGCTTGGATGTGTGTTAGCACTACTCAAAAACTTATCCACAAATAAAAAAAACAGCAGTTTATGTTCTGTACTTCAAAACAGACTTCAAACTGATGTAAGGGTGCAAAAATTCCAATGTGAGTGCAGTCCAGCAAGGGAGTGGGCGGTTCGAGCTCCATTCAAGTGGGTATGTTTCATTTTAATGGTGCCCTGACACTCAGACCACACTAGTCTACACCGTAAATGTCAGGGCATCATTAAAATGATACATACCCATTAAATGGTGATGTTCCCATTGTTGAAAGACCTAGAATTGAGGGAAAACCTTCCAAACATGACTGCATTAATGACCTGATTTATTTAAGAGAGAACCAAAATAACTTCAAAGAGCTTTTGAAGCAAAAACAAAAAAATAAAATTCTAACAGTAAACTTAATCAAATGAATCTAAAATTACATTGAAATATAGCCCTCTTTATAGCTTTACAGATAAATAAACGGCTTTTTTCAAATTTTTAATGAATTTTTTCCCAAAAGATCTGAAGTTAAACCCAATGAATTACATACAAGCTAATTTTCCTTTGCATCTGGCTTACTGGTGCTTGATTGCCTTGTGAGTGCTGGTAATTGCCAATTAGGGGAGACCTGCTACACCAATCACATCAGAGAGAAAACGACTCTTAACTCACAAACAAAAGCTCATAGCTAGGACTATAAAAACAGAGACTGATCGACAATGCAGATCACATTTGACAATTCAGTCTGAAGATACAATATGACAAAATGTGCTGCACCTGCTGCCCAAAGAGCATGATAACTTTGCATGGATTACTTCTACGTTATGATTTTCAAGTCAGATTATGGAGAACCCTACATATTAATTTATTAAGTTAAAGAACATCTTAATAGAACACTACAGAATGTTTTTAACATGACCATAAATGAGTTAACAAAATGTCAACCCCAAACAAAATTATACACAAAAATAACAAACATAACAGTATAAATGAGAAAACAAAACATTAAAAACCATGTATTTACAATTTAAGTACATAAATGAAAGAATTGCACCTAATTACAAAGTAATTAAAAAACTAAATGAAAATAAACATACCTAAAATGATAGAGCAAACATACAGAATATGCTTTTAAAAATTAAAGGAACATTGTAACAATTTCTAAAACTTTATAATATTAATTTGGAGATTGGATATAATTGTCTTTCTGTCAAAGTCAAAACTCAATAACCAACAGCTCAGGAAATCCCTTAAACGATAAAGGTTGTCAATAACAGATTGATTTGCTTGCTTTCTAACTAATAAGCTTAGATACACATTCGATTCAGGAGAACAAGCCACATTACTCTTTAAAATGAAGACTAATTGATTGAGTCAAATAAAACATGGAAGTCATGTCAAATTGTAAAGGCACGGGTTTGCTAATTTCCCTGAGTACAAAAAACAGTTGGCTTTCCTTGCATGACAAGCATGCTCACATTCTGTAATAACCTATAGTTATTTTTTGCATAACAAAATCATCCATTATACTAATATGCAAACCTGAAAGCTATCGCAGCTGTGCCTGTCTGCTTTATAATCAAATACATGTACATCTGTTAAAAACAAAACAAAAGTGATCATGCTATTGCTCTAAAAGCAGCTTTAACATCAGCAGAACTCTCCACTCCACTCCTCTTTTTTTTAATGAGCAGTTGTACAAAAACAGTAATTTGCTGAATAACATGCTTACACAACCATCTCTTCTGGTTGTGTCTCCTTCCAATATTGCATTTCATAGCCCATGGGTTGCTTTGATGCCCTGGCAAGCCACAAACATGTATATCTCTCAGAAGAAAATGTATCCAAGAGAGTTACGCTGTTTTTCTTTGACACTCGTTCAGCTCACATGGGACTGAAGCTTTGGTGGAAGAGATCTGTTCATGTGGGAGGTTAGAAATATGATAAAACCAGAGATCATGAGAGCTGCCAGACATGTTTCAAAATTTGCTGATATATATTTAATAACATTAATAAACTGCAGACTTTGAGCATAATGACCCAGAAAGAGGCCAAACGAAGGACGTGCATGAGCGAGAGAGGGGGGGGGGGGGGTAGAGAGAGAAAGGAAAAGAGGGAAAGTGTATAAGACAATAGAAGGCTTTGAAAAGTGAAGGGGAGAGTGTGATGGAGCATGTTTGTGTACTCTGAGAATGAATGGATGAGTGAGTGCGCTTGCAGAGCGTGAATGAAGGCAGTAAGTATAAGGGAAAGTGACAGTGCTGGCTTCATACAGGGCACATTTTAATAGCAACTTCAAGAAAAAAGATGAATATTACATGAGCACACAAATTCACACAAAGAAAGCCATGGCTTGAAATTCAGTTTCATCCCAGTTCATTTCATTAAACAAATCCTTTTGTGATATGTGCAAAGTTAAGGATATGATGTGTTGACGACCTACTGCTAAATGAGGATGTCATACTTCTGAGAACTAAATTATTTTCTGAACTCCCATATATAATGCAATAATTTTCTAGGCATTTCAAAGTTGCCTATATATTTAGCATACTAATAAAAACCCACTAATTAATAAGTGAATCATAAAAACAGCCAACTATCATGTCTTCTCAGTCACAGCCTTAGGCAATCTGGAAATATCTTGCAGAATGACTTGTTTTTTTCCGTAAAGATGAGTAGTCCTCTGAACTGGGTGAAGTAGACTCTTTGGACCTTTTCAGACTGGCATCTGTATGCCGTTTTCAAAAACACTTGGCTCTTGTAACAGTTTATTTTTGCAAGTCTGAAGTCTGAAAATTCCTTCCACAGGAGAAGTCTTGGAATCCAGCAGAGAGACATGTGGCTCAAAAACACAAAAAAAAATGGTGGGGAAAGGACATTTTCATCTTCCGAACTGCACAGTAAATGTGCTAATATGAAGGCTGTGGTAAGAAAATCTGCAAAACAACATCCATGCCTTTTAGCACATTTTAGTGGCGAAATATTGCAACATCCGAAGCACTTGTCCCAAATCAAAATCCAAAAATTATTTTCCAAAGGAAGCAAGAACAGTGCTTCCTAAAAGTAGAATACTGATGTTTAGCACATTTTTTACTTTGTGGTTGAACCTTTAATAGAACACTTGCAGTAACAATAAATTATAGAGATTAATTAATAATATTATTAATTGAGACTATATTGCTCACTTGACTTTCAAATTGTGTAGACAGTAAATATTCATTTCTGGGTTGTTTTCAGAGTGCCATAAAATAATTAGTTTTCTAGAGCACAGATGGCAAGCACAGGGCACACAAACAAACAGTCACTGTTGAAGTTTTTTGCAGTCTCTTGCAAAGAACAATTAACACTTGCTGTAAATTGTAGTTCTTGTTCCAAAGCTACAGATATAAATTCTCCAAAACATTCTTTGATATTGAAACGAAATACCCACTAATCCAACAGACCAATTCAAAAACCCTCTTAAGAAATGGTAGTTCCCCAAAATAAACACATAAAAATGCCCTAATTTCATTTAGCATCAACTAAACAAGATAAATTCCTCAAAATGATCAATCATAAGTTTAGTGTAACACTTTTTCCATGCAGCCTTTAGTAATTTATTACATAGAAGCAGTTCTATAACTTAAAGCTGTGTGTAACTAAGTCAATCTGTCTTAGAAGCAAGATGGATGTAAATTACACACGTTAGCATGTGATGTTGGACGCGTAAACTATTTTTCAGCAACACATCTGCAAGCCTGATTATGTTCTCAGAGCATTCAGGCTCTGAACTTATTCATTACAATCCCATGTAAGTGTGCAACTGTAGATAACTAACCAAAACAGAAAAAATCTTACTGTGCAAAAGAGAGAAAAAAAAAAACAGGGCAGCCACTGTAAGTGAGAATGTCACGATGTGAAAATGAACGTGTGGACATTTATTATTTACGGCCTAATTATAAGCAGGGTTGCACTGGCAGCCTTGCTATTGTGACTTTCATTAGGTTAGGTTGTCAAACACTCTATGCCAAGGATTGTCACACTGCCCCACTAAATCAAAACTGTGAGTATATGATTTGGGTGAAAAGCATAAACACATTGGTCGAATAATGAGTTAAGGACTCAAATTATTGTGAACCCCTGCTTCACACCAAAACGGGACAAACATACTTTTGGGTTAAAAGACTAAACAAGAAACAGGTTCAGAATGGAATGAGTTGAGGCTACAACTGTTCAGTCAGAAAAATCCATGTTCAGAGTGAACTGAAAGTATTTCTAAAATCTGAAAATAATGCATTGATTTGCAGTCAAATTGGAGACCATTCATGTGTCTTTAACAAACACAATGTTAATAAATATGCAAGGAAAAACAATACACAAGTTATCTGATCTAAATTGGAGATTGATGGAATCAAGTTCAGCAAATGCATGACAAAAGTATCACAATTGATTAAACAAACCATTTTTTAATGAATAAACTCAATGAAGCAAAGGGGTTCCAGAGTCTTTGCATATAAGCATCATCACATGCATATATTGTGCATATACCTGTTTTATTTATGTCTCAAGTTAAAGATTTTCTCAAAAATGTTGACCATTATTGTGTGGCTTGTGCACACCATTGTACTCTTGATATTAAGATTTTTTTGTTGAATATTTCTGCATATAATTAGTCTTTTACGTGCAATGAGCAAAAGAATTTTGCCTAATAAAAACATGGATTATTGAAGTATCAGCTTGTTGGTTTTGTGGTTAATAACAGTTAATAAGTGCAAAACAGCTTGGACATATATTACTATCACAAAAAAAGAGAATAGCATTGATATATATATATTTTTTTTACTGTGACTTCTGCCAATACAAACTCATTTGTTGACGGCACAAGTCTGTAGTATATACTGTATATAAAGTCACCTGCCAATTTATTATGTATACCTGTCCAACTGCTTGTTAAAGCAAGTTACATACATCATCAGATCACGTCAGCTAATAACACTTCCCTCTTTTACATTGTCCTTTCTCCATATTAAAGGTCCTTGCACATCAGTGCCAAGTTGTGCTCTATGTGTGTCTGTCACACACCATCATCAAGTAACCCGCTATAAAAGGACTACAGATCCCTACAGCCATTGTCACTCATTGACATCATACCCGTGTAACTTGCAGTACTGACAGCATCAACTCTTCTGTGAGTCCTGGACTCCAGGCTAGTGATTATCTTCTCTTTGGAGAAACTTCTGTATACTGTACCTTGGCTCACTCTATTACCTGTGAAGCCTTTCTGTTACCTGTGGAGACTAAAACATGCAAGAAATGTCTGAATAGTTTAATTTACATAAAACAACACCTTTAAAGAAGCTACTGAGAAATTAAGTTAAACTAGTTGCATCAGTAAAAGTGGCAACACTACTGCCCAACACTGCTTATCGTAGCCACAAAGCTGATCTATTGGTCTGCCATGTACAATGTTTGTTAACAAGATGCATGTTGATTAGTCAGATGTGTTGCCGTCTCTTGTGATGAGCTGGAAAAGTCAACCGAGGAGCAAACAAAAATTTTAAATAAATAACGACACATGTTTGTTCCACAAAAATATGTAATTAGGAATGAAAAGTTTGTGAATGCATTGCATTTTAAAACAATGCTTCATTTTAATGTTAATTTATTCCAGTTGTTGTTTAGCTAAATTAAATGAAGATACATATATTTATCTTTAATATGTTTTCCTTAGCTACAGACCACTGGCTTTTCTTTCAGTGTCATTCATTCACAAATTTGTGACACACAAAGTAACCAGAAACTTTGGAATAATAATAACAGAAATCCTATCATTATTCTGTCTTGTGATCAGTTGCTCAAATCACTCAATTATATTAAATACACATCATATATTTTATGACATTGGAATCCCTGAAAAAAGAAACTGAAACATCATCTGGGTTTGGATCGTTTTTGAAAATATAAATCCTAATCACCAGGTCTCCTTTTACTTAATTGTCATGGGCAACTTTAATTACTGACTAAGTATTAAATGACTTGATCATTATTGGAACCAGGGTAAGTGGTGTAGTCAAAGTAACATAAAAGCCAGTCCATAGACGATCTCTGATTTTCAATATTGGATTGACAGAACCTTCCATTAGGTCTGGGGAAGTAAAATTAACGAAACATCGACATAAAATAAAATTTTTGTATATACATTTTGATTGATCTTTTTAAATCCTATTAAAACAACTTGTCTTGATTTTTTCATGGGTTTGTATCAACAATAGATAATTAAAAAAAAATCCATTTGGAAAGGTTATCTGTGGACGCAGTTACAAGTTTACTTCTTGCCAGTCTTTTATCATCCATCACAGTGAAAAAAATTATGGGTAAAAAGAAAACATATTCACAGAGTTGGAAAGACCAAAACCTATCTTGCACTGTGCTGTTCTATGGTCATCGAGGAAGTTGCCTGGAAAGCCTGTTAGTTACATTATACAGCCTCAACAGATCTTAAACAAGTTTGCACAAAGGATAAAAGGTTTAACACACATGTTTTATGTTGAAAAACCTAATCATTAAATATACTCAGCAGGATAAAATACCTTTTGAACCTAGAATAAAGTGTTCAGTCAATTACAGTGATATCTTGAAATACGAATGCTTCACGTTACGGAAATTTGAAGATACGAAAGGCTATGCAAAGAATATTTTGCTTCATGATACAAAAAAATACAATGTGCGAAATACACGCATGAGAAATACATCTGGGTGGAAAACAACACTGGGTGACTCCATTCAACCGGCCACCAAATTTTCCGCTGTCCTATTGGTCTGTTCCAGCACTGATGCTGCATGTTCGTTGCGTAGTATCCTGCTCTCCTATTGGTCTCCTGACACCCCATGACGTCTTCGTGGAAGAGTTCTCCCTGTCTTCATGCACGCTTTCATTTTTGTTTTAGTGTCTTAAATTTGTGAATATTTTCGTGTTGCTTTTTGGCAAAGTGTATTTTTATTGCCATGACTCTCCTCCGCCACCATCTGCTCATCCCCTTACTACTTCCTCCACATCACATCACTAGAAGGGTAAGGGTTATTATTGTTCATTTATTTTATTTTGTTTTCATTGTTTTATTATATACACGACATTTTTAATAGGGTGTAATCACATAAATGAATGGTAATTATAGTCTGTTCAAAACTAGAAGGCAGAATGGGTAGTGCACTGCTACCTCAATATGTTCTTAATACATTGGTATTTTTTGATTGCTCTCAAGATATTTAGCTCAAATTTGGTTGCAACTTGAAAAAAATAGAAACAAAAGAGATGGATCAATACAAAAATAACAGAAAAACAAACAAACAGACCAACCAACAAATGTGAATGTAACAAAAACTCTTTCCTTTCTATCTGAAAGAGACATAAAAATATGCTCAAACAAGAAAGGTTGGCTTCTGTACTAATGAGGGCATGACTTCCTTCTCAGCTAATGAAAAGATAAATTCTATATTTTTGATCACCTTTATTCTGCACCACCTTCAATTTTTGTACCAAAGTTCATATACTAAACTTAGTATATATTCATTAACCTATTTTTAGATTTGCAGCTTAATCAAACTCAACCCCAGTGAGATAGTCAGTGAGAAAAGCTAGAAACTGTTATGGAACTGAAAAGATAAATAGATTAAAGAGATGTGAAGCACCTGTAAGTGCAGCATCTCTTTCTTCATTTGTTAATGGAAGAAAATCAGGTATGCATCCACTTTTAGCCAGTACCACATGCATATGAATCATTATTTAAATTAAAAACAGACTTGTTTATTTCATCAATGAAAGGTGCCACTTGTAAACCGAAAAAGCCTGCAGGTACATTGTGTTGCTAATGAATATTGATTTAATACTAAATAAATAGTGGGTTTCATTAAAAGCGAACAGCGAGTGAAACCATACACATTAAAATAAAAGGAATCATTGTAATTTGTATTAGCAGATTCGCAACACTCTTGATCTAATTAGGTGAGAGCTGATGGGGTTGCGTCAGGTCTGTGTTCATTCCATGCTTTTGACAGATGGAGACGACTCTGCTCTCTCAAGAACTTAGCTGAATGCAGACACACACACACACAATTTCTTCTCACTCAATTAGTGGCCTCTTTCCATGCTAAACAAAGGCCTTTGCCAGAGGACACAACATTTTTTTTTTCAAGAGACAGCCAGACTAAGCAGATGGAGGGACACTAACATGCTATTAACACATGGTTTGGATGGATGGCAAACACCAATGCAGGTTGAAACTGTAGTTGTGCTGCCTTTTGCCAGGCACCAATTACGTTTTATATTTTCCATGTTATCAATAAGTGTAGTTTTGTTAATGCAAATCAGGGAGGAGAGATCTTACAATTACATAACAATCAACAGGTGAGTCTAATCCATCTTATCCTCTCCCTACAATATAAATAATAGCCACTCCACTTCCACGATTAAATAAAGAAATTCCTCTTTCATGGACGGCTCGACCCAGTATGCATACTCATAAAATTCTCTTGCAATTTCTGAGCTAATTTTATGCAAACAAACTTGTGAAATATGCATTTAGTTGATTGGAAACCACTTTTACCCAGTAGTCAATGGCTAATATAGTGTCAGAGTTTCCATTGAACTAAACTAAACTAAACTTAATGTATGCTATTTTAATCAAACTCAACCGCTGTGAGACAGTCAGTGTGAATGTGATATGATAGAATTTAACAGTACTAGAAACTGCTTTAGAAAGATCCAGATGAAATATGATCAAAAACAGCTCTTAAAAGCATTAAAGATCATCAAATCTTCAGATATGAAATTACTTGAGACAGTCCAAATGACAAAAAACAAACAAATATGATTCAAGAGTATCTACGATATGACGAACAGAATATTTTTGTATTGTTGTTGTTTTTATAAAGGTTTGAAATGTTCTTAAATGTTTAGTTTTGAGAAGAAATAAAGACTCAATATGAAAACTGCTGAAAATGCACATTGCATCTAATAGTAGAATAGGGGAAATTGTAATAGGATTGGTTTATAGTGACATTGAGTTATAATAACTTTGAACAAGACTCCATATAGTAAATAGCTTTTTAATTTCACATTTATTTCAGCATAACTGTTTTAAATGTCTCATTCCGTCATTACAAATCATACCTTTTTATGTCCTAATATCTTTTAAATAATCAAAATGCATAATGTAGTTTTCACATGTGTACACCACTTAGTGAATTATGGAACTTTTTATTCTGCCACTTCAATTTGTAGAAAATATTGTCTATTCACTCACTTTACAAGATAAAACAAAAATGTACTACCTGTTTTTGAGAAAATGTGTTCATTTTTTTTTCTTTTCCCTTCCCCATGGTTTATATTGGCTTTATGAGTACATGATTGTGTCTGATATAGAACGATTGAAGGGTCTTTGGAATCAACAGGAGGTCCCCATGTGTGGTAAAGGTCTTTGTAAACACAAGTACTATTCACAGCTACCTTATGCAGCTTTTACAAGCTGCAGCATGTCTGGCTTGATGAAGGCACTGATGTCTGGTATCCTTTATGGCTCCGATAAGAGCTCTTTGACTGACACTGGGTATTAAACTGCCACCTGTATTGAACATTACAGAGATAAGAAGTGGATGTGAGTCTGGATCTTTGTGTGAATTGGCAAGCTTCATTAAGGTTCAGCTCAAAGGGGTTGGAGTTTGTCACATTCACTGAAACTCTGTGTTGCCATTCCAAATAAATACAGTTCCACACTTGCTTGATTTCAAGGAATTGACACTTTTAATCTAGAGAGTTTAATGCTCTCTCTCTCTTTTTTAATGAGGAGATCATTGTGTCTTTATTGAGACAGTCATTGACTTTATCAGTAACCAATCAGGAAAGCAGCCTTCAAGAAGAAACTGAAAACTCTTCTTTTCAGGGAACACTTACTATGAAAACACTTACTCTTTTTTTCCTTTCTGCTATGTTTGCGCGATCATCTGATACAACTTCTATCAGCGAACTGAGATAGCTGTGGTCCGGTGGATAAGGAGATTGCCTTGTGATCTGGGTGTGTGTTCACGGTTTGTGAACACTGGATGGGTTAAATGCAGAGCACAAATTCCAGATATGGGTCACTCCATGTCTGGCGGACTGGTCACTTTCACTAGATTTTGACTGTGTAACAAATTGCATATTGTCTCTCCCCTACTGGCACTTTGGACAAAAGCATCTGCTAAATGCTTAAATGTAAATGTAATTCTGTGAGGTCATTTCATAGACAGAGATTTGAGATTCTCCAAACTCATCTTTAAAGCAAGTAAATCAAAGAGAAATGAAAGAGCACAATCATTTGTTTTAAACCATCATACGTCTTGTGAAAAATATGTAAACATTTTATGGTTTAGCTACTCAATTCGGTCACATTTTAGAACAGATACAAGACAACAGTTTTTCACATTTTGTTAACATAATGCAGAGGTGGGGCTTTTGAAAAAAATATTTTAAATGTTTTTTTATTGTGAGTAAATAGTTTTCTCCATCTCCATCCAATGTTCTGAAACGACGACGCCCTCACCATTTGCCACCAATTCTGACAATGTGATAAGAAAACAAAAATGTTACATATTATTGTAAGAGATAAGAGATACAATAAGAGATTATGTATTTGTACACAAAAAAGCTTCTCTCTACATGTGGGCAGACTTCATTGAGCCAATTAAAAATTAAGTATAGCAATTCATTTTATTAAATACTTTTTTTTTCAAAGCGTTTGATCATGAAATCTACCTTTGATAATTCATTGCAACATGACATCCGTTCCATAGCCTTTTGATTTACTATTCATTTCAATTCCGAATCCAGGATGCTCACTCGAAGTGTTTTATTGTACATACTGGCTCATTAAAAAAAACTTATTGTCTGATTAATATTTACTGTGGGTATTACAGCTATCTCTTTCTTTTTTAAAGCACAAAATAAACAGAAATAGTCATCCGTGGAAATGTTTCAGATGCACTATGCTGAACTTCTTTTCAGCCCTGAAAGTTTCTCTAAGGTCACTTTTACCCATTTTGCCGTTCCATTAAGCTGAATAGCTGAGAACATCAGGAACCAATTCACTAAAAGATTTACTTACATTTTTGCAGAGAAAGGTCAAGAACAGTGAATTTCAATAACACACAGAGTCATCTTTATCAGTATTTCTGCTTATCTGGGTTCTACTGAGAGCCACTAAGCTTTAAGGCCAGCAGGAAATGTTTTTCCCATTTTGTGAGTGCAGGCTGGCACCAGTTGACTACTGTAAGCACTGAACTAACCCTCAAAGCATCATACTCAGCTCGCCTCAATCTCTGTCACAAAAATCCCTTTCTGTATGTGCTCCCAACATAATGTTTATTGATGTGAATTTAGTCTTAAGAGAAACAGGTCTGACTGGAGCCCATTGCTCCTGCTTCCAGGTGTTTCAGATCGATAAAAACCTGCTGTTTTTCAGCGAACCGGAGGAAAGCATTCACAGGTGATTTGGACTTCCTTTGGCGTTCTGTTCGTACAGCCGTACGGTCTGGGAAAGCTCACATGCTCTGTGGAAATTGACATGATGCAGAATTCCCCTCTGGCTCTCTTCACATTGCATTGTTTCAGCCGTGTGATGGGATTTGGTTTCAAGCTCTTCTCCTCTCCATGCTCCAGTTCACTCCTGTTCCTGATTCCCTTACGCTTGCTGCTGCCTCTTCTCCATCTGTTTCTCCTCTCCTAATGGACCAGTAATGAAGCACCTCTACGTTACCCTTGCTTTTTATATTTATGCTGATCCCTAGCCACCAGTTCACTCATGGAAATGATTCATGGATCTTCTGCATTCCACTTAACATTACTGTATTTTATGGTCATAGTATGTATAATAGTAGTTAGTAAAAGTAAAGTAGTAACAGTTAATATGTAAAATATTGTGGATAAAGAATTGGCACCCAGAATAGGGTTGGACAATAATTCTGTATAGACATTTACCATCTATACATTTTCTCAATGTATATTTTCTCGAAATAGAGTGTTCTATAGAGAGTTTGATAACGTACCAGAATAACGTATAACGGAACTTCTTATTTTCAACAAGCTATATTTTGTCCATTTGTCATCTTTACATGCCTGTGGTGGTTCCTGCTACATGTCGTATGCATATGGAAGACCAATCAGAAGGCATCAATGAATTACGGTTCAATGTATGAATCTTAACAAATATCATTTACTTTTATCTGTATAATAATGTAAATTAATAAATAGCTAGTCAATGTCTAATATTTGTGCTATTTTCACAGGTTATGAACACCTTTTTATAACAAAATATCTGATTAATTTTTTTATCAAATTCATTATTTATTTATTTGTCTTCAAATATTTGTATTGTAATAATTTTGATTATACACCAAGATGTTTACTTTGTTTTGTTAAAAAACACATGAAACCTCAGTTAACTATCAGGTGTGTAAATTATCATTCAAGAGGAAAATATTGTGACAATATTGTGATTTACTAATTAATATCGACTGATATGAAAAAAAATATTGTGAATATTTTTTGTCCATGTTGCCTAACCCTAACTCTGATATTACACAATTATTCCTGAAATCTTGTCACAAAACATCAAATATTGAATAGACAAAGCTCGCAAAAAAGAAAGAATTTCAGCAGATTGTCATCGTTCTGGTAAGACTATAATTGTTTCCTAAGTCTTAACTGCTAACCATAAACAAAAATGTCCCTACATGCATCATTATATCAGGCTGAACAATTACCACTGTAGGAGTGGTAGTGTGCTTACACAACTGTTTCTTCCACCTTTTGACATCTAACACAGACTCACAGTTAGAGTATCACATATAATGACAGCTCTGCGTGACCTACAGCCGCCTGACTGTCACAGAAGCAGAGCACATCTCTCTTTGAGACGTAGATCAGAAAGATGCCTCAAGGGTACACACTTGCTGATTTTGCACTGTTTGTTCATATCATTCTCATACTTGAACCCACAACCTCCTGTATGCTAAAGGTCATTCTCTGTATGAGAAACACTTGATGAAAGACTTCAGGGGACCACTGAAGAAACAGTTAATCGGTGAGATGAATTTCACTTTAGACACTCTTGATGGAAGGTGTACAGTAAAAGATATCTTACTAAATGCAGAGACAGACTGCTAGGAAAAAACATTAATGAAAGGAACTAAATGCCTCCATGCTTTAGTTGCAAACAACTATTTATTCATATTCCAATAAACATTCAACAATTTCATTCGCTTTTTGTTGCATGAATAATCTTACTGATATGTAACCCCCCCCAACGAAAACATCATCTTGAACTTACACTGTACATGTAAAAACAGCTTATTTAGGCTTATGTAGGCTATTATATTTTACATAACAATCAGGTTTGAGTGAATTTGTATTTAAAAGTCAATATGGCTATATTAGTCCTTTGTACTTTTATGTCATTCATTTTAATATTAATAGCCATATTGAGAAACTTACTGAATACAGGTATTTTATAAAAGTTATATTACTTTAATGAATACATCATTAAATCAGAAAGACTTCAGACTCTCCTGATACTACTTCATTGCAGGCATTTTCTTATGTTTCAACTGGTTGTGACACCTTTTTAAAATACATGATTGTGGGATGGATGCAGGACTAGATTTAACCTCCAAAAACTTGCATGCTCCAGCAATCTCTTCACCTGGATTTCACCCAACTCTTCTTACTGAGATTCATTCAAATATCAGGAATTCTTAAAGTACAGTTTACCTTTAGAAAGAAACAAAGCATCTTGTCCTAGAAAAGATATGTTTTGACTTCTAATCTTGCTTAAACATCCACAAATTTAACTGAAGTAATGTGTTTCAGCTGTAATTTGTTTTGGGTAGGTTAGCTCACACATAAAAGTCACATTCTAATAATTTGAGATACAGATACCTGCTTATTGACTCACTATAATTGATTGGTATTCATCTGTAAATATGTTAATTGGTATTATTAAATGCTTGGCCTTAATTGAAAAGTAACACAAGTATTAAAACAGGTAATGGACATTTTAAATCATAGGAGTAGTTTCATTCTCTATGCTCGTTGACTTATGAAAATTAACCTTTTAGCTTTAACTTTAATTTTTCCCCAAATATTTTATTTAATCAGCTACAGTATGTAATTCCTTTATATCAAGTTTAAAAGGTACAAGCTGTATTATTCCCTTTGTACATGATGTGATGTTAATTTTAAGGCTCTCCTGAATTTGTCAGTTAAGTTTCAGTTCAAATAATAAAATGTTCAGTTTTTCCCCCTCAAACCATTTCCTTAATTAAAAAACAACAAAATAAAATATTTGATATTAATATTAGCTTCAGCAGGAACATTTGATGACAACAGTTTTTTTCCCCATAACACCAACGTTATATGTACAAGAAGTCGGAATGTTGCATACGATCCAAATTTTTGCAACAGTCTTTAAGCTAATTCTACATTGTAGAACAGCATTTTTGGAATATGTACATAGACTCTTTGCTTTCAAAAACAAAACTCAAACAATTTTTCCTCAGCTGCTCATTCATTCTGTAGACATTGTAGGGAAGATGTCTTGTATTGGGAAAAACATCTGAAATAGAGCAATGTCGGTGGTTGCTGGGGTGTATTGCTCCAACTTGTGCACAAACAATGACAGACGATTCTTGAAATGGGAAACAAGACTGGTGGGAGGTTCATGGTAATTACACTACAATATTGACTAGTTGCATCTTTGTTTTTATTGTTCTTGATTTCCAGTTTTGAACTTTATCTATTGTACTGATGAAAATTCTGGGATTTTATAACATGCTGATCTACAATACATTTATTGATTTTTTAATCTTCTTTCATTGTGATTTCATTCGATACCTTTTCAAATGTAAACCTGACAACTCTGAAACACTTTAGAACTCTGAAAGTGTAAAATCAACCATTACTCCTCCTGCATTCAGAGGAAAGTACATCATAAACAGAATTCCTGCTCCAGGAAACACCAGGACCTAAGGCACAATAGCCAGTCAGGAACACAGCGAACTGTGCATTGATTTTAATCAGTGATGTCATAGAATCAATGGAATCTTATAAGCCTCAGGTGCAAAGTGGTAATGAGTCATGGTCTCTTGAGAGCTAGGTTCTATTGGGCAGGATACAAGCAAGACATCTTGCTGCTTTTTTATTTTCAGTGAGAGTAAAAATGCCCCCCTGATAACTTAGTAATTGTGAAGACTATGATGTTGGTATTTCAAAAGGCATGTACCATTCTGACCGGTTTACCAAAGCAGAACATCTTGCCCACCCAAAGGGAAATGATTTCAAGCTCCAATGCTGCCAACCGAAAAATATTTGATGAGGTAACTTCACATAGCATCTGCTCCCACTGCATTGTGTATGAATAAAAACCACTGCTTAAACAGGAAATTAAAACTATGAAATCATATTTTAAAGACAGTTGTGCTATAAACACATTCTTGCGTCTTTGGAATCTTGACTATGTCTCAATAAAAATATAATATATTTCAGCCACTGTAGCATCTAATTTATTTAAGTTTTGTATTTAAGTTTTTGTGAATTAAGGATTCTTTTTTTTTTCTGCCAGTTATGACCGCTGGCATGGTTGTATACATGTTTTACTGCTTTTGGTGGCAAAAAAACACACCATTTGTTAAAAACAATAAAAATCAGTTTCTCTAACTGCCCCTAAACCTAAATGAATATGTTTAGGGTGTTATAGTCTAACATGGAAATTGTCCAATTGAAACAAAAACGGAATCATCCACCAATGTCATTTAATGAGATTGCTTACTCGTATTCTAATCTCAAAATATCTGCATCTAATTCTAACTTTATTCAATAGCGGCCATATTGGTTTCCCTTATAAGGACTATATCTCACAGAACTGATCTCGCAGTACTCTGTTTTATTTTGTTTTGTTTCCCAGATTTTCTACTCTTTCAGATCATCTCTCACCAAAACCTGTTCAACTACTCGCACTTCATCATACTCAACTATGGTCTCATCTTTTGTCACACTCTTCGCTGCTTTCTTCATCTTCATCGATCTACAGTCTGGTGTTGGGATCCACCTGCTCATCACACCCGCTCCTGTTGACTAAAAAGGCTGTTCTGTTGTTGTTTTTTTAAGGGGTTAGCCATCTGAACGTCAGAACACTCATTTGGCATTTCTGGACAAGGAGGTACAATGTTAATATTTTCTCTATGTTCATCTTCCCCTTTATGAATTCTGCCCTTTGACTCTAATTCGAACCCAACAGTCAAACAAAGGGGAGATATATAGTTAGCTACATGAGTGGTACCTAGATTTTCAAAAAAAGTGCAGTAAGACAATTATACAACCTGTGGTGGTGAGGTCTCTCAGGGTGAAATAAGCACAGTTTGATTGAACTCTAGCAAGGAACAGAGTTAAGAGAAGAAAAAACATCCATGACTTAATTGCTTTTGTGACTTTTGTAGAAGTTAGTGGAAGTAAACTGGTTTGCATAATTTTTGACTCTCAATCAACCCTCATCAGAGGCTCTGCCTCATCTCATGAGACTCCACATACAAGGTTGCACCTATTCTCAAAACATCAGCTACTTAAAGACTGTCTGCATCACGGACGAGGACGCAGGTGAAATGCTCAGAAATGCTTACTATTTCTTTCTGACCTGGTGCAATTTAGAACTGAGGTAAGTTGTTATGGATTTTTGACTTACAGAGAAGTTAACTAAAGTTTAAAATGTTTGCCTTTTAGATGTCTAAAGTTACCAGCTCAACACTGGCTACTTTGTGTGAAAATGTCTTTTAGATAATCTTTAGTTAGAGTAGTGTTTGTCGTAGTATAGAAATTAACGTGTTTGTATAACAATACCTGTTTGTCTCCCATTGCATCCCTTCGTTGAATAAAAACGTTGATCTTGTTACCTAGCCCAGATTCATTTCAATCTTCTGAAAAAAAGTCAATCTTAGGTTTGATCGCTCCTATGCAGAAAATATTTAGAAATGCATTTTTAAACACATGTGGTCAGAGCTACGATAAATACCTACCTACTCACCCACCCACCTACATACATACCTACCTACCTACCTACCTACCTTCCATTTAGCCAACAAAAAATCTGCGTATACTCACCTACCTATGCTGGCTGTCTGTTTCTATTATTGCGAATATGCAAAATAAAATAAAAATGTTTTTCCATTTGAATTGCATTGATTACATTTTCGAATACTTTATCTTTATGGAAATTTGCAAGCACACTAGTATAGGTTCATGAGAGGAATAAAAATTATTCTGTAGACAAACTGAATAATTAGCTGTCAAAAAGTAACATTTTTAAATAAGTAAACACTTTTAGAAAGACCTCATTCAAACATTATGTCACACTCATTATCCACTGTGTGATAGTGAGCACTCTTTTATAAGTGATGCTATTGATCACTTGCTTTAGCCACCATTATCACTGCTTGATTAACTGCAGCTATGTAATGCATCTATCAGAGCAAATGTACCTGATTAATAAGAATAATGAAAGACTATTTTAGTTTTATTTTATTCTGTTTTCTGTTTTTTTATACTGTTTTCTGTTTTTTATTCTGTTTAGTTTTTCCCTAACACGTAGCTAGTGATGTATGCGCATAGTCAGATTATTTTTTGCAAGAACCCAAGATGCTGATTACAAACAATTATTCATTATAACTTGCCATTATAAAGGGATAATTATGGCATGTGAATTGATTGCCTATACTTTGAACTAAAGATTTAATTTTCACATGCGGTGCGCATATATTTACATAATTGACAAGGTAACCTGTCATTTCTGAGGTGAAATAACTTGTTGATTTTGATCAGACAGGGCTTGAATCAATGCATCTATTGTTCTTAGTTATGCATGTATCAACTATTGATTGAGGCATGTCAATGCCAATTACTAGCCAGTTAAACTGAGTCTCAACAAGGGGGTGAACAGAATTACCTTTTACAGAATATATTTTATCATTGACTGTGTGCAAAATATTAATGTTAATTAGGAACAACTTTAAGCTTAAATTATTGTTAGTTTGGAGGGTGAGCAGCTAGCTATTTTAGAACTGACAATAGTCAATTCAAAAGGAATGTCAACATAAAACATGACACATGTCAAATTCTTTTTTTCTGCCAAACTGTTAGTCAGCCAGTCCATTCATAGTATGCTCTCATTATTTGAATATCCAGTATTTAAGACTTGTCAAAACATCCTAAGAGCAGAAAGATGTCAAAGCAGATCGCCAAAGAGACAGCACTTTTTTTTTTTTGCTGAATGAAGTGAAGCTGAAAAAATTAAGCCAGTCTTGCATTGCTACTGACAGGCAAAGACATTGCTGAGAGTAGGGGTAATCATTTTTAATTCACAACATATTTCCATCCAAGAAATAAGAACTTTAGTAACTTCCAATGCTTTTAGAAACTGTAGGCACCAGAAAATGTGTGATCCACAAGCAGGTTGTGTTGAGTAAATATTGCCAAAGAGTCCGACTTGCGATAATTGTATTTAAGTTGCAATTTATAAAGTAATTTTTAACCTGTTAATATTCACCAAGTCCTTAAATTAAATGAAAAGAAGACCTCCATAAATAAGACCTCAATAATCCAGGAAATCAACTTCAGCTTCTTGGAGACCTTCGTAATAGGTTGTTCCAAGCAGTTGGTACTTGTTTGAATTTGCACTTGATGCAAAAAACCTTTTCGATCTGGAAATGTTCGAGTTACTCGTCTCATTAACTAGGAATTCGGGGGTGCAGTTCTGTTCAGTATCAGTACAAGATCTCCCACAACTAGATTTCTTTTCACTCCTACCCATTTTTAATGCTCCTACAGTTGAGGTAAGTATTCCTTAATCCACCTTTTCCAGAAAAAAACATGGCAAAAAAGTTTTGTTTTTCTTCACTATGTAAAAAAAAAAAAACTAAACTTAGATTTATTTTAGAATTATTTTAAAACTGATTTGCACTCTGCAGCATAGTCCTTGTTCGATGCGATGTGAAGAAGATAGCAATGGTTTCCATGATTGTTTGGTTGCTTGGTGGCCTTGTTGTTATTCTACTCCTCATCCTCTTCTCTGCCTGACCCCTTTTGTTAGCTAAATTACATAAGCTGGTAGAACAGTGGGGAATGAAGCGCAGTGGTCCAAAGATACAAAAACAACAGCCCATGTATACACTGTTCCTCTAATCCCCCATAAAACACTTATTATGCCGCAATGAAAAGCAGAGATAAAATGATTAGCCTGATGTTGGGGAAGGCTCTGCCCATTTCCTCTAACCCTCTCTAGAATGACTGCCAACTGATGTTTAGCATTGCAAATGACCTGCCAGTGCTCGAAAGAAGAAGGGGAAAAAAGGAAGAGAGCAGAGAGAAGGGAGTTTAGAGGGAAGACTGGGGAGTATGGTGCTGGAGAAGAGGGGGAAGTGTGGCTGAGTTTTCACTATTTATAAAGGCAAACTCATACTGTATGAGCTTTTTGATGGAGTGCAAATAAATGTCTCCAAGGAGAAGAGAAAGACTGGTAATGTGTTAAGTGGCTCAGTTGATTTGATTTTAGTGCAAGTTAAACATGTGTTTTATTCTACTCCATTTGTTGCCAGAGGTAAACAGGAGTGCACGTACAAGACAAACTAGAAAACAAACCAAAACAAATTGAGAAAATCTTTTTCTACAGTCTACAGGCTACAATCTGTTAAATAATGTAATATTCTGATCTATTGTGGTGTAATATATATATATATATATATATATATATATATATATATATATATATATATATATATATATATATATATATATATATATATATATATATATATATATACATGCATACATACATACACACATACACACACACACAGCAAAGATTTTGAAATATAAAAAAAAATTAATTTGTTTCCTTTGGGCATTAAGGGAACTATTGTAATGAAAAGCGATACAAATTAGTATCTGAACTGAATAATAAATAAAAGTAACTACATTTTGAATATCTTCTTCAATCCAAAAGGGAAAAGATTCTTGAAGTTGTACAAAAATAAGTACCAATGTTCAAGACAAATGTATCTCAAAGCAACACCAATTATGAATGTTGGTCTGATATTGTAGTGTGTTTATGGTGTGTAAAACACTAGATGTTAAAACATTGATTTACCAAATTGATTCTTATTATCTAAACTGTACTTTGCCAACGTTTCTAGCACATTTTAGTATTGATTCCTGATCAAAAACATAACCTAAGTTGGATTCCGATTTGATTGTGGAGATTTGTGTAATCCTATTTAAATTTTCTTGGAGCTAAAAATGGCTCGATGATTATAGCATCTCTCATTGTTATAATGCTGACCCACCAATCTGATTAATTGGTATTGCAGCTTGTATAAATGAAGAATCTACCAGCTAACCTGGAAGTATAAGCTTAGCTGACTTAACTATATTCACCAGAATTGGGTAGATTTTGTTTGTGCCAACATACAAAATCTTTGCAAGATGACTTGAATCTGTGCGTGACATCTTAAATCAGACTGGGTCTTTAAACAAAGTGTAATTTTATAGAGGAGTTATAACATGGCTAGCTTTGAAAATTAATTATTTTTCTGACTTTGTACAAGAGAAACCCCAAACACTAAGTGCAGTTGTTTTCTCTGGCTAAGCTTACATGTACAATTTATGATTTAACTATAAGTTTATAAGTTAAATAGAGTGTTAGTACATCATTAGCATTCATTCATTTCTAATTCTTCCTGTGGATTGCTTACCAGCACACTCAATTTGGGCTAGTCAACAATTCGTCTTAGTTCCACTAAAGATCTGAATGTTTGGGAAGGCTACTGGCAGGTACTGGGGGGGGGTATCTTGAATATTAAAGTTTTTCTTTTCTTCGCATTCCCGAATATTAAGTATTTTTAATACATGAATCTTAAATTTAAAAGAGCAGCGGATTGGGGTGGAGTTTAAATATTCATTCTTAAAATTGTTAATAATTAAGTGTGTGGATTCTTGCCAAACAACAAAAGACCAACATTGAACAAATAATTGTATATGTAGGGTTTTGACTCTGCGATCCCTTCTCCTTTTCTTTTTTCCTATTCTTAATGTTCTAAAAAGATACTCACTTCAAACAGTCTGGGTTACAGCATATCTGTTATCCTGCTTCCAACAGCACCCAATGCCTTTTAGTTAAAGCAGATATTATGGCAACATATTCAGCCCAGCTTTGTATTTTCAACTTAATAATTCCAATTTTCAGTAACATTGTTAGCTAAGACCAGAGATGGGTAGGAAGTCTCTAAAAACAATCAAGTAAAAGTAGAAAATGATGTTAAAATTGACTAAGGTAGTTAGTTATTAGTTACTTCAGATCTGAATGATAAAAATATTGATAAAAAAACTCGATCAAACTGCTCGAGGAGCATCTTGTTATTTCTCCTCTGAAGTAACTTTGTTCTACTTAAAAATGTGCTTAATTAAAACAAATTACCTCTGTCTGTAAAGGGCACTTACTGTTACACATTACATAATGTTACATTTACGTAAAAATCCAACCTAGAAGTTTATCTTACCATTACCTCTGTCTCTTTTTCTGTTTAAAAATAGCTTGCTATCAAAATTAATATTAATACTTCATAATATTAGTAACTCACCAAGAAACCCAGCCAAATGTACAAAGTACACATAGTTTTGTCACTAAAAGTACTAGCTAAACTAAACTCACATAAAATCACTCAAGAAAACGTCATTAGTAACTACTCACTACTGACTAAAACATTTATTTTTAGTTGATGCTAAAAAAAAAAATTTGTTGTTTAGTTGTATATATTTGCTGGCTATAAATGCTGAAACCCACTTTTTCACTCTTTCAGTAGAGAAGCTTGGCATGGAAGCTAGAGCTTTATTTCATGTGACAGCTCCGTTTGACAGTTTTCTCACTTCCTCGTCTCAATCTTCCTAAACCTACACAGGTGAGTCCAGTGAGACAGCCTTACTCTGAGTCTTAACTCAGAATTTTCAGTCTGGACAAAGAAAACTGGCCATCACTGAGATTTGTTTATCTGCAGCTTCCAGATTTTGCTGACCTGAATGCAATTCTTTTCTGCTGGGACATGCTACACCTCTCTTAAACATGATTATTATTATTATTATAATCTAATGTTGTATCTAATGTAGACAAAATAGTTTTAAATTAAATCTCAAAATACATAATTGTATTTTAGGTTAAACTGCACGTAACCCTTACATGTCAACTTTATGAATGCAGCAACATTTTTTTTTAAGCAATAATGCCAAAATGATGCAACTATATGAGCAAGTCCACAGAGAAATGTCTTGTACTTGCACTTGACAGCCAGAGAAACACTTCTTGGAATACATAACTGAATATCAACAGATTCATTTTATATCACCATAGTATGCAAAATATAATTCTACTCAGCATTCAGTTTCAAACTGTTATTCATTCAGCAGACAGTTTATGCTTTACCAAGATGCTCTGACATTATTAACAAAATTTTTCTTAAGTAATGAAGATTAAGCCACATGTCAGTAAATTAGATTAAAAACAGTGCCAGCATCTGGAAGAAAAACTCCTTATCTGAGTACTTTGAGCAAATGTGAAGAAAATGCACGAAGGGCGTCGTGGTGCACGTTTGCCCTTTAAGTTAGGATCAGTGTTTTGCAACAGATGTGAAATCGCCATGGGAACGAAGTGTAAGAAGAAAAATAGACATACCCTAATATGCTAGTTATTGCAGACCAATCCTTCTGCAGTATTTTGTTTTATTTGTAGAGAACTGGCTACTCAAGAGAAATCCCCAGCCAGAAGAACTTTACAAAATACCAGTCTAGATACAGAATGTTCTGACCCTGAACATATTAAACAGAAAACATGGAATTGTTATCATAAGCTCCAATAGCTTTTTCCCCCCTGAACTTTAAATCTTGAACTAAAAAACCTAGCACCCATGGTACATGTGAAATTGTTTAGTTTTGGTAGAAATAGTTGTTACTATATTTTATATGTTTTACAACTTTTGTTAAATTTTAAAATGCAAATGAAACGGTGCCATGGGAAATGTTCGGTCATGAGCAATTATATGATATACTTTGGTAATAAGATTCCAGAACTCACTGACCCCATGTTGTCAAATGAAGCTTGTAATTATTACACAGTTTGACACTTGAGTAAACATCCCTCCTTCTGTGACCTTATACTTGACTGCACCACACAGAATTTGGGATGATTTTCATTTAATAATGCTTGCACTCAAACAACCCCAGTTTTAGTTATGTATTTTTCTCACCAGATTGCAGATTTGAATAATGATCCTTCTTGAATTGGTGAAACCAAGAAAATCTGTGTTTATTCAGGTATGTATGTTGTCTCCCGTCGGTATGTTGTCTCCCTTTAATGAATAGAATCATATTGCATGGGACAAACGATTATGATTTGAAGGAAATATATTCATATTTAGTATTCAGTAAAAATAATCAATGGCAAGGCGTTGCCAGCTAACTGCATGCTAACTGGGGAGTCTGTTAGCTCACCAGGAGGCATTTTTGAGACATCATCTTCAAATTAAATTTGCAATTTGTTAGTTTGTGACCAAAATTGGTACGGTGATCACTTAAAAAAAAATCCTATGGAGTGTGAGTCACTCCGCTTTCTTGCAGAAGTCATGTATTGATTTGAGACCATTTAAAGCTTTGTACACCTGGTGGATGTTGAAAACATCATGACAATATTCATCTTCAGGCTATATGCTCAAGGAAATGTATTAGTGATTGTACTGTTTTTTTTGTAATTTCATATATTTTTTCAAACATTTTAGCAATATATTACATAACTCAACATTTTACTCAAATTTAAATGATCTAATTTTCAGACTACACGACACGGCTGACTACAGTTTTACTGAATCATTTCTTGTCGCTTATTGCTCATCCACCTACTCAATGTGGGGTGCTGCTTGGCATGTCAATGTTGAGTGGTTACAAATATTATATTGTGCCCTTAGGAATTCTGGCTAGAATAAAGTTTGTCGTCTTGAAGGCTGTTTTCATAAAGTTTGTTATATGAGCACTCATGCTGTCCAACACATGCTATTCTTCTCCCAAGCCACTTGTTCTAGCAGTCCATCAGGCATTCGTTCATTAGACTTTCCTTCCCTCAACCTTTGATATTGACTTTCACAACAATTTATTCTTTTGTTATAGTCATTCCATTATAAATCACTATTGGTGGAAGTTTGTCCGAATCTCTTGGAGCCCACAATGCATGTGATATGCATTTTTTTTATGGCCAGTTGTTTTCAGTGTGTCGGACTATTCACATTTCTTGTGAACAGTCCTAGGTTAGACTGTTTGTTGAGCTGTAGATGGTATGTCAGTATGTGGGAAAGAGGAGAACAAGTATATTGTAAAGGAAATTAATTGTCTTTTGCAGCTTGATGCAGAGCCAAGGACACAATTGGAAAGATAGTTGGCTCGCTGGAAGTGTGATGGAGCTGGAAGATCTTTCTTAGAAGATAGGTGTTCTACTGAAGGTGTGTGGATATTCAGAAGACCCCCTTTTGGAGAGGCTATTGTTCCATTGGTGATGAACAAGCCTAGGAGAGGAAAGTGATTTGTGGAAAACATTGGAGTGCTGATTTTAGAAAGCAGTTACTAGCCCTAAAAAGCTGGAGAAATGTGTGCTCCATGATGAATAACTGAATGAAAGTCTTGGGTAATATAATGGAAAAATATGAAAGTAAACATTTTACTTTATAAGGAAATATATACTTAGATCAGCTGTACTAAAAGAGTCAGTGATCAGACATGGAGTTCCCATCAAAAGAAGAAGGTGATTAAATGAGGTGATCTTATGAGTCTAGGATTGATTACAGGGAAAACACTGTTTTATTTTTATATTTTTAACGCTTTTTAATTTTTTAAAATATTTAACACACTAGTACTAATCTAGTAAAACTAGGTAATACCACATTTAATTGAAAGGCACTTCAATCTGAAACATAAACAAAACTTTCCTAACCAACCAAGGTTAATTAAGTATACAGACAATCATAATAGAATTGAAACTAAAGAAATGGCAACTATAACTAATCACAGAGTTGCAGGAGCAGAATCTGAAACAAAGGACATTAACCACATTTTCCAAAGTCAACAGTTACCTTATTCCTTTGGTAACATGAAATCATAGACTTTTTAGTGACAAATAAAAAAAAAAGTAAAGTGGTTTTGAAACTCACGAGCCTGGCATTTCAAATCCATCTGAGCAAAACACAATTTTTACAGGATCAGTTAATGTATCTTGTGCACTTCTGTCTCTTTCCATCTGTCTACAAATCATTGCTCTGTGTTCTTTCTCACTGTTCTTCTTGCTGGCTGAAATATAAGCAAACAGAAAAAAAATTCTGGTCCAGAATGTCTCTTTTTTTCTCTCACGTACATCTTTCATGAACAAAAAGACAGAATGCATCCTTATTATGATTTATGTCATACTTCCTCCTCAAATCATCAAATGCTACTCATCTTAAACACTTTGCAATGGCAAGAAAAACAATAAATTGATTGTCACTGAGAGTTTCTGCTGCTAATTTATTAATGCCTGAGGGCCATTAATGCTGTGAGTCTTTATGGCCCTTTTAAAGAACAAGAAATATGATTATGCAATGAATGCTGGTTCAACTTAAGGACAGGCAGTACTTTAGAATTCAGTTACCAAATTCCTCCTTCCAAAGTTCCGATATTGGTAAATATGACAATATGCATTTTGTCATGTTGAAGAGTACATTTGCATTTAAAAATGTTCCATTGTTTTTTGTTGTGTTTGCATTTTGACACAATATTTTTCCTCTAGATCCATAAATCTGGTCGCCATCTCGTGCTGAACCGTTTTACAGTTTTGTACTATACCTGAAAACCTTGTCGTAAACAATATTATAACTTAAGAAACAAAACTAGGATATGCATAAGAGATGCTTTTGAAAGCTGAAGAGGCTAAAAGTCGAAACACTTCAAAACAAAGCTGAGGTGGGCTCGTTTCTCTTTAAAAGGAAGCTAGCATAAAGGCTAATTATTTTTGATAACTTAGAAACTGCTTTTTGTACTATTAATGCAAGCTCAAAAATGTCTTCAGTTTGTATCAATTTGTGTCTTTTTGTCTTGAAAAGCTCTTTTTAAATATATATTCAATCAGTGATGGATCCTGGACTTTTAAGTAGGGGAAGCCGATTGTGGTATAAAAAATAAAAATTTGTAATTAAACAGTATTAAAATGTCTTCAGTATTACTTCAGCGCACTTTACAAAGAAAAATGTAATGTAGATTTAATGAATGTGTTTCAAGATAGACATCACATTGTCTCTGGTAACTTGTATTTCCCACCCCAAAATTTGAATTAACTGTTTAGACTAGGACAGCAACTTGATTCCAATAAATTTATTTATATTGTATTTTTCATGGTTTCATTTTCAACAGTTTAAATTATTATGCATTATTTTGTGTTCATGTAAATATAAATATTTTGTATACTTTTTATTTGTTCACTTTGCTTTAGATAATTTTTCCCATTCTCATGCAGAATGTGAGAGTGCATCTCAATGCAAACTGTGGTTTTACATATTTAAATCGTATTCATTAAATATTTTATCATTTTAATTGATAGACAATCAAATACTAGAAATCAAATGATTACTAAAATACACAAAACATGTGCATGTCTCAACGCACAAATGGTAAGTGAAAAGCTCCAAAGAAATTTTACTTTGAGTCAATTTTATCTTCCAAAAATGAACTCAATTTATCCCTTTTCTAAAGATTGACACAACAATTGACTGTACATACTATTAAAATACAGTCAACAACAGCCCCTGAGTGTCAGGGAATCTTAGGAAATGCTCAATGAAGCACACCAACAGCTGACAGTCATCAATCTCAGCACAGACAAACATCTTCTCTCCTATGCTCTTTAACAGTGATTCTCAATCTTTTTTTCTGCAAGTACCACCTCAGAAAAAATGTGACTCTCCAAGTACCACCTTAATTCTTATTCACCAACAGTTAAGTACAGTTCAAATGCGAGGCAATTCAATTGCTCATAAAAATATGTATTCATTTAAGCAGCTTGAACATTAAGAATGTAATGATTTCAATTTAAAAAAAAGTATCATATTATATATATAATCAAAAGATATTTCCAGAGTCTTAACATTGTAATGAGAGATGATGAACTTGAGGCTGTGTTAATATGAACTCAGATCCTTCAGATATTCATCTGGTATCTGCAGGTCAGCAGTGCTATTACTGTATATTAGCGTAGTGTAGCATAAACTTTTGCTGTCATGGTTGCATAAATTTCATTTAAATTGTGAATTTCTGCATTAAACCAGACAATTTTGGGATAAAACTCCTCTTAAACCATAACATCTTTCTTCATTCCAGCTGCAGACTTTAAAGAGACATGAAGTTTTAAGACAACTTTTGATTAGCGAACATCTAAGGCGAACATCCTCCTTTCATCATGACAGGCATGTGCCCATACAGAGAGGAAGAATGCACATGGATAGCTTCACCTGTGTAGGATTAGTGCCAATAGGCATGGAAATCCAGTATTGCAATTACTCCAAATTCTTCTGTTTGAAATGAAACTCGATGTGAGATTGAACAGAGGTAAAGCACACTAGCACACTCTAGGGGCTGCAGCAGCATTGCTCCGGTATCAAACTCATTATCGCTACCTTTAAACGGCAGATTTAGCCAGAGTCTGGAGGAAGGAGCCTGTAACTTTATTGGACTAGACCAGTGTCAACCAAATCAATTAATGGGCCAGAATTATTGTCTCCGATGCCCATGGCTGGCCTTTTTTTTCCAACACCCACACACACAGTAATGATAGCCACTAGCATCGCGTACCACCAACAGGTTTCCAAGTACCACTAGTGATATGCGTACCACAGTTTGAGAGCCACTGCTCTATAAAAGCCTCTTCATCCCATCTCTCTGCATTTCTCCTTGGCAGTTTCAGGACTCATCTCAAGACTCGTTTCAGAAACTCCAGATTATCACTTACTTGTGATTCTTAGTGATCTTCCCCCTCCGCTGATTGTTCTCCTGTGGTGGCTCAGTCACTTTGCTCCAGTTTCAAGTTCTTTCAGCATCGACAAGATGCCTGTTGTAGTGCCTGTTCGAACAAATATATCGATTCTAAAGAAAATCATCATAGTAGTCCTCTTTGAGGAACATTCTCCTTCTGTATTTGTTAAGCATATTTTAAGAAATGGCATGTTCCTGACATTGACAAAAAATAAATTAATAACTAACAAATAAATAAATTAAATAAATAAATTACTTTACTATATATTATAAATTACTAATAAAAAGTGAATTAGTCCTTTAGAGAAGCTGAACAAACACACTTTATTTAGTTGGATTTTTAGAGTGCATTACACGTGGTTTTAAATAAAGGCAATTGCAACCAGTAAATAAACACTGTATATTTGCTTATCTATTTTATATCATGGTTCATAAAGGCTGCAGAAGAGATTATTTGACCAAAAAAAGCACAAAAATCAAGAAGATCTTGTGCTTAGCTGCTCTGTTGTATATGATCAGAGCGATCTTTGATAATTAATAAACGACATTCATTAACTCAAAAAACTGACAAAACTCTATTCCCTTGAAAAGCCAGAACGAGATACTGTGTCGGAATGTCGCACTGTAGTCGTGTAAGCATGTCCTTTCAGACAAAAATAATCTTGAGGATGTGTCCAGTTCATGTCTACTTTTAACCTTCGGCTGCAAATCATTCATTGATTTCGCCAGAAAGAGGTTATATAAGCCAAAACTTTGAGGTGTGTTTAATACACACTTGCTTCTCAACCAGTTGAACAATGAGTGTTCTCAATAGTGCTTTAATGCAGCATATTGTTCCTGCTTTTTTAGGGAACAGGTTTACAGCAGAGTAACTTGAGACATTTTGTGACATCAGTTGACTCACTTATTCAGATGTCTATGAACAAGTAAGGGCTGACTTTTAACCAGGTTACGACAGCTTCAAAGCTTCTAAACGTTCGGATTCTTTAAACCTCTTCGTGTTTACATACTACAGCCACAGGCTTTTCAAAGAAGCTCAGTAGGAATCTAAGAATTAATGTAATTGATCAACATCCACAGAACTGCATATTTATGAAGAGACATGGAATCCCACTCACTTTTCCTGCAGCACAACGATTATTTGAAATATGCACAGATATCATATGAGTAATAATTTGAAGACATGACATATACAATTCATATTGTTACAATGTATACGGTGTATTCACACATTTAATTAGTGTACTTTTACATATATTTTGTGAAACAGTGTGGTAAAACGTAGAATCAAATTTGAATTGATATCAAAATCATATGTTATTACAATGTTGATTTTTCATTTTCATGTACAAAACCATATTTTATTACAATGGTATAAGTTTTCAGAAACTTTTGCACATACTGTGCAAGTAATGTTTTAATTATTCATCAACTTAGCCAAAAAGTGACAATGTATTCCAATTTGGTCACAGCCAGATAAATGCATTCAGCATGAAATGAAAGATTCTGTTTTTTCTAAGGAAGTACTGGTTATTAGAGACCAATTTATGCTGACTGGGGCACCAACTGTACTTCAGGAACATAAAAAGAATGCATCATAGCATGGCAGGGTGCTGAGTTTTTAACTTGAAAAGTGCTGCTTCAAGAATTTTAATGCTTCAACACATTTACATTTCATCAAATGGCTAGTGTCCTCTCCAACGCCTTCCATGGTTTATCAAAGAGCCCACATAGCCTGTCAAAAGCAAATTAAGTTAAGGAAAAAAATCTGTCAAACATCTTTTAAGGGCACTATGCAATTAATATCATTTTCTCACTTTGAAAGACATGGATCCCAGACAACCATATGTGCTGGAATGAGTTTATTTCTGAAACTCTGAATTTCATTACAAAAACAAACAAAAAACACAATCAGCTGAATTGAGAACATGTCCCTTAGAAGTGAAGTGATATTGTAGCCATTGTAATACATCTTCTGTCAAATGTGAAATGGAACAAAATGTCCTTAAATGTGTAAATTAAATGTGTAAAAAAAATAAACAATGGTTATTTAAAATTAAATACTATATATTTAAATATAGTATTAAGAATATACTTATATTTAAAATATAAAAATATGTATGTTTGTAACCTTTGTAACAGGAGATGATAATCTGAAAATTCATAACTGCAACATTACAATTTGTTATTCCAAAGGTTTTTCAAAAGTTCAAACAACCATAATTTAATCTCAAGGTTGTTTTCTGACAATTATTGAGGTACACAGCTCTTGTAATTATAATTGGCTCAATTGTTTCATAAGGCTAATACTAAGTGAAAATTTTGAAAATCACTGTTTGCTCTAAAACTTAACACTGTATTTTTTTTAAGAAATATTGTTTTCTGTGTCTGTCTTTTAAATATGTCATGTTGGAGATTTGAAAGCTTTCTATTTCCATATTAATCTCTGTTTGAATGAACAAGCTTGAATTAAATTGAATTTTCTTTTTTCTTTTTGAGTGGCTATACAATTATAACCAGGGCATTCAACATTTTCTAAATCTAATAGATACACAACTTCTCAAATCACTATAGTTTAAGAGTAGATATGTTCTCCTATTATTGGGTAAAAAGGCAACATAAATCACATCACGAGCACGGTGACGTATGAGGGGAGCGCGCGCGTCCCGCTCCCTTGAGATAGGCTCCCGTGCACGCGCCTCTTTCCTCCGCGCTGCTACAGTAAATGCGGGCATCCAGACACCAGACTGAGAGCTACGTTTCTTTCAAGACCCCTCGCTTGGATGTCAGAGCACGGAGAGGGTTCAACGTAAGCCAAGAGAGAGACGAGCAGATGTATGTTCACAAGGACGTTGGAGTGTTCTGAGAGATGTTACTTCAAGTCAAAGTCCTGGAAGTAAAACAGATTGGAATACACGGATAGTTCGGCATTCTCCGTCGCAGAGCGCATTCAGGTTCGTTTGGAATACAGAGACGCAGCGTGGAATTACCCCAGCTTGAGGACTAAAGTCACTTTGTGTTGTCGCATTTAATTTGTTTTTTCCCCTTTACCTTTTAATTTTAGGCGTTACGTTTAGCTCGGTTTGTGGTCCTTTTTGTAGATTCTCATTTAGCGGTTTTTGTTTTTGTTTCCCATACGAAAAGAGACTTGATTTGTCTTGTGCGAGGTTAGATTATAGTGAAGATACTCCTCTCAAACTGAGTCGTGCCATGGATGGCAAACTGCATCTGCATCTACGGATCAAACCAGGGCATATAGAATAACAACTGCTGACAGAGATAAGGTATGGTTTGACTTTTGTGTCTGTGAAATACAATACTTTGTTTTCCGATACGCCAATGTGTAAAATACCAGCATATACAGCCAAGAACCAATAGATACTCCAATAACGATTGAGTACAAAAAAAGTCGCTTTTCCTAATAAATTTCTTGATAATCTACAATCTTTGATGGTGACTCGAGTTCTAGTCATGTCTGCACCATGAACTTAACACAAGAGCGCGTCTTTGTCAGTAGATTGTGCACGTTCAGCTTTAGTTGACGCTCTTCAGTCTTAAACCAGGTCTCGTGTGGAATCTAATTTACCTTTGCGTCCTGTTTGTCATAATGTGATAATTTTGACTTCTATAGTCCATCTCTGCTCGACTCTAATGCTATTTGAAGGTGCTAAAACTGCGGTTTGGCGCCCGCTGTAGTTGTACTAGCGACTTTAAACAGATTTAAGCTTTCCCCCAAAAAGATAAGTTACTGCACCTGTCGTTCAATTAACATTCCCGCCCAGCATTTATGCTAATTAGTTAGATCCAGACTTGTCCGGTTTCGTCTTTAACTATGAGGAAGGGCAGTTGCCGATCTGTTGAACTCATGGTAGCCAGTCTCCAAAGTGAAGTAATTCTGTATATGCACCTTTACGTCGCGTACATTTTATCTTCAATCAAGTAATGGCCACATGACTGGGACACAAATTAGCCCTTGGGTACCTAACTAGTGGCACCAATTCTGAAATAATCGACAGTAGTTTTGATTTATATATTTTTGTAAATAGTAGATTATAGCAGAAACATTCAATTAGATCACACATGTGATAGTTTTACTGTCTGTTTTGGAGTGCTACAACACTTTTCTATGCCAGTTTCATTGTTAGAGAAGCGCTAGGGAGGGAGTGCAGCTAAAAAGTATCTTCGATCTTTTAATCAAAGATACAAGAACATGTACAGAGAATATATAACAGATATTCTCTAATGAAAGCACACATGTAAAACTACACACAATAGCATGGGCGTGCAAGGGAGTGTTGGGGAAGGTGTGGCGAGGGTGAATAATGTGATCAGAGTTCCTAATTTGCAGGTGATCTGTAAATGTATTCATTTTTAGTGATGATTTATTTTATTTTCAATAACAATTGTGTTTCTGTTTTTAAAAACGTTCAAGGATAGAACAATTTAATTATATATATTTTTTACATTATATGCTAATATTTACTTTAAAAATATCTCTGGTGGTTCTGGTTCACATAGTTTAGGGCAATGTCTATGGAGACAAAATAAACAGTTCTAGATTGTAGAGATGCATTGCAATTGGCTCATTTAGATGTGATGAGTTAATTTCATCTAATGCTTCAGGACTGCCCTGTGGATCCCTGTACTAAAACAGTAAGACTGAATTAGCATCCACTTATTTGCCTATTTATCAGTGCGGCCTTTTAAAATTAACTTTAAAATCTCTTACTCTCATACACTAACATGAAATTGTATAACAATGCCATGCATATCCAAAACATGAAATGGCAATTACACAATTTTGTCCTTCAGAAGAGATGCAGAATCACCAAATTTGGGAGGAGCTTTTCTCATTCATTATCAACTCATAAAAGGTTTATCACTTGTATCTCATTACAAGTCAAGTTTGTAAGTTATGTTGAACTATTTGGTCTGTGATGTTTGATCAAGCAATCTTGCCCAATACTCTCCACGTCCAGTTCTCTTCTTTCATCTGGGTATATTTCTTGGACAGCTTGCCTTAGATTCTCAATGGCCTCCAAATACAGTTGTTATACTAAGCCTATTATGTGGAAAAATGTCTATACTATAGACTCTTGGTTACTCTTGGGGTAGCAGTACTGTTCATTATGGATGCTTCTGGTATGATTAATTTATATGGTGATAGAAGGAACCCAAAACCACATTAAACCAGAAAACATTTATTGTCAAGTAAGCGCATCTGCCTAGCAGCATCTAGTATAGTACTGTGCTGGTTCACATTAAACATAAACCATACTTCTGCATACAGGAGCTTTAAAAGTATTGTTGTAAGAACATACTCCTCTCCTCGGTTCCTCAGTTGCCTTTAAAAAAGCACACATGATCTGAATTCATATTTTGATGCTTTAAGTGAGATTGATGCTCCTCGCTGTCTCCTGCATATGATGGGATGTAGAAAGCTGCTTGAGAGCCAGGGAACAGCTTGGTCTTGCCTGGTTGAGTGCTTCTCAGTCATGGCATTGTTGTAGAAAAATAAAACAAATCCTTCCTACCTTTGCATGTTTGGACTCTGATATACACTAACCACACTCAACCAGACTTTTCACTGAAACTACATTATTTTAGGCCGTGATAAGAATTATGTTGATTTCATTCTTCCTTGGGAGACAACGTTCTCTGACTGGAAAAGCCCTTCTGCACAATACCCACTGACAAATACACTTTTCCCATCTGTCATGCTTCAGTTTTATCCCTTATCTGTTCCCTACCCCAAGAAACCTGTTCATTTAGAGAAAATCAAATCTAGCTGGTTTTCTATTGTTTGTGTTAGTAGTATGCATTTTTGGAGGCACAGATGCTGTCAACAGGGTGCCACTGGCATCCATTCATCATAATATGCTAGTTGCTGGTCAACAGGATACACTCAATCGGAATATATAAATAATTCTCTATAAGAAGTCATTAATATATATAATGTGTATGTATGTATGTTATATACTGTAATACATTTTAATCAGCATATGTGTCTGTGTGTGTGTGTGTGTGTGTGTGTGTATATATATATATTTATTTGTTTATTGGTTTAGCTTTTTATTCTTTTTATTTTACAGTGTACTGAAGTGTACATGACTGAAGTGTTGTAATCTTAACAAGAAACAATTTTGATAGCCACCCACAGCCAGGTTGAGTTAAGTGGTCTTTTACAAGTCATGCCCTGGTAAGGAAGTGACACTGCAAAAATGGCTTCAGATGACAGCTCCTTTGACGCAGGTCTCTATCCTTGTTGTCCTGGTCAAGCAAGCGGAGCTGTCATCATCTTCTTTCTCAATTCTTCAATGATTTTGTGACTTTTGCTGCTACAGTCTATGCTTCCACAATCCAACCCATAGGATTTTTTTGGCTCAATGTAATGTTATTTCCCCATTGCATTATGGTCAACCTAGAGAAAGTTAAAACCTCATAGATTGTATTGATTATATGTCTCTAAGTCTTGTGTGCTGTGTAACAGGAAACCCCTGAGACCCAGGAACCACACAAGCTCTTGATTGCTCCACCAATGTATATCTTTACTCCTATTTTATGTTTGATCGCAAGTTCTTAATTTCTTTTCCTAACATTTTTTTAATGTTTAAGTAACTGCTGCTTTGTCACTGAGATTGAATAACAACTGCCTTCTAATGAGGAACATCTTTCAGTTTCAATAAGAAGGTTGAAAACAAACCTAATCCAGAGGACAAAAAAAACGAATTAGGCATCTTCATTATTTGAGATTCAGAGTCTGTAATGTTTTGACTTTTTAATGTGAATGAGGGATTTACAAAAATTGAAAAGTAATTCAAATATGACCTCAGCTTTTCAAACCAAATCAGCAGTCATCAGATATGGGAAAGAATAAGTCTCTTATTAAAAAAACAACCATTACATACCTTTAGAAACCAAAACATTTTCTTTTCAGATCGTGGGTGATGTGAAAAACAGTGCTTTGATTTAGATTTTTTTTTACTATTAAAGCGAGGTTTGTTTTCTTAGGGAAGTGATCTAAAAAGGCTAAAACGTTAACTTAAAAAGTAATAATTATTGGTGGAAAGAGCTCGAGATCATGTGAAAGCTGTACCAAATTGTTTTGTTTTTTGATGTACATTAAAAGATGACTGAGTTGGAGGAAGTCAAATAGCAGCAAATAGCAAAGATACACTCTCCTGAGCATTTCAACCTACAACTAACTGCCTCTGAGAGGATAATTTCAAGTACGTAATTAAGATAAATTTGGAGATAATACTGTATGTCCACATGCATGACCATGCTACAGAACACTACCCAATTGAGTAGGCAATACTTGATAAACTGTTTGTCCAGTAAAGCCTTTTCCCAGCAGCCACTCTCGGTAATTAAATGTACCCACAATTTTGTGTGGCTTGAGCTATTGGCAGGATGCACACTGTATATGTTTAGCATTCCCAGTAGCATTATAATGTGGCTTGTGAAGAAAGAGTTCATAAGTGCATGTGTAAAACCATGATCGAGCAGATGCATTTTAAGGCTTATTAGCATGGATAGCAGTGTTGGGTTGTTATAGTGGATCTGTGACAGTATGTTAGTTGCATGGCCTTGACTTTCTTCTGGAACACTAAACAAGTCTTCTTTTCCTCTCTGCTTCATCTGAAAGGCTTTTATGTGTATAATTTCTGTGAAATCTTTATGTCTTGGAGATCAGTTATTGTTCGTGGGAGACTACAATGCTAATGATCTTAACTGCTTTTTGCACATCTAGTTATGCTCACTGTACTGCAGTAATGCATAATGGACTGTCTAGTGTACAAGATAATGAAACAATTTCATTAGGAAGAGTGCTGTATTTTAGCTTGATTATTACAATACTTCTGTTGTACAGCTCTTTAGTTATGGGTTTAGTTTGTTGACCACATTGAAGTTCAATTTTTCATCCTTAGTTCAGATGGGAAAAGTGAAATGGTTATTACCTCAACATTATAAGGTCAAGAATGCCTTGAAGGGACTTTCATATATTTTAAACTCAGTCATGCACAGGTGTCTGGCCTAAAGGACTCCAGTGTTTAATTCAATGATGTTAATTTGAAGCTTAATTGAAAGTTCTTTCTATGTTTAACTGTGACATATGAACAGTGTTACCTTTCAGCAAGGTAGTTCCTGGCTTTTAGATAACCTTTATGAGAACTTTTTCTTTTTAAAAGCTTTTTAAGATAATGAATACTAATTGTCTGAGTCCTTCTCCGTTTTGAGTGTGAGCTTTTTGTTCAAAAGGATAACAGGTGTGTTTCACTGTTGCTGCCCATTTTGGAAACCAAAAGTGACTTTTGTTGTAATAGGAACACCAGGCACAGCGTTGTTATATTTACCATGAAACCGAGGAACCTGTCATTCTTTTTTGAAAGGTGTCTAATTAGTGAACATGAATTAAGGGTTTTGCGGAAGTATTTTTATGAAACAAATCCATTGACTTGAATGGAGTTTAAAGCTTTAGAAGGTGCAACCCTGGATGAAAGTGTTGATTTTGTGACTGCTAAATAAGATTACCTTGTGGATTGGAGGTTACAGGCTGTTAACAAGACTTTGTAAAGGGAGTGAACCCGTACAAATGTTTTTTTTTACTGCAAAAATGGCAGATTATGACTATAATTTGGAGCACGTTATTAAAGTTAACAGATACATACATTAAAATTGACTTGTGTTATTCTGAATAGTACATTTATTATCAATCTTACCATGAACCTTTGAACCCTATTAAGGCACTGGTTTGAAAAAAGGTTCAGTACTTGAAGGTTCCTTTGGTTCACTCGTTTGGACGTCTAGGGGATTTTCTGATCCATACGTAGCCAAACATAGCATTAAAAATCCCTTGTTCAATGTGTTATACATTTTCTGAATGCAAGTTGTGACAATTCTTGAAGTGAATTGCCAATAAAACTGGATTTTCTTTGTTGTTTGTAGCATATATTAAATGTATGCTGACAATTTAAAGGATGAATTAGTAAAACAACACATTTTGGAATTGCCCTGCTTGAAAATGATTTCAAATGACAGATTTAACAAGCTAGATATTTTCAGAATAATGTATGGAGCAGTGGGCATGATTAAAGTGTTGCCTTTTTACTTGTGTATAAATTAATTTATTTGGCATTGCTCTTTGAGCCCTAGAAATGTGTGCTATTGTAACTTGGGTGTTTTTATTTAAGAATATATTTTTTTCTGCAGTAGATGGCCTTAAATATTTTCTGCTTTAATATAATATATTTCATGCTGTTGCTGAAACAACCAAACCTGCTTTTGTTTGCTTCAAGTTTATACGGAAGCACCGATGATAATCATCTAATTTTGTAACTGCACCTTTATTGGTATGATCCCACATTTATTTGCCTTAGTATTAATCCAACCTTTGCATAAAGACAGAAATGCATCTTTTGAACAACACTTACAGTACCGTCAATAATATATTATACTTTATTACTTCACCTTATTCTGTGGCACCATGTCAAAATATTTGTATGTCTTTAGAATGCTTCCTTGACCGCTCCTTTATTGAATAATCAGCAATAAACACAAACTCAATAAGTGGTGTAAAGAGTCTGTGGTACCAGACACTGAACAGAGCATTGCACTTAAGTTTCAAAGCTCTGCCCCACAAGTTGAAGCAGTCAGCTGATTCAGTCTGAATGAAGCACTGAAGCGGTTCAAACGTCATCAATGATGTCAACTGAAGCAAGTACCGGTCCACTGCTTCGCTGTAGCTAACCAATCGAGTTCAACACACAAAGCCTCGGTGTCGAAGGGAACATCACTAGTCATGGTGAAAACTGTATCAGTGTGGTTGGCTTATGTTTTAACCAGGGACAGTTTACTTCTCACCTTCACTCCAAGAAAAGCCTGATATCTATTAAGTAGGATGTTTGTCATCCAATAAAATGGCAGCAAGACATTGTATGATGCAATCTGATCACACCAGTTGGAGTAGTAAGCTAAATCTTCAAAAGTCTAATGGGTATTAACTGATGCACATGGAATGAGTTTTCATATTTTTCATGAAAGAGATATCAAAGTTGAAGTAAAAAATTTTAAATATAAAAATAACAAACTAAACATTATGATTCCTTGATTTTAACAATGTAAAAAACAACAACAAATTTTAATTTTTTGAAAATACAATTTACAATATTATAAAAATAATCTCCAACTTTGGTTCTTCATCAGAGGGCTGAGAAGTTTTTTCTCAGAACTTGGCATATTTTTTTTTTCTTTTTTCAACATTTTTCTGAAACTGGAGTTCAGTTCTGATGGGGCTAAAGTTATCTGATATTGTGCATAGCCTTCACACACCAATTGTGTGATCCTACCGTTTTAGACTAAACTGGTGAATTATCATATTTACTGTTATGACAATTTGAACACTGGTGTTCATTCTTCTGAACAATTAATCTTCATGATAATTGTTTACTAAGAATTTTGAAGTGGGTGTATGTTGAATACAAGTGACCTTCACCAAGAAGTAAACAGCATCAATTCTCTCACCAGGTATTAAATAATTTTCTCTCTGTTCTGGCTTCTTTTCTTAATTTGGAATCTTGTTTTATGTTGGCCACTTTTTAGTTCAAATCATGTTTTGTTTCATGTAATGATGATTAGGTCATGAATTTGGGAATACGAGACTGATTTGTCAAGGAGAGAAGTGGATCTGACGAGTTGAAGAGGTGCAATCAGGAGGTCTGCGTGAACCAATCACTTTCAGCTCGCTGGCGCAACATAATTTTTTAGTACAGATAACCTAAATGCTACATTTTTAATTTTCTTTTGTTTCCTACTTTGCAAATATTGAGAATGGGATTCTGCTTTGCTGGTTGACATTATTACATTGCTATCTGCGTGTCTCAGCAAGAACAAATATTAGCAACAGTGTGCTTGTGTTTGTGAATTGACTGACTGTATAGTGTGAATTTGTAATACAACAAACAGGCTTTTCGATTGTTTACTCTCCATGGATCAATACCCATGGAGAGTTTGAATTTCAGTTCACCGTAAGGTTTGGAGCAATGTGTTTCATGTTGTAGCATCAATAGTTACAGCTCATTGGAGAATACTCTGATTAGATGGCAGGGTCCCAGGAAGCTTTATGTTAATATATCTGATGCGATGGAAACATCCTGTATAATCTCGCTCTCCTGTGGTGTCAAATTAATTGCTTGTCCAAAATAGTTTATTAAGTTGTCTTTTTGTTAATGAGTCTCTGCTACAAAACCTTTACAGTCCTGGGATTTCATAATGAATTGGAGACCTTTACAGCTAGTCTGGTCCAGACTGTGAATACATCACATGTTTGAAAAATGTCAAGATATAGATAATTCAAGCATGTTTTTACAACATCACTCTGTATTGTATTTTGTGACAAAACTTGGTTAGTTTAATCAAGGGTGTCAAACTCATGTCAGCTCAGGGGAAACGTGTAACAAAATTTGACCTTTTGAGACAGTTTGAGTAGGCTAGCCTTGGTAAAATAATCAAAGAATTCTTCGCTTTACTTTAAGAGCAGAGAGGTAAAAACACATTCTGATAAATGTATTGCTTAAAATAATTGTGGTAAAAAAAAGATAAGTTAAAATAAAAACTAAATGTTTTGGTCTGGTAGCTTCCTGAGATTAGTTTTTTTCTCTTTTTGTAAATTTAAACACAAAATACAATGTGAAATGTTTGTGCATTTTTTAAGTAAATATTTAAATTTTATCAATAATGCACAAAAGTTCAAATTCTGGTAATTAATAATGAAAGTGACCAGTTAATAATGTATGCATCATATAAAGTTAAAGCGATCCCAAAAAGAGAATTTTTTTTACTTCATGTGTCAGGTACAAGACAGACGAGGACCCAAGAGCGTCATGTTTTAACAGAGTCTTTATTAAGGGATTTGGGGAGAAGGGGAAAAGGAGCAGACTTCACTAACCAGCGGGCTGTGACTCGTGGCGCTGAAGGGAGACGAAACCCTCGGGGTAGTCACCGGGTGGCAGATCGAAGAGCCGGGGCAGGTGAGCATAGCGTAGTCAGGAGCTGGCAGCAGGTCGGGTAGCCGGGGCTGGCGATCAGAGCGTAGTCAGGAGCAGGCAGGAGAGCCAGAGCGGTGAAGCCAAGCGGAGTGGTATAAAGGCAGTCGTTCGGTTTATCCGGGCAGGAGAGTTGAGCGTGGTCGAGACAGTCAGAGTCATCAACGTGCATTCAGGTCCGGATGACACACAACAAGCAGCGGGACAGAGAAACAGACAGGTAGGAAGCAGGTATCAAACAGGAGAAAGTGCCAGAAGTCACAAAAGCTTGCCTCAGCATGCTGTAGGTTCGCAGACGATCTGACACCAACTGTCTGAAAACAGGCACTTATGTAGTGAGATGAGTTAATTAGTAGAAGCTACAGGTGCGGTGGTACTCAGCGAGTGAGCCAGGGGGCGTGGCTACAAATCGTGCTCAGGTGTAGTGGAAAAATACCAGGTGAGAGAGAGACAGCGAATAGGCTCATGACACATGACATTCCACACCTGTTAATTTGAGACTTAAAACCACATCTTCTTGATCATCCTAAATTGTGCACAAAATTTACAATTAGAACATTGCATATTTATAATTTGCAATGCGCATGCACTCCCAAAACATCACAACATGTTCCCTGTAGAGGAACAACCTTAAAGTACTAATGCAGCTCCATTCTACACAAAGTCTACTAAAAAGCAATCCAAAGATAAACATTAGTCTCAGGCTTTCTGGGGGCCCTGCAAGCCTAGCCTTCATCTAAACTATGTGTCAGAGCAAACACTTGGTTGCTCATATCGCAATGGTTTCATTGTGTCTGAATGTTTGTGGACCATATAAGATAAAGTTATCTGTTTTGATTTATTTTCTTGTTTTGTCTGTGGAGTCAGACACTATTTAGTTAAAATTGTCCAAGTGAATATAGAGAGAACCAACTTTTTAGCTGCATTCTTCCTAGTATGATTTTTTAATACAAATTTCAACAGATTTTGCTCTTTCTGTTGTCGGTTGAACATGATTACCCTTGTCCTGTCATTTGCTGTGCCCAATTGCTGTGCTCCTTGTACAAGTATTGTAATAATGAACCTACTTTTAGCTATTGATTCAAGCAAACATGCACTTTTATTGAGAAATCGTATCATCTGGATCTATATTTAAGTTGTCTATACAGTATGCCGCTTCCAAATGATTGAAAAGTCGCAATGCAGATCGCGAGGACAGCTTCATATTTGTTCTTTGGCACATCTGTGACTTGACTAATTATGGCCTCTAGCATTAGACTAAAGAATAAAGAAGGCTCTAAATCTTGGCATCACTCATTGGACCGCCAGATTCCCATTCTGTTGGCGACTGATGGATTTTTTTGCATATATTAACATTAGTAAACATTTAAAAAAATCATGAGCACATGTGCAGCTTTCAAGTATTTCTTTAATTTCAGAGAGGTTGTGTTGCATGTTCCTCTTCCCAGATTGTCTCCCTTACGATCAAGCCACAGCTTATGTATGCAATAGATCTCTGGCAATGAGAGAAAGGCTTTAGCCAGCATCGGGCTGAGATAAATAGCTTTAATAACGCCAGGTGGCTGGGGCCATTCACTCATCTTTTAAAATAAGAAGCCATTTTTAATGTGCTACTGGATGTAATCATTGACTGGCTTTAGACCAGATATCTCCCGAAGGCACTGTAATATCGGATAGCATGATTACACATATTCCTTTTGTGCTGCAGGGGAGAAACCTTTCCCATAAAGCATTTACAGAACTAGAAATACAGGAGAAATTACTTTTATTAGAGATGAGCACTCATTAAAACGTGACCCTTATTTTAAAACAAGTCATTGTTCATCTTCTTAAAAGCCAGTTAACAGAAAACATCGGTGGTAATCTGAGTGAGCCTTTATAATCCGCTTTTAACTCCAACTAAAGTCACATTCACACCAGCAAGCACTGTTTTGCTTTCCACACTGAGTGAAAGTATGAGTCAGCACAAATTTTGGTGTATAACCACATCTCATCAATCAATCAGAGTTTGCTCTAGTCAAAATGTGACAGAAAAAATATTCAAACTTACCTGGTCACCATGATCAACCAAGTGTTGTTGGCTGCTAACCAAATATTATTTTTTATAATATTCTTTTTTTGTGAACACCAGGAGCTGTGACAGAGGGATATGAAAGGATCTTTCTTCAAAGAATGTGCTACTCTCTCAACTTGACCCATTTCATTTATTTTACTATGAGAACATAGGTGCTTGTCGCAGTCCTTCACATGTATTCCAATCTGTTGAGAAGTAAATTTCAATAATGAACCAATTGAACTACAGTGTGAATGAAGTGAGCAAATTCAAGATGTTCAAGCTTTCACCCAGGCATGTAATGTTTTTATTCATGATCAACTCAAGCTTGGTGTGAGGAACATTATGGTTATGTTATAGTTATAGGGAGTTGAATTTCTGAAGTAAAATACCTTTTAGACAGGGTCAAACTTGAAAACTGTTAAAGCACATAAAGGTAGTGGAGATGACGATCTGACTATCATGTTTTCATTCTTGCAGCTTCTGGGTATGTTTTACTAGATTTATTAACAATTGGTTAACCAATTCCAAAATCATGCATTCCGTTCATCTGCCTCTTATGAACACTTGTTGACTTTATGTGATTAAATAAAGGTGAATAGTATTGCAATCAACTCTCTGTTGAAGAATTAAAAGTCTTAATATGTTTTTGGCTGTTACAATGTTTAAGTATGGACTATGTTAAATCCTTTTTGTAGACTGTAGGATTTTCGGTTTGTTTTAGAACAAGAACTGTTGTTAAGCTCTGTAAAATCTCTTCATTATGCAATTGATAATTCTGCATAAATACCCACATTATTAATCCTTATTTCCCAAGCACAATGTAGTTTAGTGGAGAGGATGTGTTTTGTTATCCAACCTGTAGTTCAGTACCCCTGGGCAGATTTTGAAGGAGCCACATTCTGGAAAAGAATGGCTTCTGGACTTGAATTAAATTGTCTCTTAATTAGATGCTGCTCATGTTATTCAAATCTGAATTTTAATGCTGTTTTTGACGATGGTATAAGAATTCCACTTAGCTGGAAGTGCTTGCCTGTAGCAGGCCTCTCAGTGATTAACTCTTAGTGGCAGAAAACGTGTAGAGTTTAAAAAGGCAGATTTGTAACTGCACTCAGACTAGCCTTAATTTCAGAATTTTCTGCTAGTGATTTAATTCAAACCCGATTTGCATTCAACTTACAAATGCTAAAAGCTTTTACAAATGTTTCCAAAGAAACAAAACAAATCTTCATATTTTGTACAACTTAATGTTTTTATAGATGTTGAAAAAAATTATATGCTTAAAAACATTTGCATGCATTGAACAGAATTTACTGAAGAAAATTGAGATATCTGAATATTTACATTTAAAAACCGACTACCTAGTAAAGCAACCTTTAGGTGGGTTGTACACGAGTTAAGAGTAAAAAAAAGTAGATTACAATTTACAGTTGCACTACCCATTGTACACCTTCACCTCAATTTCCACAAGTGCTTATGTGCGTTTCGGCTGTACCATTTGAATTTCATGTGTCAGTATGAATGTCAGCAAGCCTTAGGCCTCCTGGTCACCTCTTCTTTTTCTCTTCCATTATCTTTTGGTTGAACCTGGAGTGCTGTTCTGCAGTCATTACGCACAGTTTCAGCCATTCACTGATAGGAAATCATCATGAAATGGACAACATTTTAGAACATCTTTATATACTGTCTCTCATTCACTTCTGGAAGAATAAGCCCCTAAAGTTCCTCTCCAAAACCCATATCTTTTAGTTTGTGTTTTGGCTCATGCTTTGGGACTTTGGCATAGATTGTGTAACCACTGGAGGGATTTTTGGCTTAAACCATCAAATAAATTGTGTCATAATAATACAATTATTATTCCACTTGAATTTAAAAAAATATATACTTTTCTGTTGGGTAACTTTTTCCCAGCGATGGGTTGCGGCTGGAAGGGCATCCGCTGCATAAAACATATGCCAGAGAGTTGGCGGTTCATTCCGCTGTGGCGACCCTGAAAGGGAAGAAAGCTGATATGAAGATGAATAAATGAATGAATGAATGAATGTTGGGTAACTTGATGTTAAAACCCCTGACGGTAAGGCCTGGGATAAGGAAGTAAGTGAGGAAGATGGATGTTTTTAAGTTAATGAAGAAGAAAAGAAGAGAGTGAATAAAATAACGACAACTTGGAACACAGGAAAAAATCAGACAACAAACTTGAAAAAGTGGATAATTTATGTAAAGTGATGAATCTTTCCCACTTTAATCTGGTCTTCCTCTTGTCTCTCTTTTGAATGAAACACTGACTTCTTGTTGTAATTTTTGACTGCAATGTTTTCAAAGCTTCTAAAGGGAGTTCCTGCAACAGTTTTAATGGAAATTGCATTTGATGTCCAAATACCAGATCAGCTTATCTGAACCTTAAAGATCTCCCAAAGGGTCTCCCGAACTGGAGATTAACCCTTCCCAATCTCCTGCAGTTTGCAAACAATATTTCTGCAGCATGTATTTGATGGTTTGGTGAAATTGCTCAAGTGCACCATGGTTTTCTGGGTGACCGAGGATAGACACACTTATGACTCAAGAGCAGTTGATTAAGGTCCGAGGATATTCATATTTGGACCAAATTGCAAAGGAGCTGTATCACAAGAGCATAAATCTAAAAATTACATAATATAACATTTAATTCACAGATCTATAAAAAAAGTCTTTGGCTCCTACATTAAAATCAAAATATCAGTCAGACAAAAAAAAAAAAACCCTAAACATACAACATGTATTGTATTTTAAAAATAGAGCATTCTTTAACAGTTTTTGGGATCAAGAGGTCTACTCTGTAGTATTGCAGGATCAGACACTACAAACTTCTCCACCAATGTTTATTGACTGGAGAAGTTCACCTGAATGTCCATCATGCTTATCTTTTCTTAGGCATACTGCAATTGACAGTGTGTTTACCCCTTTTAGCAGCCAATTTTAACCTGCTTCTGGAACATGTTTTAAATTTAAATAATTTCAATTTGTCATAGATAACGTTGCTTATCAAATTGTAATAGCAAAACGTTTGTCAAAAAAATTGTCAATAAAAATTTTATGTTTAATGTTTTTATGCCCTTTTAAATGTTTTTAAACTTAAACATAAATAAACATGTTCTCTTGAAAGTAATTTATTTAACCATTTTTTTGTTCTAACATAAAATAATCATAACTTTATAAGTACTTGCTAATGCATGTTTTATACCTTAACCATATATATAGATGTCTTGAACATTAGAAATGTTTGTGTTTCAGAAGAATATCCTGAATGTTGGAACTCTGTAAGCGTTTGTTTGTTTGTTGTTAATTTGTTTTAGTTTATTGTATTTTTTAAGATGATAATGTCTCACCCTGCAAAGAGATTTTTTATCAAAACTCAACAATCTGATTCAGCTAATTCCCTATGCACATTATGAATAACATCTGCCAGCTGCAAGAATATCCACTAAAAAGAAAACAAGCAATTATAATTCATATCAAATAAGACTAAAGTCCAATTTCAATTGTCATTCATACTATGGATGTCAATATCAATCTAGTAGATCACACTGTGTGAATGATCTCATACAGCTTTTTCCTCAATTACAACATAGGTTTTGTCATTTATATTGATTTAACAATATGCCTTTAGTAATCTCCAATTCTTGATAATAAAAAAATGCAAAACCTCCGGCCTTGCTGTCAATCGATATCTAACAAATTCCCATTAAAACATTACTTTTTCTGATGTTGAAAGGAATTCTGTGTGACATTTTGTCATATGTCAAGAAGAATATTTGTCTTGCTCGATGATGTAGAAAATGTTTTTTTAAAGACAAGAATTGAAAGTACAGAAAGCAACTTGAACTGAAACTGACAAAAGGGAGATGACGCACTTATGTGTTAATGGCTCAGAAAGGTTCCAAACTGTTTAAACTGGGCATGACTGTACATTTTGCATTATGTGGTTTGTAAACAAGCCGTTTTCAACTTAGATTTTAGCAGAGTGTTCCTGACTGGACAACAATACATCTGTGATACTTAGTCAATCCACAATGTGTGAAATATGTTTTCTAATCTCATCAAATGAGCTTTTTGAAACTTTTGTTGCTAAAGCTAGTTTATATGTATGGAACACACCCCGTAAGACAGCATGGATGGATACCCTTTAATTCAATAATGTATTTTCATTTTCAATGTCACTGTTGTTCCTTAAATTCATTCTCTTATTTAAATTTTAAAAATTCTCTATTTTTGCTTCCCTTCCTTTTAAAATGCATGAGATATGTATAGATATTTTTCAGTATTGATTCAAAATGCGCTTTTCACAACAAATTTGCATGACTAGTACCCAAGAGGCAGATGAAACCTACTGAAGGGTGTCAGACTTTCAAAGCAAACATGGAGAATATAGGTATTGATCCACTCTTCTGCAAGCTTTTATCTGGCAGTAGCCTAATACCTTGACAGGAATAAAAGACTACGAGGATGAGAAAAAGACCAGAAAGAGTCATTAGATGGTGGTTTGTGAGGCGCATCAGATTTATCCTTGTTCTTTTGGGAAAAGGATTCATGGCAGCGTAACGCTGGACAGATAACGCAGATAATGCACTTGTTTTATGACAGTTCTTCTTAATAAAACCTATTAGAAGAAGACCGCTGCCCACTATATTTGTGTGTTTATTCTATTAAATGCATTCATAATATAGTGCCTTAGACATTTGTAATATGCTTCATTAGGTAATCTCTTGAATTTGTTTGCAAGTACACCCACAGAGAGTATGCTGTATAGGAATATTGGCCTGACACATCAGGTATCACCTCTGTAAAGCTGATTAGTCTCAATTGAAAAGCTTATGCTCAATTTAGTTGCTGTCAATTGCCTCGATGTCCTTCTTAGCATTAGCAGTTGTCCTGGTTTTTCCAACATGCATCCTCTGCACGAAACACAGCATATACATTGAAAGTTTTGCTAAAAAGTTTATTACATTTTTGATGAGAGAGCCATAAACATCCCATACTTTACAATGTAAATGTGTGCATTTTATGTAAGACCAACATTTTTTAAGTAAACGTTTTACTTGTTTTGCTGTTACCAACCAATGATGAAAACATTTCTTCTTACCATTAATGTGACTTCTGGGACTTCTTTTGACATCTCATGACAAGATTCATGCAGATTAAACGTCCATTAAACGTAATAATATAGGTTTGTCTTAACATTCTTTAGATGCGAGAAACCATTGCTCACATGGATACTTAAAGCCATATACTGTCAGGTTAGCAATGTTCAGTTTGTGGTTTGTGAAAAGTATTCCAAGTTTTGCCAGTCAGCTGGACCACTAGCCAACTCTGCTTGCTGTCATTCAAATTTTAGTTCATACACTTGCAAATGTAGTATGGCGTGTGTCGAACTGGCGTTTATATTTGACATTTATAATTGACACACCAATGATTCCTCTTTTTCCTTTTTCTTTTCGAACATCTCTTTTTTAAATAAAATTCCTAATGCAGTTAGCTAGCTTATTATGTGATGGAAAAGGAGGGAAGTTTACTTCCTGACCTCATAACGACCCCTGTATGATATACATTAACCAACAAATTGTTGCAAAAAACATCCATAATTGGCACCAGCCACCCTCAACCATGAATATGAGCGGAAGGAAATGGATGGATTAAAATACAAGACAATATGTACCATATAAATTTTTTTTAATGATTTGTCAGCGAGCTGGGTGGAGCCATCAAAAAAGCCATATCTGGCCAGAGAGCCATAGGTTCCCTATCCCCTCCTTAAAACCCTCTAAAAGACAAAAAACAGCTTCTGCAGCAGTTCAGTCTGAATAACCATCAATATGCTTTGTTTTTTCTGTCATTTTCCAAAAGCAATCCATCAACAAAAATAACATCCAATAATATAAAATTCTTAAATTCTTAAAAATAACATATTTTAAGAAAACGTTACTAGAATTATGTTGGAGAATTTATGTCTTCTGTTGTATAGTGTCTGATAGTGGTATTCACTCCTAATGAGTCCATTTACAATTAATTGTCTGTTCTTTAAAGCTAAAATTAACTGATTTAAGCTGTGGTTTTAGATACCTAATATTCTGCATGTTTGATTACCAGCGAAGGTAAGATTGATGAATGCATGAGCCCGTTTGGCAGGTCAATTCCCTCTATTCAGCTACAAAGGTCCTGTTTTTTGAAGCTGTCATTCAAACGCGTGGAGGCTTTGTTTTGTTTAAAGAGGGGAAGACAGAAGAGAGATGTGCTGGACAGGTTGCAACCACAAGTAATTGCTCTGGATACGCTCCAGCAGTTGCTTAACTCTGTTGTAACTTTGTTCATTCTTGTGGTGCTGTGGCTGCATTCAATGCAGTTTAATCCTATTTGGCAAATTAAAGACTGTTTGACTTCTTTTGATTAAAGTCGTCCTTTTTGTTTAGAATGCCCTGCAGGTACAAGTTACATAGATATTTATGTTTACCTCGTTTTGGCAACACTTTTTTGCCCTCCTTGTGGGTTACAGTTTATAAGTGAAGCATTCATGCTGATCTTGATTGTGTGATTTTTTAGCATTAGAAGCTTAGATTTCAATGTGACGCTTTGTGATTTCTGAGAACAGCATTTTGATTTGATCTGAATTAGGCGATTACTTGTCAGTACTTTAGAAGGAAAAGAAGCATAGTGGTCACTTCAAGCTTGCTGCGATTAATTCAAACATGTCAGAATTTGTCTGAGAACTAGTAGAACCATTATCCCAGCAGGGAGTTTCTAGGGCTGGTTACTGCTCACACACTGAGTGAGACATGGCCATGTTCTCACATACATCTCTTACAGCTGGGTGTAATGAATATTAATGAAAAAATGGAAGGAATACACAAGTGTTGAATTGAAATAATTTTTTTTTAAAATTATAAATAGATACACTATCTATATTTTAAAGGATCAGATGGTTTGAAACTCAGACTATAATAATATAAACACCCATGGAACAATAGTAAAATTGAATTTGCGATAACTCTTGCTGGAGCAAATACCAACACAGTGTTTTAAAACATGGTTTCATGTTATTGAAAGTAAATGGCAACAAATGTAAATGACAAAATTTTTAATTCAATTTTAAAGTTATGGTGAAGTGACAACAAGTCTATGTTTATTGAGTAGCCCCCACATGGACTGGTAAAAGACCTATATTATGAAAGTTTGTTCAACTGTGTCACCCAGTTTTTAGAAGGTTGAAGAGGGAGCAAGTAGAGGACACTAAGTACCATGTTTGTGCCCTAGTGTGATAAATCAAGTATATAATGATACATATAAGGTAAATCTAAATATTGCAGATTGCCATTATAAGAGAGATATTAGTTTCCCCCCCCCCCCCCTGATCTGATGAAGATCTGATGAAGCCTTGACAGTGAGCCCAGATTGCTTTTGGGTTAACTGGCAAAATGAAGTTCCAGAGAACCAGGGCTTCTGTATCCAACTAACAGCATGGGTCACTTTTGAAGATCCAGGATGATGGCTTCCATTTGTGGCTGTCTAGATTGGTGCCATGACCCAGTTTAGACAGTCAGACCAATTCGCCCATAGCAACTCCTTTCAAGCATATTATTTGCACTGAATAGTAATGAACATAGCAGAGAGACCACCCGATATGCTATCTCCAGTGGAGGGCCCCGACTGCATGCGAGCTGACAGGCTTTGCTTACTGAAAGCGAAGGACCGCTTCTTACTGCAGTCCCACTGTGATTCATCTAGCTTGTTTTAAAAGAGGTCATGCAGCGTGAGAGAGCAGGAGACATAAAGGTAGCTCTGACTTAATTTGTTTTAAGAAACCCTGCTTTATGGGGTAAAACTTTGATGTCACAGGTTCGCAATGCTGATACTCGACAGTTAGGTTGGTCTTTAAAAAGCACACTTTTTAAAATGTAGTTGCGTTAAGGGCTTTTACACTTCTTGGCCTACTCTCTGGAGTCTTTGACTGTTTTTTACACTTGGATGGGCAGGCAAAGCAGCCACTCATAATTAAAGACCAGCTTCCAGTTAAATGTGACTGGCCTCTTGAGCCACTCCCAGCTGCTGCTGGAAATGTTAGCTTGCCAGCTGTGAACCTTTGCCTGTGGGTTCCCATGGGGATCGAGCTTACAGCGTGCATCCAAACAAGCATTGTAGCCTTTTGCACACCTGTTTACCCACTATCAGTCACAATCAGATTCACATTGATGAGTTCTATCATACTAAATGTAAATGTCGGCTTATAGATTCCAGGGAGATATATCCCTCTCTAGCCTCATTTGAGGTACTCTCAAAGGAAGAATTATTTCAGCTTGTGAATAGAGCATTTAACTAATAAGTAGCGTTCATCAAACCAGAGAATCATATTCATTTCAGTGGAGTATATTCCATTGTGTGCTGGGTGATGCATCATTTATCAGCTTCTTATAGTGGCTTTAATCTTCTTAAGAAGAAAAAAACATCCATAATTTGTTTTAGTTATTTGTAGTTTTATTAAAGATACAGTTATGCTTTTTAAATGGCAGCTATCACATGTAATAAGACATACTCAAATATAGCTCAAGCTATAATTTAAATGTGTTTTTCTGTCCTTACTTTTGTCTGTTCTTTCATTCTTGGTTCTTTAAAAATTAACTGAAAGGAACAAATGAGCAGAGGAACGAATCACTCCCCAGAAAAAGAAATGTTTTTCTCATGAGTCACTTTGAATAAATTGTTCATGAACGAGACATGTAGCATGTTGAGTTCTTTGAACTATTTTTAATTAAATGGTTAAATTAGCAGAACTTACAATGCTGAGTTGCTTATTTGAATATTTGTAGTTTATATGTATCCTAAATGAGCTAATTAAAGTTTTGTTAATTTTTTAAACTAAACAAAATAACGACTTTTTGAGGAACAAAGTTTCCACATGTATGCTTCACATACGATTTAAAGTTTGGCTGCTTGTGATAGGGGATATATACACAAAATTTGAAGTTGAATAACATTCATTCATTCATTCATCTTCATGTCGGCTTTCTTCCCTTTCGGGGTCGCCACAGCGGAATGAACCGCCAACTCTCTGGCATATATTTTACGCGGCGGATGCCCTTTCAGCCATAGCCCATTGCTGGGAAAAAGTTGAATAACAGTTCAATATTAATTAATGAGGAACTAAACTCATAATTGGTCACTAATCATGTGGTTCCATTTTTGCTCCACTTAAAAAAAAAGAAAACCTGCCGTTTATATTATGATCAAGGTTTGAAAACTCAAATAAATTATGCAAGTTCCTCATTAGTGTTACGCTATGTTGATTTTTCTAATTCAATGCTAGTTGAACTTTAAAGCTAGCTGTGGAATGACTTTGATAATGCACTCAATACTAGAAATTCACATGCTATCATTCAAATGTGCAAATATGAGGCCTGGCTCATTTGCATGCTCATATTGATTTATTGTACTATGATATTAGTTAAGGTAGCTGTCAGAGCAGATGGCCCATGCCAATCAAAATGTTCCCGTTAGTATTCATAAAAAACATCTACCTGTTATATATCCCAAGTAGATCTGTCATTGTTAGACTTACATCTATGCTGTTTGCTTCTAGTTAAAACCCATGCTTTGCTTTGGAAGTGCAGTCTTATATCAAGATTAGTCAAATTATACACTGACAGATCGCCTCTCTTTGTGGAGATGCTGCAATCTGACTTCCCAGGGTGCACTTTCTTGGCAGGGGTGCAAAACACACCAAGTAGTTGACAATAGAATATGAATTGAATACATTACTGTATTAGAGTTTTTGTGATCAGTTCAGTAACTAAAGAAAAAAAATCTTAATGAATATAAATGTACTTTTACTCATATTATAGCTTGTAAGCAATATTGAAGTATTACAACAGTGCACCAGTAAGAGACACTTAGGAAAACAGGCTTAGCCAGAGACTGGAATATTTGTATTAAACTGAGGGATTTTGAAAGTGAGGGCAAACGTCTGCCATCTTTCAGTGGATAGCACAGGGAAAAGAGTGAGTTTGACAGCTAAATCTCATGGCTCTCTTCCGAGAGACTGGTTTGTCGTGTTGAGGTCAATGCAGAGGATTTCAATATGCAGAGAGCATCTGTGAGACATTGGAATGTGGATATGAGCAGGATGAGCTTGATCCACGCAGCAATAGACCTTTATGATTAGATCATTCATTTATGATTTTGTATTATGAAGACTTGCAGTTTTTTTAACACCCAAAAACCACACCAAATTTATTTTGCTTAATTAGTTTGAGTCATACTTGAGTATTAACAATTAGTGCATGCACAGCTGAATTTGTGGATTAACTTCTAGTTAAATGAATTAAGACCACTTAGATAATCTCAGCAAGATAAAACAGAATTTTGACAGTTGTGATACCTCTTTCATATTCACTTTTGGCATTCTATAGTGCATGACCCCACATCATTAAAACTTAAGTCATAACTTCAAGGAGGAAGATGAGCTAAAATAAGACCGTTACATGTTAATCATCCAACTCATCAATATGCTAAGCTTCTGCATAAACCTATAGAATGATTGAAGAGAAATGATCCTACTCTACATTTGAGAATGTATGTCTTTTATTCTAAATTCCTGAAGCTCAGTTGGTAGAGAGATGGCAACAATGCAATAGAAAGTTTACATTTGTTTTGATTTGGCTCATATATACAGTTCTTTCTATTTGAGGACAAATATCTATTGAGCACTTCTATTTATTTACTTATTTATATTTATATTATATTATTTTAATGACATCATTTGGCTTATCATTTGCCAAATCAGTAAGTATTAATTTGCTTAGCCAATAATTATGATTTGAAATCATTGAGCATTTAATAACAGCAAAACAAAATATTTAGCAAGGAATGCTTTAAATCAAAACATTCACTTGTGAAAACTGAAATGCAAAGTTGCAATATAGTGTGGTCAAATATTACCAAACACTAATGGACTGAATACATTAACATATAATGCAGAGAAAATACAGCAAGCTCTTTATTGTCTGTTCATATACATTATACTTAGCCTGTTGTTTATATTAATAGTCAGTTAATATACTAGCGTATATACATTCTCTGTTATATCTCACTTGGGAGATGGGTATTGTGGCTTTTTTCTGTTAAGAAATGGAGATAAATTAGCTTTTTGAGGGTGGCTGGGACTCTGGGGGTTGCAGAGGATGTGACTTTGCCATGTGATGCACAGTGCGATGAGACAGTGGTGTTTAAGGAAATGAGCTTGTGGTTTGCACGGGCTGCTCATAAATCAAAGAAACATTGAAAAATTGGGCTGTGGATTGAAACCTGAGTGGCCATTGCCACAGGTATCCTGCGACATTGGGCAGACAACTGCCATACATCACACATGGGACACACATACCAGAGAATATAAAGGATTGTTGTATGTTGTTTTCATTTTGACATTTCCTTGTCTTTTGTAACGTGTTTATATTGTTTTGTGGCCACGATGAGGACAAATGTTTCAGCAATCTTTTTTCACATCTCATAGTGTTTTATAGACTGAAGGATCTGAAAAACTACATAACCAACACCCCATCATTAGCACCTTTCAGGTAGATAGAGAAACAGGTCAAGTAGTGCAGTTAGTTGTACACAAAAATGTGCAGTTAGTTGTACTCATTATTCACTAAATTGCAACTTTTTTAATTATACAAGCTTAAATCTTTTCCTAGGTGGAAATGGTTCATTAATTAGATTTGGGGTGTTAAACAACATTTTGACATGCATGGTGAAAAAAACACTTCACCATGTGGTGCCACGTTATTTGTTTTGTAACACGTTTGACTAAACTGTTCCTTTAAGTAACTGCTGTGATCAATGAGCTGCACTCTGTTTTACACAAGTTATTACTGCTCAGTGAGGAAATATATATATATATATATATATATATATATATATATATATATATATATATATATATATTTAACATTTGTCAAGTTACCCAACAATATTTTTACTGCAGTAAGAAAATCATGAACGTAGTTAAACTGCAGGTGTGTTGCAGGACAGAGAACATAAGGGACACATTTATAATCTTGGGAGGAAGAAGCTGATCCAAATGAACTAGTAACTGATCCATTCTGAAAAAAAGTCAGTTTTGCTAATAGAGCCCTATATTTATGTGCAATGGTGTAATTTAGCATCATAAAAATTTTAGGTGGGGAGTCTCAATGATCCAGTGGGTAGCACAGTCGTCTCACAGCAAGATGGTTGCTGGGTCGAGCCTTAGCTGGATCAGTTGGCATTTCTGTATGGAATGTGCATCTTCTCAAAACTATGTTACACACTGCATGAAAAAACATTTTCAAATATTAATAATAGCTGCTCTTTAAAAAATTGATTTATGTAACTTTTGATTAGTTTATTTGTAAAATACATAATAAAGATATTATATTATTTAGAAATGTGGTGTTTGAAGAATTTTTGTAGCAAGGGAACATCTCAAATCGACATAATGTTTTCTTAATGTAAAATATTTTCACGTTATTTAGAACGTAATGGTTACTTTCGTGGCCCCCGTTCCCCAAATAGGAAACGGAGATTTATGTTGGTGATGACTATGAGAAGCTCCCCTAGGAAGGCCCTATTATCTCCATAATATTTAAAAAATGCCAATCAGCGAACGCGCTGATGGTCACTTGATCACGCCGTCCCACATAATCCGGACGCAAGCATGACGCTCTTCCTGTTGTGAAGCTGGAGCCGGCCAGGCCATGCATGCCGGGCATATCAGTAGTCTGGCAGCGAGTGGGCCCTCCTCCGCCCTGGCCTTAATTATAAACTTAATTTTTAATGGGTAATCGGCAATTCTCTCTCAAGTCATACCAGAGGAGGGAGCATCAATCCCAGAGGAGAAGGGAGATATTTCTAGCCCGTACTCACCACCTAGAAGGCTGGACTTAGAACTTCCGGCAGTTTAATACATGCAAGGTATCATTGAGGGACCTACGGAAATGCGCCTTGAACCATTGGGGAAAAGTCATTCAGATGGAAGATGGCACAGATGGAACTAGCTAGAGCAATAGTTTTTTGAGAGTTAGGCTTTCGGGGGACTGCTTGGCCCTCCTGTGCCTGGGGTCATAAAAGATTCAGCCGGTAGTCCCTCATAAAGAGCACACTCATCGACAGAACGTAGGAATACTTCACTTACTCTACTGCGCCTGTTGGGGTGAGGGGAGCCAACAAGCTGAAGATTATCTCCAGGGGCAAAAAAGCGCACGTATCAATAAGAATGGCGCAACGCAAGCTAGACACCCCTTCGTACATCTCAGACAATGCTACCACCACTTAGCACGGCTGGAGAGACGGATTCAATGCTCAGGTTATAGTACCTGGTGAAGGTGTTTGGTGTCAACCAACCCGCAGCCTTGCAGATCTCTGCCAGCGGAGTACCTCTTGCCAACGCCCAGGAAACCGTGGACCAACCTCTTTTTGGAGACAGTCTTCCCTATCATCTGCTGTCCTCCAAAGCATACAAAGAGCTGATCAGAACTTCTAAGGTTTGGGGTCCTTTCTATATAGATCCTCAGTGCTCGAACTGGGAAATTGGGACCCAGGGCTGGTGCTGCCTCCTCTCTGGGCAGAGTTTGGAGGTTCACTACCTGAGTTTTGAAGAGGATGGTAGGTGGGCACATATCCAGGCCTGGGCTTAAGAATAACATGAGTATCATCAGGTCCAAACTTTAAGCAGGTCTCATCGACAGAGAGTGCTTGCAGATCCCCCACCTACTTAATCGAGGCTAACATGACCAGGATCGCTGTCTTAATTGACAGAAATTCATTGGGGCAGCTACTCGGGTCTACTTGGTGAGAGTGACACCAGTTGATGAACCGACCCCACTTGCTGGCATTACAGGCCCTAGTAGAGGGAGCTCTTGCAAGACACAGTGTTTGAACCACAGAGTGTGACTGGGGTCCTCCACGGCATGATGTGCTAGACATGAAGATTCAAGAGGCCTGGACGTGGGTGCTTGTGCCCACATCCCTTGGTCAGAAGGTCTGACCGCAGGGGAACTGGCCAAGGAGGAACGAGGGAGCAGAGTTTTTACGAACCAAGGTCGGTTGAGCCAATGAGGTGCCATCACTAGGACCTCTGCCTCGTCCTCCCTGATCTTGCACAGGAGGGTTGCAAGGAGGCTCACTGGGGGAAACGCATATAGGCATTTATTTCTGGGCCAGCAATGCGCCAGCGCATCTATCCCAATAGGTTCCTGGGACAGAGCGTAGAACAGCCGGCACTGAGCATTCTCTGGGGCGGCAAACAGGTCTACCTCCACTATACCAAAACGTTCCCAGATCTGCTGGACTGCCAGGGGATGGAGTCGCCATTCTCCTGACTGGGGTTTCCACCGAGACAGTGCATCCGCTGTCTGATTCAGCCTGCCGAGGATATGGACTGCAACTTAGGGATAGACCCCAATGCTGACTCTAGAGGAGCAGTCTGTGAGCGAGAGCTTGAAAAAATTGATCCACTACATACAACAGACTTGCACGGTCACGACTTGTTTGAAACATGATACATTAATGAAAACAAGTGCTCTACTAAGAAAAAAGAAGTCTTACTTGTTGGTGGAAACCAGCGAAAGAACCGAAGTCTGGGACGTGCAGTGGTTCCCGCCACTGAATCTGACTGAAAAACCTTGCTGGTTGCTGTCGACTCACCAGATCTGCGATAATCCACACACAAGGTAATAATCTACTTGCTATCTGTGGTGTTCTTCACTGAGTCACTTGTGTGATGAGAGTAGGCTCCAGTAAACAAACAGGAAGAGCATCACACGTGATCACTTGACCATCAGCACATTCGCTGATTGGCATTTTTGAAATAGTAGCGGAGCTTCCCATAGTTGCCACTGACATAAGTCGTATGACACAGTGATGGGGAATTGGAGTTTCTAGTTTGTATTTAGCTGTATTTTTTTAAAAGTCACCAAGCGAATGTTGATTTTTACTTTTCATAAATGTAAATCTGTACATTTACTTATTCAATTATCTAACAAACAAAAACAAAATTAAATAATCAAACATGGTGAACACTTTTCAGAGAACGAGTTAATTAGACAGCAGCTAGATTAAATAGCACTTGGTTATATTAAAAACCATGCAGAGTTAAAGTTACCCAAGTTCTTCATCTCTCAAGGCAAAGTGTTTTTGCATGAGCCTTTTAGAAAGAAGTAGAGATAGAAAATGTGATAAGGCACTGATTTGGCTCTTGGAGTTATTCTGCTCGTGTCAATGCTGGGGTTTGAAATGAGCAGAGGTTTTTTGTAATAAACTTCCTGATGGCTGTCTGCAAGTATGTTGGGCTCGAGCTGGGAGCAAGTTGAGTCCGTTCTAAATTTTGATTAAATAAATTGCTTTTTTCTGACTTCTTGCACTTTGTTTTTCTGACCTTGACTGTTTTTGTGTAGTTTAACTCTGTTTTTTATTGCAGGGCTTCTTATTTGATCTTTTGAAGTCCTGTGGGACATGAGTTTAGCACACCTGTCTCGCACTCTTTTACCTCCTCGAATCTCCACATGAATAATAAAAACTGCAATTCGCACATGCTCTCTGCTCAAGGGAAAACTTCTTTGTCATCTTTAGGCTTTCATATGGCCTCTGACTTCAACAATTCTTGGGTTTAGAACAGAATTCACCTCTAAGTAACTGTATTTATTGGAGAGTACTTTAAACACTTGGCATCACCTCCCCCAACCACCTTTATGCGCAACGCCCCTTATAGAGTTGGAAAAAATTTGGAACAGTTTTTTTTGTTGTTGAAAAAAAAACCAATTTCACTAGTGTAATGATGGCTTTACATGGGACATGTGCAACAATTCTGGCTGCTTGATAACATTTCTAAATTATGCTTGCACTGAATTTATTTAGGGTCTTAATACTATTTGGTTTTTCTTTTTGTTTGTTTAATTTGACAAATTACATAGGTTTTTTTTGTAAAGTTGGTGCTGGTTGGTCTATGGCAAAGGTCTCCAAATCTTGTCTGGGCTGGAAACCAACACATTTTTAGTTCAACCATCATGAAACACACCTGTTACACCAATTAAGGTCCTCTCTGATTGTCTGAAGCTAGAGATGTATGCACACAAGAGCAGGACCGGATTTGGGGAACCCTGGTCTATAGTCTTATCCATGAATTTATTGTCAGATTTGTCACTCTTTTTGTGTAATTTCTGCACTCTACACTGTCCATCCTGTAGATTCCTTATTGGATATTAGACTGATATAGGTCAAAGTTGTCACTGCCCTGAATTTGGTTTAAACATGTGTTGAATAGGAATAAATGAGTGATATTAATAAAGGGGATAAAGGCTATCCTCCTCATTCTTCAAACCATGGTTAAGCTCCAAATCCCTTTTATAGCACCCTGGGAAAACTGTTAAAACCCTGAATTGAGCTGTATTTTTAATGGACTAAAGGACCTTTCTCAGAGTATGCTAGACTTTCCTTATTATGGCTCAGTCTTGTTTGCACCTTCAAAAATGGAGGGCACGAAGACCATGATTAGGTTTCATGACTGAAGTAATCATATTCCAAATCAAAAGGAGATGAAGATGAATGTGGTCCTTGTTTTCATAAAGTTTATCATAGAAAAAGAGAAAGAAGGGTCTACAGTGAAAAGGCTGAATGTCATTTACTGTGTGAATGTCAAATGTGACTGAAATGACAATGGATGGGGATTGTAACGAGTGAAATTATTCTTGATTCAAATTCCCTAGCATGATTTTCCAAGCTCTCTAATGATTTCATTAATGGATTTTTTAAATAGTTTTGAGGAAACTTTATAATGAGTAAGACTATAGGGCTGCAGTATTTTAGTGTATTAGACTATTTTTCAGCTTTACTGAAATGGAAATCAAATCATTATTGATATACTACATTGAGACTATTAGAATGAGACATTCTTTAATTAAAAGTACTTAAATTATGAATTTTATTATATTTTATTTAGACTTAACTCATTTAATTTTGACTTTACAATTGTATGGTGTTAGGGTCTGTGGGACCCATTTTCAGTTTACATCAAAATAAAAATTTACTAGCAAGTATTATTTGAAACTAAAAATCACTGGCTTTGGCTCATTTTCTGTGAAAAACATATATCATAACACATTTTTATGACCACACACTGTATACCCCCCTACACATTTATATCACACACAAGGTGTTTGAGACTACTGGACATGGGGCATGTGTGAAAATGGTAGAATATTTTTTTCTTTATTCTGTCTTCCCACACAAACATAAATCACACATAAACATATATTTTTAGTATAAAATGATTTTGTGACTTTAAAGACCCAAAATGCAATGGATCTAGAAGACCCGCCAACCATGCCAAAGTAACAATAATGAAAACACCACAGAAGGTTTACATTATAAATGTGAAGAAATAAGGTTAAAAAACAATAAATAAATAAAGTATATTTGCTGTTTAAATCACTTGTTTCTTGGCTAAATTAAACATCTTTTAAGTAATTTAACATAAAATGTTTTGATTGGGATTCAAAATCAATGGATTCACCAGACCCAAAAACACTGCCTGAGTAACAATAATATGAACACCACACAAGGGTTACTGGTACATGTAGTACAATATATTGTGTGTACATGGTTGTATACTTTAATCAACATCATAATCCCAGATAAGATGTTTGTTTGTTTCCACCATATACTGCAAAAATACATTAACACATAGCAACCCTGGCCTAAATAGCTAATTAACTAAAATATTTGATAAAATATAACTAAATTAAATACGTTTTACATGACCTATGACTTTAATGTTGATCAAAAGTTTAACGCATTGCATGAATGTGCAGCTTCATTAAGCTTCAGGTTTTGTTATTGTTATGCATGCTTGATTATTGTACCTTGGGGAAGCAAATAGCAATAGACCAGATGTGTCAGCTCTGCACAGTCTGCTTCAACATAAATGAATCTGACCCGATGCTATGAAATGTGCTGAAGCATAGATGAAACTAAGCTGTCGTGGACTCAGGTCTTCCAGGAACTGAGTTTGACCTCCCTTGCCATAGACCTAATATGAATATAGTGTTTGATAAGTTACTGAGGATAGATTGTTAAAAAAAAAGATCCGTAAAAATGTAGCAAATAATCCTAAATAAATTTTGAAATGTTTTATAGAGAGTACATATTCATATTTTATCTAATGTTAACATAATAACACAGCTCTCACTTTGTATATATCCTTAAAAGCAAGGAAGGAATAAAAGGACAAAACTGAATGTCACTCTAAATATGTGTTTGTAATTAGTAATACAAAAACCTCAAATAACATCTTACAGTTATCACGAAGGAACAAAAAATCCTTAAAATTCAGAATTTGAACTAAAAAAAAAAGGTTGGCGCTTTGATTTAAGTTACTTTCTGCCACTGTAAAGCTTAATAAAAAACATTGATACATTGCCACTGTCTACTGAAGACTATAAACTGAATCATCTAGCTTACTTTCAGCAAAAAGGTTGATAGTTTGTTTTCCTGGTTAATTTTTTGACTTCCTGATTTGAAAGGAAACATCTAACTAATCTATGTTGCAGCATCCTCATATTTGTCTATGTAATAACAAAAAAGTATATTTGTAGCTTGGGTTAAGATGCCAACTATAAATAGTTATGATATAATTTTTTACCCCAACATTCTCGTAGAAAAACTGAAGATCATAAAGATTACCATCCCCTTGTTGGCATTTTTTTAATCTTCCACCTAAAAGGTCTAGAAACTAATATACTGTTTTATACTCAAAGTCTATGGAGTGCTAAATAAGCCCCTTTACCAAAAAGCATTTCTTGTCACTACCCGCAGAGTAATTTACTTCCCAGTTGTCAAATAATCTGTGATATGTGGGTGGTATCTGAAAATGTGATATTATATATTTACCTCTTCAGTTAGCACAGAGCAGTCCACAGGTGTCAGTCAAGAGATCTGTGTGATAGAAACCCAGCTTTTTTCATCAATCCACATGCTATTGGTTTTCCTCTGCAGACAGGACAAAATCTGTCCTTTTTCCACATGTGTTTCATCATGCTTCTAATTGGATCTGATTCTGTCTCCACCAGCTTCCCTGCAATTAATTCACGTGCCTCTCTCCAGGCCTTTTTTCATGAAAGGGGAGAGAAGGTGGAGATTAGAGAATGAGCGCGCATATTCATGAGGGCTCATCCAAGATGGACTGGATGTGATCTGATATGAATGTGAAGTAGGCTGCGATGACACAATGCTTTATAGACTAGCATCACAGGGGCCTTTTATTGAGCCGTTTGGAGCTGTCTGAATAATTTAAGATGTGCAAATTATTAGATATATGTGTGCAGGTTGTTTCTTGAAAGCATAAAAAATGGACTGTAGTGCATTGCATAATGTTGGTATTTGAATTCTATGAATAAATGTTTTTTTTCTCTCTCCTGATTAACAATTTGGTTTAATTAAGCTAAAGTTGCTTGCAGAACTCTTCTGAAGTTATAATGTTTATGTTGCATTACCACTGAGTGCATTACTTTGCAATTTGTGAAGCATCAGTTTGCATTTATACACTGTTGAGAGTGAGCGGTGCACAGATGAACTCATGCACCGGTAGTGCCATTGATTGAGACAGATTTGCTCTCAGGGGCAGCAATGCTCAGGATGTTTGTCTGACATGAGTGGACTGCAGCAGAGTCAATTTCAGCTTCAATGTAGTTATGTAAGGGAACGAGGGGATGTCCCACTTGTTGGATCTCTCAAGCTCCTGCCATTTCCCTCAGGAGTTTGTACTGCGTTTCTTCAAGTAAAAGTAAATATTTAACATTGTCAATTTAAAAGAAAAATACTATACAGTTGTGGTACTGTCATATATTTCTGTTGAGTTATTAATTTATGTTGTGCATTTTTAATTCTTGTACTATGGCAGTACACGTGCTATGCAACTCATCAGAAAGTCTTAGCAAGTGTGGCTTAACTAATAAATACAGCATACTTTGAACTGTCAGATGACCAACCATGGGGCTGTGGCCATGTACCATTCTCTCTGTCTGTGTTGTTTATCTTAATTTCCTAAGGAAAGAAAAAAATTAAAGCAATGTTTATTGTATTAGGACATTTTTATTGGTTCGCAGTCATAACGTATTTTGGATTTTCAGTTGCTGCAGTCTGTGAATCAATGGCACAACAGAGACTGAGAATGTAAGCTGTTTTTCTGCTGTTTGGTTTAGAATTGAAAGAATTGACTCCTTTTTGTCCACTTTATGGTCAATGGATATAATGTTATTATCCAATTGAATGGCCAAGAGCTGACAGAATACTAAACTAAAAGGGCACTGAATGATTCAGAGGTCAAAATGTATGATTTTAAAGTATCTTCTTTAATTAGAGAAAGTGAGAAATTCAAACTTTAAATCTATCCTTGTATTGACTATTACCAGCCCCTTAAATCTCTTTGGCTGAGTAGCTTGCTAGCAAGTACTGCAATCGAGTGAAGAAGAGGACTCAAGACATAAACAGGCTGCACGGACATAACACCAAACTCAATTTGAACTTCCTAACATTGGACATCTTAAGGAATAGAGGATAAAACACTCAAAAACCGATCTGAATGTTCCTATTAACCTGTCTCGTGCTCAGTGTAAGAACTATGTATGAATGCAATCACCAGACTACCAAAACCATTGAAAATCCATCTCTGTTTACATCATCGGTCTCAGGGAGGTGTGTCCTGTCTTTAAAGGCATTAAAGAAACAATGGAAAACGTTCAAACCTCATCAAGCCTCATCAAATATGCATAATTTCCTGACAACTATTTTATATAAAAAACATTGCAATAAAAAAACCATTACAATTGTTTAATTCATCAAAAAATGTAAGCATGGCACAGGATGAGAGAAGCCACACAAACATTAAATGAACATGCACTTGGGATGAAATGAACTTATCAGCGTCATATTTAAATTAATTGATTTAATCTCCTTAAATGTGCATCAAGCTCTGAATGTCATGCTAATTATCAGATTGTTTGTTTGCCCTGGGGTTTCTGGATAGGAGAGAGAGCTACAGTAGAGCAGAGGCTTTTATCACTTCTCAGGTGCAAGAACGTACAAACAATGGGCCACAGGCAAAGGCTGCATTATTAAAAAATAAGCCAACGCCATATTAAAAGCTCAGCCTGTTCGTCACTCTCAGTACAAGGAAACATGATACGCCTGCCTCCAGTAATGTCCAATTTAAATGCTTGCAGGTGGCACTGCAAATGGGCGCCTATTTTCCTTCACTTATTGGTTTCCCACAGAGGCCACTGTCTTAAGCCCAAACATGTTCTGAGAGAAGGAGATATATTGAGAGTCTGATTCTGTTTTGTCATAACACAATTGTGAAACAGTGGCAGAAAGCATACTTTGATTTGCTGTATTAAGAGTGAAGATGCCTGGTACTATTGATGATGAACATTATTTCTGAGGAGTTCTTTGTTTCTGCTGCAGGGGCATGTAAAAATATACAAAAAAAAATGTTCTTTTCAATGTTATGTTTTAATGTTGGTAAACCCAAATACAAAAAAGAAAAAACTATTTCAGGGGAAAACAAATTTTAATAAAGTCTACCATCTCCCATATTTGGTTAAAATAATGAATAAATACATTTTATATTTATTCAAATATTTTTTCAAACTGCTTTAGTAGAGTGGGTTGGTTTATGTAGAACACTTTGTTCTTGGCTATCAGCAGAACAAAACTGTTCACTTATATTTTACTGAATTTTTTTTTTGATCTGGCGCAATTTGCAAAGCCTTCCATTAAAGCCATTAATTAAAAGCTGTCAAGCAACTTATTCCATCTATTTTCAAATATATGCTTTCATTTTTATTTAAGATGATGCGATATATAGCTGATATTATTGCCTACAAACTAATTATATGTGCCTGTCCCAGTTGAATGTTCCATTCAAAATGTATTCTCATATTAAAAAGAGGACTTTTTTGACAGAAACTATGTATAGTGGATTACTTGTTGGCTTCTTAGACCTTGTGTACGGTTTGAAATTATAGGCCTTCTGGGTCTGGGATGTTTATTTTAGCATTCACATCGAAGGGTAAACTGAAGGCAACCAACTTTCTTATTAGCTCCGGCATCAAAAGCTTACAACCTCCCACCACAGTGATGAGTGAGTCAGCCATCAAACCTGAACCCCCAAACTCCTCTAACTGGTTTCGTCATGTTCAATAAATAATGTCTTGGCAACCCATTTTTTTTTATGTTGTTCGACATGTTTAAGAGTTTTCAGTACAATGAGGTAATTGTAAATCACAAAACTAGAATCCTACAATCTTTAACACTTTCAACAACAATGACTTCTCTGATGCTCTATGGTTCACATTCCTACTTAAGTCACACATGTGCCTGCCCCAGTTCGAATGCTTTCTTCAAAACCTATTTTCATTTAAAAATAGGATTTTTTTTTTGACATAAACTGGGCACAGTTGATTTCTTGTTAGCTCATTAGACCTGATAAGACACCTTTTTAAAGTTTGTGATTTAGCAGGGGCTTAGAAAATCCACAGATGCAGCCCAACCCTTGAACCATCTTTTATGGAATGTAATGCCTTGACCCCCGCCTTGGTTTCTTCTTTGTGACAAAGCACTCATATATGGGTTTTTATTACTTGTTTTTACATTCAACACATTTTACATACAAACTCGTGTTTGAAGACTGCAGTCTATGAACAACAAGCTTTTTTTGGCAATTGTTGTTTGTGTCAAAGTCTTCCCTGGGACTGTGTTGCCTAGTGAACCAAATTAAAAGATTATTTGAAAGGCTTGGGCAATTTTTGCATTGTATTTGTGTTCATTAACTAAGAAGGGTCTCTGCATACCCAAATGTTAGAGTGAACTGGTAGGATTCAATAAATTATTTATGTATTTATATTTAGTATGTGAGCGTCACGGTGGCGCAGTGGGTAGCACGGTCGTCTCACAGCAAGAAGGTCGCTGGTTCTAGGCTCGGCTGGGGCAGGTGGCATTTCTGTGTGGAGTTTGCATGTTCTCCCAGTGATCGCGTGGGTTTTCCCCAGGTGCTCCGGTTTCCCCTCAAGTCCAGAGACATGCGATATAAGTGAATTGAGTAAGAACGATTGTCCATAATGTTAAAGAGTGAATGTGTGTGTGAATGTTTCCCAGCGATGGGTTGCGGCTGGAAGGGCATCTGCTGCGTAAAACATATGCCAGAGAGTTGGCGGTTCATTCCGCTGAGGCGACCCCGAAAGGGAAGAAAGCCGACATGAAGATGAATGAATGAATTTAGTATGTGCGTTATACACATTTTAAATTTTAGAGTATAATCTGCGCATCTTTTCAAGAGATTCATTTGAACAGTCTTTTTCTTTTCAAGAATGACAGAAGCTGAAGTCCTTGTGTTTGAGCTCAGTAAGTGTCATATCCCAGTCAAAGAGATGTAATTAGCCCTAGAGTGCTGCCCTCGGTGGAGGTGCTGTTCAGCTTATTCAACTTTGTGGCGTCACATGGTGATAAGAGATGGATGTCTCACTTTTTCATTTTCAAGACAGGAGAAAGTATAGCAATATATATAGCATGCTCTTCAGTCGAACCCTGGTGTTTTTGGTCTTACTGTGTACAGCAGGAGCTCCCATAATCTCCTGAGCTGGATGTCATCCAATTAGTATCAGTGGACTGGTGTGAATGTTAGCAAAGTTCTTTATTAATGGATGTGTGGCAAATGGCATATAGTTTCATTTGAAACTTTGAAGTCACTACGTCTACCCTGCAATGTGCTCGATGACCAAAGAAAGGCCAAGAACATGAACAACTGAACATTACTTGTAAAATGAGTAATCTGAGGCATATCAGGTATGGTGAATTACTACCAATCATGAACAACAAACATGGGATCCGTGACATTTAAATTTATGTTGGTTACTAAAGTGAACAATGTCTTTTCTGCTTATACATTTCTGCTTATACATATTTTGCAGAGTTATTAAGCAAGTTATATTTTTTAGATTAATTTTATTATTGACCAACTACTTTATTCTCAATCAACCCAAAAGACACATAAATATAGAAGTTAAATATTTTTGGAGGCGTCACGGTGGCGCAGTGGGTAGCACGGTTGCCTCACAGCAAAAAGGTCGCTGGTTCGAGCCTCGGCTGGGTCGGTTGGCATTTCTGTGTGGAGTTTGCATGTTCTTCCTGTGATCGTGTGGGTTTTCTCCAGGTGCTCCGGTTTCCCCACAAGTCCAAAGACATGCGGTATAAGTGAAGGGAAGAAAGCTGACATGAAGATGAATGAATGAATATTTTTGGAAGTTGTAGTGGGTTTTTTAGTTTTGGCTATCTTAGGAGGATATCTGTGTGTGCAGGTAACTATTGCTGTGCAGAAATATTAGGCAAAATAATAAAAAACAAATATATACCCATCTCACTTATTTATTTTTATTTATTTATGTTTCCATCTAACTCTGGCCTCAGTATCCTCTACTCTTTCACCAATTACCTTCATGTCTTCCTTCCGCACACCCATATAACTCGTCTTGCCCTCTTGCCTGGCAGCTCCATCTCCAACATCCTTCTACCAATATAACTACCATCCCTTCTCTGCACATGTCCAAACCATCTCAATCTGGCTTCTCTGACTTTGTCTCCAAAATAACCAACCTGAGCTGTTCCCCTGATGTGCTCGTTCCTAATCTTGTCCATCCTTGTCACTCCTAAACTGAACCTCAACATCCTCATCTCTGCTACTTCCATCTCTGCCTCGTGTCTCTTCCTCACTGCTACAGTCTCTAAATCATATGTCATAGCTGGTCTCACTACTGTTCTGTACACCTTTCCTTTGATTCTTGCTGACACTCTTCTGTCACACAACTCCCCTGACACTTTTCTCCACCCACTCCAACCTGCCTGCACTCGCCTCTTCACCTCTTTTCCACACTCCCCGTCGCACTGGACTGTTGACCCCAAATACCTAAACTCCTCCACCTTCTTGACCTCAGCCCCCTGTAACCTCACTGTTCTACTTCCCTCCCTCTCGTTCAAACACATGTATTCTGTCTTACTACGACTGACTTCCATTCCTCTTCTTTCTAGAGCAGACCTCCAACTTTCCAGGTGTCCCTCCACCTGCTCTCTACTCTCACTACAGATTACAATGTCATCTGCAAACATCATTGTCAATTGGAGATTCCTGTCTGACCTCATCTGTAAACCTGTCCATCACCATAGCAAACAAGAAGGAACTCAAAGCTTATCCTTGATGTAGCCCCACCTCCACCTTGAACTCCTCCGTCTGACCTGCAGCATATCTCACTGTTGTCATACTCCTCTCATACATATCCTGAACTACTCTGACGTACTTCTCTGCCACTCCTGACATCCTCATACAGGACCATAGCTCCTCTCTCGGCACCCTGTCATACGCTTTCTCTAAGTCCACAAAGACGAAGTGCAGCTCCTTCTGACCATCTCTGTACTGCTCCATTAGCATTCTCAGAGCAAAAATTGCATCAGTAGTGCTCTTCCTGGGCATGAAGCCATACTGCTGCTCGCAAATATCCACTTCCCTTCTTAGCCTAGCTTCCACTACTCTTTCCCAGAGTTTCATTGTGTGGCTCATCAACTTTATACCTCTGTAGTTGTTACAACTCTGCACATCACCATTGTTCTTAAAGATTGGCACTAGGACACTTCTCCTCCATTCCTCAGGCATCTTCTCACTCTTTAGAATCCTGTTGAATAACCTAGATAGGAACTCCACTGCTGTCTCTCCTAGACACTTCCACACCTCTACAGGGATGTCATCTGGACCAACAGCCTTTCCACTCTTCATTCTCCTCAGAGCCTTCCTCACCTCATCCTTTCTAATCTTTTCAACTTCTTGCTCTACAATGTTCACCTCTTCCCCCCTTCTTTCCCTCTCATTCTCCTCATTCATCAGCTCCTCAAAATACTTCTTCCATCTTCTCTGCACACTCTCCTCACTCGTTAGAACCCTTCCATCTCTATCTTTAATCACCCTTATCTGTTGCACATCCTTCCCATCTCTGTCTCTCTGTCTCGCTAATCTGTACAATTCCTTCTCACCTTCCCTCGTGTCTAACCTGGCATACAACTCATCATATGCCTTCTGTTGGCCTTTGCCACCTCCCTCTTCACCCTGCACTGTGATTCCTTGTAGTCCTGTCTACTTTCTTCAGTCCTTTCGATGTCCCACTTCTTTTTAGCTAGCCTCTTCCTCTGGATGATGTCCTGTACTTCCTCATTCCACCACCATGTTTCCTTATCTTCTTTCCTTCTTCCTGCTGACACACTTCTGCTGTAGTTTCCCAGTCCTCTGGAAGCTCTTCCTGGCCACCCAAAGCCTGTCTCAGCTTCTGTCTGAATTCCTCACAACCGTCTTCCTTTTTCAACTTCCACCACTTGGTCTTCTTTTCCATCTTTCCTCCCCTCTTCTTCCTGACCACCAGAAACATCCTACACATCACCATCCGATGCTGTCTGGCTACACTCTCTCCTACCACTACTTTGCAGTCAGTGATCTCTCTCAGGTTGGCTCGTCTACTTAGGATGTAGTCCACTTGCGTACTCCTACCACCACTCTTGTAGGTAAACCAATATAACATCTCAAAATGTACAAATACACATTTCTGAGATTCAAAAACAAAACAAACAATATAGCCACCTTTCTTTACAAGGACACTCAAAAGCCTTCCATCCATGGATTCTGTCAGCTTCTTGATCTGTTCACTATCAACATTGCGTGCAGCAGCAACCACAGCCTCCCAAACACTGTTCAGAGAGGTGTACTGTTTTCCCTCCTTGTAGATCTCACGTTTCTCGAAGGACCGCTGGTTCTCAATGGGGTTCAGATCAGGTGAACAAGGGGGCCATGTGATAATTTTTTTTATCTTTTAGACCTTTACTGGCCAGCCATGCTGTGGAGTATTTGGAGGCATGTGATGGAGCATTGTCCATGAAAATCGTGTTTTTCTGCAGAGTTCTTCCTGTATCACTGCTTGAAGACGGTGTCTTCCAGGAACTGGCAGTAGGACTTTAAGTTGAGCTTGACTCCATCCTTAACCCGAAAACGTCCCACAAGCTCATCTTTGATGATACCAGCCCATACCTTGCTGGCACCTGAGTCGGAGTGGAGCTTTCTGCCCTTTACTGATCCAGCCACGAGCACATCCATCTGGCCCATCAAGACTCACTCTCATTTCATCAGATCATAAAACCTTAGAAAAATCAGTCATGAGATATTTCTTTGCCCAGTCTTAATGTTTTATCTTGTGTCTCTTGTTCAGTGGTGGTTGTTTTTCAGTTTTCCTTACCTTGGCCATGTCCCTGAGTATTGCACACCTTTTTGACACTCCAGTAACGTTGAAGCTCTGAAATATGGCTGAACTGGTGGCAAATGGCATCTTGACAGATTCACGCTTGATTTTCCTCAGTTTTTGGGAAGTTGCTTTGTGCCTTCTTTTTTCAATGTGCTTCTTGCGACCCTGTTGGCTATTTTTCATGACACTCTTGATTGTTCTGTAATCCCGCTTCAAAAGCTTGGCAATTTCAAGGCTGCTGCATCTCCCTGCAAGACATCTCACAATTTTAGACTTTTCAGAGTCCGTCAAGTCTCTCTTCTGACCCATTTTGCCATAGGAAACGATGTTGCCTAATAATTATGCACACCTGATATAGGTTGATGTCATTAGACCACACTCCTCATTACACAGATGCACATAAGCTGATATACTTAATTGGTAGCAGGCTTTCAAGCCTATACAGCATGCATAAAAAGGATGATGTGGTCAAAAAACTAATTTTAATACATATATATAAAAGACAAAAGAAACAAATGTGTGTGTATATATATATATATATATATATATATATATATATATATATATATATATATATATATATATATATATATATATATATATATATATACACACACACACACACACACACACACATTTGTTTCTTTTTTTGAAACTTTTGATTGTGATATCTTTCCATGACCTGTGGTCCTTGTGAAAAGACCCTTGGAAACGTAAGTGTTCAGTGAAGCATGTTTTTACAGAATGTCAGTATAGTTTAGACAGAAAGGGCAGAGTGCATCGCATCTACTTTAAACGTATTCATGTAGGTTCATGAACCTCACAAGACCTTGGCAGAAGCAAACAGTGTGTTTACTGCCTGTGGACTGTTCACTTGCATGGTTTCCCTCAGATTTATTCTATATAAGATTCTTATTTTGAACCTTCAAGTTGCTTTTTTGTTCATTCACCCTGTATGTGCTTGTAAGATGTTTTTATGGTCAAATTTTTTTATTTTGGGAAGAACTCAATGGAGAATAAAAAATAATGATTGGAGTTGAAATGGAGTTGAACTAAGAAGCTCTTTTCTGAGAATTTCTAGGTTTTATTAAAACAAAAACATAAAAGAAACAAAACAGATATTTTATTCCCAGTTTGGCAAATAAAATAATGACCAATTGTTTCTGGTTAATACATTTTACTAATAGATTTGCCAAATTTCCCAATAAGATCAGATTATTTATTTTACAACAGCAATAGTACTAGAATCAATTTATTATTAATTTCTTCTTAGCTTTGCTCAAATTGCATCCTTTTTGTTAATCTGGCTGGGGTCACACACTATTAAGAAACAACTGACCCCTTGACAGAATTGTTTGTTTAGGAAGTCTATGGCAGATATGCTTGCAATTTTCTACTCAACCATTTAGTGTTGAAGATATAACTGACCTTATGTGAGAGCCAGCTGTGATCATTTGTACACTCCTAACACACTATTGTGTGTTTTGTCAGTTCTCAAGGAGGAAAATACTAACGTGACAAGTCCTCAGACTGCTGGCTTTCATTACATTTCAAACAATAGACCAGCGAATCAAATTGTTTCCAAATCTCTGTGGTAATTGATGGGAAAGTATTCTTTTTAAGAGAGCATCCTTCAGATTAGGGTTCACTAACTTTTTTTTATAAACTGAGAACTTTTTGAAAATTCAGTGTAGAATACATTACATGCTTTCTCTGACTTGAAAAGTGAATCTTTAGTTCTCTATCCCTGAATGCAGCTGAGCTCAGTGTGAAGGATGCAACCATCATTGATCTGATCCCAACATCTCCTATAGCTGATCAAATATACAACACGCTCCTGCAGTGTCAGCAGCACCCAATGTGCTGCACACAGTCAAATAGAGAGGGAAGGAGAACAGGTTCTGGCTAAGGGAGTCTACTGAAGAAATGAAGGAACCAGCACAGCAATACCAATAATTACTCCCACATCAGATCAAAGACACGAGGCAGAGAGGGGTCACCACATCTCATGCAGTGCGTTGGGGGATAGAACTTTTCATTGTGACTCACAGTGTCTATATGTGAACCTCAGGCATGTTCTGTGGATGAAATCATCTTCTGCCATTTTGTGGATGAAGTCATCTTCTAAAATTTCAAATAAGCTTCAAGGGCATAATAATGATGGAGGTATGATCTAGAAAAATTCCAGAAAAGCTTAACAACATTTCTGTTTTCTAGAGTAAAATATTAGCCCAATGTCAATGTTCATAGGTTTGTATTAATATCGAATGTGCAGTTTATGTGAACCATGATAGTTGGTTGGTTGGCTGTATGTGGTGGTACATGGTTACAGAGATAGTTTAGATTGTTAGATGTTTTTGAGCTTCTTGATTTTAAGTAGTTTTTAGTTGAATGTACTTTTACCTATGTTGAACTGGTATCTTGAACTGAATTTAAATTGACCTTATGCTTTTATTATGCCTATGTTTTTGCATAATGTGCTATTAAATGCAATCAAATGATGACCTGTTGTAAAATTGCATTGATTTTTGTTTTGAGTTTTTAAATGATTGTTCTCAAGCAAATCTTGACTGGGTATCTTGAAAGAATCAAACCGTTTTAGAGAGGTCCATTGTTTTAGTGCTTCAATATAGATTGCATTCACATGAAGGTCATTTATGTAAATCTTCTATAGTTGGTTAGATTCCGTTGGAGATGGGCTGATCACTAACGGCTTTCTGTTTTGTCCAAAAAACAATACAGATAACTGAAACAATAACACCATCCATATCTCTTGAAGGACTTTTATTTAGATTTTTTTTCATACCATCAACCTGAATTTTCTTTCTCTTTGAAAGCATTCTTCTATTTTGTCAAATAAAGCACTTTTGCCTCTTGCTACTCTAGTTTTGAGTTTTAATTTAGTCCTAATGCAAGTGAACAATCTCTTTCTGTTTAATGTTTTTCGTGAACCAAGAGAGCTATTTGGAGGGAGGATTTGATGATTGAGAGTTGAAGAAAGAAGAATTCGCTCTCTCTCTCCTATCTCTGTCTGTGTCTTTCTCTCATTCCCTCCGGACTCTTTAGTGGCCTGCATCCATTTTTTCTTCTCTGCCAATCACAACAGAGGCACTTACATGGAAGCACTCTCAATGCAATCTAGTTGTTGGGTAGAATCAGTGCATCTAAAATGTTTTGCGCAAATGAGAGAAATATAAGAAACCTTTGGTTATTTAATTCAAGCCAGGACTTACGACTTGAAAAATTAAGAACAACATTTATAACCTCTCTACCAGCTGTTCATACATGAATATTAATAGAACCATTTAAATAATTCCGTGAACAGAAAATGAACATACAGTTTAATGCAATCCATGTGAGAGAACAGGAAAGATCCCTCCTTGAATCATACTTATTTTTGTTGCACTATAATTTGTTTAATTTACTAGACCCATTTATATCACATTTTTCTTCTTCTTCTGCATTTGTTTGTCCATGGACCACACTCTCCTTTAACTCATAAACACAGAATTTGCTAATTTTGTGTCTTCTTCCTAATCCCATCCCTTTGTAAATTCCTCAGCCTTACCACATACCTTCCTTTTTAATTTAGCTTTTATTTTCCCCCCTGTTCTTTAAATTCCATCCCTAGCAATCTCCTCTCCACACCGTCTCATTTGATCAGCATCTTGTTCTTCGCTAAGCCTCTGCTTTAGCTTGCCAATGAAACCGTCACATACAGACATCCTAAAAACTCTATTTTTTCCTCACACCCTGGTATTGTATTCAGGGCTTTGTCTCATCACAATACAATCTTTAATCTAAAGCTGTCGACACGCTTTGCACTATTTATTGTGATTGCAGTATCTTTTTCTTTCTCTCCTCTGGGCTGAGATGAGGATGGTGAAAAAGATCTTTTCACCCAGGCTGTCCTGATGAGTATTTGGAGATTCATTACAAAGACTCGGCTCAGTGCTTTGAAAAGGCCTCCTCTTTATTGGAGTTGACTTATCTGTCTTAGCAAAACCTTTAAAAATTACCAAAGAACATTCTAGAATTTATGTAGAATACAAAATAAACATATCCTTGCTCTATACATATACTATAGTATAGAGTATGAAAAAGCAAATGGTTTTTCATGCCCCAGGGAATCATGAATATGTTTGATTTAAAAAATAATATTTTAATATATCGATTAAGATCTTTATTAAATCACAGTTTTTTATTTTAAAATGTTGTAAACTGCGCAAATTGGGTATAGTTGGGTTAATCACAAAACTGTTGTCCAAAACTCAACAATCTAGCTAACACACACGCACACGCACATGTACACACACATACGCACGCACACACACGCACATGCGCATGCACAAATGCGCACACACACACACACCACTACCATATAATGACTAATAATAATAATATTAATGCATAGATAATAATGTTTATAATGACTATAATTTATTTAACACATTTTTTGTTTCATTGGTGACCTATTTAAATAGAAGTCATCATTTACGCTCAAAAACCTGTGATGCATCTTTTTTAAGACTGATGGGTGGGGATATGAGTTGTAGCTCTGGATAGGATGGATAATTTAAAGTTCCTAACTCAAAAATGAGTCATGTTGATGAAGGTGTTGTAGACAAAATGCTGTTGTTTTAAAAAAACCTGTGTTTTACTAATGTAACTTTGTACTACTCTATTTTGTATTGTAATATTAAAATACAAATGGGCATATGATGTTCCTTTAAAACTAATCCCAAGCAACAACTTTGTGTGGAAGCCATAAGCAGAATTGGTCTAGTCTGGTGAGTTCAACATATCACCAGTACTGTTGAGCAGTTTATTCTACCAATCCAAAAGCACAGCATCAATTACTTCATAAATAATTAGGTAATTGGAGATTGTCTGTTTCTAGGGCTGAATTGTGGGCCACCTCTGAGCATTTAAAGGGAAGCTCATCGTTTCAGAGCTCATGTAAAACAGATAAACCGACAGAATGAACGCCGGTTCACAGGAGAGACCTGCTCTGATAAATATTCACAATCTTCCAGGGGGACATGGACGTTTCTTTTTCTACTTACTTTCTTCTTTTTGCTCTCCAGCTGCTCTATTAGACTTCTGCTATGAGGAAACACTGTCTCTGTGCACGTCCAGAGTTAACAGATGGTGACATTTCAGCCCTCGTCCAGTGTGAAAGGGTTCAGGGGCATGAGGTTGGCACATAGTCACTGACACACAGTTCATGTGGGGTCGGACGATCAGGTATGACCTACCGCAGATGGACACAGAAATGGATTTGCTAGGATGTAGGTGTATTTTTATACATCTTTTAATTATTATTTTATGCTTTTATTGGGTAAAGGCAGAACCAACCGTGTTAAACTTTGGCAGAATGCCCACGTCCAGGAAGAAAACAAAATGCAATGTTTCTGTTCCAATCCCTCCTTAATGAAATTTAGCTTCAGTTGGTTTTAAGAAATCTAGTTGGTTATGCAAAATATAATCTCCACAATCTGTTTCTATTGGGCATAATGCAGAGCAGGATAGAGTGAGGAGGCAAATGAATAAAAAAACATTTAAGATACTAAAAATTGTTTCAAGCTGCACTGAAAGGAAGCTAAACAGGCATTAATGAGAGCTATAGAAGAATGTTCTTCAAAAAGTAACAAAGTTTCTTTTAACAGTGGCGTATTCCTTTTTTTTAAGTAATCAACATTAAACTAATATTTGTAACTAGTTACTATTTTTAGCAATCAGCCTAAGTGCTTAATGTGTCAATTTCACTGCAGTCTGTTCCCTTTAAACTGAAAACATGATTTATTTTAACACACAAATTATTAACCTGTATTTATTCACAGTCAGATTGTATTAATTGCCGAGCTTTTACTATACATACTATTTTTCTTAAACTATTGTGACTAGAATTTGTGAAACTGTTAATTGAGTTATAATACTAAGCAATCAGTCTTTCTGACATTATCAAATTGATCACAGAAAGGTTGTCTCGAGGAATTGTCAGATCCTCTTCGTCACACAGATTTCATGGAATTTCATCATTTAGCTACATGTGATACTCATTTAATAAGAACTCTTTCAGATACTTTGTGAATGAGCCCTTGAAAGACATGAAATAATATTTTAAACATGGACATGGTTTGGAAAGTACTTGATTTGAGTCTTCTCTGAAACTGCTTTCAACAGTTAATGGCTACATTTGGTCAATGAGAAAATTAAACTTGTTCCTCAGTAGTGACAAGTGTGACAAGTGTGACAAATCACAGCCAACCATATATGGCAATAATATATGTCGTCAATATGCAGTATATTGCGTTTGTGGTAGAATATTTTGACTCCTGATAACTGCAGTACACAAAACCTATGCTGGATTAAAGCATCATCATTTGCGGGACAAAGCGTGATGTCATTTTTTTGTTTTGCTTAATTAGCTAATTAATTTACCCTGGGAAATTAAATGAGATAAGGGAGATTGAAAAGCATACCATGGCAGCCAAAGTAGTTATTTTTTTTATGTTCATTTATTATTTGTTAGTTATTATATAAGCATGTTTATATGTGTGTTCTGCAGCATATATTGTAGCTATTCATGTTCAATCCTTTAAAATGCAGAAGCTGTTAGAAAGTCACATAGCAGGGAGTGTTAAAATAAAATGCAGAGTTTGGAATGTACACACATGGAAAAGAACTTTGTTGAAAGCAATTTTGATATTGGATTTTCATACCAAGCATAGTGTCATTATAACATTTAAGTAAACATTCATTGTTTTTTATACTTTATGACATGTTTTATTGGTCTGTATACTGTATAAACTCACACATGGGAAGCGCATCTCTAATAGGTATTTTTGTGTTTCTCTAAATGTGTTGAAGGAAGCTTGTTGGTTGACGACAGCTCTAAAAGCCCAGATCTTAACTTGAATAACCCTCAATGATGTTGCTACGGTTACAGTTTCCTCTTGTCTAGCTCAAATACCACCCCCTTAAATCCCCAAATCTTATCACTTTTTGTTGTAAGGTTATTTTCTCTCATTTTCTTATTCTGAAAATTGTTCTTTTTTGCTCAAGATACTTCTTTCAGTATTTCATTTTGTAGTTTTAATATGAACAAATGTTATAACAGATTTCAGAGTTAAAGATTTTCCGAGAGGAGAAAGTAGGACATGATTTTGTGTTAACCATTGGGAACGGGTCATTTTTGGGAGGTGTTCAGTACATACTGAAGGAGAGTCTGCCCTCAAACAACGCTGAGGCTCAGGGTAGTTGCTCCATTAAAAATGGAAAGAGAAAGCAAAATCCATTTATGTAACTTTAAAGTGTGATATCACATTTTGTCCATGTTGGATCTGATCTATAGCGCAATTCTCAAGAAACTGACTGCACCGACTTCTGACCTCCTCACATTTATCACACTTCTTGCCAGGCTGAAGCAATCGATTGGTTATCAGCCAGATTCAATCTAATCAGCCAACTGTGTGTATTTATACCCGAAGATACCACGTGGTGCAGCCACATGATGGATCTCACACCTGCCATTTACAGCCATTTTTTGTGTGATGTAACATTTAGAGAATGACTCTATTGAAGTGTCAACCTTTCCTTTTCCGTCATTTAGGCAGCATTTGGTGACCTTCAGGCTTGATGTGCACCTTGTCTTTCCCGCTCTTGTAATTGCCTCAATATCGTCTTTGTCCCTGGAAAATTAAAGCTGTTCTCTCTGCTTTTGCTGCTGATTAGTCCCCTGCAGGGAGGATGAATAAATCAATGGCTAAAGCAGGCCAGGTCTGATGGGAAGTGGAAGCATGTCAGTGAACGAGAGGTTCGATGTGTGGCTGTCTCTGACCACAGAGTTCTCTGTAAGATCCTTGGCGGGTCTGAGCAAAATGGTTATGCTATTTGTGCAGAATGATATATTCTGAATGAGTTTTTGCAAGAGTTTGCATTGCAAATTTTATTTCGTACAGAATCCAATTTTTTTTATTTAATTTTATTTTGTTTTAATATTAGAGATGTTTATAACTCTCAAGGTAACTGTTAAGTCATAAGATATTATTAGCATTACAAGAAAAAAAAGGTTAAACACAGATACTAAGGCAATTAAACAAAAACAAAACAGCAGCCTGAGATATTTGAGATATACCTTAAAATATAGTTATAGATGTACTATTCCAAGCCTCATCAGTGAGCTTGTTCCAGAGCATAAATGATGTTCTCATTTATGGTGGATCTAAGGGATCATGAGCCAATCTGAGGAGGAGAAACTTTGTGCGGGATGAAGTGAGATGTGCTCAGATCATTACAAATGTGCTATAGATTCAAGCATTCACATTTTCTTTTAAATTGATGGGTGTTTGGGAGTCGGTATAGTTCCTGGAGTGTATGTGTAATGTTATATTTTAGATGTGCACCAACTAACTTTAGCTGCAAAATTCTGTACTAATTGTCACGTGTACATTTTTTTTTGGTAAGCTACTATATTATTGCAGTAGTCCAGTTTACTTGTGAATACAGTATGCACGAGAGTTGATGCAGCAGACAGAGAGAGATGAATACAGTTAGTTGATGTTACACATCTGCGAGAATGCAGAATGCTGATGTTGATGTGGGCCTCAAGCTAAAGTCTAAGGTTGATTTATAGAGATTAGTTATTCCATGCACTGCCAAATTGTTTGGAGCTAATTAGTGTAACTTCTGTCTTATTCATATTTAGTTGGATGCCTACCAGCTTTAGGAAGGTTAGAAGAAGCTGTGAAGAGATTTGAGGATAAAGGACAAATAATAAAGACTGAAGAGTTAAAAGTAGTTGCTGAACCAGTAAAACTCTGATTTATCTGTTGCTTTTGGAGTTTTAGGGCACTGTGGCCCAAAGAAAGTTGGTGTCTCCTGCTTCTAATCCCTTCCCTAAGCACTGTAGACAGAACCTGATGAATCAGAAAGAGAGCACAGGGTCAGGTCTCTCACTGGGTGTCCTGATTAGTCAAGCAGAACATTTAGTTTTTCTGCACAGCGCTTCAAAGCTAGGGGCTTTTATGCTTAGGGCTGGAGAAATGGGTCAGGGTTTTACTGGGCCAGAAGGTCGACACACACCCAAAACTGATCTTTATGAGAAGACAAACCATAGCTGATGTATTTGACCTTTAACTCCTTGAACTGCTTAGAGTAAAATAATCTGGTCAAAGGGTCCAGGCAAACAAATGTTTAGGTAGCAACAATTAAATGGTCTGGCTAAAAGAAAAGTACACTGAAGTCAGGTTTTGTCTGTCAAATTAAATTGCTTGACATTTAGAACGATTTTCATTTGTTTTGGCTCATAACTGGGTTGTTGCTAAATATGCCCCTTTTCTTTCTTTATTTCTTCCTTCGCTCTTTCTACTTTGTTTGTTTGTTTGTTTATTGTTTGCAGCAATAGGTTGTTTGTTTAATTAATGCCATAATGTGTTTACCATAACTGTACATTGAGCAATGTAAAATAACTTAAAAAAAAACACAAATACATGGTAAACATAACTGCTGATCTGTCAATTCTCTCAACATTAAAATGGTTTTTGACACATTTAAAACTAAAATAAATAAGCATAAATTGTCACAGTTACCACTGTGCCTGGACACAATTAATTCAACTTTAGCAAGCCACTTGGTACACATTGAATAAAAGTTAAAGATTTAATTAACAGAAGAACACTTTTCTCAATGGGGTTCAGGGTCACATTGTGAAGCACTAAATTAAAAGAGCAAAGTTCAAGATGAGCGACTCAGGAGACCAATTCCTTACTTCATCTACTTCAGGGTATATGGATCATACGGCTGAGACTTGTAACATGAACAATTTAATTTGTGAGAAAAAAAATAAAGAAAAAAAAAACTCATTAGTCTAGTCCCTCAAAACATCCGTTTGCAGCTGCTGATGTTTCTGGGTGTGGTTCAGTCAGACTACTAGTACGAGACTGCCTTCGGGACAGAGATAATTACAAATGGGTAAAGCAGTTGTGCTAAAAAAAGAATATTTCGTTCTCCAAGAGTTTTTAGTCACTTGTCACTTTGAAAAGTAATTATTTCAGATCAAATCAATCACAAATGATATATCAGTAAGCATTAATAATTCTTCTATATGTATGTGGAAAAGTTTTTTTTTTCACAAAGTAATTTTGTTAAGATTTTTTTGCACACTGAACTCAAACTTCATCATTGTTTCTGGGAGGTGTCAATACAGTAAATAACACACACGGTTCTGATATCCAGCTATTCACTTAATTGAACATGAGACAGTGAAACCCTTTGTTGTCTTTAGTAGCTTTGAAAAAGGTATTTTTAAATCAGATTTATATTTGATTTTCTTGAATGCCATGCAAACTATTCAGTCATTTTCATGATTATTTGTCAACATTAAATGCAAAACAAGGAAACAGCTTTAATGCATAATTTAAGTGTCTGGTCTGGAATTGTTCCAAATAATACCTGGGATAAAATGTTCTCCCGATTTTGAATTGCTTCTCTAAAGCACAAAATAGATTAAGTAAGTCTAAAGTTGGATGATTGATCACCAGGCGATTGATTGACTGAAAACTTAGGGGGTGAAAAATCTATGCCTTCAATTCTGGGCAGTTTAAAAGCTTCTATCTGAATTTTAAAGTAGTCTTGTCAATGGAAGTAGGAGTGTGAATGCTGCATTCCATTGATTTACTGCAGACTGAATTTAAAATAGTTGCCTGTTAATTATGTATTTGACTGCAGCGTTTATTGATAAAGTAATAACTAAGCCTTAGTTTGTGAAATCTTCACGTTTAACGATTTGAGGGTGATCAATGCAAATGTTTAAAAGACAGCGGTTCTGTTAGAATTTATTGCACATATATACATTAACTTTCCTAAATATCATATATCTACTCTTTTTCTTCACAGTTTTAAATCTATATTCTCAAGAACACATTTTGTCTTTCAAATCTCATATGGAGCCTTTCTAAGACCTTTGGACATTGCATCCTGAGGCAGCATATGTGGCCCTAACATGACCTTGCTATTCCTGCATATCCAGCTAACTCTCGTGCATCTGAAAGGTCATTTCTGTATTTCTTTGGCTTGTTTCAGCCCCACTACAGGGCTTTTGATACCCCCTGAACAGCCTGGCTCTGCACCTCTGTTTCTACTTGACCCCACGTTTGGCTGAGAACCCAGGTATCCATCAATCACTCACTCACATGATAAAAAATGCTCAACATTAAAGTTGCTGTTTAGATCCCCGACTACAAATAATAAATAATGTTGTAATGTATATGTACTTTATGAAATTATTCCAGATCTTTACTTAATCACGTCACTGCAATGATGGGACACCACACTGAACTGGAGTCTTATGGATGATATGTTGAACTGTGTTCCTGACTCTATATGGCCTTCCACAATTCCAATTCCAAAATTCCACAGTTTTATGTAGAAAAGAAAAGGGGTGTAATATTAGGATATTGGACAAATTTGCTCAATCCTTAATAGTCTGCCTTAATGTATTCTAATTGGCTAGATAATTCTGCATCACATCCTCCAGAAAGCCCATGTTTGGTGATTGTTCTGGTGGTCATTATCATTGTTAATGAGTTATTTGAGGTCATAATTTTATACGTAATCAATTACTCGAGTGTGCACGATTTGGGATGCATTGTGTGAGAACTTAAAAAATATTCATATAATAAATAAAACACTATCTTTGTTGATATTGTTTATTTATGTGCATCATCTTTAAAAATTAGTTTGTTAAGGTCCCAGAGAAAACTCCATCCCATGCAAAGTGGATTGTGGGCAATTTCAGCAGGTTGAGTGTTCATGGATCTGCACTTTAGAATCTAACCAGAAAGAGTACACATCCGGGCACTACTCAGACAGCCTTTTATGTACATCATGGTTTAGGACACTCTAATTCTCATTTCACACCCATAAAAGTGTGTTTAATGCACAGATTGGGGCATAGCAGGATGTTTTTCTTCTTCTTCTTTGAATTTTTTGGTGTTTTGTAATCTTGTTATACCTTCTAGTAGACATATTGAGTTCTGCTTCTATTGGTGTTTAATTGCAGTTTGGAGTCTTCCATTTGGTGCATTACCGTCATCATCTTGAATGTAGTTTGGACATCATATAAAGGAGGGAAATACTGGTAGTGCAGTGGGTAGCACAATCATCTCATAGCAAGAAGGCCGCTGGTTCAAGCCTCAACTGGGTCAGGTCTTTATGGAGTTTGTATGTTCTCCCATGATCATGTGGGTTTACTCCGGAGACATGCAATACAAGTGAATTGGGTAAACGAAATTGCCCATAGTGTATGGATGTTTCCCGGTGGGGGTTGCGGCTGGAAGGGCATCCGCTGCTAGATAAGTTGGCTCTTGCAATAAGAGGTTCTTGCAGAATTAATTATCTTACTGCATTTGACTCTCAGTGTCTGCTATATTCTGAATCTGAAACAGCAGAGTTCATTTAATTTTTTATTTATTTATTTACTTATTTTGTTTAGTCAAAAACCCCAATTGTTATACTTGTCTAAATTACATATAAGAACCATAAAAATGTACATACTCATCAGGAAAAAGAAAGTTTATGTGGTTTCAGCAATATCTATTATAATTACAGCTTAGTGCTGTAGCTGATGTAGCTTGATGTTGCTGCAGTTTCTGTTGAAACTGAATTTGATGCTGCAGCTGTTTATTCTGCCTTTACTGTTTGTGTTATGGTGATATTCTAGATGTTCATGTTATTGATTTTGGTTTTACTAATATTGTTTATGCTGATTTTGATATTGTTTTTGTGGATGCTACTGATGTTTATGTTGTTACTGTTCAAATTGCTGTTGACGCTTATTAGTTCATGTTGCAACTTGATGCTTTTGATGTTAACGGTGGTCATGATGTTGGTCACAATTTAGATTTTTCTTCTCTTAATGACTTGATGTTGTGGCTGCTATTAATATGGATGTTAATAGTGATCTTGATTTTGACCACAATTTTTTTTCTCCTGTTGGTACAGAATGTGTTGCTGATTTTGTTGGCATTGATGTCATTAATGTTTATGCTGCTGTTACTGTGTATGCTGTTTGATGCTGTGAGAGATGCTGATGCTGCTGGAGCTGTAGCTGAAGCTAATGATTCTTTTGATGTTGTTGATATCTATGTTGCGGATGCTGATGTCCATTTTATTAATGTTGATTCTACTGTTGCTGTTTATGCAATAGATTTTTATATTGTTGTTTTATTGATGCTGATTCTTATTTTGTTAAGGCAGGTAATATTGACATTGCTGTTGTTTTAAAGTTTGTGAATGTTTTAATGATTTTACTGTTGCTGTTTATTATGTTGGCATTGTTTTTGATGATAATGTTGTTTTAGCACAGACTAAACATAATTTATTTTCCAGTTTTTTTCTTTTTGTTTGTACATTTCATCATTTATTTCACATATTTGTACAAGTTGTACAAAAATAAGCATACCATGTTTCCATTATAGGAATTTGTGATTTTCACACCAAAGTCCAAAAGATGTGTGGGAGTATGCGCATGTGCGTGTCGGTGAGTGCTTGCTCGTGAGCATATTAGAGATTTGATGGGAAGCTAAACCCTTCACTGAAGAGTCATCACTCTTTTCAGTGCACCCTTCAGGGATTTCAGTCACTGGAGAAAAGTATACGTGTCCGTTTTGTGTCTTTGTGAATAGGACAGCGACCTTCACATAGAAAACACACTGGGCTGAAAAATGATTTACTAGCCTGCTTTTATTGAGAGTGGAAAGGGTTTCGGCCTCTTTGTCATTCTGTCTCAAAGTCAGAAGATTCAAGCTATTGATCCAGATAAGAGCGTGAGAGACCCTGAAGGGTCTATGAGTGAAGGATGCCCACCACATCCAGCTGTATGCTAGAAATGTGACCCACTAACCACATGTAATTAAGACAAAGGTGCGGGTGCCAGACGGGACCTGTATGCACTGATGAAGTGTGAAGTGAATTGAGGCTCGCAGAAGCAGCTGTGAAACAATCCTGGCATGGGGAATCAAAAGCGAAGGGGCAGATTTACAGGCAAACTTCCCGCTTCATTAACACTGTCAGAAAATGTAAAAGGCTAGATGTGTGACACATGTGACTGTTGCCCTTCAACGTGCTCTGTCTATCTATACCACTCTATAGTTGTTTGACAGTCTTTAGTGTCTCTGCAGAGCTGATTAACGATGATCTTTACCAGCTAAAGAACATACATAATTGAATACTTATTTTGACCTTGCAAACTAAATATGATATACTTTCAGTAAAGGAAAACATACAATATGCAAAATGTTTCATGGCAATGTTTAAAAAAAATTGCATATTAATACAATTTTAGTCTTTAAAGTTGAATTTTCCCCAGTTACTTGCATTTTCCCAGTTACTTGCAATAATTTGCATTCAAGGCTATTTACTGACCATTCATTGCTGATAAATTTTAATTAAACATATTTTACTTATATATAAAAAAAGATTAACATGTTGGCATCTGTGCAGTGGGTAGCAAGGTTGCTGGTTCGATTCAGTTGGCATTTCTGTGTGGAGTTTGCATATACTCTCCCTGATTGTGTGGGTTTACCCCGGGTGCTCCGGTTTCTTCCACAAGCCCAAAGACATGTGTTACAAGAGAATTGGGTAAGCAAAATTGTCCAAACTTTATGAGTGTGAATGAGTGTGTGTGGATGTTTGCCAGTGGTGTTTTGCAACAGGAAGGGCGTCGACTCCGTAAAGCATATGCCAGATGAGTTGAAGGTTCATTCTGCTGTGAACAAGGTGAATGGATGGATGGTGTTAACATGGATTTAGGAGGACGAGTAAAGGTTTTATCTTAGAGTTCAGACTGCATGTTGAACTTTAAATGTGACTTCTTCATAAATCATGGTTTCTGCAGGTTTCATAAGGTAAATTCAAGAGTTTTTAGGACCCTTTTAAGACTGTTGAGACTCAAATTATTATATATTGTAACATGAAAAACATACACAACTTTTTTGCATAATAAACCTATAATCACCTTTATGCTTTTGAGCATTAATGTACATTCTCAACATCTGGCAGCCCTTGCAATCACTTTGACATTTTTATTTTATTTTACATCAATATCTATGTCAATATCTGGCAACCCTAACAAAGATTTTGATTATTTATGAGTTGCAACTCTAACCATCACTTTTACTTGTATATGAGCCTTTTCTCAATCTATGGTAACCCTAATCAAGATTTATACATATTTTCTCAGACTATGGAACCTTAACCAAAATTTGTAATTTTCTTTTTTAACATATATAAATGAACACTTTCTCAAACTCTAGAAACCCCAAGCAACAACAAAAAAACATATATTAAATGAGATGAGATGAGCATGGACATAGAAAAATAATGTTTAAAATTAATTTAGCTAAAATCGTAAATGTAATACTTTTTAAAGCCACAATTTAGCCTTTATGATTTTGGACTTTTTAAAATCTTTTAGAAACTGATATATGTTTTTGTTTGTCTCTGTATCTGTTTTTCCCATTAAATCATGTTGAAGAACTGTATTTGATAAAGTGAAGAGTAGATCAATCATGTGTCTTTCTCTCTTCTCCTCTAGGACAAATGACATAGGATGAACACTGCTGCTCATCTGTGTCTGTCTGTACTGTCATCCCTCTTTGCTCTGGCTTGGACAGTGGAGCCTCTGGGTCAGGCTGCCCCCTGCTCCTCTCTAGTAGCTGGGGTTCTGTACGGCTCCTTCTCACTCAGAGATCTTTTCCCAAGTCCAACAACTCTGGCGTCTGGATGCTCGTGGACTGTGGAGAACCCAGACCCTACCAAGTACTCTCTCTATTTTCGCTTCAATCGCCATGCGGGCGCCTGTTTAGCCTTTTCCCCGGTAGTCCTCCCCTTGGACCACTACCTCTCCAACCAGACCTGTGGCCCCCCGGAGCAGCCTAACTTCCCCTCGGACCCTGAAGCTGTTGAACTGTGTAAAGTACCGGGGCCCCATACCTTCCAGCAGTTTGATAAGAATTTTGTGCAATTGTGCCTGACCAGTAATCCAAGCACAGAAAATGACAGCGATGATGGGACGTCTGAGGGAGGTCAAGCCTCATTGTCAACAGAAACATTGGACTTCCGGCTCGTAGAGGTTCTACTTATAAACAATGAGAATTCGAGTCAGTTCACATGTGGAGTTTTATGCCGATGGTTTGAGGAGTGTTTACATATTGGTGCAGGATGGGAAACAGAGAGCTGCAGCATAACTCAAACGGGTTGTGTGTGTCCCAACACAGCTGCAGTGTCCCTTATGCCCACGGTTCCCCACAACCACTCTTTAGACCCCAGTGCAAGTGTGTTGCAATCTCCACCTGACGACTGTTGTGTCACCCAGCTGCACTCCAAAAATGGCATTGCAATAGCTCCAAGGGATGTCCGGCAAGGTAAGCTAGACTTCTTTATGTCAAATTGGAAATTGTTCCTTTTACAGGGTAATCTGTTCAAACCAATTAAGCTGCTTTACATGCAATTTTTTGATTGGGTTTTCAAGTGTTTGTTTTGAATCCCAGGCACACTTGTCTGTGTTCTGCCTGATTTGATTTTTAGAGCTGAGTTTATAATTCAATTACTGGCCTCTAACTATTTAGGAAAATACTTTTGAGTTCTTGCAGGTGGGTATAGTCTGGAGAATTGTTTTTGATAAAATGGTTATTGCCAACATTCCTTTAACATAGTGCTTGGCTTTGGTGATAGATGATGAATTTGCTTTCCTTTCTTAGAAAAATTATTAGGTTTCTGCTAACAAGTTTGAAGCTTCTAGTCAAGGTTGTTGTTGTCTTAGTTTATATTACCAATAAAACCAATGGTGCCATAGGGATGTGAAAACCCAAACTGTTTTAATAGAACTGGTGAGAATAGTAGCTATTTAAATAGGTTTCAATTGGTTACAACTTTGTTTATTTCTAAATCACTGTGATTTAATTATCATAAAAAAATTTAAAAGAAGAAGAATTTTAAAAATACTAATAATATATCTAATTAGACATCAATAACTAAAACAAGAACCAGCTAGCTACATTTAATTTGGTTAAATTTTTTTTAAACATTCTGATTGGTTTTGTTAATGATTTACTCATCTTTACTAAGCACCAACATTGGAGGAGACAACCTAACAAAATTTCCCTGCTTAAAGTCTTTTTCATTAGCTTGCTATTGCTAGGAATTGGTTTATTGAATGGATTTAATTATGATTTAATACATCTATTTTAAAATTTCTACTAATCAGGTCAGTCGTCTCCTGTGATTCCTGCTGCTTTTTAATATCAGTCTAACTGCTGTCTGTGTGACAGGCCAAGGTTTTAAGACCCCTGTAGTAATTTTTTGAGTTCATTATCATCTGTTATGTTGTTTTCTTAACTCTTAAGTGTTTGTTATTGACTTATAAAAGAAGGAGATGCCAATAATGAGAGGAGGTGGATTTTCACTTATGTTTCAGCCAGACTTTTCTTGCTTGCTTGTGTGCCTTTCAGCAAAGGCCACAATGACTTTGATCCTCCCTTGAGTTTGTGTGCTGATTGGCTGTTCCAGTATATATATCTGCTAGAGAAATGCCTTCAATGACTGCACATTAAACTGCCATCTCCTCAGAGTGGCATTACTGACACCAACCAATTTCAAGCATGGAAAGTTGTCTGGAAAGATGTTCACAGTATGTTTATCAGTATAGTAGGGTTTCCTTTCTCTAATCAGTAGTTTACGGCATATAAAGCGGTTATAATCACTTATAATAAAGCGTCATGCAGCCATTTTAGGTTTCACATTTGAAGAAGTCTTTTAATGACTTAGCAAAAAATAGGATTGCATATGTAGGTTGCTTTGCAAATTGTACATTGTACATTTAAGATTTTTGCATTCATTAAATTAGATTTAGCTTTTAGTTCATTTTACATCAGAGATATTATTAATTTGTGCACAGATTATTTAAACATTAAACAGCAAACGTCTAAATCTAAATTTGTTTAGATGCAGAATAAGAACCCTGTCATAGAGTAAACTGCCACCATTCCTCGGTGTTCAAAAGATTTAATTACATCCATGCTTTTCAAAGCTTTAATTAAACTAATTATTTAATTGTCTTCAGGCACAGAAGTTTGAAGCTCATCTCTTGATCACAGAAAACATTCCTTTTGTGGATAATAGAATGTGAAGATTCTGTCCTGCTTTCAAATCCCTTGTGCATCAGCCTCAAGTTGTAGTTGATGAGGGCAGATAATATCCACACATTGTTTTAGCATTATCTTTTTTAAGCCTGTGTTGTGCTAATATAGGCTAATTGGTGTGATGCATGTTTGATGTTGATCTAATAACGTCAGCTTGGAGGCAGAAGAAGCCAGCAATGCCATGCTGCATTATGTAGAACGCTTGAGTTAATGTTCATATAATCACACTTTGATAGAATCCATCAGGGGTTTTCTTTCTTCATGAAGCTATGTTTCTTTCTATGTGCTATGTGTGTTTCCGGAGGTTATTTTTAAATTCCATTAAACAACATATTTTTGAGGTTGTGTGAAGTTAACTGGTGACTGTACATAGTCAACTTTGCTTAGTTTCATTTAGCACTTTAGTATTAAACACATTCTTTAATAGTTTACTTTAACACAAAAATACATGCAGTCAAAATTGTCCTTTAGCTGCTCAAAAGTCCAGTGAAGGTCTTCAGTGCGTTTGAAAGGTGATCCTCCTGCTATATCTCATCTGAATTCTCTCAGACAGCTGCTTCTCTGTTGAGTTACATGCAGAGAAATGAATTTGTGTTGTAGTTTGTGTTGCACATTTTTATGTTTCATTTTCTGAAGCATCTGTACTGCTTGCCTGAATATGGTCCATGGGGACATTCAGTTATTCTTCAATTTTTGATTGCGCAGCACTCTTTTCTCTTTCCCAGTTGACGTTGACAGTCACTGGTCATTATTTCATTGACACATGGGAGGCAAATAAGTACCAAGTGAAATACAACATATGTTACCCAAGGTGTCGAATACAGAGTCAGAAAGTCTTTCACCTTGAGTTAAAGTTTGTTTGATCGAATGGAAGAAAATAATTAGTTCTCTTTCAATTTGATAAAAAAAAACATCTGAAATGGTGTTTTTCTAAAATACTTGACAAGAAAAGTCAGTACTCTTGAAAGATCTTCATTGAAATATTCAATTGGGTAGAAAAACAAAATTAATTAATAATAATAAATAAATCAAACTTCCGCGCTGTATGAAAAGCCTGGAATGGAATCTTCATTACAGTCTTGCAGTTCTAAAACAAACCTCTTTATTTTTATACAATTCCTAACGGGTCTGCTAACTAAAATCATATGGGATGAGTGTAAAAGCAAAGGTCAGTGGTAGACCAGGTAAGACATCAAAATATTAAGACCAAAAAATGTAAATGTATATGCAGTCACTAAATCAGCAGTTTAGTGTCTGCAGCAAAATCTATATGCTTACTTTAACCTTAAGAGATCTATAACCATCTTTCAAACAAGCACAGAATTTCTCTTTAGTTAAAATAAAGGGCAGTAAATATAGCAAAGAAATTATCTGATAAGTCTAAAAAAAAGTCTGCCTCTCTACCTCAACTCATTTGGCTTTTGCAAGTCACTCTTAATGAGTGTTGAATATGTCTCTCCATGTGTGCTCAAAAACGCAGCTGTGGTGGTGGCCTGTCACTGAAGTGATCTCCAGAACATCTTTGAAAGAGAAGAAATATGGACTATTCCACAAACAATACCTTTTGGTAAATAATGACTGAAGTGAGAACATGAAATGTATTACCATGCAAAATGGACCCATTCACCCAAATTGAGAAGATGAAAAAAATGTCAGGGAGTTAAAACAGCAATGGCTTTGTGAATGAAGATGTTCGCTGACTTTAATATAGCATAAAGATTTATTAAAACACACAATAAATAATAGTTGACAAACTTTAACAATTTTAAGTTGGTTGGCATTTTAATTATAATCTTTCCATGTGACAATATATGTTGTCTCTTGGAATTTCTATTAAAGGGGTTAACATCTCTTGTTAGTAATTTGTGAGGTAACTGTCATCTTGATGGATGGAGAATTTCTCTGAATTCTGGATTTGCTGCTTAGCTGAATCACTGCGGCTCATGAAAGAAGAGAACAACTCAGCGACCCAAGTCCTGCTTTCCCAGCCCTTTCTCCTTACATGATTCCACTTGAATAACAGAGTCAGAGGGTTCAGATCAGGGTCTTTTTTTCTATCTAGTGCACCATTAAGCCAAATCATTTGGCAGCTATTTTTTCAAGTGTATTTGGTGATTTATCAGATGTTCTCTACTCACTAAAATGGGGCTACTAAAAACAGTGCTCTTGAACGTAATAATAATTATCTTCTGAATTATAATTTTCAAGTACATAATAGTGTCAGTGGTTAACTAGTGTTTTCCTATTATGTAGTAATTCCTAATAAAATCTTTATTTATTATTTGTGTTTGTATTAAACACAATTGTTCTAATCGAAAATATCAATAATATATAGTTTTTTCATTGTGTTGCATTTGTCAATTACCTAAACGAAAGAGAGATGTGTTCTTATTTATTGATGTGTATTTATTTATTGGTTCATTCTATAATGTAATACTTTCTTTGTTTATATATTATATTTGTTAAGTAGAGTTGTAGCGTCACTGATAAAAAATCACTGGTGATCAGTAGGGGATAGCTTAATCCTCATTTCCAGCAGGAGCCAATGTGGGGTCAGCTGTCTAACTAATCCCTAGGTGCTACATCCATGGCTGCCCACTCCTCGGGGTTTGTGTTTTAATTGTGTTCGCGCACTGGAGTGGGGGTTAAATGCAGAGCAGAGATTCCATGTGTGGGTCAATCCATATCGAGCCATCACTTGACTTGATCGCTGCTTGCTTTATTGCTGGGCCACTGTATTGATCGATTAGTTGAACGATTGATCTCATTAAATGTGCATTGTACTGGGCTAACACAATTTCCTCAATATAATTAGTCTAAATGTATTTTATTGTTTAAATGAATAAATGGTACATTAATCTGTTAACTGTTTGTTTAATTTTATCAACGCAACAGTGTATGATGCAAGTATTTTAAGTTGTGCATGGCTTTTTTGTTGTTTTTAATACATTTTATCTAATGCCACTGTTTGTTCACCAGAATTTCAATCAGTCCGAAACTTCTGGATCAAATTTCTCTGTCATTCTGCCTGACTGAATGCTGCTCTGAAAGAGCCAGTCATTGAGGAAGTAAACACAAAGCAAGAATCAACCCTGAAGCATATACTCTTTTTGAAACACTCTTTCTTCAGATCGACAATGAGGCAGTGCCTGCCAGCTTTAAAACTCTTGGAAGTTGTGTCATTTCTCCTTGAGTGCTTCGAACTTGGGCTGTGTTTCCTACTATATATATAATCTTTCTAGACATAGCTCTACAGGAGCTGTAGACATACTTCTTTGCAAATTTAGCTTTTGATTGTCCAGTGCTTGCTAATGAGTCTGTAAAATGTAAATGACAAACTGTTGTTTTTTTATGTTCTAACTTGCTCCTTCAAAAAAAAAATTCTGATAAGGATGAGATGGCAGGAATTACATCTATTTAGTACCTTCAAAGCCTGGCACTAAGCATTTATTTATCTTCTCTTTCTGCCAGTTTTGACAATGACAATTTATTTTTTGTTAAGTAATACCAATAGGTTTTGACTAAAGTGCTAAATAATGTAGGGGAGACATTAAAAAAGTTTTGAGAGTTGACATGTTGACATGTTGTATGAATTCAGTCAAAGCAAGCAAAAGGCTAGCTCTGTAGACACAGTCGTTAGCAAGAAAGGACAAAAGGGCCTACTTATGATTATTTTTGCCACTTTCAAAATATGACAAATATCTGTTATTATTATGTCGTAAAGGCTCAGAACAGTGTGTAATAACAAGAAAAGTAAAAATAAAAGGATTAGAATTTTCATAAGTTTTATAAACAACTATAAATGTATAGCAACAAGACTTTTGAGATAACAAAACTGAACCTCACACTATCTTACATCAACTCAAACAGTTTATTTACATATGTACAGGCATTTTTTGGTGTTCCTAACGCTTCAGCCTCTTCCACAGACATCATTTCCACTCCTCAGGAGAATTCCCCTTCATCAGAAGAATCTCTGTAAATATACAAGACATTACATAAGATTAGATACGATTTTTTCAAAAGAATTCACAAAAATTAGCAAAGGATAAAAAAAATTATTAGATTAAATAAATATAAAGAATAAAGCAATAAGTTGTTGAATTCATGAGCATGAGCAGTAAGAAAGCAATATTATATAATTCATTCATCTTCATGTCGGCTTTCTTCCCTTTCGGGGTCGCCACAGCGGAATGAACCGCCAACTCTCTGGCATATGTTTTACGCAGCGGATGCCCTTCCAGCCGCAACCCATTGTTGGGAAACATTAACACACACATTCACTCTCTAGGGACAATCGTTCTTACTCAATTCACTTATACCACATGTCTTTGGACTTGTGGGGAAACCGGAGTACCCGGAGAAAACCCACGCGATCACGGGGAGAACATGCAAACTCCACACAGAAATGCCACCTGCCCCAGCCGAGCCAGTGACCTTCTTACTGTGAGACGACCGTGCTACCCACTGTGCCACCATGACGCTACATATTATATAATGCCATTTAGAAAAATTATAGTATATATTAGAAAACATTATTGTTATAAAGCTGTGAATAAACCCTGTTTATTACTGTATAAACTGTATTACTTACTGTGGTTGAGATGGCGACATACCCGTTGCCTGCTGCTGTTTATCCTCTTCCACAAATCTCCCTGAGGCTGTCCTCCTCACGATCATTGAAAGAAAGCTTACAAAAAAGCAATTTTTCATCTTGACATCTTTCTCCATTATTTATAGATTTTTTGGCACTGAAATCTAGCACCAAGTGTGCCAAAAAACAGCAGAAGAAGACGAGGAACATAAGAAGATAAGTCACACTTCGCCACGAATGCGCCAGAATCACAAACGCAAACACGGTATAAAAAACAGTACAATCTAATAAACCCAGAACTACAACGAAAACAACGCCTATACTATTATATATGATAAAAATACAATATTTTAAATGAAATCGTCTCTAAAACACAGTATTGTTAAAGTCATTCACGCTTACTCAATCAATCATCTGTCACCGCTCTCCTACACTCTACAAAATTCCCACCCCTGGAACACAAGCATTGTTGTAATTACCATAATAAATAAAAATCAGTCGAAAGAACCAATTCTCAGCTTTCAGAATCTGTTGAGATTTTTTCGAAAGAAACCATAGCTGCAAAAAAAAAAAAAAAAAAAAACAAGAACTACAGTTGTTTGAAGTGAACAAGTCACTATTCTGTCTCTCGCGAAAGCTCCGGTGTAAAAAGTTTTAAAAACAACTAAACTAAACAGTAAACTAAATCAGGTTTTACATGCTAAAATAACAGTTACTTTTTGTCTTCTTGTTTAATTATCTAAATCCATTAGGAAGTCAAATAAGTTTTATTGGAAATTCTGTTTTCAATCCTTGAAAAGAAAGTCAAACAATTTTCTAGGTTTGCACCAAATGTTAAGCAAACAAAAAATTATTGTACTCAGTATACAATATAAAGTTGGTTACGTTGGTCTAGGGCTGCATATATTGATTATTTTGAAAATCAATTAATCTATAACTCCACATTTTCTTTACAGAGAAGTCAAATCTGTACAGCATTCAATATCAGATGAAATACAAAATCCGGCACCATATGTAAAAGCACTATATGTAAAAACTCGCGCAAAGGTTTTGAATTTGCCAAAAATTACAGTGTAATAATATAAATATATTTATTATACAAATAGTAGTATAATCGTATTTTCACAATATTTTCCAATTTGCATCTAAAATTCTGATGATTTTTGTAAAACGTTTTACTTTTTTATAATGACAAAAAAGTTGTGCTTTAAGCATTGATTAGAGTGACTAGACTAGACTAGAAAATAACAAAAGAAAATAAAGACCCACCAACCTGAATGTTCTCCACGCTGACGTGCACATTGAGCAAATGCACCATGCTAACCATGCTAAAGCAAATGAACCATGCTAAAGCTTGAAATGATCCCATATCTGAGATCACTTCCACCACAATTTCTGAGTCTTCTCAGGCTTACTTTTCTGCCACATTTTAAATCACTTGTACGTCTTGTTCCCTCTCGTGAATGGTGAACCGGAAGTAGATTTTACAAACTGGAATTTCTTATGTTTATCAAACGAAGCTTTAATAAAAAAAATCGAATCAATATTTTTTTCGAATCATTGGATGAGTAGCGTTGCAACATTTAATCGAACTGATCCAGTCTGAATTGAAGTTGGGTGAAGTCTTTAGTGATTGAAGGTGATTAAAGGTCAAAGGATTAAAGGTGTGGTCCGCACAAATTTACTGTTTGAAATGTTTGAAGAAAGAAAATACACCTAAATACAAGACACATTGTCTGCTCAATGCACAAGCACTGGGTGTTCTGCAACTGTTCAGTGCTGGTTCTTTTGTCATTGTTGTTGTAAGAGACTGAATTTTAAATCAAAAGTAGTTGCAGTTGGCAGTTTTTCCTTTAAAAATTGGGTTGATTTCTAGGATGATTTTATATATATATATATATATATATATATATATATATATATATATATATATATATATATATATATATATATATATTTATTTTATCCACTTTTTGGACAGGTTTTTGATTGTGCTTTTTTGTTGTGCAGTGCCTGTTATAATACATTCTTCCAGCAGTTTATAATAACTTTAAGACCAAAGAAGGTGGTATACTGTATTATAGTTATATTCTGATATGTTTGTTGAAAGTGTTAAATAGTCATATTTAAATGTTAGTGTTGTAGTTAATAAGTCCTTTAATAAAACAAGAGTGTTTACTATTCAGTTTTAGCTAAAAAAATACATACACATTTGATGCATTCTTATAATTTTCCAAATCGTTATTGTCTACCAAAAGAATTTCAAGTTTCCATGGCCTCCTCAAAAATTCCTCTGAGAAGAACACAAGGACTGCTTCATCAAAGAAACATGACAACTGCAGCTCCTTCACTTTCTCTTCCAGCCTTAGGTCTGTTTCCTCACAACCAAGTGCCTATCACTGTTATAGAGCATGGTGGGAGGAAAAAGGGCTGTCCAGATCTTCAAAAACAGACCCGTTGAAAGCCCCCTCCCATGTGGTGAGGCTGTCTGTTGAAAGATTTGTCTTAGTGCTGCTTCCATGCATGAGAGAAGCATCGATCAGAAGAGCTCGCCATTAAACGTACTGGTGTACTATTTGTGGTAGCATCGCTGAGGTTTGGGTGGTGTGCTAAGGCTCAGCAGAGAGCCATCATTAATCATTAAAGTCACAGGACACTACTGCAACTCAAGCAGTTGTAAACAATGCAGTATATATGCACTTTACCTGCATGCAAGCACATGTGAACACAAAGCCAGGTGAGTGAAACCTCTCGGAAATTCTGAGTGAATCTGGTTCTATCTGCTCTTCTTGTTTTCTACTATTCACTTTGAAGATTTTGGCCAGTCACAAAGGGAAAAGGCAGATAAAAGGAGACTGGGAGGTTGATGGGACCATACAAGGTCTTAGTTGTTTTTTAGTGAAGCTTTGGTGTACTCTCAGAGGTCTCTGTTTCGTTCTCTGTTTCCTCTCTTCCTTGATCCTGACTTTTTTCTTTTTTTTTACTTGATGCTTTTTGTATTGTTATTTCTTTAAGTAGAGTAGATTTGAACATGCTATAATTCTACTAAGAAAGTGTTTCCCTGGAAACAATTTGCAATCTTATAATGTAAATGCCACACTTAATCTGCTTTAGTAGCAATATTACTTATGGTTTATTTATTATATGTGCTTTGGTATTCAGAAAACACAAAATATGATTTTTTTTGTTTCCTAAAGTATGGTTATGTGTACCTCTGAGAAGCGGATTAGAACCCTATTCCTTGGCATCCTGGTAGTATGCTGAGCAGCTTTGTGAAAGAGGATCCCATTTCTGGTCAACAGACTTTGTTTTGAAGATCTGCACACCTCAAGCTGTTTTTCAGAAGTAAATCATTCTCTGAATCAGAACACCAAACACAGACTTTGGCAGGAGGACTCTTTTGGAGCAAGGCTTGTTTGGGTGTCACGCTGAGCTACATGTAACAAACTACAATCACACAGACTCAGACCAAATGGGCACACGCATTTGAGATGTGAGAACAAGTCTGTTTGGTGGAATAAATACTGTTGTCATAGAAAAGGTAGCAACTGGAATTTACTATGTCCTGATAGACTGGTTGGTGCCAATTGTCGAGCTGTGTCAATGGGACCTCAGATGAAATGTAGGTTGTCTGCACACCCATGTTTTTTGTTAATTACTACAACTCTTTATGTTTCTAGTGGTCAATCAAGTTTTTTTTAAGTATATATATATACATATATAGCTTCTTTAGTAGCTTCACAAAGTCCTACTGAGGATCAGGTATAGTAAATAGGAGTTCCCTCTGTGAGGTCCCTGGAGCCTAGTCACATCCCCTGCAAAAAAGAAACAGAAACTCAAGATCAAGAGTGGTAAACAATATTTAGCCATTTTGTCTAGGGCACTTGTATTCGTGTGCCACCAACCACAGAACTTGTGAAGGTACATTTAAAAAGTGTTTTTTTTTTTTGTTTTGTTTTGTTTTGTTTTGTTTTTTCAACTGTGTTTACGTGAGTTCAAACGTATGTTTATGTGTCTAAACAGATCTGGTGTCTGAGCACCATATATATATACAAACTGTTGAAAAAACAATGTGGTTCAATGTTCCTCTCTAACCTATCCTCATCATTTATCTCTCCTCCTGCAGCTGATGCTGATCACTTGTTTGTTGTCTGTGTTACAGTTTACTAACCGTTTTCTCCATTTGTTAGTTCCTGTTTTGTCTTTGTTTGTTTTGTTTTGTTTTTTTCAGGTCCTGTCCGGCGAACCGTTCATCGATGGATTTTAAGTTTGTATATTCTTTATGCTGGGGAGGTGATTAGCGCCTGCCTCAGTCAGCGTGAGACCCCTCACAGAGGGAACTCCTTTCTACACTACCTGATCCTCACGAGGACTTTGTGAAGCTGCTTTGAAAGCAATTGCTAAAGAAGCGCTATATAAAAACTGATTGATTGATTGATTGATTGATTGAAGTCTGTTGTCGGTAATAGCTAAAAAAGTCAGGAATATAAAAACGAATACAGGTGTATGATAAGCAGTAGGTTTTGGAGTTACAAACAACTCACAATATCAGATAAACTGGTGGATGAGAGGGAATAGATATGACATGCAGGCCCATGAGTCAACGGTCTGGCACATCTACAAATGGAGAGAAGCTTTATTATGTTTTAAAGACACATTTTGTACTGTTTTTTTTTAAAGACACATTTTGTACATTTTGTACACATTTTGTACAAAAAACATAGGCTTTTCACAAAACCACTGAGAAATGTAGTTTTCTTTTACATACATAATTGAAGTTTCGTTCATTTTGGAGACTCGGTTATTTTGACTGTCATTCACTCAACAAAACTACTCTTTGAACGATTCATTCTTTTCGTTCATCTGTAAAAAAAATATTTCCTTAATTCCCTAACAAGATTACTTGCAAAAAGTTATAACCAAAGACTAAATAACTGAAGCAAAATACAATAATACGTGTATTACAGTGTACAATAAAAATATTTCCAAGACATCGATATTAAATTGTTTGTTACAGTGAAATCCATGTGCCCACCATGTCCAGTGAAAAATTAGATTTAGTGTTCATTTCGACAAACCACCATAAATATCATCACAATACCGCATGAAATGCCATCACAGGTGAACGAGCTATTCAGATGAATGAAACATCTCTAACATCTAGGTACTGTAGCCGTTGAAAAGCATTGAACTTTAAGAATGATTTGAAGAGCAATTCAAAAGAACTGCTTGTTTCTATATCTGGGTACTGTAGCTATTGAAATGCATTGCAAACAATAAGAACGAGTTGAAGAGCGATTCAAATGAACTGCTCTTTTGTATATCCGGGTACTGTATCCATTGAAAAGCATTAAAAACAATTTGAAGACCGGTTCAAATGAATTGTTCTTTTAAATATCCAGCTCTGGGTCCATTGAGAAGCAATCATGAGATTGAATGAGATGGCGAGAACAAATCGTTCACTAAGAAGGGTAGTTCCTCACGGCTTCTTTTTTAACTATTTGTTCACAAACGACACATAACTAATACATAACCCAAACAAGTAATTGAACTGGGCATTTGATCTCATCTGTTAGTATTACGCATTGATTAAGTGAAACTATCAAGATGTGGTATTAGTCTTTTCAAGTTATTAGTCATTAATTTTCAATATGCAGTAGTTGCACAGACATGAGCCCTATCATATAGTACCCAACTCACTGTGTAGGGACCAGCCACCAGGTTACATTTATAGTTTTCTATAGCAAACTTCTTCAACTTTCATTAACTTTGTGTTCAATTTACAGTGATTAATATGCACAGTCACATTTGTAAACATATAGTTTTTTTTTAAAACACATTGTTCATTGTAGAATTGTAACTCAATTGTTGGGTACCTCTCTTCACAGAAGGCAACTGCGGCATTGGAGTTTAGCTATTGAATGTAGCAGAGGCGCAAAATCCTTTGAGGGAAAATAGGTTCAGTCAAGGAAATAGTTATCCTCTTACCAAATTAATCAATGGGGTTAGCTGTAATCTAAGGAATGCCTTATCAACAGTCTTAAGCATGATGAGCTCTTTAAGCTGGTTCTAGGGATATATGTCAGACCCATCCCAGCATTGAGGTCTGTGCAGAAGATCAATTCTGTGTCATCAATGGTCACTGATGGACCAACAAAAACCGATAGGCTCAGAGGCACTGACAGATGTGCAGTGCCCCAAGAAGTCCAATTAGTAGGTCAAGCATCTTAATTAGAACAGCTTTAGCTATTCCTATTTTAGGTTGGATTGACAGGTCAACCCCTCAAGATGGTATTTACTGTGTCCATCATTTCATTGTGCATGCTGACTGGAGCAAGGGACAGCACAGCAAAAGAAGAAACACCTGACTGCACAACTTCCCATTGGGCACCAATTACTGCTGCAGCCTGAATCAGTCACAATCCTCATTAATGTGTGAAATCGGGTTCAGCTCGAGGGACTGCACAGGGTCTCTTGCACACCCTTACTTTTTCCTGTGTGAAGCAACACTGCCGTTAATTAGAGCCCTGTCCTGAGCTGAGCCTTCTGGGAGCTGAGTGTAGATCTCTGCACTATTACAACCTGAGAGAGAACCCAGCCATGAGGTGAGCAGTATTGATAATCCAGCTGGACTCCAACTGGGATTTCAGATGCTGTGTTTTGTTCGTTCTATTTTTGTTCAATCCCAGGTACGTGAAGGCCAGTATGTTTTTTTTTCCTCCCCTCACATTTATGTATCAAGAGCTAGCACTAGAGCTCGCTATTCTTCTGGCCTGAAGCCTAGTGAATCACTTAAAAGCAAATGCTTAAAATATGTGTGATGGTTGACTGGCTGTGTGTAATCATTAATGCTTTCTAGCATCACATTTCTAGATTCTGTCAGTGTTTGCCTGAGCATGATCATTATTGGATTTTAGGGCTACCTGTTTTCTGCTTAACTATGTGGAAGATTTTATGTGCCCATCATAATGATGCTCTGATTCCCTATCAACAGAGTCACAGCTTTTCAAAGACACAGATCGATCATACACAAGGACACATGAAACAGTTTTGGTGCATACGGCGGAGACCAGAGATAAAAAAAAATCAAACATGTGATGCTAGAAAGCATTAATGATTACACACAGGCAGTCAAACATCACACATATTTTAAGCATTTGCTTTTAAGTGATTCACATGGCTTCAGGCCCGAAGAATAGGGAGCTCTAGTGCTTATTTTATCTTAACGGTGACAAGCTGAACTGGTATGAATTGGTTCAATTGTCCAAATTGTCATGTATTAAAAAAAATGTTTAGGATTTCATTCAGGTAATTAAATACTTTTAATACATTTTCTAGATTTTGCTTGTTTGTAGGCTGCTCTCTTTTTCTGATTTCTGCATCAGAAAGAGTGGAGCACAACAGATGTTTCCTGTCTGGTTGTTCCCAGACCCCCCTTCTCTCTCCCACTCTCATTTCCTCTAGAGATTTGATCAAGGTGGTAAAGAGCCAATTATATGGGTCACAAAGAGATGCCACTCTCCACCTGGGGCAAGGTGTACCGAGCACACAACAGATGGAGAACCACACTCAGTGCAACTCTAATCAACACTTAAATGACCTCATTTTCAACTGAAACAATTTTGCATTCCATTTAAATGAAGGGAGAGTATGTTTACTGATTTACAATGAGGTATATAAATGTTTGACTAATCCAATTTGTTTTCCTTTTGAGAACAATGAGACAGCAAAACCTCTTCATGGGAAGAGTTATAGAGTTAAAGAGTTAAACGTTTTTTAGCATTGATACCATTGTCGAAATGTTAAAAAAAGTGCTTTTCTGATTTCACTTGAAGGAGATATTTTGTTGTAGTTTGTATTGTATTGTATTGTTGGACCTAATTTTGTCCAAAACACCAATTATGAAAACAAAAATAAACACTTATAGATTATTAATAGTGTCATTTTCAGATTTTTTATGTATTAATATTTTTCATAGGGCAGCAAATATATATATATATATATATTTTTTTTATATATATATATATATATATATATATATATATATATATATATATATATATATATAATCCTTGTGTTTAAGTCCTTGTTAAATGTATGAGTCAGAGCTTGAGCACAGTATAAAACCCTCACCAGGTGCATGTGACATCTCTACCCCATGTGTTGTTTGTGCTTGAGTTTCCTGTGCCAGCACAGTGTGAATGAAGAAGTTTACCCATGGTGTATATGAAGAGGCAGAGCACTGCATGGACTGCAATTTACTTTTCTCCTTGATAGGGAGGTTATCATTTATCTCATCCACAGTACGAAACTGTAATCCGTCAGGGAACACCAGTCCCAGAGCTCATGATTCAAATACACCCAAGAGGATTTCGCTGTGTGTGCAAGTGTATGTGTTTGGATTAATCGAAACAGAGAAGGGAAAGTATAGTAATGAGATCTGGTGAAAATGAGTAGAAGTGGCCAAGCATTGCTTTTTTCTTTAATGCATGATACACAGGAATCAAAGTTCTAGGCACTAGCTTTTGACATCAGATGTGACAAATGAAACTCTGATATTTTATTAAGGATAGGGAAGGAATGAGTAATATGTTGGCATATAAAGAGTTGAAATTGATTAGAGCAGATCCAGGAACTAATTTCCTTTCAGATGAGCAGATGTCCAGTTACTACATTCATAGATAAATGAAAGAGAAAACAGTTTGTATAAAATTTACCACAAGACCTTGGAGAAAAGCAGAATGCTACTTTTTACTTTTTGAGTCAAATGCTTAACATAAAAAAGTGTCACAATGCCCACTGCAAATCATAACTTTGTTGGCCATAAACCCTTCAATGCAAAAATAATAAACTTTTAATGGAATAACACATTTTTTTTTGCCTCATTTTACAACTTTCCTCAAGTTAATTAGTAGTGTTTTATTGTTTTGGAAATTGTTCAGCCATTCTATAGATATGGCCATAGAACTGTCTTGCATAAATAGCAAAGGTTTTCATTCAGAAGTAACCAGTAGCATTGTAGTCCCAAAAAGTAGCAGAAATATGAAAATGTTGTGATGTGTTTATCTTATTTAAATATTTAAACTTATGTGGGAGTATACTCCATTTGTAACAGTCCAAAACCTTGAAATCATAACAGTTCCACATCGGTCAGTTTTCCTTTTCAGGAGGTCTACACAAACTACAGAGAGTCAAGGTTTGAATAGGGACTATTTTTGGGGGACTACAATGCTTCCTGGTGCATTCTGAATAAATAATCTATTCTAAGCTCCTAAATATTCTTTCTTCAGTTTGGCTATATGTTGCATACTTACAGAAGAGGATTAGGGCCACTGTAGAAAATAAAATTGAAGTTCTGACTTTTTTTCTCAGAATTCTGAATTCAATCTCAGAATTCAGACTATTTTCTCAGAATTCTGACTTTTTCTTAGAAGTATGGGTGCCCGTGAAAACATTTTTCATCTAAGTAATGTTTTGCATTCACAACATTTAACTAACGTAGCCAGTGTGAATGCTGAAGGAAGCGACAAAAGCTGATAAATGGCCTATTTAAGTGCTTTTTGCGTGTTCGAGGAACAAAAAATGAGTGGAAAAAGTGTGAATTTATGTTAAGCAAGTTATGTTAAGTAAGGCTCGTCGACTGTGCAATCCGTTCTTCAAGCAACCTACCTGGCTACCTCCGAGACCCCATAGCATTACTTAGGCAAAAAATGTCTAAGTTATTAAAGTTAGATTTCTGAGAAAACATTCAGAATTCTGAGATCAAAGTCAATAAAAAAGTCAGACCTTCAATTTTAATTTCTACATTGGCCCTCATCCTCTTCCGTACAACTACAACATGTTGTATTTCACAACCTGTAAGGCTTCACCATATGCTTGACTGCAGGCCCGTCGCGACAAAACAGGCAAACCAAGCAATTAAGACAACGACTGGTCAAGAATAAAATGCAGCGACAAACTGTGTGAGCGCCCCATTGATAGTGAATGCAGTAAAGTGCAATGACACTGTTATCGGGATCCCCCTTAAGGTGGCCCCCTCGCTGACAGCAGCCAGCCAACTACGCGATCTCTACTGCCGGCAAAATACAAAACTTCCTCGACAGTCATGAAGTGGAATTAGGCTTCAGAAAGCCAAAAAAGAAAGAATAGAAAGGAAGAGTAGGATAAGAAAAAACAAGGCAGTGGTAAGTGATAAATGACACACATAAAATAGCTCTACTTGTCTTGTACAAATGGTGCAATTTTGCAGCTGGTAGCCTAGCAGAAATATGTTTTAATTATGTTAGCTAAGCTACCTGCCTGACAGCAAATGCTGCTTGTAAAGAACAGTTAGGGCAACTTTTTTTTTTGAACAGATGGAATAAGGTTACATACTGTACTATGTTTTTTTTAACGGGATAAGAAAGATACAGATCTGTTCCAGAATCGATGTTTATCATATTGTAGCGGCTGGTTGAACCTCCGTTCTCGGGATTGGTGCAGTGACGTCACGAGGGCGGGACACTGCACGCATATCATTATGAGGGCTTCCTGAACTAACCGTCTACAAGATTGCAGTTGCACTAAGTGGGTTCTTACAATTCTCGATGTGGTATATGCTGTTTAGTGATTACGGTGACATGCTGTTGGCGCGGTGATCTACAATAAAGGCCATAAACGATATCTCAATTGTCAGCTTCTTTGATAAGACTTACCTATCTTCCAAGAGCAATACAAAATTTGATGATATGACATTCCTATAGCTTTGTAATAGATTTTGATGAAAGTAGCATAGCATGCTATATTAACTATTCCACTGTGATAATCTATTTGGGAAAACCACACAATAAATTTTGTGCATCAGACATTAGCTTGTGGTGTTTTTAAGCATTGGTAGTCGACTCACAGCACTACTAATAATTAGTAAACATTTAATTATAATTTAATTGTTTGTTAACAGTAAAAAGTGTATTTACCTCCATGTCCATTTTGCTTGGGGCCCCCAAATTCCTTCAAACAGCCCTGCTTGACTGCATGATTGCATTACATAATGATTAATATTGCAACTTCACTTGCTCAATTAGGCAACACTATTGTGCATTTCATGTAAGCTCTATTTTTTTACTAAACAATTTAATAGAGAGGCTGAACTCAACCTTTGTATTTATTTGTTTCAAAAATATACATATACCAACAGCTCATGATTGAAAGTCAGGTTTCCATGAAAAGGAAGCTTTGTTTACATGTCCTGATTGTTAGCGCATTGGTTATTATCTACTACTAGTCTAACCTTACAGAAAATATATGACATTTTAAAAATTGCTGGCAATGTCGCGCATTGGTGGAGTTAGTTTTCCTACAGGTGGAGAGTTGGAGGTTCGATCACCATCAGGTTCATTCTACTGTTATTGCCCTGGGCAAGCCACTTCACCCTCATTGCCCGGTATGGATGTGTGTGAATAGTGATGGGCAGGAGACCGTAATCATGAAATGGCAGCCACATTCTGTCAAACTTCCCCAGGGCTTCTGAGTTCTACCAAGGTAGCTTATCACTACCAGTGTGTGAATGTGGAGCGAATTAATAATGCTCTGAAAATTGTAAAGCGCCTTTGAGCATCTGGAAAAGCACTTTTCCAATTTAAAGTAATATTATTATACTGTATAGTAATTTTACCCCAGAATTAGATATCAGGAATATCTTGTGATGCATGCAACTCTCAGTAATTTCGTGTAATAATGTCAAGACAGGAAGAGGTTTTTTATGTCTATGTTCTCGAGATCAAGAGATTGCCATTTAAAACTGTCTCTTGAAAGTGAAATAACATGGAATAACAAAGATAAATGGTGGATCAGCTGAGAGAAAGATGCAAAGTGAGGTGAAGAGAACTAAATAGAGAGAGAGGTCCCTTTTGATTGCTGTGGTAACAGGATTAGTATTCCAAGTCCATCAGTTCCATCTCACCATGAATTTGGCTGGTGGCAAATCACTGTGGTCTTTTGTTTGATGCATTCACTCTTAGCTGCTAGCTTTCTAACCACAATCCACTCTCATCGGATTCTGATGCATACAAGCTTAGTGAGCTCAAGGTTGGAGGGTATCGCTGGCAAGCGGCCATCATAATACTCTGCCTATGGTGAAGGACTTAAGGGTACAATGTTTCCAATCACTTTTTGGAAGAAATGTCAACTGTAAACTGTATAGTTTTGCTCAGAGACTGGGCTGTTTGTCATTCTATGGATTTTACACCCTTTTTTATTGTGTGGTTCAAGGTTTCTTACAAGTCTCATTATTAAATTGAGGATAGTCACCATTGTGTGGGTGATAGGAGGGCAATCGGAGTCAGTTCAAGTAGAACTGTTTACTTATTTTCACACTTACATCTCTTGCTGAACATCGTAATTAGGCTAAGATGTGGTTTTATATTGGGAGTTTTATGTATATTGTAAGATGTGGAAGTAGGGTTTGATGGTGAGATATTGTAATTGTCAAAGGCCCTAGAGTAAATTAGCAAGGAGTTCATAAGCATACACTTACCCAAGCCTACTGTATCTCAGTTATGGGATAACATGGGAAAGTGTGATTGATTCCCTTAAAGGCTGGTTCATACTTTTTTTGAGAATCAACGTTAACATGTGAAGATGGTAAAACCTAACTTTAAACAACTTCAATTAACTTTCATCAACTAACAACCTTTAGATCAGTGAAGTTTAGCATCATGTTTTTTCAGCAGCACTCTAGAGATAGGATTGTAGATATTTCCTTTTGCAGGACATACCTGCATTTTGGCAAAGAAACATAACTCTTTACAAATGTTGGTGTTATCTTCAAATTAAATTGCATTATTTTACATTTAAATTTACATTCATACATTTACCAGACGCTTTTATCCAAAGTGACATACGGTAGGGAAGAGACATTATGCAATTTGTTACACAGTCAAAGTCTTTCTCTGTTTGCTCATAGTATAAGTTGTATGAAATTATCAATTAACCATGGCAGGAAGAAATTGTCACGATCGGGGGTGTGCGTGGAAGGAAAGATCTCAATCGCAGAGACAGCTTGACCTGAGACACACTTTTATTAAAGAATAAAGCAAGGAGAAAAGATATGACTAAAACAAAAGACCCACGAGGGGGCAGAACATGAAAAATAACATAAATCACTTTCAAGAGTGGAACATAAGCAATTACAAAATAACCTGCCAGACGTCACAACGTAGCACATCGTTAACGCACACAAATACAATTAATGCACCCGTGATGATCAAAACAAACACAGGGGTATAAAAAGGGAGACTAATCAGTGACGACGCGCGGGAAGACAGCTGAAGGGACTAACGACAAATTAGACACGGGACGAACATTGACGCAACAATCCAAGAGGTGAAGGGAGAACCCGGAACCGCCACAAGGGAACAGAGACGCACGCTAACGGACAAAAACCCTGACAGAATTAAAGCGCAAATAGGAAAAAAGGGATTTTTTTCATAGTAAGTGTAATTAAGTATGTTTTAATATATATATATATATATATATATATATATATATATATATATATATATATATATATATATATATATATATATATATATATATATATATATATATATATATATATCGAAGCATTCATATTCAATATTTCAGTTTTACCTGTTGATGTGCATCTACAAATTTGGTTCAGGAGGCCCTGTACAATTTAGTTGTACCCTGTTGTAGTATGCATAGAATTCTAGCTTCAGACAAGCCAATGGGATCCATCCATCAGACAAGGCACTGGTGTGTTTCATGTTTGCTGAATCAAAAATGTTCATGGATTTTTTGGAAGCCCCTGCCATACAGGTTACCAAATCCTATTACTATTATGCAATTGTCAGGTTATATTCAGCTCTAGTTTGTATCACATTGGCAGTGCTATGAATTGCTGTCCTTTTCTCCTTTATACTAACCCCTGTATGCACACTTCGCTCTAGTTACTCTTGGATAAGAAGTAAATGTTCTTTTAGATGGCTGAATTGATTCTGGTCTATAAAAATCTCACTAAACCAGGTACAATTGGCATGTTGGAAACTCTCAGTGGGATACAAATTGGATCTCTGAGGATTAGAGTGGGTCAGTTGGATGGGTTTGTATAAATTGCGCTTTCCCTAACAATGTCTTGTTACAGTCCGGTTTTCAGCAACCTTCGGCTTGTTACCATCTGTCTAAATATCTATTCTGTACTTTAATCAATACTTATAGCCTCATGCTGTCTATCTAAAGGCATTCCTAAGGGAATGATGAAAGAAGTGATCACATTTCAGTGGTAGCTACTATGCAAAGTCAATGGGAGATACGTGCAAAGTCAATGGGAGATAGCTTCATTAGAATGAAATAGGTCTTTCCTGTGTGTTTTTATTAATTACTTTAAATCCAAAATAACCTAATTTCCTTGTCTTTGCCATTAGGTTTTGATAAAAAAAAACTTGGTTGGAAGTTCAGATTGTTCTGACGAAGTGTACAGTCTAATCACAGGGAAGAAGATAAAGCGGGGACTCAGAAATAAAAATTATTCAACATTCTTTGTCACTCTAGGGTATCACCATCTAGAGTTTGCTTCTTTATTTCTTAAACTTTCGATTATTTCAGCACTTGATATCAGTGACAGAAATGTGTTTCTTCTAAACTCATATGTAGTATTGTCTGTATTCTTGCTGTGTAAATTGCAATTTTAAATTGCTGTGCAATTTTGAGTAACATTATTTATATTATTTTTTATTGTGATTACATATTTTAACCCCTAAAACTAGAGGGCAAACATTAGATAGAGGAAAGCTGCTGTTTTCTATTTATTGTTGGATGTGTTTTATGGACTCTTTCAATTCATTATTTTTGAAAATATTATTTTGGCTTTCCCTTTCTGTGCTCACAGTTTATTGAGACAAGTTTCTGTTTATCTTTAAGGTGTGATTAGACAAGGGCGGTTTGAAACATCATTAACCGTTTAAAATGTTTCTAATGTGGAAAATATTCTGATTTGATATACGTACAGAGAGCATTTTAGTTAGATTTTAGCCTAATTTAATTATTTTAGATGCTAAACAGTTTGAATTTCACATACTGGCTGTTTTTCAATCTTTTTAGTTCTATTAATTTCCCCATGAGCCGAACTGAATCTGCTTGCAAACACGTACAATGCATTGTAAAATTTATGACTGCATAGTTTTAGAATTGGAAAAAGAAAAAGCTGAAAAAAGTTTTGTGATGTACTGTATAGAAAAGAAGAAAAAACATTTACTTTAATCATTTCATTGTATTCACTTATAGAAAACAATAATATATTGATATCTTATGAAGCCTAGAATAAAACACTTATTTTCACTGAAACAATACTGCAGCATTTCTTTCCTCTATCTCCTTTTTTTCTGCCTATTTGCCTTTGTCTAGGTCATATACTTCTCTCATTTTTGTAACTCCAGAGAAATGTGAAGTCCTAAATGAGGCTGAGGCATGGTGCTTTGGGGGAATCAGGCCTGCTCACAATCCCCAGCAGTGTCAGTCCACAGACACAAATTTTCTAGAAGGGGGACAGCAAGGACTCAGGGGGGACGATGGCTCTGTCCACTGGGGCCTTCAATCTCTGTCCTCTGGGGCCTTCAGTCTCTGTCCCCAGGAAGAAATGTGTCTGTGAGGGCCAAGGGAGACAGATGTTTAAGTAAAAAATAGGAGAATGAAGCTGATCAAACAGACTGTGCTTGTGCACATTATGGGTGTTTTTCACATTATATGCATATATTAAAAAGAGAGCTCTAGGTTCAAAACATCGAATTCCAAATTATCTAATTCCAAACACCGATATTTGTTTTTGTTGAATTTTATTTGACTGTTTTGCCCTTACATACATGCCTTTGCATCTTAACACTTTAACCTTGTAAAGTGCACTTTGCACTTTTAAGTGACTAGTATGATTAAGATATTATGTAAGTTCAATATGCATTACATCATAACATTATATTATCAACCAATGTTTAGTGATTATGATTAATGTGTGCATGAACAGCGTGAACACACTCATGTTAGAGTAGTTTAAATCGAATTATTGTTGTACATTAAACATCAATGCTGTAAAACAACACCAAATTACTTAAGATGTAGTAAGCCGCTTTCCAAAACCCACCAATAATGATTGATAAGCATGCTTTAGTGACTTTGGTTTTCAAAGCAATGCACAATTTGGGTGACCAATATGTTTAATGATGGTACAATAAACAAAAAACAAAAAAAACTATGATTTTTTTTATTAGCAGCGATTGTATACTGCAACTGTGAAAGGAATTCCACCCTCGTCTCCTCTAACAAGGGCCACAGCTCATGCACCCCATCTATTAGTCCAAACCTTTTTCGACATTTCATTATTTTCATATAGTTTCCTCACTTAGATTTGCAACAACACCAATTCACACCCCTCAGCCAATGATATGCTTCTATTATATGTGAATACGTTCATAGCTTCAGCAGAGCATAGAGGCAACTGTCAGATGCTAGAGTGATGGATTCTGTTAATCTGATATTATTCTGATGCTCACAGCCAGATTCTCTACACCCTCATTACACCTGGAGACACGTTGCTAACATGCTGCATTTGCTTTTCCACTGCCATAGCAAGCTAAATGGGTTTGGATGCATGGAGTCCTCCTGACAGACATCTGATCCAGAAAAAAAAAAAACATTGCTAGGTGATTGCCTTAGGAACATGGGGGGTTTTATTGTTAACTTTTGTCATCATTAGCTTTGCTGTTTTTATTTAATTTTTTTACCTATGATGGATAGGTCCCTATAAATAACAATTTCCTTAGTCAAATCAGGATACTAGGTTGCTCAGAATACCAGGTTATGGTTTTTTCAAAATGTTCAAAAAACAAACTAAATAATTACTGACATTGTATGGATGTGTGTGATTTATATATATATATATATATATATATATATATATATATATATATATATATATATATATATATATATATATATATATATATATATATATATATATATATATATATATATATATATATATAGTTTATATATATATATTATAGTTTATATTTAGTCACACCCAATCACACACATCCATACAGGGCAATGACTGTGAACCTTTTGGTTACCGGATTACCAACTCCACCACTGTGTCATCTTTCCGCCCAACATAGCATGTTTATTGCAATCAATACTTAATCGAGTGACTGGTTGTAAAAAAATAAAAATAAATAAATAACCAATGGTGGCTGTTCTCATAACAGAGTTAGAAACAAACAAAATAACCTACTCAAAATGACTGACTGGTTGATAAAAAAAATGCATTAAGGTCACATTATCATTTACGTTAAGTCTCGAAAACAATTCCACTATCAGATAAATATCCTTTTGACACAGGCTTCTCAATTGTTAACTAGTGTGCTTTTTCTTCTTATTTATTTTAACTAAAAAGGGCAAGTATTGTCATGAGTGACAATTTGTGCTGTCTATCAGTAATACAACGTGTCTTTGGCCAAAACAGACATCCAGGGGTCCTGTCCCTGGCCTAATTTATGTTCATCTTCACTGACGTTAACCACAATTTTCCCTCCAATTTGTTTGCTAGACACAGCTACTTTTGACAGACAAGGGCTATTTATCATAATACTAAATGTGCACCAGCTTCTCTGTAATACACATTATAGTGGAAATGCAGACACCTATGGTTCATTTAGAATCAATTTACTTCTCTTGGGTTGGTTAAAATGCTTTAATTTAAATTTTCTAGCAGCAAAACAAAAATATAAATCAAAGTGAAGTCTCACATTATTTTTTACTTTAAATGAAACAGCTGCAAAATAAACATTGATTTACTATTTATAAAAACTGTTCAATACTAAGCATTAATTCATTTTACCACTCAAAGCTAGAGACTTCACAAGTACATTTTTAAATAACTAAAAAAGCTGTTTCTTTTAATTCAAGCAGCTTGTTTTTAACCACATAAAGTACAGACCAAAAGTTTGGACACACCTTCTCATTCAATAAGTTTTCTTTATTTTCATGACTATGAACATTGAAAATGGTAGATTCACCCTTAAGGCATAAAAACTATGCATTAACTTGTGTGAAATTATATACATAATAAGAAAACGTGTGAAACAGCTGAAAATATGTCATTATAGCTTCTTCAAAGTAGCCACCTTTTGCTTTGATTACGCTTTGCATACTATTGGCATTTTCTTGATGATCTTCAAGAAGTAGTCCCCTGAAATTATCTTCACTTCACAGGTGTGCCCTGTCAGGTCTAATAAGTGGGATTTCTTGCCTTATAAATGGGGTCTGGACCATCAGTTGTGTTGTGCAGAAGTCAGGTGGATAAACAGCTGATAGTCCCACTGAATATATTGTTAGAATTTGTATTATGGCGAGTAAAGCAAAACAAGTGGCCATCATTACTTCAGTCAATTCGAAAAACTTTTTGAATGAGAAGGTGTATCCAAACTTTTGATCTGTACTGTATATGGTTCATGGACAATTGAACATAGACAATATCATTGTGACATTAATCCAATATGAAAATGAATGCTTATTTATCTATGTTGTAAAATGTTACTACATTGTCACCATTACACCACATGTAATTAAAATAATAAATACGCAAAAAATGTTTTTAAGCATGGAGGCATTAGGAAAGACTGAAAGGTTTTAGCCCTGATTTTAATGGCAGTGTTTGTACCAATATATAATTTAGCTTGGGAACTCATCAGACAAAAAATGATACTCCATTTCTCTGAAAGTCTACTGTATCATGAGTGCAGAGCAGAAGCTTTTAATATAATGAACAGGTGCTTTCTGTTTTTCCTTCCTGGAAAATTAAAGAGAGCATAACAGAATGCAGTTTTTTTAATCAAGGATGATGATGACAATGACGGTGATGATAACAAACAGATATCTGTTTTCTAAGTAAAAAAAAAAATTCAGTTTACTTGAATAATGGTGATTTACTGGGTACTATTCTTTTTGGAATTAATTCTGGATTTTGGCTTTTTTTTAAGTTTGTGCCCATGGTTTCCTTCCAATGTACAAACAATTTTTATGAATGCAAAGTCTGGTTAACATATTTCATGTGATTCCTGCATGGCTTCGTAATTAGAGCTAGTCTCATGAACACTTATGATGTTTTTTTCAAGCTGAAGTCAAGCATCCTTGCAATGCAACATCATCTTTGAAACCACTTGTGTATTCGTATAGTATCTATCAGTAAAAATCCTAATTACTTAACACCCTCTCTTCATTCAATCCTTTTACATTGTATTACGTGAAGTAATCCTTCTGTTAGTCCAGGCTGCTAGTACCTGTTAATTAAATCCAGTATGCAAATTGAAGCTGAGGTCAGCATCATTGAAGATACATACGTTGTAGTCTTGTCAGCTAAACTCCCATAAGAGCCCTTTAATAAAGTGACTTCTAATGGAAAGCAGGGTAAAGTGACAGCATGTTAAGAAATAAAGAAAAGGGGAAAAAAATCTGGCTCTCTGAGCTTGTCCACCTCCGGAGGGTGAAGAGAAAAAAAGGCGACATCTTCTTAGACACAGTACCAAGCAGAGCTTTTTGCTATTAAAAAAATGCATCACGACTGCAGGCAAAGAGAGAGAGAATAAAAAAAGAAAATGGAGGAGGATTTGGCCCCTGTTACCAGGGTTAGGATAATTTACTGTGCAGTAATGACAGACGCAGGGAAACGATGCTTTTCCTGGGCTCTAGTTCACATTTCCTCTCATTTAATGCTGTTTCATACCTTTTTACGTATTTCATTGTGATTTATTTCTTTTTCTACAGTTCCATTTTTGCTATAAAATGAAATAACTTCATAGAACATGTACAACTAGTACAAAATATTTAAACACATTTTAGGTTGTGCTCAGGAAAACTATTTATTGTTCTTTAATGACATTTTAGATAGAAAACAAAAATCTGCTCAACTTCTATTTTTTATTTACTAACATTTAAAAAGTAATTATTCAAATAGATTTTACAATGTCGTATTATTGGGGTGATGTGTTAATCATAATATCAATCTTTTTGCTGATTGTATGAATAAGTTTGAAGTCTAGTTGAATGCTTTTCTTGTCAGCTAAAGGTTGTAGTTTTAGCAAACCAACATCAGTTTCAGTCACTTCATTCATATTGTCTTAGCTAAGAGAATTATTTTTTATTGCATACTCTCTTACAAAAAATAAGTGGCATTTGTTTACTCTCTTGTTGATTTAAAGTATGAGCTACTCTGTTTTGACGGTTGAGTAATTGAGGGTGAGGATGTAAGAGATGAACGTGTTTTGTGTCTGAAGGCACTGTGCAGAGTTATAACACAATCTGTTTTAAGTGTCTGCCTTTTGATGTGTGTTCTTTATCTCCCCGGGACTCACATCTCTGTTGGATAAGAGAAGCGAGTAGTCCTGCATTGTGTGGGTGAGCACTGGATAATAACTCCAGCAAGGATTTGTGTGCTAAAGTAACATAGGAGGTCATTTAATGTGCATCGTGGAGAATGTAAAAGCTTTTTGGTTGCAATTTTTCATCTTTGACTGGCTTAACGCATGTTAGCGATAGATAGGATAGTAGATGAGAAGAGGGATAGCTTTGAGACTCTTTGCAGGGTCTTCCAGAGGAAAATTCGTGTTGCAACATCAAACAAAGCTAAAAAAAAAAAAGTGTGTCTACATTATAAAGATATATATCAAGAGTAGCCTCAAAGCAATGCAATACACATAGCAACAGACTAATGACCTTGACAACTTGTATTACTGGGTAAATACTGACAATAAATGGGAAATATTTTCATAGTTAGCTAAGGGCTGGAAGTTGGAGAATGTGCTTTGTTGTTTGAAGGCAACCTACTTCCTGGAATAGTTTTATGAGTGTGTTGGAATTTATCTCTGATAGAGTCCGGTGGAGAACTCATGCAGGTGTGGATTCGTATCAGATTCATTAAATTAGTTACTTTATTTGGTGTTTTTTTGAAGTGATCTTGCAAGACTCATTCACTGATCCTCTTTGTCATCAGGTACAGTATAAGGATTTATCTCTTATCATTTTTACCTTCACCCAAACCATCTTTTTCAGAAATGTACACATTACAAAAATGTAAAACACATAAAAAGCATTTCTCTACTTCTGATGATATACAAAATATCCTTAGAGAAATAATCAATAGGCACAGGCAGAATCAAGAAACAGTTTTTCAGACAGGAAAAACGTGACTGGAATATTCTGAATGTGCCATTTGCCACCTGCTCGTGTTGGGCCTGGTTTAAGGGAGAATGGACCTCTGGCACGGTACCAGGGAGACATTGGCTGTGTTGGAGGGCCTGTGGCTCCCCTGCATTCACATCAATATTTGAGATCTTGGTGTGAAGCTGATGTGACAGCACTTGCCGGCAGGGGTCAGAAAGCATGAGAGGGAAAAGAAAATTGCTTATTCATACTTTGTACTATGCCTAATTAGCAGTGCTTTTAGAATAACCACAGGATTATTGTAATGAAAAAAAATCTCTTTTTTTCCTCAACTAAATCTTGCTTTAAGCTGTATTGTAAATCAATTTTTCCTTCTTCATGCTGTTACATAGACTCAAGACATCAAAATGCATACAAGGGTTTGTGAAAATTTCTCATTTAATTGATATGGTGCTTCGGTCGTGACCATGAGACCGTTTCTGTTAATATTCATGACAATTTTTTTTTACGTAAGACGTTAGTTAAGGTTATCTGGATTTTTAATTCATAGAGAGTAACATGAGGAGAATTAAAATGATTTCTCTGACCTGAATCGTGGACTCTCTTGAGATTTTGGAGGCGTTTAGCCATGTATCATAATTTATTCCTTACTTAGTGTGAAAGCACTAAGTTGTAAGAAATTGCTTTTCTTTATTTGCATCATGAATTATATTGTTTTTGAAGAATGAAATTATGATTCATTTGTAGAGACCTTGAGGAAAAGAAGACCCCATAAAATATTTTTGTTTTATCAGGAAAGCTAGTCAGACAAATATGATGAACAATTATCCTTAAATGAGTAATGAAAGGGAGGAGAAGCTGCAGGAGACAGCAGAAGTCAGAGAGATGGCAAGTGGTTTAATGTAGTGAGCTGAAGAATGAAGGATTAGGAAGTGAATTATTCCTCTCTTCGAGAGAGAAGACATGAGGTTGCAGGAAGGATGTTTGAGGCTATATCCAACAGTGTATGTTGTTTCTCTGCCTTAGGGCTGCTGTGTTAGAGAGTAAAATCGTAAAAGTTTGTGAGGTGCATTGAAATAAGAAAACGTTACAGTTTTTTTTCTTCTGTGAAACAGACAGGACTGTATCCATTCAAACTCCCTTGGGAAACGAAGCTATGTAAGGATTTATCGGCATTTCAGCAATTATAAGAGTACTGTCACACACCGGTGGTTACTCAGATGGGGATTTGTTGGCTGGCAATGGATGAGAAGCCCCTCAAAAAGGGATTCTATTTTTTCTGACAACTACCACAGCGCACGATACTCCTGTGTAGCTTTTCCATTTAAACATTTTATGTGATAATAAAGAATTAATGGACAATGTTCGCCAAGGAAGGTGTCCATTTGCCAGTCTCATAAATGTTGAACATCCACAGCTGGGAATTGATTCTAAAACAAATTGATTTCTTGATTCTGTGGCATGGTAAATTGCAAACTTTAGAAATGATTAATTCAAGGTGAATGACTATACTTTAGAGAATTTATTCTATTATTTGGCAATTGTTATGTTATGCTCTGCATGCCGTACATAGTGACCTTTCCCATGGTTTAGTAGACCTTGAAGTATTGTCTTTTTTCTGTGGACTGTAGAATAAGTTAACTCGACCAATGATGGATGCAACTGAGACTGCTGACCAGAGTTTGGACAACTCCAGTGAGAAGACTCTTTTCACCTGTGTCACACGTTCATCTTATAATTGGTGTAGTTCTATCAAAAAGTCATCAACGACACAACTCATCCCTCCCAATTAGCCCCGGAGCTCCCTAGAAGCTCCCAAAGCAAACATCATTATAAGATGAGACCTGCAGGATCATCTGTCAGCCTGAAAATCACTTGAAGTGAACAGACAGGAGAGGGGGCTTGCAGTTGCTCATTCGTTTGGGATATTTAATGGAAAAATTACTGAAATTTACGATGTAGATTTTTTATAATCCATTTATTTAATTGTCGTGTCTTCAGTTATACAAGACCTTACAACGTGGTGGTTTAAACTGATGCTTAATACACATTGTTGCAATTTGGCTGTGTTGAATGGGACAAAGTTTTCTCATTCCTCTGCAAGCTTGATTTGGTGTGAATAGAGGTGAATGTGATAGAGGCTATATGCCTCTAGGCTTCATTGATTGAACAGCTCCGCTTGGTCAGCATGAGCTCAGTGAATAACCAGTACAGAACAGACTGCAGTGCTGCGGAGACCTGATGGACGGGCCCCAGACACCGAAGGGAATCATAATGATGCCTAATAAGTTAATGCACACACAGATATATGGAATGGTATGGATTTGTTTGGCCCAAAGGTGCAAGGGTTGCTTGTAATATTACAGATAATGTCTGTATTAAGCACCTGTCAAATTAATCATCAGCTCATTTAACAGCTATATGATTAGTCATTCAAAGTGTGTGGGTATTTCTTTAACCTGTAATATCTATAATAGAACAGAATAGGCGACTGTCAATGTGTTCAACAGTTACATAAAGGTGGTATGTTGATTTATTAGAGAAGAGTTTTTCCTCAGTGCAAATGGTCATTAATTGTGCAACAAATACTTATTTTGAAACACAATTAACTCAGTTGTTTAAACTGAACTGATACAAAGAGACGTTTATCTTCATAGGTAAATGTTTGCCATAGTAAATAGATTAATAAGGAGGATGCTATCAAATTATTTTAACACTCAAGGACACATATTAGTGCATTGCCTAATGGAAAAAATATACAACAAAGAATGCCAACATACATCTATAAAAATACTTGTCATGTTCAGACTATAGCTTATGCAGTCTTTAAGACTGGGTCGATTTTTTTTTTGTCTTTGGTTTCTTTCTGTAAAGTGTGACAAATTCACGTATTTGCCTTTTTTGTGTGACTAATTTGAGAGATGATCAGAGCAGTAGGATCTGATTAAACCAAGACATAGTGTACAGGGTGTTTTTTGTTTGTTATTCGTTCATTTATTTACAAATTAGTTTTAAGTACACACTTATTCACTGGAGTTGTGAACTGCACATTTTAGTGGAAATATTTGACATTTTAAAGTCAATATGCAAGTCACATAAAACAATCTAGAAATCAGGAGAAGACACATCAATTATTAGAAGTTTATTTTCGCGCATTTAATCAGTAATTGTAGCATTCCAATTCCAACTAACTTCCATTATGTTCAGTTAAAGGCTTTGCAAGAGATTACAGTGGATGAATGGATTAGACTGAACTGTTATATTGAAAATAGAACATACTAATAACCATTTCAGTTGGCTCATCTTCTTTCCTCTCGATAGTTTCTACAGGAGCTTCATCAGGGGACTCTGTAAAAGTCTTTTTTTCTTGTCTTCTGTTTCCAACTGCGAGGGAGAGTTTTGACCCAGCATGCACTGCCTTGTCCTTCACTAACCCTCGCTCATCAGTTTGGATGGGGTTGTATGAATGCTTTTATTTTCACTTGGAGTAAAATTATCCCAGGCCACGAAATCTCTTGAGAGTGTTTACAAGAACATTAAATTCAGTTGTTGTTCTGTTGTTAGAATTTTGTTGAAATGCTTCAGATGTATTTTAGGATGCAGAGTTACTTAGAATTAGAGTTGAATACTTAGGATTTTTTGTCAGATAGGGCTAAATAGTCTTATGGAGTGACAATGCTTTAAATGCATAACTACTTTTTTTCTTTGTTTAACTTAACTTTTAACTTAAAGGTAATGCATGTTTGTTGGAATAAAACAATACTATATTAATGAATTCTCAATGTATTTCTATGCTGAAATTGAGCAACAAGTCTTTTAAACAAATGGTATGAATGAACATGAATCTGACTACCCACACCTCATCGAGACTCCACATCCAGTCTTTCATGGCTCATTAGCCCTCGACATCTCCACTAAAGACAACTGGTGCTTCTAACTGTCCTGGGAGGCTGATCTCCAGCCAGACACCGCAGACTAGTGCAGAAGCTCTCTCACACTCTGTGAGGGGGAGCTAGACCAGTAATGAGGAGCACAGGGCTTCATTTAGCAGGCCTCCTTTAGCACCCATAGAGGCCAAAGCCAGGGGCCTGGAGCCAGAGCCTGCAGCTCTTGGCCAGGTCTCCAATATCCAGGATGCTCAAAATACTGAGCTGGGCATCATCTCAGAACAACTCTATACAAGCTCAAGAGGGTTCTATCTCCCAGTGATGAAACCCCCATGATTTCATGCTCATTATGAACATCAAATTATCTAGCTCTTCTGCTAAATATGCTCTTTCATTTGCCACTCTTTCTCATTAAAAGTGCTGAAAGATATGAGTGATTGATATTTGGTTAAATGTTCAAAATGTTGTTGACTTCCAAGAATTGTAGGCATGGCCAGAAAAAAATCAAGTATAACATTTGTTCATTCATTCATTCATCTTCATGTCGGCTTTCTGTCCTTTCGGGGTCGCCACAGGGGAATGAACCGCCAACTCTCTGGCATATGTTTTACGCAGTGGATGCCCTTCCAGCCGCAACCCATTGTTGGGAAAAGTATAACATTTATTACAGTATAATTTATATCAATATGGGAACAATTGTTTTAGTAGGAACAGACCATAAACAAATGCTTGGCTGACTTTCTCGCTTTTATTCAAATGCATGAGAAATTCCCAGAGCAGAAATGCAAGCGCATGGTAATCAAATTCACAAGTATGAGTTTAAGCTCAGTGAATTTTACTTGCAAATCCATATCATGTAAGAGAAAACACAGACTTCAGATAAATTAATAAAATACATTTATTAGACATCAACATTGAGGTTCAGTGAATCACCCATTCACATTTAGAAGAGTTTCTTTTTGATTATATTTAAAGCTCAGACATATGGGAGCTCTCAAGAACACTCCTGTTTGCAGATAAATCTGTCAAGAAACATAGGAAATTGTGGTGTTCTATCCTGAAATATATGGCTTTGCTAAAGTCCAGTAGCAAATGCAGGATGCTTCTAGAAGCAGAACTGAGTCACAAGTGGATCCACCATGATCTGGCTTTTGTTTTGACATTGTGATTTATTCCAATGCATTATGCAGTGCTATCCTATCAATAAGTCCAGACAGAATCTGCAGACTGAGAATGAGGAGAATGCTAAAATGTCTCTGTCCTATTTCTTGGGTTAATTGTTTTTATTCTTTTTGATTTAGAATTCAGCTCATAAAGCAAGGTTTAGCATTTTTGTTGTTTTGCATTGCTTTTAACAGGTGACGATAAGGTAAATGCGATTCACATCATAAATCATTGTTAATGCCAATGAACCATTTTCACACACTGCTTGGAGGTGTATTAGTGTTTTGGTTATGCAACCTGATGACATTGAAGCTACATCAAAAAGATAAACTAATGAGACAGGGTTGACATTTCGAGTAATGAGAGGAACTGAGTTTCTTTTTTCTTACTTACAGATCACATGTGTTGTATAGAGACTTGAGTTAGGCATGTGAATAGTAATTGTTTCAAAAATTTGTTCTTCTGTGTGTGCTTTGGCAGCTGATAGGTTTATCATTACTTTCACTTGCAATATAATCATGTTAAATAAAATGGTTTCTCAGTTGTTGCTATGACAACATCTCCAAGATGTGCTTTGAATACCAAATCTCTCTACCACTTTTAAATAGTTAAAAATGTAATAAAAAAACTGCTATCCTTGTGCACACAGTGCTTTTCTATTGGGTTACGATCTGCTTGTTGATGGAAATTACTCATTAAAAGTCAATAAAGAAGACTTCAGTAAAAAGGATGATCTTAATGGTGTTAACTATGAATTTAATATAAGTTAAATATAGATAGATGGATAGACAGACAGACAGATACATACAATTTATGCAAAAAGATCATATCATCTGACTCATACCCCCTTTGCACTTAGACTGCAAGACATTGCAACACACATTGCCTTAGCAGGGTGAGCAAATACAGAGCAACTGTCATGTTATCACTTGTTTAGTTGTGCTACCAAACAATAAAAAATGTCTCTCGCGTTTCAAAAAAGAAGTTGTTTGAATTTAACCAAAAGGTCTCATCCTGGTGTTAATTTGTTCAGTATTGAGACACTAAAAGAAGTTTTGGATTTATCCCATTTTTCATGAAGTAATCTACTTTAGAGCCATTTTAATTGAGTTAACCTAAATTATGAACATTATCAGTTAAATATTGAGTGGTGATAGAATGCTTCAGGGTAAGATCCACAAGAGGTATTTATTAATCCTTCACAAGACCCTTGACCCAGTTTAGTTCACCTAATAGAACCAGACTATTTTATTATCAACTCATTTAACCAAATTATTGACACTAGCAGCATTGGCAGGACTGTTTTGGAAATGCCAGGCTTTAAGACCTTGCTCTGGAATTTTAAAACCTTTTTTGACTAAGAACCCGTAGGCTTCATGACAACATTTATCCAGTTTTTAATTAAGGGCATTACTTTGGTCTGTGGAAACTAAATTTGTTGTGGACAGGAAAACTACAAGTCAACAAATAACAAAGTGTTGAATGACTTAACTAAATATGTTGTTGTTTATATAGAAAAACAATCATTGGAAAGAAAATTATGGTTAAACAAAGATAGCTAAGAAACTTGCAAACTCCGGATCCCATCCTTTCTTTTTTTTTTCCTGGCCCAATAACATGTGTCTGTATAATTAATGACTTTTTCAAGAGCTGCTTACTCGGCTGGATTTAAATTTTTTATCTTGTAGCCAGATAAATAAGTAAAAAGCTTCATGGGTGAAAAGGCTGTATGTGAACTGTATGGTTGTAGCAAAGACCATGAGCAAAGTGTCGATTTGAAGACTAAGATACAGTCCAGTCTATTTCAATTTAATGTACATATACAAAGGTATACAGTACTTTTATTCATATAAACTTAAAATTGAAGGACAATAAAGCAATTTGTCACCGGGAAGTTTAATCTAAAGTAATCAACATTTATATTTTGTATATAAACAGTCCACAGTAGTTGTTTTACATATTATTGGATGAATCTAAAATTTATCTCATTTGATGTGGGATAACAACTGATCATCAAGGCGTATATGAAGTGAAGAACAGTTTAACAGTTTTGATGTTTTTATTTAAATTGTTCTTGACTTTTACACATTTGCGTCCAAGAAAAGTCTTGCAAAAATGACCTAAGACAAGCAATACAGTATGTATTTAAAATTTAGCAAATTATTTGGTCTATTCGGTTGAGTTTGTGTCATCTTCTCATCACAAACATCCTGCTTCTGAGTTTGTTGGATCTGTGTGTAGTTATTTGATTTCCCTTTTCCTATTATTTTTGTACAATTAAGTCATCTTCATTTATTCACTAATTTCCTGCCTTTGATCTCTCATTAGTGGTCTCAAAAGATTACAGAAAACAGTTCTCAGCCTAAACACTGTATGCTTTTTTGGACTTCATTTGTTATGCATTCAAAATATTTTAGCAGTTTTTTTTTCAAGTAGCCAATGTAATCATATACAAATTAAAAATAACTTGGGTTCAACCTAAATAAGGAGGCAGCATGACAATAAAATAAAAATTAGGTAGCATCTCAAACACAAGGAATCGTTTCTCTTCAACCTCTGCTGAATACATTTCACAGGGACCTTTGCTATCTTTGTGCAGCATTACAGAAATGGACAACAGAAAATATCACACCTCCTCATAAGCCCACAAGGTTAGTGAAGACAGATACAGTGGTGTGAAAAAATATTTGCCCCCGTCCTGACTTTTTATTCTTTTCCATGTTTGTCACACAAAATGTTTCTGATCAATGAACACATTTTAATATTAGTCAAAGATAACACAAGTAAACACTAAATGCAGTTTTTAAATTAATGTTTTTATTATTTAGGGAGAAAAAAAATCCAAACCCACATAGCCCTGTGTGAAAAAGTAATTGCCCCTGCACCTAATAACTGGTTGGGCCACCCAATCAAACGTTTGCGATAACTTGCAACAAGTCTTTTACAGCGCTCTGGAGGAATTTTGGCCCACTCATCTTTGCAGAATTGTTGTAATTCAGCTTTATTTGAGGGTTTTCTAGCATGAACCACCTTCTTAAGGTCATGCCACAGCATCTCAATGGGATTAAGGTCAGCACTTTGACTAGGCCACTCCAAAGTCTTCATTTGTTTTTTTTAGACATTCAGAGGTGGATTTGCTGGTGTGTTTTGGGTCATTGTCCTGCTGCAGCACCCACGATCGCTTTAGCTTGAGTTGACGAACAGATGGCCGGATATTCTCCTTCAGCATTTTTTGGTAGACAGTAGAATTCATGCTTCCATCTATCACAGCAAGCCTTCCAGGTCCTGAAGCAGCAAAACAACCCTCCTGGGGTAATTTTGGGTGGCCGGCCACTCCTGGGAAGGTTCACCACTGTTCCATGTTTTTGCCATTTGTGGATAATGGCTCTCACTGTGGTTTGCTGGAGTCCCAAAGCTTTAGAAATGGCTTTATAACCTTTACCAGACTGATAGATCTCAATTACTTTTTGTTCTTATTTCTTCCTGAATTTCTTTGGATCTTCGCATGATGTCTACCTTTTGAGGTGCTTTTGGTCTACTTCTCTGTGTCAGGTAGCTTCTGTTTAAGTGATTTCTTGATTGAAACAGGTGTGCCAGTAATCAGGCCTGAGGGTGGCTACAGAAATTGAACTCAGGTGTGTTAAACCACAGTTAAGTTATTTTTTAACAAGGGGGGCAATCACTTTTTTCACACAGGGCTATGTGGGTTTGGATTTTTTTTTCTCACTAAATAATAATTACATTCATTTACAAAACTGCATTTTGTGTTTACTTGTGTTATCTTTGACTAATATTAAAATGTGTTCGATGATCAGAAACATTTTTTGTGACAAACATGCAAAAGAATAAAAAGTCAGGAAGGGGCAAATAGTTTTTCACACCACTGTATATAAGTTTGAGTAAAAAAAAGTTTTAGTTACTACTAAACTAATTCTGTATCTGTACTGCTGGTAACACTGATATTCATTACCATTACAAAGAAAAAGAATCTCAGTTCATGAGCTATTTAAAGCCCACAAGTAGGAAAACATTGACCTAATAATACTTAAAAAACAACAACAAGACTGAAATATAATAATACAATTACAATACACACTTTAAATAACTTATTCGTCAGATTAACATAATTTGACAAAACTCATTGTATGCGCTAATCACAGACTGAAAGTACACAAGGAATCTAAATTTAATACAGTAAAAAAAAACTTGATTATGTAAGGCAGAGAGAGGGCAAGGACACCAATGCTGCAAAGTACATTATGGTTTCATAAATAACAAAGAATAAGATGATTGCTTTCCGTTTTGTGATTAAGACCACATGACTGGTGAAATCAGAAACAAATCAAAGAACTACAGATAAAACAAAAAAAGCACAAGCAAACTAAAGACATGACATGAAATAATAAAAAGACACTAGATAAAAATGTGTAAACTGAGAGAAGGACTGTCAGGAAACTGTCACACAATTCTGGAAACAAATGACAAGGAATAAAGACACTGACAGACATACATGGAAACAAATAATTTTTTCTGTTTAAGTTTTGGACCATTCATTTCATGCATCCATCCATCCATCTGCTTATTCCATCTATCATTCCAATTTCCATCTTTTTATAAAAATGTACATCTTTATTCCATCTTTTCATTCTTTCATTTCAATTTCATGCATCCATCTGCTTTATTCCATCCTCCATTCCAATTATCACTGTTTTCATGTTGCACTCTGTGCTGTTGCCTTTTTAAATAGCCAGGTTTTGTGATTTTGCAACTGTGTTTATGTGTGTTTTCCTCTTCTTCACAAAATGTCAGAGTGGTCAAGGCCTGACTCTGCAATTCTTCTGCTGTTCTTTTCGTCCTCTACATGGGTGGAGGAGTGCAGATGAGTAGATTAGATCCCATGTCAATGGATCACAGCATGCTTAATCAATTCCTGTGTAGCTCAGAAGAGCAACACAGTGAATTGCAAAGCACATCGATCGCCACACAGACAAATCATACATGCAGGGACGCTAAAACCCCATGCTGAAAAAGATCTTTCAAAAATGAATCAAATATGCCTTGTCTTGTTGAATTGTTTCTCAGCTTAACACAGAAAATTCACAGTCAGAATCTATCACCATTTGTTGAAGGCCAAGTCAGACTTGTTTTTCACACATGGGTATAAAATGAAAGTTTTCTAGGGATTTCTTTTAAGTCAGTAGTGAGGTTATATCCACAATCATAAAACTATGTAATAAAATATGTATGTTTTGTATTATTTTCTCAGTCTGAGGACCACAGTGCATCACTTGAGTGATGTACATATTGCATTGAAAAATGGGACTGATTTACAAAATGATATGTGTGATTTAGATGGAAAAAAGTTGATGTTGACATTTCCTTTCTGATAAGATATCAGAGGGACAACCTCCAATTCTGTGTTTTCGGCTGTTTTCAGTTCTGCCATTTACTTTCTTTTACCTTTCCATGCAATGTCTAGACACCAGAAAACAGCTCTTGAGAATCATTGTAAACTGCCTCAGATTTATAGCTCCCAAGCTGTTAGAAAGCAAGCAAGGACGAGTTAACTGGAGCCCATTTCCCAGAGAGCCATGGAAACAAGCTCATCATCTTGGAATTCGTTTGACCTTGATTTTTTATATAACCTGGATGTTGTAGCATAGTAAAATTTATGTGTTTGCATTTGCTTATAGCTTTGTACATCTTTAACATTAGGATGCAAGTAGAAATGTTGCTTATAAAGCAAAGGGTCTGCTTGGTCTAAATTGATTCTCTGTAGAAGTCCACATTTTACCATCTCTCTATATGCCATTGTATATCCCTTACTTAAATTAAAGATGTGACCCAACTCTAGAAACGGGACACGTTTTTTTTTATTGTTACTAATCACATTGCTTGGATGTTGATATTATTGTTTAGGGAATTTATGTAATATCTGCAAGAAAAACCAAGGTTACACTTCTCAATCACCTTGAAAAACGAAACAGAACAGGATGTATTTTCTTTAAAAAATAGTTTGTTCAAAATCTTCTGGACTGTCGTCTCTCACTCAAAATCACACAAATACGTTTGTTCTACTCTGTTTATAAACATGTAGCAATTTCAAAATAAGGTTGAAGTAACCAGGGTTTTCAAAAAATAAAATGGATGTAGACAGGGTTTTCAAATATAAAAATCAGCTTTATACAAGAATCTAATTTCGAAATATGACTGTTGAATCTGAATGCAATACAAAAAATAATGAAATGTCCAGTTTAGCTTGTTTAATTTAGCCCAGACAATGAAACAGAAATACTACAATATTTAATCCTACTTAAATAAATCTCAAAGTTATTTCTTTTTTTTCAAAACAAGAGCATTAAAACACAGAAACAACAACAAAAAAATCCTATCAGTGGAAGAGGTTAAAAAATATAAATCATAAAACAAATATATAAAAAAAATTTACTCATGTTTGAGCGTTTACAATTAAGTATTTTAATTGTGATTTTCTTTTCCCTTAAATTATTTAAGTTTTAATGTACTAAGATATTTGGGATTTGAACATGTTTAACACTGAGACAAACTATTCTGTTCTGTTGAAATATACAAACACTGAAGACTGAAATGGAAGTGATCCAATACTGTATACATAATACTGCATAGTGAAAACAATGAAAATGGGGGCCATGACTTTTGAAAAAGAAAATACTGAGAGATATTGAGGGAGTATCTGTGTAGCTGAGAAGAAACTGGTAAAAAAAAAAAGCCCAGAGAGTTCAATGGAATTCTTCTTCTAGAAGAACATCATGAGAGATGAATGAACCAGGCGGGCTTTGCCTTCAGCTGAGACTAATGTGTATTTGAAGATTCCGAGGATGAATATCAGATGATGATGCAAGTTTTATGGAGACAGAGGCTCAAAGTAGCTAGTTTCTACAGCACAGACTAAAAAGGAAGAAGACAAGGCTAATGCTTATACCAATCTGCATCTTGTCAAGCTTTCACAAGATCCATCTTTAAAGATGTTCAGTTTTCCTTAACTTTGCTTCTTACACACTACACTACTATGTTAGTTTGAATTTGGTTTGCTGTGTGTATTTTGCTCTTAGTTTTCCTTCCTCTTTACTGCTCATCCTTGTGTTATCTTCCGTCTTTTGCTTTGCACACTCTCTATGTTATTTGTAGGTTCCGCCCATCCAACCATCATTGATGTTGCCACTTCATTCGCTGAGCCTGCCATCAATCTTCACCATTCGTTATGATGTCATCAACACCTCATTTGATTATTTAAGTTGTCTGCTTACCATCCTCGAGAGAGCACGCAGGCAGGAAGGGACTTGGGAGATGCACTGTTGATTTTGTTTGCTGCCTTTAAATTGTTTAGACAAAGTTGACTAGAATGTGTCTCTATTCTGAGCCAACTGTGAAAGTCACATTGAACAGTTGATCAACTTTTATTATGAGCAAGCTGAGATAGGCTTCGGCTGAGTAACAAATTGCATATTGTCTCTCGCTTCTGTAAGTCGCTTTGGTCAAAAGTATCTATCTGCCAAATGCATAAATGTAAATGTCAATGTAAATGAAAGTGTTTGGCCCGTGACTGAGCTACAAACTTTCATGTCTTTCTACCTCCTGACGAGTGAGAAAGATAGACGTCACATGACATACATTGGGGAACCACAGATAACCCAATGTGAGACACTTAGAAGGTGTACGTTACTTTGTGTAAAAGTTTAGAGTAGTTTAGAAGATTTGCGGCACATTAAGCCACTGAGTTTTGAGTTTGCTTTCTTGCTAGTTTAGAGGGGAAACTCCATTGTCCAGTGCAAGGAACCGATGCCACCTTGGGAGAATCTCTCTCTTCAGGTTGGTTTGGGTTTTTATTTTTCCATGTTTTCTCTGTGGCTGTTTTGAGTGGAGTTGTTTTGTATTTGGTTATTGAATTTACACTTCTGATAAAATAAACCCATTGTAGTTTGTATTATCTTGTTGCATGTCTTTTTTGGGGGGGGGCTGCTTCTCTATTGTAGCTGTTTTGACATGCTTTAATTAAATGTGCTTTGATACAAATTTATTATTTCAAACAAGTGTTACAGTCAGAACTTTACCACCCTTTTTACAAAAAATGTAACATTGCTCGTAATGATTTGTTTGTACTTTTTTTTACTGTACTTTTTTTACTGTTCTGAATCTTAGACTTTGATTCCATCTTTTAAAGTTGGAACATGAAAAGCATCATAGCCAATGTTGACTTTCACATCCCTGGACCTTCTTCCTTGTCTCGCCTTGTCCATGTTTCATGCCTCACCTCACACTTAAGTCTCTTTAACCCAGGAGAAGTATATATTATTCACGATATGAATAGTTAACAATCTTATATACAAGCTGTGATACATTTAGTAAAGAAATCAATTATTCATGAAAATTGATAACTTGTGTCTTTTTATAAAATTAATGTTAGATCTTCGTTGAAGTATGTTGAGTGTCAGTTGCAATTGAAGTTGTTTTAGAGCAACAAGGCTTAGATTTTTCTTGTTTCATTTCACTGCCGGATATACCAGATTCCAAAATCATGCAGACACTTGTGTTGAAAGATTTATTGTGTGTTGGCTTTGAATTGTCCCCTTGTCACTGTAAAGCCGCCAGGTGCTGGCATGTTAGCAGAACTGAGTCTAGATTGTTCCTTTGCATGTCTCCAACGTGGATCTCTGTGGACGTTGGCATAGAGGATGATTGGGAATGCGGGAGAGAGCAATTGAGCTAAGAGGATCGATCCCTCACAGCGAGAGTCAGACCGCATGTTATTTTTACACCTGTCAGGTGCAATGCCCAGGTATACTTTGCGCAGAGTTGAAAGTATAGCAACCATGGAGACTTCAGTGAATCTAGGGCAAGCTTTTGAGTGTGTGTGTGTGTGTGTGTGTGTGAGCTTTCAAACGAACATTCCATCATTCATGCACATGCTTGAAAAAAATTGTCAGAGCAATAAGCTACAAATCATCCAACCTGTGAAAACCACTACATCACGAAAAATGCACAATCTGTCCCGGTGCATCTTAACTGAAGATTTCAGAGTGCTTTTACATATTCGGAAGCTCAATCTGTGCCTTTGCTATCCAATTCATCTCATTTTTCTCCCTCACCACTCTGTCTTGGGTCTTGTTTTCTTGTTCATTTTCGTATTGAATATGCATACTCTTAAGTGTGAAAAAGGTTTCTTAGCTAAGCTGCTTTGATCATGCAGGACTATTTCAACAAATACTGAATTCTATAGTTCCTAATTAATGGTTGACATGTGACTTTTTTTACTCTCACGACAGAGCAAATTACTCAGCTTCAAAACATTTCAGGGTGGTAACATTTTTTGGAATTCTCCCCAACTTGTTATAGTAATTTAACTGCATTGATTTATTTGTATTTTTGTGTGGGTAGGGTGTTCGATGATTTCCAGAGAGGTAGACGGTCTAAGACTTTAAATAGGAACAAACAGGCCTCTTTCTTGAACCCACATCTCACATTGTTTACTCATCTATGATTTGTGATTATGAATGAGAATAGAATCCAAACTGGTGACAGTGGGAGGATTTAAATAACAAACTAAAAATGAAAAGAACATAAAGTTTCTTGATAATATGAAAGCTTAACATTGGAACAGAACAAAAACTAATCTAACCAAAAAAGAGCAAAGAACATGTACTGATCATCATGACATTGAGGTCACTTGTTAGAGAGGTAGAGAGCCCTGCTAACATAACGTAGAAATTATGCAGAATCAAGCTAAAAAAGGCAAGTCACATGTGTATTAAATAATTGCCAAAAAGGATAAACGTATGGGTGTATTAATAAATGAAGTTGATGAGCACGACAAAATAATTACACAATATTTACACACAAATTAAACAAAAGACAAGCAAATAGTCAGTGAATGTGTTTGCGTGCACTTTAATAAGTGTGTTATGCTCAATAAGCTGATTTTTCTGGTGTCATGTAAATGTGAAAAATTATTTTCAGGGATGTAACCATTTTTAAGAAAGCCGATCAGAGGAGGTCAATTTTTTTTTGCACATAGACCGTGTAAATGCAATAATCAGTCTTCTATAGCTTTTTTTGGTATATTTGTCTGTGGTCTGGTTTGCACATGTGTAGAGTGGCCAGGAAGTACGTGTCACAAACAGAAGTAAGAGCTCTGATACTTTGTTAAGTTAAATCATCAAAATAAAGATGATTAGCAAGTATTGCAGGTACTAACAGTACAGTTTTGTGGATAATGTTCGCCACTGCTTTTGGATATGATGCTGTTTTTGTTTTGTTTTCTCATGAAAACCGGGAAAAGCTGAGTCTCATGTAAACTTGGACAAAAAACTCACCGCATGTTAATGGACAAAAACCTCACAAAAAAACTGTTTATTAAGTAATCGGCTTATTGAGCATAACCCATTTATTGAAGTGCATCTAAACACACTTGTTGAAATACTGTTGAAATCCATCACCCTAACTGGCTAAACCGACGGAGTGACACAAATCCAATTTGTTTTTGCCCAAATTGGACCTGTATCGAATATCCAACCCTGTATCAGAATACGACCTAAGTTGCTTTCATATGTAGTCTTAAATCTGGTACATATTCAAATTTTTTCAATGCAACTTTAGTCTGAAAACTCATGTCACATTTTTCTGGGTTTCTCACAGATACACCCCACTAGAGAGAACAATGTTTTACTGAAATTATTACAGCAAGGCACAGATATAACGCATACATAAAGCTTCAATTAAGTTTCTAACTCTGCTTCCACTAATAATTGTTCTTTTTATTTCAACCATTGTATCAAAATTATTTAGTAGTCATATATTTGTGTCTGATCAGAAATTGATGCCAATAAAGTCACACAGTTCTTGAGAACATTCGCATTAATATTTACCTCCATTCTGGGTGAGGTAGTCCCTTTTTCTGCCTCTGGTTGTTTACACAGAAGATGGTGATTTTAATGTGAATAAACACACAAAAAAAATTATAAATAAATAAACATTCACCATCAAAATTCAATTAATTCCAAATCTTTATATTGCATTCTGAATGTAGGCAATGTGAGCAAGACCCTGTTAATTGTATACATCCAAGATCCTGTAGACTGGTCACAATCTATTGTTTTACTCAAATATACTATTCAAAAACTAATTTATAGTCACAGAGTTTACTTTGATTGTTGCAGTTTATAATAGAAATGTTTCTCTGTTTTGATCATGAACAGACAGCTGTTGAGTCTTCAGAAAATTGAGTGGGTGGATTGTTCAAACTCAATATGATTTCAACACTGACATTCTTCCAGAGGTATGCATGCAAGGTTAGACCTTTGAGGAGTGAATACTCTATTACTAAATTACTCTTGGCAGGATGTAATAATTATTAATATCTCTTACGCAAGTCAGTGTAACATAAGCATGATTAAAATAAGAGTGATGACAAATCAAACCCGGCACTCTCTTTTTCTTATCCTTTTTACTAATTTATCCAGTTTAATTATCTTCACATCTCTATTTGTGTCCAACTTTTTCAAAGCTGGAGACTATGTGCCAGGGCTGGGGTTCACTGGGAGATGGCATCTGGCTTTCAGCTAGTATTGAAGAAAATGGATGGTTTATGGCAGGTCAGGATCTCAGCGATCTGTCTTCAGCTGAGTTGAGCTGATGGAAGATCAGAGCCAGAATGATTGGACCAGTAGATGACAATCAGGATTTTCTGGCTGCAGAAGGGGTGCCATATCAGCCATTCTGAGACATCTTCTGAATTTAGAAAATTGTCAACATATTTTCTGGCCTCTCAGAATTATCAGATCAATTATCAGTTGATTTATTTAAGGTGCATTTTATATACTCTATTACACTATCTAAAACGTTCAGCTTTTAGTTAAATGTCTTATAACTGCCTGACATTTATAAAAAAACTGTGAAAGCAATATGTTTTCTTTAATGACCAGATGTTTAATCTTTTTTGGAAAGAAATTGTAATAAACACATTGTTTTGTTTTTACAAAGGGCTGTTTTATATAGTCTACGCAATATGAATTGAAAAAAAAAATGTCTAGCGGTCTCTTTGAGGTGACTGCTCTCATGGTCAGTATTGTATTTCACATCTCTTTGTAATGGACATAAACAGGGGCTTCAAGTGGGCTGTCTGTTTCTGTTTTCTTACGCACTTGTGGGAAGAAAAGATTACACACATGAATGATATGTTTATATGTATGATTATCAAAGAAATTATCGGGTTAGGACTATGTGTCGTTGAGCACTCTATGACTTCAGTAACATATGTTCAAAATATGAGTAAGATTATATCTCAACTCAGTCTGACAGAAACATTTTAAATAATACCTTGTTTGATATACGTTAATTTAGTATTCATTTTTGCAAATTGGCTTTTTCATAGGTAAAGTATGCTTATGTTCATGCACCCTTGAGCATAGTATTTCAGTAAAAAAAGAGACAGAAAACTTCTTGGGTCTCAGGGAGCTTCCATCATTTTCCAGATTTAACATTATCATGTAGGTCACAGTTTAGAACACTGTTTCTTACTTAATGCATAAGTCAGTGGAAGATCTGCTGAACTAACAGTAGATTTTTCATTAGTACTATAACCTTTACTAATGAATATGTTTTAACTAATTAGTAATCTTTGGCATTCATTAACTGTTGGATAACCTTTAGGTATTGATTGGTTACTTATAACAGTTTGAGAGAGTTTTATTTGTCTATCACATTTTCTTACACATCGGCAATACAAGACAGTTTCCAGAAGAATAAAAACAGATCAAAGATAAGAATAAATGATAAACCCAAAATAAGTGCCAGGTAAGACTCTCAATAATCAAAGAAGAAAAAAGGAACTTCAACTGAATTTCCATCACACATTTACATTACAATATTTGTTATTTAGTGGTAATGTTCCGAGAGTACAAAAATGCACTAGTACTTTTTCAGGAGCAGAGCGAAATTTTTTTAATAAACAGTGCACAATGGTTAATTAAATGTTAATTGACATTAAGTATTGCTTGGTTTTTGCACGCACATACACACACACCCACACACGCACACACACACACACACACACACACACACACTCTTATACAAAGATTATGCCCTTTTTGTGCTCAACAGTGAGGCATAGACATTAATGTAAGGCATTTTAGGTAAGTTATTAGGATATGGAGAAACAATTGTAGATGTTATATTGTTTGTTTACAAATATATACATATTTATAATATTATTAAACACAATGTTTTTTATATTTTTCCATAAATATTTTATGGTGACACATTTGTGATTACCTTCAGTGAGAATAATTTGACATATAAATATAAATATTGGCACATTAGACTTCAAACATAACAAGCGTTTGTAGACTATATTCAACTGAAAATCAGGGAATATTAGTTTTTTCAGTCAGACTTTTATTTGGAAAATCTGAATTTACTGTGCACGGGGCTTTAGTTTGTATTAACAATGAATAAGCAGGCATGTTTGTGTACATGCACAGTCCTATGTTTGACACTGAAAAAGAGGATGTGCATTCTCGGAAGAAGCACACATATTTTTATTCTGTTTTTTACATGTGTGTAAAACATATTCATCAGTCACACAATTGGTTTTCTAGATATATACAATGCAGGAAAATTCATCTGCTCAAAATTTGATGAAAGCAGAGCTGCACACTGGTCTTCTCCCGGCTCTCCTGATTGGTCACTCTGGGCTTGAGTGTTACTTATAAATCATCTAATTATTTTATGTTCTTTTTAATTTAATGGTTAGTAAAATTAAAGAAGAAAAGCACTTGATAAAATAGTTATAGGATATACCATATAGTGTTTCCATGAATTTTATTTTTTATTTGCAGCGGGGCATGTTCAGTTATCTTGAGTGTTTGATCCCCTCATCCAGGTGGCAGTATTCCATGCTTTCCATGACATATTTCCTCATGTGCTCTCCCCTTGTTTTGCCACATGCCCTGTTTGCATACTCTACACTTCAATCTTGGAGATGGAAATCATCCAGACCACCCTCAATCTCACCTTCTCAGATTGTTGAAGGTATGCTCAAATATTCTTCTCAAATAGAGAGCAAGTCCAACCTCTCTCACTTCCGCTGATAGTAATGCCTGTACATAATAAATAAATAAACACAAAGAAATAATTACATTGTTTTTAAATACATATTTTTTAAACACTTAGTTAACAATTTTTTTTCATTTTTGTTGATGCTTGTTTAGGCTGTTCTAGCAAACGCCTCTTTTGGGAATAACACAGACTATTACGTCTTATATATTTTCAGACTTTTCTATTATTTGTAAATAAGATATAAAATGTCAAATGCTACAAGAAAAACGGGGTTGTTTTGAAATATGAGTAATACATGTACACTCATTTCTAGAGTTGTTGAATTACGTGAATAAGGGTCTGCAGCTGTCCTACCAACATCGATTTAATTCACAAATCCATGGCTCTAAATGAGCAAATAGGACCATGATTAGTGGGATCAGGTATGCTCAATGAAGGTGAAAGCTAAACTGAGCTTGGCTCTGCACTTCAGGAACATCTTTCCTTAACCCTGGCTTGGATGTTGTTTAAATCACATGAGCAGTATATAACAAAGGAAGGCTAGATTCCTCTCTTTGCAGTATATCAGGCCCATACACACCAATCAAACCTTGTGTGAGAGGATCCGAACAGCTTTACCATTGCCTGTCTGTAAGACAAAGAGTGAGCCCTGTGGTTGGAGACATGGGTAGTTTGTTCAAGAACGGCATGCTTTTTTGTATGTATTTATTATTTTAAGTGAAAAGTAAAGTAATCTGAAAAAAAACAAGGGCTCAGTTTAAAAAAAAAAAAATCATTTTTTATTTATAGTTTTATATTATTAGCTCTTAAACTTTCACCCATAATAAAGTAGTACAATCTAACCAAAATAGCAACATATTTTGATACTATATTTTGCACTTGATATAAACTATTTAGATTAGATAGATGTACAAATGTATCCTGAATTAACTCCAAAAGCAAATTTATTCTCTTTCATTCCCATGGAGTCTGGATAGGTCACAAGTGGGTGTTCTCATTCAAAGATTGCTTGGCAATCACAGAAATGCAGTTTGTTGTTGGCACTGTGAATGCACTTGAGTGTTCATTATTAAGATGTATGAACTGGACTGTGATGAGAGGCAGTGGCCCCAACTTCTATGAGATTTAACATCCTTATTGAACATTTCGAACATGTTTTTGAATGAAGTTACAATGTAAAATGTGATATTTTATGAAATTACACCTTGGTTGGATTTATCCCGGTAAAATCAGTGATGCTGTCTAGATCATCTGCCTTTCTACTTCATCATGTGTATGTTTTTGTTCTTTACTTTTCATACATGCACAGCATGACCAGCTTTTATTTGAGATAAGAAAAGACTAGAAGAGTATAGCAAGAAATGTTTGTTGAAGCGATGTTAGATTGAAACACCTGAATAAACACAAATGTCTATGCGCGGTCACACTGCAAGCACCACAGTCAAGGTGCAAATACTTGTAAATTCTTATCTTGTATCCACAGATTCCCATTGAAGAAATCGACTGATATATGAACACACAAAAACATGCACATACACAATTCTCCAGCACTAGCATCATCACAACCGCATAATCCATATCTCATACACACGCACACCTACATGCTCTGCTATGTTTCGATTTGTCTCTCAGTATGGATAAAATTTGTCTTTCCTCAACACTGCTGTGATCATGCCTTGCACATTTCTTTTCTTTTTCTGTATTTTTGTCTTTGCCAGCCCTTTACTTTTTCATCTCTTGCCTCGTTCATCTCATGCCTCTAAATCCTAGGAAACAACAAAGAAGGACTTTGGCTCTAACAGGAAATCCAACAAATCCTCTGTCTTTGCTTCAGTCTGTGTTAGAATGAAAGGTTTCACACTACTCTCGTTACACCCCACCCTCTCATCCTCCTCTATGTCTGGATGTGCTGTAAATTGGCACCCAAGTCATTTGGCTCCTATCAAAACATATTTACTGAAAGCCCCTGGAGATAATTCTTACCTTCATACCTGACTTCTGCCTAGAACCACCTGGAAGGTAGAGTACTGGTGTCACTGCAGACTAAGATAAGGAAGTAAGTGAGGTAATGAAGAATGCCTGCCAGTGGAATGGAAAGCAAGAGTCTTTTAAGCCACTTTCGACAAGAGTCTTGTGAATGTATAATTGTAGTGCAAAGCTGGGATTATTGCATAATAGTTTTGCAAGAAGAGGGGATGAGTGTTATTCAGCCATCCACTGGAATGCGTCTTGCTTCCACACTGCTTTTTCATTCCACGGCATAAATGTTTACGAAATGCGACCATTAGAAGTCCATTACAGGTTTAGGTAAGCTTAACTGAGTTTACTATTGTTTCCACTTGTTATAACATAATAACAAATGTGCATGACCTGAAGAAAATGTTATCAATGCTTGCTGTAAAAAAATAGCTTATTCTAGACTTGAGCACAAGTCAAAGTAACCAGCCCTCACGTCTATGTTAGGTAGATATTCTTATTCCATCTAAATTTTTACTAGGGTATTCAAACTGATCGCTAGGGAGGGCTGTTTGTCAGTGTTAGTCGGTTGCTAGGGTAAGCCATTTGGTTACCAGTTAATAGATTATGGTCTCACTTTAAAATAAACGTGTTGCTATGCGTTCAATAAACCAGTCATCTTGTCTCCACTGTGTTTTGTTTTAAGTAATTGTACTTATTTGTTTGATTGTTTACTTATTTGTTTATTGAATTATTTTACATTTTATTTTCAATTTGCTTTATAAGTCTTATAATTCCATTTCCTTCGACAAACTGATGTCAAGTCTGAGTGAAATTGCTATGATTATGTTATATGCAATTTATAATATATGGAGCATTTAAAGGAACTTTTTCATCCTAAATACCAAAATTTAAATTTTACCAATTTACAGGAGCTTTCAACAAATCGCAAATCGATTTTGCTTTTGTGTGGTTATTTTAAAAATTTGCATCATGTTGTAATTCACATCTTTAAGTAATACACTGTATATCTTCAATTGCTTCGAGCTGCTGATAATATTTTGGTCTTTTAACTTTATTCTTGCCTGACAAGCACAGATTCTTTGCTATGTATTTAGACTATAGCATTCTCAAACTGAAGATTGACCCTGGCCACATAAATTTATGTTGCCACAGACAGATAGTGAGTCCATAAATAAACATAGCACTGTGATTATAAAGTTGGTCACACATGTTGAGGTGTAAACTCATAAATAGTCGTCTACTATTCACACTCGGGTTCAGGTTTCTGTGCATAAAACATGAGCAGTCAGAGGAGAGATGTGGCCTGGAAGAAATAAGAAGTATAAATCATATCCTCTGAGTTCCTCTCCACAATCAGCGAAGTCACTGCAAAATAAAAGTGATAACACACAGACAACAATAGAAAAAGCTAACACTGTTATTAGAGGTCCTAACTTTGTAACAAAATGAAGCAAAATAAACAATTAAGTAAAATGTATTTATATATACGAGTGTGTGGCTGTGTGTGTGCGTGTTTGTGTATGTGTATATGTATACATTGATTAATGCTTTGATTTAAATATATTGCTTTAATTTACATTGATTTAAAATATCTAGGATTTCATCAAAAGTTGGGTTGAATCAATCCGTTTGTAAAAACCTTGGATGATATTGGGAAAGGTCAGCTGTCTAAAGTTTTCCTTTGTTTAATATCTGTATTGATTTTTTGTTCCTTTGCTTGCTAGAACTTTTTCCTGTAAATCCGTCTGCAGCCATCATAATTGTTTTATAGGTGCATGAGCCCAGTGAAGAAAATCTTTTATATCGGGTATTTCTTTTTGTAGCTGCATGCCTTATTAGAATGGATGGATGCTTGTGGATGGTTGCATCTTTGAAGGACAGACACCTGTGAGGAAACGGTTGGCCTTCTGGAGAGCTCATTTTGGCTTTAGAGAGGGTAGTGTGTACAGTTCTCAAGGATTCACTTGCTGATGCTGCTGCACATTTCTATTCTGGTGCATCTCTTTTATGTTGAATGGATGCTCTGTGTGATGGTATCTTCATGCATTTTGGTTGAAAGCTTTTAGGTGCCTCAAGGTGGAATTCTCACAAATCATATACACAAAGTTCTGTGGTTAGTGGTTAGGGTATTATTAAAAATCTGCATGAGTGAACAGATGTTTACCTTTTTTCTGCAAAATGCAAATGTTTTGTTAAAATCCCTTAAAAGGTTTTGGATATTACAAATTTCTTCCTAAAGAGATTGGAAATACAAGCTGGATCTGTTTGTACTAATTTATACAATTTAGGACAAATAATTAACTAAAGTAAAAGTATAAACATTATTTGACTCTATTACACAGTTGTGTTTTTTTTACTTCTTGAAATTTTTTCATTGTTTTTTCTTGTTTTTTCATTGTTTATTGAGCTGATAAGTTAAAAATAGTACTGATAAAGATAATATCAGGTCATATTTTTTTTAATCATGAAGATGGACTGAAACACAAAAGGGAACTCTTTTCAAATAACATTTAAATGACTATCAAGGGTTAAGAATAATTGGCAAAGTATGGGTCACCAGTCATGTCTAGCTGGTGAAAGGGGTCATCATCAATGTATCCTAGTTGTTAGGAAGGGGATTTTTATGAAAGGTGCGTATTTTCGTTTACTACATTAGTAGATTTGCTTGAACCATAGCTAGCAGACACAGCATGACCAGTTATATAATTATGACTGCACTTTGAGCCAGCAGCTTGGATTCATTTGCAACTTCCAAGAACAAGCTGCAAGGGTGGTGGAAGCTGTCATAGTTCAACCTCTCATTAAGTGCTTAAAGTGTTAGCGTCAACTTTATGCACATAGAGACACACGGTCTTCATGGAATTAAGTAGAGCTGGTTCTCAGGGGAAACTTCCAGATGACGTCCCGAGATAATGGTGGTTACACAGCCCACTGCTGCAGCCTCTCTAGAGGATCCTGCTTCAGCACATCACTGACTTTCAGCTTGACTGAGGAGAAAATTAGTTTGTACTGTTGCACTGTGAACATAGACTTTAGAATGTGTCTACAGCGTAATTGGAATCACAAAACTGGAATCAAAAAAGTTTAGTGTTACTGCAGTCATGTAAGTTTTTTTTTGCATATCGTCTGACCACATATCAACAGAATAAAGGATTTAGCAGTTGTAGAAATATAGTTAAGTTAAGAGTCATATTGCCATCAGTTACGAACCTGTTACAGATTATATTGGGAATAAATACTTTACATAAAGTATAATCTTATGGTACATTTAATACACTCAAAAGGTATAAAAGGCAGGAATTACCAAACAAAATCACATGGGCACATCTTGGTTGGATAGCAATCAATTCATTCAATTATATTTTAATTTTAAATCATATTTTTTTTTATAAATGCTTGTATCGCTCCAATATACTAAAGAATACAGCATGTTTGCCATGTTATTGTTTACCATATTATGTATTTTAAAGTAATGTTGACTTTATGGAATTTAAAACAAATCCAGATTCTTGTGAAATTTAACTAACAACATTACATTACTTATAATATTCTAATATATCTGATAAGATTTGAAAGGTTAAACTTTACTGTCAGGTTAATTAATAGAATGGTTTGAATTCACTAATAACCATGTTTAGAAAGAGCCTTCAGCTTAGAGTCTATAATAAGATTGATTTGTTTGTGAACAGTGAATCACATAATGAGAACTAGAAGTATAAATGCAAGTTTAAATGTAGCTGCAAGCAGCCTGGTTGTCAAAGATCCACCAACAAAACTTGATGAAACATCAACATATAACAAATCTGAAGACTCGCAAAGCAACCTAGGTTCTAATGCGGTATCATTTGGTGATTAACCTATTAAAGCACACTTACCCCAAATAAAGTTTTGATTTAATCAATGTCTGGCGACAGATGTGCTTAAAACAAGTATTCTTCTGTTTTGGAATCCTTTCTTCTCCTCATCTTCTGTTTCATCTAGGAAAAAGGTACTGTATGTCTTACCTCACCTGGATCCAGTCATCATCGTCTCCATCTGCGGCCCCTCCACTGGTCTCTCCTTTCTCATCATCATATCATCTCCACTCCCCAATATATTCCATTACCTGCACTGCTGTCATGTCTCCTCCTTTGGATCATATTTTGGATGCCTCATGTAGATTGAAGTCTACGTTGATTATGTTTGCCAGTTTATTAAGGGAAATTATTGTTTTATAAAAAATTATAATTATAAATTATTATTGTGTGATAAAATATCCCTCCTCTGTGTCCTTGTGGTTTGTGAAACTGGCACTTTATTTCAGAGACATATTCAAGCGAGAATGTGTAATCGGTATAAACATCATATCTCAGTGTTGCTGTTTAACAGATTGTATAAATATGACTTTTACATTTGTATGATACTTCTCTTTTGTTTGTGGTGATATATCAGAGACTCACAATAGTCACACTAGTGAAACTGAAATGAACAACAAAACTATTCCGATTCATACAAATGACCAATGTACGAATGTAGTTTATGACCAACTTCTTGTTAGAGACTCCTCACCATTTTATGTTATCATGGACAAACTATTCACTGTTGAAAAACATGTCAATATTTTAGCATCATCGACGTCTCACCTGGATGCTGGCAATAAAGAATTGACTATGTATAAAAGCTATACAAGAAATAATGCATAGTGGAGAGGCTAGTGATCATATACAGTCAATTCCATATCAACATTTCCATACTTTCTTCAGAAGCATGGTCTACAATTTTGATATTGGGTTAAAGACTAAACATTTACAGACAATAGAAATATGTATTTGGAGTTTATGTTTGTACTACAACTATAAATAATCAGTTGTGTTAACTAAACAATCGAAATAGGAAACAAGTAGGATTTGAAAAATGTTAGGAAACAGCGACGAACCACATGCTCCACAAGGCCCAAGACAAAACAAAGCAAAGATGGCCTAAAAGAAACAAGGTAAAATGAAAAATGTGGGAAGGAGTGTCAATGATCTGTCAAATAGAGACTGGAAATTACTACACTTAATGGTGACAGATTGACTGATAAATAAAAATGACAAAAAAGTAACATTTGAATGTAATTTTTTGAGCCAACCCTTCTAGACAGCTTTAAGGCTGTCAATGAGCAGGGTCAATACATAAACTCTGCCCATATATTTCTTTAATCACATCAGAGGTTTATGTAAAAACATGCATTTTGAAGATCTGTCAGGATGAGTAAGTTGGACCCAGAAGCAAAGGTGATCTTGAAGTACTTGAGTCTTTATTGAAAAGCAACCAAGGTATCAAACAGAAAAAAACCGGCACGAGGGCCAAAACAAATCAAACAAAAGAAGCTAGACTAACGAGAACAGAAAGGGCTCCCACCGGGATCCAGCACTCTTGTAGGAGAATCCAGAACTTAAAAATAATCTGAAAAAAAGAGCAGACAAGCTCAAGACTAGGCAGGGCACACTAATATATCTTCCACAGACAGAGTAGACTGGTACAACAGCGTGACAAATAAAATAACTCGCACAGAGAAGAAGCTGACAGTGCTTTAAATAGCAGCAGGAGTAGATGAGGAACAGGTGAGTCCAATCAGACAGGACCAGAGCACAAGAGCATAATTGGGAACACCTGATCTAAATGAGCTGAGCTGAGAGAGCGAGAGATTACAGGGAGAGAAAGAAAAAGAACAGAAAACATAACATGGAAAAATGACAATCCTGACATTGCCCCCCCCTTAATGAGCGCCCCCAGGCGCTACACGGTGAGAACCATGACCTGAGCGGTAGAAGTCCTCAATCAAGGAGCGGTCCAGCACATCACGAGAGGGTATCCAGCATCTCTCCTCAGGACCGTAACCCTCCCAATCAACTAGATATTGATGCCCCCTACCTCTTTTACGCACATCAAGAAGACGCCTGACCCTATAAATAGGTGAGCCCTCTACAATGGGAGGAGGGGGGCTAGAGGGAGCTAGAACAGAATAGGTGGCGGGCTTGATGCGAGAAACGTGGAATACTGGGTGGATGCGTGCAAGGTGACTAGGCAGCCTTAACCGGACTGCCACCGGGGCTAATGATCTTACTGATAGGGTAAGGACCAATAAAACGAGGGGCCAGCTTGCGAGCGGGAAACTTGAGCGGCAGGTTATCGGTTGACAACCATACTTTTTGACCACAGATATACTTTGGGGCTGGCCTACGACGCCGATTGGCAGTCCTGCGCATATTTTCTCTGGTTCTCAACAGCGTAGTCTTGACCTGTCTCCAAGTTCGTTTGGCACGACGGATGAAAGAACTAACGGAAGGGACCATGACCTCCATCTCTTGACTTGGAAATAATGGGGGCTGATACCCTAAGCAGCCTTCGAAAGGAGAAAAGCCAGTAGATGAGGATGTCAACGAGTTATGAGCATATTCGGCCCAGGGCAGACGTTCACACCATGTAGATGGGTTCTGGTGGGCAAGACAGCGGAGTAGGCGCCCAAGGTCCTGATTCGCTCTCTCTGCCTGGCCATTGGTTTCGGGATGATAACCAGATGACAAACTGGCTGTGGAACCTATTAATTTACAAAACTCTCGCCAAAATTGTGAAGTGAACTGGGAACCTCGATCAGTCACAATATCACTAGGCAAGCCATGCAATTTAAAAACATGTTCGACCACAGTCTGGGCAGTTTCGGATGCAGACGGTAGTTTCTTGAGCGGAATAAAATGTGCGGCTTTGGAGAAGCGGTCAACCACAGTTAAAATAACCGTATTACCTTTGGACTCAGGGAGACCAATAATAAAATCCATAGCAATATGTGACCATGGACGTGCCGGGATGGCCAGTGGTTTAAGAAGGCCGGCTGGTGACTCATTACTGGCTTTGCAACTGGCACAGACTGCACAGGATCTAACATATCGCTTAACGTCTGCTGCCATTTCAGGCCACCAAAACCGTTGACGCAGTACTGCCAGGGTGCGACGGACCCCAGGGTGAGCATAGAACTTAGCTTCATGCCCCCAGCGAACTACAGACTCACGAACAGATGGAACGACAAATAATCGATTACTGGGACACAGAGCGGGAGGAGTGGTGTTACCAAGGGCCTGCATTACTGTATGCTCGACACCCCCAATTCAAGGCCCCCACCACTTTCTCTTTGGGCAAAATAGGAATGGGAAGGGTGTCTTCACCCTCAGGGGCAAATATTCGAGACAATGTGTCCGGTTTCATGTTGCGTGAACCGGGTCGGTAAGAGATGGTGAAATTAAAACGTTCGAAAAACAGCAGCCACCGGGCCTGGCGCGAGTTGAGCCGCTTGGCAGAACGAATATACTCTAGATTGCGGTGGTCTGTCCAAACTAGGAATGTATGGCTCGCCCCTTCTAGCCAATGACGCCACTCCTCCAGAGCCAGACGGATTGCCAAGAGTTCCCGATTACCAACATCATAATTACGTTCCGCCGGTGACAACCGATGAGAAAAAAAAAGCACACGGATGGATCTTGTCATCCAGATGGGAACGTTGGGACAGGACAGCACCCACTCCCGTCTCAGATGCATCAACTTCAACAATAAATTGTCTGCTGGGATCGGGAGTGACCAAAATGGGAGCTGTAGTGAAACGTTCCTTCAAGGAATCGAAAGCCTCTTGTGCAGAGTCAGTCCAGATAAAGTTCTGCTTGTTCGATGTAAGAGCATTCAGGGGACCAGCAACTTGACCGAAACCCCGAATGAACCGGCGATAAAAATTAGCGAACCCCAAAAACCGCAGCAAGGCTGTGCGTGACTCTGGTATGGGCCAGTTCAGGACAGCCTGGACCTTCGACTGATCCATGGAGACTCCTTCTGAAGAAACAATGTACCCAAGAAAACTAACAGATGGGACATGGAACTGACACTTCTCAGCCTTAACAAACAACTTATTTTCGAGGAGGCGCTGGAGAACCCTACGAACATGGCGAATATGGGACTCTTCATCTGGTGAAAAAATAAGAATATCATCCAAGTAAACAAAAACAAACTCATTTAACATGTCTCGCAGGACGTCATTAATTAAAGCTTGAAAAATTGCAGGGGCATTGGCAAGGCCGAATGGTAAAACCCTATATTCAAAGTGCCCCAGGGGAGTGTTAAAGGCAGTTAACCACTCGTGTCCCTCCCGGATGCGCACAAGATGATATGCGTTGCGTAAGTCAAGTTTAGTGAATACCTTGGCACCCTGAAGAATTTCAAAAGCGGAGGACATAAGGGGTAGAGGGTAACGGTTCTTTACAGTCACTGTGTTAAGTCCACGATAATCTATGCAAGGACGGAGCGAGCCATCCTTCTTTTCAACAAAAAAAAACCCTGCACCTGCCGGAGAGGTGGATGGAACAATGGTGCCGGCAGCCAGGGACTTAAGGTAAGTCTTAAGTGCTTCTCTTTCAGGTGCAGTCAGAGAGTAGAGGCGGCCCCGCGGAGGGGAGGTCCCAGGTAGGAGTTCAATGGAGCAATCATATGGCCGATGAGGGGGTAGAGATATGGCTCGTGATTTGCTGAACACCGCCCCCAGATCATGGTACTCCACCGGGACGCCCACCAAGTCAACAGAATCATCCTGAAACACAGAAGCAGACGAACCGCCAGAACCCGCAGAAACTAGACAAGATTTGTAACAATCAATCTTCCAAGAAGTAATCATGTTGCTAGCCCAATCTATTTGTGGCTGGTGTTTTGTCAGCCAGGGATGACCCAAAACAACAGGTACAGAAAGTGACTTGAACACAAGGAAAGATAAAGTTTCAGTGTGATTCCCAGAAGTAGTGAGGCTCACCGGTAATGTCTGCTTGCTGATTCGAGCCAGAGGTCGGCCATCCAGAGCAACAACCGTCGGAGCCTCCACACAGGAAGAGAGGGGAATGTGGTTGGCCACTACAAAGCTCTCATCAATGAAACAAGCTTCAGCTCCAGAGTCGATGAGGGCCTCACAAACGACAGATCTGGTACCCCAGTTGGAGACTAGCAGAAATGGTGGTGCGAGATGGAGAGCCAGGGGACAAGGAAATAGAGCTCGACAGGAGTCCCCTTATTGCCGCCGAGCTGTTCCTTTTAAAGGACAGGACTGGGCGAAATGACCCTCACCGGCACAATACAAACAAAGGCGGGATGAAATGCGTCTTGTCCGCTCCTCAGCCGAGATGCGGAATGCTCCCATCTGCATGGGCTCAGATCCTGGAGCTTCACAGCCTGCCACCACTGAGGAGTGTGAGTCTTTCGAGCGAGGTGGCTGGGTCCCTCTCACCTGGCGACGCAGAGCATGTCTCTTCTCGATGCGAATGGACAGATCTATCAATTCATCGAGTCCAACCGGAAGATCAGAGGAGAGAAGCTCCTCCCTTATATTGAGGGAGAGGCCATCGAGGAAGCGGGAGAAAAGTGCCTCCCCATTCCAGCCACTGGTAGCGGCAAGCGTGCGGAACTCTATGGAGTAATCAACCACAGAGCTAGAACCTTGACGTAGAGCTGCCAGTTGCCTAGAAGCCTCCCGGCCAAAAACAGAACGGTCAAAAGTCTTGCACATCTCTTCTCGGAAAGAAGAGTATGAGCGGCAGCATGGGGCATCCGCCTCCCAAACCGCAGTTCCCCAGCTCCGTGCTTTCCCGGCTAGCAGTGAAATTACGAAGGCGACCCGGGATCTTTCAGTGGCATATGTTTGAGGCTGGAGAGAGAAAACTATCTCACATTGGGTGAGGAAGGCTCGGCATTGAGTGGGCTCCCCTGCATAGCTGGGAGGGTTATTTACCCTTGGTTCCACAGGATGGAAAGAAGTACCTCCTCTCGAGCGTTCAGCACTGAGATTATGCAGCTGCCTGGACAGATCCGAGACCTGAGCGGAGAGGGACTCAACTTGAAGCCGTGAAGCCAGGAGCTCCTCTGAGTGACGTCCGAGCAGCGCCCCCTGGTGCTCAACTGCTGAGTGGATGTGGGATTCCTTCGCTGGGTCCATATTTCTTTCGGCGAGTTATTCTGTCAGGATGAGTAAGTTGGACCCAGAAGCAAAGGTGATCTTGAAGTACTTGAGTCTTTATTGAAAAGCAACCAAGGTATCAAACAGAAAAAAACCGGCACGAGGGCCAAAACAAATCAAACAAAAGAAGCTAGACTAACGAGAACAGAAAGGGCTCCCACCGGGATCCAGCACTCTTGTAGGAGAATCCAGAACTTAAAAATAATCTGAAAAAAAGAGCAGACAAGCTCAAGACTAGGCAGGGCACACTAATATATCTTCCACAGACAGAGTAGACTGGTACAACAGCGTGACAAATAAAATAACTCGCACAGAGAAGAAGCTGACAGTGCTTTAAATAGCAGCAGGAGTAGATGAGGAACAGGTGAGTCCAATCAGACAGGACCAGAGCACAAGAGCATAATTGGGAACACCTGATCTAAATGAGCTGAGCTGAGAGAGCGAGAGATTACAGGGAGAGAAAGAAAAAGAACAGAAAACATAACATGGAAAAATGACAATCCTGACAAGATCCCCTTTTGAACTGTTGAAATTGAGATGTAAGAAAAGTGTAGCAGTGATTATTTTTGAAGATCAACAGAAGATGGAGAAAGAGGGTTTATGGTATAGCGCAAGTTAGAGACAATGCCACAAGCAGAAAACAACCCCCCACTTTTCACTGACACCTCTATTGTCTTTTTCATGACAGAGGAAATTAGAGATACAGTCTGAACTATCATAAGCACATTAACACATGCCCCACAGGGAGCACCAGTAATCAGGTCTGTTTGACAGAGCCAGAGGGGTTTGAGGGGGTCTCTGGAGGATCCGATTATATCATACACCCCCATGTATACTGCAGATTGCTTTCTTAAGAAATGCCTGTCTTCCTTTATTATGCTGCACTGCATGTTGTTATTTCTCACAGTTGCCTCATTGTTTGCTTCTCAAACCTTCTTTACCTTCTAACGCAAATACTAATATATAAAGGGGGTGTTACAAATGATCAGAATGTGGGTCTGAATCTTCATGATACTTATCAATGATTCACTTACAGTATCATTAAGCACTCTCAGAAATTACTCTTGTAAAATTGTAAAATAGTTATTTAAAGTGTTTTAATTTCCTATTGATACAATTCATATTTTGTTTATGCAATTGCACTTGTTATTTGTTAGTATTTTAGAGTACTTGCTAGTGATGGAACTCTGATTCAGAACCTTGTGTTTCCAGAATCCGAGTAGAATTGGTCAAATGTATTAATTTATAAATTATTCATTTTTTTGTCTGGGTCTATCTGTTATCAGTTAGTTGTGTGTTTAGTTGGCTTTAATTGTGATTTTTTTTTCATTCAAATTTAGATTAAATACATTTGAGATACGTTTAAAAACATGCTCTACTCAAAAGAAGTTGTTTCTTTGCAATAGTATCCATTTTTCAATCCCTGCTGCACTGACCTGTGAACTACTTTCCACAGTGAAATAATATAAATATAATCTGTGGGATGTTTCTTTCTCTGCCATTTGACTAAGATGAATTTAGCATGGAGTTTTAGAAGCTTGCTGGAGCATAAATCATACCCTTCAAAAAGAGGAATGTTTGAGATCATTCTGAGGATGTGCTTCATGATTGTGATTTATTTTAAGCATCTATAAACGCTTGTGGTAATCTAGCAAAAGCCTCAGAGAATCAGCTTGTATCCAATGTTCTCTTCCTTCGCTTTATCCTGCCTCCTCTTCTGGAAATCGCTTTTTTTCATGCTTATGCCTGAGGAATTTATTAGCAGCCCACACTGTTCATCTTTCATGCACTCAGAGCAAAAGGTCAAGCAGACCAATCAGCTCCAGAAGAGAACAGTGTACTAGAAAAGAAAACAAGAGACAATCCCAACAAAGGGAAGTTTTTGTTAATAATTTAAGTAAATTTTCTGATTTATAAATGCAGCACTTTGAGTACTCCTTAAATATGACAATCTGACCATTCAATGTAATTTCTTAATTCCGCATATATTTTTATTTTTGAAAATTACAACCAAATTTTCAGTTTTTGAGAAAATTTTTTAGGTTATTTTTGAGCTTAGTAAAATGAACAACCTTTTTTCATGATCTTAGAAATGGTTGTTGTCTCATAGTAAGTTGTATACAGGCCTATTTTATTTGAGGTGATTCCTGGTTAAATTCATAGCTTTGAGGCTTTCTGAATGAAATCGTATTTGTGTAAGTGTATACTTGGCACGTACAGTTATTTTTCAAAATTTAACAAGCTTGTCAAGTTGACTGCATGGTGACTAACATGTACACAAGAAAGAAATTAATCACTGCAATGTACACAGACCAATTTGGAATATGGCTGTGGAAGTTTGAATAAATGCATGAATGAATGAATGAACGAAAGGATGGATACAACTAAAATATTCAATATGTAGATTATGCTTAGTTTCATTTATACTTGACAGAGTATGGCAGTCTTACACAAAAAATCTAAACCCAGACTCTGTAAAGCATAATTTATGGTTGTATACAAAACAATGTATTTTAGTATAATGACTAGAACAAAAATAAGCTGAAGGACAGGAAAATAAGAATAAAGAAATATTAAATTTACCCAGTTGCTTTCAAAGAATCTTCACAAAATCCTAGTGTGGGTCAGGTAGAGTAAACAGGAATTTTCTAGCTGACTGAGGCAGGTTCTAGTCACCTCCCCAGCATAAAGAATATACAAACTTAAGATCCATCGATGAACAGTTTGCCAGACAGCGCCTAAAAAAAGACAAAACAAAAACTAGCAAAAGAAAAACAATGGTTAGAAAAATGTAACATACACATTAAACAGGTAATCAGCATCAGCTGCAGGATGAGGGATAAATGATGGGGATAGGTTAGATAGGCACATTGAACTACATTGTTTTTCAACAGTTTGTATGTTTATAGCGCTCAGACACCATAGTCATTTTAACAAATACCAAGAGCCAATTATTTGAATGCTAGATTAAACATATATGTTTTTAAATTAGTTTTGAATTCTGTGAGTGTAACTGAGCTCCGGACACCATCCTGGAGTTTTTTCCAGAGCGTCTTTGGGGCTTTATATATTTGGGGTTTTCTGGTTATTTTTCTTGAACCAATATATATATATATATATATATATATATATATATATATATATATATATATATATATATATATATATATATATATATATATATATATATATATATATATATATATATATATATATATATATATATATATATATATATATATATATATATGGCGGTAAAATGTTAGAAAACAGTGAAGAACCATCTTCACCAACAAAGGACTAAACAAAGCAAAGATGTCCACTGCGAGTCATGTGATAATAACCACATAACTGGTGAAAGCAAAGAAAATTAAAGCAGAATAAACAACATGACTAAAAGTAAACACGATAAAACCAAAAACTAGGGAAGAGCTGTCAATAATCTGTTGTCTAAATCCTGGACTAAATCTTGACAGATCATGGAATTAGTTATTGGTTGGATGAGCTTGAATTCATTGCATTCATTATATTATCAAAATGTATTATTTAAAATACTGATTTAAAATTTGCTTTAAAAAATCTCTTTTTTGTAGTACGGGTATTCTCATCGTAGATTGAAAGAGTAAAGATGCATGCTCTCACTGGGGCATTTGCACATTCTCTGGGATTTTCATGAGCCTGAGGACTGGGCCAGATATAGAAAGCTCTGCTGACAGGTCTCTGCTGGCTTATGTAGGTTTACTCATGAGCTGCTCCAAGAGGAGGAACGTATGCACTGTAAAATGTTCCTCAAAAAGGGAGGAGATTTACATTGCATTCAAGGACATGAGATGACTCTAAGGAGAGGTTGAAGTGTGGTTTTCTGTAAAAGTAAAATAGTACTAATAGTTTGTATTTGCTTTAGCATGAAATAGCACGCAAAAATATTTTGAGGAAAACAGAGAGTGAGAAGCTTTCCTTAAGGTTTTTAGTAGTTAAAATGAGGTGTTTGTAAAGTATAGTCTATAGAACTGCAAATGATCATCCAATACAATATTGCATAATAATTCAGTCCATGGTATAGCAATAAAAAGTTAACACAAAGCGATTTTCATATCACTCAATCATACATTTTCAATAGTCAATGCTTGTTAAGGCAATATGTAAACATGTTTCTTAAGAATTACAGAAGAGTCATTTGATGACTACAAATATTATAATATATTTTGGATGTATATACATATAGGACTTGAGAAAACATGATTTTGGTACCTTATAAGTGGTTTCATTGTTTTAATTTTTTATATATAAATGTAATGTAGTATATTGCATCTGGGACCTCATTTGTATTATAGTTGTACGTAATTTCTCTGCATGTTTGTGTCCAGAACCTGATGATGATGAGCAGAAAGTGAAGACGCAGCGGCCAAGATCAGCTGACCAGCCAGGTGTGTTCCAGGCACAGACAGGTCTGTCGCATCCTATTCATGCTTCATTCTAGAATCAGTTTCAGAACCATGGACCGCTCTTCTTGACAAGTAACTCCTGAACTAGCCCGGTGAAGAAACAAAAAAATATTGCACTGTGTGAGATTGCAGTACATTAAAAGTAGATGTCCAAAAACATTCCAATATAGATTGATATTTTCCCGCCTCCACAGCCCATGTCTAGTTGAAAGAGAACATAATTATGCTATCAGCCCTTGGCATTACTGTAAAAATCAGACCTCTCCCACACAAAAACTACCCCTTAAACCTCCACTCTCAAAATAAGTCTAAGCTCTGACTCATCACATCCAAACGAAGATGTAATGAGATTAAAAGATGAGCAATTAATTTAATTTGGCAATTCACTTCATGATGTCGCCTCTATCCAAGGACATGTCTTTCAAACATGTCAAGACAAAAATTGATTATGGAGTGCCACATACAGAGTTTCCAGCAGTTATGTTTGGTCCGCTGATAGTGAAACACTTTTTTTTTAAGATTGGTAGTATGAAATATACAAGTACTGACAAGTTTTAAGTAATTGGAATCAAATATCATGTCAACACATTTATTAAGTATAATAATCATAATTAGTTTCAAGTCTTTACATAAAAAAAATACATAAGACATCTTGCTTCTTTTGATCACCCATTTTCTGAACAATTTTATTTCTAAGATCAATGCAGCAGCTAGACACTCTAGAATTTCAGGTTAAGGTTTCTTCCACTTTAATTTTGAATTTCAAGTTATCCTCTTCATAGCTTCTTATTTTCATTTAGTTTACATTAATTTGTAGTCACAGATCTACTAACTGTTGTGGTTTTCTAATATTTTTTTAGCTTGTTTTAGATTAATTATCTTTTATCTTATTTAGCCTTCTTTGAATTTTAAATCCTGGCTAGCCTTGAATGACACTGGTATAATCAATTCCTTATAGTATTTTATTTCATTTTCTTTTTTTACTGAGTTCAACTATGTTGTAAATTGAGGCACTTTATTTTAAATGCTAGTTCTTCTGAATGTCATTAGTCCAGTAATAATTGTGCGGTCTTATTTTCACCATGTTTGCATTATTTGCCTAACTCAGTTTCATGGTTTTGATATGTATCTACATTTACTATTGGCTAAGTCATTTTTTTTTTACATTACATACACAATTTCCTGTCTCCCTATCTCCATGTGTCATTGTTCCCTTGCTCTGCCATAACATTAAACTTCATAGCTGTGCAACTTTATCCTAGAAGAGCCTGTAGTTTCTAACAGTAATTGCCTAATTCCTCCTTTTGCACTGTCATGTTGCAACTTCTGCAAGCATCAGAAGTTTCATATATGAATCAGTAAACTGTTTGCCAACCTTTTCGAAATTGAACAGGATCAGAACATGCTGGATAGGTTTTTTTATATAATCACAATGATTATGTATGTTTGAATTTCATTTCATTTATTATTTTAATTCAAATATATGCTTAAAACTAGGGATGCCCCATTACCAGTTTTTTTGGAAAACTAGTACGAGTACGAGTACTTCCTATACATTTCAGTACCAGCCGATACCAATACCGATACTTAACAAAAACATGATTTAAATTTACAGGTAACAGCTTTAGTCATATAATTAAAAAACAAACAAACAAGGGACTAGTTTGGAATTAAGACCATTTATTTACAATGAAAAGCATGTTGTTTTCACCTTATTACAGAATAAATCATTATTTTACAAATATAATCTTAAATTATTAATTGTAAATAATACTTGGCTGGTGTTCGAGCCGCGGAATTGTTTCGTATGTTTTATGGCTCGTTGTGGCATGAAACTTTGGGAGGTTAGGATAATTAGCGTCACGGGCTAACACTGCTTGTCCAAATATCCATGGTAAAACTATACGCAAAGGAGATTGTGGATAATTATATTTGTAGTGTGTAGGTGTGGTTTAGGCAGCTCCATGTCAGTCATGTAGCGGCGGCTCGGGACATCATATCTGGGCTCATATCTGATGCTTGATTTACTTGTGTTAAATGCGTAAAAATTGTCCAGCCTCCTCTGGACAATTTCGCTGAGCACAGTTTGCAGTCCGCCTTTGTTTTGTACTCTTCATTCACTTTGAAATAGTTCCACACAGCTGGCATGTCTCTCCTGTCTTCTCCCCCACTCAGAACTGCAGCTGGAGTGTGGGGCAGGGCGGGGCAGGCACTCGGCGCCTGTGATTAACCCTTTACACGGCGCTCAAACATAGACATTTCTCAGTCAGTGGTATCGGTCCCCAGTATCAGGGGACTTTTAACGAGTACAAGTACTTTAGAAAATGTGGTATCAAGGCCAATACCGGTATCACTACTTAAAACCTAAATAATATTCTTGGTATATCTCTGCATCGTCACTTAGCTTCACTTCAGTAGCTGCTTGTCTTTTGAGGGATGGTAATTTCTTAAAAAAAAATATATATATATATATATATATCTGGACACAATAAAAGGGCCACATAAACTTAAGAAAATATGTCTCCTTCTGCCATTGGGTGTTAGATATTAATTAAATAGAAGGACAGCATCACTGTCTTATGTGCTGATAATGTTTAAAACCTGAGAGTGAGAGCAGCTCTTTTGGGTTTTGGGTTGAAATAACCCTTGAATTTCAGCAATTGCATCAAATAATACTGAATAATCAATTCTTGAGATAATTGTTTGGCTACATTAGCTTTTTAATTTTTCAACTTGATAAAAGACTGTGACTTTTAAAGCTTTTGTTTCTCACTCTTCTCTAACCATTATGTGTTTTATAGGTGACCCGGCAGCAGAGGAATGGTCTCAATGGAGTGTGTGTTCTCTGACGTGTGGCCAGGGTTGGCAGGTTCGTTCTCGTTCATGTGTATCCTCTCCATACGGGACCCTGTGCAGCGGGCCGCTAAGAGAAACCCGGCTCTGTAACAACACTGCCACCTGCCCAGGTGAGCCGCAGCATCAAGCAGGTACAGTATCTCCATCCTGTTCACAGGTATAGACCCTGGTAGATGTTAGCTTTATGATTGCTTTTGCTGAAGAAGGTATTAGATGTATTTTTTTTTTGTTTTGTTTTTGTAAACACACTGCATGCTTAAATTACAATATTTTTCACAATGCATGATGTAGTGTCTATTGTGGAATTGTGGACCTTAAGGACTTCTGTCACTCTTTGAACTGTATTGATTACAGTCAAAGTGCATTTTTGTATGTTCTTGAGTTTACGTGCTTGTTTACTTTAGATCAACACTGCAAAAGAAATGAACCAGTACAAGGGGTTGATATTTCTGTTCACACAGAAACACCTCAATATATGTTCTGAATAATATCTAAAAACTTTAAAGAACTGAATTTAATTGAGATTTTTTTTACCTGACTTGCATTTGTTAGTCAGAAAACAAGAAATATCTCTTCATGTGTAAATTCAAGAGTTTTTTTTTTTTTACAAAATTGTGAAAAATAAATAAATATTAAAAATAATATATAGGTATTTTCAATATAATTCTAAGTTTTATTTAGAAATGAAAATAACATTTGTCTTTTGAAAAGATAATCAAGACAGCAATTATATATATATATATATATATATATATATATATATATATATATATATATATATATATATATATATATATATATATATATAAAATAATTTTTATTTAACTTTTTCTTGCATCAATAAGTTTAAATATTTGTGTGTGCGTGTGTGTGCGTGCGTAAAAATAAAATGAATAGTCTATAAGGAATTGTGTTAACTTTTTTAAACGTATACCTGTCAAGCGATCAAATCCCAGCAGTCAGTTCTATGTTTCTCTTTCTTTCCTCCCACTACAGTGCGTTGGATTTATAGATGTGATAAGTGAAATGGCTACGCTCTTGACCCCTGTCACTGTGAATAATTTCACCATGATCTGATTATCCTTGCTTTGTCTTCAAATCTAGATGCAAATCTTCTTGCTTGCACAGCACATATAGTTTGTCCTCTGATTGTCCTTCTTCAATATGTGCTAAATGTATATTTGTGTAAAACAAGGCATCTCTGTGACGTCTCAAATATTTAATTTAACTTGAGGTTTGATTATTGAAACCTACGATGCAATTGTTGCCAATCTTTGATGAGATTGCAGCTTAGAGCTTCAGGATGTGATTGAAGGATAGCAACACTTGAAGGGGCAGAACTTAAGAGGATCCAAGTAAAGAATTTTCCTAGAAATGTCTGCTTGCAGATGATGGATTTTTTAACAGTGATCAATGAAGCTCAGATATGAGTGACTGACATTACGGTTAGACACGCACACTGTCGAAATGCATAGATTCCCAATGCTTACGACAGAAAGCTGATTACTGAGAGCCGTGTGTCAGTATAAATGAAACAAGACTGGAGTTAAAACTCAATATGCTTGAGCTTTCCATATTATTTATGCTGACAACATAAACAGACAGGCGATATTTACTGAAGGGACTCGGGAATTGGCAGAGAAAGACAATGTTAACTGGAGCAGAGACACCCTTGCATGTGTTTATGTGTGTTTGTGCATGTGTTTTTAGATTACTTCTTCTAGATGGGAGAGATAGTGTGTGTTTAGCAGGAAGCTATACACAGTGAAAAAATTAACTGTTAGCCTTTGATATTAGGCTGGGCTGTGGTAACATGGCACCAGCTTAACTAAATGTTTAGTGGAACATTCTATTTTGCTTTTGGCTTTCCTTCAAAGAAGTCTAAATGATTTGCAAAAGCAATTGTGGCCAAGTTTATTCTGTTAGGGGGAAGGTATTATTTAAATCGATCAAGCAAAGCCATCAAAGCAAGCATTGCTTTCTGTATGCAGTCTTGAAACACTCTCTAATTGCTCATTAGCTAATCTTAAGCCAAAGCTCTGGCTATTTTGTGGACACAAAACATCTCTAGAATATATATTATTTCTCTTATAACCCTTCTTTTTAGTAGTATATTTAACTATGCTTACATAATACACACCTGATCAATGCCCTGAATGGTGCATTTTAGACAATGACATTTTAAAGATCCGACCTATCTGTCCTATTTCACTCAGTGAATCCTGCATTCACTTTAACATGAGGCCATGCATACTACATGAGACCTCAGATAAATCCCCAGGTTCAACTCTCAACTCTGAATACAAAAAAAAAAACACATCTTGAAATCAATGTGTTAGTCATTAGACAAGCTGAAACTGTCTGGACAAAGAGGCAGACCTTAATAATATATTGTTAAATTGAAATTCAGTGTGATGGACACTGGTCTTTTTCAATTTTCTTTTTTTTTTTTATTTGTTTTTGTTTTTTAACCTGTCCGGTCCTATTTCAAAGCAGCCCCATGAGAAGGGAGGTGCTTCGTATGAGTTGGTCAGTTTTGCTCTTTCCAGAGAATTGATGATATTATATATTGAGTATTCCTCTGGATAGAAGTTTTTAATTTATTTTATTATTTATATTTATTCTTTTTCAATTTTCAAATACCTAGATTGCACACATATGCAAGCAAGGTTACTGGAATTTTCATAAAAGTTAATAATTAATTAAAATAATTTTAAGTATAAGTTAAAGAAAAAAAAAGATATGAACAAAATGAAAACATTTTTTCTAGTGAATTGGTGTTTTAAAAAGAGAGAAAATAAATATCACAATATTTTTTTAAATGCAAGAATAGCTTTTCTGAATTAGCTATGCAGACAACTATTTGTTTATTTAGATAACAATAATAATACAAAAAATAATAATACATGCACATCCAGACACAACAAATTATTAAAAAAATTATTTTAAAATTATTTATCTATTTATTATTTTTTATAATATCATCTTACCCTTTTTTACATTCATTTAAATTCTATACATTATTCTCAGTTTTTTGTTTTGCTTTTTTACTTTTGAATTACACATATATCCTACATGATGACTACCCTTGGTGTCGCCGGTAACTCATGTGAAAGAATGTGGTTTTCTTTTTCAAACAAGGTTGACTATCAGTCAAATGGTTTCCATGGCAAAGTCTCGGCTTATCTGCACATTCATACCTTGTTCTCAGGAGACCCATAAATCTTAATGAATCTTTTCATGATAGCCTTTAGATATTCTGCTAATGCTTCTGGGTCTGTATGCCATGAGTTTCATTGTAACTAAGCATTGGGGCAAAACAGGCCGATCGTACTTCACTTACTCCTAAGGAATGATTTTCTATTCTTGTGCTCTATTGATGATTTCTCATGAGACATTATTTGTGATGGCTAAGTCATAAATTGTTTATTAAGGATCTGCTTATTATATATATATATATATTTCTGAGGTGTCATTAAAGCAGTGTCAGTACAAGCTAGCTCCTTACCGTGTATGCCCCTGTTCCAATTGAAAGCTCATTTGCTTTGCTATTTCAGTTTTTTTTTTATCTTAATATTGAATCAACTAAAAGAAGCTAACTGTTTCTTCATCTACGCAACTGTGGTTGGTTGCTAAAGGGGCAATTGCATCTGAATACCAACAGGTGGTGCTATGCAATAGTTTTTGCCCTTTAAATAATGATTCATCCCATGTCAAGGAATCAAGAACATCTCATTCATCATCACTTTTTAAAGGGTAACAGCATCAGTTATAACTGTGTCTGTTCCCGGTCTTTGCTGACATTCAGTACTATTTATGACATGTAAACACAATGTCATAATGTCTGCGGCAGCTCAAAACAAGGTTTGGTGCTCATAAACCACCAAAGCAACCACTGATAGACAATGTGCTGTTCTATTGTTTATCAGTGTTATTTATTTGTTTCTACTTCTCAAGTAAAGAAGAGATAAAACCAACTTTGAAACAAATTTAAATATAGTTTGTAAAAGCTTGCAAGAACAAACTGGTGAGCCTGTGCCTGAAGATAATTTTTTTAAATCAAAACCTGCTCTAAGAAGGAGACATCTTTTCATCTTTTTTAGTACCTCTTTGAGGGAACAGAGAAAAGCACATAACTTATTTAGCATTACTCGACTTCTTTATTTCACTATCTATGTGGGCTATTGGAAAACAACTACTTATTTTTTACATCTCATTTTGTCTCTTTTGTATCTGGACCTCTGGTGGGGTGAGGCGGCACTCTGTCTGAGCCTGCATGGAGAGTGATTTGATGGAGACTGCAGTGTGTAATGTGGCCTATAGCCACTGAGCTCTGCGGGCACATCAGTCTGGTATTCAACCACTCCCCATGCCAAGAGAAAATCACTGCTGTTCTCTGAGACTCATGTTTCAGCCTCTACTGCTCGCAATCAACTGCACAATCAGGAGAAAACGACCAGTGGCAGAATCCAGACACGAATAGCCTGCTAGTGACTCACTTGCTGTAGAGAGGTTAAAGTTAATTAATACTCCTGTTGGCCACACTTTAACTGGTAAGACTACCTTTCACAGTTAAGACTGCTTCTTTTTCTTTACCTCGAGTACTTCTAATATCTGCCTGTTTATTAGATGTTTTCATTTTTGTCACCTTTGCTCGCTATACGTTCATCCTCAAATTCTGAATCTCTGCTCAATTTAATTATATTTACTCCTTTAATTTTGCTTCATGCATTTTCTTCATGCTGCTGCATGAGCAGCTGAGCCATGGCTTCTCTGAGCTTTGCACTACAGAGTGCTATCAATTATTGATCAGCATGCATAATTCACTCAACATCCCTGCTCGACACTGAAGAGGTCCTCACAATCTCATTCCAAAATCTCCCCCTCTGTCTTCTATAGTCACTCTTTCATGGTCCCTTCTCCAAATCCTGGCCAATTTTCTTGCATTCCATCACCTGCAGCATTAGACTTTCTTTCTGTCTTTACTTTAATGACTCATTTAAACCTCTTCCATTCATTCTTTGTGCTCTTCATGTGTTTGATCAGTATCGTGCTATATTGAAGTGTGAATCAAATCTTTATTCCAGCATAGAAAAACTTGACGTGTACGCTTGCATTTATAAAGTCAGTATATTGTCAGTAACTGAACTACTCTCTAATCAAAAACACTTGGTCTCAAAACAGCAACCCACAAGCCAAATCTGGGCCACACTATGGCTCTATTCAGCCTACAGCCATCTTCAGGGAAAGCTGGAACCTTATATTTGGGACTTTCATTCAGCTACACTTGGAGTAGCTGGAACTTGTGCAAATAGTACCAGTACTCCAATAACATTTGTAGATATTCAATGCAAAAAGAATTTAGAAAAATGCAACGAAATACAAATAAAATGGTAAACTCCAATGGAATAAGTTCCTCATCATCACTAGATCATCATACAAAGTGGCACAAGGTCTCCTCACCTGCCTCGACTTTCAAATGAACTTAAGTAATATCGTGTATCAGCCTTGAACCGTAAACAAAATGGCAGAACTTAATCAGTTCTTGAAGGCGTCACGGTGGCGCAGTGGGTAGCACGGTCGTCTCACAGCAAGAATGTCGCTGGTTCTAGGCTCGGCTGGGGCAGTTGGCATTTCTGTGTGGAGTTTGCATGTGTGGAGTCTCCCCGTGATCGCGTGGGTTTTCTCCGGGTGCTCCGTTTTCCCCACAAGTCCAAAGACATGTGGTATAAGTGAATTGAGAAAGAACGATTGTCCATAGTGTTAAAGTGTGAATGTGTGTGTGAATGTTTCCCAGCGATGGGTTGCGGCTGGAAGGGCATCTGCTGCATAAAGCAGAGAGTTGGCGGTTCATTCCGCTGTGGCGACCCCGAAAGGGAATAAAGCCGACATAAAAATTAATGAATGAATGAATCAGTTCTTGATTCCAAACTTCATTCAATATTTCAGCATGCATGCACATCTCTATAGTTTAGTTTGTGTGTTTGTGCACTTTGTTTACTTTTGTTAAAAAATACTGCTCAAGTCATATTGAATTCATGTTGCCATTTTATTAACCTTTGGCTTCTTAAAGTACCTATTCATTAGCAAAAAAAAAAAAAAAGTGTAATATACAGCTTGAAAGCATTAATCCAAGACTCTATCTCTATGTGCTGTTTCAATTTCCCAGGCCAACTTGAGCTTGAGCATCCTTGACATTAATGCACTGAGGACGTCAGATAATTACAGTCAGTTAGAAACATCTTGTTCCGATATAACTTTTCAGAAACAAGGTGTAAATAGAAGTACTATTTGAGATGAGTAGATTGGGACATTTTATTTAATTCTGAATGAAAATAATGCATTAATTTAAAAAAATGGATATGAAGTAATTGTGGAAATGGATCATGACATAAAGTCTTATTTTTGATCATTTTACATTTTTGCGTGGTTTGCATAGTTAATAGTGTGTTTTAAGAACTTTGCATATTTGATGAGATTTTGATTTAAGCATTACGCAACTTTGATGGTGTGAACCCTGCTCTAGACAGTAATCTGATACAGACCTTTTCTCAAGCTCTGCTATGTTTTGCATCAATTGTGTCAGCGTATAGTTGGAATACTTGCTGGTGGTGGTTAGTTCTTCAAATTGGTTGTTGCTATGTCTTTGTTCATTTGGGTTTAAATATTTTCTTACACTAATTATCACCAATACTGTCACCTTTATCTGCATGTTTCAATCCCTCTGGTCTTTATGCATTATTTGTTTTACAGAACCCTGTCACAAAGTCAGCTTGCTCTCTTCTTTGCTTGTTTTACACAACATAAGGCAAAAGCAATCAAAGTAAATGATGAATTTTAACATGACAATCATATTTTATTAACATGGTTAAAGTCATTGTGGAAATGGGTTACCAACATAACTGCATTAAGATGATGAACATATTTTATTTCATTCTTTATGTTCTAATTAATTGTTTTGAGTTTTGTTTAGGGTTGTCTCCCTACAATGACTTAGCAGAGGGCATTTACTTGTAACATCAAGTTCACTCATCCAAATTCAACCTAGCTTGACACAACAGAACTGATTTCATAAAAAAAATATTGAGTATAATTTAATATTTACATTTTGGATCTCTATGTTTTAACTTACTGAATTTTAGATATCCATTGTAGATTCTTTTTTAGGTTACTAAAAGAAGCACCTATAGGACATGGTTTATGTTAAAAAAAAGCTCAGTTTAAAAAATCTGTATGTATAAATTGATTTTCAGCATATACCTCAGGTTCAATCGTGATCCCCAATAAAAAAAAACGATATTCCTTAGTAGTTCTAGCAGCAGTAATGCACTGAAATAAACACATGTCATGCTAAAATCATTTTTGCTTAAATCATACCTTGATCTGTTTCTTTTAGTGTTTCATTTCAGAATAAGTGACTAGCATTCATGCTGAACATGCCGCTTCATTTTTAATTTCGTCTCCTTCTCTGCCCTCAACCCTTGCTCCAAAGGCTTCTTTCATTCTTTGACAGTTGAAGGACAGTCTGTTGCTGTAGTTCCAGGTATTCCCCTCAAGCTTTTCATCTTCCTTCATCTCCATGGCTGGTTTTGTTGGTGTTTGCAGTGCATGGGCTGTGGGAGGAATGGTCTTCATGGAGCCTGTGCTCTGTCACGTGTGGCCGTGGCTCTCGGACCAGGGGCCGGACATGTATCCTCCCACAGCATGGAAATATGGGCTGTGGACACCCAGAATTACAGACCAAACTCTGCAATATAGCTTTGTGTCCTGGTTAGTACTAATCTCTCATCTCATTGCATTATTTCTCTCAAACTACATTTCCATTTAATCGCAAGCGAGTCTCACTTCATACTAATTCTGCATGAGTTCTTTCTACAGTTTTCTACCAACAAATATACAGCATATTGTTAAACAAAAAGGTTAACCACAATAATCCTAGTACATTATCATAGCTAGCATCAACACAGTTTGAGCAGTGAAAAACAGTGTGTTGTGTTGTCTGAAGCTCCCTAGCTTGCTTTGCCCTTTTTCCATGTTGTGTATCTCCTGCCTTCACTCGACTTTTTGTGTCTGACCTTTTCTATTTCCACCCCATGTGTCTGCAGCTTCAACCCAGTCTGCTTGTTTCCCGCCAGTCTCATTCTCTCTCTTTCACCCTTCCCCCTCTCCCTATCTCTCCCTCCCAATTTTCTGTCAGAGTTCAGGCTGAGGTATTTTGTGCTTTTTACAACTTTTTTTATTCCCTTTAATTCTTCAATTATTATTTTATAGCATATATACCATTTCTAGCTAATTCAAACTAATGATCTTGGAATCCCTCAATAAATAAATTAATTAATTTAAAACAAAGAGGAACGAATACTTTACTGAAAATTATGCTACATTATGTAATTACAGCATACAGATCGCTTACTTTAGACCACTTAGTTTGGACAATGTACTATATTTTTTTAAAACATCATAAATCCTGTTGAAAACACATTCTGGGTATTAGTTCAGGATTTGTGTCCCTTTCCGTCAGTTGTGATAAGACTATTGTTCTGTAAAAAATGTGTAATTTCTGACATAGATGCCATTTTATTCTGTTTTACATGTGAAGCAACACACTGGCGTTGGCAGAAATTAAATATAGTTGTAGAATTGGGTTAGTATTTGATAGATCTCTCCTTAGCAGTCTCTGAAGTATTGGAGGTTGTGCCGTGCTTTTAATGTCAGGAGCATAAGAACAGAACTCAGATGTAAGTGTATTTCATAGGGAAATCGTATTTCTTATTTTACTTATTCCTTATTCGAACTCAAAAGTAGAAATGATGGGGATGGACCATAACTAAAATAACCCCATTGTGAGCACTATGTGATTCTCTTTACTAATGTAATGTCTAATTTTGCCTCCTAAAAGAAGGCTGCAGTTTGATATAACACATTAGAAGCAGAAACACCAGATGAAAACTCAAAGAAACTAGCATTCAACTGGGTGGGACAGGGTACAAAAGGTAAGAGGTTAGTCATTAGTAACAAAATGGCCTTGTGTCATGCCATGGCCAAGGATCTATGTAAATAACTAACTAACATAATTAACAGAGCATCTACAGGTATGGCCCCCAGTCAAGCATGAGTTGCATGAAAAGCAGGCTAGACATAATCAGAGAAGAATTTTTTTAAACTAACCCTAACCCTTACTCAAAGAGAGGTAGAGGTCAAAGTGGCTTGAATTGTAGCTACTGAGTTCAGTTGTTGATTGTCCAGTCCGGCTTCATAGAGAATACCAACTACAGTGCTTCACTAAATGTGGTTTATATAAATAATGATTGTGTAAGTTGAATGACATGTGAAAAGAAATGAATCATTAAAGCTGAAAAAATGACAAATGTTGACAGTTGCTGTATTGATCTGTATGCACGATTTTCATACATTAATGTGTGTTTCCATAGTTTTTCATGTGCATTGACACAGAATGTGATACAACATTATGGTTTATCTATTCAGTTATTAAAATCACACTACACAACTTTCTAATCAATCACATCTTGTGGGTCATTTAATTATTTCATTCATACTGTCTTGATAAAAAAATTTAAAAAAAAAATATTTTTTTCTGGACAATCTAAATACAAGCTAAAAATAATTAGTTTCATTTATATTGCTTAATCTTCAGAGAACATGTTCCATCTCTAAAATTATTTTTTGTCCCACATAAATGAGCAATAAATCATCTGTCTGTTATATTTCAATTAATTTTCAGTCATTCATAGCTAGGACTGAAAACCTCCATTAGTCTGACAGTTGAGGGGTTAAGTGTGACAACCAATCAAAGTGATTGTCTTTGATTTACGAAGGCACAAATGAACAGCTGGGCCAGTCAAAATGAGTGTGCAGACAGTGATTACAGCCTGTCAGAAAGCAGATCTTCCACCTGTCCACACCCAAAGTGAGCCTGCCACGTGAAAAGATCTCTCAGCCTTTGCATATTCATGTCCTTTGAGCTAAACTCAGGATAATTAATCTGAGTAATACATCTGTTCCTTATTCAGTCAGTTGTATAGAATATTTGGCGGTGTGAATTTAAATCCTAAGCCTTGTAAACATTTTGTGAGTTTATTTCAGAGTTACTTCAGCCCGATTTGACCCACTGATTACAGTGACAGTTTACACATCCCTAAACAAGGCGTGAGAAGTTAATGAGTTTTAGTTCAGCCAGTGTATGGGTGAAAAACTGTAGCCTTTTGTTTAACGATGTGCTAACACTTCTGAGACAGATGCACTCTGGGGTTAAATCATGTTATTTTTGTTCAATTTTGTTTTTCTCAATTTTGTTATTGTACAGCTTTTTGGGTAGATCAGCTGTGAGAAATGTGCTTTAAAAATAGTTTTTCCTTACTTGAAGTCAAACCTATTTTTAGCTTTTAAATATTTTCAAGGTTTGGTTACTAAAGTTTACTCTACATTTATATTGGTCAAACAAATATGTCCTGGATGTAATTTGTTGATAATGTGTCATTGAGATATTACACTATTGCATAGACCACTCAGGTTTGGCTCTGGTTACAGCCATTTTTGAATCATTTAATAGTTATCAGAGATCCTTCAACATTGTACAATGAGACACAATAACTGAGCACTTACCAGTCTGTCACAACAGCACCTGAAATCAATTCCAGTTTTATTGTGCGATTATCTCTTGGCCACTCACCTCCAATATGCCTTCCTTTTGAAGACTCAATGACCCAGCATTCCCTGTCCAACAACTGTTGCACTTCCTGTAAACATTTCTGACTCATGTGTAGGCTAGCGATCAGCTCAGGACACAGTTTACTCAAACTACACTGGCTTCTTACTACTGCTGTTTCTTAAATTAAAATTAATATGGTAGACTATGTACTCAAGATGTGTTTATTGTGGCAAAACAACTGATTTATTTCCTGACCCTAAATGAACACATGGATTGTTACCAGTCAGGTTTCAGAGACAGCACTACTGAAAATAGTCAATAACATCCGGTTAAACACTGATTCAGGAAAAGTGACTGTCCTGGTTCTACTCAATCTGAGTGCTGCCTTCGAGACAGTTGACCATAAAATCCTTCTCGATAGACTAGAAAACTATGTCGGTCTTACAGGAACTGTGATAAAAATGGTTCAGATCACACTTAGAAGGTGATGTGAGGATGTCATGTGGAGTCCCTCAAGGCTCAAAAGCGACATATCTCAATGCCAAGGGCCTAACAACTACAAATCAGGTCAGAAATATTGGGGTTATTCTGAACTCTGATCTTAGTTTAAATAGCCAAGTCAAAGCTGTAACCAAATCAGCTTATTACCATCTTAGAAACATTGCAAGAATCAGATGCTTTGTTTCCAGACAAGATTTACAGAAACAGTAGCGGTCTTCTCACGGGTCTTCCTAAAAAGACCATTACACAGCTCCAGCTTGTTAAGAATGCAGCGGCTCGAATTCTAACCAAAACTAGAAAGTCAGAACATACTTCTCCAGTTCTTAAGTCTCTTCACTGGCTGCCGGTCTCCTTCAGAATAGATTTTAAAGTTCTGCTGCTCGTAAATAAGTCCAAACTTAACTTAGCACCTAAATACCTAACAGACATGATCAGTGATTACACACCAAACAGGGAGCTGAGATCCCTCGGATCAAGTAAATTAGATCTACCCTGGGTAAATTCCAAACAGGGTAAATACTCTTTTAGTTATCATGCGGCCCACAGATGGAACCAGCTTTCAGAGGAGCTAACCCTTTAGTGACGTTTAAAACCAGGCTAAAGACTCACCTTTTCAGTTGCACTTTTGTGGACTGAGCACCAACGTCCGAACAACAATTTTTTTTTGCACTTCACTAACTTAATCTATGTATAAATTTTCAGTTTTTAATCACTATGATTTTATATGACTTTTTTATGCTTGATTTTATTAAATGTATTTTCTTTTTTATTCTTTGTTTCCAATGTGAAGCACTTTGAATTACCCTGTGCATGAAGTGTGCTATACAAATGGCATGGATTTGCATGGCCCTCAAAGTAACGCTCAAATCCCTTTTATAACTTCCATGGAAGTTGCTTTTACACATACCCATGATAGCACTTAATAAATTAATTGGATACCCTGTTTTTTTTTTTTTAATTTAAGTTTAGAGTAATTAATTAATCTGATGACCAAGCTTATGTGTTCTTAAACAAACTGTCCAGTTGATTTCGATCTGAATGCTCGGCTGTGTTCAACTGCAGCTGCCTCATCTCCTGGCAACCAAAAGCTGCTAAATCTCTCTTTCTCAATTGGCTAGTCATTTATCAGCAAAGATGATGGCAGTATTCCTATGTAGGCACAGACAGACAGGCAACATTTTTCTATGGTTATTGAGCTTTTGAGCTTTTGGAATTTGTTATTTACCACTGGCTGGATTGGACAAACAGAGTTTTCTGACTGAGAATGAGGCATGACTTCTTCTTTTGGTTTGGTAATTCAAGCATGTCATTAAGTTGCTTACTAGTTTTATTTTAATTTTGCAATATTTTTGGAAACACGTTACGTTCATTGTTTCATATAAATTGTTCATGTTTTATAGAGAAAATGTTGCTTATTTACAACATAAATTAACACATGTATTGAAAATGAATGTATTGTGCATCAAATTCAATTTTCATTGTTATATCATCATTATATTGGCAGTAGTGTAACTTGCATAATTTTTTATATTAACTCCCAAATGGAGCACCATGTACTTTATATATAGTTACTGTATGATCAAATGGTCAATTGGGTCAAGACAATGACTTTGAACATGGCAAGATTGGTGGTGCCAGACTGGTTGGTCTGAGAATGATCCTATCATGTCATTGTGGACCACACCTTGATGAAGGTTGCAGTACATTGCTGAATTTAAAATGATTAAGTTCGGAATGCAAAATTGTGTCCAACCCGGTACTGGGAAGGTGTACCTAATATAGTGGCTGATGAGTAAAGATAGATATTTTGTGTATTTAGGTTTTTTAGCATATCTATCTCTGCTTGACAATAGTCTGATTTGATGAAGCAAAGGTGGCATGCATTCCCCTTCTGCACCCTCAGATTCATCTGGATATGTTTGAAAGGTACTTTAATCCCCTTTATACAATTAGTCTTAATAATATGCATGAGTAACATGAACATGAATCTCTCATCTAAATAACATAAATAATATAAGAGCTTAATTTTCATGGCGTGAAATATTTTAGTAGAATGTTACAATGTAATATCTCCCCTACTGTGAGACTAGATGGTCCATAGAAAGTTTCCATTATATAAACAGAGAGCCATATGATTAATGACACCATTTGATGCATAATGTTTAAGGCAAGGCACAGCAATGTGATTTGTATAGCACATTTCATATACTTTGACAATTCAAAGCACATTGTTGTAGAATAAAACCAGACATAAAAACCTCCTTATATTGATAGGAAACAGATACGTTTTCAGGCACAGCATTGTTTGGACATTGGGATGAATAACAATAATCTAATTGGATACACTCCATTGCCCACAAATTAGGCCAACCTAGACTTATGCAATGATTACAACACTCTTCCTGAAATTTACCTGTCTCCCATTGACTGAACAAGGACAATTTTATTTTATATTTCCAAAATTCAATTCTATTTTTAACCAATGAAATTAGCCAATCAAAATTTTTGTATTTTTTTTATTTTTCTTTGTAAAACTAATTTAAAGCATTATAGTATATACGTATATATTATAAGTGTATATACTATAGTATTATAAATACTTTTTGGTGGATAGATTTGTATATATTAAGGGGATTTAGTTATTGCTCTTTTTTTGTCTATCAACTCTAATATCAGATTGGTTCGATTTTCAGTTGTTATAGTGATATATATATATATATATATATATATATATATATATATATATATATATATATATATATATATATATATATATATATATATATATATATATATATATATATATATATATATATATATATATGAGCACATTGAGGACATCATCTTGTTTTCAGGTAGTTTAGTTTTACCTTTCTTTAACTGTTCTGATGTATCAAGCATTTAATCTCAGCGAGACATTTAAAAAAAAAAAGTTTATCAGGCTTTAGCTATTTTTAGACTAAATAGATATGTGCGTCAACGGCATAACTATGGAGGGAATTTTGGATTATTTCATTATTTCACCAAGTGGTAGTATGTATAGGTTTAACAGAATTGAGCCTTTAGGGACTCCACATGAAGCTGGTGTAAAGTTTTGAAGAATGTTTTGATCGATAGTGTCAATAACAGTGCTCAGGTCAAGAAAATCCAGCAATAAAATTTGTGTCTGTGAGACTAGCTCCAGAAGTGAGTAGGTTCTCTTCCACGTACACGCTAAAACTGCCCAATTTTGGAGCTGAAAAAAGCATGCGTAACACCCCAGCTCCATAAGGTTTGCTGATTCCAATCCCTTGGTGTGACCTTCAAGAACACTAGCTGGGTGGTGAATTCATATACTAAGATTTAAACCTTCAGCCAATCATTATTGATTACCAGGAAATTATGCACTTTTACAAAGATCTTTTAACTTTTCCATAATCCAACTGGTGACACTGCTCCATGTTAAATATGGTTATCAATGCTTTTAGCAAGTATAACAACACATTTTTTTTTACAGTATGACACTCTTATTGTGCAGTGTCATTGACTATTGAAACTTTTCTCATGGTTTATGCTTTTGCGTAAAATAATCATCACCAGCTTTGGTTTTAACGTAAAATGATTGTTCAGGTAATGCTGTTCATTATTTATATAAACATCTTGGAGATTTCTGAACTAACATCTATGTTTATATTGATTCACTGTATTTACTGTAAATTATCTAAAATATTCAAAAAGTGCAATTAAATGGACAAATAGCAATCATATTTTTGACAGTATATAATAATGTACAGATTTGAATTACATTCAAACATCATTACAAATACAATTAATAATAACGTTGTATTATGTATACTTATCAATGAATTCCATCTAAGGTTTGTATTTGATCCTTCTATGAGATAGTAAAGGCTAAAGCATGTTTGTTATGCATCAGCCAAAATATCAGCAAGATTGGTTTTCTCATTGTTTTTATACTATGATCATCAGTTCTCAATATGAATTCCTCTTGCATGAAGATTGGTCTCAGTGGTCCATCCACTCTTATTCATTTAAATTAGCCTTTCATTGTTCTGATCCTCTCTGAAACTAGTTAGAATGCAGTTTTGGAGGGAGTTAAAGTAATACTTGGAGGACCTTTGGGTTAGAGTTTTAGGTAGATTACAGCTGCTGCAATTGTCAATTAAATCCCAATGAAGAACGAGGTGGTCTAAAATGTCTTATTTTTACTTCAGAAAAGCTACAGAGAGCATATTCGTAACTGGTTTAGTTTTGATTCACATACATGAATTAAACAAGGTTTAAAAATCTGCCCTGATGTTTTTTTATTTATGTCATTTTAAATGTTATCATTCTGTATGCAAAAATCACTTGTATTTGAGCAAGATGTTTGTATACACATTTGTATACATTTTCAGAAGATTGTCATGTCCTTTTATGTTAATTGAGGTATTAGAATATAATAATTATTATTATATTAATGCTTTTTTAAGTTGAATATTTTTGCAAAATGTTATAAAAACACATTACAACTTTCTTTCTTTGCTAGGTCAGTATTTGGGAGAGTTGCTTTACATGCTCTGCTTTACTTTACTTGCTCTCCCTAAAGAGAGCATGAACAAAGAAGTTGAAAGAGCAGCCAAAAGAAGATGAGGTCAGAATAAATGCCAGGAGTCTTTATGAAGTCTAATATTGTTTACGTGAAGGAACTTTTTCATTGATGTTGTCTGACCATCAACAGTAAACAGGGGCAAAGAAGCAAAATGTAACAGTATTATGAACACCATCTCACTGCTGAGTGGAACTAGTATGGATTTGCTTGAGACTTTGTTTTGACTGGAATACAGTCCCATCTCAGGTGCAAGCTGTGCCAGATTGAACCAAATTTCTGTTATGTTCAGAACAGACTGTCCCCGGTGGTTGAGAGATAAGATTTTATAAGCTGTAGTCTTTCGCAGAGCTTCTCTACACTATGTTTTTGGTATGTCTGGTAACAGAACTGTATGCTAGGAGAGGAGGTGCTCCCAGCAGTTTACAATTCAAAGTGTCCATCACTCTACTGTAGCATAGGTTTTCAGCAGGTTTTGCTGGAAAGATGACATCCAGTCTCTTTTATTTGTAGCTATTTCTGACAATTTGTTCATTGTTTTGGAGTTAACCAAAGACTCTTGTGCAGCTGAAACAATTTGGATTGGATTTTTTAACAGGTTTGCAGTGTTCAGCTTGAGTACCCAAAAGGTACCTTTGGGTAGTCCACATTTAGTTTAGGGTTTAGTTCTGAGTACAATAGGCTTCTTAGCATTGGATACTGGTGTTACTTCATCAATTCTACTATGAACTATGTGTATGTCTACTGATGTAACACTGAAGAGCTTTAAATTCTTCATCACCAAGAAAATTAGCTATTTGCTAATTTTAACCATTTGAAATGGTGTTAAATAATATATATATATATATATATATATATATATATATATATATATATATATATATATATATATATATATATATATATATATATATATATATATATATATATATATATATATATACGAAGCAATTTGAGCTCCGAAAGTGTCAGTGTGTGTGATGTGTTGGTTCTGCTCGGTAAATGTCAAATTATTAGGATCTTTTGGTTGCGTCAACCTCCCACCACCCAATGTAGTTTTTCCTTTCCTTCCTCTCTCTCTCTCTCTCTCTCTCTCTCTCTCTCTCTCTGTCTTCTCTCTTACTCTGTAAATGTGAATTGTATTTTTGCTTATAAAGAATATCTTGTTTTCTTTAAACCATGAACATTTGGATTACATGTTTAAGTTTTGATTTCAGCTCTTGCACTTTTATCTGCTCTTGATTACTAGAGAACAGAATTTATTTTTCTATTCTTGATTAAAGTTTTATTTCCTCTCTTTTTTGTGTGTCCAGTGGAAGGTCAATGGCTGGACTGGGCTCTTTGGTCAGCATGCTCAGTCTCTTGTGGGACAGGTACCCAACAGAGACAGCGCCGCTGCAGTGTTTCTGTCCATGGCTGGGCGGAGTGTAAAGGCTCACATGCTGAAACTAGAGAGTGTAGCAACACATCCTGTGGGGGTGAGCTTGCCTCTGTTGGTCTAGCAGGGTTCCATTGACAAGTGGAGTGTGCAAACAAATGCAATTTGTTGCTGTCTTAGTCTAATTAATTGCAGAGACACAGGGAATTGTCCATGGGCCAAATCTGAAATCGTGATGGTCTTCAGTTCTCATCTTGTCCCACTTACATAGTACACCACTGTCAGCAGATGCAAGATTCAGACCCTTGATACTTTTATGCATGGGTTAGCTTTATACAGGTGCAATAAAGGCATCATTATATTTTTAAAGTTTAATAAGTATGTAAGATGTAGCATGATAACATTTGAACAGTGGTTTAATATATGTCTAGATGTAAAAATGATGCTTTGTATGAATGGCATCTGTATCGTGCAGTCTACAAATACCAAAGGTACCAGTCACCTATTTAATTCTGCTACTGTTTGCTAAAAAATAACATTGTATCAAAAAGTAAAGTTCTCAGGGTTTTCATTACATATACATGACATGTTAGACCCTATATTCTCCAATAACAACAAACATTCCTGTAACCATATACCACAAATGTCAAAATAAATAAATTGATTATGTTGTTGCTCATTCTGTGCAGGAGGTGGAAATTGGGGTGCTTGGAATCAGTGGAGCTTGTGTTCAAAGACCTGTGACTCAGGCTGGCAGCGACGCTTCCGTATGTGTGAAGGAACAGGGCTACAGGGCTACCCCTGCGATGGCTCTGGAGAGGAAGTGCGCTCATGCAATGACAAGAAGTGCCCAGGTGTGTGTCAAATAATATAATAGTTTTTTATTTTTCTCAGCTCAGCAACTGATTCCACAAAACCTTTGATTTAGATTTTCTACTAGTTCTTAAAATGCAGAATACATCGGTATTAAATCAGTTAAATCATGTTCAGTATAGTAAAATATAATTTATTGATGCATTAGTTACAATATGTTTTACTGAATATAAAATAAGCAATTATTATTTTTAACCGGGTGTGTGTTTGAAAAATGAATGAAAAGAGCTGCCTTGTTTTCAGACCCTGTTTAGTACACCGAATATAAAATGTCCTTTGAATTCCCCTTCCTTTTTTTCTATTTCAATCAGTCTGTCTTCCTCAAGGCGTCTCACAGTGCTTTTCTCTTTCTTCTATATTTAACATTCTCTCTGCTACTTTGTTTCCATTTGTCCTCTCTTTCGATTGAGACGGGTCATTCTCGACGGAAGGGAATTGTTCAAAGTGCTGCTTTGTGTGATTTGTCAGCATGTCAAGCAACTCTGCAAACAGCTGGTTTTAATAAGCCTGCTGTTGACTGCTGCTTTAGGAGGCTATATATTAAATAAATTTCAGTAACTGAGACAGCATTTATTTCAAGGAATGCACTTTTATAATGATACAAACTTGAAGACAAAAATTAGATGCGTCTTCGCTGATATCTTTAGGTGAAATTGATTTTTAGATGTGCGTTTTGAAGTCTCGGCTCAAAGACTCTCTGTCAACTGATCCTTGTTCTGAAGACACTTTCAGTCTGGAGAGAGAAGTACACAGTGAAATAAGGCAATATTTATTTGTTCCTTCTTACTAAAATTCTAAAAACTATAGAACAATTGATATTAAGACTATTTTGCTGTATTTCTGAGAAATAATTAAAAGCAAGATGCATGGTTGATAACGTAACCTTAATGTAGACCTTTTGAAAAAAATTGATGAATAATTGTTTTTATTAATATTTAATTTTAGAAAATAAAAAATGTCTTATTTTCCTACATGCAGCTTCTCATGAAATCTGTAAAGACGAGTACCAACTAGCCATGACGTGGAAGAGAGCCTCCGCTGGAGAGATTGCGTATAACAAGTGTCCATCGAATGCAACTGGTGAGTTTTCGCATGCTCTCTCAGTGCACAACTCATGGCTCAATATATGTAAATGAAAATGTTAAAGTGCTCCATTGTAAGTAAGCAAACATATTATTTTTTTGTTGTTAAAAAAAAAAGAACAGGTGTAGATCATAGGGATGTTTTTGAAAAATTGTTATAACATACATAATAACTGTTCATTATTTTCCAACAATGTTTGAAATGTTTGAAAATGTCTGTTTCAAGTCTTTGAAACATGCTTATCGGCAATATTCAAGATTCATTTAGTTCTGTAATTGATTTAAATAATTGTTAAAGGTCTTTTTTCTATTTGAAAAACTATTCAATTTGAGTGTCTAATGGTGCAAGATAAAACAAAACATCACAATATGTAAAGTTCTATGATGTTTCTATATTTACTTTTTTTTCACTTCCTCACTGCAGGATCTGCTAGTCGTCGATGTTTGCTGGACGCTAATGGAGTTGCTTACTGGGGTCCTCCGAGCTTCGCCCGATGTGTCTCACTTGAATATAGATATTTGCATTTATCTGTGAGTAGATAAACAAAAAATGTTTTGATATAGATGCTTGATTTTTATATGGAGCAAACTTTGTGTCAAATAATTTATAATAATAGTCATTTTCAAGCATAATCTGCTTTGTAAAGAATAACTTGACTTTAACAAATTTAATCATTGGTTTTTGTCTAAAAATCTGCCACACATTTCTCTCCATACTAATTTTTTTACGAAATACCTTCTTTCATTTAAGAGCCAGTTTGGCTTAATCTCTACAGTCTTTACCCACACATGCACATTTAATTTCCAAGCCAAGACCTTTGACTCCCAGCTCATAAAACAGAGTTATTTTAATTCTGCATCTCGGCTGAGAAGTGTGCGTCTGGGTTTGATTGCACAGTTAACCTGTCCACTAACCCCCCATTATAATCAGACAATGCTTAATTAGCTTTGATTGCCATTGTCTGCCACCTCCAGCACCCGCCGTCCTGTCATTAGACAGTCAACACTTGGTCTGCTGATGTTGTGAGCACAAACAACAGCTCTGCTGGTTAATTCACTGACTTGTTTTCACTTTGTTACACTCACTGCTTGCTTGACTGTAGATGGGAAGTAGATTAAGGCACTTGTCGATATCTTCAAAGTGCTTTTGCTTTGCTCCAGAGCCAGATCAATGTGATTTCAGCTTCAAAGCCTGAATGGACTTATGCACTTGCTTTCCTGGCTTACCTTTAAATCAGACTCTACATTATACAGCTTAGAGTGTGCCTTTGTCATGCATTTTGAACTATAGCCTTTTCAGTGATGGATTTTTTTGGAGCTCAACATATCTAAATATACAAATTTTAAATGCACATAAAATATGGACAAGATATAAGATAGCTTTACTTCTTTGACATTGGGTATTATATGATTCAGATTCAAACAACAACATCCTGAATTAAGGTTATTTTTTTAACTTTTGTTGTGGGTTTGAAATATCTAGCATCATGTAACTTCCTTTGTCTGACGTGTTATATAGACATATGGTGCAGTAATATGATGATGACAGATAATTTAACAAAAACAGTACTTTTAGTGGACTTACACCACCTTTAACAAAATCCTGTATGCCTGTGAGATTTATATTATGAACATTAGGGAAACTAATTCATTAAAATATATATACATTGTTAAATAAATGTATTAAATAATCTATTACTAAAACAGTAAGCATTATTTAAACATTACAGCTTCATGTTACATTATGCTATGACTAGTTTTAAGGGGAGGAGAGCAATGAGGATCATTTAAACTCACACCAGACAAAAACGAAAAGAGTTCCAACCACCGCCAACAGAACAGCACACACAAACTGATGCAAATATGAAGAAGTTATAATTCTGTTATTGTAAAAACAAACAAGTATTTAAAATGAAATAATGAAAAGTACTTGAGTGGATAAAGGAAAAAACAAACAAAAATAACTACAAAAATAAAATAAAAGATTCAAACAAATTATCTAGTGAACAACAAACGTAAAACCACAAACGTTCTAATGAAAAACAGAAATTTCAGAAATAATTTTTAGGCCACCCACCCCTACGTAACATTACACAAATAATTATGTGAGAAAGAAAATGTCAAATTACAAAACAACAACAACAACAACATGAATCTTACTCAAATCAATAATGAAACTAAACATTAACGTGAGGGTATTTGAGGTTGATTCCAAAAGCAAGCATCTCCTGAAGACGAAACATAATCAAACACAATCCAAAATATTTAAAACTCATTAACATTCATTAAAATGTAACTTACGTTACGTATTGATAATCATGAGTTTACTTTGTTTATATATATATATATATATATATATATATATATATATATATATATATATATATATATATATGATATACTTATATTTTTATCAGATCATTAACACTGATATTTTTTGTTCTTGTGAAACGTTTATTTCGCTTAATTTGATCTTTTAGGCTGATTTATTTCTGTGTATTGTTTTTTTTTATTATTATTTTTATATTTGTATTATTGTATGTATTTTAACCAAATCCTTTTAAAATGGTTAAATTCAATCCCCAATCTCCGAAAAACTCCCCACTAAATGGCAAAGATTGAAGATTGATAACTACAAAATATTCTAGATTCAATTGAAAAGTCTGGTCAATTTCACATGCTGATAGTTATTATGAGATATGTTTATTGCCACATAATATGTTTAATTATGAATTTTATCTTCCACAGTTGCGAGAACATCTTGCGAAGGGTCAGAGGACCCTGGCAGGGGAGGGCATGTCTCAGATCGTGAGGAGTCTCCTGGAGTTAATGTCCCGTAAGAATTATTACAGCGGCGACCTCTTATTCTCCGTGGAGATTCTCCGAAATGTGACAGACACCTTCAAGCGAGCAACCTACATCCCAGCTCCCGACGACGTGCAGGTCTGTACTCGCCTGAAGAAGGCTGAAAATAGCAGTTATTTTTAGGTTGATGGCATCAAATGTGACACAGCAATAATTCTTATTAGGTTTCCACATATTTTGAGAAGATGTACAGGCATCTAAATATTAAAGCTGGCTTACAAAAAAGTATATAGTATAGTTATGAGAAAAATAGTATAAAATTTTTATTCATGCCATCATGTTTATAATATCTATATCTATTTTTATTTTTGCTATTAATTATTTTGAAATACATTTTGTCTTCAAGGAAATGCAGCTTAAATGAGTCTGATTCGTGGAATATACTGAAATAATGATGATATTTTTTTCATGAAAAATATTGATGCTTTCTTTAAGCTATATCTTTTTAACAACAATATTTAATTGTTTGGACCACATCAAACCTGGGAACCCCAAAGAAGTGCATTTAATCAAACATAAATTAATCTGTAGGTAAACATATGTAGTGTAGTTAAAATAAAATGACAGTCAAAAATGAACATCTTTTAGAAGCACAAAATAACACTTAGATAATTTTTGTATTTCATTCAAATTCTCTGATTTTCCACAGAAATTCTTCCAGATTATCAGCTTAATGTTGGACATGGAAAACCTTGAGAAGTGGGAAGATGCTCACCAGGTAATATGTCAGTTCTCTTCTTTTTGAGGTGTGAGACTCTACTATGTCTGTGGTCGTATTTTTTATTTGGTCTGTTTTTCATATTATTAACAGAACACAAAGGTCATATAGTCTTTTGATGAAATGGGAGCTGAAGTCTATTTTTTATTTGACCATTTTAAATGTACAGTTTTTTTATCTAGCATTTCAAATAATTTGGCCAGACATTAATGTCTTAAAGGTTTATAGTCTGCAAATATAACATTTTAACAATTTGCCTAGCAAATCTGCCTGGATTTTTGGTTTGTTGAAGTTGATTGTATAGTGCGCTTGGATTCGTTGCCCCAATGCCCCTTCCTAGTGTTTAGCTCCTATAACGCATCCCTTCCACTGTAAGCATTGAGAGATTTGCTCATGCATTTCAAAACACTGACAAGATAAATGTGGAGATAATGGTGACTAATGGTCACATGCTGAGCAGAGTCTGTGCGGCACATGTTCGTGACTTCGGTGAACAGTTTTTTTGTTGATGTATTTTTGCAGGACCAGGTGCTTAGCTCAGCGTGATTGAGGCAGGTTTTTGGTGTTTCAACACAGTTGAGCAGGCAAATCTTTGACTCACCTCCTGCTCTCCATGCTCAGTAAATAATCATCTTCCCTGTGAGCCTGCTTGAGTCAGCGTGTGCTTTCAGTCTTCATGCCAGACTCCTAATGGGACAGTGTGTCTTAATGTTGTTTGTAAATTTGGTGGGGGATAGAACCCCAAAATGGAAAGGGTTCTGACTTTATCCTGGTCCTGATCTTGGTCTTGCTGGTCTGGATATGTTGTGTTCTGTTTTGTAAAAAAAAAAAAAAAAAAAAACGTTTTGTTTCCCTTGATGGGATGTGCTGTGCTTTTGAATCATGTGTTGAGTCATGTTGCCATGCTTCAAGTCTGCTGTCAGTGAGGCTTAACAATGGCATTGATGACATTTGAAGCCTCACTGGTTTGATAAATTATTCAATTTTGGTTCGATTCATGATTGCATGTAAAGCTAATGGATCAATATAATTAGTTTCTTATTAAAAAGGATGCAGCTATCATCACCAGTATTCAGAAACACTTTGGTTAAATTTGGTTCTAAATTTGATCAGTATCACTATAAATATTCTTATTAGATTTTTGTGAACTTAATACTATTAATAATATTGACAACTTTGCATTGTTTTTTCTTTAAAATAGTTCTTTCAATGTTTGAATTAAATACTAGACCGTTAATCCTGTTCAGTATGTTTTCGTTTCTGGTGTTTTTAAAGATTAAACATTGTTTGATTGTTACATAAATTCATAAAACTCACCATCTGTTACAAACTAGAATTGTTATTTAAGATAAGTTTAAAACAAATGTGAACCAAAGTGTATAAATACATTAAAGTGAGTCTCCCATGGTGGAGTGCAACACAATAATCTCAGACAATCATAAATACCTTCATTTCCAGATCTGAAGCGAGAGAAGGAAATTCCAATTAGATTGAGGAATGGGCTCTGTGTTCTCATGAACTTCACTGTGAAATGTGCATGCGACGCATTGTTTCTGGAACAAAAGCCAAGTGAATTAAAACCTGCCAGAAATCCATAAACATGACAGAGTTGAACGCATGGGATGATGGGATATTCTTTGCTACATCTCTAACATAGAAGCTGAATTTTCATTATCATTTCACTGCTGCATCATAAACTTCGTCGATCCTGCTATAAGATTTTTTACTGAAAACGAAATGTATCAGGGTTGAATGTGTTATGTTTCTCTTGAACAAAACCCTCACCACCATTGACATTTACAAGAAAAAGTTGTTTCTTTCACAAGCAAAATATTTAGGGATTTTTATTTGCAGTTGTTAAGGCAAAATGTGATTCAAAAGGAATTCAAAAATAAATGTAAAGAATTTAAAGCTGTTGAATTAAGTACAGTTTTTTTTATATTGAATAAATAATGGAGGAAAAAAGATGTTTTATCATTTTTATTTGAGCTTCACAAACAAATACTAACAAAATACTAATTAAATTAAAGCATTTGCCTTAACTTAGCCTTTTCCACACTTTTATAGGAAATTGAAGCTATATATGTATGTATATATACATATTTTTTATTTTTATTATTATTTTTTTCATATGTGCTGTAAAAATAATGAAATAAAATTACTTCTCTAGCAAAATGAGATAACTTGATATTCTCACGTAAGCCACTGGGAGCAGTGTTCAAGCATGTTTGATCTAAATCATGGTTTGTTAATATATGTTGAATTATGGTATTTGTAGGAATAAAAGTGCCAACGATCAGCTCGGAGGGCACGAGCATTGCAATGACATGATTTAAAGCAATTATAGACAAAAACAAAACTTCAACTGTTAATGTGCAGTAAATTCAGATCAAATGCAAAGTGCATTCAAATAAACGTTGTATGTTATTTTCTTATGATGATTCCCCAGGTCTCTCCAGGCTCAATGCTGCTAATGGGAGTTGTGGAAGACTTCATTCATCTAATTGGAGAAGCTCAGAAGCCTTTCCAGAGTTTTCTGGTAGTCACCACCAACCTCAGTGAGTTCCCATGGCATTTGTGTCGAAAATAATCTCATGCTATCTTGCAGTGGTTTTCTCTTAAAACTGCTGCCAACAAGCATTTACAGTCTCAAGACTGTAACTGTCTTTTTCTGGTCCTGTCAGTAATCTCCATCCAGCGAGAGCCAGTTTCTGCTGTTTCCAGTGATATTAACTTCCCTATGAAGGGGAGGAGAGGGATGAAAGATTGGGCCAGATCTGCAGATGACAAACTCTTTATCCCTAAAGAAGTCTTCACCCTGGCTTCTGAAGGTGAGTAGGAAATGTATTTATTTATTTTGCATTTTGACGAGCCTTTACCAAATTTGACAAGGAATTTTCAAACTATTTTTAATCATCTACCAAAAGAAGGTGGTGAATTCCAATGTTTTTAAAGTTTAGTTTAAACCTTATGTTAAGCAGGCCAAAATACATTCCACAACAGTTGCGGCCAGTGACGAGGACGGCATAGGTTTAACTACATAAAAATGTCACATTAGAGTTCGGGTTAAAGGCTTTTTATTATTGAGAGATATTTCCAAGCCAGGTGGAGAGGTGAAGTATTCAACACTTCTCAACTGCTCATCGAGTTTTTTAAGGTTCAGTCCTTGGTCATCTTTTACATCTATACTACTTTTCTGTTCCATCCACATTCATGAATTGTCATACCTTTCTCATGCTGATGACACAACTCTATAGGTCATTCCCCCAATGAGAATGTTGTTGTTTGTTTATATTTGTGGTTAAGTCAGTGCTTTATATCTGTTTAAGATCCATTTTATAACATTAACAGGTATGTCTTTATTACAAACCTCGATGCGAGAGGATTAGAACAAACATGGATTCTCGTACCAATGCTATGTCGAAGACACTCAACCCTATTGGGTATCCCCTATTAGCTTGAAGGTTAAGTGTCTTGTGTTACAGAAAATCTCGTTTGTCCACTTTATCATTCACTGTCCCGGGCTGCTGGAACAATATACCTGATATAGTCAGAAAACCAGCAACTCCATCAAATTTTAAAAAGCAACTAAAAACTCTTTTATTCCATGAGACTATTCTTAAAGAAAATGTGGCTGTAAAAAATCCTCCAGATTTTTCACATTCCACCTTTGGTGTTCTTTGTCAATCAATCAATCAATCAATCAATCAATCAATCAATCAATCAATCAATCAATCAATCAATCCATCCATCCATCCATCCATCCATCCATCCATCAATCAATCAACCAATCAATCAATCAAGTTTTTATATAGCGCTTCTTTAGCAGTTGCTTTAAAACAGTTTCACAATGTCCTAGTGAGGATCAAGTAGAGTAAATAGGAGTTCCCTCTGTGAGGCCCCATGGACTGAGGCAGGTGCTAATCACCTCCCCAGCATAAAGAATATACAAACTCAATATCTATAGACAAACAGTTTGCCTGACAGCACCTGAAAAAAACAAAAAACAAACAAAGGCAAAACAGAAACTAACAAACGAAAAACAATGGTTAGAAAAATGGTTGTCATCTCTAATTTAATTAATACATTTAAACTTTACTTTTTTAAGAAATTGCATGTTAAATAAATGTATTAATGTAGATGTATGTTGATGTCTAGGGATGATAAATAACACACAATTCTAGCTATACTTCAAAAAGTGTGTATTTTAGTGCTGAGTATTATTGGCATGCATTATGAAATAGCTGTCTTCAATGGACCCAATTCCTTTTCAGATGTCCTTTCATGGTAACAGTATTTGACTTCTCTGCGTGCAGCTCCATCACAGATTCTGATGCGATTTCCTAGTGTCAGCAGTGAGATGAACGTCCTGTCAGCTTTCACTAGCTCAGTGGGAACTTCTCTGCATTGCCATTTTTGTCACAATTTTGTAACTCCTAGCTTCCTTGTGAAACATTCATTATGTACTTTTTCTGCTACTTCGTTTTTATATGTAGCAAAAACACTTTTAAACCAACTATTCTTAATAGATTATACATAAAAAATGTGGCTACATCCAAATAAAACAAAAATATAATTTGAAGACGAGGTGATTAGTATCAAAAATGCCAAGCCTAACTTAGTCTGTGAGGTAATCTGCACTTCTACCTCCATTTCAAAGGACATCTTACTTGAGGAAAAAAATAATAATTAATACTAACAAACTAGTTTTTATAAAAAAAAGAAATTATTGTGATGGATCAATTTGAAGTAGATTAATTATCCTTTACCAAGATGTAATTGTATTAATTATTTACAAAATGTTAGTTCAGGCCCTTGCTCTATTATTGTATAAGTGCATTGCCGCAACGCTAAATACTGATGTAAACAACTAAACACTGAATGTGCTAGCTTTAAGCTTTAATGTAGAGCCGAGTTTAGTTGCAGTTTGTGTATGAAAAACAGTGACTGCAATCATCAGGGTTCTGGAACCAGACAAAGAGTACAACTGAGAGACGAGGAAGAATAAATGAGGCTACAAAAATCCCAGTGATGCACCAGCATGACGAGCACTCATTTCTATATTTTATTTCTCTTTTTCTCTTTGAGAGGAAAGAGAAAGAAGGACGATATATATATATATATATATATATATATATATATATATATATATATATATATATATATATATATATATATATATATATATATATATATATATATATATATTAGAGGTAGGCATATATAGTTTTTTTTTATCTAGATTAATTTTGAAATTAATCTTGATTAAAATGCCTCATTTGAATTCTGTCATTCTGCCTGAATAACGACTTGTTATTTTAAATGGTTAAGCGGAATAAGTTTATTATAAGTTGATAAAAACAAGTACTTTTAATTCATTTAAAGACAAAGATGAATTGTATATAATTGATGTTGGTGCCGGAAATGACTTCACCCCAAACAGATGTTCCTAACAGCTGCGACTGGATGAGACTCTTCTCATCCTCAAAATTCAGAAACAAAAAGTAATTTTGATGCCAACACTTTTTGTTAATTGTATTACTTTTTATTATTACAAAACACTGTTAATGGGAGCTCAAAGAAACTCCAAGTTAACTTTGGATAAAGTTATAACAGATGTTGTATTTTAAATATGTGGATATTAATGAATTTAGCATTCATTTAAGTGCTTTTAATTATATCCATACTCTGTTGGAAACATTCCATATCAGATGTAAAGGCATCTACATTTTTATATCCTGATTTGTTTTAACAATATAATGTTTGAAACTCTATTTTAATTTTTTATGGGCAAAAATATTATGTGTCCCATCAGGCTTTTACAACAATCACCAAGGTAGGCTATAACAAGTAATGAATGGAAAATAAGAGAATAAATGAATAATAAAAAAAACTATTAAGTATGTTAAAGCTTTACAAAAAAAAATATCTTGTTATACGTGTTTAATCAAGTAATGTATTAGGTTACTGCTTGATAAGAAATTGAGGTTTTGCACTGTATGCACTCAGCTAATGTGCCATTTACTTTATTAAAATGAAGCCCAATTTCACTTATTTTTGATTGTTTATCAATACTAAACACTGAATACACACAAAAGCTTTCTAAACATAAATAAACCAATAACATGCTTCAAACACCTAAGCTTGGTATGCAAACTAAAGCAGGAATTTAAATCCAGTTAATAAAGCTAACATTTGATGTGTATCTTTAAGCTATAAATTACCACAAAAAAATCTTTATAAATCTAACAAATACTAAAATTATCATATTGAAAGAAAACTAAACATCCTTATAACAGTGAAACATGAAATTCTGATGTTGAAAGAAGACAGATGCTTCAGATGCAGACGTCTCGTTCGTTCAAATGTAGAGTCGGCTCAAAGTAACCGTTTCGTTTGTGACCCAGTGGCTCACTTTGAAAATAGATTATTTGAGATATTTTTTTTATTGTGCAATAATAAAGTTGCACGTTAACAGCCTACCACTTATATATATAACTTATAAATCTTGAAGACCAAACATAATCAAACACAATCCAAAATATTTAAAACTCATATACATTCATTAAAATGTATCTTACAATACGTATTGATAATCATGAGTTTACTTTGTTTATATGTATATATATATATATAATGCATTTTTTCCAATAGCAAACACAACTAGCCCAGTAGCGACACTTTCTTGCTCAATGCAAAGCTAATTTTAATCCTCTGAAATAAAGGCTCCAGGGGCAGAGCTTTGAATGATTAGTGGAACGGTTTCTACTAGAAAGTATAATCAGGGATGTTTGTCAAAGTGATGTCTCAAAGATGGAAGTCAGATTTTATTTAGACAAGGTTGTTTTGTGGGTTGTTTCTTTGATATGTTTATAGCTTAAAATTCAGGTACTTCCCAAATTAGCCAATAGTTATACGGTTGGCATGAAGAACTGCTTGATTGTTAATATGTCACTTGATTGATTAGAATGAGAACTACTTAGTCGGTGTAGGATAACTTCAGCAACAGCACATACATATAATATAGCATTGCATCCGCATTAATAGTGCAGCTGTTAGAATATTGGTTTAGTACAGCCAAATAATGGATATTGTGTCAACTTTCTGTTTTGGATATTGATTCGTTAATGTAGGTAACTGTTTGTATCATACAGTAAGTGTAAATCTAAAAAGGAAGGAATGCTTCAGACATTGTTTTTCACCAGATCATAAAATTGTGTTCAGGAATTTTACCCAGCTGTTCCCAAGCTAAATTATTAAAACTTAAATGTCATAGCAGTGGTTTGCATTGTAATGGTGATTCAGTCATGCTTGACTGAGCTTTTATTTGTGAAACTTACAGTGAAGTCAATGACTTTGTAATGCTGCTGAACAGCTATTAATACTCAATTCTGAGTTTGGAAGATTCCAGCATCACATAGGGACAATAGAGCAGTGAATTGAGGATTTAAAGCTTGTTAGTCACCTACACTATTACTGCCTCACTCTCACTTTCTGTCCAAAGAGTGTCCTCTATAAGTGAAATACGATTGCATTGACTCAGAAACTAGTCTCAATGGAGCCCTGCTGTGATCAGTGGAGAAGGACAGAAGAAAATATATAGGAAGGTTTTAAGAAAGGAATATAAGCTACATAACATATTTTGAACATCTAAAACAATCTAGGATGATATAATGAAACACAGCATATTTTCTCATTACATGTTTTTGACTGGTTTTATTTTAAACTCTGACCTTATGTATCACAATCTATGATTTAAGTTTTACTTTGCCTATCTTTTTTGCCTCACTTTTTTTTTTTAAGTTTCCCTATTGTGATTTTGAAAGGTTCATTATTTGGTCCACAATAACAGATTGAATGGCATCCAAGGTCAAAATACACTTTTTTATGCACATCTAAGCATACCGAATTGTTCAGTGACTACAATATATTGTAGCTCATTTATTGTTAAGTTTGCACGAAATCCCTGTGTTACATGACACTTGTTTGATCTATGAAATGTGCCCCAATGTTATTAAGGGAAATAACAACCAATACGTCAATATGTCAGCCTGTTTCGTATTGGGGTAGATAGAGGTAAAACATTAAAACAAGTCAGTAAATTAATAAGATGGGAGTCACTTAACAATCTGGCAAGCTTACAGTAAATACATATTAAAAGACAACACAAGTGTTTTTTTTTTTACATTGGATTCCTGTCAGCCTGTTGTTGGAGACTCCCAAAACCAAATATTGAAACTTCCAATAGTTTTACTTTAAAATTCCACTATGAGCTTTGAATGTACATGATTCACCACTGTTTTAATGTTTAAGGGGTAAAAGGTCTGCCAGACAAGTTGCTATAAAGTTATCATTAATGTTAATTAAGGGTATAGCATTAAGTGTCATTTTATTGTATGACTACGTAAATCGTTTATAAAATGGTACTTTACATGTTACATTTATTACAGTACATATAAAACTGTTAAAATAATTAAAAGCTGTTCATAAAAAAAATAAAGCAATTAAAAAATTGTTACATTCTTGTTAAATTAGAGATTTTCTCTTAAAATATTTTTTAACCGTCAATTCTACTGCTTATACATGAATTTGCTTTTAAATTTAAAAAAGCTAAATATATGTGCATTGTGTGCTAATGTGCATTACATGTAATGTGGAAAGAATTATCTTGGTAATCGCAAGTCAAACACCGTTTCCTAGCAATTTTGATATAGATGGTATAAATGAATTCAATAATCAATATTCCATATTATTCATAATCATTGAAAAATAATAATTGAAGCAGTTTTGAGATCTTAACGATTTTATTTTGGTCTCAAGTGCTTCCTGTCAGCATGGCGTGTGTTGGGATTTGTTAATTGTAGTTTAATCTGGTCTTAAATTTAAAGATGAAACATATGGGAGATGATCAAAAGTACTTTATTCACCTTTCTGCTCTTGTTTTTTTTATAGAATCAGAAGACATGCCATATTTTGTCATAGGGGCCATCCTCTATCGAACCCTCGCCCTCATAATGCCTCCTCCAAAGTAAGTTGAATCTCCTTATGTCTGTTTTTGCTTACATACATATTTGTTGTGTATACTCATCCTCAGTGATCTATTTTTTAAATGTCAAAATGATTGATTTTCATCTTATGATTGAAAGTAGCTGGAACAGAGAATGAATGGTTATTGAAAGCTAAAAGATCTAGTATTGAAGCTGATACAAGAATGAAAGTGAAATAAACATTAAGCCTGCTTTAATAAGCTTATGTTACTAAGATGCTTATTAGAAGATCATGACCTTGCTCTGCGCATTCTGAAAGGAGTTTCCTGCTGATCCTCATACTGGGGCACTGGATTAACCAGAGTTATTCTTGGAAACTTTGACACCCAGCAGCCTCAAATGAACACACAGTGATACCCTTTTTCCAAGGATGCCTACTATTTCTGTCCTACCTGTTAATCCAATGATGATAGTGTTTTTTGTACAGAGATATCTTCAGAGACCATTCACAAGCTCTAGTTCATCAGACTATGTTTTAATGCAGTATAAGACCAAAGAAACCAATTTGGCTCACCCATCTCATCTGAATCTGATATTTCTGAGTTAATTACAGAATTACAGTATTGTTTTGCATTTAACACAATAATATTGCTGAATTGGAAATTTATTTTTATCTACTGAAAGTACAATGTACCCTTTTTCACTTTTGTTTTATTTATTAATTCATGTGAAATGTATATAGTTTCTCAGTTAGGGGTTAATTAAACTATTCTCTAAAAATCCTTTTATATGAAAATCAAATTAATGGCAACATTTTTACAAGTAGCCAATATAATGCATGTAACAAACCTGTATGTGAAAATATTTTTTATTTATAACGTCACTAAATGTATAAATGTCACTAAATGTATTAATAAACAATGTTTCAGCAAACACATTTCCTTAATTCAATGTAATATAATTTTAAAACTTTAAGGAATAGTGTTATGAGGTTAAGAATTTTTTTTTTGTAGTTTAATCAAGCAGCACTACTGACTCAAGAGTTCTTTTGTTAGTTTTTTTTTTTTGTTTTGTTTTTTTGGCTAAAAGAATATGTGTTCAGAGAACAGACACAATAAACACAGTTAAGACAAACTTAAGGCTTTGCCCTTAGTCTCTCATCTACTGAGCACTCCACCACATCGAGAGAGACTGAGAGAAAAACATAATTAGCTTGGTTCATGCAGTTGGCACTAAGGGGGGGCATGTTGAGACATGTTGACCGGTGCTCAAACCCTGCTGGGGTTTGTAGTTCACTGTCCAGACTCACAGAGCACATCTGAACACCAGGCGAGTCCAAGAACGCTGCTGTCTCTTTCCATCCAGGTCACGGCTTCTCAGCTTGGCTCATCGCGACGCTGTGCGCTCGTTGAATATGTATAGGATCAAGACAATTTGTTTGTTTCTAGTCCACTTTTGCTTTGTGTCTCATTAATTTTCACACATCCTTTCTGTTACTGTCCCTGGAGAAGCAAACCTGCACAATTTGAATACAACTCTATGACCTAACTTCCACAGATACAAGTTGTATATTTTACAATAACATATAGACACAAATTCAATGTACACTTATTTATGAAACTTATTTATGAAAGTTATTGGTATTTTAAGAAGTTGATTTTATAGATTATTTGTATTAAAAGCAAAGCAATTACTATAAATTGATTAATTTATTGGGGCACAGCACAATGTCATATTAACTATGTTGACCGCCTAGGTGAGTTTTTTTTACCCTTTTTTTGCCTTATTGAAAATGTCAAATTTTGACAGATTGTCCTTCCATGACGTAAAAGTTAGACTAAAATACAATATAATATTTTAGATACTAACAAACCAAGAGAGTTTGGTAACCATGTTAAAGCATAAAAACCCAAACATGCATGAGGATGTGTAAACCTGATGCTTTACTTATATATATTTTTTTTTACAGAGACCCATTTGTGATTAGTTCGAAGATTCTGACAGTGACCGTTCGGCCATTACCCAAACCCACCGAGCCTTTGGTGACAGTGGAGCTTGCTTCTCTGCTCAATGTAAGCATTTTAGTAAGCTGCTTATTTTAACAGGTTTGACAAAACCCTAAAAATTGTCAAAACAGGTAATGTATTAAACTTGTTTATATTCGAACAAAATAGCTTTCAAACTTGTTAGTAATAACAAAAAAAAGACACTGTTGGAATCCTTTATGGTCATGTAAAGTGTTTTATTTAAATTAACGTACGCATCACTATTGTATGCGCATATGAAAGTGCTTTCCTTTAAAGGGCACCTGTTATGTCATTTTTACATGATGTGATATTAATCTTTTGGGTATCCCGAATCCAAGGATTATCAATTAATCCATGTGTATCCAATTATTTTTCTTTTGTTTAGAGGTTTCACCAGTAATCACTAAAGAGAGCCAGAATGCTCTGTCAAATCATTCTGGGATTTTAAAAGACCACAGACAGTCATAAACTTGATTTAACATCATTCAAAGGACTTTTCTTCACAGTGTCCCTATGACATCCCTGGGACCCTTGAACCAACAAAATCAGATCTTGAAAATGGTTTGCAAAAAAACGTAATGCCTCTGTGGTAATATCAGAATTTATATAGATTTATTTTTATTATAGTGTCTCCTGAAGGATTGAAGGTCAGGGACATTCAGTGTTCGTGCCGGGTCTCACATATTATTTTGAATTTGAGGCTAGCAAAGTTTGAATTGTGTTTAACCACTGACTTAAGTATTGTTAGATTTCCTTTTTAAACTGAGCTCTAGCAAGAGTTATGACTCATAACAACTGCACAATCACTCCTGCTGAAAAAAAAATTGCTGTAGAAGAGCAGTGACTGCCGACTTCTACACCAGGCAGTCTATTTAAACTCTATAATCAGACACAAAATACAGTTCTATTACGAAGGCCATCTATTAATAATCCACTGCTATGAATTGCACATCATTAACTATCCCTAAACACACAGGACATAAAGTACTGCACATAAAACCTTCTTAATACTTTATATGGGAAAAATGTAATAAGAATATAGCCACAAGGATTTATGCAAAATCTGAAAGCTGCATATTGGATTGTGCTTCGGTGAAGATTCCAGTTGCATAGTGAGCTTTGCTGAGGTTGCTTGAGTTGTCATGGCAACTATTACCTGCTATATCCTACACAGTGGTGTGAGTTTGGGGAATGCAGGAGTGAACATAATTCATAAATGCTCTCTGTGCACGTCTCTTGCCATCCCGAGGTCATCTCTGCTCAGGTGTGGTCCTGGGTCCTGCGCAAACAGCATCTGTGCTTGTAAGACCTTGGCAGGGACTGCTGTGGCACTCTGTCCATAAAAGCTTCAATATAAAAGTACATTTCTGCTGAATTGCAAGTTGTATCCTGAGTTTGTAATTTTACATTAAAACTGAGTGACTGTTTCATCTAATGTCTTCAATTCAAGTTAAAAACTTTTTAAATAACAGTAATGTAAAATAAACTCAACAAAATAAATGTTTACCAGAGTAAAATGATGTTACAACAAATATTTTTGATATGAGTTGTATTAAATTATTTTGCCGGTGATCTCATAGTCTAACCCAGATACTAGCCATCACACTTGGTTTGGGTTTGGTTTTATCAACATTGATCAATGTTGATGTGGAATACTAAAGTACGTACTTTAGTTGTATTTTTTTTCACTTTTGTGTACCTTTACATCAATTTAAAATCTTTCTTATATCCTGTTGTGGGGATTGCGACAGTTCTCTGTATATCTCTGTGCTCTCCATGGTCTGCTGTACTGTATTCTGCTGCATTATTTTAAAATTTATGAGAAGTAGTTCTGAATTTCTGAATAGCACTTGATTGTAGTCAACACTTTCTAAACTTTACCGGTGGAGGATATATCTTTAAAGAATTATACTCTGTTGACAGAATTACATTTTAAACATGTTTAACAGCACACCTACTTAAATTGTCAGCATGTCAAATGTAGTTCAGAGCATACTGTGTTATATATTTTTATGAGTTCCCTTGTATAAATTAGCCTTTGAAAAATAACTGGCAAGCTTATACAGATACATACCAGGTGAGTTGTTCAAGTAAGAGCTCCAGGTACAGGAAGGGATGGACTGTACAAACATTAAAGGACATGTTATATGCCTCAGCTTATATACAACATTGAAATTTAAATGCAACCCCCTGTGGTTAAGTGGCACATAATAACACAAGCTCCTAAAAAGCATTAAACAGCATTTAAAGCGTAAAAAAGAAAGTTAAGTACAGTTTTTTGTCTATATTTGTGACTTTATTCAATAAATGTGCTCTAACTCAACCTGCAATCCAGTTATAATAAACTGTCTTATAAACTTTTTTTATTTAATTTTTTATGGTCATTTGATCAAAGACTTTTGCTGCCAGTTTAATGTGCAATCAATGTTCACTTCCAATCAAAGTTCTTGGTTGTTGTTTTTTTTTAAGTTGTGCCATTTTACTCTGGTCACAGATGTTTGGGACAGAGAGTGAATCTAAGCACGCTTGTTGGGACGTGTTCTCTCTATGCTCACAGCTGCTCTGAGCCTCCCTGACCCATTGAGGATGCTGGGAAAATGAAGATGTGCTTTCCAGCTGTGTCACTGGCTGGACTTCACCCCATTTGTCAGGCCCAACAAAGACTTCTTGGCGTTGCGTATGGTTATCGATCAACAATGTCCAAAAGTGTCTGGCTGTCAGTCATTTTAGAGTCAAATTGAGATGATTTATTCAAGGGCAGGTTTGCTGGGAATTTGTTTACTGTCTGCAAGGACAAAAATGTTCTGTTCATCAGTTCTCATTAGGAATCAGGGGACGGAAGCCATCTGTATGCTAGTTCCATTCGAGCTTGTTGAGTGGTAGACACTGATAATATTCAATTGCCTTTTTTTCATGTGATGCTTTAACAATGTAGTTTTAGCAGCTTTATGAGTTGAAGAATTGTGGACTTTGTGGAAATATGTTCAGTATAAGAAAATTTAAGGGAATTTGTTTTACTATTGTTCCTTTTTGCTTTCATCGGCTCTTCAGCACATTAAATATATTATATACTTGTGATAATAAAACTTTAAAATTATTATATCTCATGTTTAACTACTCTGGAGACAGCAGAGTCTAAGGTGAATGTGAGGAGGACATGTTATGAATAGCGTTCTGTGAGATGAATGAGAAATGACTGACTATCCACTTTCCCCATTTAGACATTTATATCTTAGCTGAAATTATTTGACCAATTCACATAGTATTATTAAAAAGTTCCACACATTTTTTTAAATTATCTTTCTTTTTTGCTTTGATTAACCCTAAAATGAAACAAAAAATATCCGAATCGTGCTATAAATAGTGTATAATGTAAACAGTGTACCTTAAAATAAATTTTTCTGACGTTAAAAATCATTATTTTATTAATTAATTTTTTTTTTTTTGATTTTCAACACAATTAAACTATACTCATTCAGATTTCAACTCTCTGGAGTCTGTTATAGTCCTGAAGGTCAGAGGTGATCATGGTTCAGGTCAGACGATTGATGAGATAATAAGCAGAACTTGAACAGAGAGAGATTAGTCTATTATAGCAGTTAACTGACTGATGAATCGGAAATGAGTTGATCATCCAGCCATGCACCACTGAACCCTGATTAGTTTTGTATAGGCCATCATTTTGAACTCTCTGAATGGTTCTTATTTCGAACACTTTGTATTATGTTTTTTTTTTGTAAGTTTTCATTATCGATTATACAAAGGTACATTGTGAGCCGTTGTTGATCCAGTATTTAAATTTAAGTTGGTTTCTCCTAATCACTCTAATTAAGTGTTGTCTTTATACTCTGCAAAAGTAATCCTACTTTTTTTTCAAACTGCCTTTCTCTGTGTTTAGACTACCTTTGTGTAAAAGTTTTGGGCAAGTTTCATAGTTCATGATTTAATTCTTTTTTTCTGTCAATAAATACTCACATATTTTGGTAGTCCATCTTTTTGTTCTTTATACAGGAGTACTCTTTGTGATAAGTTGATTGGGAATAAATGATGACTTTTTTTATCTTGTGATTCACAGGATTTACAAGCACTACACAAAAATCATGTGGCACTCTAATTTATTTTCTGCATTGAAATTATGAAGTAATAATATCTTTTAAAATAATAATTATGTTATTCTATTAAACTTGATAAAATGATGGACAATTTTATATCTAATGTCAGGTCTACCTTGTTGCTGTTCTCCTTTGTTTACCCTAACCCTTCCACCTAAAATATGTATTACAGGTTTGAAGATGACTCTTTTGCTTTAATAGAAACTAAGTAAAAAAATGTTTACCTGAGTGAAATGATGATCACAGCCATATGAATGGGCACAAAAAGAACAAAAAAGGGTCTTTTGTATTTTTAAAATTATAAAATACTATAGTACTCATTTTTGAGTGTCTGCCCACTGTAATTCATGATATAAACAGCGTATTTGCATATTTCTGACAGCGACATCCATCAAACCCTTTCCTTTCTCTGAACATTAAGACTTAGACTTCTTCTTGAGCAATATTCAACCCTCTATCGTGCATCTTACAAAGGAATTGGGAAACTGCTTTGTGTTACGTGAATGGAAAACTGAACAGTGTTGAAACAAACAAAAACTCCCATCAACCCACTGTCTAGGTCCTTCCTATTCACTCAATTAAAAAAATTGTAAATATCTAATTTCTAATTAATGGTGTCTACTATGTCTGGCAATATGTATTATATTTACTAAATGTTTTTCTTTCTTTCTTTACAAAGGGCACAACAGATCCGCAGTGTGTTGTCTTGGACTACGGCAACCCGTAAGTCAACTTCCACCATTTAAACACAGAATCACATGACAGTTCCTGACACCAATCACACATCATAATATACTTTGAGGCTTTAACTGAGAGCCTTAGCGCTATGTCTTTTTGCAAACTATTTTCTAATCAAAACGGCCTCTGGTGAAGAGTTTGACACTTTGTTAATTGAATTAGTTGTTTGATAAGCTCGGTAGTCCTACATCTCAAGTGTCAAAGTGTATTCAATAGCATCTAGAGACAAACTTCCACCTGAAACATGTCAGACTTCTCAGCAGGAGCTTTAATAACTGATTGCATGTAAAAATCCAAACAATGTTGCTTTTCCTGAGAGATTTCTAGTTATAGAAAGGTACGTGCTGTGTCCTCTTTCACTTTGAATTTCCTCTGAAGTGAATCAGTTTCTTTATGATCAGAACTCAGAATGTCTCCTCTGGTGGCAGATTTTGGTACAACACATCTAGACTTGATGCCAATCTATTTTGGATACATTATCTCTTCATGATGCCATCATGTCTGTTTATTTAAGAGATTTGAGAATGCAGTGTGTTTTGTAGTTCACACTCTGTTTGTATTTGTGCCGGAAAACAACTGTGCTCAGAGTCTGTTTATAACAGGGAGGAGCCATAAAAAAGAGTTTTTGAAGCATCAAAAACAAGTCAAGGGAGAAAAAAAACAAAGAAATACTAGGTAGAGAGAGACATTGTGAAACGTGAAACGCGTTCACTCTTATCGGGTGACAGTTCCTTCCATCAGAAGAAAAAAAAAACATGCTTGAGACATTTACAACTCCATACATCATTATGTTGGGCTAAGATCTCTGAATTCCAGAAGGTATGATTCAGATCTATTTTGAGCCCCTTTTAAATAAGAGTTTATATAAGAGTACAGGTTTGAATCTTTTCAGGCTGATATTGCTTCATTAGTGTTACAAAGTAACACATTATTGTTTATTTAAATTTTTTCATGCTAACACATTTTCACTAGTGTACCTGATACTCTAGCTAAACAATTCAATTTAATTAATTCAGCACACATAAAATAACATCCTTACTCAAAAACATACTTTATTAACATACTTTATATAGCAGTAAATACTAACCATTCCATAAAACACAAACAATTAATCATGCAATAAATGTGCATTTTTTTCTGTTATAAATTTAAACAAAAATGTGCTGTTTAAAAATGGGCTATTACCAATTAAATACTAGACTAGTAGTTTCTACTACTGTAGAAATCCAATATCATTGCTAGATACTAGAAACCAGAAAGAAAACGTGGAGTGGGTTTAAGAGCTAATTTAAAGTGGAGAGGGTAGTTGCCTTTCGATTTGGCAAAGACAGAGATTTCTACAGTTTAAGGTCCACAGAAACAAAGGCCTTTTTCTCATCTCAGTACACATCAAGGAGACACTGGTCGACTGACCTAAGTGAACAGGACGATGTGGGGGTTGACAGAAGCTTAGAGGGGTAGGGCAGGACAAGACCTTTAGAACATTTTAAAACAACAGCAAGTACAGGGGGTTGGGGGTTTCCATTAAACTTTTGCATTTGATTTTGAAAGTTAGTTTTGAAAGCTCCTTCACTTGAACCAAAAAATGATCCTCATGTTCCATATACCTGTTTGTACAAAAATAAAAATGTAACCTAAACAAATATTAAACCAATAAATAGTCCATCAATTCATCACAGTTAGCACCTGTGGAAACAGTGAAGTCCCATGTGCTCTTTGGCCTTAACTGCATGATTGTTTCCTGTTTCGAAACTCCCCACTGCCACAGCACTCGACAGGAGGTCGGCACGGCAACAGGCAGAAATGACTAGACAGAAGAATGATGGGTGGTAATTACTGAAGCTGAAAAACCCTTCTATCTGCAGACCGTAAAGTCAATTAACGTAATAGCTGATTACTTTTCCTTGCAAATTACATTCCAAATCATTCATAAATGAATTTGTAGTGCAATTAAAAAAAAACTGAAATTAAGATTTTATCCCATTTATAAACCAAAACATTGCAAAATCCCTCCTAGAGCCAAGGTCAGCTTGTAGAGGCAACATTGATTGGGGTTTTGTCATTATCAGTCAATCGAAGAAGGAGATGGGTGCTAGTGTAAAGCACTGAAAGTTAGAAGTCTTGGACTGATATATTTATATATTTATTTTATTTTTCAATACAGATCTATCAGGCTGTCAGTGCTTTGTTTCTCCATGCAATTATCAGTTCCTTTGAGCTATACTAGGCGTTTCAAGATCCCAATCATCTTTCTGTCGCCTCATCTTTGTCTGCTATACAACAATAGAATGATTTCTAATTGCTTCCAGCTCACTGTATTGCACCCTGCCTGTGTGTAATCAAGTCAAAATTGTGCAGTCTACTTTTTCTTCATCTCAGAAATCTTTCTTTGCAAGCAAATTGTTTTCTATGATGCTGGCTCAGTTTCCAAGATTACTGTGAAAAGAGATTCTGTTCCTAGTATTCGGATATTTACATGCAGATTTAAATTGAGCATCTGGGTTTAGTGTTTGGTAGAATGTTTGGATTTAGAAAATATTAATGACTTCTATTTACAGCTACTAGATTGAAGGCCAGATTTTGTTGATTAAAGAAGGGCCCCTATTCTGTAACATTCCGTTGCATAAGCAAAACTTGGGAAGTGTATTTAATGCTTCCAGAAGATGCTAAAATGTGTGCTTAACTGGCTTCAGTGCCATGCAAACAGAGGACGAGATATGCACAAATTTAAAAGAATTCTCTCCATCTAAATGAAAACTTAAGCTTGGTGCTATAAAAACTATTTATAAACTTTTATTTTAAAAAGACCTTAGCAACTTTTGTCTTTTCTTTACTTACAAGGCTCAAAACTGTTCAGATTTACTCTGGTACAATCACATTAAATCGTGTCTAATCCCTCAAACCAAATTTAAACCTCCAAGGGGTAATTTTAATCATGCCTAAGGATTAAAAAAAGCATGGCGCTAAGCAACAAATTACTTTTGATTATGATAACATAGTAAATGCACTGTATGAGTGCACAGCAGTTGAGATATGGTTTCACAGGAGTGGAAGGTTTGTTAACAGACACAGGAGGTCTTTGTGGTAACGCTTTTATGCTGTGTTGTTTACCAGTTAGTTTGTTTTTAGGGACACTGTGTAGAGTTTGTTTGTGTGTAGGGAAGCAAGCAGCATGCAGTGAGGGCATGTGCTGGTGTCTCTAAAGAGTGTTGAGGGTTCATGGCTTTGTTTGTATTGCTCTCTGTTTTTAGTTCAGAGGAAATAATGGGTTTTCAATTTAATCAAATGCATTTCGGCATTATTTGTTTTGTGATTATTTGAGAGGGATAGGGATGTTAATATCCAAACCTGTTTTTGCATTGTTTTTTATTTGTGATGGAGTTTTGTTATTGTTGCTGTTTTAGCATTTGTTTTGTGCTGTTATGTGTATTGGTTTGTGTTTTGGTGTGGTGTTTTTTGTTAGTTTTGTTTGTGATGAATTTTCTTGCTTTAGGTGACATTTGTAAGGATCAACAGATGTTGTATACACCAGCATGCAATCTCATTGGAAATCAGAAAACAGGCCGAATAAGCAAACTAAGTCCAAAGTAAATACCAGAAAAGAAATTAAAAGGTGCTGAGTAGGCTAAAGGTTAAACAAAGATCAACGCTTTCAGGGTAAAGAGCACAGGAGCATGGGCAATCTCCTCGGAACTCTGACTGTACTCCCAGACTGTGGGTAGATTAGATTGTGTTAAATAATGTCTCTCAATGAATATCTGTAGCCACACCAGACAATAATAAGCATGGTGAAAAACAGTGAAGTTCACTAACAGTAACTTAAATAACGCAGAACCAGTAATGAGAACTGGAAAACATGAAGACTAAATAGTGAAGCTATTTAGAGAGAATAGACCAGCAGGTGCTCAACAACTCTTCAACTCTAGACAGCCACAGAGAAAACAAGGAGAAATAAATACCCAAACCAACCTGCAGCAGAGACGTAGAGATCAGTCTTTTCAAGTGGCTGATTGGGATGGAGTCCAGTCCAATGGAAAAAGGGTGGTTGTCACTTCTAATCGCTAAGTGTTTAATTGTGTGGCATAACTTACCTCTTAACTCTTATATGGTGTTCGGGTCTGTGGGACCCATTTCAGTTTTCGACAAAAGAAAAATTATACAAGCAATTATTATTTAAATATGGGATTCACTGGCATTGGCTCTTTTTCTTTGAAAAACTTATATCAGGACACATTTTTATGACCCCACACTGTATACCCTCCTACACATGTAAATTACACACATGGTGTTCGGCCTACTGTCACACAGAAACATTCAATTTTAGATTTTATTTTAAAATTCTATGATTGTCCAAAAGACCTGCAAACACTACCCGAGTAACAATATAATGAACACCACACAAGGGTTAAGGGAATTTTCCAATCAGTTGTTTTGAGGGTGGAAAACAATCTAAGGGGTTAGCTCTGAATCTCATTTACTTTGTCAACTTAGGAATGGTTGAGAGAAAGTGTTGGCGAGTTAAGTCTGTGAACTTCAGAGAGTGTCTTTATTCATTTACATTTGGGGTTGCCTTGGTTTGAAAATGTTGAGATGGAAGTTTTTAAGGGGTATGCTATTATGTTTGAGATTATTACACATATTTAGGTCTTAGAATAGATCAGTATTTTTTTTTACCATCCAGGATAATCCCAAACAAAGCGTAGTTCCTAGTATCTTTATTTCTCTCTCTCTCTCTATTGCTCTCTTTCTCTCAGATAATTACACTTAATACATTTCCGCTCTTAGGCGTGTAGCGATGTGCTGCTTCCTGACCTTCGCTTGAAGTGCAACTGGTCTCCACATGCTTTCTTTCATCTTAATGCCACCTCTCCTTCCAGCTGATTGCCCTCCCCCGACTCTGCTTCTCTCCCTTCCTCTATACCTGTTCCCTGCTGCATTGAAGTTCACTTCTGCACTTTGGGGCCGTTTTACCTCTACTCAACTATTATCTCTCCTCTCTCTCTCTCTCTCTCTCTATTCTTCTCTCTCTCTCTCTCCTCTCTCTCTCTCTCTCTCTCTCTCTCTCTCTCCCTTTCTTTGTCTATCTCCCTCTGTCTCTCTTTCGTTCTCTCTTTTTCTCTCACACACTCTCTCGCTCACTGCTGTGTTAGAACGTATTAATTTCCATCATGTTCCGGTGGCCTTTACAGTGCTGTAGGAAGCTGTAGGCCACCCCCTGCGAAAAGAGCTTTTAGCACATCATCTGGAATGAGTAAGTAGCAACAAACTGCCACCAACAATTGTTTGTTTCCTACTGAACATTAACAATTTTTCACATGATATAAAACCGCATTAATTTAAGACATGAGCAAAACATAAAAAAGAAACAAGTCAATCTCTAAATAAAGAATGCTTTTACAAATCCCAGCCAATGCTCTAGTATGCGAATGATTGGTTACTGTCCTTGGTGCTGAAATAGGTCAAATCAATACAATCATTCATCAAATTTATTTAGGGAGGGTTTTTATTTATTTATTTATTTTTGGTTTGTGCTAAATGTCCAACTTCATTTTGAAAAAGTCTCTCAAAATAGTTCAAGAACATGTAATTTGTACAATTATTTAGAAGAGCTGTCTATGTTGAATATTTAGTGAGATGTTAATCCCACATAAATGTTTTTGTTATATTTGTTTGTCTTTTTTAGAAATAAGTGCAGATGCCTAAAGGATGTTTTCTGTCTCACATGTAGAGAAAAAAAAACTGTTGTTATAACATTATAGCTATATATATTTACTCACACATATGGCTACTGTCTACATTGCTTACATTAAATAAAAAAAACTGCCCAACCTACACCCCCCAGCACACCCCACACTTTATTTCAATCCACTTTGCACATCAGACCTTCATTTTTTCGTCTATAGAGATTGTGTCAAGCAACCTTGCCCCTAGCATTGCCCCACACACCACTCTCACTCTAATTTTGACCCAGAATTCAGCACTTAACTTTGTGTCAGGGTTTGTTCTCGAGTCAGAGCAATGGTCGGTTGAATAACACCATGTTGACCCCAGCAACCTTTTCCTGAATAGGGTTTGAGATGGATTAATCCAACTCCTAATCCACATCCGTGCCAGCCCATGGCCTCCAGCCAAGACCACTCCCCTGCTGTTCCACATTAGAGTTAAAATATAGGTCTCTGGACACATGTAACAGTTTAGTGGCTTGCGTATAATTTCAAGAGGATTTTTTATCAACTTTCAATGAAAATATGTTTTTTTTTATTATCATTATTCTAGTATTACAATCATATATTAGTCATTTTAACCCAAAGTCTACATCTTGCTGTGCTCACCTACTCATGCTAACTTCTTATCCCCTTCGCAGTACACACACATGCACACACATTTTACTGCAAAAAAAAATGTGAGGCAGCAAGACATAAGCATCTTATAGTTAAAACGAGCTGAACTGGGATCATGTGGAATCCATCCTTTATGCGGCTTTATCTCTTTTTACTTGCATCTCTACTTTCTCTCTCTTGCTCTCTCTCTCTCTCTCTCTCTCATTCACCATAGACAAAATATTATGTGCAATCTATGCTATCTACTGGTAATAGCATAGTAGTTGCACCTGATTCAAAATAACTTCACTTGAAGTGGTTCTGTGTTTGTCTGTGTGTTGGGGGCGTGGCTCTCAGGGGATGGTGTTAGTGTGTCAGTCAGCAGAACAGCAGATTGAGTCCCAGCAAGCTTCTGCCAGCTCTTATAGCAGCATCTGTGTGGAATTACAATACACCAGGGTGGTGAGTGCACAAAATATTATGCTTTTTTTGTTTAGTTTAGTTTAGCTTTAGTACAACTTGGCAAACATTTTGTTACAACTTAGCTTTGGTATCTGATTTAAACTGAACAAACAGAATTCTGGTACAAACTTTAAATGGAGATAAAGAATATGTATAAACTTTGTTTGTTTTGGTGGTTTTATTTATATCAGTTAGAAAGGCATAAATACCCCACAGATCTGTGCTGTTTAGATTTTTTTTTAGTTTAATTTATATTTTTCTCTCCTCTATCTGGTTTAGACAAACCTATAGTATTCTGACTTTTGGTTTGATGATCAAGCAATGTTTGTATCACTCTCGGTGGGTCATACATTCATAGAGTTTCTTTTTTGGGTGTTGTTTCATGAACCATTGACACTGTTTAAGCTAGCCAGCTAGTTGCACGCATTGCTATCCTGCCTGGAATCATTCCCATTAGTGCACCAGGATGAAAGCTAAGCTCTTGAAAGAGGCTTAACAATTATCATCAGGAAAGCAAAGGTGAGAGGCCAATGACAAGCATTTCCTTAAGCGTTCCAGCATGATGTGTACAACTTTGAAGCATAGCAAAGCCAAGCCATATCTTTCCTAAATCATGGATTACTTCGTTTATGCATATACCTTGGGTTTCCTATTTTTTAATATGAAGAGTTTATTCCCAAAATGCCACAAATCAAACACTGTAAAGGTGTTTATCAAAAAAGGAGTTTGACAGAAAAACAGAACCGCACAAAACAGCAGATATTGTGCCTTCGAATCGATTATGGGCTTTTCAATTGTGACGAAAAAAACTTAAAACTTGAAGCTAATTCATTCTTTTTTACACTGTTTATTGAGTTTTGGAGCCAAACTTGTCTACTATACTATTGTTTTATTAATTTGTGAATTTATGAACCATTTTATTCTTATAATGATACTGTAGTTGTAACAGTTTGCCTGGTATTCTTGTCTTGTTTTTAATCATTATGTCATTGTGATAATTTTGCTTACTTTTCAGATTAATTAAAACGTCCAAATCTGGTAAATATCTGTTATTAACATGTTATAAAGGCTAAGAACAGTGTGTAACAGCAAGAAAGGTAAAATAAAAACCAAATGTGAATTTTCATACATTTTCTTTTTATAATCAACTATAAACGTAGAGCAACAAGACTGTTGAGATTACAAAAAGGAACTTCAAACTAATTTACATAAACTCAATGTCCATTTCACAAGTTGTTTTATTTACATATGTACAGGCATTTTTTGGTGTCGCAAATGCTTCGGCCTCTCCTGCAGACATAATTTTCACCTCTCAGGAGGATTCCCCTTCATCAGAAGAATCTCTATAAATATGAAGACATTACATAAGATTAGATAAGATTTGTCAAATAAAAAAAACTGGTATTCTACACAAAAATGAGCAAAAGATAAAATAAAAAAATTATTATTAGATTATTATTAGATAAAATAAAAATTATTAATGAACAGTATGTTGTTGAATTCATGAGCATGAGCAGTAATAAAGCAAAATTATATTATGTCAATTAGAAAAATTACTCTATTTATTGGACACATTATTGTTATAAAGCTGTGAATAAACCCTGTGTATAAAAACTGTATTACTTACTGTGGTTGAGATGGTGAATCACAAAATCACAGACTCAAACACGGTATAAAAACAGTACAATGTAACACTTATAAACCTATACCTACAACAAAAACAATGCCTATACTATTATGTACAATAAAAAACATAATATTTAAAATGAAATAGTCTCTAAAACACGGCAAAAGTGTTGCTAAAGTCATTCACACGTAATCAATCACTCATCTGTCACTACTCTCTTACGCTCCTTAAGATTCCCGCACCTGGAACACAAGCAATGTTGTCATTACCATAATGAATATAACATCAGTTGAAAGGACTGTTTCTCAGCTTCCAGAAACTGTTTTTTCGATAGTCTGAAAATGATGATGAAGCTACGGTAGTTTCAAGTGCGCAAGACACTATTCTGTTGCTGGCGACAGCTCCGCTGTAAAAAGAGTTAAGCAGAACAACCAAAGATTTATTGCATTCCTGGCTACTCCCCTAAGGATAATTGTCTAGGGTTTCTTTCTTTGTGTTGTCCAATGTTGTAGTTCCTTACAAATATCAACTGCAGTTTGCTTAGTTTCGAATGTAAGGGGTTACAGTAAACAAGAGTTTATCATGACCCTTATCCTGTCTGAACAAAAAAAACTTAATGTGTATTCTTAATAGTCTGACTCTTTATCCTTATTCACGTTGACTGAAAATTGAGAATATGATATGATCAACTTTATTCTGCACCAAACATTTACATGTAATGAACTGAATAATTACAAAAATAAACAAATTAAGTTTCAAGTTTAAATTTAGAGCCCAAATATATAAAATGCTGAAATTGTTGTCAAGTGAGACTTATAGATGAGGCTGTAAAAAAAAAAAGAAAAGCCTTTTAGAGTTACTCATAGGTGAGCAGAAAAACACAATAAGCACGTGCAGTTGATAAGGCTGCCAAAAGAGTTAGTGTGTTTTTATTGATCTTGGCCTACATTTATTCAAAAGTTAATGAAGTTTGTTTAGTTTATGGATATGTAGCAGCTTACAGCTCAAAAATGTAATTAATTTTGTTTAATTTACTCAAACTATGAGTAAACTGATTAATAGCAAGCATGCTGCTTTTATTGGTCAACAGGGTTTCTATGCAACTATAGCACATATGCAATGTTTTGATACAAGACTAAAAGCAATAATGGGAGAGCAAAAGTCTAACCATAAGCTGGAAAAAAGGTTGTTTCCAAGATTTGAAAGGATTCTGCAGGATTATCAACAGATGAACAGATAGCAATAAAGAAAAAGAGTTATTTGTAAGAGAAACGCCTTAGTAATAGTCATGTTTGATGTGTATGTGTTCAAGACTTTTTATTTTATTTTTTACTTAAACATATTTCATACAATCAAAACAAAGTTACTTTTGAGGAGCGATAATGATATGATCTGTAGTTTGAAGATCAGCCTTTTTGCTTTGTATTGTTCAGAGCAGAAGTAGCTAGAAACTAACTGCTTGAGTACATTTTTCATGAGATACTTTTGTACTCATTAAATCATTAACTTTAACTTTAAGATTTATCAATGTCATCAGTTTTACTCAAACCTAATTTAGCTTGTTGTTTCAGAAATTTGAATTAATTTAGTGAATCACTCAAACAATTTAACCACACATGTCAAGTTAAGTCAATCTGTTCCATGTTGTTCCTCTAGTTTAGTCTTTGTATGCTTCTTGTAAATAATAATAATTACTCTTATAGTACCATACCGCTCAAATCCCAAAATGGGTATTTATTTAATTAAATATACATTTTCGTTCAAGCCTCTGGCAGTATTGGAATTGGACAGCTTCCAGAAATACCACTACTCTCAAAGGGTTTAGCCCCAAGAATCCATGTTTAATTTGTTTGGTTAAGGCATATTTTCAGCTTTTATAGCAGAAACAAATCCGACAACCATGACTGCTTTAATGCATCAGAGCTTAATGTCTTCTGTTGTCATTTATCTTCTGTTTTCATCCCAGCGTTTGAGGGAGCTCATCTTGTAGTGGATATTAAAAACAAAAGCAGGCAGTCAATTTTGTCTCTGGTGTAATCTGATCCCTCCAGAAACTGTCACAGCAGATCTGGACATTTAATCAGAGACCTAAAGCAGAAACACAGGCGGCCATTGATGAGGTAGAGAGAAAGAGAGTCTGAGAGAGCAAGCTAGCTTCTAGTTCATTAAACTTATCACAGCATGTGCTAATTAAATAATGGAACCGCACTCAGATATCAAAGAGTGAAAAATGACTGCCATGGCTTTTCATTTACCATATGTTTGCCCTTACTTTTAGCATGTGTGTTTGCGTTTAAATATGTAGGAAAGAGTAAAAATGTTAGCTGTAAGAAAAAAGTAAAACAACATTAAACCTTCATTGAGAAAGCCAGCATGATAATTTTGCAAAGATCAATGGGTTCTCAAGCAGTAAATGGGTTTGCTAATAATTGTAACATAAATATACTCTTAGCGGCCACTTTTTTAGGTACACCTTGCTAGTACTGAGATGAACCCCCTTGTCCCTTCAGAACTGCCTTAATGCTCCATGGCATGGATTCAACAAGGTACTGCAAACATTCCATAGAGAGTAATGTCCAAATTGAGATGTGTCTGCTGAATATTTATGATGTGATTCTCTCATTCCACCACATACTAAAATATGCTCTATTGAATTGAGATCTGAGATTGGTTCAGTGAACTCTTTACCATGTTTAAGAAACCAGTCTAAGATGATTTGGGCTTTTTGGCATTCTGTGTTATACTGTATTTGTTAATATGGATATTTTGTCTAAGCGCTATAAACATACAAACTATCTAACCTATCCCCATCATTTATCACTTATCCTACAGCTGATGCTGATCACCTGTTTGTTGTCTGCTACATTTTTTTAACCATTGTTTTTTGTCAGTTAGTGTCTGTTTTGTCTTTTTTTTCTTATTTTGTTTTTCGGGTGCTGTCCGGCAAACTGTTCATCGATGGATCTTAAGTTTGTATATTCTTTATGCTGGGGAGGTGACTAGCATCTGCTTCAGTCAGCAAGGCACCCAGGACCTCACAGAGGGAATTCCTATTTACCCTACCTGATTCACTTTGTGATGCGGCTTTGAAAGCAACATGCGATAATGCTGAAAGTAGAATTTGGGTACACTGCTTTCCCAAACAGGGATGGACATGGTCGGCAACAATAGGCAATCTTCAAACGATACTAAGTTCCCAAAGTGTGCCAAGAAAAAAAATATCCCTCAGACCATTCACAAGTTAAATGAGTAGTGCTTTTCCACAATCATTCCACAATGATGCCTTAAAAACTGTGGGAACTGAATTAATTTATGTTGTTACTTTGATATAAAACATATTTAGAGATTCTAACAATCTAACCAGCACTATATAAAGTACACCATCTTTTCCCACGCTATAATGTTAAAAGACAGATAGTTTCCCAAAGGCCTGTGAATGATTTTGTCCAGGCAGCAAACCGGTTTCATTCTGAGCCCTCTGTAATTGGATGTTTTCTGATCTAAGCAAAGAATCTGCCTCAGCTGCCAAACAATGTTTTACATGATCGTTCTGTATTCACCGGCTGATGAAGAACATCCTTACGAGCTTTACACCTAAACCACAAGTACCCAGAATTCCATGTGTTTGTATGTGGGCTCAATCTTTTTCTAAAAGCATACAAGGCTTTGGCTTGGAGTACATTCAGATCAGCTACCTCTGAAGTGTCAATCTTCAGATCAAGGCTAGAGAGAAATTGCACTTACATTGCGTTATCTTTTGAGAGATTTGGTATGATGCTGCAAGAACGGATGTGCACAGGAGCCGAATAGTGTTTATTTTTTTGTGGTGCAAACATATTATTGGTATGCAGTGTACAGTTGTTCTGATCAGTGCAGGTATGCAAGATGGTTTGAATGAATGATTTAGTAACTCTTCCAGATAAAACTTGGGTTGCAACTTTCTCTTGGCTTTAATGTTGTATTTTGCCTCAACCTTGAAAATAACTGTTTACTTTTTGAGTTGAAATGCTTGTTCATTTAGACTACACCCTTAGAAGGAAATAATTTCTGTTTTAAATCGGTTTTGATCTAATGAATTTAGGAAAAACTATGAGTATCTTTCAATAAGTGTCCCATCAAATCAATGTTTTTACATCACAACATAAGTATCACATTACTTTTAATTTATACGGGTTCTTCTTAATAAAAAAAAGTCTAAACCATTTTCAATTTAAAAAAATAAAAACAGTTTGCAAAAACATCGATCAGAATGCATTATCACAGTCTGTTTCAAAAATCAAATGATCAAAAATAATTTTTTTTAAATCATTGTTTTAAATCAAATCACTAAGAAAGATTTACAATGACATGATGCTATAGTGTGAGATTGCTCTACTCTGAAGAGCCTCGGATCATGCTGGTAATGTTCATTTCTCAAACAGTTGCTGATCATGACCATTCTGGTGAGTTTTCAAACCATCGACATTGGCCAAGAAATTTGAGGAAAAACATAGTTTTGTTTGTTTTTAATTACATACGACTCAAGTTATTTGCACAGTCCATATTTTGTCAGTTTACAAGGTCTACAATAGTGTTGAATAGGACTTATCCTGCCAGCAGAACTACACTGTGAAAGGAAGATCAGTAAAAAAGAGAAAGTATCTGTTTTTTCTCTTTGTTAAAACAGGCAATTTTAACTTAACATATATTTCTGTATTGTGTAATGCTACAATAAAAATCAGAATCGAGAAGAACATTGTCATGAGTGGGATTCTGACTAAAATCTGACCTTGAGAGAACACACAATTCTAGTGAGCATTGCACAGAATAATTACAGGAAAGAACAGTGTATTTAATTAATCTTGTGAATTACAGCGTAATTTATACTTATAATTCTATTTTAGATTTTGTTTCCTTGGTGCTTGATTAATCTTGCTAGGCTTACAAACTCAAAATGAGTTAATGTTCCACCTTCTTCATCTTATAAAAAACAACACACAAATGCTATCCTATATTATAAAATGTTCTTGTTCCCTAATTATACCAATCTGATTATGTACATCAGAGTTGGTGTACTTAATATATTTCTTTAGCCCGGGTAATATTATTGGTGAAACAAGAAGAGTTTACTTAATCATTTACACATTCAGTTAACTGTGAGGCAATCAAACAGCCCTGCACCTGAAGACACTCAAACTCCCACTGAGCAATTTCCTCACAGCCAATGACCAGATCCCACATAAATGCACTCCAAACCTACTTCCTGCTGTCTGTTCAAAAATTCACCATAGACACAACTAGACTGGATTGCACATACCTGTTTGGTTCCATCATTGTTTGCCTTCATGGTTGTCTGTTCCACGCTGTTCTCCATCTGCTCAATGATGTCTCAGATGATGTCTCTGACTTCACCCAAGAATCCTGTTCAATTAAAGGAATATTTTCCTTCTGTACTGCTGTCTGTCTAATAAATACCTGTTCAGTACCCCTGTCTAAATCTGTGACAATCTTAGACAAAGTTAATTTAAGTTAATCTAAAACGAAAAGTTAGTAGTTAATATGCCTTCCATTTAACTTTTTTTTTTTTACAAATATAGAGGAAACTAGAGGATTGTAAGTTTAGTTCATTCAGAGTGGAGCATAGTATCCACAGAAAATGTTACTGAAGTCGAGCAAAAGTAACTTCAAATTTATTTACTTGAGTAAGACTACAAAAGTATCAAATGAAAAGTATACTCACGAAGTTAGCTACTAATTACTTCTGATCTGAATGATTCAAAGCAAAAACTCATTTTATATTAGTGTTAAATTAAACTTTAGTTTTATATTATTAATTTCATTTTGTATTCAAATTTAATATTCTGGTTTCTTTTTTTGTGTTATCATCTAGCAGCACAGACATGTTCAGCATTCACAAGCAAGTGTATAGGAATCCACCCACAGTTTAATTTTTGACATTATGACCAATGCACTTGTAGTAGCCATAGTCATTTTAACACTAATATGATTCAAATATGTTAACATTGTCTCTTAATGAATACCTCAATCTCCATCACTTTGGGTGAACAAAACATGAACTGCATTACAACGTTGATTTTTTTTTTCCATTTTTATTAGCGTAAAGACATTTTGAACATGATGACAAAAGGCATTAGACACGAGTACTTAGCAAAGTATTGTGCATCACCCTATTTAAAATCTTGCGAGACTTACTAACTGAATAATTTAAAAGCAACCTATTTTAACTACAAAAAATGTTTTCATTATACTTGTAACAGAAGAACACAGTTAAGATGTAACTATGTGGTAATCAATTTATAACTCAAATGTAAATGAATAAAAAGACAAAATATTTGACAAAAATGCATCATTAAAAGGTAAATTAAAAGTACACACTTGTAAAAGTACCCAATTACTCGGGCACTAACTACTATGAAAGATTACTCAAGCTTGTAAAAGTTTGTAAATAAAAAAAAACTAATGCTACCAATACAGTCAATAAATTAGGAAAACTGCATGTAATAAGTATTCAAACTTCACGTTATGAATCTAGGGAATCTTGTTCCATTATTGGTATAGTAGCATAAAATCCCATGTATTTCTTTCACTCTTTAATTTAAAAGTTGGTTTGTTTTGGTATTATCTGTTTTGACAAACTTGTCAAAAATTAGAGCTTGTGTGGAGACAATCTGGGGATTTGAAGATCACTTCATCACAAACAAAAAAAAATGGTTATTGATAAACATCTCTTTGCAAAAACACACAAAATAATAAACTGCACAAAACACAAAATAAACCTCCTAACACCTGTGTGTTCGCTGACTGTATTAGTTAACCTTATAAATTAGTTCTTGTAATTTTATTCTGCTTTCCATAAATTACCCAGTTGATTAATTGTGGATTGTGTGTGTTGCTGTATCCCACCAACAGCGAGGCTGGCGAAGAAAACTGGGACGCAGAGAGTTGCCAAACGGTCCCATCGCCGACACTCTCCCACACCAAATGTCTGTGCAGCAAGCTGTCCACCTTTGCAGTGTTAGCGCAGAAAGCTAAAGAACCGGTGAGTGCTAACTTGATAACGCTACCTTTTGACACCACATGTTACTCCTGAAGATCTCCCCAGGAGGAGGTCTAACACCTAAAACCTGAGTGGAGATACATTTTTATTCTCTCTCTTGCTCTTGTCTTTTCTTGAGAATGTACAGGGTGCTCATGTTAGCTACATGTTAAGCTAAAAAAATGTATCATTGGCTTTAGATTGCTGTTCAGGCAAATACAAGGGGTGTCGTGTTGTAATAACTTCACTGTTGGTTTTGCCTCTGACTTGAACTTGCTTGTATAGTGTGCAGGTTTTACATTGAAACAGATGGTGGAGCAGGTGTTTGATATCTCTTGGCTTGATAATGCAGCAGGCTTTGTCTATCTCAGTATTTAAAAAGCACTGATGAAGAGAAATCTTTTTTTGTAGTTTTGCTTATACGTAGCATTTAGAGTAAAAACTTAAAAGAAACACACTCCATTTTTAGTATGTATTTCAATAGATCATGTCAATTACCAGGATTGTATTAATTGGTGGACAACACAGGAGATAGAACAGTTTACAAACCTATGTTTATGCGGGTAAAAATATAATAATAAATAAATTGAATTCATAAATAACTAAATTAGACATTGTCACAGTGGGTAGCACGAATGTCTTACAGCAGGAAGGTTGCTGGTTCGAGCCTAGGCTGGGTCAGTTCGTATTTCTGTGTGCAGTTTTTATGCTCTGTGTTCCGGGTTTCCCCCACAAGTCCAAAGACATGCGGTACAGGTGAATTGGGTAAGCTAAAAATTGTTCGTAGTGTATGAGTGTGAATGAGTGTGTATGGATGTTTCCCAGTGATATGTTGCGGCTAGATGGGCATCCACTGCGCAAAACCTGTTTGAAAAGTTGGTGGTTCATTCCGCTGTGGCGAACTCAGATAGAGACAAAGCTGAAAAGAAAATGGATGGATGGATGGATGGATGGATGGAGTTGTGTACTGGTGTTTGTCCCCTTCCTATGTGTTTGTCAGCATTTTACTAAATATGAGCAGCTCTCAGCAGCTTAAGTGCTTTAGAAATTGTATATAATGTTCCTGTTGTTTATTCGGGTAAGCCAATGCCCATATTCAACAGAGAGTGGATGTGTGTCAGCTCCAAACAGGACTAGACACTAAGCACTTACATCTGTGATATAGCTTTTAGCTTTCCAGGTTAATGCCTCATTCTGCCACTTGTCGTATTGACCCTCTGCCCTCTTTTCACTTAATGGAAGTGAGAGGCTACACTACAGAGTAACCAGCTGCCCAAACCACTGTAGTGTTATATATTTCTATAAAGAGCTCAATCTACATAGTTATCACTCTAAATAGTTTTCTCTATGCTGTTTTCCCCTTCATCAACAATGAAAGGACACTGACCCATTTTAGTTTCGTTGAGTGTTTTTTCCTTTTTTCTAAAAGCAGCCCCATTAAAGTGATTGAAATACATGGCAGGCAAAGGGAATGCTGGGAGAATTGCCCTGAGGAACGGGTAAATGTAGAGCAGAGAGAGTGAAGCCAGAGGCCAGATGAAGTCACATAAGAGCCGGACCTCACTTTGAGAGAGAGAGAGAGAGAGAGAGAGAGAGAGAGAGAGAGAGAGAGAGAGAGAGAGAGAGAGAGAGAGAGAGAGAGAGAGAGAGTGAGAGCATGTAACAGGGACATGGGATGAGGTGGTAGCAATGTCCGGTTTAGAGCTCATTTTAAAGTCAGACAGAATCATTTTATCAGTTGTTAATTCTATTTTTAAGACCTGATATCTGAGCCCTCCTACCTCATTATAGTGCAGACCAGGGAAAGACCAAAATGAAGTCCAGTACTGATGTTTCATATCTGTTTCCATTAGGTTTAGATCAATATGCCATAATAGAAGTTGAGCTAAAACTGTTCGTCACTGTTTGATAGAGGAGTTTACTTTACAGCTATATATATCTGCATCAGGGCTTGAAAAGTAGATCGAAAATAATCAAATAGTATTAAAATAATGAAATTATGTTTTTTAAAATGCATTTCTTGATAATTGTGGCAATAATTTAGATTAAGTAAGTTTACTCATTTTCACGCTTTGTTAGCATTAATGACAACAATTTAACCTGACAGTTAAATGCATAACCTATTTTATCTAGATGCTTTTTTTTACTTAAATGTCTCAATACTCAATGTATAAAGCAAATACTTTTGTTTAATGCATTAAGAAGGAAGTGGAGATTTTTTTTTCTGTTTAAAGCTTGAGGGTCTGTTTAAAGTTTGAGTAGATTTGTTGCCAACTTTGCTGTTTTCAACTTTGAGCGACGGAGTATCCATAATAATTCACAATTCAATTAAATTCAATTAACAATAAATGGTCACTTGCTAATTGACGTTATTATTCATTTCAAATGAGAATTCCCATCGACAACCATTGTATTTAATTCTGTGTTCCATTTCTGTTTTTTTATTTGTAGCCTTGCTCTAGTTTTCACCCTTGTCACCAAACAGCAAAACACTTGTACATTATAAAAAGTCAAGCTCTGAAGCATTAAAAAGGACAGCATTAATATCAAAGCTGCTGAAAGGGAGGAGCCTATGCACTATTTGTTCGATGGTCCCTCTTTCTCATTTGCTATATTCCTGTAACGATATTGCTGTCCATCCAGCAGTCCTGTACTAACATCTATTCATGAGATTTTTGCCCTCTATCCCTCTTTCTTTTTCTGCTCCTACTCTTCAGCCCTGTTCAGCTCCTCTCTAGCAGTCAGGTATCAGTCATGGATATGGAGTGTTCCACCAGATGTCCACAGTCTCCATCCAACAGCGTAGCTTGCCAAGCCCAATACAAGAAAACCTTATTTAAATTGAACACCAACTTCAAGATTTGGAATCCAGAAATTTAAAAAGTATTAAACATCCTAATTAGAATAATTTCAGCAAATAATAAATTAATTAATGGAAACTTTAGAAAAGTGCAACATAGGGTTCAATATTTACATCCATTAACTTTGGGAGTTTGTGTTTTCTCTTATAAGATGCAGGGTTATGTAGACATCAAAACTGTATATTTGGGACAGAGGTAATTCATTTTCTCTGTTTTGAACCTGTAAACCTCCATTGGAGGCACACGGAATAGGGCTCTGTGAAGTACAGCTTCTGCTCTAACAGATTCCCAGTGCTCTATACACATTCATCTTCTGTTGCTCAGAGCTCTCTTGCCCTCACAGGACTTGGAGATCTTCTCAGTAATACAGATCAAGATGCTCTCGGGCTTTGTAGTTCAGAACTAAAGGAGAGTCTGCTGTGATGGAAACTGCATTTCAATTCTATCTCTGGGACTTGTTAAAGGATGTTTTGTGTTTGTGAGGGACTTGTCTGAAAAGCCAAAGTAGAAAAAGTGTGATGTGTGGCATTTCGTTTTAACTGGTCGAGTGTTGCATGTTTTGGTGTTTATTTCACTGAGGCTAAACAAGCCAAAAGCTCTAATCTTGAATTCGTCCTACTATTCGAGTATACGACTATGTTTAGACTCCATGTTTTAATGCTCAATTATTTATTTATTTTTTAATGAAATCAGATTTTTTTGTGTGCTTGTTCATAGTACACACAACATGCGACTTGTATCCATCCTGTGTATGAGCGCATTTCTTCTCGATGTGAGGCACACATGCACAAGAAGAGGTTTTGATTAAAACTAAAGTACATATGAATGAGAATGAAATTCGAGGCGATTGTGTGGCTTTATTTGTGCATTTCCAATCAAAGCCACCAGCATTTTAACCAAATCATATCAAGAAAACAAAGATAAAATATTTATTAGTTCTATTACTTCACTTTCGTTCTACTGACTGCTTTCAGCTCTGCTGTTAGCCATGATTAATTATTTCAGCCCACTCCCAGAAATGTGACGTCTGTCACCATGTAAAAATCAGATAAATTCATCCTGGCTATTCAGTCTGAGGTCGCAAAAAAAACTAAAGTGACCTGGGTCAGATAAAAAAAAAAAATCTGAAATTAGCTGTTCAGACACAAATATCAGATACATGCAAATAAATTTGATCTGGGTAACTTTGGGCTGTTTTCTGAACTAATTTCAGGAGTAACAGATGAAGTACCAGATATTCAAATATTCTAAACCCTCTCCTCTCCACTACTATTTAATAAAGGCTAGTATCCAACCCTGGGAGTCGGAGATCTCTGTCAGATAGCTCGTCTAATGTGCTTTGATCCTAAATTCATTCATTCATCTTCATGTCGGCTTTCTTCCCTTTCGGGGTCACCACAGCGGAATGAACCGCCAACTCTCTGGCATATGTTTTACGCAGTGGATGCCCTTCATGCCGCAACCCATCGCTGGGAAACATTCATACACACATTCACTCTTTAACACTATGGGCAATCGTTCTTACTTAATTCACTTATACCGCATGTCTTTGGACTTATGGGGAAACCGGAGCACCCGGGGAAAACCCACGCGATCACGGGGAGAACATGCAAACTCCACACAGAAATGCCACCTGCCCCAGCCAAGCCTAGAACCAGTGACCTTCTTGCTGTGAGATGACCGTGCTACCCACTGCACCACCGTGACGCTGATCCTAATTTTTAAATCTAAAACTATTTAAAGAGAGTGTTAAAAACAAATAAGGTATACTACTAAATATGTCTTAGACACAACTCATGGAGCTGAAAGATAAATAAAAAATGGTATTAATTAATCAGAAATAATCATTTTATGTACACTATTTGTGTTCCACTATTGTTTTTCTAAAACTATTCAGAATCAGATCAGAAAAATCTGTATTACCAAGTTTGCATCAAACACACAAGGAATTTGTTGTGGTACAGGGGTACTTTCCAGTGTTGGTACAAAAAGAAAACAACACAATAATGTTGCACTGTAACACAGTTACCGTAACACCCGTCACACAGTACCACAGTTGTACAGTAACAAAGTGACACAGATTATATAAGTATTTGCTCAAGTTAAAAGTCAATTGAATATAGTAATTTTTTTAACTATTCTTAATAAATGATAAGCAATGATTTTTAATGGATAGTTGTGTAATTATTTGTTCTACTCAAGCTTTGCATAGTTATATTAACAATGTATTTAGTTAATCTCATCCCACTTTTGTTCATTCTTCTCATAGTCTTGCTATTTGTTTTTTTTTTGTTTTTGTTTTTCACACTATGGTAATATGTCCTTTTGTGTTAGTGTCTCCATTTGTACTACAAGCCCAACAACTCTATATGGTTATCATGCTACCGAGCTTGATAGTATTCATAACTCTATATTGATCAATTACTTGGTGATGGATGATGAAAGGTGTTGGCACCACTAAGTTAGTGGCATCTTTAGGCCATACCAATTTGTCGCCTGTCAGTTTTCCCATGCAACTGATTAATTGTCACACAGGGTTTAAATACAAGCACTCGAGCACAGACAAAGACAGGCACGATCCGATGTTATTACTCTCCTTTAGCGCAGACACATGCATGCCTCCATTTTGAATGAGTCAGTCTACCTGCCCTGCATACTAAGATGCCCACTGCTGTCTGAGAGGATGAGGGACGGAGGTCTTTCTCTTTGGAACAGAGAATCTATAGTGCTGTAATCTGCCTCAGGCTTGTTGAATGATCCTTCCTCCTGCTGTTTACGGACAAACAGTCATGGATTGAGACACATGTTAAAGTGATATATATTGTCTCTGCAGGTTATCAGAGGTGCTTAACCTTATATTTGACCTCATGTATACTAGTACACATCTGTTTTGTATCTAAGACTTTGATGGCAAACATAACATGGATAACACAGAAGGTATTTGAATGCAAAAATGTTTTGTTTAGTCCATAAACACTGTTAAATTTGTAACAGCTTAAGGACAGATCCCGTGAATATCAGCTGTATGGGGCCTCCGTAGGTTGTGGTGAGGTAGCATTCAGAATCCAAGAGGACAGATGAGAGTCTTTGTAGTATACTTAATGGGAGAGATGACCCGGAAACGACTCATCACATGATGAAAACTATGTGCAGTTCATTGTTCATTCAAACTTAAATTACACTACCAATAGATTGTATAATGGATTTTTAATTAGGTTTAATAACGTGTTGGGTAATTTACTTCCATAAAGTACATTTACTTTAAAAGTGTTTTAACAACTGCATTAACGGTCTCTCTTCTTCTGTAAACCAGATAGCATCAAAGTCCGCAAATCTCAAAACCATGAATGTAGTTTGGCTTATAGCTGGCTCTAATCAAATGTTATTTAGTGGACAGGATGTTGGTATATTCGAAGCAAACATAGCTTTTGGAGCCTAATAAAGTAGAGTTGCTCACAATAACACTCTGCATATCAGAAGCTCACACATTGTTCATCTGTTGTCAGAGAAACCTCTCACATTTTTCTCTTACTGTCTGACTTACTTTGAAAATGAGCTAGATGAAAACAAGGCTTCTCAAGCAATTTTATAGGGTTGCTGACTTTACCTAATGAGTAGAGAAAATCATTACAATCAAATTTGTACATTAGAAGAATCTCTTGTTGCAATACATTTTAAATTAACTTTTAAAAACTAAGCTTGTATTTTTGTTTGTGTAAAATTAGTTTGTGAAAGTAAAAATGGCAGTGCATTATGCCCATTAATATATGATAATGATCAAGTTTGTTAAAGGTTGGAAATTGTCTTCTTCAAAAATGTGAACTCCATATTATCTTGTGCTTTAGAACAAAAAAAAAACACATGAACTGCATTTTGACTTCACATTGTCAAACACATGCAAGTAAGCTCCAGGGTTGTTCTGTTTTGGAAAGTTCCTGCTAGGATTGTAGACTAATGATTGATCAGCCCCTGTTTTGGGCTTTAGCGTCCCATCATGCACCAATGGCCTCACAAACAGTCCCGGAACTCTATGAATTTCTCCCAAGCACATCAAAGATAACAAGTGTCCAGGGAACTTGAAGGATAGCGTTAGCATATGCTAAAATGGCACAGAGCCTCTTCTGTAGTGGATTTATACTCTCTGAATCAGATGGAGAGTTGCAGAGCACATCTAAACATCAGATCGAGGCTTAGTCTCATAGGTCTGGAGGCCTAGACAGGGGAATGATGTGCCTCTGAGAGTTTAACCCTTTGATTAATACAGTCTTACTTAGTTTTTCTTTCTGTTCTTTTCATTTTTTCCCTCATCCTCACTCCCTGCTTCCGCTGAGTACCTATCTTGTTGCCATAATGAGTTATTGCAACGGAGAATGGAATGTGAAGAAGGAAGATGGGGATAAATGCTGGCTAGAAGTAGGTTAAAGTGCCTTGCCTGAAAATAGACATGCCTTCTATTTGCAAAAGAGCTTCTCTCTGCCCCAGGGTATGTTAGGATAGACTAACTATATCTCCCTATATGGTTACTAACTATAGCTCTCATATGCTGCCAGTGAGGCAGATGCATCTGCTTTTTTTATTAGGACAAGTCTTATGGTACTGCTGAAATATTATCATCGGCCATAAGCATGAGTTATATTTATGCAAATGCAGGCATGATACTTGAAAGTAGTTCAACAAACAACTAAAGGAATGTGTAATGTCAGAATGTGTATTTTTCTTATTTTCTTGCTCTGTGTTTGTCATCATTCTCAGACTTCTCTGAACAGTAGTTTAGTGTACTTGAGTCCCATGGCTTTCTGTTTCTCTCAGTTCTGAGCTGATGGGTCTGCTGGATATCTTATGATTTCCAAGGCTAATATGCATGATGTGTCTTTCCTTGATGTGAGGTTCCTTGACCTTGTAGTTTCAAAAGAGCCCAAAATCAAATGTTTAAACCACACACTGCATGGTAAACCTTTGTTTCTTGGCATAATAATGATGAAGCCGTATACTTATGTGTCTTGTTGCTGTGCTCAATTTAATGAAATCTTTTGAAACACTATCTTAACAGCAAGATATGACCTCACCTAGTTTTTGTCCGACAGCTGTTTCTTTTCCTATTCAGGACTTAATTGTGAACTTACATGTGACACTGATGATCATCAGCAACTGTTTGTTTTTTGTTAGTAGCTGATCATACACTTGACTATACTCCTATAAAATATTTGATTCAAGCAAGCATACCTATAAGAATTGAAGCTGGTTTGAAGAAAAAGCTGGTAACAGCTGATATTGATTTGGTGTAGACTTTTGTTTTGATGTTTCACTTTGCATTTTTTAAGTTTTAAGTTTTTAAGTTAACACTCATTTTAAAAATCATTCTTTGTTTACAGCATGTTTAGACCTGCTTAAAACGTTACGTTGTGTAACACAATCTGTTACATCTGTGTTTACAATGTCTTTTGACATGTAATTAGTTATACATAAGAAATTAAACATCGTTATTATGCTAGAGTCTCTTTTGGTCTCAAAGAAATAGATTGTCTTTAATTTAAAGAAATAGCACCAGGCTTTAAATCATGCTAGAAGTTATTAACTTGGCTGTCTCTTCCAGTGTACTATCAAAAATAAAAATTTCAGCAAAAATTATATTTGAGTACAAGTATTTCCTGTTTGCAAGACAGCATTTTATGTGTTTAAAAGAAACATTATAGTGAAATAATCTTTTTTTGCTTTAAAACCGCAGCTGTTTCTCTATATTTCCTTAGAATTCTAATTTCCCACACACAGACATACCCTTCATGCACATAAACCCTCCGTGTCATATTCCCATCAGTTCTCCCATCTACTCTGCCAAATTCATTTCAGAGATAGAAACACACCTATATATCTTGGCAAGCTAGTATAATGGAATAATCAAAACTGCCAAAATAAAATCGGCATATAGGCGTAATGTTGGCAATTAATTTACCAGCTACAATAGGCAGTGCAAGAAACGAGAGTGAAAAGTGGCACCATCTCTCCAGCTGCCTCCTGTTTCAGCTGCTCATGCCAGTTTTAGTGAAAACCTCTCTCTCTCTGAGCAGGTTTATTTCCTTATTTCCCCTTGTCTAGATGTTGCATTTAAATGCTCTCACTTTCTCAGAAAACACACATGTCCACACAGTATGCTGCACTGCTTTGTAAACAGCATGCATATGCAACACATATGTAAGCTTTGGGTATCTTCGTTTAGTCATAACTGCTTTGTGTTAAAACCTGACCGGTCCACACCAGGAGGCCAATTGAGCTGTAAGTGCATAAATGAAACCTTCAGAACAAGCTGTGAAATGGCTTGAATGTTAACAGCTGCATGCTTTATAAATGATCAAAACCTGTGGACATAAAGGAGAATTGTTTCTTTGATTTATTTGATCCTTCGGCTTCTTTTTTAAGATGGTGCAAAGTGATGTACATATCAAAAAAAGCAAGCTTAATTAGGTAATGACGGAAGGAGATAAAAAGCTTCATGCTCCATAAATGCATGGTATGTGTCTGATGCGCATGAAATTATTACTTTGTCTATGTAAACAAAACTGCAGTGTGACTAATGTAATATTACTAGTAGAGTTCTCTCTATATAAGTTCTCAATACAGCGGGAAGAAAACTTTGAGGATTGATCTATTATGATTTTAATAGCTTTAGGTAGAGTCCGACGATAATAATAATTGGATCATGGCTATCATGTTAAGCTTTTTATTTTTTGTTTAGTAACTTTTACCAACATGAATGATGTTTTAAATCTGAGTGGCAGCTGTGTAATATGCAGTCTTCACAAACAGATAACCACATACACTTGAAAATTGTATTTTAACCAAATGGTAGTCATTCCAAGTTTTAAGAACACAAAATAAGATGGTTTTGGATAATCTTCTTACCCAAACCACTTAGATTTTCTAGAAAGCCACTGCTAATTTTCTGAAGAGTTTTTAAGCTTAACTTCAAGACATTTGGAACAGCATAAGTAAATTATAGGAGAATGCTTTTTCACTTAGCTCTTTCTTTAAAAACCATAAAGTCTCATCTGTGATATCGAGTCCCTGAATGCAAGATGCTTTAATCATGCCAACATGCAGACAATTTTTTTTTTTTTACTATAGACGTGTTACCAGTATGGTCCTGATTACCCACACATGACCCTCACAGACCAATGTCAGATATGTCTGTGCCCATGCATTATATTGTAGTAGTCTGAAGCATGAGAGAAAGTTGATGATAGCTTTTGAATGTTAAGTTTTCTGACTCTACACAATATCAACTTGTTCTAAAACCCTTGCCCAAGTTTCTTTCATCAGATAAAAAATTTAGATTAAAAATTAGATTAAAAAAGATTTTAAAAAATTAATCCAAAAATGTAGCCAATTTCTGAATTTTTCAAGCCGTAATGGCTTAGCTAGTCTAAGTATGTATTATATATATGTTTATTTGAATAACAGTAGTGACATGTTGACAGTGTACATAGCTGCTTCTGACTGTGCCCAAGCTCAACACTAAATGGCTGGCCAGGCTTTTAGGGTCACTGCCATCCTCCCATTGGAACTTAAGTACATCACCACGAATGCTGTTTAAAAAAATGTAACACCCACATTTTAAAATTGCTTTCTTTTTTAAGGTTAATGCTACAGATTTGTTGCATTCTTAGTTTGAAGAAATAAACCAGCAAGTTTTATATATGTATAATAATAAACATTCAATATATGTTGATTTAAATGCATATTAAACATGTTGACATTCATTGAAAAATTCCTGGAGTATTATAGGAGGTTATTATATGACTCTAATAATGAAAACACAATACATTAAAAGTCAATAAATGTACACTTAGTTACTTTAAAATTAAAATTTAAAATACTTTAAAAGCTTTAAAATTAAATTAAAAATTAAATTAAAAATTGTTAAATTACTTTCCAGTGTATGTATGTTTTATTCCCATTTTACAAAGAATATTACTAAATAGTTTTAGTATTTAAATTACGATTTTCCATTTTGAAATTATTAAAGATCTATTTTAATTATTTTATTTGCAGATTCAATGAACAAATAGTTTCTAAATCGTTTCATTTATTTAATAAGACAAATCTTCTGTGTGTTTTTACAGCAGTTCTACTGCAAAGATACTGAAATATTGTATGTTGACTTGGTTTAAATTGTGTATAAATGCTGTCTTGAATGTATGTCTGTTAATTTTAGCTGACAGACACATGTACTTTGTAGGGTGCACTGGTGATTATAGAAACTGCTCATGTGGTGTTTCTTTTGTTTTGCTTTTTGTTGAAGACTTATCATAGCCTCTCTCCAGAGACAGTGCTTATCTGACCAAAATATGCTTGGCCAAATCTATTGAAATTCACTTGGAAGCCTCTTTTGTGCTCTATAATGAACTTTGAAATATAGAGCAATACAAATGGACACTTTGGATTTCATGGTTTGCTTGTTGCAGAAAAAAAAGAGAGAAAAAATTGTGAACTGTATAAAGATTCTGGACAGACGGAAGATAATAATGTGCTGTGAAGGGCTGGCTGGTGCTGGGACACATGAACACAATTATAGAAGTTATTAGACCTCCTGTAGCTCAGATAATAGTGCAACAAGTCCAGCAAAGATGCTCTATTACCTCAAATTTTACATCTGCACTTCAACCCTGTGGCAGAGACGTCAACATGTTCTTTTGTCCTTCTAATTTTTTCTTTTATACTGCACTCCTTTTATTTATGATGTTAGTGGTTCACTATTATCATTACAAGGCAGTTGTGGGAAAAGTTGGTGGTTTATATATATATATATATAATTGTCACTTTCTCTAATTAAATTATTTAACACTTTTTTGGGAACTTCAGTGAATGTGATTCAAAATATAAATATATAAATAACATTAATGTTATATTCAAACTCTTAAAGAAAGGGGCGAATGAATTGTTTTAAGTAACATACACAGTCTAAATGGTGGATCAAATATGTGTATGTTGTTGAAACAAGAAATATCTAACAGTCTGATTATAATGTACTTTCTGATTTCACTGCGCTATGTTATTCAGAGCTGAGTTAAGCTGAGTGGGTTTTTTTTTAAATGTCTAGTCATCAGTGTGGATGGTATGATAGACTGTGAGAGTTAATATTGAAGCCTGACGCATGTCTTCACCTGCAGTGACTCTTCTCAGGCAGAGATACTTGATAATCTGGAGCAAAGGGCTCATGAGGGTCAGAGAGCTGAGAGAAGGTCCACTTTAAGAGAAGAATCTGTCTGACACAACAGTAAACTGGAAAATGAAGAGGTGGGCAAAAAAGAGAGTGAGCACCATGAGGTGGCTTGGAAAAAAGGATCCATGACCTTTTTCTTTAACCTGAGCTGAATGTCATCATCTACTTTTAACTTCTCATTTCTCCAAATGAGACTATTTATTTTGCGATATTTTTGTCACATCACTAGTCTGGTTCATTAGATCTTAAATTGATATAACTGGGCTTTGTGTTACTCAGTTTAATGTGACAGAGCAAGTGTATTGACTATGGTTAGGGCAAAAAACTCATGCAAGTATATTTTAATGCAGAGCGTCACGGTGGCGCAGTGGGTAGCACGGTCGTCTCACAGCAAGAAGGTTGCTGGTTCAAGCCTCGGCTGGGTCGGTTGGCATTTCTGTGTGGAGTTTGCATGTTCTCCCCGTGATCGCGTGGGTTTTCTCCGGGTGCTCCGGTTTCCCCACAAGTCCAAAGACATGCGGTATAAGTGAATTGAGTAAGAATGATTGTCCATAGTGTTAAAGTGTGAATGAGTGTGTGTGAATGTTTCCCAGCGATGGGTTGCGGCTGGAAGGGCATCCACTGTGTGAAACATATGCCAGAGAGTTGGCAGTTCATTCTGCTGTGGCGACCCCAAAAACAAAAAGTCACTTGAATTAAATGAGTCGAGAACTCTTTTAAAGCGATTCAATGAATTCACTCTCCATAGTGTTAACTTCTGCTTTAAATAATTTGAACAAGTTGGCTGCAAGGGCATAATGACTCAGACTTTTGCTACGCAATTGTATTAGATAAAATTAATATTTAATCGATTTGAGACTTTTACAGTTATTTAAGAACTTTCTGGCATCTAATACATGAAATTTGAAAAGACAAAATCAGCTATTTAAATAATAAACAACATTTTATTTAGCCAGGCTAAAATAACAAAGCAAAATTTTAACTATGACATAAAAACAAGTAATTCTAAAGTATACATACAGGTGTATGTAAAAGGTAACAAGTTAAAGTATCAATGATTGTTTGATCTCATAGCACAAAATTGCTTAAAATGCCAATGAAGCATCTTCTAAAACATCACCAAAATTGTCTTAAACACCACTTTATTTAAATTATTGTTTGCAGCCTTTCAAGCAAGTTCTGAAAATAATCAGTTCATTTATTAGTTCTTGGTGTGTTTGGAGGATGGTTCCGATCTGGAAGCTTTTGAAGGACTTTCAGACTCGAGTTTTCCATCTTTGAGGATTGCGGAGTTGTCCAATTGAAGAAGTTAGAATTTTGAGGCTCAGGACTCAGGTTTGCATCTTGTGTTTGGCTCAGGTGGCTGTTTGAGCCTGCAAGATGAGACCTGTTCTTAAAGCAGGGGTCACACACCAATGTTACTTTGTTGGTTCCAGGAGAGAAGAGAGAACTAAGGGTAGAATTTGATTATATAAAAAGTTCCGCTTTGGTGAGGGACATGATCAACAAGAAGAGCTGATTGGCAATGCCTTGTGGGGTGCATTTCATAAGCCTAATGAGTGAATACTTTCTAGCACTCATTAAAGTGGTATAACTTTTTGAAGAAAAATATTATGACTTAAATGTCATCATCAGTTCTGAACCCATATTATTGTACGGAGTCAAAAATAAACTTTCTAAAAACTGATCATTTGCTCCAGTGAGAATCTTCTTTGATCAACCTGTCACAATTGAAGAAATGTAGATAGCTTTGCTTATTTCTTGTTTGCTAGCTCCTACATATACATTTTATATAATGAAATGAACTATGATGAGAAAAGACAAGTGCAAACCAGTGAAGTTAAGTTCAGAGGTGTTGCCTTGGGACCAGTCTATAAACTTGCTCTCACGCATGCATAGATAACTAAAAATCACAGATTGAGTATGTTTGTATACATGTCTGTTTCATTTTTGATTGATTCAAATTATGATCTCACCATCATTTAACCATTTCAGAGTTTGCTCGGACACTTACCCAGACTCTGTTTGCTTCAATTTTGTTGTGCAATTGAAGTTGATTGATGCATTCTATCCACTAAAAGCCAGTTTACAAGCAAGTGGTTTGATGAAAATTAAATGCAATACAAATACTTTTCTATGATAAAAGTGGACTAATGTTATGACGTATTCTAAACAATGTGTCACTACAAGATAACGAATTAAACTACAAGGCATGGGCACAGCAGAGATGCTGAAACTGAAACTAAAGACGTGGTGCTATATTTTCTTTTCCTTAATTCAATAATGCAAAGTTTCTAACACTAAATATATTGTATATATACTGATTAGTTGTCCATCACAAAGCACAATATTAGCTTTTTAAGTGAAAACTACTGTTTGTTTTACATTTATGCTGTGAAGGTTGTCGTGTTGTCACAAGTTTTTTGGACTGAATTGCTTTAGGGACTTGCATGTCCTTCCTCTAAAATGTTTTGTTGTTGTTGTTATTTTTAACTTCACTAGACAGACAAGTAGTTTGGTGTTTTTTCATTGTGCTCATTTGTTGAGAAAATAATGTCTGGTCCAAGACACTTCAGCAAGCACTAGAGATCATACTTTTGTACTTAAAAACTGTGTAGTGTTACTCCATGTTCTTCTTTATTTCTTTTTTCAAATATTTATTCAGTTGAAAGCCTTGCATTTTTAGCAGAATGTACTAGATGTGACCATAATTGCAACATAAACTTCAAATTAATTCTACACCCTGCAGTTTTTATGATGGATTATTTTACATTATCGGCAGCATAGTCTCTCCTTGGTATATGGAATGAACACTCCTTTTTGTACATGTGTTTTTCTCTGTTTTTTTTCAGGATATGGGGCCTTCCAGCATGCCCTCTGTGCCCCTCATGGTGGGCTGTGGCATTTCATGCACAGCGCTGCTAATTCTGCTGCTCATTTACGCTGCCTTCTGGAGGTAAATACATTTTTTTTCTTTATTTCTGAAACGTAGTTGGAGTATAAGGTTATCGTCCATTTCTAGCACAGACAATAACACTGCAAACCACTAGAGGTGCTGTAATCAATTTTTTTGACTGAAGCACCAATTCTGGTGAAATTCAGGGTTATTTACATTTTGTCAATGTTGTTGAGCCATAATTCACATATTACCTCATAAACAAGTTCAGAATGCAGACAGTAGGACCACTAACTAATATTGCAGCCTAATAAACTAAAAGCCTCATCAAAATGAAAAAAAAAAAGAAACCTAAAGGGTTCCCACATGAGATTGATGCAAAGAATGTCTTATTTATATCAAGTAATGTTTTGCTCGCACCACATAATCTGAACTTTTGTCTGAAAGCTTTCAAAAGTTAGTGTAATGGACAGTAGTTTGGTAATAATGAGAGCAAGAGTGGTGCAAGAGAGAGCTTTCAGTGAGTAATTTTGTCCTTTATTATCCTTTATCAAAACAAAAATGAGAAAAAAACAAATGCATCAATCAAAATTAGTGTGCAAGGTTTTCTCTGCGTGCCTTGTTTACTTGCACAGAGCTCTCGCAGGTACACTTACACCAAACAAAATCAATTTTTCAGACTAACGTTTCACACGTGGGCTTGCCCCAGCTGGGACAGAGCAGCTGGCATGGGCTAGAACTAGAGATGGCCAATTCACCAATTAGCAGGAGCTGGGAAGAAATGAGGGATGGCAAGAGCCGCATGTGGCTGGACAGGATTTTGCGGAGAGTGCTAGTCAAGGCTAGCGTGAGGGCTAATGTGGCAGATGGTCTGAGACGTCACATGATCTGAAAAAAAAAGCATATCCAGAGAAAGCGTTACACTTAGTCTGCCGCTTAGTCAAGTGTTTATCCTCTCAGAAGTATGACCGTGAAGGTCCCTAATGATACTTTAAAGTTTTCATTTACGTTTATAAATGTACTGTATACAAGTATGTAATTAGTACTTACATTTTGAGGATATAAAGACAGAGATAAAGTGTATAGTGGTTTGAATTAGTTGCCTTTTTATGTAAACCACAAAATGATCTTGCCAATGTAACACTTTTTGTAAATTATGTTTTAAATTATACATTAGTTATTGTGTGCCTTTAAGTAAATATAATCAAAATGCATATATGGGTAAATTATTATATAAGAATTTAATCTAAAAATGCAGTTAAAAAAGTTAATTCTCAACCCTCTTATATTAGATTAACTAGATCCAAAAAGAATTATGGAAACTGAAATGGATAACAGATGCATTAAAACTTTACAAAATAATTTTGTTGTGGAGAGTTGGACTTTACCGTTATCACATAAATGAGGTTCACACTAGTATGAAACTTTTCTCCATCCCACCCTTTTCTCCTCCTAATTGTATGATTTATCTAATTGGTTTACTTTCTTTCTTTTTTGTTTTCTTTCTTTTTTTCATATAACTGAATGCATATCATAACTGAACATTTGAAGCAATGCTATGGTTCTGAACAATAAAAGAAAAAAAAGTTAATAAAATCATCTTGATTGCCTGAGCCATCAGAACTAGCATTACCATGTCTGAAATTATTCATTTGATTACTGTGTTGAAGCAGCATTTCATTTCAGCATTTTTTCATTGAACTGAAGTTATTTCTAATTGTGAGAGCATATAACGGTCGTAACTGCTTAAATTATCATTAGCACTGAGGCACTAAATTATCATTATCATTAGGCACTAAACTTTGTATTATTTTAATATTAGTAATAGTACATTTTATTTCAGATGCCTTTCGGGTCTCTCAAGAACATCGTACAACAATCATAAAACAAAGTATAAATTTTAAACTAAAATAGCAAAACATACAAAATGATAGGAACAAAACTCCACCAGTAAAAATGTAGAGTAAAACAATACTACCGGGAGTTGCTGTTGCTACAGCTCCTCATGAATTTTATGGCTACTTACAAAGAAAGGTTTTCAAGTTGGTTTTAAAGCCAGACAGTGTTCTTAATAGGCTCCGGGAGTTTGTTCCAGAGCAAACCAATTCCCACTGTTTAAGATGCTTTTAAATTACAAATCACATGATACTCGTTACACAAGTAGCCTTTTATTGGATATATTTAACTATACATTTAGTTTAACCCCCAATAATTTGTCAATCGCCTAGATCCATCTTGTGAAGGCATTGATGCAAGGGTTTGTGAACTTTGATCACAAAATCTCTTCCTGTTAAAACTTTGTCAAAAGCTTAAAAATTAGATCATCACACTTTCTTACTGCTGCATTCAACTCTGTGAAGCTGGCTGTGGTTCATGTACAGGTTATCTAAGACAACGATTCAGTTTTCTCACTTCAATGGAGTAAAAATCATAAATGAGAGTTAGTATATCTCATAGAGATAATTGGATATCACACATCGCATGTTAACCATGGCAGCTTTAAGAAGATAATAAATTCTTAACTGGTGAAAGGGATTTGTGGAAATGTTTCAGTTTCTAATCACCAGTTATGATGCCCTGTATCCAGGTACATCCGTTCTGAGAGGTCCATCATCCTGGTGAACTTCTGTATGTCCATCCTGGCCTCTAATATGCTTATACTGGTGGGACAGTCCCAGACTCTCAGTAAGGTGAAAGAACTTGATTTTTCACATACCCAGTTTTAAATAAGATCAATATTGTGTTCCATGTATACAATTGTATATATTGTGTATGACAACAACATGTAACTCTCCAACTTTTGGAAACAGGTTAGCCCTCCTAATAAACTTGGTGTCAATTAGACCTTAATTTACATTGTTAAAGACATACTTTACAATCCCTGTTTCTTCTAATTGAATGATTTTTTTCCCCTAAATGAATGTGGACATATCTGCAAACTTGTTTTTAATTTTTCAATATATTCCAATTATACAACTTGATTCAAAAAGAATACTGCAGCTTTGAAAATTTGTATTGAATTAAAGAAACATGATGGAACCTTGGGTTATTAATCAATGTGAAGATTACTTAACAAACTTCAGAGTTTCCTTAAATCGACTACAAAAAGAGTTTAACTCTCCTTTTCTTCTTTGCAGCTTTCTCAATTTTCAAAGTTTTGGTATTAATTTGAATAACCTGTATAACTCAATTTCTTGTATACTTTCTGTAACAACAATAATAATAGAGGTCAATTTGACTCCAGGCTCTTTTAGTCTTTTAGTTGTGTACACACATAGAATAGAAGCTTATTGTATATAATATTTTACACATATTGGGTTTAAATATAATGCCTTATCATAACAACAACTATAAAAAAACAGTCATGACTTTTCAAAAAACCTACAAAAAGTTGTTCACACAATTCACTTAAAAACAAGCGAGCCGTATTTTAGAAGTTGAAAATGCTCAAGTGGTTAAATGTTGTAACTTAATGTGTAGGTTAACAGCAGGATCAAGCAACAACAAAAAAATCATGATAAACACATAAGTTAACACAAGAATATAAAGATAGTCTGCAGAGTTTACACAAATGGTAATGGATGAAATTAAAAACAATTAATAGAAAAAAAATGAAACTTGAATGCTAAAAGAGACAGTTAACACAAGGGGTAATTATTGAATTGTCACATAATGTATTGAACAGCTTAAAAACGTGTGAAACACATCACAGGTGCAGCGTTGTGACATTTGTACAAAAGATAATTAAGCAAAACAGTTCTCAAAGGCTCTCATGCTTGGGGCTCTGGCTCTAGGTCTGTGGTGGCGGTAGAACAATTTGTTTTCTCTGCAGCCTGTCATGGCATCATGTTAGTGTTAACAATAGATTTGTGGGCCTCATATGGAAGGCACCGTAGGGTCAGCTTTGTGTCAGCTTTGACACTGACATTGGAGGAGTGTAAGATCCACTTCAAAGGCATCTTAGAAATGAAGCGCTGCCATTCGATCTCGACCTGTCGCTCGAAGCTACACAAAGAACTGCAGCTGAACGGAAATGTTCACCCAGGTCTGTCATTCTCTCTCAGTATAGTTGGAAAAAAAGCCATTGGTCATGACTCGTTTGAGATTTTGCATCCATGAAATGCAGCAAATAGTTTCTAAATACTTTATAACATTGTGTGAATTCCGCTGACTTTGGCATAATATTTGTGTTGTATTTTAAAAGACCTTTGAACAAACCTAAGGATTGGATCTCCTCATTGGTTAGGTTGTTTTCCTGTTCTGTGTTTTGACCACTAAGTGAGTTTGGGAGTGGTCCTTTGCAACTTTGTGTGAACGTATGTATGTATGTTTGTGTGTGTGTGTGTCTATATATATATATATATATATACACCCATTCAAATTACCCATTCTTGCTTTTAACATAAAGCTTCTACAGAAGGTTTGGCTCATTCAGTTCAGTGCAAGCTTATTTTCACACCTCTGTCAATTTTTTCCTCTGAATGGGCCTTTGTTCATGTCATTCTCACTTCTCTGTGTCAATCACTTTCTCCTGCTGACTGTGTGAACGAGCTGCTGAGTCCCATTTGCACCTCCTTTTGCTCTCTGTACTACTTGTTCTTGCTACTTTTCTAACGCTTCTGGACTTGCGGCTGTGAAAATAATAAAGATCACTGCAAAAATAATTATCCACATGACAGTCTTTCTTATCGCAATTCTGATTTACTGAAGTAGTTTTGCTTGGTCCTAGTAAAAAGCATGAGTAGTCTCAAACTAGCCAAATTTTGGTTTATACTAGGCCACATATTTCCTCTGTTTATTAAACATTTAATGTCTACATGTAATGGCTCATATCTTGTCTGCTGCATTAAAAAATACAGACAATTTTTGTCCCAAAAAACATATGCTATTAGAAAATGTGCCTTAAAAATACAGAGTTTATTTGCTGACTCACCTGTGTATTTCCGTTGTAGCTTAGTCTTGTAGTTATTTTTTGTGAATTTTTATAATTCCACATTCAGGGTTGACGTTGTCTGTTTAACTAATAAGCATATTGTCAGAAACCAGCTTTAAACGCCTTTTCATAAGACAAATTAAAACTCCTGGAATCATGATTTAATATAGTGTTTGTTTTCATGTATTATGTTATACTGTTATTATTTTGTTTCGACAGTTTATGCCTTTCTCTGGCTTTATGGCAGCATATCCTTTACTTCTTGTTTTGTTTATTTGTCTCTCAATCCACATCCTTCTCTAGGGACTGTGTACTGTGACAGCTGCCTTTTTGCACTTCTTCTTTCTGGCCTCTTTCTGCTGGGTTTTGACAGAAGCTTGGCAGTCCTATCTGGCAGTGACTGGCAAGATGAGATCCCGCCTCATTCGGAAGCGCTTCCTGTGCCTGGGCTGGGGTATGAGACACACTCTACCATGTATCAGAAACCCAACATCAAAGGTCACATTTGATGCTCCTGAAGGATGTTAGCTTCACTTAAGTGATGTAGAAGTACAACATGCCAGTTTTTATCAGTTCACTAGCATCAGGTTGTCCTCCATGTCAGTTTGCTTTGGTGAAGACCAATGATGCAGCAAAAACATGCCATAGGAGTTCAGTGTTACTGCTGAGCTACAGGACGGAGATGTCTGATTGTTGATAAGAAAGCTTTGTGTGCCAGTATCGTCCACTGCCAGGATTTGAAAGGACATTCTATCCTTTTGCTTGCCACACACAGACTTTGTTTAAAATATTGATCCGCTATCACTTGTGTTAATTCACAGATGCCCTGTGCCGATATTGCTAAGTACTGTTCCCACCTACAGAGAGGAGATAGTAGATCTGTTCGGCATGTACTTTGCTTGAAAACTGAAATATAGATATAATCTCAGAAATTGATTTTTAGTACAGGAAATGAATTATCGATATTCTGCAGCTAAAGTATGTTTATAGTAAAATCTAGAAAGAATGTTAAATGCGCAAATTAACAGTGTGGTTGTTTTAACCAGACTGAAAATTGTGTTACAAGTTCTTTCACACTAACCAATATGTTTAGGACACATAATTTTTGTGATAATGAATAGTTGCCAATATTGCAAGTTAGTGTATGCTTAATAAGTATCAAAACAATTCTCACCAAAAAGATCTGAATTTTCAAGGGGAAAAAAAATTATTAAGACACATAGTATGTGTATCTCATAGTATATGGTTCAGTGAAATCCATAGAAAATCTCTCTTTTTTTTTAAATCAACAGTAGAAGGTAGGTAATGTTATCTTATGATTACATGTTTTATTTCACTTATTTTTTTATTCTGGAATACAGTTAATAGACTTAACGTTGTGAAGTATTACAAGTAGTTTTATAATATTATACCCTGTTCTTTTTTACATGTGTGGCACCTTTAAATTAAATTACAATGCACAGGTACAATACTCTATCATTAGTCGCAAAGAACAGCCATAGCAAACGTATTTTGCTTACTAATAGATGCTTTACAATAGCCTGTGTGCTCCCAGAAAACGTAGATGAGACAGTTAATGTTGTCCTTTGAGCCTCCTGGGAGGTTTAAAGTGCATAGAGCCAGTCATGTACCTGTTTGCCATGTGCACGTCAATGGAAAGGGCACCAGTGGAGAAAAGTCATGTGAAAGGAGATTACTTCAGCTAACTTCCCCTCCAGGCTCGGGTCATCTACCAATAATGATTCCTAGGAAGGAAAAGTAAAGGGGGAGCTGGGCTGCTATTTCACATGAGGTTTTGTCTTTTATAAAAACAACTTCTCGTTTTATTGAGGTGAACAATATTGTCTATAGAAGTCAAAAGTACATAAATTCACAAATTTGTTATTAGTAATAAATAATATTAATTCAGACTTTGCCTGTTAGAAACTGGTATGAGTTTTTATTGCTGGTTGTTGTATTGGAGCTTTTAGTTACAAAAAAGTGGAAAATGTGAGCTATGTTCGAAAATGAAAATCTATATTAAGCAATGTAGCATATTAACATCTTATTTGTCTGCTTAACTTAACTTTAAACTACTTTTCCATAATTTACAAGTTTTCACAAATGCTTAGAATTTGGTAATGAAAAACTCACATTTACAATCCTTTATAATGTGGTAGTTGTATTCCAGGTCTTTTTAGAATATATGACAGAAAAAAAAACTCTGGTTATGTCAAATGTCTCAATTGTGTGTCCACCAGGAGCAGTCCTGAACTCCTACACTGAAACCTCCTCATAGTCCACATGAGAGATTGCATACCAGATTGTTAAAGCATAAGTGGTGGCTAATGCTCTTTCTGTGATGCTGAGGATCCAATTTTAATCACATGACCTCAGTCTTTTGCAAAGGGTCATAACCTCTCAAATAACATAGGGTAGATGTTTACAATTAATGGGTTACTTCGATTGCTTGACTAAACGAACAGCCTTATACATCTTGAATTGCCTAAACTCAATTAGGTTAATCAACCTAATCAGGTTCAGAGAATCATATTTACATTAACTAGGTCATTACAACATTCTTAATTCCACATTATACAGGAGGAGCATCCCTCTCATTTCAGGGAAAGATGTGCAGAGGTTTAAAAAAAAAAAGTTTTTAAAGCCAGAATTTTTGTATTTATCCAAGTGAGACATGCTCATCTACTCATATAGTATGTAAAAAAAAAAGATGTAAAAAGAGAATGACTGGCTAGCCACCAGCAGGGCTGGTCTAGTTACTGTTAAATTGTAATTAAATTATTGATTATTAATTTTTCCTTTTAAAAGTAATCATCTAACTTTTTTCTAACACGTGACTGCTTTGGTCAGACATGGTGTGGGAGAGTAGGGAGGAGCAAAAAGCACAGTGGGAAGCTATTGCGTTCTAACACAGTAGTGGAGGGAGGAGACAACCTATCCTGAGGAATTTTACTGACAAGCTGGAATCCCCTACATACATTACAATCTGAACTGCCACCACACAATATGGTTTACAGGATGGAAATCATGTCCAGATTATAATATCTGTTCTATGTGTTGGTTGTCGACCAGCCTGCAGACATCCAGATAACTGTCAGTGGTCTTCTTGCCAAAGCCCAAGAGGCTGCCGCTTCGCTCATGGAGTCGGTTTTCATCTCCATTGGGCAAAGGACCTTGCATGGCATATGACGTGCAGATGGCTTTCATTAGCTAGTGGGCCAACCTCTGCTTGGACACTCCCTTTCTGCTGGCCTCCACATAAACAGAACAGAACATCTAACAATTAGGAATTTGTCCAAATTAGTGACTTTGTATTTTGTATCTTTACAAATTAGAAGCTCCTGACTAGAGCTTATTTTTTAAAACTAATTTGCTGTATTTTGTTTGTCCCCAAATAAAACGTATCTATAACCAGTTGGAGGTCTCTGAATTAATTTCCTGCCCTCTGAGCTGACACAGTGTTTACAATGGATAGAAAACTGACTGAAAGGGAACTATGTTCTGAGACGTCAGTGCCTTCATCAAATAATCAAATTGTGTTTGTTGTTTTCTTTTAGGTCTTCCAGCTCTTGTAGTTGCAGTATCTGTGGGTTTCACACGGGCTCGAGGTTATGGCACACCAAACTAGTAAGTATTTTGGAATCGGAATCTGTTACTGTGCATATACATTGTACCAAATTGTTTAAGCAAGTACATGTTAAGGCAAATTAGGAATTGAAAATGATGAATGATATTGATAAAAAGTCAAAAGCTTTCCTAAGCAAAATCTTAGCTCCACCAAGATTTAAAACACAAGTGCTTGTACATTCAGAATAAACAACCAGACTCTGGTCAATTTTAAAATCTGCATAAAATAACACGTTAAATACCAAATGTCGCTGATACAATTTTGCTATTCATTAACTCGGTAAATTTTTTATTGTTTAATTCCTAGCTGTTTATTTGAAAATTCATTGTATGTTGTTTTTGCTGTGATGTGGCTGTATTTAGCTCTTTCTAAGTTAGTATGTTCCTGGTTTGAGTACTAGGGATGCAATATATATGAGATGAGCTTGGCTGCTCACTCCATGCTCTCATGGAAAACAGTTTGTTTGTGCTATTAAAATGTGACCTGTCCAAATGGCATCTTGAGACAAAGGATAAAAAATGACTGTCAGGACTTTTGTTTTTATGAAGGCACAGAAATAAATATTATGGTTAAACATGCTGAATATTCACACAATCTAAACATTTTATATTGACCTGTGATTGTTTAATAATTGCTTTCAAAATCAGAGAGCCATGTCAGAGAGTTCTTCTATTTCTCTGGAGACCCAGAGTTTCTGTCTTTCCTACCACACCAATTGTTTTAAAGCAGGGAACTCCCTGACTAATCAGATCTAAAATTTGAAAACAACGATGACCTTTAAGCGCTCTAATTGGCTATGTCTGACACCCGGATTGCCTCAAACCTGAGCGAACAATTTAGAACCAATGCCAGCAAGAGACTGAACTTAAATAAATCACTTCTTGGTTATGTGACTGCCTGTATCTTATGTTTCTTATATAGTGATACATATTTGTTTGAGCTTAGCCAGTTGTTATATATAAAACAAAAATTGAACAAGTGTGAAAGCACGTAAATATGATCATGTTTGTTGTTTAAATCAAATCAAAAAGAAGAAATCTTATTTATGTGGATATATATAAATATGTGGATGATATTTTCTAGCTTGTGTGTTTCCATTACACTTGCTCACCTCTATTTGTTACTTTATTTGATTTCTGGAAGGCTCTGGTATAAAAAAAGATAAAGTTTTGAATTTTTTCCAAAGTAATAGTTTTGTTTCATTCTCACCAATTTGGCAAGTTTTTTTTTATTTCAATTGATCTCTCTGTTTCTTTCAGTTGTTGGTTGTCTTTGGAAGGAGGCCTGCTCTATGCTTTTGTCGGTCCTGCTGCTGTCATTGTGTTGGTAGGTTTAATCATACGCTTTCCTATTTGTGGATTTCTCTCACCACAAACCCCTCCCATTTAATATGCATTTTAAACACTGTCAGAAAAAAATCAATCACTAATGCGATTAGTGAGCCCTGTCCTATTTAAAATGTGTTTTTCATTAGTGAGTCATGTGGAAATGTGTGGGTAAACCCAATGAGCTTATTAGCCTGAAGTGTTTAGAGGGTGTGTGTTTACGGTCTCAGGTGCTTGGTGTTTTCTGTGAGATATTAGCATTGTTTTTTCACGGTCAGATGTGATTTGTATTGGGTTTGTTTTGTTTTTGTTTTTTTTTTGGTGGTGTGAAGTCATTCTCCCAAACAAACAACCACAAATGAGATTTGTGCATCTGGAGATACGACTGTTTCCTAGGAGAAGCAAATCTAATTAATGAAAAATAATTAATCTTGCCTCTAGCAAATGGTAAAGTGGGGACCCATTGTTTACACAAGTTAATCACGTGATCAAAATGTAAACAGCATCTGTAAACATGCTAGGTTTGGTGTGTTTGATACATCTGCATGAGATGTTAGCACAGGATCTTTCAGAACTGGGGTCCACACAATTGTATAATTGAAGCAACATTTGCAGAAATAATCATGAGCTTTTCAACAAAGAGCTCTCCTAAATATTAACATTTACTTTTATTCGTGTGGATTTAACCCTATGAATGGTGTTCTTGTTTACTTGTCACTTTGTAAATATGTTTTCAATATCATCATTTTTTGCCTTTATTGAAAGAAAAGGAATAGTTTTAAGGAATGTTTCTCTCTAGTTATTCTTTCTGAGTTTGATGCTTTGACTAAAATTTTAAACTCAAAGCATTTAATTTTTTTTATTGAAAGCAAAAATGTTACTGCCAGAGTTGAAACTGAAACTGATGAAACTGTCGAAAAAGACAGTTTGACATAATAAAGAAACTTAGAAGTTCCCATCAAGCCGAATCACCGCAAATTAAAACAGCCATTTCATTTTTGTTAACTTACCATTAATCATAACAACATGTTTTAAATGATAAACTGACTACTCAAACTTGCAGCCTTTACTTTATGTATGGTACCTTAAGTGTTGCAGTATCATACGCAATGTACAAAATATGTTTGCTTTAAAAACGCTTTATTAAAAAAATTTCAATATCTGGATGAGTTTAGTTGTAGATAGTGAAATAAGGTGCACCATTCACATCTTTAATCTTTAAAACATATAATCTGCTCAGCATTTTCAATTTGACCCTAAGCAAAAGATTAGCGACAACAAAATGTAGAAGTTGGCCAGAATCTGTTAGGGTCAAGGGAGGGATAATAGAGAGAGAGAGACATTATAATTGTAACACTTCCCTTGCTGCTAATGAAAAAATATCATCATTTGTGTCACCTATTGAAGCCATGCTTGAACTGCCATCCAAGACAGCCAGAGTAGTATGTTGAGCATAAACGTGTCTGGTCTCCACCTGGTTTTAGTATAAGCTTCTCTGCACTTGTTGGTGTATGCATCTCGGGGGCGGGGGGGGGGGGGGGCAGCTGGCTGTAGTGGATTAGGGTAAGAGCAAGAGATAGGGAGATGGGGAGCTCATTTGCTACCAGGCTTAAACCTGCAGCACCTGTCAGGGGCAGTTAACGCGTCTGCTGTTAAAGCTACAGGGTTAAAGCTCCGGTCAAATAACTGCCTCATTCTTAAAGTGTTTGTACACACATTCTGACCAACAGTACTCAGTTCACTTCCTCTTAAGCTTTGTAAACAACACAGCAGTAGTGTTTAAATCCTTTGCAGATTATCAGATGTAGTTGCTGTACAAAGATGAAGGATGGGATAGTTGTCAAAATGTCTCCTATTGAATTTAAAATGTATTAAGATAATATTGCATTGATGCCTGAAAATGTTTTTTTTTTTTGTGAGAGAGAGAAAGTTAAGTTCTGTGTGACAATTATTTTTTGTTAGTTTCAATTACATTTTTTCTAACTTGACATATAGTTCTCATAAGCAACTGTAATTTAACAAGTAATTGGAATAACACAATCTAAGCATTTTCAAATACATTTTCTACTAATGTAGATTGTGGTTTCAAAATTATCACTTTTATCTTTTAACATGAAACATATAATTTCATTTTAAAACATTGTGTTCTGTAATCAGTAAAATACAATATTGGAATCAGTTTGTAATACCATATTTTAGTCCTGTAAAGTGTAAGTGCACAGTTGTATTTATTTATTTTGATTTTTAATGCCTGTTCAGTTGTCACTGTGGAACCCTAATGGAGGAAACTATTTACGGTCTTATAGCAAATTTTGAGCATATGCTTCATGCATAGAGTTGCAGTGTTTTCTCTCAGAAGTTTTAGGAAAGTCTTGTAAATGTTGGTTTTTAACCCCAAAACAGTACATTTGATTTCAAGGTTAATCCTTGCATGTCTATTTCGCAGGTGAACATGCTGATTGGGATTGTGGTCTTCAACAAGCTTATGGCCAGAGATGGCATCTCCGATAAATCCAAAAAGCAGAGAGCAGGGTAAGTTAAGATTGTAATGATGGGCGGATGAGGCATAAAGTTCTGGGTTTCAATCAAATACCTCCGTTCTAACTGTCCTGTCAAATGTTATAATGCAATCCAATTATATAGCAATACAACTGGTTTGTAGCAAACATCTTCTAAAGGAAATCAAATTCTATAATTATTTTTCTTCTCTCCATTGTTCAGTTACAATTGCCAGTGGATTGTAGCCATTATAACCAATCAAGTACTACATAAAAAGGGAGAAAACTGAACTTTGGAAAACCTAGAATTCTTGTTCATCACAGGCAGTAGATAGCAATAAAAGAAGTATTTGATGTTTGTTCATTGAAGTCTCAGAATTGACTTGGGGCTTTTGACACGCTACAGCAACAAATGTATAATAGCATTCTAGCTTTTAACGCTATCCTAATATAAATAAAACCCACGTTAGATATGAAAAGTATCTAGAGGGTTGTTCCTCAGCTTTTATTTCTCTATTGTTTTAGCTTTCTTTTTTCTACACATTAACAAATCAAGTTGATAAACTTCAGACATTAGGTATAGCTTCATTAATGCACTATGAATATTGATTTGCTAATAACCTGCAGGTAACCATAAGATAGTCGTCTGATAGCTTTGCCATTAGCTAAGTGTACATTCATTGTTCATGGAATTGAACACACTGACAGGATCAAGGGGTCCCTTTTAAAATACTTGTTCTGTTTTGCATTTGTTTGATTGGACGCAAAACAGAGTCATCAATTTAACACTTGTGCTAATGAGTGAACGCTGCTTCCCTCACCTCAAACCGAGGCTAAAGTGCTCGGGTCATTTGGATAATCCCATTTCACCCAATCAATCTGCTATTCCTGGAAAGTGTTCACATATTCCTTAATTAATCAGAAGGCTTTTAATAAGCATCAACATGTTTACTGCTGTCTGTTGTACTTTAGAAGCGATGAAAGAAAAGATATTATTTACAATGCTTTGATAGCCAGCCTTTGGCTTTTTCTGTGAATTGAAGAACTGAATGCATAAGGATGGTTAAAGTTTGGCCACCGCAAAATATTTTCACATTTAGCACAGAAATATACGAAAAAACATTCACAAGTTTGTGAATCTAATAGCGAATAGTAATGTTTGTTCTCTAAATGCACACTCAGCGAATGTCATTAAAATTGATGATTTGCTTTGGAGGACCACCACTCTGATGAATTAAATTGAAACTGTGGTTCTTACTAATTAAATAAGTTAATCAAAGATCTGAACTAATCTAATGACTGGATATTCGCAATCCCTCCAGACCTGAGACATTCTACAATGCTTTTCTAATTGATTTGTCCCCTCCCATTGTTTTTTGTTTCTGTAAGAATTGTATTCAGCAGAGATCAACGCATAGCCATCGCCTTTTTAAATGTTTGGTCTGTACAAAAAAAATGGTTTTTGGTTAAATACATTCAAGCTTGTTTTAGATTATCCTTACTATACCATCACAGACTGGAGTGTAGGGTAGATACCAAATGCAAAATCAGTAGAAGTGAACGAGAGGAAATAAATGACATCAAAGTAAATAATAAAATAATAAAAAAAAATAAACAATAAAAAATTTCCAAGAAGCACAGGCTCAAACATACAGCACACGAGGAGGCAAAACAATAAAAATAAATACACATATACAAAACACCTGGAACTTAGACCAAAAAAAAGGAACTGATGCCTAAACTAAAACCTATTGGAGACTGGAGGATCTTCAAACAGAAGATACTGTTCTGTATATGCTCGCTTCACTAGAGGGAGATGGTGAGGCGCCCGTGGAACTTAGCTCTCTGTAGCAGGTTAGCCACACAGGGTAAGCAGTAGATAATGATGAAAAACATATAGACTATATAAACCTTAATATTTGCAGGTACATTAAATATTATACATTTTATATGTATAACAAATGATTTAAAACCTAAAATATATAACATATAAGTGTGAAATGTTGTTATTAAAGTTAATTTTTTCGTATGTTTTGATGAGTGGCATGATTTTGGATATCGACAGTGCAGTAAATACATTATTAATTTACTTTTGTTCATTAAAACCTATTAAATATTTTTTTTATTAAAAATAAATATTTTTACACTGAAGATATTCAGAAATATATACAGACTTATGAAGTGAAAGTGAACGTGACCACTTAGCCAGATATGGAGTGACCTGGAATTTGTGCTCTTCGTTTAACACAATGTACACACACATCAACTCGGTGGATCTGGGGTTCGAACCTGTGACCTTTCAGATTACAAGTCGATCTTCTTATCCACCACACCACAACAAATATACATATATAAGCAAAGTGTATTGAATGACAGACTAAGCTCTATTCTAACACCATCGTGTACCTTCCTCCACACATGGACAATAAGAAACTGAAGTAGCTTAGCAATTGCGGCTTCCATCTGCCTCATCTGCTCTTTGTTAATGATCTGTGCCATTCTACTGTGCTTCTTAACATTTTCTCATTTCCTTGCCATTACCAGTCTCTCCATCACACGTATATACACACATACAAACACACACACAAGCTATTTTCACACTGTGACATTCATTACCAATTTCTCTGTCAGTGCTGTTGATCATTGCTTGATGCAGCTTTTTGCCATTATTTTAATTTTCTCTTTCTTTTTTTCTCCCTCACTATGTTGTCTTCCTGAAAATCTTCATTTTCCTGGTTTTGTTTTCGTCCTTGTCATACCTTCCTGCATTCAAACCTTAATCTTTGGTGCCTTTTGTCCAATGTGGACTGGCTGGTTTGTGTGTATGAATGGATATTCTATGAGTAATTTTCCAATTCATGTTCCTCCTTACCCCCCTCTCTCTGTCATGTCCATCCTTTCTCCTGTGTGTTTGTGTGTGTTCCTGAAGTCCACCGCTGGAAGCTCGTAGCAGGCTGCTCCTGAAATGCTCCAAGTGTGGCGTGATCTCCAGCACTGGCCTGTCCAGCGCCACAGCCAGCAGTGCCATGTTAGTCCCATTCCATTTTCTTTCTCTTTTTCTTTCACTTTCTCTGTCTCTTTCGGGTTTATCTTTTAATTTCTCTTTCTCCTTCTCTTTCTTTTTGTCTTTCTCTTTCTGCTTATATTTCTATTTTATCATTATACTTATCTTTACTTCTGCTCATCATTTTTCTCCTTATCCTTATCTTTCTCTTTCTCCTCTTTCTCTTTACCCTTGACATTCTCTTTCTCTTTGTCTTTCTCTTTCTCTCTATTCAACCCAGAGCTTACTGTAAGAAACTGAAACTCTCTGAAAGGAGTGTTTCACTCCTGTTTGTATTATTGATACATTAGTTAATTTTAACTGTACACTGTAAAGTAATATTATTTAATGTAATAATGTTAACAAAAGTATAAACATTGACACGCATTTAACATTTCTTCCAATTAGGTATTAAATGTTTTGCTTTACACCAACTGTTGCACATAGTAAAGATAACATGACCTGATGAGATGATGGAATTAAAAAAAACTGTAAATGTTTAAAAAAAATGAAAATATTTGCTAAATGAAAACATGCGGACAATTCCCTTCTTCTGGAAATAAATAATCAGAGTCGTTGGCTGAAATACAGTGTATTTAAGTGTGGAGCACTAAATTAATAAGCAAACAAGCACTAAAATTCAAACTTAAACCCGAAAGTAAACCGCTAGACTGCCTAATATTGAAAATCTATAATAAAAAAGTATATACTGCACTTATTTTTACAGAAACAGGATTCTGTTTAATACTCAACTGGCTTTAGCACAAAGCTAATTTAGCACCCCGGACTTTAGACTAGTACAATCGTTGGGCTCTCATTCTAAAATGGTAAATGACAGCTCCAGTGCAAGTGAATGCAATTCACCATGCTGCATCATGAGCTCCAGAATTGTCCTACTCCCTCCAGTTCTAGGGTTAGCGGCTCCCTGTGCTGCATCTATAGCTTGTGAAAGGCTTCTACACTACTCACTCCATTGCTAGAGAAATTTCTGCCCATCTCTCGCAGTGCTGGATTGTGAACTAAAAAACGATTAATTCCCAAATCCCTCCAGTGCTAGAGAAAGCTAGTCACTCAATTTTTTCTATACTGGCTTGCTATAGTGCATACATTTGGATTTTGCTATCTTGGGGCTCTGCCCAGCTCCTTCACAGCTGAGGTAACATCCCCACAAGACAGCTTTCCTCAGCACTCCAAGAAACACTTCTTTCTGGGCTTCAGTATGTCCTGAATTACAGCAAAACTGTAGAGTTTTGATTCCATTAAATCATTTTCACAAATATTTGATGGTAAGAGAGCTCCCTTAACATAACATTAGCTAATTTGTTTTTGATGTTTTTATTTCCATTAATATTATTATGATTAGTATTATTATTTTCAAGAAGAAGGGGTCTGTGATAAGCTCATTATACTATATGATACTTCACATATGAATAGAATAGAACGGGACGGGACAGGACAGGACAAGTCAGGGCAGAATTTAAATGGAATGCCTAGGCAAATCATGAAATAAAAATAATTTTGTAAGTTACTACATTGGCAGTTCTGTTCAAAAATTCCTAAGCTATGCAAAATAAATTGTTTAGTTAGCGCAGTGCTTTTAAATTCTAAGCAATAATTATTTACTGAAAACACCAAGAGAAAAAAAGTATTTTAATATGTTGAGATTAATAGTGAGCTTAGGTGTTAACATTTAACCCATTAGCTCAATCCAGCCCAAGAACAGAAACTGAAAGAACTATTGGTGTAAAACTTTTCTTAATAGTGTAAACTTCCACAGACACTCCAACACCTCTACAGTCCTGGCGTATGGTGCTCTCTGAAGAGATAAAGAACAATAGAGTGGCTCTAGTGTGGCGTCTGATTCTTTTGAGCTTGGACAAATTAAACTCTCTCATTGCTGGAGGAAGATGATTCTTGAAGTGATTATAACATAAATGACATGACTTCTCTGTTCATCTATTTCTGTCATATTTGGTTTTGCTTCTATGATCCCATGCTTTGTGTCATCTTTTCCATTTGTCTGGTATCTGAGAAATAAGCATAACATGACAATGAATATGCTTTCAGGAACTTCCATCAATGGCACCACTCCATTTCCATTCCAGTTAGTGTGTGGAAGGATATTATAGAAAATGGATTAGATTTCGTCATTTAAAATTCAAATTTTTGTACTATGTGAAGATGATAAATCTTCAGATGAATATATCTCTCTAGTTGCATCCTTTTCATTTTGTTACTGGTTTGTCATCAGAAAGTGCCAGCTGTGTACAATCCTCATTTAAAGCTCATATTTAATTTACTCAGATGCATTCCTGAAGCATCTCAATTAATATTTAGTAATGCCTGAATCTCAACGTTACAAAAAAAGGTTAGACATGTGCAGTTAAGAAATAAAAAAAATTTCATAAAGCTAGTCAAAAATGTCTGCTATCCAGTTACCAATATTGTGATCTTCTTTTAAGATTTATTATAAATGCATTATGCTTGAGTACTAATAATTATTAGCAAGTTATTCTAAGAGTCAAGCATAAAAACGCAAAAAAACATGTATAGATTAATGTTGAAAGCTGTGTAGACTGTCAATTTATGTAAAAGTTAATCCAAAAGCTTAGAGGTCACACTTTTAACACAAAGCCATCTTTTGATACGATAATGCATCCATGTTTTTCCCTCTGATGGGGTAGATACTATTTTGTCATTATTTAACTAGATTTGAAATTTTTCAAATGTTTTGTGTACAAAATGAAAGAAACACTCTCTTCCTCATCAGGGCATCTCTATGGAGCTCCTGTGTGGTTCTCCCTTTGCTCGCTCTCACCTGGATGTCTGCTGTGCTGGCCATCACTGACCGCCGCTCGACTCTATTCCAGGTGCTCTTCGCTGTCTTTGACTCAGTTCAGGGCTTCGTCATCATTACAGTGCATTGTGCCATGCGGCGAGAGGTATGTGGCTTTCAAAAGTGATACAATTCTTTTACAATGGGTCAATCTGCGTATTTTCTTCTATATTTCTTTCACAAATACCGCATTTCTTTTATTGTGCATGTGTCAATGTATGAAATAAGAATGAACCATGTGGTATAATAAGACTTCTTCACATCTTAAATGTTATCTATTTATTAAATTCAATATTTAAATATAATTTCATTGCATGATAAATTGCTTTGAGATCCAAGAAGTCATTCATTTATACTAATAAATTCCAGTTGTTAAACTAAATAAAATGTCAATAAATAAAACTATACATTTTCCCTCAATTTGTATTTTTATGCCTACAAACTGATTTGGAAATCGAAATGACCACTGTCACATTTAAACCAGAATACATACGTAACCTACCATGACAAAATACAGTAAGAAATAAAAGTTCCAACTTTTTACAGCCAAACTTACAGTAGAAGGCAGAGGTTTATGTAAATGGACTTTGAAGGAGGAATTTTATGTGAACCCCTGGCTATCGCACACTCTCCGAGAACTTAAGTCCCCCCTCAGATGAGCAGAGCGAAAATGAAAGAAATCAAAGAGCATGGCAAACCTCGAAGCAAACCAAACTGCACTCTAAATTTTCTCAAGCAAGGTCGCTCAGACAAAATACTACCACAACAAAATTGAACATTCCATGGAGGACTTCAGGACTTTTAACTCATTCCTCTGCCTACCCAATCTCCCCCAGCGACATCTCTCATGGCAGATAACTTTGGTGGTCACTTCACAGAAAAAACCCTCACCATCAGGAGTACCTTACATGTCCTCATTCACTCCACTCACAGAAGATCAGGGGCCTCATGTATAAAACTTTGCGTATATGTAATCCTTAAAGTGTGCGTACGCACATAAGGCAGAATTTGCGTAGAAACAAAAGTTTTCAGATTCATAAAACCGTACGTATGCCAGAACCTGCGCAAGTTCGCTTTATAAATCAAAATTATCTGAATATTGTGCGCAGGTGCACGTGCGTATTGCTTACCCCAATCTCCTCCCGAAATAACCATATTTGGAGGTTAAGACCGCCCATTTTGAATATGTATGATCTCCCTGCATATTAATACCACCAATAATTCGGTTAACAAAAGAAAATTCATTCTCAAATGGTGCCTTTATTGCAACATGAGTGCAGTCAATAGCACCGATTACATTGGGAAAACCGATGGCGATTGCTGGAAATTGCATTTTGATGTCAGCCTGTTCAGCTTGCGTGTAAGGAAAACGGATGTATCGGGGTGCCATCCCCACTATGGCATCCCATACATATGGCATGACACGGCTCAGGGATGACTGCGACATACCCGATCGGTCTGCCAACTCTCGCTGGAAAGTACCAGTGGCCAAGTGGCCTAATGTGGTCAATACTTGCACAGGAACACACAGCGCATGGTTTCTCCTTGAGGGTCTTTCCAATACTGGCCGTAATTCAGAAGTCGAAATCGGCTCATGAGCTAATCATCATCATGAGCAAGGAAATCTTCACGTTCTCTGAAAACACGCTCCCTCCGTAGAGCGTCATTAGCAAGGTCTTCTAACAGCGCTAGAGCATCCATTATGATGATAAGTTATATACGCACATACCTTTTTATAGCCCATTCATTAAAACAAATTAGTAAATTCAAAGCATTTGCACCTGGTTAAGAATACTAATAATGATAATTCAGGTTGATACAATTTGATTTATTGGGTGATGGTATAGGATAATTTAGAAGTTTTTGGTGTCGCCAAAACACATACACTTCTAAAAGAGTGCGTACGCACGGTCAAGAGCATCCGTACGGTGCGCACTTATTTACGCCAAGTTTATTCTTTATAAATCCCGATATGTACATGGAAAAATGCGTACGCAAATTTCTATGCCCATTTTGTGCGTACACAACGTTTATACATGAGGCCCCAGGTGTCCAAACTTCTTAACTCAGCGCATCCAGCCACCTGCCCCCTCGATCCCATACCCTCTCACCTTCGGCAAACCATCTCACCTACCATCACACCTGCTCTCACTCACATCATCAACTCCTCGATCCCTACCGGTATTTTCCCTAACACCTTCAAGCTGGTCAGAGTTGCCCCACTTCTCAAGAAACTTACACTCAACACATCACTGGTGGACAGTTACAGACGTGTCTCTCTGCTGGCCTACACTACCAAACTCATTGAGCGGGTCATCTTCAATCAACTCTCTTCTTTCCTGACTACAGATCATCTGTTCTCATTCTACTAGAGCTCTCCACTGGGTTTGACACAGTCAACCATCAGATCCTTCTCACCACTCTCTCTGCGATGGGCATCATTAGCAATGTACTCGATTGACTTGAGTTCTATCTCAGTAGATCTTTCAGTGATCAGAGTAGAGGGTTGAGGACTACTCACCGGGGTACCCCAGGGTTCAGTTCTTGATCCCCTTCTCTTCTCCATCTACACCACCTCCCTGGGCCCTATCATCAACTGATATGGATACTCGTACCACTGCTACACTGATGACACTCAACTCTATCTGTCGTTCCCCCCAGATGACCAATCAGTAACTACCCGCATAACCATGACCTATAGCTCAACATGGCCAAGACAGATCTTCTGGTAATCCCGGCCAATTCCTCTATGTCCTCTCATGTCTGGACTACTGCAGTGCTCTCCTAGCAGAATTTCAAGCAAATGCACTTAAACCTCTGCAGATGATCCAGAACTCTGCAGCTCATCTTATCTTCAAGGAACCGAATGGAGCTCATGTTACTCCCCTCTTCGTCACTCTTCACTCGCTCCCCATTGCAGCTCGTGTTAAATTCAAATCACTGATGGTGGTGTACAAACTATCTCCAAATAAGCCCATGTTTACCTCCACAAGCTCATACACTCCTACATGCCCTCTAGAAGCATGAACACTCAGAGAAGGAACAGCGACTCATGGTTTCGTCCCACAAAGGCAGAAAATCTCTTAGTAGAACCTTCTCTCTCACTGTTGGAACAAACTCCCTGATCCAGTCAGGAAAGCAGCAACTCTAACAGCTTTCAAAGGCAACTGAAAACTCTTCTCTTCAGGAACACCTACTATAAAAAAAACTTTTTTCCTCCTCTATCTTTTTTTCTTCCTGCTATGGTTTATTGATCAGTTGATACAATTTCTATTATGAGCAGATAGGCTTTGACTGTGTAACCAATTGCAAATTGTCACTCCCCTTCTGTAAGCTGCTTTGGACAAAAACATCTGCCAAATGCATAAATGTAATGTAATATAAAAATGCAATGTTATTAGATCACATAAGCACACTAGCCACCACCACAGTGACAGAGAGCAGTGCTTTTTGAAGATATAAAGAATCAAAAAGTTTATCAAGAGCTTGTCTTTGCTCTTTCCTGTAAAAAGTCACTTTTTTAAAATGATAATAAAAGGAGTTAATATTATCACTCTGTCTCCATTAAATCACAATATATGTGTAACTTGCCATAACAAAATACAGTAAATAGTAGCATTACACAGGCAGACCTAAAGGACAATCTGAGGTTTATACATTGAAGGAAGATTTTTAATTGAGAACAATAAGGTGCACCAAAAAAACTTTTCATTTAAGCAATTTATTTGTTTATTTTTAAAATATAGAGGGATGCATTTGTTTGACCGGCCATGAATAGTCAGCTTATGGATCAGTAAAGTCAGTGATCCATCAGCTGATTAAATGTTTGCAGTAACATCTATAATGCAATTGTCACAAAAAAAATTGGTGTCAAATTCATTTTGTGTGACTTACATATTAAAATGTTTTGCATTGTTTGTGATCTATAAGAGTCATGTTAGGAGATTGGAAAAGTAACTGTACTATATATAACCATTTTTATATTATTGAATTTTTGTAATAAATGGAAAAATATCAACAATTAAAATAAAATTTTCTTTACAAGAAAGGAAACATCTGAGAAATAGTTTTCAAAAGTACCAACATTGGTGCAAGTCAGTACTTCAATGTGACTATGAGGGTTTCCCACAAGCATTTTGAGTGTAATCTTAAAACTGCTGTTCACATGCTCACCAGTGTTTGGCTGGTTTGGCACAGAAATATCGGGTGCGTTTGTGAACACAATGGCAAATTACAGGGGTTTAATAATCTGCTAAAAATGTTAGAGGGAAATACCTGAGTTAAATGAAAATCTGCAGGCCATCTTTGTATCAGCAGGTCGATTGTCCTTTACAATTTCATTTCTTCTAATGGAAAATGTTTGAGCCATCCTTTCATTAACAACCTCTCCATTGTTCCTAATTTTGACATCTTCAAGAAATTCTACTCAGATTTTTTGCAGAGACTGAAAGGTTTCTCCTTCTAGGTGTGGGGGGAGGTAGTTTAGTTCAGCTCTGCTTGGGCATTTTGTATTTAAGCCTTGACAACCATCCGTCGTAACCTGACATTGATGCTGGCTCCTTTAAGCAAGGATGTTTTTTGATCAGCTCTTCAAGAAACAATGCTTAGCTGTTTGCTGGAGGGATATGCACAATGCTCAAATATAATCGTGACTACTGTGTCAGAAATCTGAGATTTCACATTGTGATCACTGTGAAGGACTCCGTTTTTGTATACATGTTCATTTCCAGTTTTTAGAGTCAATTCTGCATCATACGAAAACCGAGGAATTACAAAAACAGATGGCCAGTGTTGTGATCGCAGACCATCGTTTCCTGGGGGAGACAGTAACACAGTGTCATCAGAAGATCCAAATGAGACAGATGAGGCAGCTGGAGAGGCACCTGATGAACTATGTGACAAGGATATGGATGACTCAGTTGATGGTGTTGAGATCTCAGAGCTATCAAATGTAGTTAAGTTCAAAACTACAGGCTCAAAACCTGCCAGTTTGATTGTATCTTTGTCACTCAACTCTGTTGTCATCGTCAAAGAGAAAAAGTCACGAAACTCTGCATCTTTATAGTGTAGGGTGAAATGTTTTAAGAGGTCAACTGTCTTGGAACTTCTTTGCGACACAATTTGCATCGCTATTTCATTTAACACTAAAAACAAAACAACAACAACAAACAGGTTGGTTGAAACAATGATTATTTATCAAAGAGTGTGTCAAGACTGACATATTCAAAAGTTGTTTTACCAATGGACAGATCAACAAAGTTATAATTCACATATTCAATATCATACACAAACATTTCCTATATAATATTGAGAAATTATTGGAAAGGTCTTACCTTGACTATCAAAGTCAGATGAACACGTTATTTCGTTTCAATCACAGAATGCCTATTAAATTAAATGTAAAAAAAAAACAATAAAACAACAAGGAAAAGAACAGTTTTAAAAAAACTATTTTTTCCAACAATAAAATAAATTTTTTGTAGTGAATTTAATGATTCACTTTTTGTGAATACACAGTATTTGCCTTTGCAAAGTACAAATGAGCTATTTTACATGAATTACGTTTCAAGTGCTTCATCCTGAAACTTACCTCTGTGGATCCTGTATGCACCAGCGCAGTCAACTTGTGTCCATTCAGACTAATGTCCAAATAGAGACCACAAGACGGTCCACAGCTGGCGACCATTGGCGCATCATGAGGGTTCACAAGTGGTCGGGGCAAGGATTCCCTCATGCCTTGGCCCCCTCCCTATTTCCCGCCGGTTTTCATGGGGTGGGTGCGAGGCAGTCCCTGGCGCAGTGGCCTAGCTAGCCACATAGAAAACAGTCCTCTGCCGCCGGCATCCGCCGGTTTGCACTTTGTCTTGGGCCAGTGGTGTTACGTGCGGTGTTGGGTATGCTCTCCACCTCCGTAGCTTTAGGTGGGGGTAGGCAGTGCACACCTGGTGATGGTTTCGGGCTGAGGCTAAAGATCTCCTCTGCCTAGTCGGCGATCTGGAGTGCCTCGACCAGGCTTTTCGGCATCCTTAATTGGACATGTAGGCGGGAAGCAAGCAATGCTTGCAGCCCAAGGAGTTGCGTTTCTTGTGGCAGAAAGCTGGCATAGCCCTTCCGTACATGGAGCTCCAGGTTGGTGGTAAAGGCCCCCAAGCTCTCGTCTGGGCGGCGGCGTTCAGTCTGTTCATTTTGGTGGTGTTCAGTCGAGACCCTCTTCCCAAAGCGCCACTGTAGTACACCAATCAGGGTCTGTAGGCTCTGACGGTCCTCCATGGCAAGGTCGCCAAGCACTTGGAGAGCTGGGGACTCCAGGGCCAGTAGCAGGTAGGTGGTAGTGACTCCTCGCACCCAGCTGTTAGCTGCCAGGTCCACTTGGTTGAGGTACAGCTTCAGGTCAGTCTTGAAGTTGAACTTCGGAAGCTTGACCAGCGGTACAGCTGCCATCGCTAAGTCATCGCTGCGGCGCCGGCCATCAAAGCTGGCAGGTGGATTGATTGCTGAACCACGGCATCCCATCTCTGTGTCTTCTTGACAGTGACTCTGGACCGGGGTAGCTTGCATTGTGCCGGCCCCAAAGATCAGCAGGGATGGCTCCTGGGGAGTGGAAGGCCTCCCTACTCATCCTCCCACACAGTTTTCCGGGCTGCTCTTCCTCCCTCTGGCTGTGCTGCAGCTCTGGCTGGTACCTTTAGGATGATACTTCCTAGAAAGTGTCCTAGCTCTCTAGTCACCAGGCTTAGAGTTGCTGATGCTTAGCAGGTACATTGTATTGTCCAGCCCATCCAGCTACCGTGCTTATTTTGACTCAATTGTCAGCTTCATCACTTTTGACTTTTTTGTAATGCTCTTTCAAGCTGGGATTGTTTATAAAGATGGTGGCATGTGAGTTTTATTTTTAGCCTTTAATATGGTTCATCATGGCATGCATGGAATGAATGTCATAATAGGTTTAAGGAATAATGAGAATTGTAAGTGGACAGTTGTTAGTTGTGGAAGCCCTCATAAAGATATGTGTGCAGAGTCCGCCCCCGTAATGTCACCGCACCAATCCCGAGAATAGAAGTCCAACCAGCCGCTACAATATTTATATATTTATACATACATGCATATTTATATGTACATATATATATACACATACATACATACATATTTATATATATTTGTATTTATCCATCCATCCATTTTGATGTCGGCTTTTTCCATTTCGGGGTTGCCACAACGGAATGAACCGCCAACTCCTCTGGCACATGTTTAATGCGGCGGATTATATATATATACATATATACATATATATATATATATATTATATAATATATATATATACTTATATATATATATATATATCTATATCTCTATCTATATCTATCTCTATATATATATATCTCTCTGTATATGTATATATGTATATATATATATATATATATATATATATGTATATTATATATATATATATATATATATATATATATATATATATATATATATATAGTTTTGATTACAGCACTTGAAAAATTGTGTACACCAATTAATCAATTAAGCATTTTTTTTCATTAATTATTTTTCATCAAGATCTTTTTTGTGTCACTTCCATAAAGTTTAAGCTAGAAACTTTTTGAAAATCCCTCACAAGTCATTGATGTAATCCCTAATATCTTTAATAAAATATGACACCAGAATGGCAGTTGTGAACTAGATCTTCTAGGTTGATCTTTCTAGGTTCATGACTAAGATTTAAATGTCCAAAGCAACCTAAATTAGGGGAGATATTTATTTGTTGCAAAGCCAAAGTCTAACTTGGGTTGCTTTTAAGAGAAGTTGTATCTGATACATCAACCATAGATGGAAAAAAATAAAAAGGGAGAAAGAAAAAAGGATATTTTTATGATTTTAGTGTTTTTTTTAAGAGAAAATGGTAGAACTAGCAATCTTTCATGATGCAGCAGTCATAATTTAAACAAAAATGAGTGAAAGACAGAGTCTTTCTATCAGTCATAGTAGTAATTTATTAAAATCTTGACCTGACTCAGCAGTAATCCAAAACAAGACATGAATGTAAGCTATTTACTTTTATACACTTTTTACAGAACAGCCTACTTTTTTTGTAATATTTCAGAATGATTTAGAGGACAAATGTTTAGAAAAAAAGGAAAGGGAATTACTCAACATTACAGAGACATGGCAAACTCTGGAGTACATACAAAAATGTTTCATCGGCATATGTTTGATGATATTCTAAGGAGGCAAGTAGATTAAAGTGTCATTTGTATAGTGTGTAACCTTTGTGAAACATAAACGTCACGATAGATGGGATAGTGTAGAACATTTAGCAGAATTAAAATTGTCATGTGGTCTGTAAAAAAGCTTTCAATAATTCATGATAGTGTTTGTTTTCTTCATCATAATCTATGGGGTTGCCCTTAATCTAATAAACATAAATATTCTCAGTATAAAATTCAACTATATTTTAATGCAATAGTTTGCAATATATTATATTGTGTTTTTTTACCGTTGTCAAAATTAGCAATTGTTTTTTAGATGAATATTAATATTGACTGTATAATGATGAGCACATCTTTAATAACATTGTGTGGCATAGTGTGAGGCTCATACTTCTAAGTGCCTTAACAACAAACCCAGACAAAGACACATCATGGTTTGACAAGAGAGTAAGAATATCCCCAGGTGAAAAAATCTAACAAACTAGTAGACTAGTAATCTGTTCTGAAGTAGGGACAATATAATAAAATATTATTACAAAATAATAAACTTTAAGTCTATTTTTATTCCAGTTTCCTCAGTTTAGCACAAAGTTAAAAGAGTACTTTGAAATGTATACATTGGTTTAAAATATTTGTAATAATAATTTGCTGAACAGTTTTTCCTATCCATTTCCATTTTTAATCTAAATACCCTGTTTTGCAAACCCTTTTAAATAAACTGTGGTTATTTTGTGGCTTATATATTTATTTAGTTTCAACATCATGACAGTTTTACATTATTATTTAATACATGTTTAATTATAGAATTGTGTTGTTGTTTTTTAGTTAAGAATATTTGTATGAACTGTTTAATGCGCTATTTGTTTTAAAGTGCCCTTTTCATGCATCCAGTCTTTTGCAACCTCAATTTGTAAATGTTATCATATTGTCATGAGCTCTGATTGATCACAGTTTAGAGATTCTTTCACTTTGTCATTCTGAAGACGTTCTGCCCAGAATATGTATGCTAATCAGTAGTGTCCTGTTGCCACGGCTACAGTGTCATGAGAGACAGCGTTCTAGCATGTTGTGGTTGTGATGAAAAGAAGTGTCTTTTTCAATATTGTTGTTGAGTGTTTATCTGAGGTTATATAAGCCCCCTTTTTTCCTCACCGGAATGTAAACTTGCATCAAAGTTTGATTTTAATATTATATTTGAAGTTTAACAAACTTGCAAGATTAGACATCCAAGATGAAAAGAGCTGCAGCTAGGGTTTTTGCAACAAAAAAAAAACATATATTTTCTGTTGTAATTCACACCAATAATTCTGTCTTAAGAGTTGTCGAGGGTGTATGTGTTAAAAGAGGTTGACTTACCAAGACATATAATTATACTTTTAATACTGTATTGAAAATATATTCGGATAGGCCAGATGTTTAGCAAGTACTTAAATTTTTTAATCTTGTATCTTATAAAAATATATATCAACTGTTATATATGTTGATATACTGTTTTATGAACTAATTCACTAATGTCCCGAAGGAGCTTTTGTGTTGTTTTTGCATCGAACTCTGGGTCATACATAAACACTACATGGAACACTACATCTCGCCAAGCCATTTTCTGTCAGTTTATTGCGTTAATAGTTTTTTTACATGCAGCGATAAGTGCAGCTGTTTAGTCAAGTTATGACTTTTTGTCATGTGTTAATGGTTTTTGGCAAAATGGGGTGACTCAAAGACTTTGTTTAGGAAAATAATGCATTTTGAAAATGATGTGAAAATGTGTAGTACTAGTCTAGAGGGGTACAACATCTATTTCAATTATTTTGAAAAAATGTCTTAATAGCACACCTTTAAACTCCATGAAAGTCAGCCTTCTTTGTCTTTTTTGTTTTAAATTTTTTTTCTTCTCAGGTGCAAGATGCAGTGCGTTGCAGAATGGGGGGCTGTAAAGATGACAGTGAAAACTCTCCGGACTCCTGCAAGAATGGCCAGGTGCAGATTATGGTGAATAGCATTCCATTCCATCTCATCTCTCATGTGACCCTTAAGGGGCATTTTTCACTTTAGGGACAGTTTTATAATTTAAGTTTAATGAATGAACCTCTAACTGTGCATAGAAAATCAGTATATGGATACAAATGTGCAAATTTAATTTATTGAGTATTTTAAATGTTTTTGGAAAGATGCTTCCTTACCAATTCCTTGTATGGAAGGCAAATAAAGAGATTAACAGACAGATCAGAAGGTTTGCTCAATCCCTATTTCCAGGAGTAGTCGAACACTCGAGTGTTCAGTCTCTCTCACTCTCGTTAACCGAAAGTGTGGTCCCCTTAGGCAAGACACTCCCAACAACTCCCTGGGGGGGACACAGGCATGGCTGCCCCTTCTCTGTGTGTCCATTCTCTGCTGTGTTCCCAGTAAAACTGTTTAAATTCAGTGCACAAAGCTTGAAGTCACTCCATATCTGATAATCATATCTCTTTTCATTTGACGTTATGCTTGAACCTAGTGGAATATTTTTACCCAAAGGCATTGTCAAAACCATAACAGGAAACATTCATATTCTGGTCAAATTTTCATCTTTAATAAGCATAGTTATTAAAAACAAACAAAAAAATGTTTAATCTCTATAAAGCCCTATTTTGGAGAATGCTGATAGTGCCGTAGCAGTTGGTTGAAATTGTGGGTTGAGTGTATTGTAGAGTCGGTGACTGTAGTATTAATGAGATCTGACAACTTCAGAGAGCACAAGCACTGTTGACTTCATGAAGTATGTGCTATAATTTGTATTTATTCCTAAAACAAGACTAGCCAGAAAAAAAAAACAATAATTTGCACCATAAGTTTGTCAGAAAATGCTTAACACTTGTCAGATATTTAGAAAAAAACTCTTTAGCCTTCAATCTCAATGCTCTGCTGTGATATTTTCGTTTTAAAGACTAGGCTTTTTACCTTGTTAACTGCAGAAGGGAGTGTCCAAGTGTATGTATTTGTTTGAGTTGGTTTGAACTGGACGGATCAAACATCAGGTCTGCTCAACCTTTCATCGCCATCTCCTCAATTCACTCATCTCTTTTTCTTTCTCTCCACCTTACTCACAACCATTCCAGCAGAGGTGTTCACATCGACCCAGCCTTTACAGTCAGGAGCAGTGTGGCTCACTCCGATATTCACCTGGTTGCTATCAAGGCTGCCATCAATCCTGCTCTGCACAACCTCCTCTAGCCATGGCCAATCACAATCATGCACATAGCCACAACCCCTTGCACATCCATCAGAACCACACTCAGTCTCTGAACCAAAATCACATTCATGCTCATAATCTCTCTTTGGACAAAAACCACACTCAGACTCTAAACCAGAACCACATCCATACTCACAACCAAAACCACATCCATGCTCATAACCAGAACCACATCCATGCTCACAACCACACTCTAGACCTGAATCACACACAAACTTTGAACCACAACCCTATTTGCACACACAACCACAATCTTGACAAGAACCACACCCAGACTTTGAACCACAATCAGATTTACACACACAACCACAACCAAGCTCAGATTCTCCACCAGAGCCAAAGCCTTGTCCTGGAGTCGAACCACATGAGCGTATGTCTCTGCAATAGGCGTCAGCTCCTGTGTTTGCTTTAGAGTTAGTGCTATCATTTTTTTAGTGTAGCTCAGAATGTGTTTATTGGCCAATTAATTGTGTTAAGCTGTCAGTAGATATGACTTAAATTAATTAGTGCAAAGTAACAGTCATGGAGCAGACATTTTGCATTTGCTTTTCATCATTTCTTGCATTACAGCTTAACCCTTTCAGACCCTGCATCCATTTAAATGAACAAACAAATCACAAATGGAGAATTTAGAAAAAAATATATATTATAAATTTAAAAAAAAGCTTTAAAATCAGGGAAATGTAGTTTTGCATTTTTCTGAAAAAATCTGGCGGGCATGGTTAAAACTAGGTTCTAACTGGCTATGCTAAATTTAATGTGAGGGTATTCTTTTTTTTAAGCTTTTTAATCTATATTGAGTTATTTAAAGTAGTTTGGCTAAGTAGGGACTTTCATTGAAATAGCATCATTGGTTTGGTTTGGAAAGTCATTGTTGTCATAGTATCGGAGGTTTATTTATACACCCTTTGTTTCCTTGCAGTTGGTGCTAATTCTAATGGATCCGCAGATATATTGCTTTACACCATAATGTTTTATGACTTCTTTAATGACTACACCCAGCTCCACCCTTCACTTGACTATTCAAAATTTGTGTGCTCTTTTCTAATATGATTTTTTGTCTATCTCTATATTTTACCTGCAAAGACGGACTTTGAAAAAGATGTCGATTTGGCTTGTCAAACAGGTAAGTATTTTTTTCTCTATTTTCCTTTCATCATTATTGCACTGGCTCTTTCACTTTACCTTGGCTGTAATGCTCTTTGCAAAAGTTTTTTTCTTAAAATGTTAACCATGCACATCATTGTCTCCTTAACACTTTCAGAGAGAGGACACCCATGTAAGTCTCACACTTAATTGAAATGTGTATTTAGTTAAGATTGCTTTAGGTGTTTGACATTAAAGGATTGGAAATGAGTATGTTTTGTTAACTTAAAAATGTTTAACATAGAAGAGTAATGCTATACTCATTTTCATTTAAGCTCATTTCTCCTAATCTACCTGATATATTTTTGGAAACTTTTCAAGTTGTTTTCATAATCCAGTAGTATAATAGCTTTTTCAGAATAGCACAACATATTTTACTGAATCAAATTAGGCCGGTAGCAGTTTCTCACCAGATATGGAGAGGTTTTGTATTTAATCTCTTGAAAAAGAATGCATTTTTTCCAACAGAGCATAACATATAAGTATAAATATTGAAATATTACTAGTTTATCATCTGAACTGGAGAACAGCTGATCAGATTCCAAAAAAGTTAAAACCCACTAATTATCTTGAGAGAAATTTAGAGTTAGTATAACTTCAAGGTTTTCACTCACCTAGTCTTAAAATGGACCTCAGATGACAATACTACACATTTCAAGGATTTGAATGATAGTGGGCTATTACAATGGGTTTAGACAACTGCTCCATATTTATCAAAATAGACTTTAATTTGCTTTGTTGAATACTAAGCGTTTTATTTTATCACATTTTTAAGGATTGCCTCATTTATAATAAAACTTTTTTGGACATCCTTCCCATGACTCCAGACAGAGGCCCAGTGTTGAACAGCCGGTTACCATTATGATGTTACAGAGATGTCAGTAAGATGAAAATAATTGTAATCATTTACTCCCAACATCTTACTGAGAAAACAGTGGACAACCCCTCCACATGTTGGAAAGGGGTGGAAATTTGTTCAACTTTACCAGTAACAAACATAATTTCACAATATTTATAAATGCCTTAATTAAGCATGTGATCAAATGAAAAATTGTCATTTGAAATCTCCTTCAAAACCATGTCATTGTGGTTAATACTAAGCATACTTACAAATCTTTAGCTAATGCAACGTATTCATTTTGATTAATAAATGAGTCAAAGCATGAATGACTTGCCCACATAACCCTAATCGAATACAGCCAAGTCTCACACATAACTGCAATTCTGTAAAACTAATTTGTTTTAAAAAAGTTTGACCTTTCTTTGTGTTGCAAAACTTAAAATGTACATACTGCTCGAACTTTGCCTAACATTTGGACTCTGTAACTTGTTAACCAATCTGTAATCTCCCATTCAATCTCATTTTTCATCCATTTCACCTTCCAAACATAATTTGTTTCTCTTTACTGCTCTTCCTATTTGTGTGACCTTGTGTACTCGACCTCTGTTTTTTTCTTTCTCCCCACTTCTGTCTGTGTGTTCTCTTTCCCTCTTCCTCTCTTCCACAGTCATCTTTAAGGAGGTGAACACTTGTAACCCTGCCACCATAACTGGCACTCTATCCCGCATTTCTCTGGATGATGAGGAGGATCCAAAACTGGCAGCTCATCAAGAAGGTGTCAATTTCAACAGCTTACCGGGCAACATTCCACCCTCCAACCTCCTTGTACAGGTACCTGCTTTGGGTCCATTAAATGAGCTCAATGAGCAGCCATTGAAGAATGACATCAACATGGAGCAACATCAGCGGGCAGGACCCATATACCTGTGTACTGAAAGTGGACTGGGTTGGGCACGACCAAACCATTCTTCAAACCAGGATTCAGCTGGCATTGGAGGTGGGGAAGGGGACTATATGGTTTTACCACGTAGAACAGTCAGTCTCAAGCCCCCTCCTCCACCCCAGGGTGAGGTAAAGGCACTGAACATTACATTAGACGATCCTCCATTTCCTCCGCCCCCTTCACCCATGACTCTACATCCAGCTGAGAGTGAAGCCTACCCTGCAGACTTTGCCACCACAGACCACATAGGCATGAACTTAAATCGTTCCTACAGCATGCTCAAACAGCTGCCATCCCAAACTGGGCACACACACTCCAATACCCACACCCTGCAGGTCAAGCAGAATCGTCCTTCTGTCCGGCAAATCCTCACATCGGGGACAATCGAGCGCACCAGGACCCTTCCCCGAAACCTGGGAAGCACGAACACAAGTGTCTCAGCTGGATCTTTAGAAGTAAGTTCAGGTTAAAAAATGGATTTATACTTCTTTATTTATTTAAGAAATATATAACCATAAAAATTTAAAAATAATAAGAATCCAAGTAATTTGGTTTTAAACACTAATGAGATTGTGAAACCAAGCAAGAAGTCAATTATCTGTGGAAAATGGGCTATTTTTGCACTTTGTTAAAATGTTATATTCTGGCATCAAAAATATTTTTTTGGCTTGGTTAGTTGTTCAGATGACTAGGTTGGTTAAATGGTTGATCGATTGGCTTGTTGACACAACTTGGAGACAAAACTGTCAGATGGTTGCTTTGTTTGGTGGCTAGCTGGTTGGTATTTGGGCGATTGAACGAGTTGCTGATTGGTTGGTTGGTTAGATGACTGGCTGCAAAGTTGCCTAATCTAGAAAAAAACATTTGGCCTAATATTTAAAGTAAGACATTGTGTAGAAGTTCTAGAATCTGCATTACCATGTCAGTAAGCAGTAATTTATAATTTTGGGGTGTTGTAACAGTTGTGGTTGTGTTATGTTGGCTCCCAGACGCAACTTTCTGATCATCAAGCGCCTCCTTCATAGATCATTTAGAGGAAGGCATTAAGGAATTCCTTCTGTACACAGAGCCCTCTGTCAACATGTTGTTACACAGCTTAGTGACTGAATCAGTGTTTGTCTGCATGCACATGTGGTTATACTACAGGCCCACAAGGAGGGAGAGCAGCTGGTGTGAGAGAAACAGCCAGAGGAAGTGCCTGGGAGACTGTGTCCTCCTTCATTAAAGGACACAAAAGCTTTCTCTTTTGTCTCGCTCACATAGTTCTTTAGCAATTTCAGGTGTCAAATTGTGAACACATTTCAAAGCAGATGGCTTCTTTTTTATTTACAAAATTTTAATTTGATTTTGTTCTTTTATAGATTTAGTTTTTTTTACAATGCTATCAATCTAGTTAACTATATACCATACGAGTATATCATTGTTTTTTAAAAGTATTCAAACTCATAGCATTGTCAAGTTAATTTTTGCGCGACAAATACAAAGTGTTTATTCGGATGAATAGCATGGAATAACTAAAGCTGTGCCACATAATTCTGAATTGAAAGAAGGTAGTATGTTTATCAAAAATGTTATGACGTTTTTTTGTTACATGAAGATGTAAGATTTGTAACATTATAACTTCGTGTCACCCTCAGTACCTCACCTACTTTCTTTCACCTGAAGAAAATTTTACTTTGTTATAAGCTACCTTATCACACTTTAAACAAGGTGCTCAGCGTGCCTCATACTTTTTCAGTGCCACACTTGCTAGATCATGATGGTTTGTGTTGTGAGAGACTAAGCTTGTAACACATTTCTGAACAGTCTGTGCAGAGACTGCAGTTAATGTGTTTTAAAGAACTGAAAGTATGGTTATAAGTAATTGCAGATTAATAAACTGTATGGCACCTGAAAAAGCAAATGTTCTGATTTATGGAGTAGGCATATGAAGGATCTACATAGTTCAAAGACTTTTAATTCATGTCACTTTTTAAAGACAGTCACTGTTTAAGTAATGACATAAAAAGGCACATTAACAAACAGCATGGACCAAATGTTTAGAGAAATTTAGTTATGGTTACGGACAATAAAACTAAAGATATTCTAAAAACACCTCATTATGCACCATTTACACACATGTACATTTTTGTTGTCATCGGTGTCCATTTCATTAAGGTAAGGCAATTCATGCGGCTGTTTAACAAACACCTTTACATTGTTTCATAGTAGCTAAAGGTTATATAACTACCAGTTATTGCCTGTAAATGTAATACAATCTATTTAAAGTTGCACAATAAATCTCAATACAATTTACTGACACAATAGTATTAATTGATTCCACCTTTGTCTTGTGAAAAACTTAGTTTGCCATTTAAACATCTCAAATGACAGCAGTAGATAAAATGTGTGGGGACTTTGTGGATACTTTTTGATAAAAAAAATGTTGACATTAATACTATAATACACGTCCTTACAGTACACCTACTTTCTGGTGGTGTTGAACAGATTTTTTTAGAAACAGAGTTCTCCTTGCCAAACTGTGTTTTATACTCACTGCATCTGTATGAGAAGCAAATCTGTCCGAGTCGAAGTTTGAACGTGTGCTGAAAGAGAAGCAGTTGTGATTGATGGTGTCTTCTCTCCCCCTTCCCTTCTCCCAGAGGAAAAGAGTTCGGTACTCTGAGCTGGATTTTGAGGTAAGACCCATACCCATCTGTCCCTGGTGTCTGTGCTTTTGTAAAACATTAGGTGGCGACTTTAAAGAAAATTCAGTGGAGATTGTTCTGCTTGTTTTCCCTTTCATGCATTTAGCATTAGCAAGAGTCTCACATGAGGCAGAAACTGATCAGTGTTTCACAAGCCTTGATGCATTCTTAACTTTTTAAAATTTCTTTTTAACAAGGTGATCAAATATCAAGATCTGCCCTTTTGTGTTATTGTTTTTTTTTCATAGTAAATATATTTTCATTATCTATCTGTCTGAGTGCTCGATTCTGATTGGCTGGCAGGTGTTGTATATTTCTCAATAACCGCAAAGGTAGTCCTGGTCAGTTTGTTCACTCTATATATCCTTGTGCTACAATGACAACCACGGTAACAAACATAGCACTCAATACAAGTGCTACATCCCACTTCACATATTTGCTTAGCTTGGATTGTTTTAGCTAATATTATATTTAACCATTTATTGCCTTACACAAACCAGCATTTGTGGAGTTCTGCTGAAACGGAATTAAGTCGGGCAGTTTAGTGCCTCCACGTTGTGCATTTTAAACTGAATAATGCACGCTTAACTGTTCTATACCCTTTACCATTTTAATCTACATTATTGCCATTTTTTTACATTATGCCTAAATACCTTTCATCCAAAATTGTATTACGTAACCAACCACATCTTCTGACATGTTCAAAAATATTAAACAATACTTATATTAATAAAGCCAGTCTATGAAATTATATTGTCATTACAAAATATTTACATTTTTAACTATTCTCAAGGGATTATTTTTGTTTCATTTCAGTATAGGTAGAGTTAACTACATGACACACAGTGTGGTAATGAAGTTTCCCCTATTATTTAACATTTTTGGATAAAATACGGTGCTGACTATGGCTTAAGTCAATAATTGTAATATTCAGTACTGTGCTATTGTCACTTTATCCATTGAGCACATAGATCCTGCACACCATCTAATGTGATGGCAAATGTTTATAGTCTTACTTTCTTACTTAATGTTTAAATTACTTTCCAGTTTCATCTAACAACATATTGGCATTACCCAAATACTGTACTTTAATAATTTTTACCATTAAATTAGATTAAATGAGATTGTGACAGCAACAGAGTGAAAGACATTTTCTCATATTTGGTCACCACTGTGTTTCTTAAAGTCTATGTATCTTGCAAAAGCAGATATTCTTCTGGGAAGCAAATCAAGGCTACTGAAACACTGAAGCATTGAGCAGCTCTTTAGTCGTCGAGTGGGTGGCATTATGAATGGAATTGCTGTGTGCGAAAGAGATAGATGGCATAATGAGGGTTGCTGAGACTGCACGTGTATGACTGAGGCAGCCTAGAGGGCTCCTCCATGTAATGATCGAGTGCAGGATCCAGCAAATGTCCAGTCTGCAGCCGCCATATCCATTTTCTCCAAGATACTCTTTTGTGCTTTTAAAATCAGCACTCCTTCAATTCTGTTTAAGAGGTTAAGTTATGACTGGATATCTGCTCTCCAGTACGGAGGCTACTTCTCAAACTCAGGTATGTCTTGTTACTAACACATTTACATGCTTTTAGAGCTTCATAACCTGTTTCATCTTAGTAAGCGCTGCATGAGATGAGCCCATTCCTTTCCCCAGAACTAAACCAATTATGTAGGCACGAAAAATTTACATTTACCTTTTGACTTAGATCATAAATAAATATTTCATATACTTGGTGTGGATTTAGTTTTAATATGGGGAGTAAATGGTAAAACATGGAAAAAAATGTGATCAGTGGATTTTCATGTAATCAAATTTTTCATTTGCTAATAGCTTCTCATCAAATTTAGAAGGGGAGCTGAGTTAGGAAAATGCTTGTAAAAAAAAATTTTTTTTGCTGTTATTGATAATTAATCTGTCAAGGGTACCATATTTTTTTCCCAGTGACAGCTAGAGTAGGACAGAAGCACTTTTGATCAGTTTTAGAAACTAACAATACTTAAAAATAACCATTACAACCCAAAAGAAAAACCTTCTACTATTTAATTTAACTTATTAAATATTAATATTAGTCTAATATTTTCCATATCTTAATAAAATGTTGGCACTGTTAAGGCTTGTCTTTTTCTTGAATTCAGTATTTGCTCTAAGCTGTAGTTGTTAAAAAAATAGGCATTCAAAGAGATTTCTCAAGTGAAGAGTTGTAAAAATGTCTCAGACACAAATCAGAAAAACAAATGTGCATTTTCCTCAGTCAACCAAAATCCAACCTGGCCTACCCTTTCTTATTTTTACTTTTGTTTGTATTTTTGTTTTGTTTTGTTGTTTTCCCCTTCCTTACAGAAAGTGATGCACACTCGCAAAAGACACTCAGAGCTGTACCATGAACTCAACCACTCTGCCAAGTTCCACACCATAGACAGGTATAACAGGGACCCTGCCATGTCTTCCTTTAAGGTAAGAGCGCTCTAACCGGCGACCCTAATATTGATGTCAACTCCCAAGCCTTTAAAACCCTCCTAAATCGTCCTCGAGTTTAGTTCATTCTTCGTTAGTATAACTTATTTCTCTTAACGGCATTTAAAGCAGGCATAGCTGTGGACTAAATTGCAGCAAGTTAACTGCCAAATAAACCGAATTCTTGTTAAAACAATATATAACAAATCATAAGAAAACATAGATAGTAACATCAGTAGTGCATTGTTACAGGACAAACATTTTCATGATGCTAAGCAGATATTAACAATCATAAACTTTTAATTGTAAGTGGTATTATTCTTACTGTGTAGGTGCAATCGGGATTTTAAAGGGTGCTATTTCAAGCGTTCTGACAATCCTACACTATACACCATTCCCTGAAGCTTTGTGTTTTCTATGCTAATTAATACAGTATAAATAGTGGGATCATATTCAGTCTCCCACCATTAACTTTCACAGAGAAGATAACTGCAGTGTTGTCTTCATTGTGCTTTCCCTGAAATAGCTGACTGTTCATCTTTATATTAGCTAGGCCGCTGAATCTTTAATACTCTATTAGCAGAAGGAGCATTGCAAACATCCATGCACAAGTAACCAGAGGCATTTGTCATCAATATTTAGAACACATACCCACTGGAAAATTTCTCCACTCCTGTTGTATTACAAGCGATTATTGCAATATAGTGATGTTTGCCTGTTTTTTTGTTCTCCTAGTCAAACACTTTAGAACTTTAGCAGACAATCAATTATTTAATTTTAAGGTTTAAAAAAGTTTTCACATCACCTTATGGTGAAATTCGACCTTAAATGTACTGTGGCTTTGTGTGGCCACTATAAACTGTACATTATAATTGAGCTAGAAGCCAACGTCATTATTTTAAATAAATGAGGATTCATAAAGAATCGCTAATAGATCTTGGTAAAGAGGATCTGAGCTCAATAATTTATCAATTTTGTGATTTACATTTTTTTTGTTCGGACCCTCCTGCACAAAAAATGCATCTACTTCAAAACCTGTTTAGTTTTATAAAAGACGATGCCTTTAAATCCCTTTATCAATCCAGCCACCTTCACAGGTTCCTCCTCCACCTCCACCACGCCAATCTGAGCCTTTACCACGAAGAATGAGCTTCGTTTACAAAGAGAGCCAACGTAAGCATGCTAACCAGACCCCAAAGTCCTAGCCTTTTTATAGAAGCTCTCATTGGTACTATGTATATTTTCGTTCGTAGGCTGTGAGCAGCATAAAGGACACTAGATTGTGTTTTTCAGTTCTAGGTTGCTGAGAATTTTTCCCTGCGATGTTGTGATTCTGTGTACTGCTTGTAAACAGCACAGCCTTGAGCTGTCATTGTGCTTATGTTAACTCCAAACAATTACATAAAGCAAATTCAATCTAATAAGTCAGTCAAATCCTGATTAAAAAGCACATACTTATTTATTTCTGTCAATGTATCTTTGTTAAAATAAGAAAAGCCATACATTTATGGTAAGTATTGTTTTGTTTGTTGGATTTTTTTTGTTAAATGAAAGAATAGTGCATTGCAAAAAATAAGAATGTTGCATTATGTTGTGTAATTTTTCTGACAATTCACCTACAAGATACATCAAATTAAAAAGTTAATTTACATATTAAGTATTTTCTGTCAGAAGATATAACAAAGAAATTGTCTTTTCATGTATTTTTTAACTGTGCATATGTTTCAGCATTTTCTAATACATGATCAATCAGAGACTCAAAATGTGATTGATCTTTGATAATGATGAAGGACTGGCTTGACTGAAACTTTGCTTTGATGACTTTACAAGATGCTAGGGAAGCAAACAGTGTTACAATTTTCTTTGGATTACACAGTCATCTGAAACTGTGGAATATTGTAAATAAATAATTGAAATGAATAAATCCCTCAAAGTATAAAAGTATTATAAATATAAAAGTATTTTCATTCAACAAAACATGGAGGAGCTTTGTTTCTCAGTGTAATACACTTTGATGGAAAATGAGTGGAAAATGCCAGTGCATAAAATACTTATTTTTGCAATGCACAGATAAGCAATCGCTTGGTTCGAAAATTGTTGCGTCAATGTATCTGTGAGGGCCAGTAGAGATGAGTGATCATTTGGGAAGAATTTAAACCCCCCCATCTCTTTTTTTCTTATCTTCTGGACTTCTCTATTATCTCATTGGACCAGAAAAGTGAGCTTAGTGTCTCTGTCCAATTCAAAATGGCTCTTTCAAGACACAGTCCATTCCTTCTAATCGTCTCTACCCTTTCTACTTCGTACTCTGACTTCAATCTTGCACTGCTCAAATAGGTTCATTTTTTCATTCTTTGGGGACAGTAGAGGAGCCTTAGTCACTTGCAGAGGGTTAAATTGCTTGTGTTTGTGTGAATGGAGCTTGATGCAGTTTGAAAGGCAGTTAACCTCTAAGTGAAGCTGCTGGCTGGGGCTGATCGCTTGAGTCGAAGCTCCCCATATGCTCCCAAATGAATGCATTGCTGGTGCCCTGTGTTCAATCTATTCATGCTAATAGGGATCCTACAAATGAACACAGTGGGGAGTTTGAGAGCAGAGGAAGGCAACAGTCTGCCTCTTGAAATATTCATTAACTGAGAAACTTCCACATGTACGCCCACCGACAACTGTTTGATGGGATAAACATCATAAATACATTCACATTGATTGAAAATTTTAGAATTTTAAGCTTTCTGAAATGCAGGGGAAAATCTGGTATTTCAGCAGTTTGGTTGGATGGCAATGTCGGGTTTAGTTAAAAGATTAGCATTATTTCTACTTTTAGTAAAACTTAATGCAAGAAAATCATCAAAGCATATCAAGACATCTGCACAAATGATGAAAATTAAAAACTTTAACTATGTTTACATAGACATGATTTTGTCTGAGCACAGTTAAATTACAATGAAAGCTCCTTTCTCTGCATATTTGAGATTTTCTTTGCATGTTTGTTAAGATCTACTTCTTGCTGAAATGTTTTTAAACTTGCAAATTGCTTGATTTTTCATTTTTGCACAAATGTTTCCGTTAAACGTTATCACTTTCATTTGAACAACCCATCAGATAAATTGCTGCATAAATATCAGTAGAAAGTTAGTTAAATCTTCAATGTTGAATCTTCCATTAATTGACACATTTTTGCAAACACCTGGTTTAAACTCAAGAAATTAATTTGTATGAAAATGAATAATGCACTGTCCAAATTCAAAGCAGATGCACCACCAGCTTAAGTGAGCCTAAAAGAGACTTTACACAATTATGCACTCACCCAATTAAATGCTAATTGGCAGTCTGTGCCAATTAAAACATAATTAGTGAAATGTGTCATGTCTGCAGATTTGACTTTGTAGGATTTATTCCATTGTAAATTGGTTCATACATGGATTACATCAAAGGGGTATTATGATAATACTTTTCAACGGTATTTGTCTATTTTGTCCTTTTGTGGTCTCTTTAACATTGAACACAGTAGAGCAGATTACAGACTGTTATCTGCGCTAACATAATGCAGTATAACTCAACACTGGTTGTCATGGCAGAGACCAGATAAGGCTTTCAGCGCATTATCCTGTATACATAATGTATGACATCGTAATGGAGGGAAAACAGAGGTCATGTATGCCATGAAAGTGACTCCATTTGTTAGTGTACAGAATTGAAGTGCATTCTCATGAAACAAGTCTTCTGATCTGTCAGTTGTGCTGATACTCTGTTTTGGGATTTGAGCTACTGAACTTAACTGTGTTCTGCACAGCGTTTTGTAGATTATCATTTTGGCATATTGACAATTTACAGTTCACATGATGCGTAATGAAAATGGTATCTATTATTTCACCTACTTTTATTCCACACAGTGCTTTTTATCAAACCGTTTAATTAACACGCTTTTTTTTCTTGTTAATAGGATTGGCATATCAAATGATTGAATAAGATTGATGTTCTCACTATTGATTTAGTTCAAATTAGTATTGGCTCGATAGACTTTCACGTGACTTTTACTATGGCATTCACATGATCAGATCTTATATTAAAACTTTTAGCATCAGCCAATATATCGACGTTGATTCATCTGGTCATGTTCTGAGACAATTCATAATCTTTCTATGATATTTCTATGAACCTGCTGGAACCACAAAAACTCTCAAATGCTAAGACATATTTTAGCAATATATTTGGTTGCTCCTCAATAATAATTATTTGAATTGCTATTGTGAATTTAACTACAACCTTTTCCAGTGTCTGATAGACATTGCAAGGCTTAACTAAATGTTGTTATTAATATGTGTTACTAATAATTGTAAGACTTAAAATATGTTTACTTGCTTTTTTATCTTTATTTGAGAAAAATAATTGAGTTAAATAGTTAAATGTCGGGAAATTCCAATACAAGTATAATACTTTCATATTTTAACAGCTTCCTCTAACTTAACTCTAGTTCTTCTCAGTAATTAACATGAACATTCTGTATATAAATTAAAAATAGCAATTAACCTGAATGTAGTGTAATTATTCACTGTGAATCAATGACGTATGTTGGCAAAAGAGTTATAATCTGACGTGCATAGTGTGTACAATTAATAAGATGTTAAATGTACATATCTCAGTGCTCGCTCGGGATAATGTGGCCCAAAGTTCTTTAAAACCTAAATCCTCCATGTCTTCAACCACAGAAAAAAGCTTCCTTGTCAAGCAAATTCAACAAAAAGTATTTTTTTCTATTATACTTTCACAAGTAGTTAATCAAGGTGGTCATCCATTTTCAACTTTCATGTCATTTCTGGCTCCAAAAACAGTCATTCCTTCCTCTATATCAGAAAAACAGCATTTAAGAGAAATCTATAACAGTGAAGAGAAATAAACTCTATTTCACCTGGGACACTCATCTCTGACAAAGGTCTTGTCATTTCATCCTTCTTCCAAATCTGATTTTAGTTCATCCGTGAATTATCTAAGATGTATGTGCTTTTTATTTGTCTTTGTTTTATTCCTGTTTAGTGTCTGCATTTTACAATGTTCACTCTTTTACTTACTGTACTACATCATGTCTTTGTCTTTTTTGGTTTGAAATTTCATGTTTTCTGTCATAGTTTGATAGTAACCAAGCAGTCAGCACCCCCAATGGCGAGTCGGAGAGAAAAGGTAACTAAACTAAACTAATCTCATCCTGCGAGCACTGTGCCTCAGACATAGGGTTAGAAAATAGTGTTTCTTTTTGTCCTTTCCATTATAGTCACCATAGAAACCCCCACAAAGACTAAACGTGCTGTTGCCCTGCTTCTGTAAACTCTGCTCCTTTCACATCTTTCCTTTGCTTCTCTGTGCAACTGCTGACTTCCTCTTGGTCTGTGCTTTCTCGTTATCCTTGTGGACAGACACTGTAGGTTGGAGTTGCTGCTGTTCTTAGCTTGCTCTCTGTGGATTTTTGTTACCAGTCTTTGAAAGGGTGTCTTTGTGTTGAAAAGATATACAGTTGATAAAGCAATAGCTCACTCAGAACTGAAAACTAGCTCACTTTCTCACAGTCAAAATGGGATTTTGTCTTGAAAATAATAGAAGATGTTGAAGAATACTGAAATCTGTCAACAAAACATCTGGATACAAAACACGAAAGAATAGCATACCATGGAAGTCGATACTTCTTTTAATACAGGCAGCAATATATATTTATTATATTGTCGGGAAAACAAACGAAAATTTATTTAGATGATAGGTGCATTATCTCTGTATTTGTCATGTAAATTTGTCTTTTTCTTGGTGAAATAGGAGTGGGGGAAAATGGAACATGAGCACAAACAAAATATTCAAAGGATCAGGCTGAATGTTATCTCTTTCATTATATATACTCAGTTCATGTTTTGAGGTCAGCTAGCTGATGGCAGTCGTAATCATACCCACTTTTATGAAAGGTAGGTAAAGACGAGAGAGTGAAATCCATTGATCAACACTCTGCAAGAAGCAATAATGTCCTCTTTATGAGCCACTCAAATGTGTTGTTCAGATTGGTATGGAAAGAATCAAAACTCCAGATTTCTGACAGTATTGTGTGGTGTTTTGGAAGAAAAGCAATCATTAGCAATTGAAGGCTCGGTTGTAAATTATATATTTAAACAAGAAAACATTCACGTTAGTCCAAATACAACCAACAGTTCCCAGTAAATACATCCACATAGGAATATAGTAGGCTATGAGACACTATATGCTCTATAATCATCTCAAAATTTCATTGATTCCTTCGACTGCTGGAAACCATTATCATCATACTGGAAAAAAAAACTGAAAAAGGTCAGTATTTTAAGTCTGGTCAGATAAGCAAACTGATAAAAAAAATAGTTTAGTGGATGGATTCAAGCAAAACAAAACCATGTTTGTGATCATGTTTTTTTTTTTATTAAATCTTTACCAATGTTGATCAAAAGCAAGTTATAATTTTTAATTATAGTGTTTTTTTTATCTTTTAAAGTTTAATTACTTCTAATTATCTCTAAATTAACCGTAGTTCAGAATCGCTATTGCCAACTCGTATTTGTTGTTAATTACCCACTCTAATCCAATAGACCCTTTTCACTAGTACTTTCGCGTTCCCTTTAAATGATTCCTCAGCTACCGGTTCAGCTCTAGAAGTAATTTTTTCATCACCATTGAACGTAGTAACACCACATCTTCAGAATGGAGATACTTACAACTTTTAGAATTCATTGAAAAAATTATTTTAATACTATAAATATGACTTAACACCTACCCATGATCACTTCTGAAAAACAATAGTATTTGAAAGCTCAAACTGGAAGCGCATTTACAGACGAGATTTTAGCAGCGCTTAGACAGTGAGTCTTGCAAAGAGTTTATTATGAATCCAGTGAAAAATCCTAGAATCTTTCATTTCAAATTTTAATCATAAATGTCTAACTACCTCAATAATTTGTTCGACGAAAGAATTAAATGGCCAATAAAACAGCGAACTACTTAAATTGCCATAGCGCATGGATCACACCAAGGGCCAACATTCCTTCTGTTTAGTTAAAGTTTAATATAAAGGTAAGGTAAACAAAATGTGCGGAAATTCAGATGCATCTCATAAAACTAGAACATGCAATAGTTATCAATAAAGAATAGAAAGTCAAAGATTTATTCACTCCGAGTGAAATATTTAACTTTTTTTTTCTTGAAACAATGTTTATGCTTATGGCTTTAATATGAAGAAAAACTAAATTGTTGAACTTCCTCTAGTCTAAGTCCATTTTGCTCCCACAAGAGTTTTTCCCAACTCTTCAAGGAATTAGCAATCCTTTCACTGACACAATTTTTCTTCAGCTGCAACAATTCTGTGCATTCTTCTTTAACATTGCAATTTATGGCTTGCCCTACATGTGGAGGACTTGCCTTTGACTATGTAGGCAACTGTCTTAGACTGTGAGATCATTTAAAGGCTCTGGAAGGTTTTGCATAAAAATATGTTACACATTTCCCATGTTTTTCATTATCTATAAAACAAAAAAATCACAGTTCAAGAAAGCTTGACGTATATCAAACGGTGTCTAAAAGCAGCAAAAACATTGAAATTAACTTTTTCATGATACTCTAATTTAATGAGATGCTACTGTAAATGTGTTTTGTTTCCAGCTTCTTCCATCTTTAATGTTTAGTGCTAACTTTTCTTATTAAGTAGTTTCTTTTTGCTAAACTTAGCGGTCACTTCTTCTTCATCCAATGATGTATACATTTTTCATGTCTTCAAAATTCAATGTTTAGACAAGTCCATTAAGGTACAAGTCAGTGAAACATGGCAGCCCACAGAGATATCACTGACTGTCATCCTCCTCCTTTTCTGTCTTTCTCTACCTCTCAATGATTGTGTTCCCTTTCTATCTATCTCTCTATCTATCTATCTATCTATCTATACCCCGCTCTCTCTCTCTTTCTCTCTTTACTCTTTGCCCATCCTCATTTTTATTGCAACAGAGGGAAAAGCGACGGAGCATTTCATCTACCGGAGGTGAAAAGAATTCTTTGAGTGTAAGTAGAAAAGGCCTGACAAGAAGCAATGGAGAAAGCTAGAGTAAGTGAAGGAAGGTTGTTGTGAACAGAGTAATCAGGAGCAAGAAAGACAGAGAGGAAAGTAAATGCGCAAGAGCAGCACAATTGTGTTAACATTCTCTTAGGACTAAAGTCTGGCTCCACTTTGGCATAAACAACAGTTCTTCTCAACAAAATGTTCTGAGTTTATCATGCAAATTGCTCCTAGATTACACTATTTGCATCTCTTTTGCTAACTGTCAAGCAATAAAATGAGGGTGACAGCAATCAAGCTGGTATTGCCCCCACTATGATTTGTAAACTATGAATTTGAACCGGAAACATGCATTATCTTAACATTCTGAGAAACTGTCCTGTGTGTAGTTTGGCATGTTTCCTTATATTCCTGTAGTAAACCTAAACTCATCTGGTTGACTATAGAGTTAAAAAAAAGGGAGGAAGGCCTAAAACCTTGCTCTCGGTTATACCTGAAACAAGTCTTCAATGTGCTTTTTTTCCCAATCTCCCAAATCTGTCACACAAGCAATCTGCAGGTGTTTGAGCTGAGGGGGACCTGACAGCTACCCTATAATTGATAGCCTCAAACACTTCACGATATGCAGCTTCATTTCGTTTTCTGGGAAGATGGGAATAGAGGAAGGGAATGGAGAGAGGATTTTTTTCAAGGGTCTTCTTGAAGTTCTCTAGCTGTTACAATCCTTGCCTCGTTTTGGTCAAGTGATTAGATTTACCTTCCCCTAAGAGGCTAGATAACTGTTGAATACATTATTAGTCTCAGTGGGACGGAGGGCGTATGTGTTCTGGCCATCTGAGGTAATGAACACCTGAATACCCAAGCATAAAGCACACTGCACAGACCACTACTAATGCCGATGAGCGAATCACTCCATATGCTGTATAGACATGTCATAATGTACCAAGACTGTTACGCCATTTAGTCTTTATGCTGCTGCTGTAAAGTGCGTTCATGCATAGCAAATGTGGATTACAAATGCCTGAGCACATTGCCATTAGTTGAGTCACACATGAGATAAGATTTTGTGTTCAGCCATGTGGCACTCTGGAAGGTCTGGAGATTTCACTGGTTGTGAAAGTGTCAACTGAAAGATTGTTACTGTGAAGGATGATTTTGTAAATATGTGCATAAGGTTGAAATATTTATTTGTGAAGAAAACATCATTTACAATAACCTTCCAAATATACCATATTATGTGCATAGCATACTCTTATACAGGTTTTATATAAGTTTTATACACTAATGTGAATGTACTTTGTGATTTTTTTCCCCAAAAAATTTTGACAACAGACAGTGAGTAAAATAAGAATGATCAAATGATCATTTTAGTGGTAAGGTTATTTCAACATACAAAATTCAGATGATAAATCAAGAATTATTTAATTTCGAGGGGTGGGGTTATATAAGAACAAAACTCAATCTAACACTTAGTGGCATAACCTGTGTTTGTAATCACAAGGGTCAAATGTTTCTTTGAAGTTGGCCAGCAGATTTGTACACATGGTGATAGATTGTTTTTCCTGCTTCTCTTTGCAGATGGTAACTGGAATCTTTAGATCTTCTTTTGAGCTGAAGTGTAGATAGTGTTTAGACTTCTCAAAGACCTTCATGAGCTTCTTTCTCAGCCACTACTTTGCTGTGTCTGCCATAGGCAGTGGATCTGGCGGATAGATATATTGACTGGTTATGTCTATTATGTATATATAGAGTAGTTGAATGTGGTGTGAGTAACTCTGTCCCACAAGCTGTGGTGCTGTGCGGTATTGGTGGTGCAGTGGTGGCTTTGTGCAAGGCACCAGGATCCAAACTGCTGTTCACTTATTGCTGCTTTTTTGCTTGTTCGTTTGTTGCTGGCTACAAATCTGGTCACCCCATATATAACTCACTTTCACTTTCAGGCTCTGACTGGTTCTTATAGAAGACTCCTGTCATAATGACTTTGACGCAGTACAACTTCATTCATCTTCTTGTCGGCTTTTTTTTCCCTTTCGGGGTCACCACAGCGGAATGAACCGCCAACTCTCTGACATAGGTTTTACGCGGCGGATGCGCTTCCAGCCACAACCCATCGCTGGGAAAGCAGTAAAACTTATTTGTTGTTATTTAGTTTTTTTTGTTACTCTCACTTTTAAAATATCAAAACATTTATTGACTGATCATTGTCAATATCAAAATCAGCACTGGGTCAATTCAGGTAGTTAGATTTAAGAACGACTATCATCTAGACAGGATCACATGGTTGATTGACCTGTTTGATTTAATCTTTCTCTTGGACTACAATGGATCTTGGAAATGGATTTTGAAAGTTGTTAGTGTTGTTGCTTTTCTGACTGAGTTAGAGCTGGTACTATCATCCAGAGATGGTGAATAAAGGTGTGTAGGATGGTACTAATTCGTGGTAGACGGGGGCTGGTCTGGAGATGGTTTTGTAAGCCAGCATCAGTGGTTTGAGTTTAACAAGAGCTGCGATGAGGAGCAAGGGAAGAGAGAGGATGAGGGGCATAACAATGAGCTGATGATCAGATGAGCTTCATGAGACAGGAGTTGAGTTGCATGTTCTGTTAAGATGGGACTGATCTTTCTGATGTTGTGCAGTGCAAATCTATGCTTGAGTAGTCACGGCGATGTGGTCTTTGAAAGACAACTATTCATCCAGAAACAGTCCAGTATTTCTAACTGTAGGAAAAAAGAGGGATTTTTGAAGATTCCACCCTAATTGTGATGTTGTGCCACTCAGTGGGATTAACAAAGACTACTAGAAGCTCTGTTTTCGCATATTAAGCTGTATGTGATGGTTCTAGATTGATGGCTCTTGATTGATTATGGATCAATAACTGGAAAAATGACAAAAAGTGTCAACACAGTTTCTATATTTTCTTTTTTAGTTAAATCATTAGTTACTTAATTGTTATATGATAGTTACTGTACTTAGTTTACTGCTAGATTGAATATTTTCTGATAGTGATAGATACCACAGGTGATATTGTGGTAGTCAATACTCAATGCTTAATGGTAACTTACTAGTAGCTAACATGTTAGTTCTGCAGTATCTTCCTCTTAGACAAATGTCAGCTAAGGAACAGTATTTTAAATGTTACCAATCTTCTTTAACACAACATGTAAAATTAAAGATAAAGTCATGTCTGAAAGGTTTGTTGTTTTCTCCCCTATTGTATGTGCACATTCAGGACAAGTCCAGCACAGATGATCAGCGATCCTGGGACAGCTTTAAGACCATGATCCCTGAACAGATGTGTGGCTCCAGCGAACACAAGGATAGACTGGAGTTACGCAGCAAACCCTGGGACGCATCCTCAATCAACACTCCTGACACATCCGAAGGAGACTTCCAGACTGAAGTGTGAAGAGAAAACACACTTATACCCTACACAGAGACAACTTAACCCTCTCATGTACTCACGTTGTCATTGATCTTCGACAAAGCTCACTCTAAAAGACTCTGTACTTGTTTACAGGTGTGAGGGCAAAAGAGAGATGGCAAGAGTGCTCAATTCTATATTTTCACAGAGACATTAAAGGAAAGAGTGAGGCCTGGAGAGAACGGTACAAATTTTAACAAACTCTTTTCTGAAATTTCTTGGCTTTACTCCAGAAAGGATTCTCTTTCAACTGTTTGGTTTGGCAATTTTTAAATATATTATTTCTGCATCCTTCTTTTTATAGAAAAAGATAAGTATTAGTGATGCACACAGTAAAAAAAAAACTTGGGTTTTGATTTCCTCCTTTCTGTATTCTCAGTCCTTGGGTTATGCTGTACCCTTTTCCTTTGGCTTTGTTTTTCAGAGGAGGGGAAGAGGGTGTTTTGTAAGTGTTTAATAAGATGTGCCATCCACCCTCTTTAATTTTCCCTTTGCATCATGTGTACTGTACTCACAAGCTTTTTTGCAGTTTTATTTAGGATTCCTATCCATTATTTTACAAATGCTTTTTTAATTCAGGGATCCTTTTATGTGTGGAAGCAGGTTTTTTTTATTGACATACAGCTATGTGATTGTGTTCAATGTTTCCAAATATGTCAGCATCCTATTAAGCTTTGGCATTCAAGGTATATTTGGCTGCATTCTGATATCAGGGCTGGAAATATGGTTCCAGATTTCTCCATTTTCAATGTGTTCTTAATTTCTGCTCTTGCAAGGAGTATAACTATTGATAAGTATAACATTGAAAAGCAGTGATTCTACTAATTGGCCTGAATTGATTCAGATTTATTTTATACTTCAACTTTGGAGTGTGACAGTTGGCTTAATGCTAAACTGACTTCAGAGGTCAACTTTGCCAACCACATTTCCACTCATAACCTGTTCATTAGTTGTGTTGGCTGATGTAACTCCACATGGAGAATCAGAATGTGAGAAAGAGAGAATGAACGAACAACAGAGGTGTGGTAATTATCTTGGGGAATAACGATTTGTCTTGACATTTTCTTACTTGGCGCAAATTCTTTCTAAGCAAAGATCCCCATGTCAGCATATAATATAGGCACAGATGGCAAGACTAGAGCATGCCATTTCAACCTTTTCAAGTAATCTTCACTAATGCGGAACATGGGCTTCCTCGTCCCACTGAAATATCTCCAAACCACCATGGCAATTAAATCCAGTTTCTCATCTCTTTTTCTGAGCAACCGTCTAGAAAAGGATATCCATAATTTTCAGATATGTGATGAGCACTGTTACTGCAATTTGCTTTTAATTTTGTTGCAGGATGTTATTAATGAAGGATTTCAAGTTGTTGTTTTTTTTTGTTATTTTGTCAAATATTTACTGGTCTTTTACATATGAGATTGTGTATTATCAACCAAACAAGTTTTTACCAATGATTGGGTGGTTGAGATTACATTTCAAGACTTTACAATGTTTAAAGGATTTCCTTAAAGATTTTTTTTAGCTGTCACCTAGATGAAATTGTGTCTGTATTTTTAGACAAAAAGCACCCTTGTAACTGCCGCTTGAGTTTGTGATCTTCACCCCAATGCCAGTCTGAATAATGTTCAATTTGAACACGCTGGGCTCCATCCAAGTAGAGAAGTAAGTAATTGAATTTTATGAGCGTCGTCTAGTTGAAGTAGATGCTTTTGCATACATGCATTTTTCTTGCTAAAAACAAACATGTTCAAGGAAAATGGAGAGGCAAGCTGAACCAAAAATATTACATTTGTGCCATAACTTGGAAGGGAATGTGGGTGAGAGAAATATCAACAGCCTCAAGGAATGCTGTAAGTAAACACTCATCTGGCTGCAAGAGGTGTTGGAACAAGTACTCCTAGAGGCTAAGAACTTTAGTATACTTGTAAATGTACCTAACATCAATAATGAAAAACCAACTCAAAGGGTGTAAACAGAACCATGGGGTAGTATTTAGATAGAGTGTGAAAGGAAGTCACAACATTTATGTTTCTGTACTAGTAAAAAGCCTTTCAAAGTTTGTTCCCGATCAATCAAAATATATTGAAACTGGAGCAGGATAGCTCCATAAGATACTTTCTTCACAACCACACAGCTGTAGGCAAACCCTGCTTTATTTACAGTGCCTGTTTCCTTCTTTTTGTTTGCAAATTTTCTAATGCATATACCACCCATTTTGGTGTTTTGTCTTTTCACTTTGTTTCTGTCTTTAAATGAGAGATTTTTACAGAGACCTACTCATTGAAGCTGGAGCATAAATCCCAATTAACTATTTTTTGTTTGTTTTGTTTTTTAAGAAAATATTAAAATGGCCTTACAGTCAGATAAATTTATGAGATGCGTATTTTGAAAACCTTATGGGGAGGAGGATCATCAATAATGTGAATGGTCAACACACGAGTATTGAATATATTAAGAACAATATTGTTTATTGAATATTCTGAAATGGCTTGATATGTTGGAACCTCCCCTTGCCAGTACACACAATGCTATTGGCTATCACAGAGAATCCTCCTTGCACCATTTAAGTTTTTTTTATACATAAGATTGTACAAAGTAGTCCTCTACTGTTTTCATAGAGTGTCTTTTTATATGAAAATAAATTTTCAAACTGATGATCACTCTTGTAGGAGTTTCTCTTTATTTGGTTATGGTAGGAAAAACTGTTTCACAGCCCATTTTTGACTCTGTTCACATCCATTATAAGACAGCAAGGATAACAATTCAGGTCAGCACTGCTTCCAGGGCTTCTAGTCTCATCCATGGTCTGTCTCTCAGGGCTTCAACCAGAACCACATCTGCACCTTGGTCCTCTAAGGATTTATTTTCTGTGGGGGTTAGCAGTTTGTTCCTGGACTTTATTTTAGTTTTATTCAAGTTTTGTCTCACCCCATGTGTGTTTTGTGTACTGTCAGGGTTAAATGTTTTATTTTAATTTTTTAGAACCCTATCATTATCTTTTGCTGTATTTTTCTTTCGGTTCTGTTATTTTCTGTCTTAGGTTTTAGTCTCTTTTGTTGGTCTGTGTCTTAATTATGTTTGCACCCCATCTAGTCAGTTTTACTTGCTGATCAGAAGTCTCCTGATCAAATGCTTTTCTATTCACAAAAATAAGATACAAATGTTCTCTGGAGGATGGTACTCAAGTGTGTTAACATGTGGGAATAATGAACAATCAGATTGGTTTGTTCGAGGTAATTAAAACACTATCCTTTAACTATAAACATCACGGTGAGTACTGTGTGGGACAGAAGGGGACAAGGAGGGATGTGATAATTGTGATAAACAGCCTTTTACATCAAAAAATTGCTAATTACCCACGATGGACAGATAGTTACCATATTTTAAATGAGCTAAATGTAAATAAGCTATGTTACATATCTTAAAACAGAAACGTTACTCAGCTTACTTGAAAAATAAAATTTCACAATAATATAAAAAAGTTCTAACTACTCAACTGTTTTAATTAACATACACATATTATATTAGTTCACAGGAAGAGATTAGTTGGTGCTTGGGAAGATCCGCTAGCTTGGGATTCAAACTCAGTCATTCTGATGTGCAGCTGATCCTTATAGGTCCTGCTCGCTAACCACTTTTAATGCTTAAATTAAAAGTAAATCAAACTATTTATAGCACAAGTAAACTGATCTAGAACGGAAAAAATCATGTTTTTGTTTAAAAGTTTATCCTAAAGGAATGCCAGAAAGACAGTCTACTGACAAAACTATTTTGATACTTATCATCTTACCCAATTTGTTCTTGATTGTTACAGATAATAGAGAATTTTCTATCTTTTACAAACACAAATATTCAGAAACCCCTCAGTAAGCTCATAGATTGCAGGCTTGATCCCTTCATCTCTATAGCTGAACTATCAGACTTTCAGCTTCATTTCTCCACGGAGCACTTCTTTGGCCGATTGCCTCTTTGTAAATGCAATTGGCCTAGTGTCCAATAGGTTGCCTCTTGAAACACATCAGTCCAATGTGTTATGCCTGGAAGTGATCTAATGCAATGGCTTTAAGCTTGGCCTTTGAAGGTTTTTTGTGACTGTGTGGGAGTGAGCTGAGTAGAAAGGTTGCTCTCTTCAGCAGTGGTGGTTTCATGTCCTCCTAATGAGATGTTCTCGCTCTTGGAGAGATGCCTGCTAATAGCCACCATGACCCTTCCAAATGAGGCTTCAAGACCAATCTCCTTATACTCCTTAATGTCTAGTAGAAGTTGAGTCTCATTTTTGATCAATCAAAACTGAACATTTGGTAGATTGGTAGATTATTATCTTTTGTTGCCTAGTAAACGAGGCATCTGCACAACTCCCTTAGTTTTTTTCCATTTCCGTGTTTTTTTTACTTGCATTATTTTTAATGAAAAGCAAATCAATCGTGTCCAAAGACATATATATATATATATATTTTTTTTTTTTTAATTAATTTATTTTTTTTGTGTTTTAAACCCACATGCTCAGAAGACACTCAGAAATAAAGACTAGACAAAAACTTTAAATCTAGCTTCCATAACTCATCTTGAGAAGCAAAAAACAACTGTCCAGCTTGTTGCAACCGAGAGCAGTCATACAGGTTATACAAATTATTTAAGTTAAGGGGCTGTTTGTCCTGTGAGTGGTTAATGTATGCGTTTTGGACGCAACAAGGTTAAGAGCTCTGCATTGGACTCCTAATGTGAGTTTGCATTTCAGTCGCGTGATGCCATGCAACAGTTGCGTGCATGGTGCAAGTGATTGACAGGTAGGATAATCTTGTTTGCCTTGTTTTTATTTTTAACTAAGCATATCAGTTGTACACTCCATCGTGAGTGTTATTGGCCTATTATTGAGCTGTTAAATAGGTTAATTAACTGAGTTTCCCCCGTGAGCCGCATCATTATGTCACATGTTGATGTGTGCAGCTTCCCATAACACAATTTTGATATTAAGTTACTGATGTCAGCCTTTGCCTATTTTAGGAAACTGTCACCATGTGTGGAACCGTAATGGAAGTTATTGGAATAAACAATCTGTTCCATCTGATGTGTTAAATAATTTTACTCTATGAACGGAGACCAGACATTGGTTAAGGCAGTACGAACACTCAGGAGTTAACATTAATACCAGCAATATTTATATATTAGTGCTGTCGATCGAAAATAACTAATAGTATATTAGTGCTGTCGATTGAAATAATCGCAATTTTTTAAAATTAATCATGATTAATCGCAATGACAAGACTGAGACTTTTTTAATAATCTAAAAATGTAAATAATTAATTTAGATTTAAGACAAAGAGACTATTTAAATTCAAAATTTGATAGTTTATTGATTTTTTTTGTTTAACTTGTAACACATATTTTATCATAAAAACAACATACCTGCAATAAATCATCAATATCCTTCAAATTAACCTTTTACTTCTCTTTCCAGGACTCTCTGCCATTAACAGCTTGCTTAGTGAAGAAACTTTAGGTCTTTAAACCTTGAATCAATTGGAGTAGCAATCTTCAGCCGTGTGAGATTAGTGCTGTCCTTCCTTTTAAATACTTTTTAGACAGGTAAAATCATGTTTGAATTTAACTATAGGCTGATCGTCGTCTGTTCACTCCATAATTTTGCAAGTGGTACAAGGCTGGCAACACCACTTACTTACATTATGCAACACTACCTGTTTTACACTACTCTGAACATATTTTTGTGTGTGTCGCATGCTGTAACGTGTCCATCCTCTGTGCCTTCTCATCATCATTACGTCTTATAGTCATAGTTTGTTTAAAATATGTGCACCACAACAGGAAACAGGACAAACGGAAACGGCATTAATTGTGTTTTTTTTTTTTTTACACATTAAACAATTAAAATAAATTGCATGCTTTATATATATGCACACTTTCTAGTGAATCTTCAAGAGGAAGTCTCCTGAAATAATTTTCACTTCACAGGTGTGCCCTGTCAGGTTTAATAAGTGGGATTTCTTGCCTTATGAATGGGGTCAGGACCATCAGTTGTGTTGTGCAGAAGTCAGGTTAGACAAGGTTTCAGTCTAAGCAAATGACAGATAGTTCACAAGAACAACTCCAGCCCATAACCAAGAAAAAAAACACATCTGAGGGAGTAAAAAGAAATTAATTTTATCATCACAGAAAATAGAATGCTTTTTAAAATCGATATGTTCTGATTTTGTTTGGAATTTTTTTCTCACATCGGCAAAGCAAATAAAGATGACATTTTAAAGTTGTTGATCACTTGGTGCACTTTGTTCGTTTTTGCAAAACAAAACTTTCTTATGCTTTTTTGTAAATAATTGATTTGTGCAAATCAAATTGCACAAGTACGGTTCCAATGTCCACAAAAACATCAAACGTAATAAAATAACTATTGATATAACTAAATATTAGAAATAGGATATTTAACTGCGCTCATGTATGTCAAATGTACTTACTTTTTATTATTTTTTAACAAATTAAACTTTGTTGAAATAATAAAAAAAGGGTATAGTTGGAGGATTTCTGTTCTGCTTCCATTCATCCTTTATGTTAAAACCGTAATATATTGATTTTATTGTTTTGTTTAGTTTTTTAATGGGAACTGGACAAAATATTGTTGGATTTGCATAGAGGAGGAGGATACATTTATTATATTTCTTTACCCACAAAGACTTCCAACAATGCATGTTGGTCTAAAGGAGCTTGAAGAGTAAACAACAGCATGTCAATGATGCTTCAAGAAGGAATAAGAATTTGTTCTGGTAAGTTGAAGCTCTGCCCCTCAATCACCTGGTAGAGGAGTATAAAGTTTGGATAGAAGGAAAATAATTGTATAATATAAATTGTTATAACCCAGAAAATCAAATTGATAAAAAATTATTATACAAGGTAAAAAATAAAGCAGAAGACAGAATAAAATACTGAATTAGATTGACAATTTTCTAAATAATAGAACAATACAAGTTAAAGTAGGACAAAATAATTATTAAAAAAGTACAGTCAAAAATGGAACGCCACAAGGCAGCGTTTGTAACCCAATATTATGATTAACAATATATTTTGTAATATAGACCAAGAAAGTGATAGTTAAAATATATAGAAGTTTAATGAGACCATTATTAAACTATGGCTGTTTAGTATATATGTCAAAGGCTGAGTCAAATTTTAAAAAATTTGAGTTAGAACAGATGAAATCTTTAAGGTTAGGGTGCAGGGCAATGATGTCTTTAGCGGCAATGCAAATTGAAACTGGAGAAATCCCAACAAGGTTATGAAGAATGAAAACAATTTTGTATTATTGGATTAAAATTAAACAACAGAAAGAAGATAATCCTACAAAAAAAAAATACTGAAGAAAGTTGAGAATATTATCAGAGTAATTATTATAATATTGGATGGATAGGGAATTCAAAACCAAAGGAAACTTGATAAAAAGGAATTTTGTTTTGCAAAAATTAAGGGGGAGAAACCACCATGGCACATGAGTAAAAAAGTTACTAGAGTAGATTTAAATTTAATAGAAGCAATTAAAGTCAATAAATAGAAATACATTCTATAGAAATTATCACTCAAATGGAAGAAATGGAAAGAGTAAACATTATAATAGAGTTTATTTGGGTTCCAGCTCATGTTGGTATCGAAGGGAACGAGGAAGTGGACGCAGCAGCAAAGTTAGCGGTTAAAAAAAATTGAGTAACACTGAACATTCCGCTAAGTAATGAGGAAGAAAAAATGTTAAAAATAAAAGAATAGAACAAATATGGTAAAAACAGTGGGATGAAGAAGAAACAGGAAGAGATCTACATAATATACAAAAAAAGGTAAAACAAAAAATACTGAGTAACAAAAATAGATGAGATGAAGTAATACTTATAAGACTAAAATTAGGACATACCAGATTGAATTCACATCAATATAAAATAGAAAACCACCAAACCAGAAATTGTGATAATTGTGGAGTAGAGGAAATGATCGAACTTGTAATACATAAATGTAAATCATATGAAAAGGAAAGAAGACATTATGAAAGAAATTAGGGTAATAATAACAGAACCTTTAACAATAATCAAAATATTAAAGGAAACATAAATGTTTAATGCAGCCCAATTGTTTCTTTAAAAAAAAACAAGTTATAGTTATAATATATTGCGGTAAAAATAAGGAATGTTCCTTCCATCCTACATAGTTCATATACTTTTCAGTTGGTGGTGGTAATGCACCATTAAGAAGGCGTTTTTGGTGTTTTGCCAACTTAACCTTGTTTGACGACCCTTTTGAGATGTTCCCTTGACTGCTCCTGTCTGCTGATTGTATTTACTGGTAGTATGGAGATAGATTTATTTTCTTGTTTATCTTGGCTAGTTTGTTTAGTTTGGTAAGTAGGCAGCTTAGAAGAATCCATGGGATTCTTTGCTTTTCTTTTGGATTCAGTCTCCAATGGTAATTATATATGTATTCCAAAATATCCACTTGCATGAAATAAACCAATTTTATTTTATACTTCTTTCTCACGTTATCTTTTCAGCCCTTTACCATAATTTTACTGGTTCATATTTTATGCTACATCCATCCCACTATATTGGGGAATAACAAAGTGAAAAAGTGAATGTTTTTAGTGTTAAAAAATAACGCTCAACATACAAAAGATTTAATGTGAATTGCAAAAGATTCAATTGCAGATGCAAACTGGAAATTTAATTAATTATGTTAACTATTTGTGTAATATATTTTTGTTTTCCATGTAAATTCTCATGAGTTCCACACACATAAAAAAACTGTTGACTCTTAGACCACGTATAGTACCAATCTATTTATTTAATGGGCAATAAAACCATTAAGTTTGAACTGATAAAAAAAAATATATCAGTCAACCATGATAATTCTCTAAGCATTGCATCAGAAGCAGGTTGCATCACATATATCACATAATATGGGCAAATGGAACATGCTTTTAGTTTCAACATCTGGGCTATTGAACATGTCCAGTAGTATTATGTTGGCATTATTGTGCTCATGACATAGTGAGACTGTGGACATAAAGACAGCTGAGTTAATGAACAAATTACAGTAGAACTTTTCTCCACCTCACGAAAACACGTCTTGACTATGACAGATAACATCAGTGGAAAATTATGACATTTTTTTGCCTGTAGCAGAGATTGAACTTGAAATGTCAGACTACCCCCTCTGCTCTGCTTCCTGTCAGTCTTCAGTGCAAATTTCTATGAAAGAATAAATCATGCGGTCAGTGTAAAATCGCATAGTGCCCCCTACGGGTCATTAAGTTTGCTGTCTTTCTAAAAACTGTTGGGTACTGCACAATCACACTTGCATACTAATCAATGAGCCAAGAGATCAAGGTCTGCTGAAGGAATTTTAACTCCTTTAAAACAAAAAGTATTTTATTTAGTCATCCATCCTGAAAGGAAGGAGGAGATTAGTAACCTTTTTATAAATGATGACAAATTACTTGCTTAGGTTGGTTTATTGCTGGAGTTCTTCTTTGCTGATGGAGCTCCAATCCCAGTTGAGGATCGGTTAACCTTTGCCTTACCATTAGCTACTGATTGAAGTCCATAGTTGAGGGTGAGGATCATATATAGATAGCTCCCACTGAATTTTTCCAGATCAGAGCAGGAAATGACCAGTGAACTGGAGTGCATCTCAGATCAAGTTGGGGTCAGTGGCCTGTCTGTGGAAAATCTCATCAAAAAGCGTACAACTCCTGGAGTAGAAAGGCTAGGTGAGCAAGAGAAGGACAGATTGGGCCATTAGCAAGAAAGAGAAAAAAGTGAGAACAGGGCTGAATGTGTGAAGAGCAACCATGGCAGGTTGATGATGGACCTGTTATCCTTAAAGAGCTCAGAGACTCTTTTTCTCACATTCACTGTCACAAGCTTTACAAAATTTGCTTAAAACTCATAAAAACACAGCTTGCTTTGAAATTGTATTACTGTTGATTATAAGATGATCAGGTTTTAATAGAAAAATGTATGTGTCATTCCTGGGGTGGACTGCCATTTCCTGATTTAAAAAGCATTGACTCCTTCTCCACTCACTTAATTATCACATTTATGCTGACGATACTCAAATTTATGTTCACTTCATAAGCTACACATTATGTTATGTTTAAGTTTCAGACTGTGTTTCTGTCATTCAGACATAGATGAAAGAGAACTTCCTTTGCCTGAACAGTGGCAAGCCTGAACCTGCTGATCGTTTCCTGTCATCAGATTGGGTGGTTGAAAATGGGGAACCTTGGTGTGAGATTCAATTTATGATTGATTTTCGAACAGTTTGTCCAAACCATCATCAAGTCTTCATTTTACCACCTGCGAAATGTAGCTTAGCATTAATGCATTTACTGTAGCGATTAGCAATTACTGTAATGCTCTCCTGGCTGGTGTTTCTAGGTATACTCTGGACAGGTTGAAGTATGTTTAGAATTCTGCGGCCCGTGTCATGATCAGGACCAGAAAACATGAAAACATCAAACTTCTTCTTAAATCTGCACTGGCTGCTGGTCTGCTTCCATGTAGATTTTAAAGTATTAACTCACATATAAAGCACTATATTGTCTGGCCATTGAGTACTTATAGTGTCTTTTAATCACTTACAACCCTCGCCGTTTGCTCTGCTCCTCACAGTCTAAGCTTCTGTTCCACACACTCGCACTTAAACTTTGGGAAACAGGGCTTTTCTATCTAAACACCGACACTGTGAATCTCTCTCCCTGGTGAGCTCCGGGGTTCACAAAACTACAACATTTTTAAATCTCAACTTAAAACTCACTTTTTAAAACTGGCTTATGATATTTAATTTCAATTAAATTTTTCAAAATTAATTGCAAAGACAAGACTGACACTTTTTTAAATCTGTAAGTGTAAATTGTAAATAATCAATGTAAATTGAAGACAAAGAGACTATTTAAATTCAGCATATGATTGTTTATTGAATTTTTTGTTTAACTTGTAACACAGGTTTTGTCATTTAAACAACATACCTGCAATAAATCATTCATTCATTCATCTTCATGTCGGCTTTCTTCCCTTTCGGGGTCGCCACAGCGGAATGAACCGCCAACTCTCTGGCATATGTTTTATGCGGCAGATGCCCTTCCAGCCGCAACCCATCACTGGGAAACATTCACACATACATTCACTCTTTAACACTATGGACAATTGTTCTTACTCAATTCACTTATACTGCATGTCTTTGAACTTGTGGGGAAACCGGAGCACCCGGGGAAACACGGGGAGAACATGCAAACTCCACACAGAAATGCCACCTACCCCAGCCGAGATTAGAACCAGCGGCCTTCTTGCTGTGAGACGACCGTGCTACCCACTGCACCACCGTGACGCTCTGCAATAAATCAATATCCTCAATTAAATGTTTGGTTCTCTTCTTTTGTGGCTGTTAGTTTGTGGTCTCTTTAGACTCTTGTTTTATAGGACTCTCTGCCATTAACAGCTTGTTTTGTGATGCCTCATTTATTTAATCTTTAGGAAGAAACTTTTGGTCTTTAAACCTTGGATCAATAGCAGTAGTATTTTAAGCCAGGTGCTATTAGTGCTGTCCTTCCTTTTAGATAGCTTTGAGGTAAAATCATGTTTGAATTTTACTTTAGGCTGAATTCTCCTCTGTCGACTCCATAATTTTGCATGTGGCACAAGGCTGGCAATACCATCGATTAAATATGTATTTTAATTACATTACATTATTCAACACCATCTTACTTCTTCCACTTTTTAATATAGCTTTACACTACTCTGAACTTATTTTTATTTTATGCGGAATATCTTGACAGTGGACACACAAACATGCACACACATAAAACAGACAAGAGAAGGAGGCGGGGCCTGTACCATGAAGTTAGCTGGTTAGCTATGTAACTTTAGGATTAGTTTGCGCCAATCCTATGAAAGGATCAAGGATTTAATCAATCTTTTTTACCGTGGTTACTTATGCAACACGGCTAACCTGCTGCATAGCAGGCTATGCTCTGGATTAGAGATCACAAGTTTGCATTAGTTCAATCAGTGGTTATAAAAATAACTTTTAATTGACGTATCACTAGCGTCAATAGCAATGGCTTCCCATTTTCTTTGCATTTCTGTATTTTAAGACAGACTAAATCCCTAAGCATTTCCTGACACATATTTGCACAAAAGATAAAGGTTCTCCATGGAAGGAACAGCTTTCGTTTATGAGCTTCTTCGCTCATTCAAAATGTGTCACGTAGAAGTCCTGCCCTTACTGTAACAGTAGATGGGGTATTGTATAACTAACCTGCTTCAGACCCTAATTTTTATCTGCTGCATGATAGAAGATTACATCTTCAAAAAAAAATATATATTTTATAGACATTCTAAATGTAAACAGACATTTGTAAAAAAAAAATAAGAATTTCACTTATATTGTAATACAACCATAAAAACATTAACAAGACATTAAAAAAAAAAATAAAATGTATTGGATTTAACACAGCAAAAAAATATGCTATCGTTATGTATATGCTAGCGCGAATGATTGCAATTTCTACAAAGTATGCTGTGATGCTTCAGTAGTTTTCATTGCCCACAGAAGATCAGTGGTCCCCCTTGAGCGCAATTGAGTGCTGTAATGTGTCCATACTCCGTGCGTTCACATTATCTTACAAAGTGCATATGTTAATTGCATTTTTTTTTTTTATTACGTGTTATACATTTAAAATAAATTGCATGCGTTAACACGTTAATTTTGAGGGCACTAATATATATATATATATATATATATATATATATATATATATATATATATATATATATATATATATATATATATATATATATATATATATATATATATTCAGTGACTTCCTCGCCCACTACTCGAGCGATCAGTTCGGTTTTCTACACCTTGTCTATCACATCGCATGCCTTGTGGAATTCACGTCCTCCGCAAGGCGTAGTCCGGACCCTTCGACCGCAAAGTGCCTTATTGAGGCCCCTGTGAGACGTCTTCTCCAAAGACTTATTAGCCCATGTACACAAGGCCAGAATCCTCGGGGGTGAGAGGTGCAAAAAAACTTTGAGGCTGCGATGAGTCTTTGTTGTAGTTAGCTAGGGAGCTAACCCAAGTGAGATACATACAGGTTCTGCTCTCATGCATTTTTCTTATTTTGGCTATTTAGAGCTAAGTGTTTTATGTGTAGGTGTGTTTTGTTCATTTATTGTTTTGTTTATTTTGCTTGTGGGGTATCAATAAACCACTGGTGTTTTGCAAAACTCTGTGTGTCATCTCCTCCTTCCTCAACTCTACAACCCTTAGTTACCACGCTACGACAGTCTGTACATAGACTTTACAATGGAATCAGCCAGTCTTCTTGGATCATTTGCCCTTGGTGTGTACACAGCATCAGATTTTTCTCATTTCAAAATGAGTTAGATGTATCAAAAAGACTGTGGCATTTTTACTATATATATAGATAATATAATAGATATATATATATATATATATATATATATATATATATATATATATATATATATATATATATATATATATATACACTTTCTGGGTTTAAATAATTTTCAGATGGGTGTGACTGGGAATCTGTTTAATTCCTGGTCCCTGTCTCAATTGGTCAGTGTAAAAATTACAGTTCAGTCACTCCCTATTACTTATCTGAAGGGAAGTTGCGTCTTGGGTATTAATGCCTCTTTGATTCTGTCCTTGGTCGATTGATTGGGTTGTGTGTTTTTAAGAGCCTTGTACAATTCTCTTTAGGACTACAGCAAGTATGTTTGGGTGCTTCCGATAATCTTTCAATATATGTGTTTATGGTGACATGGTGTGGCACCAAATTTAGGTCATTATCCCCCACAGGCTGCTAAAAAGTATAACTAAAAATAAGATAACTAACCTATATATAAATCCATGTTTCACTCAAATAAAAGTATGTGTGATGAGTCAAAGCATATACAGGCACCAGGCATTCCTTGTGCATTATTTACCTCCCATCTTGTGGTTCCCAGTCTACAGCAGTTTCACCTCACCATTTTGGGGCACCTATTCAGAAAATCAACCTTTGGCTAAAAATGTATCCATGACCATTGTGAACACACTCGAGTTAAGGTGGTTTAAATTCATCAGTTATCATTTGTAAATTTATTAGCAGCAATGATTTCATGATTTGCTATACCTTAAGCTTCCTCTTTGAGTGATTCTCTTATCTGGCAACAATTTATTTTACCCCCTTTGCTTATGATTTCTTAAGCAACCATGTTTAGATATACACTGTGTGTTAGTGAAAAGGTAACAGTCTGTTTCAGAATAGTCAAATGATTAGAATCCATTAAGAATCACAGAAACGACGGAGAACTATGAGGAAAGGTGTCTCGGGTTCTTCAATTGCCATTTACAAGAAACAATGCTAGACACTCCAGTGCACTTAGAGCAGGTAAGGTAATTTTTCTCTGTGCACTGGGGCATAAAAACCAGTGCAAAGATTTGGGTACAAGTTGAGAACATGTTGCCAGTTATGATCATAATTACAATTTATCATGCAATCTAAGATAATTTAAGATCTAAGAATTATTATTAATAAAATAAAGAATAATTTAAACCATATTAAATCATTGGTTTCCTTTTTGGAACAACTGAAAGACAAGATGTCACACTTGTGTAGGGCTTCTGTGTTTGTTAGAATGAAACCTGCTACCATATGGACAGTGTAAATTAGCTTGATATTTTTTTGATCTATGCATTTTTGATATATGCATTACCTATGTACGATGGCATGCAGCTCTCTCAAATGCAATGTGACCAAAGCTTTATCAAGGGGAACCAATCAAACATAACGAGAGCAACCCAGGTTAACTAACTGAAAGCTCTAACGAGAAGGGTGGAGAAAGGTAGCAAAATAAAACCATTGCTGCGTCCCAATTCGAACACTGCACCCTTAAAGTAGATACTCATTTTCAGAAGAAACTACACATACTTTTTAACGTGTGAGAGGAGAGTGTGCACAATCTGGGATGCACTAATACATCATGTGACCGAAGTAGTTTTGACATGTCATCGCACATGACGTGTGCAAGAACTTAACTCTCTTCTTTTCTACTCCTTCATTAAAAAAACATTCTATCACTAAATGAAACACCCTCTATGTAGACATTGTTTATTTATGTGCATCTCCTTTAAAAAATAATTGTATTACAGAGAATGTTTGTTTGTATGGGTCCCAGAGAAAACTCGTTCTGACTGAGTACAATGGATTGTGTATAATATCAGCCGATTGAGCTTTCATGGATCTCCATTTCAGAATCAAACAAAGAAAAGTACAAATCCGGGCACTGCTCTGACATTACGGTTTGGGACACCCTATTTCTCATTTTGCACCCATTAAAGTGTGAATAGTGCATGGATTGTGATGTAGCATATGTGCTCTAAACATAGACAAAACAAATCAAAGGTGGCCACCGACAGATGAACTGAAAACAGGGTAAATGTCGGTGATCTGTCACCTAAAAACAAGGATTTAAGATCTAGATGCTTGACAGATAATGACACAATGAAAGAATAGAAAATAATTGTCACTCAATGAAAAAAGGAAGAAAAAAAACAACAAAGACCAAAAAAAAAAAAAAGTCATGGAGCACATATTATGAGACAATAATTCAATAGAGTAACTCCAAACAAGATAGATGGTGAACAATCCACAATTTTACCAAGGTAAAGTTAAAACAAATAACTTGCAGCTATTTTAAATCCAAACCAAAAGCTTTTATTAATCTTGGAAGAAGGATTAGAGTATCCCTGGTATCTCCTATGTGAATTAATAAATATAGCACTTTATTAATGGGTTTACAGTACTGGTAGATAATCTAATCTTAATTAATATTGAGGTGTATTTAGGATTCTTCGATCTCATATGTTCACATGAGTCTTTGGTTATGTGAATGACTTTGAGGGATTGTTCTTCCTGCTAATATTGCAAGTTCCTGTGGTCAATACTTAGAAATGATGTTAAACACTCTAAAGTCAGTTTCACCACATAGCAAAAACTTGGATACCATCAACTTAAATCACTACAAATTAGTTTCAAAAATCTTATTTGCAAAGAATAGAAAGACAGCTTAAAGGAACTCGTAATACACTGCTAAGAATATAATATTCAATAATGTCCACTAGATTCTAAACTAAATTCACAAATTGTTTAATAACAGAAATGCCTACCAATAATTACAGCTATGTAGATATAAGTAGATACTCCAAGTGCTGAATGTTGATCAAAATGGGAAACAGAGAGGAAAAATAAAAACAGATGTTAAAAGGCCACTGCCATTTCTCTTCCTTGACTGCCAATATCAGTATCCTTTCAGCGTTCTGCTAAATTAAAACAACTACTATCCCATTGATTCCATCTCTGACAACAGTCATAAATCAGAGGAGAGTGGGGAGAGAAAAGGTAAGGAGAGGAGAAGAGATGAAAATGAAACGGAGACAGTGTCTGAAATAGAGTGGCACATTTCAGTAAGAAAGTCAGAGAGAATGAGGGTAAATAGAAATCTGATTTACAACGTGATTGAACAGGGCTGTTGTTTTCTGCTCACTTATTTCCCTTTCTTTCTCTCTTTCAAAATGGCCGATGAGAGAATCCAGTGGGAAAGGAGACTTTAGAGCAGATTGCCTGGCTAATGACTGACTGATTTGTTCCAATCATATGGACCCGCAGCCTGGTTCTTTGATTGGATACAATCAAGTCAAATGGTCCAGTGCAATATTCCAGAGCTCTGAATCTATCATTATATTTCAGCAAGCTTCCCAGGAGAATAACCACCCACCCACTGTATTAGGAGCTGGGTCTCATCTCACAATCGCAGGATAGTTTAAAAAGCATTACTGATTCATCATGCATGATTCAATAGTAAGGTGGCCTCATTCGATTCCGAAGCCCCATTAGGCTATATGGGATCAGGTGATGGCAACCTGATCAACGAAATGTAGAAAAGTTCGAGATAAATCGAGAGAAAGCAGAAAGCAATGACTTGAAAATCCTAATTGATTTGCATTATAATTAATTTAAATAATAATTTTCACTTTCACTTGGAATTTGTAGCTTTTAATCCCCAAATTAAACTCCTGAATGCAATAAAAAGTCTATAACTACTGAACTGAATACGTCACAAAGTTCAGCAAAAAAAAAAAAATGCAATAAAATGTTTGCAAACACTTCAACATGTTGTGAAAGACTCTCCTCAGAGGTAATCAACAAAGGGGACAGGGTGATAGAATAAGCCTGACTGAAATGGGGTGGCCAATATTAACCTCTTCCTGGAGTATGACTCTCCCAGAGGTTTTAGCTTCAATACATCTTGATGAGAGGTGCAAATCGAACCTGTGGTGACACTTCATATGGATATATTGAGTTGATTTTTTTTCAACTGAATTTAGCTCAAAAAGTGAAATGTGTGTAATATATTACCTCATTACACACAAAGTGAAATATTGTATGCCTTTATTTGTTAAAATGTTCACAATTGAAACTCCTGTGAAGGCTGCATTCATCAGTATCACTTAGTAAATTGAGACCTATGAGCTTACAATGTTGAATATATATATATATATATATATATATATATATATATATATATATATATATATATATATATATATATATATATAAATGTAATCGTCTGTTTTTTCCTTTTAACCTCTGTGTTGTAATACTGCCGCTCTTTTTATTCAGTTGAACGATATTTGTAGTTTGAAATAGTATTTTTCTACTAGTTTTAACATTTAATCAAAAACTGGATTTTAATTTTCTTCATCTTTAATAATTAAATTTAAAAACCTTTTCCTTTTGAACCAAATTAATGAAATGAATGCTCTTTCCTCTCAATATTTTAATTTTTTTGGCAGACACTATGTGTGGTCTCTATGGTCTCTTTTCTTGCTATTACCAGACATGAACACCTCCTTCATCACTCTCATCCACTCTCTTTCTATCTCTTTTGAGATTTGTCATTGAAAAAAGTGATACCCAATTTCCTGACACATAAAAGAGCATGCTTTAAGGGTCCTTCAGTTAGTACTGGGATGCTGGGGCCACTGCCCTTCATCTTGTCTTCCTTTACTTTAATTAGCCAGGAGAAAATTTAGCTTTTCTTCTCCTCTCTCCTGATTGCCTCTTTTGTTCTAATGCAGCTCAGATACAAGAGGTCTGAATTGCTTTTGCGGACAGAGGGAACTAGAGCAAAGCAGAGCGGAGAACTGCAAGACTCTAATGATAATGAACACGGGCTCTCTAATGCAGCTTCATGGAGAGAGTATCGCTGCTCATCAAGTGCCATCCCTCTGATTGAGACTGGAGTGCTTCTTTTCATCTGAAAGTCGCTGAGATACAGAAAATGCCCTTTTAATTATGAAATGAGATCCCATTGTGCTTTATCATGTCTGATTGTCTGGACATGCTTGATGAGATCTGACCTTTTTAATGAGTTTTATGGATATAAGAGTTTTGAAGATCAGCTAGTGAAATGTTTTATTCAGTTAGTCATTGTTTGCGCTTGCTGTTGATTTGGATTGTTTGTTTTAGCAAACAAAAATAGAGCTTCATTCTAATGGTGATTATAATATCCTTTAATATAATTTATATACTTTTCAGAACATTTTTAGGTTTTTACAATTGAGTTGCCAAGTGTGAGGAGTTTTGTTTAAATAGTGATAATAATTGTATTCCTTAAAAAGGGGGATTTATCTATTTATTGCATTTAATACAATATATCATTGCAGTTTATCTAAAATGAAAGGGGTTCCTCTTGTTAAAAGCATACCTTAAAAGAGAGATTTATGCAGTAGGCTTTAATACTTATAATTCTGTTTCTGTTCTGCAAACATGAACTTTTATACAAAAAATGCTAGACAATCTCTAGACAATCTCTGAAAGAAGTAAAAAGTAGAATAAAATCTACATGATTTGATATCTACTTGTTTGTCTAATGGAGGAAAAGTATTTTGATATCTGACTAAGTTTGACATAATTTATATAATCTGTGATTTATGATTTTGGTTGGTTTTAAAATAGGGTGCAGACTGTCAGGCGAAATGTTCATTGACAGATCTTAAGTTTGTTAACTGGGGAGGTTTTTTTCTTTTGTTGTTCTGTTGAGAATCTCAGTCAGATACAGTGCCTTCAGCCTTCTTTAACCTAATGTTTCTCTGGCCATGTAAAATTCTTTTGCTCTATCACTGTAGAATCCTTGAGAAGTGATTGAGAGATGCTGTCTAAATTCCATCAAAATATTTTTCAGTTCTTGCCAATATTCGTTTAACTGACAGAAGCTGTCAATCCGCAAAAAAAGATGGAAAGTTTGTCTGCAGATGCATGCAAAGGTGTCATTCTTTCTTTTGGCAAATATTTTGTAAAGCACTTATGTGAAAACCTCTGCTGCTTTTAGACCAGACATCTGAGATCAAATGTAAGTAGTGTTGAACATTGCATATTATCTGAATGTTTGAAAAATTGTGTGCGGGTGTGTATGTTGGCACATGGTCTCTGCTGTGAAGAGTTAGAGTTAGAAAGCCTCAACATAAAGAGTGACCTTCTCCATTACCGTTCCACTCCAGCAGTGACAAAAATACAATGTTCTAACACACATTTTAAAAGAAAAGGGACTTGAAATTAAAACATGTTATTCATTCCTGATCTTGAGTGGAATTGTTATAGTTGAATACCCTACTAAAGTGGTACCAAAGATAAGAATTATGGTAAGAGAAATGTAACAGTTACTTTCTTAACCCCCATTCCCTGAATAGAGAACATAGACTTATGTCGGTGACGACTATAGGAACTCCACTAGGAGCACTCTACTCTCTCCATACTCTTTTTAAAACGGCAATCAGAGGCTGTGCTGATGGTCACATGACAAAAGTAATTACGTTCCCCATCAGTCGGTCACTCCGGCTTGTGTCGGTGACGAATATGGGAACACCCTGCAAAACTTCACAACCTAGGTCCTTTTGCATCAACTGATGGCCAGGCAAGCTGGGCACATCAGTAGTCTGGCACTGAGCGGGCCGTCCTCACCCTGGCCTTAAGTATAGACTTAATTTTTAATGGGCAATCCGACAATTAAATCTCTCATACTGACTCACACCAGAGGAGACAGCATCAATCTCAAAGCTGAAGGGAGACGCGCGGAGGCCTTACTCTCCACCTCGATAGCTGGACTTCTGGCAGTTTAAATCACGTGTTGTTTCATTGAGGGACCTATGAAAAAATGCGCCTTGAACCACTGGGGAAAGGTCTTTTAGAGAAAAGATAACATAGATGGAACTAGTAGTAATGGGAAGTTCATTTCACAGACTCGGATCTTTGAGTCCCGTTCAGCAAAATGAACTAATCTTTTTTCGAGTCATTTTGTTCATTTCATTCATTTTAGTAAAATACAAATAAAATGTTGTGTGTTTCTTCCCTAACACATTTAGTATATACACAAACCCAAATCACACTACAAATAAGACAAAACTATAATTCTAGAAGACAAAAAACATATTTTAATTAAGCCTTCCTGGGTCTTTTAGTCTGATTCAACTCAGCTCTGATCTGTCTTTAGGTTAAAGTCTCATTCGTTCTCATCACTTCTCTCTGACGAGTGCAGTCCGGCCCCGGGGCCTTCTGTCACGTGACACTCCCTAATATTTGACACAATATGAGCCGGAAACCTACAAGATTCATTCTTTCCCCGAGTCTTGCCAGCACCCAGGAGGCTGCGACACCCTGATAAAAAGGGCTCTCAACTGCAGAGGGTAAGGAACATCGGACGCTGTGTAGGCGGTACAGGTGGCCTCCACTAGCTAGTGGGCCAACCTCTGTTTGGAAAAAGCCTTCCCTATCGTCTGCTGTCCTCCAAAGCATACAAAGAGCTGATCAGAACTTCTAAGTTTCTGGTTCCTTTCTGCACAGATCCGCAGTGCTCGAACTGGGCAATTGGGACCAGGGGTTGGTGCTGCCTCCTCTTTGGACAGAGCTTGGGGATGGTAGGAACCTTGGGCACATAACCAGGCCTGGGCTTAAGAGTAACATGAGTATCACCAGGTCCGAACTTTAAGCAGTGTCTGCAGATCCCCCACCCTCTTAATCGAGGCTAATGCGTTTTGCCTTCAAGAGGCTCAGGGCACAACCTCCAGGGAGGCATGCTCACATTTTCACCAAGTTTAGCCCCATACCCAGAAAGATATGCCAAGACAAAATGGCTCCTTTCCGGGTTGATCCAAAGCCCAACAGTTGAGGTGACATAAGACCCTGTCTCTGTGACAAATCAACTGATACCTCAACTAGACAAGTATCAGCCAGTCGTGCAGTACACCAGAATTCAAACCCTTTCCAGTATAATGCAGAAAGCCACCTCAAACACCTTTGTGAAGGTGGCAGGGGACAGAAACACGTCGAGGGAAGGACGCAATACTTCGCAATACTGCACTCAACCTTCGAGGCCAACCAAAGGGGTCTGTGCCAAGGGAGTATACTCACATGAACTACGCATCCTTCAGATCACTTGTGGCAAACCAATCCTCTGGACAAACTAAATGGCCCATGCATCTAGAGACATCATCCTGAGGAAATCTCAGGAAATAAGCCTTCCTAAGTATGGGCTACAACCCTCTTTCCATGTCGGCAGGAAGGACTGGCGCGATTGCACCCTGCGTAAGGGGAATCGATCTCCTTGCACAGGCACGAGGCCTCTGTAGTTGAGACAGAGTACATAACTGCAGTCGACAGCTGCGCCAGAATGTGTGTATGAGCCAATGGACCTTATGGGAAGTCCCACCAAGCTTCCTAACTTCATTAATGGTACCATACATACTTCACCAACAGTTCCTGAGCGAGGCCGCGGACTTAGCAGTGTGGTCTGCTAAGAGCCTAGGTGGAGACCTGCCTGGACGTTCAGGCTCGACCTCGGAGCAGCATCTGGTTATAGGCGAGGAGGTCTCACTTGAAGCTGACCCCGAACATGGAAGCTGGGAGCCATCCAGGCTGCACTGCATCAGATACCACGCCCTGGAATGTGTCTCTGAAACGAGAGCTGCATTCGAATCTGCAATGCAACACACTACAAATGCACTCTTGGAACAAGAAAAAAAAACCTAAAATAAAGTTAAACTCTTCCTATATCAAGCAAAAAAAATCTGCCAATGGGGTAAGCAAATTGACTTGGCAAGATTTCTTAAAATTAGAAAAAAATTCTAGCTGATAATTAGACAAAAACTCTCAAAACAAGACTTAACATATTGTAAACTGCACTGAAACTAGAATATTTCAACTTGTATTTAGTCTCTAGTGGTCTTAAAACTAGACAATCTGTCTTAAAACTAGGATGTTTTCTCTTTTATTTAAGACTAACTTAGAAAATTTAGTATTAAAATAAGTATATACGACCTTAAATTAAGAACGTTTGTGCTTAATTTTAGTTCTTAAAGTAGAATATGGGTTCTTAAAACTAGAAATTCTAGCTTACAATTTTAATTTTAAATAATTTTATTATATATTATTTAGGCCTGTTGATAACAGTTTAGACAGTACAGTTCAGATAGGAAAAACACTTAGTAGAGCTCTGGGGAGAAGATCAGCGAAGGACCAGAGCTGGATTCGAAACCCCAACACCGGAGGTTTCAGCTCTACATGTCAGCGCTCTGACCGCTACGCTATCAGTGATGACAACTAATTTCAATTCTGATAAGCTATATAAAACTAAAAGAGAAAAAATTCTAGTTTTTAAGACAGATTGTCTAGTTTTAAGACCACTAATGACTAGATACAAGTTGGATTATTCTAGTTTCAATATGTTTTTTTCAGCTTGGAAAGACTTGTTTTGAGAGTTTTTGTATTTTCTTAAGATCCAACAGCTTATGTTACCATCTAGACGTTTTTGCTAATTTTAAGAATTCTGACCAACTGAAATTTGCTCACCCCATTAGCAGAATCTTTTGCTTGATCTAGGAAGAGTTTATCTATATTTGAGGTTTTTTTTTTCTTGTTTTAAGAGTGCTTTTTTGAAGTACAGATCTCTTCCATCAAAGTTAGTTCACAACTGGACGGGTATTAAGGTTTGGGGTATTGATGACTTATTTACGGTGTAGATCCTTTTTCTTATTTTTTTTTCACAAACATTTGAATCTTATTTCAAGAAATCAAATGTTCTTACCTTTACTTGATCTAGACTAGAACTAGATTTAAGATTTTTTTTCTTGTTCCAAGATGCATGCTTTTAACCAGTATTTAATATTGATTTCTTAAAATAAAATATAAGTAACATTCTTGATATAAGAATATGTTGAGTCAAAAATTCTTGTTTTAAGATTCTTGTTTTAAGATCAGTGACAAAATCGTCAAATTGTTTCACATAGTTTCTTAATTCAAGAACATAAATGACCAGAATAAGTTTTTTTTTTCTCCTCAAGAAAATATAAGTGTTATTTTCTCAAAATAAGCAAAGTAATCTATACCCAAAAGGTTTAAATTAGAAAATTCTTCCAAAAATAAGAAAATCAAGATTTTCAATCTAATTTTAAGCATTTTCAGCTTTGCTTAAAATTAATTTTTTGCAGTGTACTACAAAGAGGGGTCTTACTTGGTTTAATGAAAGGCAGTGAAAGACAAGAGTCTGGGGCAATCAGCAACTCGAGCCTACTGATAACGGTCAAAGCATCACACTTGTTGCCGTAAACACCAGATCTCTTGATCCACAAAAGGGGAATATAATTCAACACCTATGTAAAATCTTTCACCAGTCACTTGTGTCTTAGAGCATGGCTCCAAAGAGCAGAAAGGAAGAGTGTCACGTCTACACCTATTTTATTTGTGGGGCATGGTCACATGACCATTAGTCGTCACTAACATAAGTCGGAGTGACTGACTGATGGGGAACTATTGTGGGCAACTTTAACTCGAATTTAACTAGGCAATTTGAGAATTTCATCAAACAATTTGATGGAATTTTTTTAGCTTAAACAAAATTTAGTTGCCTGAGTTATTCCACTAAAAAGTTTTTAACCTAAAGTGTTTCTTTTTCATAAACTAGTGTTTTGTTTTACATAGCATCATGAAATGCATTGTATACATAGTATCATGAAATACATTGTTTAACTCAAACATTAACCAATTTTATTATACCAAAAGAGCTGTGATGACAGAGATTGTCATTATTAAGGTCATATCAATCAAAAACAAATTACTCTGGAACCACATACAAATAAAATACATTACACTTTTATGGAATTAACAGAAATATAGTAATTATTGCACATGACATTTATATTTAGTAATTTATGTTAAGTTTATATTTCGTTGCGCAATTTAATAAAATTTTTAACATTGCAGGTTTAATGAATTACTGATTAATATATGCTACCTAATAAATAATGCATTAATTACTCATAATAAATGAGGTAAACGTAAATCCCTTCATAGCTTTCTCACTATATCAATTTGTTTTTGTCAAGGATGACTATTGATATTATTTTCCTACAGCTGGAGCAGACTCACAAGTAGCTGAGTTTCTTCCATTTGATACATTTTCTAGATTTGTTTTGTTAAGATCGATTGCATTTTTTACTTCATGTAAGTGATGCTCTCCCACATAGACACACCACTACGATACTCCACAGAACAACATTAAAGAGCACTAGAGCATGTCCTTCCGAAGCCACACTTTGTGGTGTGAGATGGAGCACTTTTTATCTACTACATTCTTTTCTAGTGCAATAAACCAGCCACTCTGTGTCTGTGTTTAATTCACATTCATAATGGCCTAAGAATAAACCTTAATAGCAGAGGAGAATGCAGTGTCCCGACTGCCAATTCTTTCTCTTTGTGCAATTCATCTCTTTTCTCTGAAAACCTGCTTTAGGTTCTTATGTAGAAATCCATGTATACCACACACCTTGTTCTTGTTTCCTCCAATTTCATAACTTTGCCTTTTGGCTGTAAGTGACAAAAATGATGGTAGGTTGTTTTAATCTGTCTCAGCTTTGTTGTGCACTGAAGGACGGTGAAGCACATGCCAGTGTCATTGTTGGACACCTATTCGCAGAATCTAATTTGTCAGAAACTGATGCTTTTCAAATGCTCTGCATAATTTCCCCCAACATAAACAAGGGTTGCTGCAGAGTGATTTATTAGCATGCCTGGCTTAATGATGCAAGAGGTGAGAGGGGATTAGTGGGTGACCTGGATTTTAAATCTTATCTTTTTAAGTAAAAGTGTCATATAAGTTTTGTTTAACTAGTTACTGGTTTGTTCAGTTTGCATCCTTGTATTCAAGCTGTGGCAAATAATTCAAACCAAATTTTTGTTTTGTGTCATGGGTCTAAATATGTGTGCTGTGGAGTCTAAAAATGTTAACCTTCTAATTGGATGCTCTGAAGAATTTAAATAAAACTGAATAAAACACCTTCACATCAACTACTCCTTTCAGAAAATAAATGTGCAAATCATTTGAATAAAATGCTTTTTTTTCTTCATTTCAGAAAAGAAAAGTGCAAATAATTTGAATGAAATACTTTTTTTCTGAGAGATAATTTGACCAGACGTATAACACGAAGAGGGGAAATCATAATCTAAAAAAATTAACATACATCCTCAGTAAAACTGTTACCAATGAAGTAAAATAAACAAGCACCCATAGACAGCCCTGTTTGGTGTTAAAGTCTGAAAATTGCTCTTTAATAATGTAATAATTATTTAATTTTCCCAGCGATGGGTTGCGGCTGAAAAGGCATCTGCCACGTAAAACATATGCCAGAGAGTTGGCGGTTCATTCCGCTGTGGCGACCCGAAAAGGAAAGAAAGCCGACATGAAGATGAATGAATAATTATTTAATAGTAACCAATTGATACAACAGCATTTTAGTCCATCCTTTTATAAAGAGTGTATACTGTATTCTACCTCTTAAACTGGTTTTAGGTGGCATATTCCTGATGTTCCTTCATTTATGTCCTGTGTGAAATAATTAAACTTCCTTCACTGTCTTATATTTGATTGACAGAGTAAAAGGCTCGCCAGAGAAGGTTCTTAACTGGCTCTATCTGGGATCTATCATAGATGTTTGGCGTTTATGATTCGGGTGAATAAATGCTCAAGGAAATTCAGTAGACAAAGGAGCATAACATGAATTTGATTTGCTCAAGGTCCAGACTAAAGCTCTTCCATTTAGAAGAGTAATGGCATGGGTTACTTTGGACAGCCTGAAGTGCTTAAAATTGGGGTTCAAGTGTGATAGAACATGAGTTGGGAAGCCCTCACTGACTCTAGAATCGCAGGAGAATCAAGAAGTTGAGGAAGATGAGGCTCAGACAAACTTTAAGTTAGATGTTCATCAACTGTCTCTCATGACGAAGAACTGCCGGATGAGATTGTGGTTTTGCAGATTCAGAGATGATGCTCTGTCGGACTCTGTAAAGCTTGGGACAAGAATTTGGGTCTCTGGTGTCAGATGTAATAATAATAATTCATAAAATGTTGTAATGCATTTCTGCACACTCAGTTTAAATCTTGAGAAGGCTGTCTCTGAGTCAACTACCAGTTTGCAGCATCCAAGTGGATGATATGGCTTCTGCCTGTCAGAGATGAGGTCATGCCTGCAGAGGGAGTCAAATGAGATGTTTATTTTAACACTCTGTTGAATTAATAGGAGTGAGGGTGAATTGTTGTTGAAGAAAATCTTCTGAAACTGTTGAGGGCCAAGGGATGAATCTTCTAAAGAACAAATTTTATATTTAGTCACTCCCTAATGGATGAGTATAATCCTTCCAGTTCAACTAAACAACATTAGAAGTGGAATTTTCTGTGGCATGTTTGGAATGGGAGGAGAGGAGCACCAACAAGGGAAGGTGGAAAAATAAAAGACACCAAAAAAGTCTTGATTCATCCCTTGAGCCCAATAGGGTTGTTTACTCTTGCTAACTGACCTCCATTGCCCTGAAGCCACTGCATATTGCTCTCTTTTGGGCTTTGCCAAAAGGCTTTTATTCCTGTTTCTACTCAGTCCATTTGAAGTAGAGTTGCAGGATCTTGAAGGAAACAACAAGGAATCATACAGCCTTGCTCATGCTCCTCGAGTAGTGAGGCTAACTTGCACAGCTATCTTGTCTACAACATAACTGAAACTTACAGCAAGCATCCATTACTTATATGCTGAAATAATTAATGTAACCATTTTGGTTGAACAGACTAGTCAAAACCAGACATGAACTATATAAGAGTCAGGATCACTGTACAACACACTAAACATCGAAACCTCTGGTATAACCTTCTTGTATGCCTCTTGAGGCTAGTAGAGAGATGTTACCAAAGACAGCTCCCACACAGTCAGGCCATTTCAACAGCTCACTAACAGTCAAGCAGAGAAACCATACATACCTATGCTTGAGGGTTCTATGACTCAATACTGTGTCTAAGAGCCAGCAATATTTTCATGATAATGGGTAAGAGAGAGAGAGAGAGAGAGAGAGAGAGAGAGACACACACGTAAAAGAGGATTACATCAATCTGTTAAAGATGACAAATATGAAAGATTTGTATGAAATGAATGGGGAATAAATAATCTCAGAGATCTAGGGAAAAAATATTGAAAAAAAAGGAAAAGAAAAATTAAATACATTTCAATCCGAGATAATTGCGAGTAGTTTTATAATTGTATACTTTCATACAAAAGTGTCAAAACCGGCTGGGGGTAAATCATAGTAAGTAGTTGTTTTTTTAACTGCCAGAAAGGAAGCGGACAGATACCAAGAACCAAGAGACAGATGTGTGGACAGACAGATAGACGACCAACAGAGATGGACAGACATATTTAAGGACTAACTGATAATTGCATTTTTCAAAACATTTTTGTAACGGCAAGGCTAATTCCAATCAACTTGGAAAATGGTTTGTGTTTCTTTCTCCACAGCCTTTAAGTATCAGTTCTGAGTGGGCATGTTAAAGGCATGTCACCCAAGATCTGTCACTCTTTTATATCAGTCTGAGAACATTAATTTTCCAAAAGAGAGTACCCTTTGTGAGATTAATGCAAGTGATTCATGCGACCACATAAAGGGAGTCAGACTGGGAGGACTATTGCTTATCACCTTACCACTATGTGGCCCAATCAGACAAGAAGCTTCTACTAAGAGCAGATCATCAAACATAACCTGATCACAGACTAAATCAGTTAGTTATATAAATACCACAGTGTAATTATAGACTTCCATCCATCAATCCTTCTTATTCCGCTTCCGGGGCCGAGTTGTGGGGGCAGCAGTCTGAGAAAGGAAGCCCAGACTTCCCTCCCAGTCTGATCCTGCAAACCTCCTTAATCTGCTAAATATAGAGATGAAACCCAGTGGTTCCCAAACTGCACCCCCTCCAGCCACTGGCTCCATCTAGAAATTCTGTCCATAAACATAATGAACAGAATTGGTGAGATAGGACTGGGAAAAGGCCATGTTGCTACCTTGGTTGTACAAACAGTCTCTTCAGAGGGCTGCCAAGACAGCCTGGCAATATCCAGATACTTCAGAAACTCAGGGGTAATCCCATCCACAAATGGGGCTTTAATCAGTAGATTTGTCAACAGATAGAAAAAGAGATTGACAGATGGATATAAGGTTAGACCAACTAACCAAGAGAATGTGACAGAACCCACCTTCCTCTGAACATGATAATTTAGAGACTGGACAGTTGTGGCAATTGTAATGCTAGGTTGCAGGAGCTATAAAAAGCCCCAGGTGTGGATCATTTCTTTGTTTTGTATGAATGTGTATAACTTATTGTAGCTGTGTCCTGCACTGACTTTTGAGATCGACCTGCAGCAAGAGTCAAGGTGTGAAAAGCTCCACTGAGCACCCGCCCTTATGCCATGAAGTGCTGGACCTGAATGATTGGAGGGGCCATGTCATGATAACGTAGCTTTTATGACATTCCTGGTATCTTGAAGTGTTGTTCCTTCCTCAAAAAACATGCCTTAAGTAGTATTCAGAATAGTTAATGACCTTTGCTTGTGAGCAACACTTCACATGGTTCATCAACAAGGAACAGTTTGATAAAGGATTTATGGCTCTGCTTTTCCTACTCTCCCAGGATAATTAATTTGGAGGTTCACACAGTAAGGTTTTTTTACTTGTGCTAGGCTTAAATGCATTAATTAAATGCACCATTTTAACCCTTCATACATCAAGCTGGGTACACACTACATGACTTTTATAACCCTATAAGGAAATATGGTTTCAGCACACATAAGAGACTCTGCATTCTAACCCTAAAATCCTAATCATGCACACACTACAACGGTCAATCGCGTGGAACACACACTACAGGGATGTTTCTAACGTTAAATGCTGTTGTGCAAAGTTCACACATCAAAAAGTATAGGTGGTGACCAGATCTTGTATTGGCATTTTACACAAGTACCTGTAACAAAATAAATAATTAATAAAACAGTACGCCTACAATGTAAATCATACAGTGTAGAGAAAGCATGTCTGGTTTACCTGCAAACACACCACTGAGGAGCCTTTTCCCTCTGGTTTCAGGTTCATTCTGTGGTCTCAAACTCTGTATCAGACTCTGGTTCACATAAATAAGGTGCTGTTACATCCCGCATAGCCATTGCCTGTCAATTATAATGTTTTAAAACAATAACACATGTTTAAAACGTCTCTCATTGTGTCTGGTTTTGCTCAAAACGGACGCACTTGAGTGCACTGGTCAGTTAGCTAGGCGTGCCGAAAGCTCGTCCGTCTGTGGAAGGGAACGGTGCAAAAAATATGAGGTAAATCAAAGATGTTTTCTTTTATGAAAAATATTGCATTTTTAACGTTATTACCTCAGGATTTCATCTCTGCTGTTTGCGGACGATGTTGTCCTGTTGGCTTCTTCGGGCCTGGACCTGAAGCTTGCGTTGGGGCGGTTTGCAGCCGAGTGTGAAGCGGCTGGGATGAGGATCAGCACCTCCAAGTCTGAGGCCTTGGTTCTCGAATGGAAAAAGCTGGGCTGCCCTCTCCGGGTCAGTGGAGTGCTCCTGCCTCAGGTGGAGGAGTTTAAGTATCTTGGGGTCCTGTTCACGAGTGAGGGGAGGATGGAGCGCGAGATCAACAGGCGGATCGGTGCAGCATCTGCAGTGATGTGGTCGCTGTATCGGTCTGTTGTGGTGAAAAGGGAGCTGAGCCGAAAGGCGAAGCTCTCGATTTACCGGTCGATCTACGTCCCTACTCTCACCTATGGTCATGAACTCTGGGTCATGACCGAAAGGACAAGATCCCGGATACAAGCGGCCGAAATTAGCTTCCTCGCCCGGGTGGCTGGGCGCTCCTTTAGAGATAGGGTGAGAAGCTCCGTCACCTGGGGGGAGCTCGGAGTAGAGCATCTGCTACTCCACATCGAGAGGAGTCAGCTAAGGTGGCTTTTGCTTCTTTTCCGGATGCCTCCTGGACGCCTCCCAGTGGAGGTGTTCCGGGCACGTCCCACTGGGAGGAGGCCCCGGGGAAGACCCAAGACGCGCTGGAGGGACTATGTCTCCCAGCTGGCCTGGGAACGCCTCGGGATCCCTCCCGGGGAGTTGGAAGAAGTGTCCGTGGAGAGGGAAGTCTGGCCATCCCTGCTTAGACTGCTGCTCTGCGACCCGGCCCCCGATAAGTGGGAGAAGACGAGATGAGACGTTATTAACAGTGCATTGCTAGTACAGAGGGTTCAAATCTTGATTCTAAGTGCTATAACAAGGGCATAACATGGGACCTTTAATTGTATTTGAGTGTGTTACTCAGTCATGGTGAGCTTTAAAAGCAGGTTTGTGCTAAAAATCAAGATGGATCTCATACTGTAACAAATCATCACTCGGGTTGGGATCCGTTTGCAGGCTTTTATTAAACGTAGTCAAATAACAGGCGGGTAGTCAGGGCAGGCAGCAAAGATCGTAATCGGAGAACAGGCACGGTCACAACAGGCAGACTTATAGACAGGGTAAACGCTCAGAGTTGCAGCACAGAGACAAACAAGACTTCGCAAAGGTTGGTGAGGAACAGTCTGGTTATATACTGGTGGTAATGTACTTCAGCTGGAAGGGTAATCAAAGCGGACCTGGGGTGTAATGTTCTTCAGCTGGGTGTGTAATCACGATGCCCTCGTGCAACGAGGGTGCCCTCTGCTGGTTAGAGGAGGGAGTGACGAGGTTAGCCTCTGTGACATAGCCCCCTCCCTATGAGCGACTCCTGGCGCGATGAGGCAGACGGTGACGGGGTCTCCCACGTGGTCGAGGAGCCGGCTTGTTCGGGTGGTTGCGGTGGAAGGTCTCCGTGAGGCCTGGGTCGAGAGTGTCCTCCGCGTTGCCCAAGAGTGCTCCTCTGGACCGTACCCCTCCCTGTGCCTAAGAGGCAATCCAGGGAGGAGCTGGTGGCAGGAGCCATGCCACAAAAAGTGACCTCAGAAACAAGGCCTGTGGCATCGGCAAGAGCAGGCGAAGAGCAGGTGCCGGCGGAGCTGGGCAGCGGCGCTCGGGTGGCGCCGGCAGGCGCAGAGTAGGCATCGGCAGAGCTGGGCAGCGGCGCTCGGGTGACGCCGGCAGGCGCAGAGTAGGCATCGGCAGAGCTGGGCGGCGGCGCTCGGGTGTCGCCGGCAGGCGCAGAGTAAGCATCGGCAGAGCTGGGCAGCGGCGCTCGGGTGGCGCCGGCAGGCGTAGAGTAGGCATCGGCAGAGCTGGGCAACGGCGCTCGGGTGGCGCCGGCAGGCGCAGGCGAAGAGCAGGTGCCGGCGGAGCTGGGCAGCGGCACTCGGGTGGCGCCGGCAGGCGCAGAGTAGGCATCGGCAGAGCTGGGCAGCGGCGCTCGGGTGGCGCCGGCAGGCGCAGAGTAGGCATCGGCAGAGCTGGGCAGCGGCGCTCGGGTGGCGCCGGCAGGCGTAGAGTAGGCATAGTCAGAGCTGGGCGGCGGCGCTCGGGTGGCGCCGGCAGGCGAAGAGCAGGCATCGGCAGAGCTGGCCGGCGGCGCTCGGGTGGCGCTGGCAGAGCAGGGCAGCGGCGCTCGGGTGGCGCCGGCAGGCGAAGAGCAGGCATCGGCAGAGCAGGGCAGCGACGCTGGGTTGGCGCCGGCAGAGCAGGGCAGCGACGCTGGGTTGGCGCCGGCAGAGCAGGGCAGCGGCGCTGGGTTGGCGCCGGCAGAGCAGGGCAGCGGCGCTGGGTTGGCGCCGGCAGAGCAGGGCAGCGGCGCTGGGTTGGCGCCGGCAGAGCAGGGCAGCGGCGCTGGGTTGGCGCCGGCAGAGCAGGGCAGCGGCGCTGGGTTGGCGCCGGCAGAGAAGGGCAGCGGCGCTGGGTTGCGCCGGCAGAGCAGGGCAGCGGCGCTGGGTTGGCGCCGGCAGAGCAGGGCAGCGGCGCTGGGTTGGCGCCGGCAGAGCAGGGCAGCGGCGCTGGGTTGGCGCCGGCAGAGCAGGGCAGCGACGCTGGGTTGGCGCCGGCAGGGCAGGGGCGCTGGGTTGGCGCCGGCAGAGCAGGGCAGCGGCGCTGGGTTGGCGCCGGCAGAGCAGGGCAGCGGCGCTGGGTTGGCGCCGGCAGAGCAGGGCGCTCGGGTGGCGAAGGCAGACACGGAACCTGGAGCGGCGCAGGCAGACACGGAACCTGGAGCAGCGAAGGCAGACACGGAACCTGGAGAGGCGAAGGCAGACACGGAACCTGGAGAGGCGAAGGCAGACACGGAACCTGGAGAGGCGAAGGCAGACACAGAACCTGGAGAGGCGAAGGCAGTCACGGAACCTGGAGCGGCGAAGGCAGACACGGAACCTGGAGCGGCAAATTCAGACACGGAACCTGGAGCGGCGAAGGCAGACACGGAACCTGGAGCGGCGCCGGCAGACACAGGCGCTGGGGCGGCGAAGTCTTCTGTAACAAATCATCACTCGGGTTGGGATCCATTTGCAGGCTTTTATTAAACGTAGTCAAATAACAGGGCAGGTCAGGGCAGGCAGCAAAGATCGTAATCGGAGAACAGGCACGGTCACAACAGGCAGACTTATAGACAGGGTAAACGCTCAGAGTTGCAGCACAGAGACAAACAAAACTTCGCAAAGGTTGGTGAGGAACAGTCTGGTTATATACTGGTGGTAATGTACTTCAGCTGGAAGGGTAATCAAAGCGGACCTGGGGTGTAATGTTCTTCAGCTGGGTGTGTAATCACGATGCCCTCGTGCAACGAGGGTGCCCTCTGCTGGTTAGAGGAGGGAGTGACGAGGTTAGCCTCTGTGACACATACAGATGGACAGAGGGGGGACTGTCGTCTTCCTGCTGAATGTGTTTATGCTTGCTTCGTAAGTGATGTGCATAAATTCAAAGATAGGGATGGGATGTGTTTGATAAGAGGAGTGTTGCACTGACTGAATGAACCATCATAGGCCCCCAGACAATTAAACAGCGTAAACAATTTAGACATTTTATTTGTAAGACTTCCAACAAATTGACAGGTTTAGGAAGGTGTTGATTCACAATCTGCATAATTTACAAAAGACTAATGCGGGAAGATTTTTGGTTTGGGTGATGGTTCAGAGTAATAATGGAGTTACTGTGCACAGTCTTTTTGCGGTGAGTTTGTAACTGCAATAACCTGTTTTCGTTATTTAATCTGTAAAAAATGTCTTTGTTGAATATAGATATAGTTTGGTCAAACCTCCGGCAGATTTGTCTCCACTTAATAATAATTCAAATGACCAAACCCCTATTCCCTACAGTTTATCATTTAAATGCTATACAGTCAGAGCAGTGGCAAATCAATTAATATTACAAATAACTAAATAATTACTATCAAAACTTGATAGAACATGGATATTACATATGTCATTGAATTGTAATGCACCAATGCAGATGAAGAGAGTATCTCTTCTTCACGTGATATCAATTAAACTGGCAAACCTGTTAAATTCCAGTATCCGCATATAGTTTTAAAATTCATAGTACCACACATTCTGAACACAGAACAGTGACTCACAGAACACCTATCAGCAGACTCTCCCTGGGGCTGTATTCTTTCCTGTCCCTTCACCGCTAGCCATGCCCGCAGGGCTCTGTTGTGCTTGCGCTAAAGTCAGCTCAAACTGACCCAGCTAACTCAAATCTGCACTCTGTGATGAACTGTCACTGAGCCACAGAGTGACAAGACAACCCTGGCAGCTCTGGTCTTCACTTTTGTTGCAGAAAAAGGTTAAATGATTCTAAGTGCAGTGACATACAACAAAAAAACAAGTAAAGGAAATTCAGTTTTATATCAATGTTCTTCTTTTTCTGATGGATGCAGGAAGATACAACTGGATTGAGCAAGATAATGTTAAATTAAAAAAAATGTGTGAGTATGAACCATGTAAACTTTATTACAAATATTAAGATTATTCATAATCACCCCATCTTTCCCATTTCTCTTAGATGTTTCTGTATTACGCTCTTTATGTTCCGTTGAACCCCATGCCCTTGCCTTGCAGACATACTTATATTACTTTTAACTTTCAGAAGAGTTGATGTAAACCACTGAACATCAAACATCGTCTTTTTTTAATTGAAACTAGAAGACACTTCAGTTAATCGAGTGGGAGCAGGAAAAAAGTTGACAGCAGTGGAAAACATGAGGATTTGTGAGGGTTACAAACCCCAGGCTTCATAATAAATCATTGCAAACTACAAAAAAACAGGTTATTTTTATTCTCGTCCTTCTTTTTTAAAAAGCTCTGCAACTGTTTTCTTTTGAGAATCCTCATCCTTATGTTTATATTTAAAACATTTTAATTTAGTTTTTAGCTTAGTCGCTGATTTTGTTTCACCCTATTCTTTTTTGTTATTCTTTTTTTCTAAATAGGGCGATGTCATCTTAGGCTTGTTGGTCTCCTTCTGGCAACACTGTGAGTCAAAGAGATCTTAAACATTTTTTTCTGTCTCACACTTGTCTACAACCTTGTTGAGTTTTTAATCAATGGAGTTCAATAAAGGCTCCAGGGGAGCAAGGCACTCTGGGAAGAAGGTTAATATGCTGGTAGTTTGAGATACACTTGTGACATTTACATACTGCATCTGTTTTCATCTGGCCTTGATTTAAGAATGGCTGGTTCCTTAGCGTTGGGCAACTAGCTGTTCATTAACTGTGCACACATGCAATGTAAATGTTGCCTCCAAGTGGTCTATGGGGGAGCTGCAGCATTTAATTAACTATACTTGTTCTGCTTTCTTTTATATTGATTCAAAATAATCAAATATAAGTGAAGTCTAATTACATAATGGACAATGTGAGAGATGAGAAAAGGAAATTAATCAGAAGATGAAAATGAAGAAAGTAAGTTTGTTAATCTAAAGCAGCTAATATTTAAAAAGAGAAAATAGAAAAATTATAAAAACAGGCTAAGTGTATTAAAGGTCTAAGATAAGGGCTAGAAGAGAGTGAATGCTATCTTGGCTAAGAGAATTATTAAATGAATAAGAAACCGCAGAGGAAAAGCTGGGACAGTTTGGCTTCCACTTCAGTTTAATCTGATATGAATATAACAAGTAATGCTGATCTTTTCAACCGCAGTGCAATTACTGAAGGAACAACAGGCCCAGTGTTGAAAGGACTGTCTCAATAGCCCAATTCTTTCTTGCGTAGCATATAGAAGCCTGCCATTTATTACCTTATAGATTAGCTGATGTAGAAGATCCACAGAAGAATCAAAGGGATGGATGTAGAGAGAAACCTAAATAGCATTTGCTAATCTGGGTTAAAGTCTTTGTCTGTGTAATTCTAAGACCTTCCTGAGATTGGAGTTTTCTGAAATCATGAATTCTGATTGTGGCTAATTTTAAAAAAGCATTTAATGAGCGTAAGATATCTGCTCATAAGACAAGAGCAAAATGTAAAAGGTGTTGTCCATGTAAAAAAAAACATAACCAAGAAAGTATGATGCAGGCATAGTCCAGACAGAAACAATTAGGTAAACATCTTAAAACAATTGCACACAAAGCACACAAATACTTGCAACTGTTAAAGTTGCTGTGCATTCAGAGTAGGCAAAGTATCATGCTTGAAATGCTTGGTCATTGGATACTGACAATTACATATATAATTTCATTTAAATATGGAAGATAGAGTTTCAATGGTTTCAGAAATTTAAAAAGTTAACACGTAAATGTCCTTGATTGGTCCTTGAACACAAATTGTGTGGGTTAGATGTCTGGCAGCTATGTTATGAGTTAGTTAAAGTAGGTTTGAATTTGTTTTATCAACAAAATTAAACAGATGTGCAATAGTACAAACAAGAGAATATGAAAGCATGTTTCTTGACAGATATTCCGGCAACATGTTTGTATCAAAAATGACACCCACATTACACAGTCTCATGTTGATATGGTCACTTAGAATAACAAGGTTCATGGTACTGAAACATGTTAAACTAACAGGGTAATAATAATATTCTAAGTCTTTATGTATTCTAAGTTAGATGGTTTGCACTATATCTGGCAGAGAGGGCAATAAGTATTGGTCTTCACACCAAACACAAAGGGACCCCCATGAAAAGTTCTATTTTGAATTATTGATAGAAACAAGCCTCCATGAAATAACAATAGAACTGGAAAACAAAAGCAATATTACATGATAATGACAAAACAGCATTGGACTGATTAACACTGAAGAAATTATGAGTTTACAGTTTTAAAACAAACTATTATGAAAAAAATCAATCAACTACACATGACTGCATGGTTGGAGACTCAAACCAGAGAACAAATGAGACTAAACCTTCAAACCCCACACTAAATTCAACTAGCATACTTTTCATAAAGCAGCACACTACAAACACTAAAGTTAAACATGAAATCTGCTGTAATGTTAGGTGATCCAGGGTGGCTAGTGGCTGCCAGATTGCACAAAAACAATTGATTTTTACAGCATATATGACAGATTAGGGGGTAAAGGATTATGAATGTTAAAAGACAATGCAAATATAAATATTAGTGTATTCAAACATTAAAAGATAGAAGACCCAGGGAGAAGGTAGGGAGTTTTGGGAGAGTCCCCCATCATTTGGCCCCATCATTGTTCCTGGAAATGACTATCAATGATACATTGATTATCATGCCCTCATGCCCTCCCCACAAATGCTTATGTACGATGTTTCTGTTGAATAACTTGCTTCAATAAAGTCTGAATTGGTGCCACAGAAATAAATCTTAGTCAGTCTATTATTATAGTTCATTACCTTCTTATCATGTATTTGGAGGAGAATCGTGAGGTTGATGCTTTTCTTGAACTGATTGAGTTGCAGTGTCTGTATTCTTCTGCATCTGTGATGGGGCAAGCATTAGGAAATGTCGTTTGTGAAAGTCCATATTTTTACTGTCTCAAAATATACTCTTAAGCAAAGCATTTACAAAATAAAAATAAGAAAAACAGACTTTTGAGAGGAGGAAACCAAAATGGATTTCCACTTAAAAACGCTCTCTTAAATTAGCAGTGCTGGTTTGATAGAGTTTTTAATTTTAGGCAGTTGGTAGTGGTCAGACAGATATAGTAACTCATCACATAGTCTCCCCGTTCACCTGAAATATTTTAGCGCTGAAATAAAACTACACACTTCAGCTTTGAAGCACTCACTGAATTATGTATAAAAGGAATAAATGGTTCAAAACAGCTTACACAGGTCCCTAAACTTCTGCATCTGCACGACTCCATTCTATAAGTGCTCTTTTTCTACAAAATAAGGGACCTTTACCTGTTTAAGATTTTCTCGAGACTCAAACAAATTTAGAAGCACTGTTAGCTTCAAGTGAGGATCATAAATTAATTGCATAGTGCACAAAGTACAAAATGAGCATATCCCTAGTGGCTCCTAGAGAAAGAACAGTGAGAAAGTAGTTTGAAAGAGCCAAATTTGCCCTTTCATGCAACACTTTAATAAACAATACACTTAAGGCCTATTAAAAAGCTAAAAGCTGTTAAAATGAGCATTATTAATTGGCCACTTGAACATGGGGGCTATTAAGCACTCATAGGAACCAGGAAAACTGGAATATATATAGTTTTGACTGTACCTGCTGAAATACATTCAAACAAAAGCTTGGGTTTCTTATGTATGTGCAGTAAATTTGCTTTTGACACTGCTTTTAATGGCTTATTTTGTGTTTATTTTTCTGATTGATTAATTAATTACGTGATTCATTATTATTATTGTTATTTTTACCCTTGTGTCTTTGAAATCTTATTGCCCTCAGGATTCATATCTAGCTAAGTCTCTCCTCAAGTTGAGAATGAGAGTTAAGGGAATATCTATTTACTCACTTGTTTGACACATTCTCTCTCTCCTCTTCTACACCTACACACACTTCTTTAGCATGTTTGGGATACACACTGAGATCAGACGATAAAGTCTACAGAGCCCATCTGAGCACTTGGAATCCTATTCCTGTTCTCACACCCTTCCCAAACAACAGTAAGAATGAGAGTGGTTAAGGAACAATAACAAAAAACAGCAATATGTTGCAGAGATAATAAGGTTCCCCTACTGAGCGTGCACAACACATCACAAAAAAACAAGTGTGTTCAAGGACTTATTATTTTAGGACTACTTAAATTGCCTATTTCAAAAATGCAATTGACTGTTGGAAATTTTTGGTAAAAAATGCAGCTGTGACTTAAAAATGAAAGCATTTATTTTAGAGCTTCTTAGATTTTGAGGGAGTCACTTAGTAATTTTATGCTTATGCTGAAGTATGAGCAGGAAAAAAAGTCAACATTTTACATTTTTTATTTAAAAGACGCTTTTGTGAGCATAGTTATATAAAATGACGTGAGCTATTTAAAGGACCCTAAAAAAAGACATATTTAAATTTTATTTTTATTTTTTAGGTTTTGTAATTGTTGCCAGTTAATGACTAATTACAAATGAAAAGTAGTCAAACATAAGCAAACATTTGTTAAATTATAGTAGTATAGTATAGTATAGTATATTTTTATCTCAAATGTATTTTAAAGAGAAACACAGCATTAAAATGGCTAGTTTGGCTTTATATGAGTGTAAAAGTCATAAAGCAATAGACAGAAATGGGAAATTAAAATAGAAATTACTCTCAAAAAAAGTAGACAGAATTGTCTAAGCAAAAGTTAAAATAAGGTCCTCATTTAATATCACAGAGTCCCCCAAAATACTCTCTGTAAATGAAGAGAATCATTTAGACAACTAATTAAAACAATAAAGAACGGCCATTATAGAGTAAACAAGCCATAAAAACCTTCACAACCCTGAAAATTAGAGCATATAAATTACACATGTAAAAGCCCCATAAATACCACAGTGCATTGATACATTACATTTGTAACATGTTTTTTTTTTACATATAACTTTTACATTTAACAGAACACTGAAGAAACATCTAATTAGCCAATAATTCAAGAAATTAAAAAAGTGACTCACTCACCGCTTAAGCCAGTAAACAGTACCCTGCACTAAATGCAGATCTGTCAAAGGGTCCGTTGACAGTGTAACCTGTCAAACACTCAAACAGATACCCCTCTTTGAATTCAGCTTAATTAATTAAATAATTAAGTACCCTCAAAAGATTCAGAAGAATAAAGTTTTCATCGTCAAAGTTTTTGCATTTTAAAAGATATTTTACCTTTGGATCAGCCTACTCAGTATCCCCATGAGAGCTTCTTCATTTTTGCACAAAAAAGCTTCCGTATGCCCACTAAAAAGAAAATATGTTTACAATGAAATTGTTTTAAATATACTGTATAACTATTTCCAAGTCTGTGTATGATGTCAAAAGTGCAAATTTTATTCATCTTTTGGTAGCTTTGTTACTTTTGGTACTATGAATTTTAATCATCTTTGGTCACCTGGTTACTGTTAGACTCTCTTAATCAACCCAATGATAATCAATACAAGACCAGATTATGTACTCAGATGTCACAAAATAGCTGACACTCTTTATCTCATAAAACATTCATCCAATCACCACCAGACACAACCTCTTTTAAAAACTTCATGCTCAACCTAACCTTCTTCATCGTCTCACTTTTTCCTCGTGTTGCCATTGGATCCCATCTCCTAGCCTCTCCCGAGACCCTTAGCTTCGGAAGCTCCGCACCTTGTTTGGAAGACTCCTCAATCTCTATCAATCTCTCGTAGCTTGGTTTGCATATGACTGTGACGTCTGAATTCTGCTCTGCACTATTAACTCTTGTTTAAACCTTGTGGTTGTCAATAAATTAAGGAAAGTATATTCACATTGGTCCTATAGTCATACAGATTCTGTCACAGTGTGACAGTTACATCATGGATTATTCTAATTGTGAGGATAGAGGAGTGTTCTCAAGTATTTTGGTAGTATACGCTGCATATACTACACACTGCTTTAAACACTGTTTATTAAGCATTAGCTAATAGCTATTTTTTTTATAAAGCATTGTTTCTGTTATTGCACATTTGTAAGTTGTTTATAAATATTATGCTTTGTATATAATGCTTTGGTTCCCTCTGCACTGCATTTTTTCAGTAGGTTTAGGATAAAACTGAGCTTTTAAATCTCATGGGTTAATGCTTTACAAGTCATAAATTGTCCTCACTTTAGAAGAGCTCACAAAAGCAGCTAACTAGCTACTAGTAGATGCTTTATAACTAGCGGAATAAATCACGAGGTACAGTAGGAGTGTGTGTTAATAAAGTATTTATTATTAGTCTGAGTAACTGTTACTATATACTTCAATAATGTTCAAATATGCTTTCAAATAATTTATTAATAATTTATTAACACATTATAAATTATCTCAGAATTACCTACAACTAAAAGCTAACTGTAACTAAATAGTAAAATATTAGTTGATAAATGGTTAACAGATCCTCATCCTTAATTATATAAAAATGTCAACTACTTTGGCTAAAAAGTTGAAAACCAGAGTTTTATTTTACAAGTCCTTGTAATTAATTGCACTTAGCTCTTAGAGGAGATGACTATTTGAAGTCCTTGAAGTAAATCTAAATATCTCCCACGCACTGTCCTCACTTTTCTACAGAGCTATAGTACAGTTATCTTGCATCAAGACAGCCACACAGGAGACATATGCTTAACGATGCACTCAATAGGATCAATGGCTCTGAGCCAATCAATAATGCCTTGATCCTGTGGATAGCAGGATTCTATCTAGAGTTAAAATGCATAAATCCACAAGCTCTGAAACTGATAGTGCACTGTAAAAACGAACAGGACAACAGCCTCATAAATCACATCTTGGGTTTCATGGAGTGAAGACATTTTCATGAGCTTCTGGGGTGGTGGGCAGAGCAGTCTGAAGAGGGAAGATCACGGTTAACTTTTTTTGATAGGAATGATCAGTTAAATGATCTCCCTTGCTGCTTTAGCTTCCATTAGGAGCTATGAACAGTCAGTGTGTTTACTATTCATCTCACACTTCAATTTAAATTAGAAAGTTAATAATGTTAATGAAGTTCTTGCCTAACACGCTTTCTCCCCAACTTAATGCTGCCAGTATCTGTCATCTTCTCACACTGGCAGTAAATAAAACTGGACCATTCTACCAAACAAACACCAGATTGACTGTGTTTTTTTCCACACAATCATGAAAGTCTATAAATGTTTTAAAACAAATATAGACCTATATTTAGTTGTAAATTGCAATATGCTAATGCCTTCACAACATAATCCAATCCAATATCATTATGTCAAAGGTCTGCACACCCTGAAGGCAATTATATTTTTTGCCCATAAGGGGCTGATAGGGGCATATCTGGAAATCAAATCCACAAACATTAGTATTGCTATTGTGACATACAATCATAAATTTGGAGAAAAAAATGCAGGCGGTATTTAGTTATTTCTATTTTATATGGACTGTTTTGGAAGCACAGACATCACAGTGGTGCAGTGGATAGCACGGTCTTCTCACAGCAAGAAGGTCACTTGGAATTACACTTTCTCTCTATTGTTTTCACTATAAAAAATGATGACCCGCATTATTCTAAGCTATCTTGTTTAAGGCCTGAACAGCAATATTTTAACAGTCCACTAATGCACACAGTGAAACAAAATCATGTGAGTGGGCGTCGAATGAGCCAGGAGTGCTCTAAGGACAATTCATTTTAGATTTCAGAGAAGGATGCTCTGAAACCTTTCAATGCTCTCTGCTTTATTAGAGTCCATTCATGTATTTCCTCACATAACTTAGCATTAAATCAATCTGTGAGTTATAGCCTTCACCTTTTCATTTGCATAATTTCTCAGAACACTGATCTTTCCACATCTGCTGCTTGGTGCACTCCCACAGCAGACGTTAATGGGGAAAGGATGTGAGCGCTCATGTTGGCCCTTCAGCCTTCATCGCCCAGGGCTCCTTTTGGCTTTTCTCATTGACTTGTCTCTATAGCTCTCGCTTTCTCGAAGTTGCTTGCTCCTGGACAGGAACTCTTCTATTCCTTGTTATGATTTCTGCCCAAGTATTCCCAAGCATATCTATTCTCATCTGGAGTTAGTTAGTTTGATAACAATGTATGTAAACTGTATTGTTACATGAACACATTGGCATCAACTATGTCTTATTAAACTGACTGATAATAAATGTCTGCAAATTGATAGCAAACAACTTACCCAATTTCTATGGATAGTCATTATTTCTTTAAATTCTTTTATTTCTTTAAATAGTCCTTACGCAAGCATGAGCCTGCCTCTGTCCATTCTTTGGCATGTGTACCATAAAAACCAAGTGCCTTGAGCGCTTCAGTGCTTTCACTTTAGTTGATTTATTAGTGAATTCTGCTAAAGATCTTCAGGTCAACTACTGTTATTCCAGAGAGACCATGAAAGCGGAGCTAAAATAGAGCACCTGAAGCTCTCACTGAAATTTCCTCTGTCCGTTTGAATTTACATTTTCACAAAAAATGATGCCCTTCAGCGCCCAAGGCTCACTCGTGAGCGAAAAATCACCTTTCATCAGGTTTTCCATTTGGAGAGTTTCTCATTTGCTCACTATCAACAGGCTGTGGTTACTGCAATGCTAGCAGAGCATAACTAACAGGGGAGACGATGTAATGGAGGTGCATTTATGCTAAACTCACCGAGGCATGCTCTTATTGATTGTTTTGACTCTAACTGCAAGTTTTATAAACCTGTGGTCAAGGATGGGTGACTCGAATGAGAAGAAAAAGTTTTTGATTTTGTATGTGTTTGTGATTTTTTTTTCATTATTCAAATATGAATATATGAAGTTTCTCCTTGAAAAAAAAGGCCTAGTCAGCATCTCCACATGGCTAACTTTAACCCCATGCAAACAACATATAGCCTTGCATATGTTTGTTCTGAGTGGGTTGCATTCAGATGTGCGGACAAACTAAATTACATGAGCATTAAAAAGAATCTCAGCCTATTCAAGGTGCAAAGCAATTATTTTACCAGCAGTTTGAAGCTGCCTGATGGCAATTAAAGAGCCTCATCAACAGGAATCTATGGCAGGCAGATGTTAATGTTCAGTTGCAAGGTTATAAAAGCTCTGCCCAAGTACAAATATTTATGATATGTTTTCACTAAGCATAGGTGAAGTGAAACCAAGGATTTATGTTTTCTTTGTAAAAATGTTATACAGTAGTTCAGAGCTAGGTCACATCTAACATAAAGGCTAACTGTATTTGTTGAGGAGCAGAGGGCTGTTGATAACATGGAGAGTACGATTTTGGATAACTAGCAAATTGCAGTTTTCTCTAATTATCACTTTGGATCTGAATAGAATCTGCATTTACTATATTTTGTATGTTTCACAGTCACTGTGATAAATAAGCTAACACAAAGTACAACAAAAAACATTTCAAGTGTGAAACAGAGCATCAGACATCTGAATGTAAACAATGGAAATTAAAAGAAAAAAAGTGGAAGTGAAAAAGCACTGTGTAACATTGAAAGCTTTTTCACATCTTGTCTGGAAAATGGATTTGGCAAAATCAGAAGGCCTGTTAGGCTTTGCTTTGAGGGCATGTTTGAAAGGATGTCTGGAAAAATGGCCAGTGTTCAGAAAGCATATGTCTTTCCCATCTTCTCCAAGCTAATGCACTGTTTGTCAAATGACCTTACAAAAAGACAATGTGTGCAGAATCTACCTGGATGACATGATTGAAGTCTTTCAAAAAACATATCCAAATCTAACTGCTCTTATCACATCCTTATCAGTCTTATTACTTGATGCAGATTCTTGGGTAAAATCATCACTTTACCAGTGGTTCTCAAGGAGAATTAGAGATTTATTTATATTATATCTTTAAACAAACAATCACAAACTTCAAATCAAACAGTTTAACTTCAAGTTCCATCTATTCTGATTTTGTTAAAATAGTATTTTCTGTCAGGTTCTCTACTGAACTACTGATACTCTAATACACTTGCATCTTCCATGCTCTATTGGCTCTTGTGGTCATGAATATTGTCCTTTATCTATTTCCACTTTTCCACCTCTCCTTTAAATTGATCTTAGATGGGGACTCTGAATGTGTGTTATTTGACCATGTGGCCTTTTTTCTTTTACTTGTACATACGAATAGGCTTTTGAATGATGATTAGGCTATTAAGCATAGGAATTTGTTTATGAGAATTTGTTGACTGATTTCAGATTTCCATTGATTTGATTATACATTGTAAAGCATTTAACAAAAAAGATCTAGAATTTAAAATGTAACACAAGAGAATCTGGGAAACGAAATATCTTCTGTGTGTGGCTCTTTTACAGTCTGTGGCTAAGGGTCTGTCTGTGTTGAAGCTTACAGATTAGATGATTCATATCTGCCTCTCTCTGCTGAACCTTGAAATCAAATCCAATTGTGCGGCTGGATATGTGTGCCCGGTCCTTGAGCACTGACTTCTCTGTGATGTCATTTGCGAATTATCCACCAAGGGCATTTGGTGGAAAATATATATAAAGAGTATATATCTTTGATGCTCTTGCTGATCTATGGCTTCCCCATGAGCTTTAGGCTTTCCTAACAGCTATTCTGAAATAGTAGTAGATCACAAAAAAATATAAATTAGATTTTTTATTATAATTCCAGTATTCTTCTATTCTGGTCTAAAGAGTCTGGTCTATTTTTTGTATATTTTTACATGTTCATATTTGGTAGCCTATAGTATTATAATTTAATAATAATGCCTTCCTTTTAAATAGCATTTTTCATACACTCAAAGACACATGGTCAATTACACAAACTAACAGGGCTTTATGAGAGGACAAGCAACTATTCCACACCTATGACATCCTGACCACCACCAATCCCACCCATCCAGAGTGTGTGAATGCAGAAGGGACCTGGTGGGGATCGAACCTCCGACCTTCTGGGTACATTACGACCAACTCCACTACTCCGCCACCTTTTCATTCCAATTCTCAACATCTGCAAGTTTAAATTGTGTTTTGAATGCTCAACTTTTGACATGCCTCAAGTGTAGTTGCTTAACTTACATCACTAGGACATTTTCATCTTTTGTATATTTTCAGATATTGATTTTTTGCCTATTTGTTTTCAGAAGTGTTTGAGTGGTTTTCTGTGAAATTAATCTTCTTTGAAGCTAAAGTCAAAGGCACAATTAGAAATCATAAAGTCTTTGATGGGTTGATCCCAAACAGAGTGAATGTGTGGAAAAGCATTCTGTCAAAATCAAATCAATGGTTTATCTCTTTATGAAACACAATTTGGCCATGCCCCACCCCAACAGTTAAACATTTTTGTTCATATTTTAAGACGCTTCTTTACGACGTGGCCTTCATCCTCTCATTATTATTTTACATTGGGACATTAAGATTATTCACTGTTCTAAGCATTTGTCTAACCAAGATATGAAAAATGGTTAATTGTTGCACAATGCTGCAGGACCTTGCTGGTTCCTTCACTTTCTGCTAACAATTCCTATACAAATTGAATTACTTTTGTTTAATAAACTCTCAAAACACATGCAATAAACACATCTATTCCAGATGGTGTTGCAATAGGCAGCATTTTTCGTCCTGTTCAATTGACATGCCTAGTTGAACTCAGAGTGTTTCATTTTTCTGACATGGGTGTAAAAAAAATTTACTAAGTAAAGTTAATTTAAAGATTATGCACTAAATATCCTATGATGCTAAATAACTACCAGTGTGAAAATATCTGTTTACCAGTAAGCCACAATTACCCATCAATACAACAGAATGCATAGATTATGAATAGAAACAGTCAACATTAATAATAAATAAAACCAAAAATAAACAAGTCAGCATTTGTTCCTCCAAAATCGAAGCCCTTACACGTAGTGGCCTTTCGAATTACACCTAAAATGACAAAGTGGGTTTATTTTGTTGCAGGTCTCATCTGATTTTAGTAGTACCCTGCAGCGCTGTCTGCATTACCATGACCTCTGATAAGTTCCTGAGCCGTAGAATCATAGCAAGAATCAAACAAAGCGGGGCTTTTGGGAGGCGGGAATCAGCGGGAAGAAAAGCCCGCGGCGCGTTTCCATCAGCCGCAGTAGCTGATGTCATCATCACATGGATCCTGGAGATTCTCTCGTCGAGGAAAGACGCGAGGGGAAAGTTTAATAAAACAACTGGGAGGGGAGGGGAGGGGAGAAAGGAGCAGGAGAAAGAAAAGTCTTGGCAAAAACTTTCTCCACGCTACAGAAGACTTTTGAAGACGCATTCAGCAAACTGGATTACACCAAAACACGTTTTCTGTGGATTAATTTTGCCATAACTCGCCGGATTAACGTCCGCAGACGGTAAAATAAATTTATTTTCTTCTGCCTTGAGAAGATCAGCAAACACTCCCTGAAAGCATTTTTAAAAGCTAATTCTCACATATACGGAATGTTTTGCTTGTAAAGTTAGACTGTGCAAATAACACTCTTTACACATTCAACCCACATACATTTATGTAAATATTCACTGTTGGTTTAACGTTATCGGTTTAGGCCACCTTCATTACTTTGTCACGATTTTGTTTTATTGTGACAGGCTTTTTCAAATTTCAATATTCCTGAGCACGTTAACAAAGTTACAAACGTCTAAAAACTAAACAAACAAAAAAGCTTATTTTTTTGTTGTTGACCTAAATCAGGCCTCCGTGAAGTTGAAAGTCATATTATAACTTCCCAATTTTGGAAGTTTTTAAACTATTTGATGTACATACATTTTTCATAAATTACAAACTAATGCTATTAATGTAAAATATTCAACGTTAGTTGCGACTTTGTCATTCTATTAAAATAGCACATTTATTTACCCACAGATATTAATAACAGTATTCCATTTACACAACTTCCGGAATCATATATGTTATGTGCTAATTCATGGTAATGTCTGATGGAGACAGAAAGAGAGCTAGCTTTTCCAATTGTTCCCCTGGACAGATGATTGTTACTGACCTCTGAAAATGATCATATCATTTTACTAGAGTGTATAAGGAATCATGGTGGACATTACAGCTATCATTATTAGTTATTGTTTTTCATACAGATTTTGTAGGTTTGCAGGGGCGCTAAGTTCATATGCTGCTTCTTTAAAGATTAATGTTTTGTTTAGTTCTAGACACTTTTTTGTGATTGATTGCTGTTAGTAACCTGCATCTTAAATAAAATATTCACCACACGAAACATAATTGAACGTAAAAAGTAGATTAGATGATTTTCTGAAAAGGAAAACAAAAACTGAAACTCTGGTGTAGTTTTCTGTAATTTTTCTCCTTGCAGGAAATCCGTGTCGGCAATGGAAAATTATTTTATGTTTTCTTCTTTTCCCATTTATACATTCTTCGGATGATAGAAAGCATTATCAAATGAATTTCCATGCAGCACATTAACCAATATTTTTTTCTCTCAAAACTTTTTCAAATTAATTCTCATTTATAACTTAGCAGTGTTTAACCCCTGGGACTGGATTATCTGATGATGAAACCATCTGCAGCTAATGCAGCTGAAAAGCCGTTTGTAAAGTAATACGTGGACACAGACTGTTCCTGTTTGCTGTATTTGGAACCCACTACCATCACAAATTTGATTTAGCTTAATACAGCCAGCTCCAAGAAAATCACCCCAAGTCTTAGCCATGAGTGAAGAGAAAAACTATGCAGCTAAAAAGAAGAGATAATTCTCCCTTTGAAAGAATCATTGCTAAACAGCTGTAATTGAAGGTTAAACAGTCCCGCAGACATGATTACAAATGCCACAGAGCCAATTATAAATATCTCAGGATTGCTCTCTGCTTGTCTCTCAACCTCTAAGGTACCTGTGTGGAAAAATGTGCTTTCTGAATCATTGGGTACCATACAGCCAGCACACTTTATTTGGTCTAAAGTTGTGTGTCAAAGCAAACGTCAAGGCCTCCCACTTTGCATGGGTCTTACACAGTACAAGCCAGACACACGCTGCACATGCACAGAAGTGGTTTACAGGAGAAAAAGGATGGTGACATATTTTCTACAGCTTTGCCTGGAACCTCATGCTCCTTATTCTTATTTATAAGAAGTAACTTTATTAAAACCCAACTCAACAGAATTAACAACTTTAAGATAACGAGTACAATAAAACAAATTTTTTTTCCATGTCCCCAGGCTGTTCTGTTCACTCTGGAATATGATTTAATAAAATAGCAGTGAATTTGTGCACAAAAAAGCTCACTATGATCAACAATGTGATCACACCATAATTTACATGACAGTATTGCTCATGTAAAATTAGAATAAAATATGTTTTGTTGCTTGTTCTGAGAAGAGCGAGTGAGTTTTTGACACAGAAACAATGCACTATTTGCCTTTTGACAGCTTGCTTCCTGTCAGCAGCCTCCAGAACAAAATGATATTTTAACAATAGCTAATTAAAGCTGTTTATTAAAAATGCACATAGTCATTTTAAGCCATTCTCTTAGATGTTCCTGCATTTGTGTTCTAGCATGCAGGGGTTGATTGTAATTTTTCATTGTCAATCTTTCATTTCAAAATTCATCAGCCAGGAGCACTTGTCATGTGCATACTTTATTACCCAACTTATGCCTTTGTCATTTCAACGGCGGAAAAAAACATTCTCTAGATCTCCAGGAGCCGAGCCAAGAAAGAATGCAAGAGAGACTATTTGCTTTATCTGCTCAGTCCAGCTGTTGTTGCAGCAAAGCAAACAAAGTGAACAGAGGACAAAACACGCTCAAGCTTTCATTTCAATTTCTTCTGCTGGGGAGGAAAGTAAATGTTAATGAAAAATTGCCCTGAGGCATTGAAGACAGGTAATGGAGCATCTCTACCTCGCTTACCTGAAATCAAAATTGTCTTGTGTACGAAGGCTGTTGATTTTAGCTGTACAATTGAGATAGAACTTTATAAACATTGAATAATGTGAGCTGACAAGGGCAAGGAGGGAAAGAACAAAGAGAGTGATTCTTTTTCGCTTGTCAAAGTGTTGTTTTTTTCACATGACCATGGTCTTCAGACGCAGAGCTCCTCAAGCACAAACATCTTTGATGGTATGAAATTTACAAGAAACTCTTAAAAGGGCCGGAGTGAAGATCTTGCCTCACAAACACTCTGACAAATACATCACTCTGACACGTTCATGTTCAGACATGTCATTAAAGGTCAGTAAGTCGGTAGCATGTCCTTAAACAGGGCTTAAGCTGTTTTTGACATTTTAGATAATCTATTTACATTTCTCGTGCAGTTACAGACAGCGCATCAGATAACAAAGAAAAAAAGTCATTGCAGTTGTACACATAACAAGCCTGTCCTACTCTATTTTTGGGAAATAAAGCAAAATGTAAAAGAAAACGTAAATACAAAATTATACATTAAATACATTAAAATGTTTTCAGCAGCTTAAATGCACCTTTTTAAATGATGACCACAGACCTTTGGACTGCATCTTTTTATCAGTTTGTATTTTAAGTCCTGCAAAATGCTCCTCTAAATGTACGTACTGCTTTGGGATCTGCCTCGCTACTCAGGACAGTCAAAACAGCATCTGCTTACAAAAACAACTTTTGTATAATACATTTCTTGTAAATTTTTTACAAAGCAGTCTACTGCAAAGTGACAGTGACACATGAGAGGTTTTCACTGGTAAGTATTTGGAACATCTTCCCATTTCTGACTTATACTGACTTATTCATACTTCGACAAAAAAAAGAATATATATATATATATATATATATATATATATATATATATATATATATATATATATATATATTAGGCAGTACAGCCACGGACCCAAGCACAGTAAGTTCAAACTTCTTTTATTTTAGAATGACTACAGCAGTCACCGTCTTCAGGGTGAAGTTGCAGGGAAGCAGAACACTTTAGCTCACAACCGAAATAGCCAAAGATTCACCAATAACATGAACAGAAAAGAGCAAGAATAAATAAGGTAACTAATGACAAAATTAGGCACATGTGAGCATAAAATAGCAGGTATATAAATATTGTGTGTGTGAGTGTATGTGTATATTTATATGTAAGTATATGTATATGTCCCATGGGCGCAAATAAGTTCCTTAAACAATTTTGAAACTGGAAATAAATAAATAAATGCATAAATGAATGTGAACTTCAGCCAAGTTTTAGAGGAATGAACAACACTAAAACATGGTAGAAATCTCAGAAAAGTTGAGTTGACATAATTTTGCTGCTTTTATGTCCTATTAATATCTCCACTCTCTCTGCAATGGGCAATGGGTTACTAGCACTACACTCGACTGGCTTAAGTTCTATCTCACTAGTAGATCTTTCAGTGTTGGGTGGAAGGGTGAGGTCTCCAACACTCATAGACTGCTCACTGGGGCCCCCGGGGTTCAGTCCTTGGTCTCCTTCTCTTCTTCACCTACACTACCTCCCTCCTTCAGTCAAGAATCTCGGAGTGATTTTGAATGAACAGCTGTTCTTCAAAGACCACATCACCAAGACAACTCGAGCGTGTTGGTTTGAACTGGACAACATTCGAAAGATCAGGCCCTTCTTAACTGAGCATGCAACTCAAATCCTGGTTCAGGCTCTGGTTCTCTCGTGTCTGACTACTGCAACACTCTGCTAGCAGGACTTCCAGCAAACGTGCTCAAACCTCTGATGATGATCCAGAACTCTGTAGCTCGTCTCATCTTTAAGGAAATGAAGCAAGCTCATGTTACTCCCATTTTCATTACTCTTCACCCCATCGCAGCTCATGTTAAATTCAAATTCAAGAGACAAGTTTTATGAACACAGCCTCAAACTGCAATTTATTACTCATAATCATACCTTGGTATCAATGGTTCATGTGATCTCACTGCAAGTGTCTTGAAGAGAGAGATAGAGAGAGAAAAAGAGAAAGAGGTAGAAAGGGAGAGAGAACAGCGAACGTCCGAGAGAAAAAGTAGGCAGGATTGGAAGAGGAGACAGACACACTTCGGGGCTTCCCAAGATTTTCACCCTACCACATGTCCCGCCCCTCTACATCACTCCCATTTCTCCTCCCCTGGACCATTCCAAGAAAACACAGGCACATACAAATTCAATCTTATTGGACCATTAATTAAAAGAATTAAATATTCCATTACAATGTGAAATAAATTGCACATTGTCTCTCCCCTACTGTAAGTCGCTTTGGACAAGTCGTGTCTGCCAAATGCATAAATGTAATGTAATGAATATGTATATTGTATAACACAAAGCAACATTTTGTTACAATTGTTCACTGTTCTGCAATTCTTTAATATAAAGACTTATAGGTCAGTAACAAAAACTTCATTGACATTTATTTCAATGCAGATTTATTTAACATTAATCATCCTAACTAAATGGTCTTGTGAAAATCTCCAGTAAGAGACTTTTTTACATTTCAGTGGCTTATAAATTAAGTAAATAATGGGTACATTTTGTGTGTTTTCTTGTTGAAAATGTATCTTACATACAAGATAATTACTACATACTGAAATAATTACTAAATACATACTGATAATTATTAAACATGCCATAAACGTAGATGTTATAAGCCTTACACCAATTTAAACCAAATCACCACAACTTAATGGCACTGTGGAAGCTTAACTGTTGAAATGAAGAGGAACACTCCCAATTGCTCTAATTTTGCTCTTTTTAAAATACAAATTGCTCTCAAGAACTAACATTGAGAAATTTTTTTTTGACAAACATGTTCCATAATTGGCCTTACTCCGCTTGTTAGTTTCCTTCTCACCTGTTCTACAATGCCTTTTTCCCATGGCAGGAGCAGAAGTAGGGAGTCATGAGGGTCATCTGCTTCTCTCTGGTGCTTCTCAACATCTGCTTAGGTCACCGGGGTCGACTGGCATCCGCTGAAGGTGAGAGCCTGCTTTCCCAATCAAAGGCTGTGCTTGATTAACATTAGTTAAGACAGTGAAGACGCTGTATGTTTAATTCATATTACATCCAATCTATTGGAATGCATTTTTAAAGGAATGGGGCTTCAGCCATTATGAAATGTCAGCTATAGTTTGATTGTGATCATAAATGCATGTGCTAAACTATGGTGCATTAACGATGAAATGGTAAAGAAACTGTTTCAACCTATGGAGTGGAAATAACTGTCACGGTCGGGGGTGTGCGTGGAAGGAAAGATCTCATATGCAGAGACAGCTTGACCTGAGACACTCTTTTATTAAAGAATAAAGCAAGGAGAAAAGAGATGGCTAAAACAAAATACCCACGAGGGGGCAAAACTTGAACAATAACATAAATAACTTTCAAGAGTGGAAAATAAGCAACTACAAAATAACCTGCCAGACGTCACAACGTAGCGCATCACAAAGACAAATAATGCACCCGTGACGATCAACACAAACACAGGGGTATAAAAAGGGAGACTAATCAGTGACGACGCACGGGAAGACAGCTGAAGGGACTAACGACAAATTAGACACGGGACGAACATTGACGCAACAAGCCACGAGGTGAAGGGAGAACACGGAACCGGCACAAGGGAACAGAGACGCACGATAACGGACAAAAACCCTGACAGTACCCCCCCTCTAAGGATCGCCTCCAGGCATTCCAAACAAAACAACACATGACACAGATGGAACATACTCAATAAAAAAAACCAAACAACAAGATTACCCAACAGCGAGCATATATCATTCTTAACTATAATAACAAAAAATTGCCCAAAATGGGAAAAACGCTTGACCGGAGCATTGTGAAACAGCAGGTGACAAAAAACCCAAACTAAACCTTAGTTCCGGGGTGCCAGGCCGACGCAGAGGCAAGAAAGCCTAGAGTTCAAGACCTCACCCGCGTTATCCCTGAAGTGGTGGACAAGAAATCTCCAGGGAAGCACCAATCAATGGTTCCTCCATGGAGGAGCCGGAGGAAGCAGCCAGGGAACCTCCAGCAGAAACCCAGACGAGGCCAGCCATTCGAGCAGGACCCCAAATTGCCAGCCAAACACCAGACGAGGACTGCCGGTACTTGGGGACCCCGGAAGGGCTAGGCACAAAAACAGCATCACAGGACCCGGCGGGCTGCAACGGAGAGCAAGAGCCAGCAGAGCTGGGCAGCAGCGCTCGGGTGGCACCGGCAGGCACAGGCGAAGAGCAGGACAGCGGCGCTCGGGTGGCGGCGACAGGCAGGGGCGAAGAGCAGGACAGCGGCGCTCGGGTGGTGCCAGCAGGCACCGGCGAAGAGCAGGACAGCGGCGCTCGGGTGGCGCCGGCAGGCATGGGCAAAGAGCAGGACAGCGGCGCTCGGGTGGCGCCGGCAGGCACGGGCGAAGAGCAGGACAGCGGGGCTCGGGTGGCGCCGGCAAGCACGGGCGAAGAGCAGGACAGCGGCACTCGGGTGGCGCCGGCAGGCAAGGGCGAAGAGCAGGACAGCGGCGCTCGGGTGGCGCCGGCAGGCACGGGCGAAGAGCAGGACAGCGGCGCTCGGGTGGCGCCGGCAGGCACGGGCGAAGAGCAGGACAGCAGCGCTCGGGGGGGCGCCGGCAGGCACGGTAACTGAGTTGCCGCCGGCAGACCTTTGTTCAATTTTGGCAAACTCAGGTGCTGGGGCAGCGCAGGCAAACTCAGGCGCTGGGGCGGCGCAGGCAAACTCAGGTGCTGGGGCGGCGCAGGCAAACTCAGGCCCTGGGGCGGCACAGGTAAACTCAGGTGCTGGGGCGGCCCAGGCAAACTCAGGCGCTGGGGCAGCGCAGGCAAACTCAGGCGCTGGGGCGGCGCAGGCAAACTCCACTGGAGAATGCTCGGAGAAGGTCTCTCCACGGCCGTCATTCTGCTCTAGGTCTGGGAACCCAACAGTGATTCGCTCAGAGGGAGCTGGGGATAAGACTCACCGCACCCGGACTCAACAGAGTGAGGGACCATGTCGAGTACTTCGTCCAAGACCAGAGGATTAACGTTGGTCCCACCTCTGGCTGTGTGACTGGTCTCCCTTGACTTCTTCCTCTTCTGCCTCTTCTTCTGACTCCTAGTTAGTTTGTTGGGCTACTCAGGTTCAGGCAATAGTGTCTCATTTGACCCCAGTGACTCACTGTACGTAGGCCAGGGAGAGGGTGCGCGAGAAGAGAAGAAATCATAATATAGCGCAACCTCTCCTCCTGGATATTGACACTGCTCCTGCTGACGGATGTAGTCTACAAGCCTCCAATAGCTCCAATTCCTCAAGCGATACAGCTCATCTTGGTGTACTGGAACATCCAGTCCCCCAATGAAAAAGGTGGAGATGGCTGACTCCGTTAACCCAAACCCCTGTAGGGATCTCCAAAGGTCCACCGCAAATTCAGCGACAGGACGGCCTCGTTGTTGAGCCGCTTGGAGGATCTGCATCAACCGGAGGGTTGGGTTAGTCTCTGGCGGACCACATTCAGGCTCCTCGGTCAAGCTGCTCGCTGAGATCTGTGGTGACGGGTGCATTCTGTCACGGTCGGGGGTGTGCGTGGAAGGAAAGATCTCATATGCAGAGACAGCTTGACCTAAGACACTCTTTTATTAAAGAATAAAGCAAGGAGAAAAGAGATGGCTAAAACAAAAGACCCACAAGGGTGCAAAACTTGAACAATAATATAAATAACTTTCAAGAGTGGATAATAAGCAACTACAAAATAACCTGCCAGACGTCACAACGTAGCGCATCGGTAACGCACACAAAGACAAATAATGCACCTGTGATGATCAACACAAACACAGGGGTATAAAAAGGGAGACTAATCAGTGACGACGCGCTGGAAGACAGCTGAAGGGACTAACGACAAATTAGACACGGGACGAACATTGACGCAACAATCCAAGAGGTGAAGGGAGAACCCGGAACCGGCACAAGGGAAAAGAGACGCACGATAATGGACAAAAACCCTGACAATAACACACTAATCGTTGACAATTACATTTAAATTATTAAATTATGAACATCATGATTAGCATGATAATCTTTACTAATTTCCAGGGTTAATTATAAGATGACAGGTTGTCAGTTCCTGTGTTTACTTGTTTTCTTCTATGTTCAGGATCTATTGTTTTTTATTTATATAAATATTTTACATTGCATCATAGTAAATCTTTGTTAAAGGAAATAAAGATGCAATATGTGTGTTTTTGTGATGCTGCATGGATAATTTTTTGCTGTAAGCTTTTTTAATGAGTAGTGTCACAAAACACAGATATTTGGTTTTTATATTTATAGATATTTAACAACTGAATAATAATATAAAAAAGTTATCGCTTCGGCAAACTTAATAAGATTTTACAGTTTCACACATGGAAAGAAAAGCAGGAAATTGTGTTAAATATGTTAAATATCAAACCACTAAACTTTTAACATACACCAATTTACTATATAATTTACATTTATAATTGCATTTTCATTAATTTTTTGCTTGTCTAATTATATGGGTCCAAGGGGTCGGGAGTTCAAAAAAGGGCACCACACCTCCGCTATTGAATAGTAGGGTAAACACCACTCTGTCCTGAGCGAGGTTTGCAGTGCGACAGTTTATAACAAGAAATTATTTAATATAATTTATGTAATAATAATAATAAGTTATGCAATAATACGATATTTACAAATTACATTATACACTCCTTACATGTTTGTTCATGTGTCAAAAAAGTACATACTTCAAATAAACAGCTCTAGCTAGGGTTTAAATGAAAGCAGTTTTACTGGAATCTACAGCAAATATTGTTGAATATGTCAGTTTTTTTAAAACTAGTATCTTCTAAGGGATGGACTAAGTTATCATCTTCTCCTTTAGTTAAAATCAGTCAAAGAAGGATTTGAAGATTCAAATTGAGTCACATTCACAAGCTAAATCTTTCGTCAAAAGCTTGAAATGTTTTTTCAAGCATACTATTGTTTATAGGTGGTTTCAAATTGTTCTCCAATTGTAAATTGACCTTATATTGGAACAACCTTACAGACTGAAGCTTTTTGACCTTTTCATTACTTTTACTTTTCTTTATACAATATGAGCTCATTTAACCATAATTGAACATTCTACCACAGCATAACACCTCTGACCGAGTATGGCCTATGCCACCAGAGTGAAACACGTTAAATAAACTGAGCTGGTTGCTGGTAAAACTTTATGTACTTTGATGTGAGTGAAATTTCGAGTCTTGACCTCAAATGACAGAAACCATAGTTTCAACTTTAAACATCTGGTTTGCTATCTTTCATTTATGAATTCTTGTTTCAAGGTTTTGTTTCTTGTGTTTCTCTTTCAGCAGTCTCAAGATGTAGGAGAATGTTATTTCATTGTAACACTTTCTTGTAGTCTCAGTAATAAAACTGTGACTCAGTACTTCAGTTATCTCACATCGGTTAATTTAATTCACTGTGACAGTATGCACTAACACGACATTGCCCCATAGATTTAACACTGATCTTATTATAACAGCATGGCAGGTTGGGCCACCACAGGCAGTGTGAACTACTAAATTGATTATTCAGGAACATCCACATTTAAATTCCTGTATGCAGAAAATATAATAGAGTTGTTATACCTTAAAGTTATTTTATATGGACTTGACATATTGTAGCCCACATAGGCTAAAATGCCGAACTGCTATTTTTTTTCAGAACTAATAAATATATCATACTGTCTTCTCTGTGGAAATGCCTGGTGTTGCAAAGGAATATTACAATAACAAGTCTTAAACATGTCAGTTTCATTCACATACCTACTTATGGTAGCTCTCATTATATTTGTCAATAAGATTAGAATCATTGCTGTAGTTTTTCTTATACATTGATTATAAGGGTACTATGTAGGTTGCCTTTGTACATTTCTCCTCTGATTGCACCATTTCCCATTTCATCACCATGCAAAACTGTGCTCAGAACTGAAGCCTGATTGCATGAGGTCACAAACTTATACCCAGTCTCAAAAAAACATCTCTTTTCACATTCATCCACCTCCAATTATCCTGTACTTGCATTTCACAGAGTACAAGATAGATCTCTGGGAAGTCGTTCCCTACCCCCAGCTGTGCACATCCCCAATTGACTTTCCCCTTAATGAGGTTCTCCTGACCAACTGAAACCTAAAAATATACAACGTACAAGATGCAATCAGGAACAAATAAAGCACTGCCTGTGGGAGTCATCCTGAACCTCTGTAGAACACATTGTTTTGCAGTTATGCGCTTGTGGAAATAAAGCTAATGAAATTCTGACAAGATGATAATCAACTTTTGCTCTTTTTAAAGTTTTTTTTACATATGTATGTAATAACAATTTTATTTAGTATTTTAAGTTTTTTGTTAAATACATGATTCCACATGATAACAGCAAATGGGCCTAGTATTGTCTTATCTCAAACTTTGATAACTATATATTATCGTATGAACGTAGCTGAAATGCAACAATGACTCATACAAGACCATTACTTTATGGTAAACAAATTGTGCGAATATGAGTTTGCATACCAATGGATAATTGCCTGATATCTTATGGAAAGTTTGGTTGATCAACAAGATTGGCTTTTAATATGTTCCTCGACCCGTTGAAGCTACACACTACTGCGGCACACATATTTATTATTTTTAATATCTGGATACTATTGATTTATGAACAATTCCTCATATGAATGCTTATATCTAACAAGTAAGCAGTCTCTTTGCTAGCAAAAAAGCCATATGCTAAATTGAGGAAAGGAACCTAATATAAAAAACATTGATATAAAAGGCACAAACAACATATTATTACTTTCGACAGGCTTTTTGTGACAGAGGTGCTAAAGAAGGATCTAGATGTGCTCCAGAGAGAGTCAGACCCAGCTTTCCCTTCAGCGGATGGATAACTTTTGCCAGCCAATTAGGCTGGTGGTAGTAAGTATCAGAGATTTAGACATATGACGTATGCGTCTGTTGTTTTTTACAAGTAAACTTGAAGGAAGATTTGCTTTAGGTAAGTTACAAGTAAAGATACAAAACGTGGACGGATGCAAATAAGTAAAGTAACAGAAGTAAAGCTCATCACAATTGAGAGTCCACATGCTGGAGCCAGGAACCAGAATATGTAGAATCATGATAACTTGTACAGGATAAAGACGCCAAAAAATCCTGTGCTGCTGGTGATGTTGAATCTCAATGCAGCATTTGACACCTTGACCATACTGTTCTTTTGACACATCTGGACAGCAGGTCGGTCTCCAGGGTCCTGTGCTGCAGTGGTTTTGATCATACTTGACAGATGGGAGTTTTTCTGTCATGATTGGCGATGTTTCCTCCTCTCTAGCATCGCTAACCTCTGGAGTACCACATGGATCCATTTAGGCCCAGTTTTATTTTCACTTTACATGTTACCTCTGGGTGCTGTCATCTCACGCCACATAATATCTTATCATCTTTACACAGATGACTTGCAACTGTATCTGCCGATTGTCCCAAACTCTGTTGTCGGCGTAGAAATCAACATAATCATGTTTAGATGATGTCAAACTTTGGCTGTCTTAAAACTTTTTATGCCTAAATGAGGACAAGCAAAGGCTTCTTTCAGCTTTGACTTTTTTCTACAGGTAAACCATTTTTGAGTCATAACGATCTGGACAAATCAATTCATGTATTTTTTAGTTTGGGCTTAGACTACTGTAATGACCTCTATGCGGGAATAAAACAAACCAGTCTACACTGCCTTCAACTTGTGCAAAGTGCTGCAGCCTGCCTCCTCACTGGTACCAGAAAACATGATGGAAAACGTGATGGGTCTGGAACTCCCTATCCATCGACCTTCACTCCATATCTGCCTTTACCAGTGTTTAAAGCAAGACTGAAAACATATTTATTTCAAATTGCCTTCAGTGCTTAGTATTTGTATGACATGATTGTATTATTTTAGATAAAGATTTTATTCTTATTGTTCTTGTTTGTTTTATCGTTGCGTATGTTTACCTCTATAATGTGTCTTTGTACAGCACCTTGGTCAGTCTTGGCTTTTGGAAGGCACTATATAAATAAAGTTTGATTGATTGATAAATGAGATTAACCTCAGCGTTGAATCACAGTCAGCATTAGTGCATTGAATTAGCTCAGCATTGAATTAGTTCATAGATTGCCTGACTCTTCTAGACTCAACTCAAGATGATGGTTAGACACAGTGGGGTTGTGTGCCATAAAGGTGAGCAGGAAAGCTCACCAATGGAGTTAAGAAAGGAACACCGGATACCAGAAGAGATCTAAGAATTGTTGTTAGTATGACGAAGTAGTCCAATAACATATCCATAGAAAGCAGAGACAACCACGGACAACAGCAAACAACAGTGGACGCCAGCGTTGTGAAGCTAACTATATTATATAGTGCCTGTGTTGTGTTAAAACAAAGCACTCATTGAATGAGTGGCAATATTATGGCGGCAAATCAGGGTCATTAATCGAGCGCGCGTATTTGATAATCGCGCGCGCATAATATTAAAAATTGAGCGAGCAGAAACAGATCCGCGCGCGCAGAGAAACAAACCGCGAGCATTTTTTCAACCCGCGCGCGCGCGCGACTGAACCTGAGAGCAAAACACTCTGCCGCGCGCGCGGGGAGGGGCTTACCTGCTCGCTCGCTCTCAAATCTCCCTCCCTTGCTCGTATGGCGAGCGGAATGGGCCACTAACGCGCTCATCTCAAACGCGTTTAATATTAAAACGGCGCCGCAAACGGCGTTTTAAACCGCTTTTGCGCCGCAAAAAACGCCGTTTGCAGTTCAAACGCCGTAAAAAACGCGCGAAAATCCGCCCAAAACGCCGTTTTTAACGGCGTTTCTGTTGTTGTAAAAAACGCCGTTTTAGACGGCGTTTGTCCTCCATAAAACGCCGTTCACAACGCCGTTTTGGGTGCACGAAAACGCCGTTTTAAACGGCGTTTTCTTGTCTGCATAATGAGCTCCTCCCCCTCATTTCCAAAACGAGTAAGGCCACCCCTATCAGTGACGAACAGAGCCAGACCAGACTAATTCACAACAGAGCGGTTTAATGGGGATGGCTTAACTCGAGTACACGAATGAACTTTTGCTACATCTACACACCCAGTAAAGTTATAGATTAGTTTTAATGTTGATCACAGGTTAACAGATGCAAGAGATTGTTTTATATATATAAATAAGTATACTCATATGTTGCTAATTACGAAAACGAATGTTTTAAGCTGTACTGATACTAAAACCATGCCTTGCATCAAGCAGCAATGCATTGACTTATCAGGCTATCTTTAAAAATCTATCAAAAACGATTTATAGAAACTCTTAAACTTGTTTGTTTTAAATAAGGATTATGAATACATTTACGTTTCAACAAGGCATTGAGTGGGAAATGCCACAATGTGACTTGTTGCACCTCTTAGAACTAAACAGTAGTGGTCGCTAAAGTTTGGGTTATATTAAATCAGTTAATAAATGCTCTATAAATTAGATTAAAAAGAAGTAAAACTGTGTGGGATTATTTGCACAATTAAAAGTAACTCCAAAACACACTTTAATAATTTGAACAATAAATAACGTTTTATTCATTTCATTTTGGGAGACAGAGAGAGAGAGAGAAGGATTCTGGTATTAGCTTGTGAAGGTAGACAGGAGAAAGATGTGTGAGAAATCAATTATTTGAACTTCTTTGATGGGGAGCCAGTGAAGAGTGATGAAGGGGGGAGGAACATGAGCTCTCTTCAGTTCCTCGAAGAGAAGATGAGTTGCAGAGCTCTGGATCGTCTGCAAGAGGTTTGAGCTGGAAGTTCTGCTAGGAGAGCCTTGCAGTAGTCCAGACGTGAGAGGACCAGGGCCTGAACCAGGAGTTGAGTTAAGTGCTACATTAAGAAGGGCCAATTTTCTGATGTTGTGTAGTGCAAACCTACACGCTCAAGTTGTCTTGGCGATGTGGTCTTCGAAGGACAACTGCTTGTCCAGAATCACTCTGACTATTAACTAAAGGACAAGGGGTGATTGTTGAGGATTCCAGCTGAAGGAGGGGTTTTGTTTGACGGTGTCAACAGTTTTTGCTCTGTTGGCACCAGTCTACATATCATACAGAGAAGATAGATTAAACCACATCCACTAAACTCACCCCACCAGTCACACACGTCCACCAAACACACCCCACCTGTCACTCACATCCACCAAACACACCCCACCTGTCACTCACATCCACCGAACACACCCCACCAGTCACACTCATCCACCGAACACACCCCACCAGTCACACTCATCCACCAAACACACCCCACCAGTCACACTCATCCACCAAACACACCCCACCAGTCACAGTCATCCATACAGGGCAAAGTGGGTGAATTCGCCAGGGCCAGGGCCAAAACGGCAGAATGGACCTAACAGGGATCGAACCGCCAATCCTCGGGTCCCACGATGATCGGGTCTCCACCACTGCGCCACCTAATTCACAAATCAAAGGCAACAAACATTTATTCTTTTGATAAACATAAGATGTATCTTTTAGAAGATGAGGTGCTTTTCAGCTTGAGATGCAGACATCTTATTATGTTCTTTGGTAATGTAACACTGTCCACTTTGAGGAACATAATAATGATCCTTTGGAACAAAAAAATTAAGTCAATCTGTTTGTTGTGCCAAAATGAGCATATTCACTATTTTTTCCAGGTACTCGTCTATACAGATACTGATAACAATGCCTGTTTTTTGGAGAAGTATATTTACGCCTTCTCAAAGATTCCATCTGTAAACCACAAAGTTCGACATCTACACCCTCATGGCAGGATCTTGAGATCCTGGAATCTGTGAACAAGGCCCTCAGCCCACTCCAGGACTTCACAGATGCCCTGTCGGGTGAACGTGTTGTTAGCATATCTTGTGTAAATCCTACTCTGCATTTTCCGCACACCTCAGTGCAGTGCTGGCTAAAGAGGAAGAGGACACTAACCTGACAAAAAACAGAACCAGACAAGGTTGACGTGCTTGTTTTTTTTGGCAAATAACCTCTCAATTTTGTAAACACAATGTTTTAGAGACAGAATTTTAATGTACCAGTTGGTCATTTAAAACAGCAAATGTTACAGTTTTATCATGAAACCACACTAATGTATCCAGATTTCTTTTCACAAGAAGTAAACAATGCATACTGCAAGTTACATCCTGCTCAAATCTAAAAAAAAAAAAAAAAATATATATATATATATATATATATATATATATATATATATATATATATATATATATATATATTGTTTTAGGTAGCTGTACTTTTGACTTTATTTTTAAGTTAATTTAATGTTATTAAATTCGGTAATGTAAAGATGATAAAGTAATTTAATTTTGTACAATTTAATTTTAACTTGAAAATATTGTTAATTTATAGTTGTTTCTTGTTTACACTGTATGCTGTATCTCAGTTGATAAATAAAAATTTCAGCATTATTATTAGTCTGTGTGTGCATTTTCCTCGATAACAAGCAAGTTGAGTCATAACACTTGTTTATCGTATCGCAAAAGGCAAATCGGAATTTTTACCTTAATAGCCGCAATGTGACATTTCTCCCAAATCGTGGATCCGTAATTGTTCATATTTAATCTAAAGTTTTAAAATAACTTGTTGTTGTCAGATTACATCACGTGAAAGAAACTGGTACGTAGTGTCCTGTTCTGAACAAAGGCTAGAAAAGTAGCAGCCAGTAAAGAGATGGTCTTTTTAAGAGCCTTCGCTTTCTGAGCAGCTTCCTGGTGTTTAGCTCAAGGTTTATAACAGATTACTGCGAGATAAATTTGACAGAAAAGTCCAAAAGTGACCCTGATCTTAAACTCAATTCTCCCGTTTTATCACATCGGAGCAAGATGATTAGTAGAGCAGAGATTTACAGTTTTGAGGCTCTCTGCTGTCAGCAGAATTCAGACTGGGAACGTCTCGTCTATTCTGTTCTCAACAATGTTTTTGTTATTCTGTGATCTGTGACGTGTCGATGATAAACTATAACGTTACTGCCTTTTTTAAAATGAAGGTTAGAAACCTTTTAGTGTTTTTGATGTGCACAGGAGTTTTTTTATTTTTTATTATTAACTCATTGATTGTGCTGTACAGTACAGTTCATGTTTTAGTTACAGTTATAATAAGCTCTCAATCAAAAAGCTCTCCGCCGCAGTCTGCTGCTTTGTGATTTGTCTGCGTCAATAAATAGTTAAGACACATCTTAACTATAGATAGATCTTTCGAACAAGTTTAAATACAGTAGATGATCAAGCGTCACTCATGGATCAATGCGATGTTAAGTGCTGAAACGCTGAGTGAAGTTCGTGCCGTCTCTTTCCCTACTACAGGCTTATGATACAGTTGCAATAATTTTTGTATGATATTATATTTAACTCCATTTAACACTTCTGTGGATGACCTCACAAAGTATCGGTCTGTGATATCGGCATGTCTTTATGAGTACTCGAGCTTGGTATCGGTGCGTCCCTAAAATTCACAAAGTCCTCTGTTTGCCACTAGCAACTAAAAACATAATCCGGATGTTTAAAATGTTTCTGTGAATTTACATGATATGGAAAACCAACCGGCATAAACTGACCTTAAAAGCTTTCACTTTTATGAGTAAGTTGTACTTATATGAAATACTTAAAATGTTTTTTAATAAAAAAAATTGGAGCTCTTTTCTTTTTACACCAAAATATAAGAATAGAAAAACAACTTTGTGTAGGAAATCATACTGACTTATATATCGTTTCTTGGTGGAGGGATCAGGATGATTTGGAAACCAGGCAATGCTTCTATGGGCATACAGTTCTCTAATGTGTCCAGGCGAACATGTGCTGTAGAAATGACAAAGAAATATTGAATTTAAGCGAAGTTTGTTAAATGTACACAGGCACTCTTTCAAATCTCTTGAGGATGTAATGGAACGTTGGTCATTGTTTGTTCTGTGTGACAATGAAAGTCAGCTAGTCTTCGGGTTACCTGAGTTTTTCAGTCATAGCTGCAGTATGAATCTTTATCTTCTTTATTCAAGTTCTCTCTTTCAAGCTTTTGGTTTTACCATTCTCCCTGATGATTGTCTCCCCCCATCAGGTTTAGTCTGCAGGTTTTTCTGGATAAGCTACAAAGAGTCATAGGAAACAATAAGTTATAAATGTTCATTTTTTAAAGGGGCTCATTCTGTAACCTGACTGCGGTATCACATTTTTTTTTTATCATATTCAGATCAAATTGTCTTGGTGTAACCGTTTGTCAGATTTACTTACATTTCGAAATCCTTTTAAATTGAACGTACTTGTTATCAAAAACACAGTGTTCCACATGTGAAATGTGCAAGACATATTACAAGTTTGGCTTGTTTTCTTACTAAAATGTGATTATTGGGTCATTTAACGGCGGCGACATTTGTAGTCATCATAAAATTACAAGCGTTAGCATTGGCTACCTCTCGTGAGGTGGTAAATAAATAAATAAAATTACACTGACTTAGCACAGCCCACGATCAGAGTCTTACCGTGCAGTTTAACAACAACTCGAAAAAGTATCTTACCTCACTCGATGCACGGAGAGAATATTCGAAAACTAACATTTTTCAACAAATCACTCACATCACGACACTTGCCTTAAACTTATTTGGTTGTTTTATGGAAGTTTGCAACCAACCCTCGTCTTCAAGCAGGCTTGCTGCTTTGTGTTATTAAAATGTTTGACGTTAGCATCGGGCTAACTAGCGGAACAACCGAGCCAGGTGACTCATCACAGACCACGAGGCATATCCCTACGCCAGCCAGGGAGACAAAATCTAGTTCCTACACAACGGTTTGAAAGTAGCAAAACTCTGTTTTTCAAAAATTATCAGTTTACATATGCCTCCCGCGCATCTAATTTAAAATAAACTTCTCTGACAGATTTAACACACTTTACAGTCGGACGGGAATTCAACATTTGACAAACGCTAACCTTACAAGAACGAAATCGAGTTTCCGTTCACAAGTTGTAAAATTATATCTTTATAAAATGCGCATCCATGATGAATTTATAACAATCCTGACAGAAATATTAATTAGCAACTCCTCAACACATTCCACATAACATGGTATTTTCCTTACAATGGTTTAACTAAAACAACGAAAACACATCTACATACCTTATTCTCAGCCAGGCAAAATGGCGGGTAACGTTACACCTCTGTCTCTTGCTTGTTGGGAGGTGGGTGGAATCATGATTTTTCGTACTTTTTAAAATTTATTTATGTATATATATATTTTATATGTATTTTTTAATGTGTGTTTTTATGTTTTTTTTATGGTGATTATACTGTGTATAACAACAAGTATGCCTGTATGTTCTTCAGTGTTCTTCTGAAAAATTGTGTGTGATTTTTTGTGAAGCTGAAGGGTAACGTGAAAAAAATACAAACTACCTTCAAATAGTTTAAACATTTCAATTAGTTAAAAAATTCATTGGAATTAAAGTATTCGAGGCTCGTGAGAAAAATTGCGAATGCAATCTCTCGCTGCAGCTGTGCACCTGGGTGGAGAGAGAGCTAACTGTTTCTATGAGGAGTAAGTTGTGTGCTTTGCAGTTATTGGGCCATTCAACACAACCAGAGTCAAAATGGCTGCAATTGCTTACTTTTGGTCCATGTTTTGATCCAAAATATCTAAACAGTGTTCCGATGAGGAACAAAGCTATTGTTGGTGTAACCGGTGGATCTGCGTTGTGTTTGCTTTTTTTGTTCATTAAAAGTGAACCAGTCAGTCATCAGATGATCTTCACCTCAGTTTATTCCTGACAGTAAGGAAACAGAAAAACACAGCAAACGGCCCCATCAATATCTCCTCTCGGTTTTCTCTATTCATACAAAAAAATACACAGAGATCGCTATATAGATGGCTACATTACTCAAAGAAAATCAAAATATGTTGGAGCTCAGTAAACACCTACCTCTTGCACAGATGGGCATTGCCAAAAGGGCAGAGGAGGCGGGAAAACGGGAATTTCCCCAAAACGAAATGTATGCCCTTAAAGGGGAAGGCACCCACTCAACAACCCAACAGAACTTCAAGCATTTTCAGTGTAATTCTATATCCACATTATTCATATATTTTATACCTGTTACATTGGTTTCGGGATAGGTGATTACTGATTAATCTTACTGCTAAATCTTTGCTGGAGTAACCTGTACAAAACTGAAGCTGTAAATCTACATATCTTATTCTGCTGCTTCACGCATATAAAAGACATATCATATCTATATGGTCTTTCATACAGATGTTATCACCTGATTGACATCCATTGATGAATCATTACATTTGCACAATCAATATGATATTCAATATTCTCCATTTGGTCCGTTTTGTGTTTGTTAGTCACTATTATCTTGGATATTATCCACTATTAACTATAATATATTGCCTCAAAAGGAAACATGTCAACCTAAACCTATAACATGTATATTATTCTGCTGTAGCTAGAAGAGTTTCAAAAACATGTATGAAGGGTGCCATGTTATCCTGCCCTGAGAGCTGTATTTATTTAATTCTTCTTCTTCTTCTTTCGGCTGTTCCCAGTTTAGGGGTCGCCACAGCAAATCATCTGTTTCCACCTAACTCTGGCCTCAGTATCCTCTACTCTTGCACCAATTTCCTTCATGTCCTCCTTCAGCACACATATAACTCGTCTTTGGCCTTCCTCTCACTCTCTTGCCTGGCAGCTCCATCTCCAACATCCTTCTACTAATATAACTACTATCCCTTCTCTGCACATGTCCAAACCATCTCAATCTGGCTTCTCTGACTTTGTCTCCAAAACAACCAACCTGAGCTGTTCCTCTGATGTGCTCGTTCCTAATCTAAGTCCATCCTCGTCACTCCTAAACTGAACCTCAACATCCTCATCTCTGCTACTTCCATCTCTGCCTCATGTCTCTTCCTCACTGCTACAGTCTCTAACCCATACATCATAGCTGCTCTCATTACTGTTCTGTACACCTTTCCTTTGATTTTCATTGTGTGGCTCATCAACTTTATACCTCTGTAGTTGTTACAACTCTGCACATCACCCTTGTTCTTAAAGATTGGCACTAGGACACTTCTCCTCCATTCCTCAGGATTCTTCTCACTCTCAAGAATCCTGTTGAATAACCTAGATAGGAACTCCACTGCTGTCTCTCCTAGACACTTCCACACCTCCACAGGGATGTCATCTGGACCAACAGCCTTTCCACTCTTCATTCTCCTCAGAGCATTCCTCACCTCATCCTTTCTAATCTTTTCAACTTCCTGCTCTACAATGTTCACCTCTTCCCCCCTTCTTTCCCTCTCGTTCTCCTCATTCATCAACTCCTCAAAATACTCCTTCCATCTTCTCTGCACACTCTCCTCCCTCGTTAGAACCCTTCCATCTCTATCTTTAATCACCCTTATCTGTTGCACATCCTTCCCCTCTCTGTCTCTCTGTCTCGCTAATCTGTACAATTCCTTCTCACCTTCCCTCGTGTCTAACCTGGCATACAACTCATCATATGCCTTCTGTTTGGCCTTTGCCACCTCCCTCTTCACCCTGCGCTGTGATTCCTTGTAGTCCTGTCTACTTTCTTCAGTCCTTTCGATGTCCCACTTCTTTTTAGCTAGCCTCTTCCTCTGGATGATGTCCTGTACTTCCTCATTCCACCACCATGTTTCCTTATCTTCTTTCCTTCTTCCTGCTGACACACCTAGCACCTTCCTACCTGTCTCCCTGATCACTTCTGCTGTAGTTTCCCAGTCCTCTGGAAGCTCTTCCGGGCCAACCAAAGCCTGTCTCAGCTTCTGTCTGAATTCCTCACAACCGTCTTCCTTTTTCAACTTCCACCACTTGGTCTTCTTTTCCATCTTTCCTCCCCTCTTCTTCCTGACCACCAGAAACATCCTACACATCACCATCCGATGCTGTCTGGCTACACTCTCTCCTACCACTACTTTGCAGTCAGTGATCTCTCTCAGATTGGCTCGTCTACTTAGGATGTAGTCCACCTGCGTACTCCTACCACCACTCTTGTAGGTAACTCTATGTTCCTCCCTCTTCTGGAAATAAGTGTTAACTACAGCCATTTCCATCCTCTTGGCAAAGTCCACCACCATCTGTCCTTCTGGATTCCTTTCCTTAACACCAAACCTGCCCATCACTTCCTCATCACCTCTGTTGCCCTCGCCAACATGACCGTTGAAGTCTGCTCCCACCACTACTCTCTCCCCTCTGGGAATACTCTCCATCACCTCATCTAACTCACTCCAGAATCTCTCCTTTTCTTCCAGCTTACAGCCTACTTGTGGAGCATAACCACTCACTACATTCAACATCACCCCTTCAATCTCTAACTTCAAACTGATCACCCTGTCAGACACTCTTTTCACCTCTAAAACATTCCTCACAAACTCCTCCTTCAGGATCCTCCTACCCCATTTCTCTTCCTATCCTCACCATAGTAAAACAGTTTGTATCCCCATCCGATACTAATGAAATAATCTAAGCGTAAAACAAACAATTAAAATTATTTGTATTATTCCATAAAAGTATTAAAACCATATATTATTAAATGTAACCAAATGTCAAAATGCCAAACTTTTGACAAAAAAACGTTCTGCTGATTTATTAGTTCATAAAGGTAATGCAGTAGAAATAATTAACAACAACATCTTTTGACCAAAATCATATGGACCATCACTCATTTGCTGAGCTTTAGAAACTCTTACTGTTTATTTTGATGAAGTACAAGAAGCCACAACATGGCATTGCAGTGTTAAAAATGTATTTAAAAACATTCTCTTACATCTATTATACTGTGATCGACATTACAGCTCATTTATAACTTTACTAGGTGTGTGGATGTTGCTAAAGTTTTTGGTGGAGTTTGGCCATCCGCATTACAACTGTCGAAATGAAGGGGCGGAGCTCATTATGCAGGCAAGCAAAACGCCGTTAAAAACGGCGTCTTCGAGAACTCAAAACGGCGTTATAAACGGCGTTTTTGATAACAACAAAAACGCCGTTAAAAACGGCGTTTAGCTCGAATTGTCGCATGTTTTTTACGGCGTTTAAACTGCAAACGGGTTGTTGCGATGCAAAAGCTGTTTAAAACGCCGTCTAATACGCCGTTTTTGTAGGAATCCAAAACGCCGTATAATACGCCGTTTTTGTAGGAATCCAAAACGCCGTCTAATACGCCGTTTTTGTAGGAATCCAAAACGCCGTCTAATACGCCGTTTTTGTAGGAATCCAAAACGCCGTCTAATACGCCGTTTTTGTAGGAATCCAAAACGCCGTCTAATACGCCGTTTTTGTAGGAATCCAAAACGCCGTCTAATACGCCGTTTTTGTTGGAATCCAAAACGCCGTTTAATACGCCGTTTTTGTAGGAATCCAAAACGCCGTTTTAAACGGCGTTTTGCTTGTCTGCATAATGAGCTCCCACCCCCTCTTTCATCTCGACAGTTTTAATGCGGATGGCCAAACTCAAGTACATTGCAGTGCAATAAATTCAAGAGTATGTGTTTTAATTAAATAATTAGACAATATAAGAAAATGTTAAAAAATCGATAGTTTGGCATTTTTGGACTGGGAATTTGCAGGACTTTTGGTTACTTTTAATAAAATATGGTTTTAATAATTTTATGGAATAATAAAAATAACTTTAATTGTTTGATTTACACTTTGATAACTTCACCCTAGTCCATCTATTTGTAAGTGAATAGAAATATTTTAATCGTCAAAGTTAAATATTCAATAATGTTCAATAACTTAGATAAACAGAACTGAAATAGGCAGTGATTACTTTCTCATTTGATGATAATACTATGTACAACAGTGCGAAGTTTACTTATTGGTATATGTCTGATAAAAACTCATGGACATTGGACTTATATTTAAGTCTTTATTGCTTCAGTCAGCAAACTTTCAAACTCAATGATAAAAAGTAAGAGAGTGGAACAGTACATACAGAAGATTTTGATATTCCACATGGCTTGTTGGGAATAATGAAATAAATGTTATTACATTCCTCAAAGTGGACAGTGTTAATTAACCAAAGAACATAATATGATGCCTGCATCACAAGCTGAAAAGCACCTCATCTTCAAAAATATACTTTTTATGTTTATCAAAAGAATAAATGCCTTTGTTATAGAATAAATGTTGCCTTTGATTTGTGAATTAGGTGGCGCAGTGGTGGAGTTGTTCGCCGTTCGATCTCTGTTAGGTCCATTCTGCCGTTTTGGCCCTGGGCAATCCACTTCACCCACTTTGCCCTGTATGGATGAGTATGACTGGTGGGGTGTGTTTGGTGGATGTGAGTGACTGGTGGGGTGTGTTCGGTGGATGAGTGTGACTGGTGGAGTGTGTTTGATGGATGTGAGTGACTGGTGGGGTGTGTTTGGTGGATGTGTGTGACTGGTGAGGTGTGTTTGGTGGATGTTATTGACAGGTGAAGTGTGTTTGGTGGATGTGTGTGACTGGTGGGGTGAGGTTGGTGGATGTGGTTTAATCTATCTTCTCTGTGTGCTATTTAGACTGGTGCCAACAGAGCAAAAACTGTTGACACCGTCAAACAAAACCCCTCCTTCAGCTGGAATCCTCAACAATCACCCCTTGTCCTTTAGTTAATAGTCAGAGTGATTCTGGACAAGCAGTTGTCCTTCGAAGACCACATCGCCAACACGACTTGAGCGTGTAGGTTTGCACTACACAACATCAGAAAATTGGCCCAGAAGATCCAGAGCTCTGCAACTCATCTTCTCTTCGAGGAACTGAATAGAGCTCATGTTCCTTCCCTCTTTGTCACTCTTCACTGGCTCCCCATCAAAAAAGTTCCAATAATTGATGGTTTCTCACACATCTTTCTCCTGTCTACCTTCACAAGCGAATACCAGAAGCTCAAGTCAGAAGCCCCCCCCCCCCCCCCTATTTATTGTTCAAATTATTAAAGTGTGTTTTGGAGTTACTTTTAATTGTGGCATTGTGGCATTTCCCACTCAATGCCCTGTTGAAACGTAAATGTATTCATAATCCTTATTTAAAACAAACAAGTTTAAGAGTTTCTATAAATCGTTTTTGATAGATTTTCAAAGATAGCCTGATAAGTCAATGCATTGCTGCTTGATGCAAGGCATGGTTTTAGTATCAGTACAGCTTAAAACATTCGTTTTCGTACTTAGCAACGTATGAGTATACTTATATATATATATAAAACAATCTCTTGCATCTGTTAACCTGTGATCAACATTAAAACTAATCTATAACTTTACTGGGTGTGTAGATGTAGCAAAAGTTCATTCGTGTACTCGAGTTAAGCCATCCCCATTAAACCGCTCTGTTGTGAATTAGTCTGGTCTGGCTCTGTTCGTCACTGATAGGGGTGGCCTTACTCGTTTTGGAAATGAGGGGGAGGAGCTCATTATGCAGACAAGAAAACGCCGTTTAAAACGGCGTTTTCGTGCACCCAAAACGGCGTTGTGAACGGCGTTTTATGGAGGACAAACGCCGTCTAAAACGGCGTTTTTTACAACAACAGAAACGCCGTTAAAAACGGCGTTTTGGGCGGATTTTCGCGCGTTTTTTACGGCGTTTGAACTGCAAACGGCGTTTTTTGCGGCGCAAAAGCGGTTTAAAACGCCGTTTGCGGCGCCGTTTTAATATTAAACGCGTTTGAGATGAGCGCGTTAGTGGCCCATTCCGCTAGCCATATGCTCGCTCTCAATCTGAACCTGCGCGCGCGCGACTCATTCCTGCGCGCGCGCTAACAATATTTTTGTCCAAGATGGGGCGGGACCCTCGTTTCCCGGAAGTCAGCTGTGATTGGATGCCTCTTTGTCAGTCAGTTCTGTCCTTTAACGCTCAAAGTCTCCCCAACAAAGACGTTAACCAACTTATAAAAGTGACTCTTTAATCAAACAACAACGACAAGCCAGACATTTACAACCATTACAACAAAAACAATAAAGATGACTACAAGAACAATATAAATCTGACTGAATATTACTCCCGACAGCTTAAAGAATACAAATAAAACAATCCAAGTTGCTTTTGTGTTTAAAGGATAAACTCTAATCAATGTTTTTTTTAAATCCTGTCTCAAGAACAGTTGTTAGTGGTGTTCATATCTGGAATATGGATGTATGAATAAATACTTTTTGTTAATGTCAATATAGACCACTGATAAAGTTGACGTTGTATGGCATGTTTCTATCATTAACATGTTTTTAAGTTTTTGTGAGTTCTCGATTAAATAGTAATTACATTTTACTGTTTTCACAAAACTAGGCCTGCATTATTACATTTTTGAGTTTCTAGAGTCTAATGCAAATGTATAATTTCAGACTTGAATCCTGGCTTTGATTAATTTGTTGAGTTTGGGGTTTGAATTACTGGGTTAGTTAGATCATTTATTTCCACAAGAAACTGTATTTTTAATCCTGATTTTAATGCAATCAAAGTTACTTTTACAAGTGGGGATTGATGGTCAAATTAATTTAAATTCAGATTTTACTACTATTTAAATTAATATTACTTTTAAAGTAGCAAAATATAGTTCATTTAATTTAAATTCTGACAGTACAAAGTTAACCTGTAGCATCAAGTTTAGCGCAATATGTTGAGTACTACCCCGCTAGCATTTTTTGGTTCAAAAGAGGTTTAATAAACGTTTATTGATAGCCTAGACTTCTAGGCTAAATTTGGGCTGTCAGTGAAAGTTTAAATGACATTTAACTGTAGACAAAATATAACCTAGACATCATTTAGACCTCTAACAAACAACTGCATATACAAGTTTAAAGGACATAAAATCTTTTTGGGCTACACAATAATCAAAGTAACATTTCAATTTTAAGTTGAGATGGTTATCATAATAAGCTAAGGTAACACACGCAATAAAATGTAATTCATTTTCATTTTAGTCAAATAAGATTGGAATGTTACACACACTTGTGCCTATGCAAATACACATAAAGGTAAAAGCAATTAAAAATATAAAAGACATTTCCAACACTTACATGCAGTTAAAAAAAGACGTCTTATTAAAAAACACTTTATTTAAATGCTGCTATTATAAGCACTGCACAGCTGCTCTCTGTGCTGCATAAAGAGCTTTCTGACTGCTTTCCTGAGATCAGCTTCCAATAGTCATTGCAGATCTGCGAAGTAGAGAGGAATAAAAGCGTTAGAGAAAACACTATCATTGTATTAGCATGTAATGTACTCCATGTACATCAGGGCTGGAGAGCATTATGCTGCGTTTCTTCTTAAGAAATAAACCATTTACCTGTATGTTAATGCTTTAAATTACGGCTGTGTATTTAAGTATTATCTGTTTTTAAGGTAATTGAAATAGAAAACAATTCTAGAATCCACGCTTTAAAGACGCTAAGGTTAACTATAAAGAACCTAAAACCGCGTTTGTTAAATAATGAAATCTGTCTCGTGAACGCAGTCATGAAGAGTCGCGTTCAGCCTTTCAAAACATAATCAAAGACCTGATAACGTCTTTTATTTACCACAACATGGACACAACCGCTTAACATTTGTTCTTTAAACATGGCTTGACTTTAAGGAGAGACTTTGTCATTTAAAAATGCATTTACTGACCTGAAACGTGACGATAGAAGGGGCGACATGAACAAACTTCTCTGTAAAATCCGGAAAGGAAGGCGTCAACTCAGTGTTCCGGGTAACACCAAGCACTGCAAGGAAATTTCCTTTTGAAAATCAATTTCACTTTTTCAACTTAAATATTTGTTGACACATTGTAATCATTGCAGATATTATTGAATTTAGTTTATTTTTAGCTGTTTTGACAACAATGTCATAAAAACAAAATGTAAGGTTTTGGGACTAGATTTGGGTTACATTTAGCCACTCTAATTCTGGTCTATTTATAGACTATTATTTTCCAGTGAAATGGCGGTTACGGCTGCACGTCTAATTTAGAGCTAAATCGCGGCTATATAAAGACCATCTAATGAATTGACACGTAACTGTTGAACATATATTATCGATATTATAAACATAAAGAGATATAGTCAATCATATGCGTTGCCAGTCCAAAACAAAAACAAATAATTTTAATCTAAAAGTGGGCTACAAATAGACGATTAAAAGACGAGTTCAAAAAGGGCTGCGTGTAGCCCACATATCAACCTTTAAAAAATAAATATACAAGACACATGCTTATTACTCCTGACTCCATGCACATCATAAAATATAACATATTGTTTAGTTTCATAAATTATTTTGACAAAAACGACATAAAATGAAATACAAGGTTAGTTGGGCTAGAATTGGGTTTAATATAGCCGGTCTAATATTGATATATATGCTTAGATCTAGATGTTGAACATCTTTTTCTTCCTGGGTGATCTCTATTTGCAAAAGCAGCAGTCAGAACTCAAAATAATGCGCTAAAACTAACGTAACAGGTTAACTTAGTACAATAAAAATTTAATTTAAATAAACTCTTTTTCGCTGCTTCTAAAAGTAATATTTAAATAGTAGCAAAATCTGAATTTAAATTAATTTGACCATCAATCCCCGCTTGTAAAAGTAACTTTGATTGCATTAAAATCAGGATTAAAAATACAGTTTCTTGTGGAAATAAATGATCAAACTAACGCAGTAATTCAAACCCCAAACTCAACAAATTAATCAAAACCAGGATTCAAGTCTGAAATTATACATTTGCATTAGACTCTAGAAACTCAAAAATGTAATAATGCAGGCCTAGTTTTGTCAAAACAGTAAAATGTAATTACTATTTAATCGAGAACTCACAAAAACTTAAAAACATGTTACTGATAGAAACATGCCATACAACGTCAACTTTATGAGTGGTCTAATTTGACATTAACAAAAAGTATTTATTCATACATCCATATTCCAGATATGAACACAACTAACAACTGTTCTTGAGACAGGATTTAAAAAAAACCATTGATTGGAGTTTATCCTTTAAACACAAAAGCAACTTGGATTGTTTTATTTGTATTCTTTAAGCTGTTGGAGTAATATTCGGTCAGATTTATATTGTTCTTGTAGTCATCTTTATTGTTTTTGTTGTAATGGTTGTAAATGTCTGGCTTGTCGTTGTTGTTTGATTAAAGAGTCACTTTTATAAGTTGGTTAACGTCTTTGTTGGGGGAGACTGAGCGTTAAAGGAACAGAACTGACTGACAGACAGCCGTCCAATCACAGCTGACTTCCGGGAAACGAGGGTCCCGCCCCATCTTGGACAAAAATCATGTTAGCGCGCGCGCAGGAATGAGTCGCGCGCGCGCGCGCAGGTTCAGATTGAGAGCGAGCAAGGGAGGGAGATTTGAGAGCGAGCGAGCAGGTAAGCCCCTCCCCGCGCGCGCGGCAGAGTGTTTTGCTCTCAGGTTCAGTCGCGCGCGGGTTGAAAAAATGCTCGCGGTTTGTTTCTCTGCGCGCGCGGATCTGTTTCTGCTCGCTCAATTTTTAATATTATGCGCGCGCGATTATCAAATACGCGCGCTCGATTAATGACCCTGATTTGCCGCCATACAATATCACCTGCGATTGATTCCTCAAGCATCTCACTGGAATCCCTGACAAAGTTAGAGCAGAAACCCCTGTGTCAAACAACAGTGTCTTACCTTTAACTTTTATTTCAGAACAGCAGTTTCTATTTTTATAAACATATTTTTTTTTGTCCTGTTTATCCCATGGCCTTTTGCCAACACTCACATATTTAAGTTATTATTAATATCTGAAATGTATAAATGGGTGGAACAATATAACCAAAAGCTTTTCTCATCGGTCTGCATCTTGCTGTGATTAAGCAGAAAAAAAAGTTGTGCTGACGTTTGATGTTATGATCCCTTAACATTTGTATGTGTATTATGCTCTTCACACCATTATCAATGGCCAACATTAATATTAATCCATCATCCATTTTCTAAATAACACAGCCAGAATAAACTAATGTCACACAAGGATACATATACCGAACAAACCAAACTGCCCATCAGGTTAACATCTACCACCAGCCAATCTGTATCCAGTATTCATAGAGACCATGGCATAAAAGGAAATAATAAAGGCTTTGAGGCAGTGGATTTAGTTTAGCCTCAATCTTTTTTTTTGTAGTCTAGTTATTCAAGTATCGTTTTAGCCCTACTCAGGAGTGTCTTTCTTGTTTTCTAAGCACAATCCAAGTTAAGAGAAGGGAATCTCTTTACACATTAAAAACAATATGAATAAGACACAACCAGAAAAAGACCTGATGAATCAGGGCCAAACCTGTTTCTTTATCCCGTCATTGCCATGTTTATTCACTTAATGCAAACAAAGAGAATTAGTGTTTGACTTGCTGGGTAATTGCATTCCTGTTCTTCCCTGTAGCTTAGAAATTAAAAAAAGCTGAAATGTGTGCTGCCTTAGGACCATTTTGTTGTGCCACATTGAATAAAGATGTCAACTTCTTTGTGCACATTTTAATCTAATTTTTGAATTTCATTAGCTATTTTTGATTTTTTTTTGTTAAAGCTGAATATGGGCTGTTTGAAATTCAATAGACCTTTGGCATCGAATAGAATTCAGCTTATGACCTTTAAGTATAAAATGTGGGGTCTCCAGATCTATTATGTTGAAGAGTGTATAGGTAGGCACCTTTCAAGATCCCCAGATGTCAAAATTAAAATAGTACTGAAACTCTAGAAACTTCCAACTCTAACATAGTCTGCTATTCTTGATGACGTCTCTGTTTTCCAAGTGTTTGAAATGCATATCTCCTCCTCCTGCATTAAATTTTCCATCATTGCCAGGGGAGCAGAGCCGCCTACAGCTTTCCTATCTTGTCTCAGACATCTTCTAATCTTTTCCCCACTATTTTGCTTTACGAAAGCAGAGAGCCTTTAAAGAATGCAGAAGAAAAGGGACCTAGCCGAACTTGTCTCATTTGAAAAGTGAAAATGTTAGAACAATTCAAAATTAATTCCTCATCTGTCAGATAAGTTTTTGGTGGAGACATTTCCTTCCTTTCTCGATGTGCCGAGCTTGCTGTGAGAAGACTCTTCTGTTGATCTGAATAAAAAAGGCTTTTTGTACCTTGACAGAGAGATGAGTTAGAAAAGCCATCACCTGCTCACTGATGCTACTAGAAGCTCATTGCAATGGCTGTTGAGTTTCTTCCACTGACAAATCTCTGAGCATCTGAGTGACAGTTCCTCTACACAGCAGTAGCTCGCTGATGCACTGTGATTGATGTTTGTGTCTCTGAGCCAATCATCCTATAATGATTAAAAACTCTCTGTACTTCAGACGACTGACATGGATCTTCTAAGAGAATTTTATTTTCAAAGTCATTGTGCTACAATACACTTACATTCTCTCATTTCACCTGCTATTTGTTGGTATTAAGGAATATACTTTGTTCATTTACCTTGTATAATCTAATGCATTTTTAATTAACAATCATCCCTATACAAAAATAACTGTGTCCAGGATGTTTCTCTATAGCTGTATTCTGGTGAAGACAAGCACGCAACAGTTCCTTAGTTGAACTGAATTGTTCAACTTGTGAATTGTTCAATTGTTATCAAGAGAGCACATATTAACAGGCTAGACAGAGAGGGGAAAGAGATTTTAGCCTCAAGCGGAAAATTTGAATTATTTTTATTGTTAAATCAGATTTATCATAGTAGACATACTATAGATTTTTTTTGTAATATAACAATTTGCAAATGTTTTAATCTTTAAAATATTTTGCTTTAGGCAAAACACAGGAATAATAAGTTGACTAATTAAAAATACATATTAATTTAATACCATCGATCTTATGATCCTGTGTTGAAGTTTTATAAGGTTCTTGTTCAGGGACAATCAGATGCCATTAGATGAAAATATTCCAGACCAGCTGTCAGCTTATTTATTGCTTGAAGTGCAAGAGACGGCTTCTGTCTTCCTGAGACAATATGAACTTCATTGCTAAGTTTTGACAAGACTGCTCATGGTCTGTTTCACTAGTTGTTTTATTTAAAACCTTTCCCAGATGGCAGGATAAAATGTGCTGAAACCTGACTGCTTTTCTCTGTTTCTACAGATGTCGGCTGCCCGTCCATACAGGTTGAAGACTGGAAGTTTCCTCAAACTACCAGACACAACATTACAGGTAAAGGCAGCTGACAATGGATGCCCATTAAGGAAAAAAGCCCATACACTCACTGACAAGGCTTTCAACAACAGGCCTAGAATGATTTACCTATTGGAATGGTATAGGTGTACTGTAGTGTTGAAAGTGCTAAAATTTTTAGACCTGTCAGTCACAGTATTTTTTTATCTTCATATAAAAATGCACTTGTACCTCATTGCACATCCTCAATCCTATACACATATTGATAACACAACACATGTCATTGTGTCTGTTTTCTAATACTGGAAGATCTTGCCAAGATTAAATCATTTTAACCATTTGTTTGGCTTTAGACTAAATTAGAAGGTTAACTGTTATAAGTCACTAACTCTGTGAGCCAATAGAAATATTCATTAATTAATTTTCATGTCGGCTTTCTTCCCTTTCGGGGTCTCCACAGTGGAATGAACTCTCTGGCATATGATTTACGCGGCGGATGCCCTTCTAGCCGCAACTCATCGCTGGGAAACCAATAGAAATATATGATCGTAAAATCAAGTTAATCAATAATGGTCAGTGCACTAATGGGGACTTATGGCAGTATAAATGAAAAGATAACACAAAGGAAACATCCAATCATTGTGACAAAAACAATAGCAAGGAAGTGGTAGAGGATATATTGTATGAGTGGGGTTTGTGGGAACTGGAGTGCAGATGATGAGGTGACCATATGTGAATGATGTACTTACCATAATGGTGTACGAGAACTGATTACGAATATGAAATGAGCACAAGGGTACACACAACACAAGAAGAATAATACACATCAGATGCAATTAATTAATAATACAGACACATGCAAATTGTATATGTGTATAGTGACAATAAAGGCATTCTATTCTATTCTATTCCTGAGAGCAAAATTAACTCTATTTAGAGTATATGTGGACCTTCTCTGGAAAAAGTTAAAATTTCTAAACAAACATACAAACTTATTTTTCATCTTAAGTCTTAGAAGGTCATATTCAATTTTATATAGAGAAGGACTAAATAGACTCAAAACAGAGTAAATTCAACTCTCTAGATTTTACTGTGTATGAAATATTGCGTATGTCAGGGAGACATGGAAAAGAATGTTACGTCATCAAACTTTTATACCAAAGCCTATTGAAACCATAGGATCTTTAAAAAGTTATTTAACGGCTTGCAGTGGTTCAGCTTCAAAAGGGGTTTATTGATTAAAACTATTATTATTTGGTTTGATGTGCAGGTTTCAATCTGGCACATAGGTTCTCTCTACTGAAGAACAATGGAGTCAAAAAGATCCGCAACCCAAGGGGCCCGGTCATCTTCCGCCTTGGGAAAGTGCAACTAATCCAACCTACAGAGTAAGTCTTTTGTCCTTCTGATTTACTTTGGGAAATGGACATTTCTCAAGTTGTTTTAGGCATTTGACCGTGTAGGCCTCCAGATTAAAAAAAGTCTAGAGCAAGTACAAGTTTCTTTTTTTGGTTTTCACCAAAAATATATGCTTTAAGGATATAGATTTTTTTTTTTTACCAGATGAGGGATTCAATATTAATTGAGTTCAAACTATTTTCATAGTATCGTCATAGTATCATATTTCATAGTATCATCAGCCTGTCTTCCTATATGAAGACATAGAGTTCTGTTAATTTATTCATGTTTAAGAATTGCTTTAAAAATATGTTTTTTTTTTTAATTCTAAGTGACTTGGCAAGAGGGTTAATTTCTGTAATTTTTTATGACCTTGCTGGGTCAGTTTTCATAATGACTATGTTTAACCATTTTAGAAAGTACTTGAATCTGCTCATTGTCTGTATGAAATAATTAAAATGCACAATGGAATAACATGTAATAGCTGAACTACCAATGCATTCTAGCAGGTCAGCACAAGCCCCAGATTCTTGGCTATTGACTGGTTTTTGCTCTTACATTTACACTAGCATCACAACAGAATCACATTATTGGCAGAGGAATTTTGACCTAACCCTTCCACCTCACTCCAAATAAACATTTCAACAGATTACTTGCTGCTTTGTGCTTTTACACTGGAATGCTTCTAAATTTTTTATGAACAATAACTTTAAGTGCTTTGAGTTAGACCTCAAGCCAAAGTAACCATCTGTTTTATGATAGTGCTTTTAGGGCAATGTGCATATGAGAAATCACAATCTAAAGTGTGGTAAAATTCTCACACAATTCTCTCTTGCATCGAATGCTGGGATGTGAAAGGCAATTGGAATTGGTTTTGACTGCAGCTCTGGTTCAATAATGGTATTTTCTGTAATGCTTTATCCATGTACACTTAAAAGATAGGAACGTTTGAACCAAACAGGTCTAAAGAGCAGTTCTGTGCTGGACTGTCCTAAAACTGCAGTGTATAGTGGATGATATATAAGCTCTGGCATAATGGAAGAATCAAAGTAGACTCATTTTGTGAAGATGTTCTAGTGGGCCATGACTTTTGTGGGTCTAGAAAGTCATTCATTGATCATGTTCAAAGCACTGTGTGACCTGCATTCCCCAATGAATTTATATTATTTCACAGAATATTCCAGTACTGTTTGTGTGACATTGTTTGATGTTTTATATATTTTCATTACACTTTAAAATTAATATCTTGTGCTTTGCTGTTGTGATTTGGAAATGCTCTCGCAATAGTTTTTTGGGTGATCCGACAGAAATAACAATAGTAGTGGTAAATGATTAACGAGGTCCTTATTTTAGATAATTTTCAATCAAACTAGTCATATTTCATTATGTATCTAAATTTTACTTTTTTTTATATCAAACTTGACCTTTTAAACTTTAAAACAAAAGGCAAGCCTACCCATTCCCACAAAGACACCCAAATACATTCATCACCTGGGAGTTCCTCTGTAAAAATGGCTTTCTTAGCGCCTCAGGTGCTTTCCCCATATGAAATACAAGTTTTTTTCCTTCTTGAAATTCTATCTGAGTGAGATGAGGACAGCGTGAGAGAGACTCACTTGGCTTTAAAAAAATGAAACAGATTTTCTCTTTTTAAGTATTTATTTCAGTCTGTTAATGTTTAAGGCAAAATCTTCACTGTTCTCGTTTGGCTTGAAGTCATAATAATTGAAATGATTTTCTTTGCCGTTCTTTATCTCAGCTGTCACTGAGATTAAGGAAAAAGAAACATGAGAGTGAAATGTTACATACACGTGAAAGCCAACTTAAGGGTAACTTAAGAAGAGTACAGCTAGAAAAATTCTCTTGGAACAGACATAAAAAAGTGTCTATGCCATGGTACAGAAAATATTTGAACATTAGAGTCCCGCCCTAAGTTAAAAGAATTTAAAAAAGAAAAGCATTTTGCATGTCCAAAAAAAGTTACTACCAAAAACAGTCACACACTGTAATATATAGTTGCCTACATTTCTGATTATGGCATGCATATTCTGTGACATTATTTCGATAAGCTTCTTTTTTCACCAAGATCTTGCATTTGTTAGGGTAATGGCTTTGATTGCTACGCAAAGCCTTGTCAAGCATTTCCCACACGGTAGCCACAACGGTGTTTCCGCATCCATACTCATGAGTGAAGCTGCAGAGCTGCCAACTCTCACACATTGAACGTAAGACTCAGGCATTTGAGTGACCTCCGATTTCTCACGCTAAAATAAATTTCAAGATTTGAAATGGCCACAGCTAATAGTTTATCTGTGATCTGTTTCTTGAGCCTGATGGTAAAAGATGATGATCGATATGCTATGTCTTCAGTCTGTGAGGGGTTTTTTTTCTTTTTTTTTTTTTTCGCTAAACAAATTACACCAATGAGCTCAGATAAATGCCATCTGCTGGCTTGCTGCCGTACTGCGAGATGGTGCTTCAGCCACAGAGTTGCCGGTACTGAGTAATGATCCCAAGTTTTCATAAGCTGACAAAAATCAAAAGGAATTATATTAGAACAACCAGCATACAATTGTTTCTATGCAACTGAATTGTCACTTGAATAAGTTATAAATAATGAGTTATTTAACATTAAGGAGTTACATTTATTTTACATTACATTAGATTACATTGTTTTACATTTATAAGTTACATATGGCCCTTTGAGGACAGCCATTATGCTAATGTGGCCCTCGGTGAAAATGAGTTTGACACACCTGCTGTAGTATATCTCCTCAATTGTTGTCTCTGCTTGATGCATACCAATTGTACAATGTGTTGTATTTTTCAACATGGCTAATAAATGAAAAGAAACTCATTGCACCAGTTGGAGTTAAATAACTTATTTGCAGGTGAAAGACAATGCAGTAATTATCTAAAAGGAGGCTTTTTTACCTATGTGTTAGTTAAATCCATGTGGCAACTTTTATATGATGAGGCAGTGTATTACAGCGTTTTCTTGCTACGAAGCAAATTAATGTTTATCTGACACGACCCATTTACAATGTTTAGTTCTTGAATGCTTGCTGTTGTCACATTTAACAGAAAACAGATTTTAGTTTGTGTTCCATGACTATGATGTAATAGACAATAATTAACATTGTTGATAAAGTGTATAAATCACACTTGATGTACATTGTGAATGCTGATGTCGTAAATGAAAAAAATGTCATAATTCAATTCCATCAAGGTTTCTTGACTAATCATTCTCTCTTCAAATTCTATGACAGGCATTCAGTAATTAAGAAGCTCTTATCAATATCGGTTCTCAACCTATAAAGTTCCAGTAAGATAGTAGAAAGGGAAGAAACCATTTATCAGTGATTTATGATGCTTTTTTAGTTTGGTTTTAAAAATCATTGAAAGTGTTGAGCGTCTCACCACGTGTTATAACAAGTTTTATCCTGCTCAAACTCTCTCTCAAGTGCTTAGTCCCGATTTCATTTCTTCCTGGTGGAGCCCAGCCTCTACTATTATTATTGTGGATTTCAGGCTCATGTCATAAATCACTGTCAACCTGCCCATTGTAATCTGTGCTATGCGTGTATGAGTATGTGTTTATGATCAGCTTCCTGCTGTTTGTTGACTGGTGTGTGAACAAACTGCAGTTGGAAGAGAGTGTGTTTGACTGTGAATGTATTTGTGATGATAAACACATCCCCGGAGTTTGTCTGCCCTTGACCTAGCAGTGAGAATGTAGACTGTTTATAGCATTAGGCAGAGGTTATGAATAAAGATGAGGTTTGAGGAACTGCATTTCTTTTCAGAATTAATGTCAGGGGTTAACCCTCTATCTATATCCACAGCTGTATTAATATTAAGAGATTCCAATTAGGATATCATTCAGACTGATTGTTCTCTACTTTTGAATAAGAATGGTTCTCGAAGGAATTCAAAGTTGTTTCGAGATGTTTGTAAATACCTAGAAAAAAATTCATCAATCAATAAGTCAGTCGGTCGGTCCATCCGTCTTCCCAACCACCCCACCCACCCGTCCATCTATCTATCAATCAAAATGTATTTATGTAGAACTTCTTGGAGCACTTCAAAGCAGCTTTACTAAGTGAGGCCTACTATTACTGAATTAGATTTAAATCAAAATGCATATTAACAAATGTCAAAGGGTAATACATAGATTTACATTATATTGCTAATTTAGGAACCATACAGTTAATTTTGAAATCGGAAATAAAATTATTTGTGCCCAATCTGTGGAGTCCAGACATGTAATATAAGCCCAGTTTAGCCTATCTTGTGGGCAATGCAACCTTAAAAACTTTAATGGGCTTAGGCTGAGTTCTAAACATGTTCTTGTCTCCTCAGCGAAGTGTTTCCTCAAGAACTTCCAGAGGAGTTCACCCTGGTCTTCACAATCTTATTGAAGAGGAAGTCTTTGACAGATAATATGTATCTGTTCCAGATTTCAGATGAGCATGGCCATCCACAGGTATTTATTTAGATTACATTTAGTATATATATATATATATATATATATATATATATATATATATATATATATATATATATATTAAATGTAAATGTAATATAAATATATATATATACTAATGAAAGCATTTTTATTCTAGTTTTCTTTGGACTGGAATGGTCCGGATGCCAATCTGGCCTTGCGTGCAAGAGGGGCTGAACCCGAAGGAACAATGGTGGGGTGTGTGTTTGAAGGTGAAGGTGTGGAATCGCTGTTGGACATGCGCTGGCACAAGGTTGCTCTGAGTGTGCAAAGAGATGCAGTCTCTCTTCATGTGGACTGCAACTCCATTGAAAACAAGCCTTTGGGGTTGCGTGGCCACCTGCCCATAAATGGTTACACGCTGCTGGGCATGAGGGCTACTGATGCTGCTCCAGTGGAGGTGAGATGTCCTTACAAAGGGTTATTCTAGGAAATATATATCACATTTCTGTAACAAGGAATGCTTCCTGAAGAACAGTTTGGGAGCTAATCACAATTGTATTAAATAATTGAACACTGAGAGTACTCCATAACTATCCTCACTACTAGCTCTCTTCCTGTCTGTCTTTGACCCTTCAATCACTTCCACAAACAATTTTTATTTTAGTGTATGTTTTTAAAGTATTAGTAGTACAAGTGCTGAATAAACAGACATTTTCCACACAAACGAAATTACACAATCATAAAGATTCATGCCGATTCCGAAATAACAAGGGCTTCCTGCTCTGTTACCTTAACGATTTAGGAAATACAATTACATATTTTGGCATCAGAAAGTATCACAATTATTTATTCCTGTCTGATTAGTTAAATCATGTAAACCTTGTGACAAGACGCATAAAGATAAAACTGAGGTAACAAAGTGAAAATACATTATTATAATATAATATTACACAATATTATAATGCATTTTTCTAGTTTCCTATATAGTAATTTATTTTCTTATACATACTAGATTAGATGTGTATATTGTTTTATATTTTCTGTTTTCTATTTTTTAAACATATATCTTGTAATGTATTTTCATCAAATTGAACTTTTGTATTTATTTTAAATGCAACAAGCAACAATTGGCAAAACGTTTCATATCTTAATTATTTATTTAGTTATTTATTTATTTTGAGTCATTTTGATCATTTGAGTCTGCCAACCAGTTCTGGCTAAAGATTACAGGCTAAACGCTAATATGTATGCAAAAATAAAATATTCTCTGTTTCCCTGTAAATAATCCAACACTGTAAATTATGTAGTAAAAACTCAACTAATGTCATGTAAACAACATGCAATAAATCATCAATATCCTCCAAATTAACTTTTCGCTTCTCTTCTTTGGTGGCTGTTAGGTCTCTTTAGACTCTTGTTTTTCAGGACTCTGCCATTAACAGCTTGCTTAGTGAAGCCTTGACCATTTCATCTTTGGGAACAAACTTTAGGTCTTTAAACCTTGGATTAAATGCAGTAGCGATCTTCAGCCATGTTAGATTAGTGCCGTCCTTCCTCTTAGATAGGTCTGAGGTGAATGTTTTGTATTTAACTATAGGCTGGATTGTCCTCTGTTGACTCCATAATTTTGCAAGAGGCACAAGTGTCATAAGGCTGGGAACACCACTGAGCAGAAGAAAATATATTTTATTTACATTACATTGTTCAAAACCATATTTATTTCCTCTTTAACTTTTTAATATTGTGTTACATTAATCTGAACTTATTTTTATTTTATGCAGCATATCTTGACAGTTGACACATGCCCCCACACACGACACACACGCATTCACACACAGACATAGTAAAAACAGACAAAGAGATGGATAAAATAGTATTAAACTACCTGCAAGGTTCTGTCCACATGCAACTTGCTGTTCCATTAGTTTGTGAACGTTGAATGTACTATGCTTTAGGTGCCCAACAAACAGCGGACTTAAATGGAAACCTGACAATTCGGTGCAGTATGTGGGCTATGCAGAACAGGTGTTCACATGGAAGTAATGTTGGTCACGTGACAGTAAACATATTATGAGCACCGTCAGAGCGCTTTAACTTTTCCCTGATTTTCGATTGTCTCGCCACATCGAGAAAATGACACGCACATGACTCTGCTGACTGTTGTATTAGATACAATTAGTGTAAATGAATGCAATTTTCATCCTTTATCAGCAAAGTGTGCTGTTTTCATTGCTCACAGAAACCCAGGGGTCCCGTGAGCACGATGTTTGTTGCGTGCTGTAACGTGTTCATCCTCTGTGCCTTCTCATCCTCAGACAAGTCCATACGTCTTATTCATACTTCGTTTAACACATCGGCCACAAAAGGAAACAGAAAAAACTGCGACCGTGTTAATTACATTATTAGTACGTAATTACGCTAAACATCTCAAATTAACAGCACTAAAATTATGTCTATGTTATTATTAATAAGTTGAGCAATCACACTCACATTCTCACAGTAATGAAAAAGTAATTACACTTTTTTATATGAAACCTTCACAAAGGATACAACTAATTCGGTTGAAATACCTGCTAAAGCTTTTACCCTTTATACCCGTATAGCGCAGTCCTAAATGTACTAGACTAATTTAAATGCTCTCATAAGCTGGCATGCTGCATCACTAGGCTGCAGGGAGATTTGAGTCAAGAGTCTGAGGGTGTTTGAATGACAGAAGACCACCGACGCTTCTCCTCAGGGGTTTGAACTCAAACAAAGGATGAAACGGAAAGCCTATGCTGGCCTAAATGAGCTTCATCCATTACTAATTAATTGTTCCTTAATCCGTTCCTCACACTTAGGAAAGTCATCATGTAAGTGGCCATATTTAAAGCTGTGGGGGTCTAGCATTTAAAAAGTTCACCTCCGCTGTTCTCTATCTTCTTTTAATATGCTTTTTCATTTTTCTTTTAGATTGACATCCAGCAAGTGATGGTGTACTGTGACCCCTCTTTGGCTATACAGGAGAGCTGCTGTGAGATTCCTGGAGCTCGGGTAATATTGTCTGAAAGGCTTAATTCAATAGGAAAGCTTTTTATGCAGTGAATAATTTCTATGGGTGTTCAACAGCTAAAGAGGGATTTCACTTTTTCGGTAAGTTGTCTGTTTACGAGATGAACGATGGAATGGTTTATATTTTTAAAACTTAAAAATAACAGACTGTTAAAACAAAATCACATTACAAATCATTCCATCTGTTTTTAAAGCATGAACAAATCTCTCTCTAAGAAATCTCATTCTTCCCGAGTCACATAAATATTTATGTATAAAGAACAAAATGTTCACCAACAACTTTTACAGCTGAGTCTGAAATCCTTAATCTGCTCCACTTTTAGATCCCACATCAGTACTTTAGATTATTTGGTCTGAACCAGTGTGTCATTTTACCATTGGTTGGCCTCTGTGTGACATTGAGAGCATTAGCATATATTCAAATAATCAAACCCCTAACAATTGAAACCTATTGAAACCCTATTTTTCTTTTTTTTCCTTGTTAACTTGCAAGCTAGTTGCCTGTATTCTCAGATAAACCATGTTTACATGGCTCACAGTCAGTGAGGTCACTGAAAAGAGATCACGGTCACAGACAAATCTATCCGAAGCTATACTGCCATACATCATATTTCTTTACAGTGCCAGCTGTTCCAACAAAATTATAGAGCACTGTTTAACTGGTTTTACCTGCAAAGAGAAAACAAGTTACTGTGCAAAAACAAATTTTCTCATACATTGTTTTTGCAGAAGTCTCATAACCCATTATCATTCTGGCCAAAACTTAAAATTTGTAAAGAGACACATCACAGCACTTATTTCTAGATATGGCATTACATCTATTTTCCAAACTGCTTTTTGATGTCATGGCAAAAATCCAAAGTTAACAATTGAAGACAAAACACAGCCTGAACTCAACACTTTTTGATCTATGAAAGCCTATTTCCTCTGGCTGCTTGCAAAAACAACATCAAAGAATTGTCAATTACAATGTTCTTGTAAGGTTTGTAAACTACCATTCTCTATCATTCGTTCAAATTTCTTAATGGTCGCTCACCTTTGAACACCTTTAAAACCCCAGGTTCTTCTTGTTACCAGCACTCACAGTCTCCAGGTTCGGCCTTGATCTTACTTTTACCTTTTAAGCTCTGTTTTTATTTCATTTACATGACCCGTTAATAAATGGTTTGTGTCTGTGACAGCTTCCCAACATGCTGCATCTGTTTAAGTGATTACGTTCAAAATAATACCAATTTCAGCTACCCCAAAAAACTTGACCAAAAAAGAAAAAAATGTGTACAATTCTACAAAATTGTCGAGAGGTGTGAAAGTGTTCATATTTTCCTGAACCAAAACTACTTTACCATAACATCTTTTAGAAATGAAATGTAATTCCATAAATACTCTTAACAAGTTGGCTGCATTATTACAGTATATATATATATATATATATATATATATATATATATATATATAAATATTTGTGTCAACATAAGTTTTCTGTTGTGTTAAGTGAAATCTACATGTAAAGCTATTTTTAAAATGGAATCAAGGACAACTATTTCTCTTGAGTACATAAGCTTGGAGCAATGACTCAACAGCAGAGGAAGAGATGAAGGTTGCAGAAGTATTCTTCTTTTTACTTTTTATTTTTAAGAACAATGCTATTATAATAACTTGCTGTTAATATATATTTGTACATCTAACCATGAAGTTCTTTTTGTTCCCTTAGTGCCCACCGGAAGCTTCCAAGAGCCGCAGAGCTGCTGAGAACCAGGTTGAGTTTGCACCTAATCCATTTAGTCAGGTAAAGAACCTCTTACTTTGTATATTTAAATTCAGCTCAGTAAATCATTAGAGAAGTCATTGTTATTACATGTATATTATCTAGACTGTGGAATTGTAGTTTTAAAACTGCGTAGATTAATGAACTGTTGCATTTCAGAAACATATTCAAGAAAACAAGATAGTAAAGTGTGCAAAGGCCTCTAGTGTAGAGATCCTGCAGAAATTATGTTTATTACATTAATATTGCACATTTTGAGTTGGTTTGAAGTGTTTGTAGAAGATGTATTTGCTCTCTATGGAAGTGTTTAGGAGACCATAGTTATCATGCACACACATGGCTCATTAGAATTTATGAAGCCCAGAAGAAAAATGTTTAACAAACTGCTATAATAACGTTAAATATAAAAACTTAACACTACTGATCAATGACTGGATTTGTTCATCACACTTTTGAGAAAACAATTTCGCTCTATTTTTTTAATGATTCAATTAATCACTTATACATTTCTCTGATCAAAAAAAATAAGACTACACATGTTCGAACTATTTTTAACCATATGTCTATAAAGTATTCTCAAATATTTGCACACTTTGCACATTGATACAATAAAAAACAATTGCTAGTAAGTAAGATTGATTTTAAGCAAGTAAGTAACATAAAATATGATTTCAAAGCACTCTAAAACTAACCTGACACATCAAAGTGCTAAACAAAATAAAATCTCAAAAAGAAACACACATAAAGAACACAAAAAGTTGCAGTACGCATACATATATATATTAAAATCAATGTGTCAAAATGTGTGTGTTACGACCCCAAAATGGTGGTGTTATCTAGGGTCGGGGTGTAACAAAAAGGTGGAGGTACAGAAATGAAAACCGGGAACAACCAGACACAAAGACTATCTTGATAAACCACATGTTCTTTAATGAACGAAACAGGTGCCACAATGTGTAAAATAAATCAAATACAAATACACACACTCCAGGGGCAGAGACTAAGGGAAGCCAGGTAAAACAAAACATAAACTAACTAGAAAGGGCAGACAATTCTAAAAGCTAACTAAAAACACACACAAAGGTAGAACTAATCCACACTAACTAGAAAGTTATACATTAAACAAACCTGGCGCACACCGCTAACATAGTGTGTATAACAGAAATAATCCTACGTGCAGAATGTATGTCACATGACATGCTACGCTGTCTCTGAGACCCTGGAAGTCAGAAGACAACATACTTGACACACCGGATAGGAAACAGAATTCAACACAAAGGGCAACATAAGCGGAGGCAAACAAACAGGGAGCACGAACAAACAAAACGGGCGGCAACCGAGTGGAGCTACTCTCTCCATGCCGCATATGTCAAGGGACTCCGCAGAGCCCTCGCTGCTGGACAGGTGTCAGCGCGTTCCTTTTCAACTCCAGCTGCCGCTGCTGATTCGCAGACGAGCTGAAGTGGTCCGCCTCATCAATGGTGATCGGCATCCGAATTGGCGAATCAGGGGACAGCTGGAGTCACCTGCGCAGCTAATCAGAAGCGCGCATAGGCGCACGCACAAGCAGGTGACAAAACAAAACAGTAAACGCTGCAAAACGGCCAGGGCCGTAACAATATATATATATATTTTTTTTTTTAGTTTTTTTTTCAGAAGTTTCAAAGCAGCTTAGTAAAAACCCTTAGAAGTATTACAACATAGCTGCAAGTCATGAGCAAATTATAGCGTGTAATCAATATTAATGGCTTAATATATAAACTAATATAAACTGTTGCAAGAGTACATGCTCAAGGAAGCCATAGATACGCATGCATATGGGATCTAGCGTACTATTGCCAATTGAGACCACAGTAGGCTTACAACTTATATAGGGAAGGTGATGAGATTAATTCAGCCTACTGCCCCTTCTACTTATCTTTTGTGAACTCCCAAAATTAGCTGCATCACTTGGTATGAAATGATCTTGGTATTTTGGTGCCACTTTGATTTGACTAGTTTTATAAAAACATTTCCTGAAATGTAAGATTAACTTTATAAAGGGTGTTCTCACATATTTACACAAGTATTTTTGTCAAAACATCTTCTGATTTTGCATAATTGCAGTCATTTGATGTACATTATATATTACGTTAAATTGTACATTTGTTTATGAGCAGAATATATATGTTACATGAGGTTATTTATTAGTAAAACAAGCTACATATTTTTTTTATTAGGAAATTCCTAATTCTGACGAATCTGACAAATGTTACTATTGTTGCTTTTCAGTCGCATGTTATGGGAGTGTTTGCTTTGAGTGTTCATTTGATGTAGAACAGTGTCTCAACCATCTCCAGGAATATCCTGAGTTCAGTCTTTTCCTTTGGTGTAGAACAGGTATTTGGGAAGCTATTTTACCCTCAAAAATGAATTCATCAGCAGTTTCTGGGTGCTAATGAAAGCACTAGCTGGTCCTCTGTGGAAAAGTGAAGTTCTGGGTTGCTCTGGTTGTTTCTTGTGGCATCAATGAGTCATAGTCATTAGCTGGGCTAATAAAAAGCAGCTTGGTGAAGATACTTCAGCCGTTCTATAACTGCTTACATATAATCTAGGCTTACCACATGTAATGTTTTAAATACACTCAAATACATGGCATAATTGCATCCGGAGGGATCTGTGTTTATGGGTATTCCCTTACATACGTTACTGTGCACCCTCAACATGTAAAATGCAGTGTTTCTGTCATGCACTTTACCAAAATGAATCCATCCTTGAGTAATAAAAATGTATGCACTAAATAAATATCTTTTTTTTTCTAAAGTAATTTTATTAAATTTTCCATAGTAATATAATTTAAATAATATAATTCATATTTTTTTCCCAGCGATGGGTTGCGGCTGGAAGGGCATTCCGCCGTGTAAAACATGCCAGAGAGTTGGCGGTTCATTCCGCTGTGGCGACCCCGAAAGGGAAGAAAGCCGACATGAAGATGAATGAATGAATGAATAATTTATATTTAATATATTTTCAAGGTATTTTTGTATTTTGAAATATGTAATTTCTATTCACATAAATACAATTGTTTTGACAGTCATGCATTTAATTTAAGAAATATGTTATTTTATTTCTCTTTTTGTGAGGGATTTGTATTTTGAAATGTATCTGATGTTGCTCAAAACAGTTTAAGTTCAAGTGATTCCGGTTTTGAGCCCCAACCGGGAACAGAGATTTGATAACTTTCTCTAGCTATCACAGTTCACCATAGACAGATTACCACTCCAACGTGTGAGAAAACTTTCAGCCACCTATAAATGACTATTTATGTTTAATAAAGGTGGAATCTTAATACCCATTGGAAATTCATGCATCACTACAAGAACAGGCGAAAACCAATATTTATTTTTTTTTTTTTCAAGGACTTGGTCTTCTTTGTGTACTTCACTCTTGGTGATCAGTGGTTTTTAATTAATGTGTATATAAAATGTCACATATTCTTATCTAGGATTAGTAAAAGCATGTACATGACAAACAATTATTTTATCAATTATATATTTTTTTATAATGAAAATCTAGTGCCTTTATGTTAAAAAAGTATGGTGTAGAGCAAGTAGGAAGTGACTTGCCAAAGAAAAGTGGAAAATTCTGCAAAGGTATTTTAAAATTAAACTTAAAATTAAACTCCGAGTTACATGTACAAACCTGTGAAAGTTGAAAGCATGAATGATTATCTAGATTTATCATTTTATTGGGCTGGTTGTCATACGCACTTATTCGTGTTGATTTTAATGATATAAAAATTACCTTTATTTATAATTCTTGTAACACTCTTTTTTCAAATCAGTGGATATAAATGTTTAAAGATATACCGTGTTTTGAAATTCTTCTGTGGTGTCACTTTGACTACACATGCATGTATATCACATATAAAACATAATAGGTGAGCATAATTGGAAGAAAACTAGCTGAGGTTCCAGAGGAATGGGTACAGATTGTCTCAATTTATTTTTTATGAAGTGCAATTTGTTTATGTTTTTTTGGGTTTTTTGCAAAGTATTATTCCGGTACAATGTTGTAAAGGTGACATCACATCTGTGAGAACTCACAAAGCCAAAAATATTTCAAGCCATTCACTTTCTTTCAATGGAATTGTCGACCACATGCACAAACAGGAAAACAAAAGAGAAAAAAAAAACTCCACATGATGCCATGTTTCCCTGACCCAGGTTTCTGTCTTGTAGTATTGCAGTTTGTGTTTTACGACATACTGTAATGAGTTCCAGAATGTGTTGGACACAGCTAGCATTAGCCTACTTCTGCATTAACCCCTTCCTCAAACGCAGATCCTCAATCCACCCCACATTAGTCTTTTTAAAAAGCATAGCTCTCTTCTCTCATCACATTCTTTTTCTGTTGAGCTCACCAGGGAAGAATTCATGAGCTGAGAGCTGCATGGTTGTAGCTAAACAAAGTCCTTGCATTATTCATTCTTTCATTCCATGAGGGTTTGCAGAACAGGTCATCATAATTCTCTTCCATCCTGCGGAAGCCTGTAGCTATATGGACAACAAGTCCATTTCGTGTTCTCTGCGGAACCCTGGTTTTAGTGTGTGTGTGTGCGCGCGTGGGTGTGTTTGCGTGTGTGTGTGTGCGTGTGTGTATGTTTTTGTGTGCACTCTCAGCAGTTTCTAAATTGGATCTCGAGTTTGACCGGTGATTAGGTGCTGAGCATTTGCTTTCATGATTTTGTTCTCATTTTCATGCCTTTCAAGTTCAATGCTATTTCCCTTGCCATCCTTGCTTTTTTTTTTGGACATGGTTTAAAGTTTCCATATTTGCTCCCGAATGTTTGCAAGTAAAATGTTCTTTCTTTTGTCATCACCTTTACTCTCTACCAAAATTTGATATGCACTCATAATAATTTACTGTTGATCATGCCGAAGAAAGCTGCTCAGGATGGCTGTAGCATACCTAATTTGTACACTTTTTAAAAAATTTTGCGTTTATGGGGCATAATAGTGGGCGTAGTTAAAATTGATGATGACATCTCTGGCAGAAGTGGTTAAACTATAGTTTCTAATATTAACTTGTATACCTAATCTATTTTTTCTCAAGACTGTAACCTTTATTTAATTTATTTTCAACATTTTTTTTTTTGTACATTTTTACAGTCGGACAAACCTTTGTTGCGTTGTTCTCATCATTGGTTCAAAATGTCAGCTGACAAGGTTTCTTTTAACATATAATTGTAAAAGCTGAGCTATCCAATATGTGGATGGAGTTTGTGAATGTGTTAAATCAGCATAAATATGCACAAGATGTACCCTTATCTGCAGTCAGTAATCTCATGGTGATTTGATGTTAAAGACATCTGCCAAATGTCCATTTTGTAAATGCTTTCCATTCCAAAACAAATGTAAATTGTTTCCATTCCTATGTGAGACGCAAGCAGTTGATTTAGTCAGTCGCGCTTCTGCAGTGAATGAGGTATGTAAGCAAATTATCATACTTTATGTGATAATCCCATTTGCTAGCATATTTTTAACTCGCAGCTGACCATGCCCCTTTTTCCCTCAGCACATCACCTTTCGAGTAAAACATATTTGGCTTTACTTTTCATTTAAGTAATAGTGGACTAGTTGATGACCAGGAATCAGGAAAAGCTCTTCACAATTGTCCAAAAAGTGGGAAATCTACTGTTTGTGATGTAACAGACAGCCGTCTGAGAGCAGCTAATAATAGAGGCAGCTAAAGATTTGTAATGATTTTGTACTTAAACTACAAAATCACATTTGAAGTTGAACATGTGAGAAAATTTAATTTGAAATGACCAGTAACTGTTAACACCATATCCATAAACATATTGCTTATGCATTGAATACCCAAACAGTTTTTAAAATGTATTGTTTTTCTTTGTAACACAGGGAACCCTAAGATCAACGGAACTTACAAAAAAGGCAAGTACTCTATCAAAGAACCATAGCCAAAAATTTGCAAACAAGATCCTGCAAAATCAGTATAGATCTGTTGTTTTACATTTTCAGAAGAGTTTTCTCCCAATGCTGACCCTTTAAATACATGTTATTTACTATTTATAGCTGAGTATGTTTTCTGATAGTGCATCAAAAGAATCAGAAACATTAATTTTCTACTGGCACAGTATGAGAATATCAGATATGGTTAACTCAGTTTGTCACCTTTTTCTCGCTCTGCACCCACACAACACTCCTCTTTTAGAAGTCAGAAAAATTAAGATTCCATGACTTCAGTGGAATGTGCTATAGGGCTTTTGTGATTTTGGTATGATTAGCTGAGTTAATCAATAGGTCACTGGCTCTGACTCTAGTCAAGCATTTGATTAACTAAAGTTATTTCAAAATTAAATATGCCAGAGCTATGGTGAGTATTTACACAAATACTTTGAAAGAAATTGTGGAACTGATGGCCATAGACAGCCACAGTATTTTACATATCTTTAATTTATATATACAATTTTTATACATACATTTTAGTTTGACAACATCTGACAGCATTCTTCAAATTATCAAACAGTGTGTTAAAACAAAGAACTTGCCAGAATGGCCCTCAATCGCAAGACAGCTGTTGTGCAAATGATCTTTAATAAATAATTCTTCAAAACAACATAGGCAACACGATGGGCAAATAAATACTTGAGCTAAACAAAAACAACTAAGAAATTGAACAGCATTCTTAGATTTTGAGGAAAATAAGAATGATTTCACGTGAGACAGTACAAAAAAGGGAACTTATAAACAGAAAACTTCTTCCAAAGTGAATCTTTAAAAGCACCGCGAAGATGAAAAAAGCTAAATAACAAGGGTTAGCAAACACTGAGCAACTGACAAAAACCTCTTACTATATGCACATCTGAACATGAACCATTCAACTCCCTGTCAAACGAGCAGCTTCAGAAACATAAACAGGTGACTGTCAGCATTCCATTTCCATTACATTTATGCATTTGGCAGACACTTTTGTCTAAAGCGACTTACATGAGGGGAGACACAATATGCAATCTGTTACACCGTCAAAGTCTTTCTCAGCTTCTCAAGAATCAACTGATCATTAAACCAAAGCAGTGAGGAGGTAGAGGAAGAAGATAAAGACTTTTTTTATAGTAGGTGTTCCCTGAAGAGAAGACTTTTCAGTTGCTTTTTGAAAGTTGTTAGTGTTCCATCATCACACAAACAAGAAACCAGACAAGAGAGTATCTAGAACCCTGAGAGGACTAATTGTTTGTACTTAAAAAAAATTTAATTTTAGCATGACCAACAACTTTACTGTTTGAATAAAGTGTTTGCTTTTTAAAATGTTAGAAAGAAATCTGCAGTTACAACCTGGTTACTTTAGTTTAATTAAAAAAGTACTCCAAATACTATTTTATCCAGACATAGATTCAAGAAAGCAGTACCTATTCTGAAATGAAGTTGAACAATTTCTCTTCATTGATGTTGGTAGAGTGAGAGCACTAAGGTTTCATGGGCTGATTTTCATCATGTTTCTTTCTTTTTTGTGATTTACTGGAAAGAAAGAATCAGCCTAACACGTCAGCAGTCTATTCTCTCGGTTGTGGTAAAACATGAGCCCCTTCGTCTCTCTCTATTACCTCACTCAGTGCATCGGCATGGCTAAGCAGAGCTCAAAAGAATTTTTTTTTTAATTTGGGTGAATTATAGAAAGTCTTATAACACTGGTCAAGTAGAAGTGACACACAGTTATAGTCCTTTGCTGTACCCCCTCTAACATCCCGATTAATCTAATGTTACGCTGCCACCCACAGGATAATAAGTCTAATAACATTTACTGTAAAACTGGGTTGAGTTAGACTGTTTGGATTGTACATTTTGGAGTATAAGTATAAGAACATATGTCCAGTGGTAAAAGTGTTTAGTGTAATGAGTAAAATGTACTTTTCTGCAACAAAATAATTTGTAGTACCATTAAATACTTTTCAAAACTATGAAGCGAAACCTTTTACTGTAGGTTGTTAAAGCCTTTCAACATTTTTCTTGTACTTTTGTAGCAGCAGGCATTATAACTGATGGCTTGTTTGATGAAATCAAATGACAGCTTTAAACACATATACAAAACACAACATATAGACGTTATGCAGTCTTCAATTATCTGGGAATAACTTCTATGAAATGTGTACTACAAAAGCTAATGAGTCAGATTTATCCAATCCTCTGACACAGCATGATTTCATGTCTATATTCTATAATGTAAGCTGAAATGAGACAAAAGCTTCAGCTGTCCAATCGCACAACTAGCTTTGCATTCAGCTGTAAATGTTTAAAGTTGTCAAATTTTGTGTACTAAATACAAACACCTGTAAACCATCACACAAAAATTACTTATTAGTTATGTTTTGTCATTTTACAAATGAATTATATTGCAAAAGCAAAACCTTGATTTCGTAAGTTGCATATGTTGCATAATTCTTAATAATAAAGTTTTTCAAAACTACTTGAGAAGAGATTTGTTGGACGAACTTGCCAGATATTAAATCAAACTTGTAGCCAGTCAGTAGGAGTGATAAAATACCTAAGAGCAGCTATTGGTCTGGGAACATGTCCATTTGGGGATTTTCAAACCTCAACAATGGATCCCAAAGAGAACATTTAATAGGCCTAAGAAATCCCTGCTTTAGAACGACAAATACAATAGAAGCAAATAGTTAAAAAGGTGAGTGAATGTTAGAAACGACCTAGTCTTTTCTCTTTTCCAGTGTGCAGGCTGTTTTTTGCTCAGTGAGGAATCGACTGTGGGTATTCACATTAAGTCTGTCATGTTCAGCATGTATAATATTGGCTGTGAAGGTAACGGCCACAGGATCTGCATGCATGAGTGTGCATGTGTGCTGTGTGCACAGTTATCATGCCCTTTGAAGAAGATACATTTACAATGTTTGGAAATGTGGCAATGATTCATGAGATCTGGAGAATTTGAATGTTTAAAGCTTATAAAGAATGCAGGAGGAAATGCATAAGCAGCTGCAAGCATGCACATGCAGCGTAAAATGTTTATACATTTTCAGCATTTTGCTATTTTTGTAAGGTGTTTGAAAGACAGTCTGCCCAAAATTAACATTTCATCATTAATTACCAACATATGCATCATCAGAAGACAGTAGAAGACGTCAAAATGTTTGATTAAAATAAAAAAAAATATTAAATATTGTTGTGCTGTCTGTGAATGAACCATTCGAAGTACATTAGGGTGAATAAATTATGCTTTAAATGCATTTGTGGAGTTCAAAATAGAATTTAAGTATTTTCAACCTTGTTCTAAGTTGACTTAGTTCACTCGAACAACATATACCAATGTTATTAAGTCGATTATTAATTACTTTTTTATTAATGGCTTTTATTGGGTGTGAAACCTGCTTTACTTGATTTGCTTCACATCACATCAATGTCTTGATATAGATTGCAAACATTTGTATTGATTTTTTCAATGTAATGCTGTCAGTTCCTGATTTCTTAATCTTATCACAGGTTGTCCAGGAAGGTTTTGATCAGATTGCCATTAAAGGAGAAAAGGGTGAACGAGTAAGATCAAACACTGCATCACTTTAAACTAATGTGTAAGGTTTTAGTGTGCTACAGTAAATATCTAAATTTGAAGAAAGGAGAAGGAGTAATACATTTTAATTCATTCTTATCCTCCATTATATGTCTATTTATATGATATGCTCTCTTTTTGTGCTTTAGTGCTTAGAAGGTGCCAAAGGGGAGAAGGGAGAGTCTGTAAGTGTTGTGTGGAATGACTGAGATTTAGTTCGATCAGAAGTTAAGGTAAATCTTGATACCGTTTCTACCTATTGATCGATCATTCCTCATTTTCTTGTTTTCAGGGTCTTGTTGCTAACTGGGGGGATGCTGTAGGAGTGAGGGTAAGGGTAGAGGACAGGAATCTTCAATAACTGCTAATGAGTGCAAATGAATTTTCTTTGACTGTAGGTAACTTTTGATTTGTTTTCTTGTTATTTTGTAAGGGAGAGAAGGGGCAGAAGGGAGACATTGGAGCGCCAGGTTTGACTGGCATTCCAGGCAAAGATGTAAGTGGTTGTTTAACATGCTCTAAAGTACAATCATTTATAAACATTTTAATAGAATCCATCCATAAACATATATTTTATTTGTCTGCTTATTCATCTTAATTTCTACAAACAAAAACAGAAATGTGTTTATTAATCTAGACCCTATTTTGCTCACTTTGAAATGTATATGGTAATTATTTAATTGGTCATTTACACAAAGTGTGAAATACAGATTACACAGTTTAAAATGATCTTAGAGAGGGACATATTAAACCTCTAAAAGGCCTCTTTCTTTTTTAAATGATCTAAAGTGGCACCATATTTGCTCTGTGTTCTGCTACAACAAAACAATAAATATTAGACTATATACCCATCTCTAACTCATACTAATACTCACTGTTGCCTTTTTTCTCATTAGAGACCTCTAATGTGTTAAATCTGCATAGATTACATAAGCCAACAAAGAGCCACAGTTCCATGCAGGCTCATTGATTCCTTTAAAAGCATGGTCGGGTCACATTACCTTTAATCACTTGGAATCCATTTACAAACCATGAAAGGAGAAGGCAAACATGAAACATATTTGGAATTTGCATTTAAACTGTTTATCAATCTGAGCCTGGAGTCATGGGTGAACGGACTTCCTATTGTTGGCTTGTTATATAGTACATTTAGTATCTAATGACTAACTGTTATTGGTCTTGGCTGTCACAGAGTCGAGCTAATCCTATTTGTGTGGTGGGCCCCAAAGGGCAAAAGGTAAGACAAACAGATTCATTCTCATATATAATGAGTGATAGTGTTGTCTTTAATACTTTCTAACCAGTGTTTGTTTTTTTTCTTTTTATCTCAGGGTGTGCCTGGTGTTGTAGGACCAGAAGGGCTTGCAGGGGAACCAGGCCAACCTGGACGTCCTGGATTACCAGGGGTGGGAAAACCAGGACAGCCTGTAAGAAATGTCACCATTTTACAGACAGTCAGGGGTTCTTTTTTAATAGTGGACTAGTAATTTGTAATTGTTCTACTGATTTACACACTTAAGTACTAGATTTGGGCACCGAATACTGAAAGCTAACTGATACTTTGGTGGAACTTTAGAGCGTTTTTGATTTAGAGCTGTTTTTGAAATGCAAATTACAAAAACAAGTGGATAAACTAATTGTTTTTTTTTTTCCTCTTAGGGCCTCCCTGGTAGATCTTCTGGACCCAAAGGAGAGAAAGTATGAAGATATATTTGACGCAGAGATGAGAAATATCTTCAACCTATTAATTGCAATTTATATTTTATGCATTTAACACATGGCTTATATTGCACCTTGATAAGAATTAAATTGGGAATTGTCAATAAATGTGAATAAGAATAGAATATGAAGAAGTTGAATATGTGATGAATGAGTAATTCATATATTAAAGTTAAACTATTTTAGTTAACCGTCTTTACAAAAAAATGGTAAAACAGTTTATTATACGATGCGGGTAAATTGCACATTTTTTATATGATTTTTACAACCTGGTAGGATATTTTTTTAATCTAAATGTGTTTTTGATTACTACACTTTGCAGGTAATAGTTGTAAAATTGTCTTTATTTCTCCAGGGAGATTCTGGAAAAGCTGGTGAAGATGGAAAGCCTGGTGAACCTGTTAAGTGAACTTTTTCCTTATTTTGTATTATAGAGAAATCTTTTAAATTAAATCCTCAAACAGAAGATGCTTGTTATCTAAATTTTGTCTCACTTTCTTGATTGTTCTGTCTTTGTAAGGGACAAAATGTGTTTACTCTCATCAAAACCATAATTAGTTTTATTGCCACTGGAATTCAGCAGATGATTTGCATTTGCAGCCAAATGATCTCCTGTGGTTGTGATTTCCATGCATAACCAATGGCATGCTTTGTTTTCCTGCCAGGGTCCAAGAGGCTCTTGGGGACCCAAAGGAGAAAAGGTAAGCTACTGCTGTCTAAATTTCCAAATTTACATGAAAGTTTAGTGTGAAGGACACACAACTTCAGTGCTAACAATTCATATGAATAATACAATAACCCAGAATTACCAATTAACCAGCTACACTGTATTTTACTGTTACATTTCTCCTTTTATTGTCGTCTTAGTTAGCCACATGGGCTGGGACATCTTTTATACTCATGAAATGGATCATAAATAATGATCAAAACATGAGATGTGAAATAGTAAAGGTTAACATAGTTTATTGTCATTTAAGATACACAAACTTGTAAAGCAAAAGGATAAGTATATTCAAAGAAAATTACTGGGAGGTAAATGCTCCAGCCCAACCTTGACTCCATCACTTCCTATTCAAGAAATACAATACAATACACTATTTCCAAAAAATACAGTTTAATTTATAATAAGAATTAAGAATTACTCATAAAAACTAATAAATAATTTTGACATATTGAGCCATTGTAGGTGAGCTATGACTCTGAGCGAAGTGGCCTTTCTGTTAAAACTTAAGAAGTTTTTTTAATCATACAGTGAACAAGTGATTGGGCTTAATCGTAGGAAATGACTTAACATTTTAGAACAGCAGGCTTAGTATTATTTATTTTTATATGACTCTAACATGCTAATGTTTTTTAATTTACTTTGTTTCTGTGTTTAATTTGTTGTAAACATTAAAATATAACGTGGAAGTTTATTTATGATAACTCAGAGAAAAAATTACAGGATTAAAGTTAGAAATCCCAGCTCTTCTTTGTTAATATTAACTTAATGAGCTATTTCTTTTTTGTCAGGGAGAGCCATGCGCATCTTGCCCATTGGTCTCCTCAGACTCTGGCAACATCTTGCTTCAGAGCAAACCAGGATCTAAAGGGGAACCAGGGGAACCTGGGGCTCCAGGAAAAGTAGAACTTGGTCTCACTGTGAGTTCATTGCTAAACCAACTTCATCCTTTTTATTATTAACACATAAATATTGTTTACGTTTGATTGTGAATATCAAAGGATCAAAAGTTCATTTTAATGCTACCGTCCATCTCATTGTGCCTGTAAAATTTTAGCTTAGCCAATCCCAAAGGAGGAATTTAAGGTCTTCCCTTCATCCTTTAGCTGGATGAGTAGATACTTTCCATTTGATTTTGTCCAAACTATAAATAACTGTTACTCTGCAGTGAATTTTAAGCCCTTTACTGTACCTTCACTCTCTTCCCTAGACTTACATATATAATTCATTCGAGAAAGAGAATGATTCTATGTAGCACAGCATGAAAAATCTTTGTATTTCTCTGTAATAGGAACACTATCTATTCTTCATACCAAGTTGTTGAAGAGAGACAAAAAAAGCGTGGTATGCACAAAGTGTCACTGTTCAGATGCAGGGCACATATAGGAGTGCCTCTGCGGTCAGCCAGAATGACATTAGTGTCACGTTTGGGAAGATGCCCATTTTAAATGCTTCTCTTTATAGGGTCTTCCTGGACTGGATGGGAAAGTTGGCGAGAAGGTGTGTATTCAATGCTTCTTTTATATTTAAAATAATATAATTTGTGGATTATAAGATAATGTGGGATGAAAGACAACAGATCACATTGTTATCTCTTTTGATATAAATTACATTTGTAATGACTGTTACTTTACCTTAGTCTTAGAATTTCACTCACAAAACTGATTTTAAAATAGTTTATACTTTCACAAACATATTGTCATTGAGAAATTGCATGTTTTTACTCACCAAATTGTATTACTTGAACAGAATGAGATATTGTGCATTTGTACAGTTCAAATAGACTCATATTAAAGTTTTATTAAATATATTCACTGGTCAAATGAACTCATGGTTTAATAAATATTTTCAAAGAATGTTTCTACAAAAACCTATGTAACACAATGACACTGATTGTTTCAAATGATTGTATGGTAGAAAAAAATATATTCAAAATTCTATAGATTTATTTAAAAAATCCTTATACTGGCAGTTTATTTACTACAAAGAATCATTCAGTGAAAAGTTGTCCACTAAAATGAACCTTGATTTAAAGTACACAAGTTCGATCCTCATTAGGATACTCAACATTATAAAGCGTCTTTGAGCTCTGGAAAACCACTATATAAATTGAATTAATTAATAATAATAATAATAATAATAATAATTAATAGTATTCATATTAATAAACATTTATTTTCACCAACAAATCTGCCCAGAATAGCATCGTAAGAGAATCATAAACTTTACTTAATAATTATGCAGTGATAATAAAATTAAAACTATAGAAACTCCTGAAAATAAAATGTTTACTGAACCATAATTTAGAATTTATATGGTTATCTTGCAGGGAGAGCCTGGAGCTGCAGGGACCAAAGGTGAAAAGGTTAGACTCTTTGATTATGCAAAGGATTTAAATGTCTTATTCTCTCTTTACATTTTCCATCACCAAATCTGCCTCTAGCTTAATGTTTCATATGATTAACACAGTTTTTTTCTTCAATGGAAGTATTGTCTGACAGTTAACATTTTTGATGAGCTCTTACTGTAATTTAAAGTATTCCAGAATCCTTGTTCTGTATCATTCAGGGTGAAGCATGTTCCGGCTGCCCATCCCTTGGTGAGATTCCAGCAGGGTTTCAGTCTCGGGCTCAAAAGGGTGAGAAGGGAGAGCCTGCTGTTGGGCAAAAAGGAGAGCAGGTGAATGTGATGGAATGCTCCTTATTGACATTGCATTTGAATTTTAAAATGTGTGTTACCATTTCCTGCTACGAGTCCTGAAAAGCTAAAAAAAACTATTCTAGTGCAAAAACAGTGGAATATATAAATTGGCTCATGCATAATCACAGACAAATCAAAATCTGTAATACTACACATTTGGCTGAGAAATAAGCCTCAGGCTCTGATGCTTACACGTGGTGTTTATAATGGTAGTTTGGGGAATTGTAAAGCTAAAGGATTCAGTTCATGTTTGCTAAAGAAGAGGATATGAAGTGATTTATAGTATAATTATACAGAGTAAAGAAGTGATCCTTAAATACTTTCCAATATGATGTTTGAACACTTTGAACAGCAAATTAAATTGCCTTCTATTCGGTCTTCTCACACGTTCCACCAAAACAAAGAAGATTGACATAAATAAGCAGTTGATTATTGACCATTATTGTACAATTCTCAGAACTGGTGACAAAGTAGTTTGCTAGACACAAGAGATATTGATGCATGATAGAAATAAACATTTTGTTGAACATTCACATTAACATTCTTATCACTTACTGTATTTTTCAGGATATAGTTTTTATAAAATCATAAACAAACTTCTAATAATTAATTGTTGCTGAATATACATAATTAGTTAATGACACATTATTGAATTAATTATTAATTAATTAATTATTAAGTATTTTAAATTTTGAAACTAGCTTCCAATAAACATTGCAATCGAATTGTAAGTAAAAAAATTAATAAATAAGTGTAGCTGTAAACAAGCCAAGAGGATCTCAATTAGAGGAATCAGGTGTGTTCAGTTTTGCAGCTCTCCAAAACTATGCAGCTCTCCAACAATTGAATTTGACACCCCTTTTTTAAGTGAAATTCTGTGAGTGCAATTTCAGGAGTATATTTTGGGGTTTTATGCCATATTATATTATATAATTATATTATGTTTGGACACACCTTCTCATTCAAAAAGTTCACACTTTTGGCGTTCTCTTGATGAAATGGTCTTCACTTCACAGGTTTGCCCTGTCAGGTTTAATAAGTGGGATTTCTTGCCTTACAAATGGGGTCGGGACCATCAGTTGTGTTGTGTTGTGATTCACCTTATCCATACATATATATATATATATATATATATATATATATATATATATATATATATATATATATATATATATATATATATATATATATATATATATATATATGGGAAAGGTGAATCTTTAATGTAATTCGATGTGTTCTTTTGATTTGTTGAACTTCTCCTCTTCAATTATAATTTTGAAATTTGACTAAGATATGAACAAACAATGTGTTAAGCTAATAAATTTACCATTGTGTTTTGACTTAATTTTTATGTACAGGGGGAACCAGGGCAGGTTGGGTTGTCTGGAATCAAAGGTGAAAAGGTAAGCTTAACAGATTTAGTTTTTAACAAAAAAAGAACTCTCCATTTTATGGAATAAAGATCATTCTCTCCCAAAATACCAAGTAGCTTTTAACCATTTTGGTATTAATATTTATGACTGCATCAGATTATACCGATAGCATTTTTACCAGTGACCATAGCAGATTGATTGATACTTTTTTATATATATTTATAACTTGCTCCCTTGATGAGTGTATGACTAATGTATACACTTGTGCTTGCTGCAGTAATGGTGCAGCAGCAACGACCTAGATTATAGAACCTGGACCCTAAAAAAGTTCCAAACTAGAAGATGGTGTTTTGTTGTCAAGTTTTAAATATGGTAGAAAGCATGAAAATACAAATTAATTTTAGTATTATATAATAATTATGTTATTAAAACATATAATACACATATACTAAATTATAAATTGCTAAATTGTAAAACAATACAGATTTTTTAGTTGAAGAATAAACAAGATTAACTGTAAAAACGTAAGGTGACCCCAAAACATTCTCAACATACTATTTAGTTTAAAGAAACATAAACCAAATAAACTTTTTGTCAGGTTATGTGGAAAAGCCCTAATGTTAATGTGGTCCTTGTCCAGGGCACCTGTGTGGAGAGAAAATGACTTCAAACATCCATTAATATGAGCTTGGAAGCTGGCACCTCAAAGTAATTACAAAAAGTTAGCTTCAAGAAAAGTTCCAGCTTCATTTTCTTTCTTATGACAGATTTCTTCTTTAAATTGTGGACTGCAATAACGTGTGGATTCTGTGTTGCTATTGTGGGTCCACAATGTACAATTGACTAAAGTCATCCATCATCAGATACATAATACAATAATACCAATGTTTTCCTTTTTTATCCATTCAGTCTTCAAATGTTGATTGCCGTTCAAGTTTGACACAATTTCTTTTTCTTCAGGGTATTGCAGGCAGCCAAGGAAATGAGGGAAAAACAGTATGTAACCTTTATTTATTCTTTCAAAACCTGCATCTGTGATTTATGACCAACCGCAGCATTTGATTAATATGCAGATGTTGATATTTTTTAGGGCAATCCTGGTCTACAAGGGCCAACTGGGAAGGATGGAAATAAAGGAGCCAAAGTGAGTTAGTTATCTTACAGTAACTTTACATTTTACAGTACTTTCTTTAATAGTTAAACCGGCAAAAGCTATTTGGTTAAGTTTTTAATCTATGAACTCTGCAAAGATGGTTAGACGATCTTATTTGAGAAGCTCTATTGGTGTCCTGGAGACCAAGCCAATTACAAACCAATGACGTGTAAACACCTGAGTAATGCTTTCACGCAAGTAGAGAAGCAAAACTTATAAAACAGTCAGTTTTTTATTGAAATAATTGATGCTTTTTATAATCAACCTAAAACAAATAATACAACTAATATCCCATCTGTTGTAAATTTGTAGTACGTTTCTTCCCATGGAAATCAAGCAATGATACAATGCCTGATAATGCTCTATATGTAAATGCTACAAACACTTTAAAGAGACTTTTAATTTTAGTAATGAATTTTAAAAGAGTCAAAAACATTAGTTTCTAAGGTAAATAATGAAAGAAGTTAGTTACATTTTATTATGCTTCATCTATTTTCCATAGTTACTTTTAAGCAACTTATTTTTTTCATCCATTCAGTATTCTGTTTATCATCACTCGTTATTTCATTAATTTGTTTCACTTGTTCACAAAAAGGGATTAACATAATTTTTACCTTTTTAGAATGACACTAATTTGTCTGTTTGTTAATTTTATTTCAGTTTTAGTTCATTTTTATTCATTTATTATTACAATTAAATGTAAGTATACAATAAAATACATTGTCGTTTATTTATTGTTACATTTAGATATAGGCATAGTCAGTGTCCTAGGTTTTTGGTTTTAGTCCTTTAGTCTGCTTGTTTTTCAGTTATTTAATCAATCCTATTTTTAAATGTAGTTCAATCGGGCTATGCATTCTTATCTCGAACTGTTATCTCTGACAAATCTTTCTTCCATATCTTCAGGGTGATGCTGGCTTGCCAGGATTAGGCTCCCCCGGTGTTAAAGGGGAAAAGGTTTGTGGCTCTTTTCTTTTTATTTGAGGACAATTTCTCATCTTGAAGTTGTCATTTGAGAGATTTTACACCTTCCATTTTTGCTTGCATTTTAGGGGGACTCGTGTGTTGTATGTCAGCCCACTCCCTCTGAGGTAGGAAGTGCGTCTTCGACAATAAAGGTTACAGTGGAGCGTGGCCCTCCTGGACCTCCAGGCCCACAAGGGGAAGGAGCAGAGGGAAAACAGGTATTATGTTTTAAAGTGCACCATTAATAACAAAAACATCTCAAATGGTTCTCTGCATAAGCAGTTGTGGCTAGATTTGATTTTTATTGTAGATTTTATCTTCTTTATTTTATTAACTGGAGTTTATTGTACCATTAAATGGATAAGTAATGCTCTGTTACTGTAAATAAGTGTGATGTAAATAGTGAAATTTAGTGAGATATAGTGAGAGACTAGTTCAAGAATGATTACAATTATTCAGTCTTTCTCTTCAGAGCTCCTGCTGATCATAATACTTCCTCAGAGACAGTTCCTCTCGCATTTGCCCGAAACTTTTCTTCACTTTGTACACAGAGCAAAAGATGGTTGTCCCTCCTGATTCTCTTTCCTTGCAAGCAATACTAAAGCTCATTTATGTTGAACAAATAAAGCTTATAATTGTGTGGAAATGCTAGCAATATTAAAAGCTTATATGTAAGAGATATACAAATTAAGCACACATTATTCAGTTGTAAATTCACAACTGAAGAAGTGTGTTTAAAACACAAAAATCCATGCCCAGCCATTGTATATGACATTTATGCCACGGACTTTGACAACACTGGTGGTTAATTGTCTTCTAACTTCAGAAAGAAAAATTAGTAATGTAAGGTAAAATGAATTTAGATTGCACTCCACTTGTGAATAATCAGTTCGGTGATAAAATCTGTGACATTTAAAAGAGATCTATATTAGGCAATAACTGAATACTGCTCTGATCATACTGTTTTTATCAGAGAGGCACTTTATTTAGCTTTAACATAACGTTAACGTTACAGGACTGTATACAGACCACTCACTAGCTTTATACACAAAAAAGCACATCCGAGTCGATCGTTCACCTTTATTTTTAAATAATTGTAGTTTATTTATGGTTTCCACTGTTACAATTACATTACATTATATCACATTCACGTTGTTTTCTAATGAATAGCAAAGGAGCAATTCAAGTCAGATATTTTGCTAGTCAAAAGTCAATTAATTTGCTAACACAGAAACTCCCAATTTAGATGTGTAGGGAGGTATGTGGCTGATAAAGTTCTGTTCTCTAGGCTGATTTAAATCATTATGTGAAATGCACATTTACATACATTTGGATGAAAGTGATTCCACTCCTGTGCCATAGGAAAGGAGGCAGGAATTTATTGGAGTTATTGTTTGAAGAACCGGGGTTTGTTCCTGATTAACTTATGCCACCTTGAGCAAGGCAAGACTTCATCATTAGAGCTGCTGACATGGTTGTGTTGAATGTAGGAAATGTGCTGTATATGTGCTGATGAAATCTAGAACACTCATTCTAAAATGCTCAATACCTATCATTACATCCCTTCATTCTTGAATCCTGTGCCAAGTTTTTTTTTTCTTGTTACTAATGTAAGAATATTTTTATTTTTGACAGGGTCTACCGGGTCTTCAAGGTTTCAAAGGAGAGAAAGTATGTTTACTTTTAGGTGCCCCAAAAGCAATAAACACATAATGGAATACATGTGCAATTTATTAAAATTGGTGATGTTTCTGGCTGTAGGGTGATCAGGGTTTACAAGGAGACATGGGCACACCTGGAATACCTGGAGCCCAAGGACTTCAAGGAGAGCCAGGCATAGATGGATTGAATGGAATAAAAGGAGAAAAGGTCATAACCATAGTATCAATATTGATTACATTGATCATGTTTATTTTACCGATTACTCACTAATATTATATTATACAGACAGAGAAATTTGCAGGATGTGGATATCTGCTCACTTTTACTTTTAATAATTTCTGTGTTTATTAATCCCTCAAATCTGTTTGTTTCCAGGGTGATGCGTGTGGCAGCTGTGTAACAAGGCCTGATATAAATGGTAATTTTGCTAGTTTACCAGGAGCTAAAGGGGAGAGAGGAGAGCCAGGTTTGCCAGGCGAGAGTCGAGAAGGGAAACAGGTTTGTTTGCCTTATGCATGATAGACATCTTGATGATGTTTCTCACTAGACATCATACGATGAACTTCCCCCAACCCTAATATGCATGCCTGTTATTACTCAGAAGTATTTTAAAATGATACAACAAATACACATTTAACAAATATTTCCCCAGGGTCAACCAGGATTCTCAGGTGTCCAGGGACCTCCAGGGACCAAAGGCAGCCAGGTAAAGCTTTACAAATATTATTGGTGATTTGTTTAAAGCTAGTAGTTGATTCTGATTTTAAATTAATTAGGGAGATCCTGGCCCAGCTGGTTTAGGTCTTCCTGGACCACAGGTAAATGGCCAACTGTTGAAATCATATAATTTATCTTATAAATAGCTGAGTACCTTTTAAAAATATTGATGTTCTTACTCAGGGGGAGCAGGGGCCACGTGGTTTTCCTGGAGCTTCTGTAAGTGCATAGATGGATAAAAGTAGTAAAAGTGTAAAAGTAGATTGGTAGCACCCTGTGATCTTTACTAAGTGTTCAAGGAAATATGTTTGATATTTATGTCTATCACAATACTTTCAATTAGGTGAATAATTAATGCATATATTACAGGGTACAGAAGGACAACCCGGACTCATAGGACCCATAGGTCCAGTGGGACAAAAGGTAGATGACCAGTAGAACAATAATCTTTTGATTAGAATGATAAACTCCAGTGTTGTGCTAATACATTGCTTAATATCAATATTGTGTAAAGGGTGAGATGGGACCACCAGGGCCACAGGGACCAGTAGGAATAGGACCCATCGGGGCTCCAGTAAGTACTTTAAATGTATTTTGCACAATGTACACCCCATGAAGAAAATTATTTTTATGCGTTTAAATTTTTATCAAACCAAATCAATGATTATTAAAGCTTCATACAACAAAGTTTGCATGCTATGTCCTATCATACAGAAAATAATACATTCATGATGTAAAATTAAAATAAAACTGCAACAGACAGAAGAACAGTAAATGATCACACATATGTAGTAAAGAAGAAAAGCTTAATTGGTGAAATATCATGGTTTATAGTTTTAATGGGATATATCATGTCATGATATAGTCATGTTGGCTAACTCTATTGTTATAATACTCAAGTACAGACTCGAGTAAATTTTTTCTATGGACATGTTTTTCTATGGACTCTAGATTATTAAACTATGGAACTACCACAACATTTTAAAGTACTTCAAAAGTCACTATATTACACTAAATTTGACATTATAATATTGACTATGAAGTAAGTACTATTTTTTTCATATGAATATTATAGACACTTAATGCGGTGTGTTATACACTTTACATTTTTTTTAACTATTAAAATAAAAAAAAAAGATTCGGTATGGTTTAACATTCTCAATTGAACGTATTGAATTACATCATGGTGGCACAGTGGGTGGCACGGTTGTTAAACAGCAAGAAGGTCGCTGGTTCGACCCTCAGCAGAGTCGGTTGTGCGGAGTTTGCATGTTCTCACAGTAATCGCGTGGGTTTACTCCGGGTGCTCCAGTTACGCCCAAGTCCAAAGACATGTAGTACAAGTGAAAGCAAAATTGCCCGTACTGAATGGATGTTTCCCAGTGGTGGTTTGTGGCTGGAAGGGGATCCGCTGCAAAAAACATATGCCAGATGAGTTGGTGTTTCATTCCGCTATTGCAATTGAAAGGGACAAAACCGACAAGAAGATGGATGGATGAATGGATGGATGAATTACTCATGTCATGGAGACCAATTAGAAAAGCAGTCTGTGGTGGAGGAATTGCAGTTCAGTCATTTCCTATTACACGTCAGGAAGGAAAGTAGGGTGTTGCTGCTTGATTTAGATCTGCTTTGGACTCTGCTTGGACTCAAAAAGCATTAGACTTGGTCTCAACTTTCCTGTACTTGGATTTGTCTTGGACTCGACAAGGGAGGACTTGACAGCCCTAATTATCTAGGATGCCAAACGGGCATCACATCTCTACAGATGCTGTCTTTACTTTATCATACCTGTCTCCACTCTATCACTAATGGTGTAACTCCAATAACCTGTTCTTCTCATTATCTTTTATACGAAGAAACACAATGTATTTTTCACAGTTTTTCCCATAAGTAACTCTTATTATTTGTATTGCAGGGTAGAAATGGACTTTCAGGAAAACAAGGGCAGGATGGGCTTCCTGTAAGTAATTTTATTGTCTATGATTGTTCATTTATTAATATAAGCTTTTCCATAAAAACTGTTGTTAGATTTTCCCGCATCACAAGACATCTTGAACCTTGCACTAGAAAGTTTCCTTGTTAAACATGTTAATTACCTGAGGCTCTGTGACATAAAGTTTGAGAATCAAATCCACTGATGTCCTCATGTCAGTTTCGACTCTTCCTGAATATCTTAGAGCAACAAAATTTCTTCTTTCATCACGTTACCTGTCGCTGCTCCTCCCAAATCCACATACTCATCTCAGAGACCCTAGAGATAACTGAGTCTAACTGAGCATGTGTTTCTCTCTCTGTGTCTTACAGGGAGCCACAGGGCACAAGGGTGACAAGGTAAGTGTTCGGATCAGTGAGCTGGCGACTACATTTCAAGGCTCCTCGAAGCCATGTCAGTGTGAAACGATCAAGAGCTGGAGTACTGTTAGGGGCGACCGTCTGTGTGCCCCCGCCTTTTGCCCTCCCTGGGGAAGCAAACAGATGCATACGTCTATGTCAGGAGAGTTTGACAGACCTGCAAAATTTAGAATTGCTCCAAGCTAAGCAAGAGTTTTAATTGGTGAATAAAACAAGCTGTCTTCTGTAATCTGACAACACCAGAGTATCAAAAAGAAAGGAAGTGAGCAGTAGGGTGAATAAACCTCTGCAAAGACTTCATTCTTTAATGTCTTCTGTTGTCTCCTAGAATAATTAGTCTCAAAGGAAATTAACAGCTGATATCAGATGATAGGTGCACTCTAAGTGTGATGAACTACACTGTCATTGTTTATATACAGAAAAACATTCTTACCACATAAACTAGTTTTGATGTTATTTCTCAGATCCTAATAACTGCATGTTTTTTTCTTTTCTTTTTTTTTAAAGATGACCACTCTTATGTGGACTACACTAACCAGTTTGATTAATTTACCACCTAAAATTGGTCAAAGCTAGCCTGTCAGAGGGTTCAATAAGTTCAACAAGGTCATAAAGTTTATTAAATTAATTAAAAAAAGAGACTTTAAAAGCAATCTTTCAGTTAAGGTACATGCTGTTCCTTAATTCTCAATAATATTTTACTTTAATATTACTGCCAAAAAAGTTACTTTCCTGCTTTCAAGTATTTTGTTTTCCATTTTTGGAAATGAGGCGGAATGTTAGTGGGAAACATGTCTAAGTGACATGACTAAATGTCTAATGGCAAATGTGACATTTTCAGAATGTTCTTGTTCTTATTGTTTTGACTTAACAAAGGCATGTTTTAATTTAAAAGGGCCACCACAATATATTTCGCTATGATATATCAGCTCTTGGTTACACACGTTCAATTCATGGACCTCTTAAATTAAAATGAGGATGACACCCCTTCAAAAAACTATTCGGTATAGCATTGTTAGTGGAGATCTACTGGACCATTTTTTTTACTTTGTGTCAACAAATTTAATATTTATTTTAACCATTTATATTCAGAGGAAATGTTTTTTAAAAAGGTAGCAATTCACCATTTATTTATGCATGATTGCTTCAACAGATTTTCTTTCATTACAACATGATGCTAACAACACCAAGATTGAGGGTCTGATTGCCAGGGAAAACAAGGAAGTTGTGTTTGTTATGTATACCAGTTTCTTTGGTGAGATGTACATAAACATGGCTTTGGCTCATTTTTATTAAACTGTGAATAAAAATAATATGAGCACCACGAGGGTTAACAGGTTTGTATTTTTCTCAGACCACAGTCTATATGGTAAAGGATTTCTTATGAATAGTAGTTTAAAGGACATATTACTAAAATAGCCCACAGGAGCCTGAGACATCCCATTTTTTCATAGTCCTGCTATTTGGAATATTTGTTTTATTCCGAAGAGCTGACCGATTTTAAATGGTCAGATTAATTTTCTGCAAAGCCGAAACCATTCACAGTTTTGTTACAACCTTAGTTGAAATCCAGCTACTGGTCATAGTAACATAACTAATTCTCATTCTCATTCCGTCACACAGGGTGAACCAGGAGAGTGCAACTGTTTGCATAATTCGTTCCCTGGCACTGGTGGACCTGTGAGCTAACACTTCATTTAATTCCTGTCAATCACAAGGACTTTAGCTCAGTCTTACATTTCAGGAAAATTGACTACAATTCTTTTACTTTTTTACCTTTTTTATTTTGTCCTGGTGTGACGTTCAGTGATTATTAGGATTCTGGTTCTTTTTTCCAGGGTGTCCCGGGTGGAGAGAGCAGGTGGCAGCCTGGTCCTCAGGTCTGCCTTTACTCTCTCTACATTAAAAAAATATATATTATTAATTATTGAATTTTAAAATGTATGTAATGTATGTAGTATGTTTTCATTTGTTATGTCCTTTAAATTATTGCCTTAGATTGTGAATAACACATAAAAATATAGTTTAGAAGCTCATGTTTGATCATTCACAAAAGTCCCACCTTTTTGACTGAACACATGAGCATTATGGGGCGTGTTGCAAATATAAACAAAGCAAATAACATTAATGTGTAATGTAATCTTATAGTTTTGTAATTTGATATGAAACTTTAGTGTTAATGCACACATAATAAACTAATACAGATATGTTGATGGACTTTGAAGGACTAATTTAGTAAAATATGACATTTATTTATTGGCATTCCACTGTGCTTCATACATCAACAGGGGCCTCCTGGACCGCCTGGCCCTCCAGGGCCCCCAGGCCCTCAAGGCTTCAATGGAATCACAGGACCTAAGGTGAGCATGTCTTCTCTTTGACCCTCCAGTCTGCTCTCTTTAATCGGGGCTTCTGTATTGGGAAGGCCTGCATGGGTGACTTTGGGCTTTGGCCTACGCTAAGAAAAATGGGAAACAATATTTTTTTTTAAAATAGACAAACGAAATGATTACTGTAGAGTGACTAATAAATAGAGCTTACAACTTACTATAACATAGTATGTAAGTAGAGCAATGTTGAACTTGGCTTTAAAATTGCACGCTGTAAGGGGCTTCTTAGACAGTATTATGGGATGTTTTTTTTGTTAAAAAGCTGTACTTTTTAAAAGTTAGCATAATCATAATAAAATAGAGCAATTGTAATTAAATACAACTTTAATAAATAGATGGACTAAATTGGGGATTTGGAACCATGCTGCTTTTAGATTTAAAAACCATGCAGAGCTCACTATGAGATTGGTGTATGTTACCGTATCATTTTGTACACCACATTTATAAAAGAAAAACACAGAATTTGAAACCCTAATGAATAACACATAAGTTACTATCCAATACATTTCCACATGATCTCAACGTGAGCACTAACTGGTCTTTAACCTGGTTTTGTGTTGATTGTTCAAGCCTCAGAAGAGATACAATGTAAAAAGAGAGAAAACAAGGTAATGTCAATGTATGCTCCATGCTGGAACACAAACCAGGATAGGATCCAGGGCTTTGGCTACTTTCCCTCTGCCCCGCTGGAGAAGAAGGTGACCAGATTGTCGCCTAGGCTAAACCAATTCAACATCAGTTCCTTCTTACAGGGTAGCCCTGGCAACGATGGCTTACCAGGGAAACAGGGTCCGCCTGGCCAAGCAGTGAGTAACCAGTAGGAATGAGAGCCGGTGGAGCTTTGGTACAGGGCATATACAGTATTAAGATATTCAATAGTTGCTTTTTGCCATAGATTTGGAAGTATTTTGGGACTATTTCTTGTGAACCTATTTTTAAATAAAATAAATTCGTTTGTAAAAGAAAATGAAAATATGTAAATGGAATTCTGATTAAAAAGATCCCCTGGGACTTTTCCTTTAAAAATAAAAAATATGTACACTACCAGTGAAAATAAAAAAAATTACACTACCAGGCACTTAAATGTCTTGCTAAATTCAACACCAGGATAATGACTAAAAAAAATTAATTGAACTGTGTATATTTGAATATCACTGTGAATATTTGAATATTTTAACTGTTCATTTGTTCATTTTAGTGTGTTTGTCATTATCTTAGTAGTTTAACTAAATGCTGTATAATGCTTAAAATTAGGAGTGTAATATGTTGCTCTCTAAAACTATAAAAAGGGTTTTATCAATTTATTTATTAAATTAGTTTTTGGAGGATGGCAGAAATGTCTACAGTGTACTTTTTTCTCATTAGGATTGAACTAAAACACTGGCCAGTCATTGTTGAGCTACGTTTCATTTGGGGGTGAGCTAAAGCTTTAACTCAGGCATTTCTGTCACAGTGTGTCCCTTACGGGCACCAGCGGCCCCATTACCCTTTAAGTTTTAAGTCATTGTCTCCAAGGCTTTGTGTAATGGTAAACAATGCCACCATGTTGAGTTATGGTTAGGGCGGCCATTACTGTGAGAAATGTGCTGTATAAAAACAGCCATTAGATCTTTGGTTTAGAGCAGAATTTCTCCATTAACGGTTTAGTCTCTCTGCTCACATATTTTCTTTGCTGGCCAGCATCCCATCCAGCATTAGAGCGTTCAGTCTGCAGATGAAATTTGGCAAGACATCAGAATTGGTTCAATCTGCTCAATTTCTATTGCAAAAATAATACCACTTCTTAGCTTTGATTCTTTTAGCACTTGTTTGCAGGATGTAACCTTTAATTCTGAAGTAGTTTGAGAATCTTTAAATCAACTGAAAGTTGTACACATAATGTATACATATACAAGTTAAAGGGGATAGGGTGAGGGGATTATAATTGTTAGTCAATATTCTTATTTTAATATATTCTTATTGGATTTTATCGATGTTCTTGTTTTTGAAAGTGTTTGCTCTGGAACAGCCTGTGTTTTTTTGTGTTGATATGTTTACAAAATGTATCTTTGTTTCTGATTGTGACTTAATACTGTTTACATTTGGATATTTGGTGGGATGAGCAGTCAGCAAATATTCGATTGCTTACATGCTGGATTATTTTAATAATTATTTTGAGTAAATTCATGCAAAATAATCAAGCTGTATTCTTTTTTGGGATAACTTTGCATTTCATTGCATAGATCCTACTAAACTGCTTTGGTATGTACTGTGTTCAGATGCTCTGGTGATTATTTCACGTTCAGTTGTTTGAAATGGGAACGTATTTTTCATGCATTTCTAAATGTGTTTTTTCTACCACAGCCTCTTTTTACTCTGCCTCAAGATTCAGCTTTGCCTGAGAAGGTGAGCAGTAATTCCGGTTGACATGCATAAACATCCATTCCCTCAACTGCAGGTGCTTTACGTGTCTTGCTCTGTCTATGTGATTTTACTCATATGCATGTGCAAAATAAGGCTGTACATTATTTGAGTAGGTGCTGAATAATGTACATGTAAAGATCTGTTTTAATTTTCTTGGCTTTGCAAACTTTACATATAATAGCAGGCAATCTATGTTGCATTACTTCCTTTGGAAATAGAATTTTAAATGAGGCCAGTGACCCCTTGATTAATAGAAAATAAGGCTAAAAGATCTGGTTGTAAGCTGCATAATATCTACTTCATTTTAACACTGGTCTATTACTGCTTAATTAACTGATATCATGCTAAACATCCTGGAATGAAAATGAAGTAGGAAAGGTTCAACATGTTTTTCATATAAGGGGTATTAACATAGTAGATTATGAGCTAGTGGTTTAGCAGCACTTGTTTGTTTAAACATGCATAATATACTTAAAGTGGATGGATTTAAAGTTCAACTAACTATATTAGTCCCTTTATTAAACCTTTATTAAACAAAACAGGGGTCTATTTGTTAGTTTTCAGCAGCTGTTAAAAATTGTTGTTGAATATCAAGTGTATTTATGTACAGACAGGGGTATGCAAAAGTTTGGGCACCCCTGTAAATCTTCATGATTTTCCTTTATAAATCATATAAAAAATACCAAAAAAATCACTATTTGCACATGTTTAATAAGCCATTATAAAGCCATTTAACAGAATCTTTCCGCAATAAATTAGCTTCTGAGATGTATACTTTTGTTAAATATGATAATATAGTAAGCTGTAAAATTAGAAAACCAGTGGTTTATGTTAGATTTCACACACACACACACACGCACGCACACACACACACACACATACAGTGGTTTGCAAAGGTTTTGGCACCCCTGTAAATCTTCATGCTTTCCTTTCTAAATCATTGGTTGTCTGGATAAAAAAGACAACACACAGGGCTTGAGGAGACTGAGAGCTAGGGAACAATAATTTAGCAAGCATCGATGTGAAAACACTGGAACTGCTATAAACAAACATTTTTTAGTTACATTTCTGATATCAGCTTATATTAATAAAAATTATATATATATATTAATATATATTAAATTATATAAATCAAACTCATTTTGGTTTCTCAGTTCATGACCCCTTTTCTATCATGGTGGTATGTACGCACATGGCTTCCTCTATCTTCTAAATAAACTTCATCCATTTTGCAATTTATCTTATTTATCTGCATGAAGCTGCTGCTGATTTTCTTAGTTTACTGCTTGTACACATGTATTTGTCATGTGTATGCTTGGCTGTAGGAGGGATGTGACGATTGCTCCAAGGGTCTACCCGGGGTACCTGGTGTGGTTGTCAATAAAGACGAGAAGGAAAGTCAGGGCAAGCCTGGTGTTGGGGCCTTGGATGGATGCGAACGGGTGAGAGGGATGAATGATGGGATTGCTTTTAAACAAAGCAGGGTGTTGGTTTGAGAGCATCCAATAGTATTTCTGATTCTTAATCATAATGACATTTTTTAACATCTTCATTCACAGTGTCTGGAGCAGTTTCAGAGGGAGCAAACTCCAAGTGGACCTGTAAGCTACAGTCAAAATCTATATTTTAATATATAGATTTATAATAATCTAACGGAGCTGTTAGATTGCTAATCATAAAGTTTCAGCTTGTCATTTGTTTTTCATACTGTATAAAGTATTATATTTTACATGTTGTTTCCATCCATTTTGTCTTTATAAAGTTATATATGGATATATTTCAGATTTTATTTTTATGATCTAGGCATGTGTCAATGGTCAGTGTGTTGGCTCACCAGGGATGCCAGGGTTTCCAGGATCTCCCGGTATCAAAGGAGAACAGGTGAGAAATCAGACTTTACAATTTTTAAAGTAACCACTTTTTTTCTTGTACTTAAAATTTGAGTTCTACACAATAGTCTATTTATTTTATTATTCCTAATAAGTTTGTCCACTCTTCTATTTGTTGATTATAGGGTCAACGAGGAGAGCGAGGACCCCCTGGTATCCCCGGAACTCCAGTGAGTGGCTGTTTTTCATGTTAGCACCACTTTTATCTTTCACTTTTATTTTTCGGCTACTTTTTCTCAGACCGTTTGATTAAAACCTGATAGATATGATACTAGACGAAGAAGCCAAATCTGCAACTTTGTGTATTTGACTGTCCTGCATTCCTTCATTAATCCCCACATTACAGGTTTTGGTTTTCCATCTGTATTATATTTGGTCTAGTATTTCAGTTTGAAAGCTCAATAGGAAAATTAGTCATTGTTATGAAGTAACAGAGCCCTCTGCAGGTTTTGGCCAGAATTTCTCTTGTCAGAGCATATAACTTACTGTCAGGAGAGAGATATTTTTATATTTATAAGTTATGTATTTATTTAATTAGATGATGATTGTCACTCATCCTCACTTGAATGACATTCAAGAAATCACATTCCAACGTTACTTTTCATACTTTTTTCACCCTGTGGATTTTCAATGTGGGGCTGTATGTATTATATTAATAAATCTGGATGCAGTTCTGCATTGACCTTTTTCTTTCTTTAGCTTACATTTTAATTGAATTTTAACATGCAACTTCTTAAAAAAAATCTAAACTAAGAAAACTTCGCTTCTTAAGTCAATACTTTACTCACAAACTATATTGCATTCTTTTAAGAGAAAAATGCATTCAGATTTGTGAATGAACAAACAAATCAATTAAATTCTGTAAGAAAAACTAACTTCACTTGTGCAACTGCTGTTTGTGTTTCCATCAGTCAAATGAATAAATATTTTGTGTTTCATAAAAATGAACTTAGACATGACAGTCAGAAAAAAGAGATTGAATTCTAATGGATATCAATCTATGTAAACTGCAAAAAAGTAAAGGCGGACTGCTACAATGAATGAGAATAAGCAGAAGAATATTTAGAATTCTTATAGAACACATTTATTCATAGTCTTATTTCAACCCCTTTTCTTTAATTGTATGCAGAGTTACTCTTTATTACTCTTTAATACCTTTGTAACAATTGTAACAGTTTGTTTTTGCTGTTTAATACTAGATTTTAGACTAATACTAAATTTTTTTGTTACGTGATTATTTAGAGGATACACACAACCCCATTCATGTAGAAATTCTGTCATGTTTTTTTTTTTAATCACAAAGCAAAACTGTGTTTACCAAGAACACGAGAAGTAACTTAAAGAAAATGATTGAATGTGAAAATGTGAGCCTGAAGAAAAAGGGTCTGAACTCTTCACATAAACAGTAGATCATGCTTTTCTATACATGGATTCTGGCGATAATTTATCATGTTAAAACATTTTCAAGATGTATAAATGCTTTTGCTTGCTATTTTTGTTCATGTGAAATTGTAGGTAATAAATAGTTTTATTTTTTACCTTTATTTGATAGGGAAATATTGGTTTCCCTGGTGCTCAAGGACCTCCTGGCTTATCGGTAAGTCAAAATGCATAAAGCAAATAACCTAGTGAGACACATTGCACGGCATTATACAGCATAGTAACAAACCTGTTCGGTTGTTATGTATGTTGAGTTGTAGCTCTTTCGCTATTATATGCATGGTGCCGGCAGGGTACAATGCCTTGCCCCAAGATTTGTTATTAGTTGAAACAAGATTTATTTCAATTCAATCCAGGTTTATGATTTGTGAGCTTTATTTGATTTTCTCTATTCTGCTGCTATTGAATAGGTTACAGCAACAAACTTGTGTGTGTGTTTGTAGGTTTTGTCACTTTCCCCCATTAACTGAGCAAATCTTAAAATAGAGATTTACAGTTAGCTTGTGTTTTCCAAGTGGAAACTTTCTGGGAAATTGATCGGGTAATAGAATGATGTATAATAGAGTCTCTGGGGAGAAATGTGCAGTCAGCAGTGTTCAGGAGAACAATGGAAAACATTGACAAAAGAGTCAGCCTCAGGAGAGACATTTCTCCTGCTTTCATTTACCTGCTTTTTAAAGATGAAGTCAAAACTCCTTTTCCTGTTTTAATTTAATCTATAGAGAGATCTCAAAGTGAGCCATTATTAAGTTCCTGAAGATTCTCACACCAACTGTTTCAAAACTTTAGTTTAAATGGAACGTTCATCCTTTTCTGCCATGTCACTGCTTGTCCTTTTATTCCAAGCATTTTATTGTAGGTCTTAAATTTAACAGGAGATTAATTAAAAACTAGTTAAGGTAACTTATTTTTATAAGTTAAATCTGTTATTCTGTGTTCAGTGAAAGAAAATAAACCACATTTTGGATGGTCTGGACTTTTAAATGTTGTTTTATTGATGCAAACAAAAAAAATTTTGATTGATTGACTGTCCAAAATATCCCTTTAGTTTAAAATTGTACAATAAAAGGTTTAACCAGTGTGCTTTTTCCATGTAATTTAACAGCTTCATATCTCTTTTTAACCTTTCTAGTTTTTATTTATTTCATTAAGGAAAAATATAGAAAAAGACAATTACATACAAGGGTAATTCATTTGAAAAAAGTACAATGCATTTATACAGTTTGAAAATCTTTTGAATAACATTAATATGTTACAAGGCTGTTATTGTTTAGGAACAAACTATGAAACTGAACATGCAGTGAACATCACTGTTTAATGTTTAACTACTTCAAATCTTTGTCTTTATTCTTGCAGTCACTGATACGTATTATGTGAAACAAATATGCATGTGAAACAAAATGTTATTGTTATATATTATATAACATATCTAATAAAAACAAGTTCTGTGTCTATGTATACAGACAACACAAAAGTTGTATTTGTATTTGTTTTGTCATTACATAGTAAAGCAGTTTTACAAATGTAAGGCTCATTAATAAATATAAAATGTTGAATGCAATGTTTTAATAACACAGACAACATAACTTCTCAAGCAAGACCAGTCACATTTTACAGTTGTTTATTTTGCTGCCTATTTATTTTAAATCTAGGGTCAGCAGGGTCAGAGAGGGACAGATGGAATTCCAGGACAGAAGGGGGAACATGTGAGTCAGTTTTTATTTCTCATATTCCTCAAATATCAAATATCTCTCATGGGTTTTTTTTTCTAGTTGAGTTTGATGAGCTTGTATTGTTTTTCTAAAGGGTCCACCTGGAACCCCTGGTTATCCTGGAGCTATGGGGCCACCAGGACTCCATGTAAATAGAACGTTATGTTTTATTGGTGATGGCTTTTGTGGGTTGTGTTTAGCTGCTAAATATCAGGACTCTTAACAGTTTTTTTTTTTCTCCAGGGACTCAAAGGAGAGCGTGGCAGTCCAGGCTCTGTAGGACTAAAAGGAGAATCTGTAAGGGGGAAAAATATTATTGGTTATTTCGTTTAAGTTTTGCATTCATTAAAGGCCTAAATGAAATATACATGTAGTGAAATCTCTGTTTTATGGCTACACATATATGTTTTCAATAAAGGGACCACCAGGATCTCCGGGTTATCAAGGACCTGTTGGACCAGCAGTGAGTAAACATGTTTTTGCTCAAAATAGAAATTCTGTTGTTTTCTGTTTAATCTTTTGAATCGTGGTGGTTTCACACATTACATATTATAAGTCAGCTCTGTTTGTAAATTTTTTTATATAAATATTTATACTTTTGAGTATGTTGGGACTTATTCGCTGGTTCTTTCCCTGTTTGCTAATATTTTCCTCACAAAAGAGAAAGTCTAAGCCATTTTGTTGACAACTCATACCCTTGATATTCAGGGCCTTAAAGGGGAAGCTGGAACACCAGGACCCGCAGGACCAAAGGGAGATCAGGTACAATAAAAGCATGTTGCTTCAAACAAACTCTTCTTTAAAAAGCATGTTGCTATATCTGTTGCTTCCCTTGATATCACATTCTTGTTTTAGGTTTTTCTTTGAAATTATAATATGTAGAGCAAGCTGTTCTTTTTAAGCAGATCTGAGGAAACCTCCAAACACACACCTGTTTTTGCAGAAAAATACATATTCATAACTTTTCGCAGAGGAAAATCTGTTGTTATGAATTGTGGTAACTGTGTGACTTGTGTACAGGGCTTTCAAGGAACGCCAGGATTCCCCGGACAACAGGTATGGTAAAAACATCTTCAAAAAGTAAAAAGTTTGAAGTGAGAAAAAGTTGAAGAAACTTAACAAAAAACATACTTTTCGACACACAATTTTCATACATTTTGCAACCACATCCAACAGAAGGGAAAAACAAAACACAATTTATTTTCTTTTGTCTGTATCACTTTATAATAACTAAACACTACAAATCATTAGTTAAGTATTAGCAGAGCTTAATAATAACATATAAAACTTTGTTTCCAATACACAGTTATAAGCAATTTATGCATAAAACTGTAAGTGTTTTATTCTTGGTTTATACAAATATCTATATCTTATGACTATCTTATCTAGCTGCATCTAACCAAGAATAAAGCCTTTAAAGCTATATTTATAAACGGCTACCAAATGTGTATTTACAAGAAAACAATTCCGTAGAAATCATTTATTAACTATTTGCTAATTCTTGAATAATATTTATTAGTGTGTAGTTATTATCAAATGCTACCTTTGAGCCATTTCTTAAATTTGCGCGGATGAATTTAATCATTAATAAAAATATCTTGAAGAAAAACAAAAAAGTTATTGAATGTATCGATTCACACCTATGGCCACACCAGCCTAAAAGTCAGAATCATGCTTTATATCCGAAGCCAAGCAGTTCTAAATGCTCTAAATGTCAGGGTATAGCATTGAGGCTTCCTCTCAGGTAAAAGGTCACAGGGTTGAAACGAAGTTGAAATTGCCAATCTGAGGACATTGTAGCAGAATTGAGCCATGTATACAATTAACAAAGGGAATTTCTGAGGCTATTACTCCCTATAAGGGGTAAAATACCAATACCTCTATAAAAATAGTAATAATACCTATTACGGCTATAATGTTTCTACCAAATGTCTTTTGTTGCTTTTACATCCTCAGGGCCCTCCAGGTTTCCCAGGAAAGGCTGGTCCTGTAGGGACTCCAGGACCACAGGCTGAGAAGGCAAGTGATTTTTTTCCCTTACAACGTAACTTACAACATTAACAAAATAAACACTAAACATTCATGGATAGCACAGGAGTCTCAAACATCTGCATCATCTCACAATCTTTTGCAATCAACTTTTCTAGTATACACTATAAATATAATGTATAGTTTTGGTTAATGTTAATTATTCCCAGGGTACTGCTGGAGCACCAGGGTTACAGGGGCCCTCTGGTCCCCCAGGATCACCTGGAGCCCCAGGCATGCCAGTCAGTGAAAGTTATTTTCAGCCTTGTATGATTTTAAACAATTCAAAATGGAGAAAAATATTGTTACTTCTTCTTTTTAAGGGGTCACCTGGAATGGAAGGAATTGATGGAAAAGATGGAAAGCCAGGTTTAAGGGTCAGAAAATAAAGATATCATGTGTTTGTTGGAGAACTGTACAGTTATCTGTAATATTTTAATAGATTAAAATCAATGCAAAATTTGTCCTCTCTTTATGAAACAGGGTGAACCAGGGCAAGCTGGCCAGAGTGGTCTGAGGGGAATACCGGTATAAAAATTTTATCTATCTTATGTTCAACAGTACTTATATTTGCCTGTATAGGTTTTACACTTAAGACATTACACATTTATATACATATATCTATGTCTTATATAAGACATTATAGTGTATTACATTTCACACTACACATTTGAAATTTTAATCCTTGAATCAAAAGATCCATTTTTCCTTCTCTGTTTTAACTAAGCTAAGTTCTTTATATATTTTGTTAGTGCCACATGAAAAACATTAATTTCATGAGGCCTGTCTGTGGGAAAGTTTGTATCATATTTTCTGATAACATGAGGCTCACTTTATAATTGTTTCTCATTGAAGGGTTTCAAGGGCATCAAAGGACATACAGGTCTCCCTGGAATGAAAGTAAGAGCCTTGCCTTTGAGCTGTTTGAACTGTTTGCTTTGTTGTAGGAGATATTTTTTCCATAAACTTTTATCTAACAAGCAGTGAAAATATAAAAATAAAACACATTAAATTAGCATTTTATTATGTAGCTTTACTACATTTTTAGTTATATAACACTAATATATTTCCCAGCGATGGGTTGCGGCTGGAAGGGCATCCACTGCATAAAACATATGCCAGAGAGTTGGCGGTTCATTCCGCTGTGGCGACCCCAAAAGGGAAGAAAGCCAACATGAAGATGAATGAATGAACACTACTATACCAATCTCATCAGAGAGCATGCTTATCTCCATTCTATAAAGCAATCAAAAACATTTTTGGAAACAACAATTTTCTGAAAATATGGTATGGACAGTATACATAATTGACACTACTTAACATAGGTTACCACATCTTTGGACATTCTTGGTCACCAGAAGGAATTCTGTTATAGGTGGAGAGTGCGTGAAATTCCCAGATGTCCTGAGTTAAGTGTGGTGTTAACCCATTGCATGACTCTGAGACATAATCCTTGAGCCACAAATAGTTTATCCATGCTGGTGGTGGTTCTTGTTCATGGGCTCACTGGATCTCCTCCATAATATCCCAGGTTACTTCAGTGATGATAACTGATGGGAGAATAACCGACGTCTGGAAAGAGCATCAGATTTACTGTTTTTTGCTGCCAGGTCTGTAGGTAACTGGAAACGAGTGAAGAACAAAGACCAACGTGCTTGACGTGGGTTCAGGCGTTTTGCACTCCTGAAATATTCCAAGTTGAAAGGGATGGACCACTTCTTCAAGCCAATGCCTCCACTCTTCGATTGCTGCCTTCATGGATAATAGCATTTTTTATTGCCCACATCATAGTTGCGCTCAGCAGATGTCAGCTTCCTTGAAAAGAAGGCACGGGGTAAAGTTTGCATGGTTGACCAGGACGCTGTTAAAGAACGGCTCGGATTCCACAGTTGGATGTATCCACATCAATCACAAAGGGAAGGTCAGGATCAGGATGCTTGAGAATCGGGGCTGTAGTAAAACTGTCCTTGAGTTGCCTCTTCAGTCCATTTGAGTTTAGATGGCTTGCCTTTTAATAGTGATGTTAAGAGGGAGGCCATCAGACTAAAGTTACGAAAGAAGTTTCGGTAGAAATTTGCAAAGCCAAGAAACCTCTGAAATTTTTTTAATGAAGTGGGTTGAGGCCATTCTGTGACTGCTCTGACCTTGGAGTCATCCATCTTGAAGCCTTAATGACTGATGTTCTACCCCAGGAAGGCTGTTTGCTTGACATGAAACTCACATTTGTCTGCTTTAACATATAGTTGGTTATCCAACAGGCGATAGAGTACTGTCTTGACTTGCTGCACGTGTTCAGATTAAGATGTGGAGTAAATTAAGATGTCATCTATGTATGCCACTACACACTGGTTCAGAAGATCTCAGAAGATTTCATTGATGAAGGACTGGAATGCTCCTGGGGCATTTGCAAGTCCATACGGCATGGCCAAGTACTCATAGTGTCCCCTAGTGGTGAGAAAGGCTGTCTTCCACTCTTCACCTTCACGAACCCGGATCAAGTTGTAAGCACTTCTGAGGTCGAGTTTAGTATAAATCCTGTCCTCATGTAGTTGTTCTAATGCTGAAGAAACCAGTGGAAGGGGGTAGCAAAAATTGACTGTTACATTGTTCCAACCTCTTTAGTCTATGCATAGCGTAAGCCACCATCTTTCGTTTCCACAAAGAAAAATCCTGCACCTGGTGAAGTGGAGAGACTAATAGCTCCAGAGTGCAAAGCTTCTTTTATATACTCTTCCATGGCCTGGGTTTCATTTTGACAGAGGGGGCAGACGCTGCTTTTGGGTGGCATGGCATTGGGTAAAAAAATCGATAGCGCAGTCCCATGGTCGGTGTGGTGGTAACTATGTGGCCTTGATCTTACTGAATTCTTCATAACAGGCCGGAATCGTAGTAGTTTGATTAGTGTTAGGACTTTCAATGCTGGTTGTCATACAGGGCTTGATGATGGCAGAGTCCATGCAATGAGTTTGGCAGAATTCCAATCAATGGGTTAACTCCCCATGCTACCAGGAAAGAATTGGGTCATGAACAGATAGCCAGGAGTACCCAAGGATTATTGCATGTTTGGGAGAGTCAATGATGTATAAGGAGATGGAGATGTAGATTGAGGTTCAAGCTTTGTTTAAACACAGCCTTTAAAGCAATCTCATTCCAACCACTTTGAGCAGCAAGTGTTCTAAACTCAATAGCATAATCTGCAGCATTGTGGGTGCCTTGAGACATGTGAATTAGTTGTGTCGATATATACTTGCCCCCCCCCAGGATATTCAAACACTTCTCTTAGATGTTGTATGAAATACTCATGGGAGGTACGAAACAGAAGATCTGTCTCCCAGACTGCTGCAGCCCAATTAATCGCTCTACCAGTAAGCAGTGACATTAGAAAAGAAATTGTTTTGTCATCTGAGTCGAACTGTTCTTCCTGGCCAGCAAAATAAATCCCCACTTGATGAATGAAGCCCCGGCATTGCTCAGCTGTACCATCCAATTTACCAGGCATAGCGAGTCTTACCATCTGTGGTGTAGGAGAAGGGAGCGAGTGGATATACTTGGTCAAATGCTCATTTTCAGATTGAAGCTTGTTGACCTGTTCTTGATAACTTGCGTTCAGTTCAACTTGATAAGCAAAACAGATCTGTAAACTTAATAAACAATCCAACCAGCAATAACACACAGGGGTAATCCAAAATGCAAAACTAGAGAGGCAGGCAAAAATGTCATACACATGGCAATCCAAACAAGTCAACATGGAACGCTCGGTAAGGCAGCAGGACTGGCCATACTTCGCAAAGTCTGTTTGGCCCTGGCCATGCTTTAAAGGCCGCCAAACAGGAAGCGATAGCAGAAGAAGCAGAGGGAGTGAAGCCAGTCAATATTTAGGTGAGGGCTCCCTCTTCTGGCGTGGCATTACAAGAATAAATTAACAATTACAAGAATCATCAAGCTCTAACTAGCTTTGAAAAGTCATCTAATGGTAATAATTAAATTCTGTGTTTTCTTGTGTTTAACTTCGTATCCCTGAAAATGTCACAATAAGATACATACAATTTGACCAAGCTGCAATCTGCATCTGAAACTCCAAATCAACAATAACTGTTTTGTCTTGATTCATCTTTAAAGATGCTAAAACTGTTTGCATGACATATGTGGATTACTACAAGTTAGGAAACGGTCACTTTTTAAACATAATTACTGTATTTTATTGAACATCTTTATTCTTCATTGTGATCTTTAGGGAGAAATAGGACCTCAGGGCCCTGCTGGAGCCTCAGGAAGGCCTGGACTAGACGTAAGTGATTTTGCTACAAATTATCTATAGATTTCAGATAATGGCAAATTTATTTGAAAAGTGCTTTCAACCCCCTGAGGTTAAGTAAACAAACTTCGATGCCTATGCTTAGCAGCCAGGTTATCCCATTGAACACTTTTAATGCTTTGCTATACTTTTAGTGTCATTGTGTAACAAGCGTCAATGCTTACAGTAGTGCAAAGTTGGCTTTTTCCTACTAACTCTTTTCAAGTGGAACAACAGTTGGTTGGCTGATGGTATTTTTATGTTCGTTGGAAATTTCTTTATGGCCAAAAAAAGATATATAATTAATATAGGATGACATTCTTTTAAAATGCTGTGAATTTGATACAGGTAATCATTTTTGAACATGTTTTTAGGGTGATCCTGGTCCCCCTGGACCCCAAGGAACACCTGGAGCTCCAGGGCATATGGTAAGTATTCGATTCTTTATTTATATTGTTAGATGATTTAATATATGTAGATTAACCAAATTTTGCAAACACTGTCAAATAGCAAGTATTTTTTTTTTACTTTTTGCAAAGCAAGAAACATGTCTGATAAACATATTTGTAATGTTGTGGCTAAAGGGTTAAACTCTGCATTTGTAGGGTGCTTTAGGAGCTGCAGGGCCCCCAGGACCAGTTGGGCCCCCTGGAGCTGTGAGGAAACATTTATACAGTAACATTTATACAGATCAGAATCTTTCATGATTGTCATTTTTCAACATTATACATAATTTTTTGTTTACTTTTTAAGGGTATTAAGGGAGACAAAGGTGGACCAGGTGAGAGAGGGCAGGGTGGGTTACCAGGTCCACCAGGGCTCCCAGGGCATCCTGGACTGATGGTTAGAACCCAAACTTTGATGATTTTCTATATTGTGTTGCAAGTTTTGTCAGATTTCTAATTTTTTGTTTTCTATTTACGTCTAACCATAGGGGGAACCGGGCAGTGATGGACCTGCTGGTAAAGATGTAAGTATGTCAAACTGAAACAACAAAAACAGAAATTAACTGATTCAAATGTTTTATATTTTCTGAACCACTTCACTGTAAAAATCAGCAATAAAAAATGTAATCAGAAATAGAACTGTATGATAGTAAAAGTGAGCTCTGCATCTCATCCTTATAACTACCTTTTCTTGCAACTCTCTTGTGCATTCTGGCTAATATAAAAAAGTGATATTAGTTTTACTGACCTAAAACAATGTGTTACCTGTAATATGCATGTTGAAATGTAGAATATGTAGCCATATCTTTGGTTTTGAAATGTTCAGAATTATTATTACTCAAAAACGTGTCCGACCCAGTTTCATTAGTCTAATGATTTCTAACCACAGGGAACCCCAGGCCTTCCAGGAGAGCCCGGTTTACAAGGAGTGAAGGTGAGATGCGTGGTTTTCTCTAAACCACAGAAACTAAAGACATCCATAACCTAAACAACAGTCACAGCTCAGATAATGACAATGGTAATGAAGTTATACAGTCTCAGTCACTGTTGTAGGGATTGTTAAACATTCAATTTGGAAACAAAATGTGGTACATTTTACAGCATGTATTAAAAGTAGTAGAGATGCTATAAATTATTTGGATTTTAAAAATCACTTCATCCTTAACAGTTAAACACAGTATATACTTCAAACTTGACATTTGAAGGAATGTGTACATTCAATAAAGTTCTCTGTTAAATTCCACATAAAAATGGGAAATATCAAAAACAAAATATCAAATGCAATTCCTTTGATCTCAACACACAAACAAAAGGTGTTTTGTATTCAAAGCAAGAACAGTTCAGATCAGAAGTCATTTAAGTTCATATTTGTGGCCAAGTATATCTATGTTCCATTGATTGAGCAATAGCTAATTTACAAAATTCCTTATACAAGTGCAGAAATGGATGCTAAGTTGAAATATTTGTTTTCTGTAGGCAGAAAACTTTCCATATTTTAATTTATGGAGAAGCAAGTGGTTTTTGTGCTTGATTTAGTCCCAAATGTGACTTTCTCTTTGTATATTGTAAGGATCCTGTAAATTAATTTAAAAGTTATTAAATGAATTGACTCTATAGTGTCACCATCTACTTTAAATCATATGAATGAGTCGACTCACATGACTCAATGACTCAGACTTCTGATACCCTATTGTATAAGATGAAAGTAGTTTATGTGGTTGGCAGTCGTAAATGTGTCTACCGTTAGGATCTTGTAAATGAATTAAAAAGTTATTAGATGAATTGACTATATATTGTAACCTCCTACTTTAAATCATATGAATGAGCCGACTCGTATGACTCAGACTTCTGCTACCCCATTATATTAGATAAAAGTAGTTTATTTGCTAGACTTAGTCCTAAATGCGACTTTCACTTTTTTTATTGTAAGGATTCCGAAAATTATTAAATTTCAGTTATTACTTTGGCAGACAGTTTCTCAAAGTCTTTCAAATGAAGATAAAGTCATAACATAATAACAAACTATTTGTCTTTAAAATATGGTAAAAACTTTGTTAGAAATTAAACAATAACTTCTGTTTTTTCCAGGGCGAGCCTGGAACTGAAGGACAGAGGGGGCCCCAAGGGGAACGAGGGCGTCCAGGTCCACCAGGAGGAGGCTTTGGGTTTGGTTCTAAAGGACCAGAGGGGATCATAGGCCCATCTGGGCCCCGAGGAGAGAGAGGAAGTCCTGGAACACCTGGGCCTGCTGGGACACCTGGACCAGCTGGGATCCCAGGCCATGATGTGAGGGTTCTCCTCCACTCTTGAGAACTATGTTGAATCAAGCAAAATATGAAAGTCTGAAAATGTTAAGAAAAATGTAAATGCATTCTTGTTTTTGAGAATATTGTAAATGCTCATGCTTTTTGTTTAAAAGTTTTTATATTTGTTTGTGTTTTTATTGCACTAAAAAGGGTTTGCTTCTATTCACCCATATGAAATTTCTTAAGAGATTTAGGTTACACACCAGAAGAACTGGTTTAACTGAGGAGCAAGGCTGCAGTGCCAGTATATCAATATATAACCTTACATAACTTGAATAATTTTTTTGTCTAGGCAATCGTAAACTATGATGAGCTGAGGTCCTTCATCAGACAGCAGGTCATAAAAATCTTTGACGGTGAGAGTACTTTCAATCTCCTGACATCTCTGGATGATGAGAGGGTCAGTTTATTACTGACAGACAAAGAATTCTTTTCAGGGTTCGTTTTGATCTTGCAGAGCGCATGGGTTACTACATGTCCCGAATGCAGATGCCTGTGGAAATGGTAGCATCCCCTGGGCGACCAGGACCCCCAGGAAAAGATGGGAATCCAGGTATGCCAGGACCTGCAGGAATACCGGGCCGTCCCGGGCAGATTGGGCGTGAAGGAAGGCAGGGGCCCATGGGTCCACCTGGTAGGGAGAACTAATAATCTTCTCATATATCATTAACATAACATTCCATCAGTTCAGTCCTCCACATGGATGCTGTCATTTCTCACTCAGGTAATCCTGGTGTTAGAGGAGAGAAAGGAGATAAGGGTGTGGGAGAAATGGGGGACAGCGGTCCTCCAGGTGCTCCAGGTCCATGATTTTGAAAATTACAATTACATTTGTTTTTATTCTATTGTCCGACTGTTCCCCCATTGCTCTCTCTCAGGTGTTCCTGGTCCTCCTGGTTATGGTAAAACAGGACCACCGGGTCCTTCTGGTCAGCAGGGTATCCCTGGGATCCCTGGACCCCCAGGAGTCCCTGGACAGAAGGGGAAGGAGGGTCGGTGTCAGCCGTCGGACTGTATGACTATGCCATTGGAGTATAATCCAAAGGGCCCACCTTCTAAAGGTCCAATTTATTAAAAGAGGCTGTAAGTGGAGTAAAAGACTCAAAATGGACATTCTCAAATTCACCTACATGTTATAAGGCTCTATGGAGAGTCAGAGGATTATTGTGACTGACATGCTGGTTCAACACCAATGTGAACATTAGAAAAGAAAGCAGTAAAGAAAGCAGGTGTGTTATCAAACAGACACTGAAATCTATGCAACAACTGAAACTCCTTAAATATTTTTGCTTAACATCACACTTGAATTTTAAGTTGCAATGTGAGCTTTATTATTAACAAATGCATTTTTTACATTGATTCGTCAACAGAACAGTATTTAAATTGTAACAGTTGGCATGGATATAAAAATACTTACAATTTAAGGTTTACAATCCATTCTGACAATTTGTAAATAAACAATAGAAATTTAAATTTTCCATAAGTCGTCACAGTTTTTTAGTCTTGAAAATTCATGATCAAAATTCATCTTTTTAAAATAAAAAACAACCATGACCCAAAGGTTCCAGCATGAATTAATTGTAGGCTTTAGTATTTCAGCACATTATCCCCCCCAAGTAATTCCTGCAAATTGACTTCTTTTGGTTGAAGATTAATTCGAATTTCATAGTTTAAATCCTCTGTGGCATTAAAAAATTGTTTAATTCATACCCACATGGAAGAACATGTTTTTTGCAGCTTTTTTATTTTTAATGACGTATGAGTCAATCATGTTTTTGCATCAAACTCATGCCACATAGGTTGTTGAAAGGGCTTCCATTGAATCTGAATATTCCTTTCGTGATAGACCTGAGAGAAGTCGTTTTGGCAGCTGATGATGTTTTTATTGGGGTGCTTTTGGAAAGTCATTTGGCATTACTTTCCGTTGGTTTATAGTTAACTTATCATTTTACAGTGTGAAATGTTTCTTTACTAATTTGACATCCTTGTTAGACATGTTTTCATTGACCTTAATAAATTATGTTGCTTATTGTAAGTTTACTTCCTATAGGGCTTGTGTTGTACATATTCGTATTTAAATGTCATCACATGTGGTAATTTTTTTAACATTGAAAGGTAGGTATTTTGTTGTTATTTACAGAACTGTCAACTAAAAACTGTTTTAAGAACATTTGGATTAGAGAGCATTATTTTCATACATTTTCAAACTTCTAAACAAGCTTCATCGTCTTCAAACTTCTTCTCCACTGCTCTGCACTCTTAACCCTGAAGTTGAATTTGACATTCTCTACCACTAGCATCCTGTAGATCCACTAAAGCAGATAGTTTTAAAATACAACATATTTTATATAATCCTGAAATATTTCAGATCGAAAAGCTCCACAAAGCAAATGGCATTTATAATTTTTATCCAGTCTGATCCTTTTACGCTGTGCACTTCATCCTCTCATTGTCACTCCCACAGTCTGCAATGGTGTGAGTGTGTGTGAAAGCATTGGTGTATTGAGAGCATTTTAGTAGAGCCATTTACCACTGTCAAATTATGCCGCTTTCATAAAGTGAACATTATGAGCATGCCAATTGCAAATTGGCTTTTCAGTCTTTTATAAATCCTTGTTTAAAATTATCTCCCACCATAATAATGCATAACATATTTCACTGGTAAATTCATCTATGTGCAAATGTGTCTGAAGAAACTTAAGAGAAGCAATAAATGATGTGAAAGCACAGAGATGGGCCCGTTTGCTTTCAGATCTGTCCAACACATCATAAATCTATATTGAATCTATAAGCCACAGTTTTGTATTAACAAATGATGATTGAACTTGATTGAAATTCGTTGTGTGGTTATGGGATTATAGAGAAAAAAAACTGTATGAAAGCAGAAAAAAATCCTTCACTAGCTATTGGAATTATAAAAAAGGTTTCCTTTTCAGATATTCAATGTGCATGATTGAGGAAAAGAGGTGAACTTTGTTACATTCACCAAACAAAAGTGCCCTTCATTCCAGGTTATGGCACCATTTTAGTATTTAGATGGCCTTGACTCATAATTTAACATGTTATTTCTTGAGTTTATTTTCTTATGTGTCATTTATAAACAGGGAATGCCATCCTGAGTTAAATTCAAATTATTACATCCAAATGAATTAAATGCATTTTATTATAAACAAAGATTTACATCAGAATTTGTAGATTTCTTAATAAAACAAATGAATGAATTTTCACCAAACACTTAACTATTTTGTTTTTTTCAGATTGAGAAGAAAAAATTGAGATTTACAAAACATTCCACTTTATTGATTGGGATACATCTGCACAGCTGAGCAAATACTTGTGTTTACAGTGAAACAGAGCAATAAATATTTTGTTCATGAAAATAATCAGTTGTTACAGACATCCCAAAATTATTTGGAAGTGCCATGCAGGTTTGTAATGTGCATTGTTCGAATCTTTCTGATTATTTCCATCAATTTCTGTTTAATATTCAGTACCCTTCCTCTCCATAAAATATTACTACACATTTACAAAGATTTACAGCACAGAAACAAGGACGATGGTCAAATACTGGCATTTGATCAATGTTGGTCACAGTACAAACACACATGAGGTATGGACTCAAGCAAACGTTAGATTAAACTAATAATTTTGAAGCTTTGCATAGTCGTTTATTGGTTCATATGGGATTTTCCATGCATTTTAAAATCTTGCTTTTTCAGATGCACCAAACAAAACTAAAATAGTAACAAAAACAGCACCTTGTTTGAATATAGTTTGTAAAGTTCTTTCAGTCCATGTCCCATGACGAAGATGGTGTCATTGGTTATGTCACTGGTTGAGTGGAATCTCTCAGTACCCTGTTGGGATGAAGCAACAACGCCATGCTCTTCGTTGATCATGGTTCGCTCAACTACAACCCTTAATCCAAGGTAAAGAATGTTCCCTCCCCCCTCCTTGTTAAACTCAGAGAACACCTATCTGCGACTCCCTTTCCATGTGTCTTGAACTTTCTTTGTTTCTGTCTTGCTCTCATTCCAGATGTTATAATGCCCAACTCAGTGTTGATTTTATGTGGATGGGCCCTTCACTGTTCCTGCCTCCTGCAGTCTGGGAGAAGTATAGACTGAGGCAGCCAAACATGCTGCTGCTTCACAGAATCCTGGAAGACCAGGAAGACCAGCCTTTCCTGGATGACCTGGTTCACCTGCTGCGCCATGAGGCCCTCTCTCACCCGGCCTGCCATCACGTGCAACACCATCAAGACCCGGAGGACCTTTGGTAGAGGAGGTGAGGTTTATGAGTCATCTTAAGCAGCATTAAGTAATACTGCACCATAGCTGGGACACATTCACACATTGTAAAAAAAAAAAGAAAGAAAAGCATTTATGTGCAAAATTTGAAATTACCAGGCAGTCCAGGTGGTCCTGGTTGACCAGCATGTGGTTTTCCGGGATCACCTCTCTCTCCCTTTGCACCTCTCTTTCCTACAAAGTACAAAAATGTGAATGCAATATAACAGATGCAAAACATAAATTCTAAGTAATGTTTTACCTTTAAGACCAGTGTTTCCTATTTGGCCTGCAGCCCCGATGATGCCAGGTATGCCCCGTGCACCAGTCAGACCATGAGGACCTTGAGCACCAGGTGGTCCCGCTGATCCTGGAGGTCCTGGTGGTCCCATAACACCTGCTCCACCCAGAGCTGCTCTCTTAGAACTCACTGCCAGTGATGCAAGCTTCTCTGTCAGTAAAACACATTGAGATGTTTTAAAAATGCTTCTATTTATGTTTCTTAACTTTTAGAACAAAATAGTTGTCTTTATGCAGCTTACATTTGCTTAATAAGTCATGCGTGCTAAAGAATGAAATAGGAGCAATATAAGATAACAAAAGGTATATAGGTCAGCCATGGGGTATATAGATTCCATGGGGCCTTAAAATGCAAAAAAAAAAAAAACTTTTTAAAAGCTCACATTTTAGGCCTTTTTTTCTGTCAAGTCAAAACCAATCTGGTAATACTGAGTTTGTTAATCCATCTTCATTGTACAGGCCCATGATCTGTCAAGTATCTATTTTTTAAATCCTTGTCCTATTTAAATCCTTGTCCTATTATTAATTTGCTGATTCTCACAACTGATCAGGTGTCTTCTCTCTCTCTCTCTCTCTCTCTCTCTCTCTCTCTCTCTCTCTCTCTCTCTCTCTCTCTCTCTCTGCATCCTTAATGCATTACCTGCAGATGTTTCCTCTAGGTTCTCTCTAGAAACATTTGTCAAAATGAAATTACCCCCCTACTCTGTCTCTCCATGATACATGACATATTCACTCAAAACCTTTTTGTAAACATTTACAGGGTGGTGCAGTGAGTAGCAGAGTCATCTGTTAAGAAGGTCATTGGGTTGGCTTGGTCAGTTGGCATTTCTGTGTGGAGTTTGCATGTTCTCCCCATGATCGTGTGGGTTCATGGTCTTGGGAAGCCCCCCACCCCCCACATAGATGGATGTTAATTTAGATGCAAAAAGTGCATTATTCATATGACAGCTGATGAAAAGCACAAAGTAAAACACTAAACAGTTAATGACCCTTTAAGATATTGACCAGTTATCAATGTACCACTGATATCTAGTTGCCAAATGAAGATTTAGAGAGAAATTGTCCCCTTTGTTCAGATAAAATTATTGGACCAAAAAGTGTGTTTAAAGTCACTTGAAAAGATTGCATTGTGGGATGGATTGAAGCTTTGATGGTAAAGGTTATCACCACCCAGTTCATGTCATCTCTCACTTAAATTGAAGCTAAAGTCTGGAGACTGACAATCCTAAAGACATCAGCTCGGAAGTCGATTCTAGGCTTAAGATAAATAGTTTCAGACTACATAATCTGAAGCGTTTGGCAGGAAAGTGTCCCTAAGGAGTGACGACTTTTCAATGGACAGAGTAGTGTCTGGATTAAGCTCTAGAGATTGCAGCAGCCATTTATCAGACACCATGACTGCAGTCGAGTGGGATTGCAGTGATTTTGTGGAAAGAGTAAATGGCAATCACTTTAGTATGTTTACTGCATGGTGTCTTCATAATTAACAGTCTGATCCCTTGAGCGACAGTCAAAGACTAGCTATGAGTGGTGTGGTTTTCATTGCTGCTCCACACAGATCTTTACCCATTTTTATTATGTTTAAAATGTTGAAAGCTTACATCACATTTAGCTTCAAATCGCTCTTTTGTGACCTACTAAATTCGCTGCAAATATTACGTCCGGTTTTAAAATGATATCCACATGTATATAGCATAGCATGTCCGCAAACTGTGTAGCTGCAATATTAATCAGAAATGTCTTCATGGGGTTAAACTTGAAGACAGCTAAAAATGTATTGCATTTTTAAGCTTTTGGTTTATGACTAGTTTAAATATTATTTTTACAATATGCTTACAGTTGTGTTAAAATGTCTTTGCTCCTCCTTTATTTATATTATTTAGATATACTATTTTAAATATTTGTATTTCAATTAAAATTTCTATTATTAAGGAAGGGGTTAAAAAAACTACATGGCTGTGTGTGAAAAAGTGTTAGTCCCCTGTGGAAGATCACTCATGCCTGAATACTGTCACAACTGTTAACAATCAATAAAGCAGTTAAATAGGACCTGTTTGACAAAGTGGAGCAGACCAAATGATCATCAGAAGCTGGGATTTTCTTCAGAGATTCAACAAATATCAAAAAAAGAGAATCACTGTCTGAAAATGGTTTAAAACCATGTGTAAGTTTTGGGACTGCATCAAACCACAGTGAGAGCCCTTCTCTTTAACGGAGAAGGATTGGTAGGCCAAGTAAATTATTCCAAGAGTAGAACATCCAAAAAGTTCCAGGGATTGAAAGCATATGTTTTTCTAGAAAACATCTGAATGATCTGTATTCTGATTAGGAAAAAAATTGGATTGTGTCTCCCTTTGTGTTTGGCATAAAAAGAAAATCAAATGTAAAAGAGAAATATTATGGTGGTAGTGTGGTGATCTGTACTCCAGCTTCAGATCTCATCACAGCACAGAGACAGCACTACTGAAGATAGTCAATGACATCCGGTTAAAAACCGATTCAGGAAAAGTGGCTATCCTGGTTCTACTCGATCTGAGCTCTGCCTTCGACACAGTTGACCACAAAATCCTTCTCAATAGACTAGAAAACTATGTCTGTCTTTCAGGAACTGTGATAAAATGGTTTAGATCATACTTATAAGGAAGAAGTTTCTATGTAAACATAGGTGATTACATGTTGAAGTGGACTGCAGTGTCTTGGGGAGTCCTCAAGGTTCAATCCTTGCTCCTTTACTATTTAACCTGTACATGCTTCCACTGAGCCAAATTATGAGAAGGAACCAGATATCATACCATAATTATGCTGATGATACACAAATTTATCCAGCTATCTCCCCAAATGACTACAACCCCATAAACTCTCTGCCAATGTCTTGATGAGATTAAAAACTGGATGCAAAACAACTTTTTTCAATTAAACAAGGACAAAACTGAAGTCATTAGATTCGGAAGCAAAAGCTAGGTTGTTAAAGTTAACACGTATCTCAATGCCAAGGGCCTAACAACTACAAATCAGGTCAGGAATCTTGGGGTGATTCTTGACTCTGATCTTAGTTTCAATAGCCAAGTCAAAGCAATGACGAAATCAGCTTATTACCATCTTAGAAACATTGCAAGAATCAGACGCTTTGTTTCCAGACAATATTTAGAGAAACTGATTCATGCTTTCATCTCCAGCAGGCTGGACTACTGTAACAGCCTTTTCACCGGTCTTCCCAAAAAGACCATTAAACAGCTCCAGCTCGTTCAGAATGCAGCGGCTCAAATTCTAACCAAAACTAAACAGTCAGAACACATTTCTTCAGTTCTTAAGTCTCTACACTGGCTGCCGGTCTCCTTTAAAATAGATTTTAAAGTTCTGCTACTCGTATATAAGTCCAAACAAAACTTAGCACCTAAATACCTAACAGACATGATCAGTGATTACACACCAAACAGAGAGCTGAGATCCCTCAGATGAAATAAATTAGATCTACCCCGGGTGAATTCCAAACAGGGTAAATACTCTTTTAGTTACCACACGGCCCACAGATGGAACCAGCTTCCAGAGGAGGTCAAGGGTGCCAACACTTTAGGCACGTTTAAATCCAGGCTAAAGACTCACCTGTTTAGTTGCGCTTTTGTCGACTGAGCACCAACGTCCGAACATTAATTTACCTTTGCACTTCACATCTTAATCTTTGTTTTAATCAATGTTTTTAAATTTTCAGTTGTTAATAACTTTGATTTCATGACTTTTTATGCTTGATTTTATTAAATGTACTTTCTTTTTACTCTTTATTTCCAATGTAAGCACTTTGAATTACCCTGTGTATGAAATGTGCTATAAAATAAACTTGCCTTGCCTTCAGCTACTTAAGAGTTTCATCAATAAATACAACCATGAATTCTTTTGCCTACCAAAAACTCTTTAAGGAAAATATCTGGAACTCTTTTTGAAACCTAAAGCTAAAGCAAATCTTGGTTTATGCGACAGATTAATTATCCAAATCTTATTATGGACTTTGGAGTGGCCTATTCATGTTCCTGACCAAAACGCAATGTTAAAGCTCGAAAAACCCTTCAATTGTTTTCAAACTCTTCACAGTGTTTTCACTTTTATAATACAAGACAAACAATTGCCGTGATGCTTTTGATTGTATTTTCTAATATATATTTGAATTTGTTTAATATCTGAAATGTGCACTAAAATATATTTTAAAAAATAATAATAGGATGGGGCAAACTTTCACACAACTGAGTATCTTATTGCAAAGTTTGAAACAAGCTTAACAAGATTTATATTAGACCTTGAAATTGCTTAAAAGGTGCTTGAAATTGATCTTGCAAAATGTTGAATTACTGATAAATCTGATTTTGGATTATGAAGTTCCTTCATTCTTGTTTCAAAATTATAGGTCTGTGTCGAAACACAATTGGAATCAATCTGTGCATGGCTGTCCAGGGGTTAATATTGTTTGTGAAAGAGGTTATTGTTTCTCACCTTGAAGCATTTTTAGGACAACATCAATGACATGTTGATCTGTAGCATCATGACCCTGAAACAGGTTAAAGACACAACAAGTGACATTTCGTCCTGCAAAAAAGCAATAATTATATGTCTATCTTCTCTAAGGTTTGATTTTCTTTCTTTGGTGGAAGAAAACAAATCTTGAAGATGTTACCTAACTACTTGTTTCAAGAAAGTGAAGGCCTAGAATGTAAAGGGGAATAGGAAGCTAATTATATTACAAACATTAATGCTGGAAATATGACTTTATCTGAATTTAGCTTTTTTTAATTTAAAGTATAGAGTCTTCCTTGCTACACCCTGTTCCCCTTATTTTCTCTCAATGCATTTCTTTTGAAGTGAGCACTGCATTCTCCAGATGCCTGTCTATAAGCTATTATAGAGGCAGGGGTACAAACTGTTTCTTTCTAGTAAGTGCAATCATTTGTTGGCCAAACGTATCTTCTCACTCACTGCTGGTCCTTGTATTCCTGGCATCCCTGGAATTCCTCTTTCTCCTGCTAGGCCTCTTGGACCAGGTAAACCTGCTGGACCTTGGTCTCCTGGTTTACCGGGGTCTCCAGTGGGGCCGTTGCTACCTTGGTCACCTGTCACACCTAGCTATAAATAGAGTGGGCAGGAATTCAGGAAATAGAATTTATCATTCAGTATTAATTGATGCAAACTATTAAAACACATTAATAAAGCTTTCATTTGTAAGGTTACTGTAGTTATTATGGGTTTTTAAAAATGACCTCTCATGTGGTGTGAACACTCTGATGAAGTTTTATGACTCTTACTGAATGTGCTTTCTGTATCAAAATATTATCTTTAATATGAAAGAGTCGACTCAATAGTTGCTGAAACGAGTCCTGGTTGAAAGCAAATTGTTGAGCCTGTAAGCTCACACGTCTCACCGTACAACCTCCCACGTCATTATTTCACTCAAACTACCCAAAATCAAGGCAGCAGCTCTCAAACTACAAATGAGGGGAAACACGGTTATGCAAACCTTTCACATAGATTAGCAATCAGGATGGGAAAATTTTATTTTTTATCTGCCTCTGATTGCTAGAGAAAGAATTTATACTCTGTGGAGTCAGGAACAGGAACCATATTTTCACTTTGAACCCTGAATGACTCAAGCTTCTCTGCTGAGTTCAACTCAAAACTTGACTCTTTATTCAATAACGGGGAGTTTGATGTTGTTTTGAATATACTGTTTATTGACTGTCATTTCTGTCAACAAAACTAAACAAGACAAATATTTTTCAGCAGCTTCATAAATTGCCCTGGTTGTGTAATGAACAAGTCACTAAATGAATTATTGAGAATCATGACCAAATCCGGTAAAGTTGTAGAACCTTTCAAAATCACAATAGAGGCTTTTTAAGTATTTGTTTTCTGGCCTTTAAATCTGGAATGTAAATATTTTTTATTGCTAAAAATAGGTTCTAGACCATTTTTTTCAGCAACTTTATGTTAATTTAACATTTAAGTTCTGCTATTATAGTCAATGTAATAAAAACACATTCTAATATCATTGTTTTTACTTAAGGTGAAATCAAAAGAAAGCTAGTTTAAAAAAAGGAGCAATTCAGCATTCAATACACATGGAAAGAGCCATCCACGGAATGACTGAATTGTGGCCTACTGTATAACCAAGAGCATCTCTCATCTTTTTTGGAAAAGACGTAATTGACTTTGCACTGGCTTGATACAGCTCTCACCTGTCCCTTAGGCCCAGGCTCCCCAGACTGGCCCTGTCAAATGGAAAGACACAAATGTGTTATGAGCAGAAGTCTCCAGCGACCAATATATTAAATAAAAACATCAGACAATGGAATCACTTACCTTCTCTCCTTTCTCTCCAGCCAATCCCTCAACCCCTGGATCCCCCTGTGAAAGCGGCAGGTGAGATCCATCAATGTCAGCTTACAATCATATCATTCATGATGTATGGTTTCCATCTCTCTTCATGAACATGTGTATTTATCAGCCGTGTACTCACAACGTCTCCTTTTGATCCCACTTTCCCTTGGAAACCCTGTAAGGAGATGCAGTTGTACATCAGAATTCTGTAAGTGTCAAGCTTAATGACAGAGGCAAAGATCATTTATTGTAACACCAAAAATATTTGTACATATTTTTTTTATGCAAACCGACATGTACAAACAACATTCTTGAGAGTAAATGTGATTTTGATATTAAATGTGAGAGCTTTTCGCTGTTGTTTGATGAAAGACAATGAAATACATAAGAAATGGCTCTAAAAGCACACATTTTGTTTAATCCTTGTGTATTATTTGGAAAAACAGACTTGGATATTTGAGAGTATGAAAGTAGACTAGAATAGAGTGAAATTATAGGTGAAGACTGCCCCCGAGTGGCTAAATTTCATTACTTTGTAAGTTTATACTTGAAGACTGTTAATGTATTCCTCCTAACAAGTCACAAACCTTGTCACCCTTAGTTCCAGGAATCCCTTGTGGACCTGGGATACCCATGGGTCCCCTCTCTCCTTTACTGCCCTACATAGAAACATTCAAGTTCAACGACAACATGTTCACTGACTAAAAAAAAAACTACTTTGATTTGAATAATTTGAATTCAGTACACATTGAACTATACACAACTTGATATAATTAAGTATTAGTATAAAAACAACTCTTTTTTTTTCTAAAACTTTGACTAATCCTGATATACCATCAGGAACTTACAGGTAAGCCAATAATGCCTGATGGCCCAACAGGTCCCCTCTCACCCCTGTCACCCTATGAAACACAATTAATTGGTCAGAAAATAATTATCTTCAATGTTAATAAACAGTTCAAATAATCAGCTACAGACCTTCGGCCCTGGCACTCCCTCCATGCCAGCTTCACCTGGAGGACCAGGCTCTCCCTTACAGAGAAATAAATGTTAGATGAGAAATATTTTTTGCTGAACATTGCAATCATCTGACATACCTGAGGTCCAGGAGCCCCCTGCATTCCCATCAAACCACTGGGTCCTGTCTCACCCTAATAAAAAATAAAAGCATAAAAAATACACTGTGAAGTAATGCATTTCATTCAATAGGAAAACAAATCAAGTTTACAATTTAATACATTTTCTAAAACCTGGTCCCTTTTTAAGATATTTTGAAGAACCTCCTCACCAGTTCCTTTACTTTAAATCCCCCCTGTTTAAATTTCATCTCATTTTGTGTTACTTTATGTCTTGTTCTGGTGACAAAATAAATAATGCCTTCTATGAACAAATTGAATTCCACTTCATGTATGTGTATATGTCATTAAGTATGTATAGGCCTGTAACATGTGGCAACAGCTAATTGTGTGAGTTACATATATGTATTTTGAAGTAGCCGCTCTCATTGAATACTGAGTCACCGGGTAGGAATGGGGATAGGATGCTTTTTTTGCTGTCTACTTCGATGTGTTTTGTTTGTGTTTGTGTTTTTGAAGTGGTAGTGACTTGTTAAAGTATATTTATGGCTGCATTTTTTATTTGTAAAAACTTCAATAAAAAGTATTGTTTAAAAAGGAAAATAGGTAAATGAAACATTCTTCACTGCACTGGAAGTTTTTACTTACTTAACAGTAGCCAAAGAACATTTTATATAGTTCTGTTTATAAATATTTCTTACTTAAAATTAAATATAAATATGTACTTGTACAAGTAATTTTTGAAAATTGAATATTTTTAAATGCTGGCAGTAGGTAATGTTTCAGTTGGGTGGGGGTATTCCTCAGTGGAATCTTCATACACTTGCAATTGTTCTTCTTTGGCCCTTTAGACCATATGTCCACTAAAACTGACATGAAATGTCAGCTCTTTTTTGAAAATTTCAGTTTTATGTTCTGAAAAATTTCACTTTTCTTTTTTTTCATGTTTTTCCAGTTTTTGATGCAGAAAATGCTGAAAACATAATTTAGATCTGAAGGGGTTAAACATGCCCAAGTTTTATTCCAACTTCTGCCCAATGTGAGCTTAAACCCTGTGACCCTTACTAGGACTAACAGAGATAAAAACTGAATAGTCATGTGCCTGAGTAGCTAAATTCTAGGGCTGTTTTAGCCATCTTTGAAGGGTGGTGTGGAGTGTAATTGTGTCTCTCTCTCTTCCATAATCATTAAATCATAATATGTTAACATGGATTGTCTTTTACTAGAAACTGACTCATCAAAAACAGACATGCTTCAAATTAAAATACAAGTACAATTTACACAAGTGTGCTGTAATAATTTCACTGGAGTTGTTAAAATAAATATCTAATAGTTTTTTAATCATAAATACTGGTTCTACATAATGCTGTATTTTAAAAAAAATGAATCAGATCACTCAAACAATTAACACAAAGAAAACTCACCTTAACTCCTATTTCTCCTTTGGCTCCAGGCATGCCTGGTAAACCCTAAAAAAAGAAGAAAGGCATGAAGAACGAATGGAGTGACCCTGTGGGAGAGCTTCACGTCTGTGCTCTCCTCTCTTTAAAATCAGAACACAGCGGCAATAACTCATCCTGTTAGCCCGGACGGCTGGATTATGGCTGGTGCAGGTACGTTCTGATGTTTTGTATCATAACCAGCATGCTCCATTACCCAGAGTCACCAGGAGAGTCATGTTTGATGATGATGAATAGTTAACAGCAAGAGCAATTTCAAGGTGGTTTAAACTCCAAAACAGTGAGGGCAAGAAAGTCATGCTGAGATTGCAGCCGGAAAATACACAAACTTTTCCTTGTATCTGATTCAGAATATATCTGTGGAATGTGCAAGATGGAAAAGATTATGAATATTTAAATTCAACTCACAGGGTCGCCTTGGTTACCAGAAGCTCCAGGTCTTCCACTTTTTCCCGTAGCACCCTACAATATGAAATCCAGTTTTGATACATTATAATTAAATACATTATTTGTTTTAGTTTTACTAGTTTTTTTGTAAATATTTTGGATTTAGCCTTTGTATTTGGTAATCATAGTGTATCACACACTAATTATATATAGTTTTATGCAGGGTTTTTTTTGTCTAAAATAAAAAAATTAAGAAAAATATGTTTTAACTAATGAGACTTTAATTGAATCTTCCATTATTGTATTGCATTTAAGTCTTCTTTTTTGACATGCTTACAAAAAATGTGAACTTTAATTAGTGTAAGTTGGTATTTATGCATGTTATAAGCAGAAACATGAACAGTTAACTAGTCAATATTCCAAATGCTCTGAGAATGATGTAAGAGGTTCTCACTCTGTTTAGTCTTCTTTACATGTGTCATGTGTCTCTGTGAAAAACGATGGCTGCTGTGGAAGTGATTTAAGAGCTAAAATAGAGTCATCCATACCTTTATTCCCGGGATGCCCGGAGTGCCATCTTTTCCATCAATTCCTGGAAGGCCCTGACAGTGAAGATTAATCAAACCATTAAGAGCATACGTTTAGAATATGTTTTGGGCACAAATTTATTCTTACATTTTCTCCCTTCTTTCCAACCACTCCCTGAGGCCCTCGAATGCCACTCTCACCCTATTTGTTCAAAAGGAAAAAAGCTGTTTCAATAGAGTTCAGTCTTTTTGTTAAATCTGTGTCGTGTACAGTTAAATTAGCACCTACCATGTCACCCTTATCACCTGGCTCTCCAGGTGGCCCTTGGGGTCCTTCTTCACCCTGCAATGTAGAACAATTTTCTACATTTTTGTGTGTCAAACAATGTATGTTTTGTGTTAAATATTGTATTCAGAAGACTTACAGGGCGTCCAGGCATGCCGATTGGTCCTAAAATCCCTTTATATCCTTGAGGTCCCTACCATAAACATATAAAAAAAATGTAAGCAAATAATTAAAAATAAAAATACTTATTTATAATATTTTATTACAGCTATTTAGAAACTGATATTTTCTATGTTGATTTCAATCTCAAGGCGTTTATTTCATATGCAAAAATGATAAATGTTTCAAAAAGAATGACTCACCCCCTCTCCTTTGGGTCCCACCATTCCTGGATATCCTCTCAAACCTTGTGGACCCTTGTGAAAGGAGCAGATGTTTTATATTCTTAGGTGGTTTTCTCTTTATGTATTAGACTAAAATGACTTGCCACAGCAGCATGATAAAAATGGCAAACCACAAAAGAAATAAATACATTACTGGTGGGCCTGGTATTCCTTGTTCACCGGAGATGCCAACTTCACCCTTTAAACCCTAAAGAAGAGGATACAAAGTGTGAAACAGAGACTTATCTAAAAATCTCCCCACCCATTTTGTAAAAATGTGGAGCCAAAGTTTAAAATGTAACTTTTATTCTTTTTACACAGTCAATGTTAAAATGTTAAATTAATTTCCATCGTCCCTTTTAGAACAGTCCAGATATGTGGCAGAATATATGCATGTGTTTTACAGTTTTGAAACAATTTAAATTTTATTTTCTGACAACTGCTGCTGATATGTGAGAACCTAATTTGTTGTTGTTTTCAATTGTTTTCCTTACAGTTGGTGTATATGTAGTTATTGTTTGCTTTTCTTTTTTAATTGGTTGCTTTTGTTGTTGATGTTTCTTATGTTGTTGCCATTGTTTTGCCTGGTTGTTTGATGTGTCGTTGTCTCTTGTTGTCTACATTGCTGTTGTTTTCTTTGTTTTGTTTCTGTTCTTGCTATTGTTTGTGTTCTTGTTGTTCAGTTGCTGCTTTTAAATGTTATTTTTTCTGTTATCGTTGTTGCTTTTGTAACTGTTACAATGACTTAAATACTGATAGAGCTCTGTACAACCCCCCTAACATAGACAGTGTTGTGGAGGATATAATTATTTCTATATGTAAAATGGGGTTTTGGATTTGAGTCCACTCAGTTTGAAGCTCTTTGAATGATTCTTAGACATACTGTGTGTTCTTGCTAAATGCACTCTGTCTCTCATGGCCTTTCAGAAATCCTTGAGGAGCTCATTATTCTGATTGTTTCAGTGAGCAGTATCTTCTCAGTAACCTGCCAGGTCCCTGTCTTCCTTTCATCTGGGTCAGTGAGTGTTCAGTCAGTGACTCACTCTCAGATTAGAAGCAGTTCTGAGCGCTGAGGGGCTTCATTAACACATAATCCTGACCCACTTCCTTAATCTGTGTTTTAATGAAGGAGTACTGCAAAGAGTGATTATGGGACACATTATTAACCATTGTTCAACTTTACAGAGTAGTTCAAATGTATGTTTTAATTTGAGTGGTATTCTGCTAAAGTACATTTTCTGTTGTGCCTTTATGGCTAAATAACAAGCTCACATGCATCTCTACGTGGTTGAAAAGTTATTTTAAGTATATTTATGCTATTAGTTTCAATAATGGAAAGACCATTGATAAGAAAACTTTTTATATACTTACCAATTTGCCAATGCTTCCTGAATCGCCCAGTACTCCAGAATGACCTTTATGTCCCTGTGAGGAAAACCATTTCAGGACCAGTCAACATAACTCCAACTCAGGTGCTCGCCAAAAAAAAACTTCCAATGATGACCTCAAGCAAACTTAGTAATTATAATAATTACAACACGCAGCTCTGCTAGAGTGTAGAAAATTATATGTTTTATTATTAATTTAGACTACGGTTTTGAGTTTAATAAATATGAATACTGTTTTTTGTGAAAATTGTTGAAACATATTTATATATATGTACAAAAAAAGTTGTAACATACCTTGATTCCTTGCAATCCTTGTGGGCCCTTTGGTCCAGGGGGACAGTTGGTTGGACACTAGAACAAACAGTATTATTAGTTGTTAAAATAATCATTTTTTGGGTTAAAAAAAAACGCTAGAAAAAAACTATTCAGCTCAGATTGACCCGGACACTGCTGACTGTGACAGCCTACATTTTGAATCCAAATCACAGACTTACTCGCCTTCCTGGTCTGCTGATGGCTTTGTGATAATAAATTAAATTTAGGAATTATAATCCATCTGAGACTATGTGACCTTGAGGGTAAATAATCCAAATAATAAAGTCTTAAACGGACAAGGAAAATAATTTCAAAAGGACACTTTATTTGACAAAAGTAAAAGTTCATGGTTAATGTGACGACGATGACAATGATTTTATAGAAAAGTGGCTTTTCAAATAACACTACATTTCTTTTTTAGATTTTACCTGAAAGTCAGCACTGCCTTCCTCTGGACCCAGAAACTTCCCTGGGGGACCCTGAAAAGAAGTTTTGCCATTATAAAAATGTAAAGGGAAGTAGGCTGGAATACATTGTGTTCACGTGGCCAGGAAGAAATGAAATCTTTCTGAAAGGGTTATATTAAGTAGAACTAATCTGGAGCTGATCCCATATAAATGTCATCAATAACTTTACTGACATATGATGAAAAAGAAAAACAGTAAGCAATGTGATCACTTTAAAATAATATATTATGTAACACCGATTTGTTTTAGTTTTTTTTACTGATTTTGAGGATTAAATGGAGTTCACTTGTAACTCACTGGCTTGCCGGGAGGTCCTGGATATCCTGGAGCTCCAGGGCTACCCATATCACCCTGTTGGGAGTATGCATTAGTTCAGCAGTCTCAGTTTGAATTACATTTTATACAAGGAAGATTGCATCAGCCCATTCTACAGTAAAATAATTAGTCTCACCTTTGGCCCCGTAACCCCGATTTGTCCCGGAAGCCCAATGGGGCCTGATGCTCCCTGTAGTCAAAAATGGAACAATTATATTAAGTGCTGTTTTTTTTGTTCAATCACATAGAAACGCATGGCGCTGTGGAGGATTATCCATCCCTTTTCTAGGGTTCAAACAGCAAAAACATGTAATATATTGTTTTTGGAAGAACAAGTGATACAATACAAGAATGTATAATAGAGCTGTACATTTCCTATGGTAATTGCAATGGATATGATTAAAAATCTTTACAAAATCTGCTTCAGTTACTGCAATTTTGTTAACAATTTTACTTAATGTGTATCAACATAGTTTAGTTTATACAGACAAGGGTAAAAAGAAATAATTCAATAGTGTTCTGTCACCATCTACTGGGGTTTCAATGCAGTTGAATGTTTTTCTGGAGCCCTGTGTAATTTTACATTTCTTATTTAAAGTGATTTTGAATTTAGCGAAAATGAAAGCCAAACATTTTCTAATATGTTTAGGAAGAAAGGCCACAGCTTTTATGCCTATTTTGACTGAGCTTTAACCACCACTTTAAATCCTCATGGTTTAGACTAGAAAAACATCACCCTTGATAAACAACAAGTATTAATACATTATTTTACGTTGTGTTGTTGGGCAAACTATAATTTAACAATACAGTTTTGTAATAACTTGGTTCACGAATAATATTGTTAAGTTAATATTTAATAAACTTTACTATTATACATTAAAAAAAATTGCAACGCTTCCCAAATTCCATTCGAAGTGAAATTATTATCAGCAAATCACTGTTACAATCAGTACCTATTCAGTTTACCTATAAACCTATTGAGTAGCTTTTTTTTTAACAGTAGTTGACGCTCACAGTTTGCTTTAATTAGATTGAAACATAGCCACACAATGAGTTATGAGCTGTTGGATTACTCACAGGCAGCCCAGGTAATCCTGCTCCCTTGAGGAAAAAAAGACGGTTACAAATTACAATGGGTAAATAGCTTTTAATTCTATTCTAATAACAAGATTTGTTTAACTAGTATATATATATATATATATATATATATATATATATATATATATATATATATATATATATATATATATATATATATATATATATAAATATATAGCTAAATATGTAATACTCACAGGTTTTCCTGTTGCTCCTCTTGGCCCTGGCTTACCCTGTGTGAAGCAATCAAACATCTGAAGTTAGATACAGTCTTTTTTTAACACTACATTAAAAAGTTTCTTTGGGATCTGAAGTTGATGTTTGAAATTACGAAAACACCTCTGTATACCAATAACTCTCACATACAACACCTTTATAGTATTCAATAATAATCAGAGCTGATATTTGTTTAATCTCCTGTATATATGTACACATTGCTAAAATATACAAAAGAATATGTGAACATATAGTCATGGTATAAAAATAAGGTTATGTTTCTTTACCTTTGGTCCTGGATTCCCACGTGGACCCCTCTCACCCTTTGACCCAATCAAACCCTGAAGTAGCAGAAATAGCAGCTTTCAGGATGATGATCAGAAAACGTTTTAAACAAGAGTTGGAAACATCCACTAGATTGTTTTAATGCTTAGGATGGTTTTACAGGTTATGCAAGAGATTTCTAAGGCATACATAGCCATATTTTAAAATGTTATGATGGATGAACAAAATATAGTTTATAACCGTGTTTTCATAATTCACCTGTTTGAATTTAAATGTAATCAGACTCACAATACCTGAATAACTCTCTAATATTTGCCTGAAAAATAAATCACACATACTATACTATGTAAAATATATGGCAATATATGTAAATATTATAACTAATACTATATAAGAAAAATTAAGTACATGATTCATTCAAATTAGACATTTTTAACTTTAGCTTTGAGAATATCTAGCTTAGTCAGAGGGACAGAATGAGAGGAAACCAGGGAGTCATTCCTGGGAGATTAACAGTTAATCCAATAAGGAATGTTTACTTCTTAACATGTGACTGAGGAAGTCTGGCTCATTAGGACCAGGAGATCTATTCTTAGCGTCATGCCAACATTTCAGTACGGAAGAGGAAATTTTGTTGCATTAAACAGGGTTGCATTAAACAATACTACAAAAACTGGGGTTTCAATTTTTGTTGATTTAATGACATGAATGATATTCCACAGACATCCTTGATGTCCATTTTGAGGCTCGGTAGCGATCAAGCATCATGCAAACAAAGTATTGAGATCACTGTCAATAAAATAAATCTTGATTATTGATAGTTTTTTTGTCACTCACATCAATGCCATCTTCCCCTGGAGAACCATCAGGCCCCGCCTCACCTGGCTCTCCTTTCTGACCCTGTCAAAAGGATTCATTGGTTAGTGAATATTCTACTAATCAGATTTGATTTTGAAGTAGAACTGCTGATAAGTAACTTCTCCATAGTGAAATAATGCTAATGCATTACTGTAATTTATAAATGAAAAAAGAATTAAACTGAAATAATTAATAAAGACAAGCACAATATATTATTAGGACTGACAAGAAATGACTCAAGCCATTTATGATCCATTGCTGATTACATTTTGTTAGAGATTGATTGTTTAAATCCAGTTTTAGACTGTAGTTTGTACTAACCACAAGGTTAGCATCCTGACATAAAAACACAAAATAAAATAAATTAATTAGAAAAATATATATACAGATTGTTAACATAGAAAAAATATGTTTATTTATTTATGTATATAATTAATGATTTATTGTTTTATCATTATTTATGTATCTTTATTTATTCACACATACATTTCTACTTATGTATGAATGTATTTATACTTAAAATATATTTTTCCCAACATTTTAGGCAGTATACAAAAAAAAAAGATATATAGAGAGAGAGGGAGGGAGAGAGACTGATTTCATATTTATTATTTAGAGTTACCTGAAAAGATTAAACTGTTTTCTGTATTGATACTTGATTCATTAGTTGATATTGAATACATTTTAATCATAATCTGAAATTAAATAAGGAAGTCATAAAAAGAAACGAAAACCTAATTTTAATTTTGCTTTGTACTTACTTGTGGCCCAGGAGGCCCAGGTGGACCCTTCTCACCCTGTAAGAGATTGGAAAATGGCATCAATGATCAGGTGGCTGACTGATTTTTAAAATTTTTATATTATGTATATGTATGCATAAATAAGTCATTAGATTAAAAAGGGTGTTTAAAATGTTTTAAAGCCTTAAATATATTTTTTTAATAAATAAGTAAAGTTTTACCCAGATAAAAGTTCTATTCTGAAACCAATGTATTGAGTTGAATAAAAATAGTGTAAACGTGCTTTCAGAAAGTGCTTGATATTTCACTGATTTACATGGAGGTATGTGTAACCAAAATGCTGATTATAACAAAATTATCTAAATGTCTGCAAAGCATTTCAAAGCATGTGGATTGTATATATTACTGAGTGTCTTTATGAAGCTAATCCAGCTAATAGGCCACAACAGTATCAAATATCCATTTAACCTCCCTCCTGCCAGCCTCAAACAGAACTCTATTGTGAGGTTGGTTATTTGTATTTCAAGCGCCCTCTGTTGGTAAAACCTTGCTAGGTCAGAGGCCTGTTCGCTGTGAGATCAGGTGTATAAAGAGAGGCTTTGTAAGAATTGGAGCTGTGGCCATTAGACCAGGAACTAATACTCACGTCGATGCCGTCGGCTCCAGGAGTTCCAGCAGGGCCGGGGGGTCCTGGAGGGCCCAGGGACCCCGGAGGACCTGTCTGAAATTAAAAATGGAGAAAAATTTAGTTTTCTAATAACGTTTACTCAAGTATAAAGTAAATCGTGTAGTATAAAGATGTATTTTGGGAATGGGATCAATGTGTGTGTTTCAGAAATCACATGTTTAAAGTTAACATGGATGTATAACTTATTGGTGAAAATTATTGAAATGAACTGTTCATTGTTAAACTAATTTACATGCATATTTTTTTTTATTTCTTTATTTTTTTATTTCTTTATTTTTTTGTAATTATATAATTTTTCATGTTAGATCGATGGATATATAATGGTAATATTCCTGCAGGACTAGTGTTTTGGAGTACCTGTTCTCCTTGGATAAGTTAGTTGCTTTTAAGACAGTATTCTTTATTAATATATTATCAGACAATATTTCAGTTATATACCTTTTTAATATATCATTCCAATTAGCATCCTGTAAAAGCTTAAAACCAGCATGACATGTCAAATTGATTGTGGCGACAGTGTGTGCTTTCAGTATTGAAAAACCCAATTCATTTACAAAATTAAATTTAACTATAATGGTATTGTTTTAATTTGAAACAACCAAACAATCCATTATAAATTATTTAAGGTATTTGTTAAAAGGTTAATTATATTAAGTTATATTACTCAATGCAAATGTAGCTTTCTGTTCCTAAAACATCCTGCGTTTCATTTTATTTCAGGTATAATTGGATGATTTCTCATTGGCTGTCACAGTGGCATGGCCTTGCATTTCAACATTGAAGTTTCTGGTCTTGAGTCTCGCCTCTGACACAATTCTGAATAAAGTTTGTTCTTTTAGTGCTAGAGGGGGTTTTGTCTACAAATTACTCCAAAACACAAGTCAAGTTAAGTCAAGTGGCCCTACAAATGTGGATTGATTGACTGACAACCTGTTTAGTTTGTTTAGCTTCTTTTCACCCGTTAAGGCCTATTTAGCATCTTTTCTCAACTGAAATGGTACATTTATTATGTAATGTAAAAGTTAACTGTAAATATATTCTAAATTAACATTTAGTTCTAAAAACATTTATTTCAAAAAAATATTTCACAAACTGTGTCCTGTTTTAGCAGATGTATTCGATGAAAATACAAGAGAAGACAAATAAAGCAGAGGAATCCGGGTATCCGGGGTGGGAAAGAGAGGCTGGGAATGTATACTCAGTCCCCCTCCTCCCATCCCACCACCTCAGCATCAAAGCCCAAACTAATATCTCAAAGCATTACTTGATACGATGCCTGACATAATAACCTGCCTGCATTGAGTTCCTAAATAGGAGTTCACACAATTAAGCTGCATGCAAGAATTGGTCTGTGGCACTCCTTCTAAATGTCTCAAGTGTGTGTTAATGCAAGAGCAGCTTGAGGTTGTGTCTGTTTGAACAGCAGCTTCTGGAAGCTCTGCTCTTCAATGGCCTCTTTGTACGCTCTCTCTTCCACCTTCTACTCTTTCTGATAATCGCTTGGGGGCTCACTTTTTGGGATTTTATTCTCTTTTTTATTTCTATGAAGCTTATGATAAATCAACAACTGAGCAAATTTCCATATTAAACTGAAATCAGTCATAGTGTTCTTTAAGATCTTCATGCCACCTCTACAAATATCCGATGCAAACTAACTCAAATGTTGGCATTTATAAAGCTCTGAAAGCCACAGCAAATCATATCTCAGTCAACTGAACTCTTTTTGAGTCGTTTGTTTGTTTGTTTGTTTGTTCGTATAAATCCATGTTGTGTATTGTCCTCATAAATATTCCAGCACCCAGAAATAAAGAGAGAAAGCAGCATTTAAACTCACCACTTGTGAAAAGGCCAAGCAGAGTGCCTGTAACAGCACCAAACTTCTCAAGATCAATAAGAGTCCAGCCATGGTGAAAAAGGGCTAACCAAAATCCAACGGGTCAATAAATCCTTCCAAAGCTTTCCACCCTCTCTCCTGGCTTCTCAGCCCAGGATGGTGGCGGGTTCGGGGAAAAGAGAAGTGTGTGTAAGTGTAAGCGTCCGTCTGGTGCCCGGGACTGGGAAGAAAAACACAGTTGCAGAGAGCTGAGGGGTGGAATGGGAGAGATGTAAGCCAGCCCCCATGGACTCCTAGAGACCCTCAGACTCAGGAAGTTTTTTCTCTTTAGCTGTCAATCTATTGTTCTCAAAAATCTAAAGTTAAATATAGTAAGTGGGTGCAAAATAAGTATAATTGTGTATAATAAATAATAAATTTTCTTTACTTAAAGGCTGATACTCAAACATCAGTGTCCAATAATACCTCTTTCACATTTCTGTCAGAAGGCCTTTGCAGTGAAGCTTTTCTGTCATTTTTACAATAATGGTCGCCTTTAACTGTATGGTAGTGTAAGTCCAGTGTTGATCGCCATGTATAGGACTATATGTGCCACTTCAAATGTTCTTCTAAAAATAGGGACATTTATCTCATGCTGGTGTCTGAGTTCAGTAAATTAGATTTTTTTAAGGTTGTACTCTTGGGCGTTGCGAATGGAGGCAGAGTTGTTTAAATTAGTCAAGTGGCTTTTTAATGCCCAGACTAATTGTGGCCACAAGTCAGTGTTGTGCTCAAATTGTCCTGTCAGTTTGTAGGTCTTTACACACCAAGGCACTCATCCTCTACGCAAACTCAATTGCAATGCTTTCAGTTGTGCATCTAAACACATATGAGATCCATAAGTGTGTGGATACTTTAACATGTGTTTTGTGTTGGAAGTATCCCTTTTATTCTGCCAAACAATGAAAACATTTTAAAACAATAGTTGAGGACTCATTTTAAGACTTTCAGATGAAGACTTATTTTACTAAATGTGTTTTAAACAATTAGTCTTTGACATGTCAGATGTTAATGCAAACGTGCCTTTATTTACATATAGCACACAAAAAAAACATCTATTAAGATGATCTATAAGTATCTGTTATTTAACATCATTCTGATTTACTTTAGAAGTGAATTTGATTAGTAGGAAGCTGAAATAAGGCTACAATAATAACCTCGTGGACATCAGTCACATGCATCAAAAAATGATCCTTGTTGGCTAATAGCATCATTCAATAAGGAAGCGACTTTTTTCAATTACCTCCAGTCGACCCGTTTTCTGTTCTGAAGATGAGTGTACACCAAGTAAAATATTTTTGATCGTGAAAGTAACAAGGAACTGAGGTACTGATTTCCTCATTGTTTGATAGTCGAAATTTGGTCCATGGCTTATTCTGCCCTCTAGCATCTCTATATCAACGGTTTATTGACCTATTCCGCTGTAAAATACCTGTCTGTTTATATTCTTATTGTTTATCATATATAAGTTCATTTTCCTAGGTATGTGATTAAAACTTATGCAATGAATGAACTGAACTCCCCCCTGCGTCCATCTAATTAGTAACGCATGTTGGTTGCATGCAGTACCGTATTTGGCCACACGATGCCACAATTGTACACTTTTAAAGGGCGGTCTTTTTGGTGCACACCACACGGCTTTGACAAGAGAACATCACGACCGTGATTGACATCAGGATGCTTTTAGTCGCGTTGTCTTTTAAATACCGCCGGTGTTTAACAGCACGTCCTAAAACAAACTGAGCAAAAGAACAGAGATGCAGTGGCGACGTGAAAGACTGAAGTGAGGTGCACCTAATGCAGGGCTGGACCTGATTCTGCGGCTGAAAGTTGGTTGTCATGGGCTATTGGACGTGTAACGGGGAACCAGCTAGTTGAATTAGCGCTAGTATTTACTCTCTCTTCCTGGAAGGATTTGCGGAAGCCAGCCCAGCAGAAGCTACACTGATGTGTTCTCTCTGTGTCCGCAGCGGGTTGTGACAGTCAGCATTTGGCTTCTCTCGTGTGTTTGATAAAAGGACAAACACTCGAGCTGCTTTGCGTTTTAGGGCTGCTTTTTTAAGTTATATAGAGCTGTGGTGTCAAAAAAATGAGCGGTAAATCTGTCAAAGACATTGAGCGCTATCAGACCGTTCTGACATCTCTCCTCACGTCAGAGGAAAACAAGTTCTGCGCCGATTGTCACGCCAAAGGTAAGATCAACATTGCATCTCATTAAGCAGACTTTAAATACCATAGTGTTTTTGAATGGCATAACGTTACCTTTAGGCCTCGTGTATTTCAGCCTGAAGATTCCCTTTGAGTAAAAATCTTTTCATAAAATGTAGTGGGAGATTTCCTAAAGAAAGCTTGTTCTTAGTTCACCAAAAATAAATCTAAAACCCTTTTTTTCTAAGTTTCTCTGAAGAGTATGCCATATTTCCGTATTGTTTTGCATCTACATGTAACAACTGAAGACCATTAATGTCACGTGGCCTTAGTAACGCCATCTTTGTGGGCACAGTACACATACTGCTGTGCCTTAATTTCTTTAGAAAAGTGTTCTGAAATTGTATTCGGTAGGTGATTCAAATAATAGTTAGGAAAAAAAGAAGGTTTTATTTTTATTATTAAATTTGGAGGTGTCCCCTCAAGTGCCTTGAATGACGAACTGCGTTCAATGTTATTGATATCATGTTATTGATATTTACCAATAAAAATGAACAGGTGCTGTGAATCATTAACCGCAGGACATTGTAGTAACAGCATACATTTAGCTTAATGAGAAACAGTTTGTTTGAAAATATCTCTTTGGTGATGCTGTGCTATTGTCAGCACATCTATCAGACAATGTAAAGTACAATAACATGTTAACATTAAAACAATGCACTTTCTGTTTTGTACGTCTAAAATGCTGAAGGCTTTTTAAAGTTGAACTTACAATAGAGCATAATTTAGCATTAACACGTTATAGCTCACAGAAGAAAAAATAAATGAATAAAGGCTTTCCAACACGGCACTAAACAATAATGTTAGCATTCAGCCATCAAACTCTGCAGGAAAAAAGACAGGTGTCATATGTCCTTTTATTGCCAAAATGACTACATAAAATGAATTGTGGTTGTAATTTATTCATTTTCAACATCCTGTCCTGAGTCTATTGCTTGTTACAGACATGTTTCCTGCTTAGTAACTGTGACATTTTTGTGATTAGGGTCATATACATATGAAAATGTTTTCCAGGTTTAAGTATAAAAGTGATAGTATTTTTATGTAATAAAACAAAATCTATATTCAAAATATAATATTTTCTCACTGTGCTGTTGTATTTTCGAGTTCAATGTTCAAGTTGTTTTTGGCTTGAGAAGAGCAAACCTACACCGTATTTCCTGGCTCTAACAAGGGGGAGGAATTCTCAACCACAGGATTTCCTCTTTGGGTTCATTGCTTACACATGCTTCATTATTTGAGTTGACAAACTGATTGCAAATCTGTATCAGTTCCCAGAATGACGGTAAACTGCAGATTACTGTGCTCAAAAAAGGCTAAGCATGTTTGTTTTCTGCATGTCCTCTGTGGACTTTGGTCATAACAGAAGAAGTAGATGCTGATATTGTGTTTATTATTCTCCCTGTGAACCCTGATAATCATTACAAAAGATTCCAATTGGCACAATAACTTGATGTTGTGGTGTTATAGCATGTTGCTGTAGCAATGCTACACCAAGTTCTCTCTACTGTATGTTGTCTTCACACATCTGAATAGGCCAGGTGACTAAGCGATCTAATTAGCCATGAATGTGCTAAGGCATTTCACTAGTGGGAACGAACGTGTTTGCAGGCTATAGAAAAGCACTTTTATGTTTTGCTACTGCTTGATTTGTGTGAGGAAGTGTTCTATAGCAGCTTGTGGACTTTTCAGATGCTATGTTTAGGCCACATGTCAGTGGTAGAGGGAATTCAGAAACGTTGGGTTAAAACGAACTAGAAATTAATTGCAAAGCTTTCGAAAACAATAGTAATCAGTTACTGTACAGTACTTCATTCTTTTGCTTTGCTTGGTGTTTTCCAATGGCATTTTACTTCGGTAGTTGCTGCTATCATTAGACTTCGAAATATGCCTAATTTATTATTCAGAGAATCCAACTGATGAGATCTTAGCAATCTGTGCTTTGGAAAGACAGGAACCACAATTTAATTAGTAATGAGCTTTCTGATGTTTGCCTAGACTTAGGCTTGCAGTGAATTTTCATAGTTCCTTTTTTTCTGCACTCATTGACCATTTCTGTAAATGTGCTGTATTTGAAGAGGTGAATTCAAATCAGAGCTTGACAGCGATGCATTTGTGACCTTTTCTTTCAGAACACCTTGGTATTGTGGCTCATTTGCATTCTCTTGTTCTCTGGTTGTCAAGGAGATTCACCGTGGAGGCAGCAGGGGATTGGTTATGCCATTAAAGTGGCACTAAGACTGTCACAGACCCACTATTTTTCACAGACCTTCCAAGCTGTAGTTGAGGACATTATTGCGGTTAGATGAAGTCACAAGACAACTTTTCCATTGATGGTACTATCAGAGTATCACTCAATGAGAATTTTATTGTTCTTATTTACTAGACAAGGCAATTGTATATGATTAGCAAATTTTTGGTAAGTGAAAATGTGAGCGTGAATGTTAAAAAAAGCTTACTTGTTTGGCACTAGAGGCAGCTTAGTTTAAAACTGTTGTGAAGGAATGATTACTTCATTCATTCATTCATTCATCTTCATGTCGGCTTTTTTCCCTTTCGGGGTCGCCACAGCAGAATGAACCGCCAACTCTCTGGCATAGGTTTTACGCAGCGGATGCCTTTCCAACCGCAACCCATCGCTGGGAAAGGAATGATTACTTGTTAAGAGTAATAATTATCCAAATAAGAATGAATGTAATACATTTTAAGAAATGATATATTCCAAACACACAATTATTCTTTTTTGACTGTCTATATATGCTTTTAGACCTTTTGATTATGATTCAAATGTTATGTCAAGCAGAACATGCGTCCATGTAAAAAAAAAAAAAAAAAGAAGAAATTACTTCACACTCTGGCTTTGGCTAGTCTGGTCTTTAAAGTTTGATTTAAATAAGGTTTATATTTCACAGTGTTTGCCCTGGCTCTGAACCATGTGGGCTATTCTTTGGCAGGATTTCAAAATGACTGAGAGTGTTAAAACGCAATCTTAAGGGGTGTTAAATATCTTTACTGGTCAGGACTGTAGATGAGGATTGAAATGCTTTGTTAGAGATAATCAACTCTAAAATTAATTAGATATTAGACCAGCACTTCTAGCAGCCCTGTTCTACAGGTCTCATGTGGACTTCAGAGATTATCATGAGAGTCAGACTGTGAATCCTTGTGCTAATAGTATTATGGTAATTTTGTCTGCTAAGGTTGGGTATCGTTTGGAGTTGTACCAATACTGGTGCCAAACTGATACTTTTAAAACGGTACCTGTGCCACAACGGTGCCTGAACCGATACTTTACAAAAGCCCAAAATTATGCTGGATGACTCAAGAATGCATTTTTATTGATGGCAAGGCAAAGCAAGTTTATTTGTATTGCACATTTCGTACACAGGGTAATTCAAAGTGCTTTACATTGGAAATAAAGAAAAAAAGAAAGTACATTTAATAAAATCAAGCATAAAAAAGTAATATAAAATCAAACTGATTAAAAAACTGAAATTTAAAACATCGATTTAGATGAAAAAGAAGATTAAGATTTGAAGTGCAGAGATAAAATAGTTGTTCAGACGTTGTTGCTCAGTTGACAAAAGCGCAATTAAACAGGTGAGTCTTTAGCCTGGATTTAAACATGACTTAAGTGTTGGCACCCTTGATCTCCTCTGGAAGTTGGTTCAATCTGTGGGCCGCATGGTAGCTAAAGGAGTATTTTCCCTGTTTGGAATTTACCCGGTGGAGATTTAATTTATTTGAATTGTGTGATCTCACAAAAAATTAACAAAAAATGTAACGCGTAAAATGTACAATATACCTGTGGAAAGCCTGCTGCTGTTGTCATCATAGTCGTTGACTTCTGTTTGTGATCGGTATGACTGAAACTGGTGTCAGAGCTGGGTGATACTGCAGAAATTGGGATTGATCCCATACCAACAGGCTCAGCATCACCCATACCAATACTGATACCAATTCTTACAAAAATATCTTGGACTGCCACTTATTAATATTAATACCAATTAAGCATTTCAGTTGTACACATAAACAGAAATCATGTATTTACACGAAACCTAAAACAAATGGTATTTTTTTGCTCTCACAACTTATAAGTAATGGGTTTATAAATTATTAATTTTTATTTTAAAAACGTGCACTTCTCTTTGCTGTTGATTTATTAGTTAGTCCTGGCACGTCACAGCGCTTCCGTTACAGACAACAAAGCCATCTCTGTTGAGGGTCCATTTTTGAAGCCTGATTGGTTGTCATCAAGCTTTTTGTTCTGAGTCAGGAAAGAAGAGAGATAATTGAAGACAACTCGCTCAATGAGTTTGGAAGTGTCTAGGTTTCTTGAGAAGCGGGATGACTCTAGCCACCTTGAAGGTGTTGGGGAATATGCCAGTAGTGATTGAAAAGATGATGTGAGCAAGGGCTGCTGTGGTGGTTGGTTAGATGGTTTGTAGAAGGTGAGAGGGGATAAGATTGAGGGGACAGGTATTTGGATGAGGTGAGTGAAGGAGTTTGGACATCTGACCTTCTGCGTGTGGAGTGAATGAGGACATGCAAGGTGTCAAAGATTGTGGATGAATTTGGGTGCAGGGTGGTGCAAACTGTCTGCTGATGGTGAGGTTTTTGTCTGTGAAGTGATTAGCGAAGTAATCTGCAGTGAGAGAGGTTGGATGGGTTTGGCAGGAGTGAGTTGAAAGTCCTGAAGAGCTTTCGGCTGTCCTTGGCATGTTCAATCTTGTCGTGGTAGTATGTTGCCTTAGCGTCTTGTACCTTCCTAGAGAAAGTTGAGAGTGCAGTTTGGTACGCTTCGAGATCTGCCATGCTCTTTGATTTCTTCCATTTCCAGTCTGCTGATCTGAGATTGGACCACTGTTCCCAGAGAACGTGTGACAGCAAGGGGTTTAATGGCGTAGTTCTAGCAGGTCTGCACGAGAGAGGCCACTGATGAAGATAAGAGGACAGCAGCTCAGGCTGTTCTAGAAGACACGCTGAATCAAGGGACTTTAGGTTACGTCGGAAGGTGGCATGGTGTGTGAGCAGGTAGGCAGTGTGAGTTTTAATGTGACGAAGTGATCAGATGTGTGCAGAGGAGTAACTGTGAGATGATGAGGAGAGCAGCTACATGTGTAAATGAGATCTAGCTGATTTCCTGATTTTATGTGTGGCTGTGGTGGGGACAAGAGTGAGTGGAAGTCAGTAGCGTAGGGTATGGTTTATGGAGATGCATATTGAAGTCTCCAACCAAAATGAGTGGGCTGACATCATCCTCAGGAAAAGAGGAGAGTAGATCATCAACCTCCTCCAGAAATTTGGAGAACTGTTCTCCAGGTGGGCAGTAAATAGTGAGGATGTACATTACAAAAGAGGAAGTGAAAGTGCCAGCATGATTCTCAAATAAGCATGTCTTTCCAAAGATGGGAAGTCAGAGAATCTGAAGGTCTGAGAGATGAGAAGTCCAGCACCCCCACCTTGTCACCCGGGCGTTGTGGTGTCCTCTGGATGGATCCATCTCTCAGTCAGATCAGCGATGTTCAATGAAGACTGGAGAGCAAAAGTGGGGATGAAGTCTCCCTTGTTGACAGCAGACTGACAGTTCCAAAGTCCCTTAGAGAGGAGCATGGTTCTGGTGATGTGAAAATAAGTGAGTGAAGGTTTGAAGGGTTGAAATGCATTCTACAGGGATGGGTAGAGCTACGTGCAGGTGTCAGGATGACAGGAAGTTACTGATTGCACATGTTGGCAGATGTGTTCGGAAAGTAGTAGGGAAAACAAAGGAAAAGACTAAAAGAAAGGGATACAAGAATATAGCTTACTGGGCACCGACTATGTGGAGGCGCGCAGGTAGAGTCGATCATCTTTACATGAGTTGTTGCACAGGTAGAGTCGATCGTCTTTACATGAGTTGTTGCACAGGTAGAGTCGATCGTCTTTACATGAGTTGTTGCGCAGGTAGAGTCAATCGTCTTTACACGAGTAGTCTTTATGCGAGGGGGATAAACACTTCTGCTTCTGCGACAGAAGTACAGGACTACTTTTGAGTTTACATTGCTTTGAACGTAAAAGACCCAATTTCCTACAGGATTCTCGTGCAGTTTTTATTTCAAGAGCATACATCTTAAAAAGTATACATACATCTTCAGAAAACAAAGAAAATAACTAGAAATAGAGCTGGGCATGCTGAAGCTGCTGCTATAAATGGTGTGTTCGCCAGATAACAAATTATTTGGGGTTATATTTGCATATGATTTCAGACTTCTTCTATATTAAACAAGACTCACACAAAGTTAGGTGCAGCTGCTCCACCGTGTGGCCTGAGTTCACTTGCAGTTTACCAAAGCCCCATCTAGTCTTCAGGAGAAGGTCTGTGCACTCATTTTGACCCTAACATCAGACACGCAGCTAGATGATGGGTGCAGCCCCTGCTTGAAGTAGATGCAGAGCAACCCGCTGCTTAGGTGTGTGGAGACCTTAAGGCTACATTCACACTGCAGCCCAAAGTGACCCAAATCGATTTTAGGTTGCCCATACGCAACTTTTATATGTGTCCTGAATCTAATACATATTCAAACAATTTGCCATTTTTGGACAGACGTTGCATTTCTAGGCAGGGATGGGAAGTTTCACATCAATCAAGGCTGAAAACTAAGCTAAAAGCAGTCGGTAGAAGAAAAGTGTAAAAATAGAACTAATAAATATTTCTTCTGGATTGGTTGAAATGATTGCGGGTTAATTTGAAAATGAACTTAAATAATGTTCAGCGCTTCGAATTACATTCTTGTCCAGTCCATGTTTACTTTCATTTTCATCAAAGCTATTTCCTATGCATGCATGCATTACCTCACAGTAAGTACAGTAATGTGTTCATACACAGGACGGATACAATACAGATACACATATGTTGTGTGAAATATGAACAAGCACACATAAATATTCAGATTTTACAAAAAAAAAGCATTGAGACCTGCAGTCTGAATGTAATTTATAAGCTTTAATCTCTGCAGGCAGCATTGGTTGGGTGGCATCAAGGAGAAAGGGGATGCTTTAAGCAGAGTGCGGGAGGCACACCCAGAAATTAAGTGACTATTCCAAAAGTAGTGGGTGGTGTATTGCCTTTTAAAAAAATTTGATTATTCACTTTTATACAATTAATGTGAACCATGATTTATCTTCATGCAAGAAGTACTAGCTTAAAAGTACAAAAAGATGATAAGTTAACCAATACTCTACCATAGACCTATAAACTTCAAAATGCCCCTAACCATAGCTATTCATATTACAACATTCACACTTTGGTTTAAAGAGTCTCCAGCTCCAGCATGAAGGTAAACAAAGAATACTTTTAAATACATGTCAGTCATTCAGTTTAATTAATGAACAAAATACAGTAAATTTACAAAAGAGAAATCATTTATTAATATTAAATTGGTAAAAAAAATTTTGTTAAAGGTTTTGGTACCTTTAACACCCAAGGGTTTGTGTTTACACACAAATAAACTACCATTATTTGTTGATGAAGGCATTGCTTTTTCAGATTTTTTTCACACCTGATTAAAACTTTTATGTAGTTATACATAGTACTGTACATACAAGGTCTCGTATAGCCAAAGTTTAAACTATGTTGTACTTGATGTCCGATTCCATTAAAAGAAGATCAGAGTTTTACATTCAAGTTAATGTTCGTTTTTCTGGGTGGTTTCTCAGCTGTGCTAGTTTGGTGCTTTTTTATTCATTAATTTAATAAAAAAAATTACTGAATGTTGCCCAACTTAAGTTTGTTTTAAAAGTGCTTTATAAATCAGACTTTCTTGAAAATGATCAATTTTAGACTTACTACCCCTGTGGGAGCACAAGGTTTTTTCAAAAACAGCTTATCAAGTACACAGACAATGTCTCTCTCTCTCATCCGGTGGCTGAGCTGGCGTTCTCCAGTAATATGCTACAAGCTGATTACCCTTTACCACTCATCCACCTTCTGCGGAAAGAGAGTAGAGGGATATTTGTAGGAGGAGTATAAATAGGTAATCCAAAGAGGCCTGCAGCACAAGAGCTCAGTAAAGTTGTGTTTATGGAGAGCAGCATACGTCTTGTGGGAATATCCCTTTCCTCTGGAACAGAGCCATCTCGCATTAGAGGTAGAGCCAAATATCAGATATGAGCTTGACCATGAGCATATCAGGCATAAACCAATGCCCTGATGCTCCATTAAGAGCTAATTCTGCAAAATACATCTTAGCTCTCCAATTTCTGGATTGGATTTTGTCTTTCTAGGTTTTTGAGTACAATGAGAGTTTTAAATCAGACAAGACTAGATGGTCTCTACCCTAGCCTTGCCATTGATTTTTAGAACAGCCTGAGCTGCTTCCATTCTCTTGGATAGAAGAAGACTGCCTGACTGGCATCCAAGCACAGTTGTTAGTTTTGTGTGAAGCTCAGGAGTAAGTGATTTTTTTTTCCAATGTCCGAAAGATTGCAATTGTAGATAATTTCATCAAAACCTCAAAATTCAATTTCACCTCATTTTAATTTCACCAAATTATATTTTATGAAAATCCTTTGCAAGTACATATTTCAATCTTCCTACTCCTCTCAGCCAAATTGGATCTTGTTATTTCCTCATGTACTTTTCAGTGTTGTGTCAGTCATTAATCAGCAGGTTTAACTGACGCTTACTCATGGTTAGCAACAAACTGGCTATTTTGTGTCAAAATAAACCCACTCAGTGGGTTTACAAGCCCAGCAGTACAAGTACCAATCCCAGAATGCACTGCTAGTTCTAGAGAACTCTTAGCAATAAGCTGGAAACGTGACCACAACAATCGGACGTCATATGAGAGAGGCAGAGGAGGAACCTTGTGTGCTGCTGCTCCCATCTGGTCAAAATCTGCATTGCAACAGTACAATGCTGCTTAAAGTGATTGTGCGCTGTCTTTAGAAATAAATTAACTGATATAAAACACAATTAAAAGTAAGCCCAATATGGATTCTTTTTTAGCACTCTCAAACAACTCATATTTATTAAAATATTTTTTTATACATACAAAAAAAAAAACTTTGTGAACGGTCACTTTGAAAAAATAATAAACAAATAATGGAAATGCCTGAGATGGCATCTCACTTTCTCGGTTATTGGCAGTTTGCCAGAAAGTTCACATGACATCTCAAACTGTATTGGCCAACTCCTTACCCAATCCTGCTTCTTTTCGTTTTCTTTTTAGCTTACCCTAACCTAACTCTATTCTTTTCTCTATTAAACAAAAAAAAACAAATGAAACAGACACATTCTATCGCAATTATTTAATTAATAATGTTTTGTTTAGATATTAGTGATATATTGTAGATACGTTTAGATTGTGATAAGTTGCTCCTCATAGTGAGGCACAGTTTTGGAAGGAAAAAAGCTGAAAGCGTTTCTTTTGTTTCCAGGTCCCAGATGGGCATCCTGGAATCTTGGGATATTTATCTGTATCCGCTGTGCCGGAATCCATCGCAATCTTGGTGTGCACATTTCCCGAGTGAAATCTGTAAACTTGGACCAGTGGACACACGAGCAGATTCAAGTAAGCTTTTATTTATGAATTTGACACACTCAGTGTGTGATACGGATCAACATCTTTATTTGTTTATGTTCAGTCTGTTCAGGAGATGGGCAATGCCAAAGCCCGGCGACTCTATGAGGCCTTTTTACCCGAGTGCTTCCAGCGTCCAGAGACAGACCAGTATCCTTTTAGTTCATAAATACTGTATGTGGATGCACTAATGCTTGTTTTCTCCTTGCACTGAAGTTTTCCTTAAGCCACTCCACATAGAGCAGCTGAGGTTTTCATCCGTGACAAATATGATAAGAAAAAATATATGGATAAATGCATTGATATTCAGTCCTTCAGGGTAATTCAGGCTTTGTAAAGTATATTGTTTTATGTTGGCTCCCACTTTGATTCTGTGCAGTCATTATGTTCCTTTCCATTTTCAGAAAGAAAAGAGTGAGATTGTAACAAAAGAGGCTCCTGTTGTTTTTGAGAAGATGAAGCTGGTGGGTTTCTCTTCAGATTATGATTGCTGCAAAGTTCAGATCATTAATGCTGCAAATTTTGTGCTTTCTACAGCTTTTCACATAATTGAAAAAGCATTTCTGGGGCTTACACTATCTCCTCTGTATTTAAAGGGACACCCCACCCCAAAAAAGAAAATTTTGTCAAATCACATACTCCCATGTTGTTCCAAAATTATAAAGATCTTCTTGGAACACAGTTTGAGATTTTTTATGTAAACACTAGTTACCACATACTAATTTCAAAGGTATTTTCAAGTAATAAAAAACACTTTCACTTTGAACACTTTCAGATTGCAAAACAAAGACTTAAATTTACATCATCCCTCTTTCTTAAGAGACATGTTGTTCATGCTCAAATCAAATAGATGAGAGCATGTTTACATTTCAGGCACAACATAATATAATCTATTCCCTAAATACATTGATAAAATGTAATTATTAAAACAAAAATGGTAATAAAATATTTGATTCACTTATTACTCTAATAAAAGAGCCTTGCCAGCACATTGTAATTATTGTACACTTGTTGATCTCTTGCAGAAAAAAGACGAGTCTCAACAGCTCAGGAACCATCCAAAGAAGCAGTCCCACTCTTTCCATGACTTACTAGGTCTAGGTAATTAGCAAATACACAATTCATGAATATCACACACATCTTTGAACTTATAATGTGGTGCAAAATCTCTTTTACAGATGCTCCAACTCCTCAGGTTCCCGTCTCCAATGGTAAAGCAAATGCTGAAGTCAGTCCCTCTTTGGACCTCTTCAGCTCTCTGCCTGCATCTGTCGGCAGTTCAAACTCAGCCAGGAGCACAGTAAAGGTTTTATGTTTCTAATCTTTTAAGACTTCACATCAAATGTGTCTAGAGGTTTGACAAATGAGCATGTTGGAATTATTTTCCTCAAAAAAGAAACAATACACTTTACTTTTTCACGTTGATGAGTCGCTTTTTTTTTAAGTGATTTTAACACTTCTTTGAAACATAAAGACTGTAACGTGTAACACAACTGTATAGTGATATTATTAAAAGACCAATCTAACTGAAACAAAGCTTTTGTAAGGTGTTAGGACATAAATGTGGGGACTATTGTCATGTACACAACTATATTAGAGTGGTTTAATTTAATTTCAGTGACTGTTTTTTGCAAAACATGTAAAAATCTAAATGGGGTTTCAGTCACAAGCTTTTTTTCAACTAATCACATTATTGTTTCACAATGTAATTACCCCACCCCTGGATATTAGCTTACCATTCAACACTTTGGGTTTATAGGGAGGTAGCATTCACCATTATCTTCCCACACGTGTCAAATGAGAAGTAGAGGCTATGTCTCCAAAGAACCAACACCCTTGCTCTGTTTCAGGATGTATATCTCGGCTCGGAAGTTTTCCCATCATCTACCCACAAATGGGCAGCAGACGTTCTTGCATGTATCTTTTAATTACTTTGCTGCTCTTCTCGCTCATGTTTCAACACTTCACCATTTCCCATTAGTTCATCGAAAGTGTAGGCAGAGCCAGGAGATGACATCACAGAAATTTATATTTTTAGCAACATGTCCCTAAACAGCAGGAATTGTTGGCGAAATTGGGAGTTTTTAAGAAATAAATATAACAAATATGGATTTTTTTTTTAACTAAATATAACTTGGCATGTTCAGAAGATCAATATCACCTCTTATTACATTCCATTTTGGCCCTTTAACAATGTGACTGTAACAACAGCTGACAAAAGTAAAAAACAAACCATGAACACTATGTCGTAATGGAAGAAGGGGGATAGATCACAGGGGTTGTTCCGGTTCCTAGAAAGAAAATAATGTGTTGAGTCAAACACATTTTTGACATGAAAAATACACATAAAAATAACTATCATACAAAAGAACACAACACAAGAGAACTTACTGGAGATTTTTTTTCACGTTGTAGCCTAGCTCAGGGTCCATGCCTTCTGGACGGGTAGCAGCTTCAGTGCCTGAAAACCTCAGTCTGTTCCTCGATCCCCCAACGAAAGCTGACGACAGCGGAAAGAAGTTGTCCAAAGACTCCATCTTGTCTCTGTACAGCAGCACAGCACCACAATCCAACATGGCTGCCCATGGTCAGACCAGTTTCACCATTCTATGGATGCTTTCCATTAATTTACTGTTTATTCATGTTGATTCATATTTCTGTTAAAGCTGGATTGTTTGTAGGAGCACCACACTTGGGCTATGTTCCTGCTGCAGGATTCAGCCAATATCAGTCAATGGGCCCACAGCAGGGCATGATGGGACACTTGATGGCTCCACAAATGAACATGCAAGGGCAAGCAGGTGTTATCCCACAAGCTGGAATGGCAGGTGCTCCTCCGTACATGACAGGGGCGCAGGGAGGTGTGGTGGGCATGCAGAACGGCTTGATGGGGACTGTGGCTGCAGCTCCACAGCAAGCATATGGAGCACAGCAGGCTCAGCAGATGCACTGGAACGTTAGGCAGGTAAGACATTGGAATTACAGTTTCCATGGTGATGTGAAACTGCGAATATAATGAGTATATATATATATATATATATATAGATAGATAGATAGATAGATAGATAGATAGATAGATAGATAGATAGATAGATAGATAGATAGATAGATAGATAGTTATATCTTTTTATATAAAGAAATGCATTACATGGCATCCCGTTCATTGCAGATTGGTCAATTATTGTGCTCACTGATTGGACAGAAAGAATGTCACAAACTTGACAAGGGCTCTCCTGTTCTTTTTGTTGTTTTTTGTGTTATTGTTATCATCTGTCTTTTACAAAGACAAAACCTGTCATTTTGTCTGGCTCAAAATCAATTCCTGGAGGGTCGTGGCCCTGCACAGTTTATTTCCAAACATAACTTAACACACCTTATTCTTCTAATTAAGCTCCTCTAGAAACAGTGTTTGAATAGAACCACTTAGAAAACCAGTTTGAGATCTCAACATCAGAAATATTTGAACATTAAAAGTCACCACATAAACATCATAAACAACATCCTCCTTCCAAAGTATCCATTATTTGATGTTTTGTGCTCTCTGCTTTTTGCATCTGACTCTTCACCAATCAAGCGGAACCTGACTGACATAGTGGAATAAACCCTTTTGCTCACATCTTGTTCACACCCACTCAGAACTGATACAAGAAGTTGATGGAACCTAACCTAGTTGTGCCGTTAATAAAATCTAGTGGAGACGTGGCAGAAGTTCCACCAAGTACATTTGCTATGGATGCATGTATGTTTTCTCAATAATCTAAAAATTTAATACTTTAAATATAAATATAATATTTTATTGTAAAATTATGCTATCAAATCCACATAACTTGTCATCAAGATTAAAATAGAACATGATTGATTCTGATCGGATTTATGTCTTAAATATCATAAAAATAACATAAGTTCTAAAGAGAGATAAAGCCTAGTTTTAATAATATAATTCAAACTTAATTTCCCAGACACTGGATTAAATCTATTCACTCTTCAGAAAATATTTCAATTTCAAGCATATAAGGAAAGGGTTGCAAAAGTAACTCTGGGTGTTCATGTGTCCATGATAAGACACTGTCTACAAATGGAGAAAGTTCAACACTGTTGCTACTCTTCCTAAGTCGTCCGGTGAAGATGACTGCAAGAGCACAGTGTATAATGCTTAACATGGTTAAGAAGAGTCATAGTGTATGGGTTAAAGAGTTACAGAAATCTCTGGCACATGCTGACATTTTAGTTTACTCATCTACAATAAGGAAAACATTAAGCAAGATTGGAGAATATGGGAGGGCACCAAAGAGGAAGCCACTGCAAAGGGCACCTGGATGTTCCACAGCTTTACTGGCAAACTAATCCGTGGACAGATGAAACCAAAATATAGTTTTTTGGAGAAAACACAACACGGTGTGGAGGAAAAAAAGGCACAGCACACCAACATCAAAACCTCATTCCTACTGTAAAAATGGTGGAGGGAGCATCATAGTTTAGGGTTGCTTCGCTGCCTCTGGACAAAAATGAATTCCTGAGTTTAACTAGACATTTTACTGGAAAACAAAAGAACATCTGTGCACCAACTAATGCTTCACAGAGTATCTGTGATGCAACAGGACAATGACTCAAAGCATGCAGGTAAATCAACAAAGGAATGGCTTCAACAAAATAAAAAAAAAGCCTTCTGGAGTGGCCCAGTCAGTCCTGACCTCAACCCAATTAAAATGCTGCCATGACCTAAAGGGTGCAAGTCACACCAGACTCTCAAGAATATTGCTACACTGAAACAGTTTTGTAAAGAGGAGAGGTCCAAAATTACTTTAGATTGATGTGCAGGTTTGATCTGCAACTACAGGATGTTTGATTGAGTTTAATTCTGGTAAAGGAGGGTCAACCAGTTTTTAAGTGTAAAGGTTCACATATGTTTTTATTGAAGATAAAATGCCAACATTCAAACATATAATTTTTGTGTAACATTATTTTAAGCAGACTTTGTTTTTTGAACAGTTTAGTTTGATGAAGTTCAGAACACATTATATTCCAATTCATGCAAAACTCCTTGTAAACCTAAAGGGGTCACACTTTTTCTTGTAACTGTAGTTCAGACTTTGCTTTCTTTTTTTTTGACTGCATTAAAAAATATTTTTATTTCATAAAATTATTTATATAAGACATTTGTGTTACATTTTTTTATTGAATTATTTATATTTTTTAGTTGTGACATCATGATTCCCCTTAAGCACATTTTGTCTTGTTTTTTTTTACAGATGACTCAGCACATGGCGGGGATGAATTTCTATGGTGCTAATAACGTAATGGGATATAGACACCCCGCGGGTGGCAGCGCTGCTCCAGGATCAAACCAAGTGCTTGGGTCACATGTATGGAAATGATGACGTGGCGAATGTACAATATACTTAGAGAAAAAGTGGAGCAGATGTCTGAACCAGGTGGGCTCATTTGGCTCTGTGACTGACTGACAGCAGAGGGGGAACAGATTGTTGGCGCAAACTCAATTAGTTCATCAGAGCCAAATCAAAATCTACCTCCCTCGTTCTCATGCTTGCCTCTAAATGGTCATAGACTCAAAGAAAATAAAGCTTTTTACCTGCAATTGTTCTGTGGATCACAAATTGCATGAGTCAGCTAAACTTTAGTAGTGAGGATTTAGTTCTCTCTTTTATTTTAGTGGCTCATTGAATGTATCATTCATTTAAGATTTGCAGGCTCACCCAGTCATTTGAATGCTAATCCAGGTGATTTGAAGGTTGACCAGAAAAGGAATTTTAAAGCTTTGCATTTATGTTGTTTGAAATGTTGTTTGTAGGGCACCATTTTTATTTACCTATTCCTGTTTTTATGACTCTCGTTTCTTGAAACTTAATGCCCATGAATTTGTTCACCATGTTAAAGAAGACAAATATACAGTAGCAGAGAAGTTAAACAAAAGAAAAAAACCCAGGGTACTATATGTCATCAACTGATAACTTTTGGTATGTTTTTACATCACGCTGTTAACAACAGTATATTTTGGTAGATGGCATTTTATTAATTTAAATGATTCCAAATGTCATAAATCTCAAAATTCTAAATTATTGAGATGAAGTCTAGTTTTATTAAGATAATTCTGACTTTATTCTCAACTTCAATAAGAGAATCATATTGTTAATCCCACAATTTAGAGTTGTTTTGCAGAATTCAGACTGAGCTTAAAACATGTTCTAATAAATGCATGCATGGAAGAATTTGAGATGTTAAAATGACACACGCACACACACACACACACACACACACACATATATATATACACACACACATACATACATACAGTCATTGTCCAATGACCACTACCAGGTTTGGACAATCTTAGAATGATATCCAGCCGATGCACAGGGTACAGCTTAACCAACAAAGACTCTGCTCAATCCCTCAACTCAGGAGAAATAAAGACCTGGATGTATCATACCCATCTCATACAGTAATAGTAGAGCTACATTCAGCCAAAGACATCTTTAATCCTCAAACTGATTTTGATACAGGTCTGTTGAAAGCCTCATTCTAGAGTTTTGTGGATTGCTTCTCTTCTCATCATTGAGATCAGGGTCACTGTGAGCAGGCAGAGTTAAATTTGGAGAGACTGATGGTTGTACTGTTACCAAAGGATCGTTTCACCCTGAGCTGGGTTTACCATATTCTTCCATTTCAAAGAACTTAGCCAGAGCTGAGTGATTGTTTGCAGGTAACACTTTCTTATGTAATCACTTCAACTTGTGTTCAAATGTGCATTTTAATGGGTTATACTTCTTCTTCTAAAAAAAAAAAATATATATATATATATATATATATATATATATATATATATATATATATATATATATATATATATATATATATATATATCCAAATACACTTTTTAACTTAAGTATGTCATTCAAAAGTAGTGCCCATAGCAATGTGCAAACTGTAAATTGTCTGGTTTTGACCATTTTTCGATCAGAATGTTGCATATGTACTCAATGCTCATTAGCCCTCAAAATCTGTGGATATGTAGAATAACTGGGCTTTAGGGTATGAATTATATGTTATATACATGTTACATTACCAAAAAATAATGGGTTGAATGTCTATCTTCTGATCGAGGAAGTGGAATATGCAGCGGAGCCTCTACAAAGGTTTGGTTTGCGAATTTTAGTTTTTCCACAAGGCAGGATATAGGCCTTTCCTATATCCTCCATTTATTTTCCTCCAGTCAATAAATGACAAAAACATATCAACATATGTTAAGATTTACTCTTTTATTTATTTATCCCTTGAGGATTGCGATCACTGGTCTGACTTGATGTCCGGCTAGTTTCAGTATGTTTTTTAATCTATTTTAAAGACTGGAAAATGTGCGGTTATACATTTTTTTGTTTAATTAGGGTTAGGCGTCAACTTTTTTTTTTTCTTCCATTTTTAGAACAATTCAGTGCAGACAATGCATTGTAAATGAGTTCTAGAAGTTTCCAATAGATTGCTGAAGTTTGTACTATTGATTTGAATGCAATGTTTTTCTATTGTAAATAAATTTTCTGTTTTACTTTGAATAATTTTTTATTTAATTGCGCTGCTATTGTTTATCCTTCTCATTGCTACTTTTGAGTGGGCAATGATAGTGTTGCAGGGATATTTTTAATATATGAATATCAGTCTGTTTGTCATTGAATTTAGTTACTGAATACACACACCAGTATATTAGGTTTTTTGTATATTGTTTGGCTTTTTTACGTTCAAATGAGACCATGGTTTTCTCATAGCTACCCTCATGACAAATTGTATGTAACATAATTGTAAGTTGAGACTACTAAACCTCTATTTATGGTTTAAGTATATGTAAAATTAAGAGTGAAGTAAATTATTGTTAAAATAACTCTCATGCATGAATTTTTAAAACATTGAATCTTTGAAGGTGTTACTTGCATGCTACATTACCAAATCAACAATTATTTGATAAAAATTCAAAGGCCATATTTTACCGATCTGAATCACGACAGAGGAACTTTCTCATGAATGTATCTTTGGTTTATGTGAATATGTTTCATTTCACTCCAACAATTGTCTTGGCACTCCTTTTGAAGCTACTGAACATTTTCACAGTTTACTTTAAATCTATCTGCTGCGATTGGGGATTTTAGGAATTAATCATTCCAAATATAGATGTCCACTGCGAAGTAAACTTTGATTGTCCATAGTGCTGCAAAATCAAAAGGAACCAAAAACCTGTTTCTTGATTGATCTAGTATTTGCATACTTAAGAAAGATTAGAAGGATAATAATGAAAAGTACGCAAGGCTGTCATCACCACCTCTTGTTGAAAAGGTGCTAAAACATCTGCCCCCATTACTCTGTGGTGATCTACATTTTTAGGGGGTAAAAGTTTGATCAAAATGCTGAAATGCTCTCAGAAATTAAATGAATTTAAAATTGGGCTGACTGGAACAGGTAATTTCAATGAATGTACAACAGTGCTTTGCTAAGTTTATACTAATTTGGTTCCTATGAAATTTCAAATGCATTGTAAATGCTGGAACTGGAATAAAAATATGATGAATTAAAATATCAACTGGAATCCAGTGTGTTTCATACTTGTCAAGTCCAATTCTTTTGACAAATATATATTACATTTAGACAAATATTACATATAGACAAATGTATATGTCCATATGTAATTTCAGCAAAATAACATGCAGGTTTACTAATCAAATGAGCAATTACAGTTTGGGGGTCTTAGAATAGACTAGTTATTAAGGTAAATTAGTAAAATTTTAGGCAGCTGTGACAAACGCATTAAGGACAAGTTTTAATCATTTTCATCAATGAAACAGCTCTAAATCTTATCAATATTTAGCCTTCAAAATAGCAGCAAATTTACATACACTTGCACACAGTTTTTGATGAAACACAGCTTGTCGGATGCTCCAAGATTCTTGGCGAACTAACCACTGATCTTCTGTGGATCTAAGCTTTCACACATTACTCTGTCGGATGTTCCTCTCTTCATTACTCTTGACTGGCTCCTTATCGCAGCTTGGGTTAAATTCAAATCACTGATGCTGGCGTACAGAACTATCTCCAAATCAGCCCCTGTTTACCTCCACAAGCTCATACACTCCTACATGCCCTCCAGAAGCCTGTATTCAGAGAAGGAACAGCGACTCGTGGTTCTGTCCCGCAAGGGCAGAAGATCTTTCAGCAGAACCTTCTCTCTCCTTGTCCCTGCCTTATGGAACAAACTCCCTGATCCAGTCAGAAAAGCAACACTAACTCTCTTCAAAAACACATACTATAAAAATAAAATAAAAAACTTCTGATCTCTGGATTTGGGGCATAAGTAGAATGTATTCTGGCCTGAGTTAGGGGTGGAGTTGGATAAAGGGGGTTAAGTTCCGGGGAAAGGCAGGCTAGATGGAGCTGGCCTGAGTGTTTTTTGATATGAGGGTAACTATATGAATTATGAAGATGTACAAGATTTATCTTTGGTCTATTCTACTATACAATAAAATTTTCTGAATATATATATATATATATATATATATATATATATATATATATATATATATATATATATATATATATATATATATATATATATATATATATATATATATATATATATATATGCAGGCTACTATTAATTTGATTTGAGTTTAATGTATTATGTAACAGAAATGTGATTTTTGATTATTTAATTTTACTCTTATTGCACAGATGTCAACCATATAGCAGCCAGAAGTTGTTCGCTTCTTTGGAAAATATCCTTGGAGAAATATGAATAACAATGGTAAAATTATAGTCTGATACTGTGATTTATTTGTGTATGTGTTCTGTTTAATTTACAATTTGGTAAATTACTGCCTTATTGCCAATGTTTTATGTTTATGTAAGAGAAGTATGTTGATTGCACGCAAGACACCGTATACATCTGTGAGATTTTGAAAGGCCTTACCCACAAAGAACATATTATATTTGTATTGTTGTAAACGAAGCAATCAATGAGAGAAAAAGTTGCCCAAAATGTATAAAAAAAAAGCTCTATCGTTTACATGTATGTGTTTATAACCAGTCTTTCAGCGGTAAGATGGCGGCCGCAAGTCTGGGACAGACCGGGTCACGTGGCATCGACTGTTTAGGTTTAAGAAAATGTGCTGTTTAGCCACAACCACTAGATGGCAGCCAAAATCAAGCAGTTGGACCTGGAACCAGAACCTCTCCAGTGAGGAATACCTGCAAGTAAACATTTCCAATTCTCAACATACCATAATCAGCACCTTAAACATTTCTCAGAGTGTATTTTAACGCAAGCACTAGCCCATTACTAAACGAGGGTTTTGTCTACATATAAATAGTCGAAACAGAGCATTAACGTTGTGTGCCTTGATGCTTTTGCTTTCATTGTATTTCTTAAATTTCGTTGCCCAGTCTTATTTGAAAGAGAACAGATTTAACACATTTTGGTTCTTTCAATTCAAGCTAATCGGCTTTTGAAACACAAACAACATCAGCCGTGCAACGTTCCCCAATGAAGTGCATTAAAAGGTAAACATGTCATTAAGAATATCGACTTAAGAGCATAAATCCACGTGCAATTCTCTATAGGATGATATCTTCTTGGTCGGGTTGGTATTGTACCACTGACTTCCCCTTTTTGTGTTCCATAATCAATTATGCAAAGACGGCTGATCTTACATCTTAGCCTACCACAAAATGATGTGCTTGCTTAGAAATAAAAGAAAAAATAATCCAGATTGCTGACTGATTTATTTAGGAATGGATCTAAGTACATGTCAAGTCACACCTCACTGCTGCCTTTAACGCTCACTAAATAGTGTTGTCTTGCAGCTGAAGTAATCATAAACACAAAAATAATCTGCATTTCCAGTTACTACAAAGTTTTTTGTTTTTAAGCAACGCAAATACTGTTTGCCTTCACAGAATGCCAGTAGATAATATATTTAAAATGTTATGACAAAGCTAGAGGTTTTCCTGATGCCATATATCAGACAAAAATATGTTTAAATATTATATTTTTGTAACTATTTTGTGTGATATTTGTTAAACAATATTTCTGTTTTGTATTTATTATTCACATTTTTCATGGTCATTGCTTCGACCATCAAAAAGGCACCTGTCAATTATTGTCAGGTAGGCTTCCTACATAGACAGGTTCAAAAAATGTTATGCTGTTTACTTTACAAAAAATAAAAAAAAAATACAATGATTTTCAACCTCTCGAGCAGGACTGCACTAACACTGTTCATGCATACATTCATGTTCAACCTTTCAAAGGTTGATTTTGCATAAGAAGTGCCCTTTAAGTACCAGTTGTCATTTAAAGTCTAAAACTACCAAAGATTAAATATTAAACTCCAATTTTCTTAAAGAAACTCTTTTTTCATTTACATCATCCGCAAAAGTTAGCAAACTGTGTTATGCCCTTTAGCGATCAGCAGTTGTCCTGATTTGTCAGTGTCACTGACAATATTTTTGGACTGTAACATTTAGAGTCCTGTAAAAGTAAAAATAATAATCAAAACATTTATTTGACTAATCTAGTCAAAATTATAACTTTACATCAAAATGGTTCATTTTCAGTAGTTTTTTCAGTAGTTTCATTTTACAGTATAACCATTTAGATTTAATTAAATGGTTGGTCAATTAAAATCCTGCTCTGTACAAAAGAAACTAATAATAAAATAATAAAAACATGTTATTTGGCAAACCAATGCATTGTATTGTTTGGCAGTGATGGTCTGCTGAAATGCTGAATCCTCAGTGGAATGGAGCCATTCAAAGCCATGGACAGCCTTGACAGGCTCGGATTCGGTGTTTTCTGAGCTCTTTGCATCCCAGGAGTGTATTGTCAGGCCTGGCCACACTGATCTCGCGTCAGTGTCACTGCTCCTGTTACTCTATGCATGTCAGCCTGCGGGATCCTCTGGGAAAGCCCATTGTTTTCCAACCATTTGCAGTCGGTTGCATTGAATGATAAAATGATCATGGAAATTATCGACTGGCCTTTGTTTTAGACAGCCATTCCAATTGGAGGAAACACATTTATGCAAATCAAGCCTTATCATGCTCAGTTCAGATATGAGAATGATGGGCTCTGCGTGCCAGTCAAGCAGAATCTCAAGCCCCTCCGTTGCTTTGGGATGCGGCCATCAATCGTCTGAGCTCCAGACGTCTCATCACTTTTTAACAACCCAGAATACACCTTCCCTTCTGTAAACAAGACGGAATACAATTTCAAGCACAGTTTAACTTCTAGGAGCTCATTATTAATATTAGTTCTGCAAAATGCTTGTAAATGAATGAGTTTATGTTAAATTTCCAAGTTTGACTTGTTTTAAATCTGTTGCCAAAACTCATTATGCAATAACTAAAATATTTACGTGTGACTAAATGGTAACTCCTTTTTAGATGGTATGTCCCAATTGCATTCAGTAAACTAACTGTATAATGTATTACCCATATAACTATTTTAGAATTAAACATTCAAAAGTTTATTTATCTGCAGAAAGTATTTGAAATGTTCATGCTTACGTTTAGCCAACTCAACTGTATCTTACCTGTCCAGGTGATATGAGCACTTTTGCCTTCAAAATCTTCTTTGCTTTCAAATATTTTAGAGTAATTTCCTACACAAATACTTTTATTTTTCAGTTTATTGCGATTAACTAAAGAAACAAAAATATTTTGTTGTTTATTCAAAGAGAACTGGTAACACTCTTAATAATTATTAGAGAATATCTGGTTTCTGCATGAGGCCAAAAATACCTAATGTAAATATGAACGTTACTTGTGCGTTGAAGCTCAGCTTTTCAAAATAAACAAGTTCCCTGGATAGATAACTATATTCAGTGATACCAGTTTTTGAAGTAAACACATATATTTAGTGTCTTTAGGTTTTAGAATCAATTTTATAATCATATGTATATAGTAAAGGTTCATACAATTGCTTTAACTTATCGTCTATTGTCCTGGCCAAGTTAGGTGTGAGCGTTCTATTTATGGTGTCTTTACTGAGACCTCTGAAATGATGGTAAGCCATTCCTTTATTAACTAAGAGTAAGATCTGTGTTGGGAATATTTTTGCCGTTTTTGCAGTTAAACTTACGTTGAGTCTTAAAAGTACATTTAGTTAAATTGTTGGAAACAAAATTTCTTTTGTTTTACAGTGAAAGTGAACAAATGTTGGCTTGCGTTGAGCAACATTTCTACCATGAGAATATTGTAGTTTTTAAAATCTTTTTAAATTTGAACTACATTTAAAGAGTTATGTAAAATCTTAACTAATTTGCTTTAAAAACAAAATGCAGTACATAGACCTATAAAATACAAGAGACTTAGAAGTAAACAAACAACAACTATAATATAGTGCTGGAATAAACCTTTAAAATTGGGTTAAAGCTGTATTTAAAATCGGTTATTTTTGTGCTCCTGTAGTTGTACACTCCCCATCGCATCGCTTTAACAGTCCCATGCTGTGTGAAAGAGGAGTAGGTGCAATAATGTCAGAACTCTGTTTATATCAAGCCCACAATGTTGATGAAAATTGAAACAAAAAATGAGTAACAAAAAATAAAGCAGAGAAGTCCTCATTTATATCCAACTCGCTTATTTGCTAATAAGATGCGGTTCACACAGATCGATGCTGCTCTGCCACAATTGAAGTTATATTTATTGGGCCTTTTTAAAGCTAATAATCAAGAGTGGTTCTTAAAAAGAGAGAAGCAGTTTACTATAAATGCATCAGAAAATCATGATGATTCTGGTTGAAAATAGTTTCAAATGAAAAAAATTTTTTTTTCAAAGTATTAAAATTGAATGTGCTAGAATTAATGTCTGTAAAATTGTTTTAATATCTGTTTTAATACGTCTTACACCTTTTTTTTTGGAGAGGACACTGTTGTTCTGTTTCCTTGTAACTGAGAAAGTCCAAAGCTTTAACCAGGAACGATATCGCTGCAGCATTGATTGTAATTGGGAAACTTAATTGTCTGACACCCAATGACTAACTTTGTTAAATGTAATAAAATGTGCTAGAGCATAATGCTGATCCTTTGGGAATGCACATACTGTATGCGGACCTGTAATACACTATTGAAGTGAAATACTTTACACAATAACAAGACAATTATTAGAGCGAGAGCTACATGGTGTGATCTTATTCAAAGAGATGATGCTATATGGTGTTTCAAGAGTCACAGAATGTTCCCATCTTCCCAAACAGATTTTGTGATTCAATTGGTGTGCTTTGCACCTATTCAAATTTAACAATGACATCAGTGATACTCTTGGAGAATCAATGATGACAAACAGTAATTGGCCAGGAAGCAGATAACAAAATAAACTGAGAATGAAGACAGATACCACAGTCAAACTGTGGAATAAGAGACGTTTTAGTGCCTGCAAACTTTTGAATGATTGTTGCAGGTCCTCCAGTGTGCTTGTTTTCAGTGTTCCGTGCTGTAGTATTTTCTATCATATTGAAGTTTTTTGCTAATTTGGACACATTACATTCTCTCTCTTGCTATTGGGACTTGGATCGGTTAAGAGCACACCCAAAGAGCCGTCACAATCCTGCTAATTCTTTGATGAATAGGAGCAATTGTGGACTTTTACGGCTGCTGGAATGAGCTCTGTGCACAGGCAGGCCAGGAGGGGGCAACTAACCACTCATAAACAAACCTCTCTGACAGATCAGCCAATTCACTCAAACGCCATCGTACCATTAATGGCTGTTCGAAAACCACTGGTGACCTTTAAATACATCTTAAGACATTATAAGCGTCTGGAGATAGTCATTATAGATGCTACTTTTTCTTGGAAGCTTTTTTTTTTTAGCTTTAATGTTTCTCTCTTTTAAGCAGAGAAAGAGCTGGGTTCAGATTGTTATGTTTTAGATATTTGTATGCGAAGCTTAGAACAACTCCATTTCGAAGCATTCTCAACAATGTTCATGAATTCTCAATAAGCTAAGAAATTAAAGTTAAGAAACTCAAAATCAAAAACTGCTGTGTCATTTATAGTTAATCACAGGGCAGTTCCTAAATGGCTAATATTTTCTCTGCACTTTATACATGAGTTTTACATTTACATTTATGCATTTGGCAGACGCTTTTGTCCAAAGCGACTTACATTAGGGGAGAGACAATATGCAATTTGTCACACCGTCAAAGTCTATCTCAGCTTCTCATAATAGAATTGTATCAACTGATCAATAAACCTAAGCAGTGAGGAAGTAGAGGAAGAAAATAAAGACAGAGGAGGGAAAAAAGAAGGTAGTTTTTTTTTTTTGGTTGAGCTGCAATTACAATTGTGTTTTATTTGTATTTGTATCATTTCTAAATAAATGATTGGAAGTTGAAACCCTACAGAATAATGGTTGTTTTGAAAAGTTTTGTTTTTTAAAGAAAATTTTCATGATCACCTTCACACGCCCCCAAAATACATTAAAAACATATATTTATATATGTATATACATATATGTATTTTTCTACATGAAATAACAATCATATAAAGTTTCTTGCGTGTATAAAGCTTGATACAACAAAAAGTCTGTTGTTGCAAGAAAGAAAAAGTTCATTTTATGTTTTATTTAATTTATTATAAGCTGCTGTATTTTCTTTAAAACTCTAACGTTGTTCTTTTTTTTTAACCTTAACCGGTCCATGGTTTACAAGTTATTCAAGTTAAAACAATGGGAATACGCAATCTTGAATCTTGAATATGAGGAGAAAATAGAGCATGTAAAGTGGGTTCTGCATGGTGAGAAATATTTTTTCGTTCTAGTAGTTTCATTTTAAACATTTTAACTATTTAAGATATGTGTATAGTCAAGAGGAAAAAAAGCAAAGCAAATGGTGAAAAATAAAATCAATTGAGATTTTCTAGCTTTCATCCAAAAACGCTTCACACGTTTTTCTGTTATTGGTGTAAACATGGCTTGTGTTCCAATTTGTTGCAAAAATACCACTCGTTTACTCACAGAATCATGGAATTAGAAGTATAATGCCCCCATAGTCATGAAAAATAATAGCCCAAACTGCTTTTTGGTGAATTTGAAAAGTTGCATTGCTTGCAGATTTAATTTTTTAGAGTTAGCAAGAAAAATAAATGAATTTTTTTTTCATTTTCTGTTAAACTGTTGGTACTGTAATTCATTTCTTGGAGCAAGTGGAAATATTATACTAATTTAGTGTCTTGTTGCAATTTTGACTGCACTCAGTTTTATTTGGTTCTGACTGGATCCAGCTTGACCTGCATTTTGAAATAATCACCTGCAGCTCCTTTAATAATTATGCTAGTAAAACATTCATAAAATATGTGCAACTTTTATGTTATTAATTATGTATACATAATAACTTAAAATACATTATTTAATTAGTTTATATACAGCTGGTAGTCTGATCATGCATTTGTTTAGCAGGTTCAACATCTTTTATTTAATTTTTACATTTCTAAATGGTGCAAAATGCCATGAGAAAAGCCTATACTGTAATCTTGATAGTATCTGTAAAAAGCCTTCAAAGTGCAGCCTGACTTCACAAGGGTTTACAGAGTTCAACAATGATTAATAATTCACTTTTTATGGAAAACTCTTTAATAACCAATACATGACGTTTGTTTTCAGAGATGAATATAACCAGAAACATTATCTGGCTGTTTATAGAAAACGTCCGTATGACGAGTCTCAAATGATTCTTATAAGGATGTCAGTCTCCTAGGAAATGGGAAGAAGAGACTGTGCTCTCTCTTCACCCATAAACGCCAGTGTGTTTTGTGCCATTACTGCATAGCAGGAGGAAACCATGGGGTTTGAATCCCCTCTACCATTTCTGTTCGGTTTTACTTTATCTGAGGTTATAAAGTCAAACACAAAGAGACACCGAAGCAGCAGTTCTGTCACCTTATATCACCAAACTGGCAAATCACAGTGCAAGAGCTAGAGAGAAAGCAAGATAAGCCAATTACAGGAAGCAAAGCCACCCCAGAGAGTACTATTGAGATGGAACAAAGTTTCCTTCCTGTCTAAAAACATTTTCCATCAGTTGTCTATTGAAAAAAAAAAAAAAAAAGATAGTAACAAAAATACTTTAAGGTTTGAATGGAGGTGGCTTCAATGACTGGCCAAATGCCAATTTTTTGTGGGGTTATCTATCAAATTCATAGATGATGTTGGCCCTATTTCCCTTTAGGAGCCAATCAGAAGATCTAATTTTAGCCTCCACAGGCACAGCGGCCTTCTTAGTGGCAGATGGTATTTTGGGAGAGTGGGGTGCAATTTACAGTAAACAGATTCTTTATCCTTGGCAGGTCATGGAGAGCCAGAGAACACTGCAGCCATTTAATAATGGAACACTCCCATACCCGACGGGTCTTAGGGAATGTTTTAGACTCTCAAAGCTTATAACATGTGCACTTGTGAAAATAATATGTCTGTGTTGGTGGTCATTTAGCAACAAAAAGTCATGTTTAATATTTTAGGAGTCCTATAAAAAATGTTATTTAAAAAACCTTCTCCATGTGTTGGTTCTAAAATGAACCATGGGATGGCATTAGTAATTTGGCTACGAACAACTGCAACCCCACATCAACAACCAAATCTTATGAGAGTAAAGAGGTTAGGCTTATTAGAGATTATAGGACATGGCAAATGACTAAAATAATAGGCAGACATCAAAGTTCACAATTTAGATAACAATTTAGATAAGTATGACAAAATGCTCTAAACAAACAACATTTTAATAAATACAAGTGTAATCATTTATTTTCTTGAAAGTACAAACTCTTAAGTTGATATATTATTTGGTGAAACCCTTTTCCTTTAAAACCACAGTAATTCTTCCACATAGGTACAATTGTAGATTCTCGACTCTGAGGTTATTCTGGAAATTTTGTAGAACCAAGCACAAATCCTTTCTGTCTCTTCACGTAGTCACAGAAACACTCAATACTGTTGAGATCAAGGCTCTGTGAGGGCCATGGCATAACTTACAGTTTATTATGTTTTCTTTACTCTGAAGAAAGTTTTAATTGACTGTGGGTATGTGTTTCTGGTTTTTGTTCTGCTGCTGAAATTGGCCTCCCTGAAGGTATTTCATGAGGACGTTCCCTTGTTCACACATCAGCGGTTCACCGTCTGCATAATTGGAACTTCATTTTTAGGAGCAGTATGCAGTGAGTCATACAATGTTGTAATATACAATCACCAAAACAAACATTCCCATAAACAAATAGCATACAGTGCTTTTAAGACAATTCCTTTTACTGGTAGCAGTTTAGCATTTTGACGTGTAGTGCTTCTGTAGAAGGGTTTAAAAGCATCCTCCCTTGAAAAGTTAGTGCATTGTTATTTCATCAAACTAAATGTGTGGACTAAGAAAAGTGAAGTGGTGCTCATAGATGGTGGAAGGTTTCCTTCATCTTGAGAAAATGGAAAGAAAATATTGAGAACTGCAGCAGTGTTTTAAAGCTGATGGACACATTTCCTAAAAAGAGAAGGAATGGAGTACATTTGATATGCATAACTTTGTTGAGTCATATCTGCTTTGAAATGAATGGTAAATTGTTATATTATTCACTGTATAAGGAGAAGTTTGTTACATTTTCTTGAGAGTAGATACTTCTAGTTAGTTGTCTCGTAAATCATGTGTACCCTCATAAGAGATAATGCTTTTAAGATCAGCAATCTGTAGACATTGCATGGTGTTACAGAAAGCCACACTGTGCCCTTCTAAATTTAATACTTCATAAAACTGCAACAGGGAGACGCCTGTAACACTTTGCAGGGTATTTCTTTTTATATGACTGTAAATCTTACAGGGACCTAGAGCTGAAGAAACCGTTCAGCATTCTTAAAGATGCTTTGAATCAGATCCAGGGTACTCAAAGTATGCAAAAACAGCAGTTCTAAAACATTGACGTGTGATTCATATTTTACTTAATTATTATTAAATATACATTTTTCCATGTAATTGCAGATGGTTGATCGCAAAGAAGCTCCAAACTGTGTTGGACCTTGTACTAAAAACTTGTCAAAGTGCCATTTGTCTCTTCCAATGACATTTCTGCTTTGTTTCACATTTCTTTATTTATAATTGTGTTCTATAGTATTTGTCCTAGCATTTCAGAGATTGGGGTTAGGAGTCTTTTCCAAAATGTTAACATGCATGCAAGGTCAAAAATACATCAATGCATACCAATAACTCACTAATTATATGTGCAATTAGTCTCTGTGTTCAAACCCTTCTTTTACATGATGCTACCTGTAAAAATTAGTAGTTAGCCCAAAGTCTGTTGTGAAAGAATGCTGCACATAGCACAGATAAGAATAAAGCAATTAAGGGTGATCCACAGGATACAACATAGCAGCTTTCTTCTGATTCTGTTGCTGCTGTTTCCAGTTATTACAGTAAAACGATGTTCACACGAAGACTGTAAAATGTGCACATCGTCACTAAATGGATGCTAGAAAATCTCAACTCACTTACCTTTTCCGAAGATGAAATCCATAATTCTGACGTTTTTTTTCTCACTTAACAATTTTTCGAAGCTCCCAATGACAGCATAGCTGTACATTTTCACCAAAGTTCAAATATGAGAACTTGAATAAATTCTGCAATATCCTCACCGCTACAGTCCACTATTTGCAACGCTGGACCTGCAACACCTGCTCTGCTTTCTCCACACATGTTCAAGATTGTGTCTTCCCATTGATATAACATACCACTCACAAACAAACCACATTTCTATTCTTGGTATGGACGAACAGTCAGCGTTGTAACAGATAAATGCTCTACATTACAAGACTGATTAACTTGAATGAGTAACCTCAGATGCGAACACGCAGCTCATTTGAACACAAGTTCATCTTTCATCAAAAAATGGCAGGAAATGATTTTCTGTTTTTGCACCTGGAGCAAGTGGATATATTATAACAATTAATGGAGGGAATATTGATACATTTAAATTTACTAGAAAAAAAGATTTGTTTGAATGATGATTAGTTTCCATGGCTTAGGGTTGACTCATTTTTAAAGACAGTAACAAGATAGACAGGTCCCTTTCCCATTCAAAACTTAAACGGAATGTTTCACAAGCCGTATTACACACCACATGGAAGATATTTTGAAACATAAAAATTTGAGGTTGTATTTCTTTGACTTTGAGTCTGCTGCAGTAAACTTCTCCATTTTTGTCGTTTGTGTTGACATTGCGACAAAAAACATCAATACCTGCAACTATCATCACCTCAGTAATTGCAAATGAGAGCCCTTTGATGTCTATTCTATGTTTTTTTTGTACGGTTCTATGTTTTTTTTTTCTTTGCACAATTGCAAGGACACCATGAGCATGGCAACACCAGTAAAAATCCATTAACTGTGCATAGGTTCACGTCTTGATGAAAAATCAAAAGTTCAGGGTGACTGTGAATCTGAACTTTCCTGAGATTAAACACTGATCTGTATTCAACTTTGACCTGCTTGTACGGCATCACTTGACATTACTTAAATCACCGGATTGGAGAGTTGAAAGCCCGAACTTACTAAAATCAAAATGGAGTAAGTGAGGAGGAGTGGGTTCGATGTTGAAGTGACTTAGGACCGGGTAGTCGGTCTCGCTATAGTGTGACCCTTGAGCAAGAGACACTTCAAATAAACCTGAGCCTGCTAGTCATGTCTTGAATGACGCACATTGTCTGTTAACACACATGCGGTTAGTGTTATTGTTCTCAGTGGATAAGACATCCGAAAGTGCTGTCAGGAAAGCATTTCAGGGTGCGTCTTTTAATGAGGATGTGTAGAACAAGAAGATTAGAGGATGACTGTCACAGAAACAAAGACTAGAAAAGGTCATCTATGTGCTGCAAGGACATGAGGGATAATGTGTGAGGAGAATTTATAGTTTTTGGATGAAAAATTATTTAATGGTGATAAAGCTTCTTTGTGGAAAATTATCTGCGTGATAACTTTATTGTTTGTTTGTGCGCTACATAATTTTATTTTAAGTTTTTCTATTGTAAATTTATTTAAAAATGAAGTAAGAATGTATGAAAAGTATTGTTTCGTTTCATTTTTTCTATAGGCAGTTGAATCACATATATTTTTTAAGTTTTGTAACAGAAGAGAAAAAAGCCTTAAAGGGATACTACACTTTAAAATGAACATTTCCTGAATCACAACCAACTTTTTAAAATTTCATAACACAATTTGATATATTTTGGACATAAAACAGGAGGCTTGTGACTGCTCCATTAAACTAATATAATAGCGATTGTCCAATATAAGCATCTAAAACAATCAAATTTGTCTATCTGCCATCTGGTAATGATTAACCAATATGTTTCCGTTTTTGGGGAAACATCTCTTTAAAATGAATTATACAAGGTGCAGTTCAAATCCAATGCAAAAAAAAAAAATCACTGGGATTTTCCTTTTCAAACGGATATGTCATGGGTTTTTGCAAATGATTTTTTGGAAAATAGTATTGTTCAGGGTTTATGGTCTACATTAATTTTTTTTTTTAACGATGGCTTATTATATTCATTATTTTATAATGTTTATCATTGTTATATAATCACTACTTTTATCAAATAAAACAGTTTATGTTAATCATATTTTTTTAACTGAGTCATTGCCAATATTCTAATTTAATTTTCAGAAACCAAGTCTTTATTTCCTTTGGGTTTTTAAGACTTGAATGAAATGTTCTTTTAAATGTTGATTTATGTACAACAACGAGGTGTAAGGATCATAATGTGGATCATCCAAATCAACACAGAGGTAATGTACAAATTCTAAATCATTTTCTTTTTCAGTGATTGCTTATGTAAAAGTAAAACAAATTCAAATATTTTTTTCAATATTTTTCAAATGTCATGGATGAGTTTTTTTTTTATAACCAAAGCCCTTGTTTAAGTCTTAAAATTGTTAATCTGTGAATTATAGAGTTTAAACAACAAAACCAGATTTCAAACTAAAAACCAAAGCATTTACAAAAATACTGCCAGAACACACCCAAATGTAAAAAAGTGAAATATTTACAAATACAAAAGACTTCGCTTTCATCACCAAGAAGTAAGTACAATTTTATAATATAAGCAATTTTTTCAGTAATACGTTTAACACTGCATATAAATCATTCAATGTATATAAATATGTGGCAAGCTAGTATTTAAGCCTGACACATGCCGTAATAAAAAACAAGTCATGGCATATAACATTCTGTGTATGAAAATAATCTTTATAAACCGAATTTGATCGGACTTAGTTTAGAAATTAGATGAGCACATTCATATCTGAAAAATATAGATTAATAGCAGTGAAACATATAAAATTCTGATAATGTTTGAAAGTTTCTGGTTAAAATAAGAGGAATAATTCTTTAATTTTCAACTAATAAAAAAATGTGGACAGGTTGATTGCTTCCTGGCAGGTTTTCAGACTGGGCTCTCTGGCTCAGCACTTTCTTCTTTGACATACTCTTCCTCAACCTCAGGTGCTTCTTCCTCCTGAAAAACAGAACTCATTAGCTTTAAATCTGACTTTGAGAGATTAGTAATTGATTCAATTGTCTGATATTGACTCAGCTTCCAATGTTTAACAAACAATGGTCATTTTATTGCTTCTAGGACCAAGAACAAAGAGCACATGACATACCAGAGTCCCTTACAGAAGCAGCAAATTTAGAGACGACGACAAACAGGAAATGACGGCCATCTCAGCATTTAAGTGAGTCTGACAGATGCAATTATCCTCTTCTCTAAAGGTTAATAAACACATCTAGGCTGTGGATTGTGTGAAAGTAGAGCCCTGAGCACACGCTACACTAGTATACACACTCAGAGCTGCACATGATCTTTTATAGCTTTACTTACATATAAAGCTATAAGCACAAAATGAAAAGGAACAATATAATAATAATAATAATAATAATAATATATATATATATATATATATATATATATATATATATATATATATATATATATATATATATAACATTTTTTTTTAAATGGAATCAACCGACAAAATTACCTCCTTTTCATCCATCGAACAGAAGTAATGTTTCTGGAGGTACTTTAACACACATACAACCTCAGGTAAAAAAAGATAAAGTAATAAAGTATGGAATCGCGGCTCATGATACAGATAAAGTTTTTAATGTATTAAAAGCATCTTCTTCTGGCCTAACACTAACATTATAAAATAAATTGCGATATATTTTAACCATTTTTACAGATCAAACAGAAAAAAATAGGCAATCGCATAAATATGAGGAAAAATATATGGTATCACCAAATAATAACTCTGGGTTTTTAGTTGCACTACTGTGGCATTTTGTAACAGCTTGAAGAACGTTTACTATGTAACTATTGAAACCCGTATTCACTCTGTCTTGTCAAGAACCTTTTTTTCCATCTCCACCTATTTATAATTGGCAATAATTTGCAGGCCACGCCATTGACATTTGTCTAGTCTGTGGGAAAGTAAAAAAAAAAAGAAAAAAGAAAAAAAAAAGTTTATTCTGCACAACCAAATTTTAGATTCAATATCTTTCAAGAGTTGTGACTTAAATTTTTGTTTGTGGGTCAGATGTAATATCTGAGAATGAAATATAGTATTTTCTCAATAGATATTGAGGAAAGCTGCCTTGATTTGTTGCAAAAGCTGCAGAGATGTTGGAGTAGAAATTGAATACAGAAAAGGGCAACGTTGAAACTTAACCATTTGAGTAGGCACTATTCCTCTGTGTGAATCAGGTACCTCTGTTGCAAAATGAACTTGAATGAAAAGCTTTTTTAAAATGGATAATTCTCATTTTGTGAATGACTTAAATGTAGCTGAAACTTATATATATATATATATATATATATATATATATATATATATATCTCCTGACGTAGTACTTTTCTAGTACGTTCCAAATTGCAGGTAAAAAAGTCTTCATTTTCCAATTACTGTTGCACAATATCTTAGCATCCATTGACACCACAGCTAAAATACATTTAGATACATTTGAGAAGTCGTTTTAAGGGTAAAAGTTATTTAGCCTCAAACAATCCATAAATCTCTCAGCTAGAGGAAACACTTTGCTTTATATACAAAGTGACAAACATTAAATAAGGCTGATTCCACTACCTCTTCACTCTACACAGTTGCATTTGAAATGTGAAATTCTTCATTTTTACACCGCTCGTTCATTTTGCTGACAGTACGACATTTGCTTTGTGAAGCATAGACATGGAGGACATCCCGCTGACAGGCAGGGCATTGTGGGAAATCTCCATCGCTCTCCTCAAGGGAAACAGAGCCTTCATCCTGCCATTCACTCGCCATGCAGCATCCAACCCTCCGGCGACTGCACACACTTGCATGATAATCAAATGCCAAATACTTCTTTCTAATTGCATTTTAGATTTTAAAAGGGCAAAAAAAAACAGCCACTGCTCTGCTGAAATAACACGAGAGAGGAACTGCAGTGTTTAAGCCGGAGGGAAAGCCTGCATGTGTTTGGACCCTAGGTGGCATTAAAGGCATGTGGTTTGTTAATGCACGAAAGAGCGAGACCCCCGCTGCCCCCAAGCCACACAATCAAAGCCCTTCCCACACACCACATGCTGCAAACTTCATAAAGTGGGATTAAAATAAAGCTGTGGTAAGAAAAACTATAAATCGCATAGCTGCTTTTACTTTAATAAGCTTTAGCATGCTTTATCAAGCTGGAGCAGTCCTCAAAGAATTAGTGGACTAATTAGTATGACTTCTCCTTTATCACATTTTCTACTTTCATTGTTTGTGTTTGTGCATGTGTGTGGAGTATCTGGGCTTTTATGTGATGAAAGAAAAGAAGCAGCATTCAGGCCTCCCCCGGTTTGATCTTGAGCGAGACAGATTGATGATGTCCCAGTGCCATGATGAAAACACTCCATGTGAAAGAGACACATCCAGAGAAAACAAACCTCACACGGAGAGAAAGAGATTATTCATGACCTCCTCTAACTATCTCTCCTCCCAGAAACGCAAGAAAAAATATTTACAAATCAGAAGTGTTTGATAAAGCTACACTCGCCTGGAGAGCTAGTCGTGCATAGCCACAACTACGCCCAACAAACTCCAAACTTACTGGACCACAGCGAACATTTTATCATCCTACTTGCATAAATCAGCAGTTTTATATACCTACTGCCTAAAACATATACAAAAATGTGTACGACCACTACAAACAAACATTGAGTCTGTTTATATTATTTACAAGTTAACCTCTTAAAGAGTAAATAATAAACCATGTTTTGGCCAATCTCGTATTACACTGAAATACCTTTACAGTAATATGTTCTTTTTTCCTAAAATAAATATAAAAATCTTAAATTTGGGGTATTTTTAAAAATAGAGATACAGGTTTACAATGTTTTCTGGAATTAGAACTATTGCTTAATAGCGAGAAGGTTTGAAATAAACTGTCTGAAACTGGTTCCAAACAGAAGTAAGATTATTTTTATCGAGAAATACTTGGGCAGTGCCTCTTTAAAATAACTAAAATGACTGACTTTATTACCTCCCTGAAACTGTAAAGTTAATCAAATAAGCCTGCCAGTGCACAAGCTGTATAGCTGTGAGCAGGTGTCGGAATCATATATTTGAAAACAGGAGGGAGCATTTTTTTTTAAACAATTTTCCGAATGACGCTTTAAACACCCTTATTCAACTGCTGCCAGTACTAGCCCAATAAACCATTTTCACAAGCCTATTAAACACAGTGAGGCAATGCATCTCAACCTACTGGTTCAACCAACCTACACTTGAGACACTTAGCTTGAACCGCAAACACTACACACTATTTCCATGAGGTCAAAATGTAAAGCACGTGCCACAATCTCGGACACACACTGGATCTGTTGCTAAGCAAGGGTCTAAACATCTCATCTACTGTTGTTAAAGATGTTGCACATTCTGATAATTTCTGCAAATGTTTAGACATACTGATCTCTCCATTTAAAGAAGTTAAGCCATATCTCAAACACCAAACATCTATGCAGGATCTATTGATGCTTTTCTTGATTTGTTCAACTCAAAGGTTAAGGCTCGCATTGATGATCTTGCCCCTGTGAAAGTCAAAAAGAAAGCAGGCAAACAGAAAGCAGCTTGGAGAAACTCAAAAAAGGTACAAAGTATGAAAAGAATGTACAGAAAAGCTGAGAGAAAATGGAGGAAAACAAAACTTGTTGTTCACTATAGTATCTACAGAATTGCTGCTAGGCAAAAATAATTTTTAAAGATCATCGGTTTGTCTACCGATCTAATCTGTCTGTGGATGATGTAGTCAACATGGGGCTGCACTACACCCTGCACATCTGTACAAACCAGGGACTTATGTGAGGATCCTGTTTGTGGACTTCAAGCCAGCGTTCAACACATCATCCCATTATTCCTTCAGAATAAACTCCACCAGCTCTCAGGTCCTGACTCTATCTGAGTGGACCACCAGCTTCCTGACTGGTAGACAACAGTGAGGATGGGGAAATTTACTTCAACACCCGCACCATCAGCACTGGCACCCCCCAGGGTTGTGTTCTTTCCTCGCTACTCTTCTCCCTCTACACCAATGACTACACCTCCCAAGACTCCTTGGTGAAGCTCACAGAAGACACCACTGTAATTTGTCTTATCCAGGATGTCAAGAAGTCTGCATACAGACATGAAGTGAAGCGGCTGGCTCTCTAGTGTGGGAAAAACAACCTGGAGCTTAACACGCTCAAAGCACTGGATATGGTAGTGGACTTAAGGAGAATCACCCCACTTACCCCCCCTTACCATCATAAACAGCACTGTGGCATCAGTGGAGTATTTAGGTTCCAGAGAACCACCATCTCACAAAACCTTACCTGGAGCACCCACATTGACTCCATTGAAAAAAAGGCCCACCAAAGGCTGTACTTCCTGCTGTTCAACCTCCCACTGATGCTGTTGACTCAGCGGTCAGCAAGTCTGTTCTGTGCACCTCTATCACTGTTTGGTTTAGCTAAGCATCAAAATTCAGTCGTTGGGAACAACTTTTCCGAACAACTTAAGCCCCGTAAACTGGAAATACCTTGATGAGATTAAAAGATGGATGGACAATAACTCTCTTCAATTAAATAAAGAGAAAACTGAAGTCATTGTTTTTGGGAACAAAGGTGAGGTTATCATCCCAGGAACATTGCAAGGATCAGATGCTTTGTCTCCAGTCAGTCAATTGCCTTGCCTTGCCTTGCTTTACTCGAGTGCCAACAGTGTCTTGCTGGTCTGTGATCACACATTCAAAGATGCATCTACGTGTTTCTATGTGGCACAGTGCTCGCTCATAAACAGTGGCTTCATTAGGCAGCCGAAGCAATGTGTTAGCCGCTACATTGAGTCACCTCTGGCCTCGCTGCCTTCTACCACTCACACAATCACTCCCATCAACAGCCAATCAGTACACGGCACAATTAAACTTCATGACTGTGCATATTTGCACTTCCCATTTTCATTTCTAACAAAGGGCATTCATTAATCTACCTTTTTTCCTCTAGAATGGGTTTTAGTTTTAGTGGGGTGTGACAGATACCGAGATGAACTTACCAAGAAATGGCTAATTAAATCAGCAGTAAAATGCACATGGCGACATTTTATCCTTTTTTAGCATCTGATAAGAGCCACAGCTGCAGGGAGGTGTACTACAGGGAAAAAAAGTGCTTTATTTTCTTTTCTAATGGGGAAATATTAAATCACAAATAAAGGTAAGTGCTCAAGCTCTGAGGGAAAATTGGTTACTTGGCTCCATGCATGCATGGAGGCTTTCAGGAAATGAATGGACACCAAACTAAAAGCTAAACAGCATTTGCCATAAAAGCGGGAGCAATAAAAGAAACCTTAATAAAGTACTAACTAAAAAAAACCCACTCAACTCAAAACTGATGAGCCGCATCTGCTGAGAAATAAAAGTCCGCTAGCTCTTTAAAGTGCTTCCCTGTAAATAATACGTTCAACGTTTAGTTGTTTGTTTCAAAAAGAACAGAATCTCAGAACCAAACACCAAAACACCAATGCATTACCTTACCACATAATGCTCGCCCAGCAAATGTGATCACAACGTCGACATTGAGAGGACAGCCAAATCCAGCTGATACCGGACAGTCCGCTTGAGAGATCGGCGGTCTGAAAATGGCCCGAACACAACGTGGAGACAACTTCTAAAAACAGTCCCTGTTAGAGAGTATAAATTTAAATATGCTATTAAAGCACCCATTCAAGTACGGAGCTGTGTATCCGTGTTGTTGTAACGTGTTAAGGTAGTAATCTCACATTTTCTTAATCAGTTGAAATGACCCCTTAAAGGACATTAGAAATTCCTATGAACCAATTCTAAGTTCGAGTTTCTAAGAATGGCATTTGAGTTAATTTTGACCGTTTATTGATTATTGTGATTAGCACACTCAGAATTATTATAAGCCTCAGCATGAAAATCTAACAATGTGATATGCCTAATTAGTCTGTGCATTTATAAAAATCTACGTACATTATGACTCATTTCATTAAATAATATTTGTATACTGTAAAAAAGTTTCAAGCCAAGTTGTGGTAATGCACCAAAATATGTTTTTTTCAGATCTCGCGATACGCTAATGCGACTTGCTTATGTTAACTTATCTGGTTCAAATTATTTTCAAACTGTATGCAGTAACGAAGCTACAACCCAAATTGAAGAAAAGCCTGCCCTGATTTTCACATTTCATCTTTGGTAAGACTGATATTAGATGATAACTTCAACATGTACATGTGTTGTGGTTTTACAATGGCCAGAGCTAATAAATCGGCTATGCGTACGAATTGTTGAATAGCATTAGCAGCTAAAAAGTTAACACACGAAAACACATATAAATTGTGATTATCAATAGAAAACTAGAACGTGTATATATATTTTTTCTCCTCATATGCAGTGAAGAGGTGTGGGCCATTTTCAACAGACCCATTAAGAAAGAAAGTAAAATTAATAAGATTGTCTTATATTTAATATGTTATGTTTATTAAAATGTTGAGTTGATAACTGTGTTTTTTGGATTTAATATAAGTTTGGTTTAAATAAAAGTCTTTTACATGGTAAATTGCATTTCAGGTATATAAATAAATGAGTTATAAGCACTGTATAAAATGTCATAATTATTTAAAAAGTGTGTGCATACAGGCCTGGTTGAACTTGCATGTCCGTGGGTGTCTAGAAACTATGGCGGTTCAACAGCTAGAAATGTTAGCTGTAGCATTGAAATATTTGCTGGGAAATAGCATTTGCAATCTATTTTGAAAGATCCAAAACACAAACTACAGCTGACTAATCTACAGATCAATACATCTCCTGTATGTGCTTTCTGTGACCAATGAGTTTAAGGTTAAAGGTGAAGGAAGACAGCTTATGATACCCTATATGTAGCAAAAACTGTGTATTTTCATTGAGTTCACCTGTAAAGAAAAATAATTCTTTCCTCACACTGTGTAAGCAGACTTAATGGTCCACTAAGAATAGAGCCACTCCATGAGTGGCCATTCAAAGACCACATAGATACCGGAGACAAAACAGTACAGAGTACTTCTTCAATTTGAAAGTTGCTGCTTTGCCATTGTCATTTGTCATGCTTTGTCATGGGAGCATGACCCATACCCGGAATTTGTGCTCTGCATTTAACCCATCCCAGTGTACATCAGCAGTGAAGAAACACACTGTGAAAACACACACGGAGCGGTGGGCAGCATTCGCTGTGGCGCCCGGGAAGCAGTCAGGAAACTGGTACCTTGGTGAAGGGCACCACAGCTGTGTTTTTTGAAGATGGAAGAGCAAGTGTTTCATTACTCAAACCTTCAACTCAGTGGATCTGGGGATTGAACAGGGACCTTCTGACCACAAGTAGATCTCCATATCCACCAGACCACAACTGCCAACTGCCACAACCTGCATTAGGCCTCTTGTTTGTAAAGGTGCTATGAAACAACTGCAAAAAAAAAACTATAAATACATTTTAATGATCTAATTGATGTGAAAGGTGAAAATAGCCACACCAACACCATGTTATTTTAAGATCCAGTAACTGCAGGAAGGTGTGTGAACAGGCCTTAAAATGTAAGTGATCATAATCATTCCTTCTTTCAGATAGACAATATTTTGGCAAATATAACAATATGATCCTTTTAAATAAACTACCAGCCTTTAAGTTGAGAATGCAGACCTCAGGACTGACAGAATATGTTGTGTATGTGTGGACTTTCTTTTCTGAACAGTCTGCTGGTCCTCATTAACATGATTTATAACATCACGCAGCAATGCTTCTCTAAAGCGGCATTTGTTAAGCAGTCAATCGGCGTATGTGGATATGGAGGTATGAAAAAATAAATTTCTGTACAGATTTCTAACTACATTGAGCTATGTTTGTAGATATTACAGTCTGAAAATATAGAGGGATACCCCATAATTTACAGCCTGATGAAATAAACCACAGCAAAGTTCAGAAATGCACTCATTACCATCCAGTGAAGCTCTGAGGTCAGAGCTTTTCACAATCTTGTCATGATCTATGTCACTATTAAGGCTTGTGATACAGTCATTTCTGGATCTTTATGAATAATTCATGTGAATAGAAAAGCTTTACTATTCTGCTGTTCTAGGTTGAGATGTAGAGAAAGAGTAAAGAGACAAATTTACTGTACAGGTCAGTAGACATGTACAAACAATTGAGCAAAACGGTGGATGGAAGTGATAGAAATATTTTCTTGGTTGGCAAGGCCCCCCTCGTAAGGGATCTGCATTGAGGTGTTCAGTCTGTCATAACAATATCTAGTACAGTCTGATTGCAACCAATGAAGGTGATAACTGGAGTAAGTGCAATTTCTATTCAAATAATAATTATTTCTATACATATATAAAAATATATTTTCCAAATCAAGCTATCTGTCAAAACAAGAAAAAACAAGTAAGGAACAGATTTACGAGGTTAGTGGTGTCTGTGGTAAATTGAGCAGTTTACTTAGCAACCAAGCTCAAAGTTTACTGAAGGTCTACACAATGCCAGTAGGTTACAGGATTGTGTTCTAGAGGCACAGTATAAGAGTTAATAAAACTCACCAAATCCTCAAAAAGTGGCCATTGGGACAGCTCAGATTTGCCAAGCCATCTCCAGGGCCCTGTTTACTCTCTAAATTGGCCACTGAGAGTGCACGAGGCATTCAGCTTGCCTAGTTAAAGTGATGGACGTGACTCTGGTGCATTGATTTCCCCAGGATCCTTACACTCTTTTCCAGCCTCTCCTGCAAAAAGAGGTGCATGGAAACCTCTCCAAGATAATGCTACCTTCTAACCTTTAATTTAGCCAGCAGGACTCTGATGCTCTACAATAACTCACACTGACTATGCTCTATATCTCAATGCCCTGCTGAATCTCTAAGCTGACCTTCAGAATAGCTCTCCAAAGAATCTTTTTGAACTCAGCTTGTCCAGTAATGAAGCCATATATTTAGCACTTAAGCTAGAACAGCTAAGAACAAAGAAAAACACCAAAACAATATGTTTGTTTAATGATACAATTTTTCATCATTTTGCCAATGCTTTACAATGTAGGGCTTCAATGACAAAATTATATAATCTAGTATTGTCAGCAATGATTGTCATTATTGGCTAGTTGGAACTTACTGTTCTTATGGATTACATAAACTAATATAAAATTATTATATGTCACATATTTTTTCACATTACATTTCCATTCGTAGAATTCATCTGGGGGCCCTGCACGGTTGGGACCTGTTTGTTACAGATGCACACTGCTTTTGTGTTCGTGTGAAGCAGTCTTGAGCATTAAAGAACCTGCCATTAAACTTTATTTATTTGTTTAATCATACAATATACGACATCTAATTATATTGAAGAGAAAACTGAACTCTTTGTGATCCATTAACAGAAGACTTTAAAGTCCAATCTCAGACTGAAATCACCTGAGTAGCTAAATCCAAGATTTGGTTAAATTCGTGCATATACGTCTTAACAGTGCAATACATATATATGACTATTGTACCATACAGGTTTCACATTTTTTTTTAAATAAACTGACCTTTAGCATTTTTGCCGCATACCTGTATATGTTTTGGACACCAAATGTAACTGGATGAAAATAATATGAAAGTGCTCTTTTAAATAACCATGTTTCTAGTCTTAAATATGATTTTTTTTAAGTATTAAACTTTAACTTACTTTTTAATATACATCAACTGAATGTTTTAGCAGCAAATCCAGAGTTTCAGTCTGAAAATTCGAGATAAATATTTTAATCACTAGTTGTAGCTACAAGTAGCTATACAAGTTAATCACTTGTATAATGGTCAGGACTGCAGCCTTTTCAGTGTGGAGCTACCTAGTCCAAGCCATCATTTATAGAAAACTTCTAGTTTTGGTTCCTTTGAGTCAAAAACAAGCAATTTGACTAGTGAATCTAAATCAGGGATGAAATAAAGCAAATGTTCAGTCAGTTAGGACATTAAGACTCCATCCCAAAGTGACAGAAATCAGATTTTTTTTTTTGCCAAAGTCTGACCCAGGTATCTTTCATTTGTAGTGCTGAATCTGATACATATCTGACCTCAGTCTGATCAGCCACATCGCATTTATAAGACTTTTCTTTCATTGTATGGTGACAAGCATCACATTTCTGTGCAGGGGCGGGTAGTTTAACAGCAACAACGGCTGAGGACAGAGCTGAATTAGTGCAATCAGTGGAAGAAAAGTGAAGTAGTAGAACTAGGCAGCTAACTGTTTTTTCAGAAAAATTTTATGCTGTATTAATTATATAATTACTATATATTTTTTGAAAAATAGTCCCACAGGGCAGAATGGACCCTCTGTGGTGAAGGTAAGTTGTGAGAGTTTAGTCCTTTGATTTTCTTGTGACCTGTGTGTTTGCATGTCCACGAGTATGAAAAAAACGGATGATCTCTAAATGCATACCACAATGTCAAACAGTTTTTTTAAGAGAACCAAGCACTACAAATCACCCCCCACCCCCACCCCACCCTCATTTTCACATAAGATCAGCATGCATATGTTTCCATTATTTTAATGGTCATGTTCTTTCCCTGAATCTAGATTGTGAATAAATGAACTATTCACAAAAGCTGAGCTCAAGGCATTTTCAGCACGAACTAAGCAGAGTGCGCCTCATGGCATTTCACTCACACCACAGATCTCCAAAAACGTTTTATCACGAGGGTGAGCTGCAGTGACACGCGGGCGTAAATAAAGCTCAAACAAGCTCCTCTCCAGCACCTAACGGGCTCTCCAACTAAAGGCCATTCATATATCGTGGCAGGAGTGTCATTTTATTACCCGAATCAATTGGCTAGTCCCTGCACAGACGGCAGAGGGATGTGGCCTTCACTGGCCGGAGGGTTATCTGACACTCACAGGCTGCAAAACACAGGCTTCGTAATGAACTCAACTCCTACTAATTATGTCTTTATTGCCAAGCAACGTCTGAACTGATACCAGCAACGGCCCATGCTCATAAACTAATGAAAATGAGCTTTTCTTGGGGTCGTATTTTCCAACGAGATGAAAGGGAAACGCAATTTACCGATGTAATGATATAAATGTCCTGATGTGACAAATCATTCAGTGAGAAACAACTTAAACAACATTTTTTATTAACCAAGACCTCCGAGGCAAAACTTCATTTATGATGACCTTTAGAAAGAGAGAGGGATAACCAAATGGCAAACTCAGTACCCTCCAATCAATGCGCAGCTCCGCCACCCTTTTTTCCTACTAGTCTTTTTTCACACAGCATCTTACAAGCTCACCTAGAATATTTGTACATATAAATAAAGTTTTACAAACTGTCACTAAATTATTATTTAAAAAAAATAATGGATTACCAATATCTGTGATAAAGGATTATGGATTAAATTCTATATGGTGGTTTAGATCCTCTTTGCATGTGCAGCTGTTTTCTCTGATAGATAAATGCACAATTTATATAAAAAAAGTCAAACTGACACTAACAGTCCGAAGACGTTGATTTTAAATGAATTGAGTAAAATCTATTTTATCTTTTTAACATTCAGAATGTATGTGCAAACAGAGTTCTGTTTTGATGATTGAAAAAGAACAGATCCTTTAGGTGTCACCTTCTCAAACCCCTCTCTTTCCTCTTAAAACTCCTCGCTCGCTCTGGATCTCAATTCTGCGAGGGATAACAGACTGACTCTTCCGTTCCAGACTTCTGAACCGCTTCTTCTTCATTTCACTGCAGCAAAACCAAAGTGACGCTCTCCTTTAATGTCGACCCCCACAATGTTGCAGAGGAGGAGAATTACAGATGGAAGCGGCTGTGCTTTGAGATGGCATTTTAAAAACATCCGGACCAACTGCAGGTAAAGCAGTTCACAGCATGGCAGATTACTGAACTCGAAGCACTTGAACACTGCACTCATCTCTGGAGAGCTACTTGATTCTCATAATGGATCCAATTACTGTTCAAATGCCATGCACGGCCTAAAGACTTCTGTCCATCAGCCCAACCTTATGTAGAGAGAGTTGGATATGGCTACATGTACAGTATGATGATGAATTTAAAATATCTACAGAGAGAAAAAAATATACCTCAATGAGATGACTCGCATAAGTACAAAAAAACTAAACAAATAAAGTGCTTTACAATTAGGTTTACAAATAAAACTAAGACAAATAGACTACTATACTTTTGTTTTGCAGTAAAAAAAAACGATAAAAACATTAGATAGTAGTCTATTACATAGTAGTCTAAAACACATAAAAAGATTGTAGAAGACGTCAATGGCCAAAGGTTACCCTTTGAAGAATATATTCTTATAATATATTTTTTAAATAAAAAACAATAAAATACCCAAAATTACCTTGTCATTAAATATAAGGTCTTGATAGGCCTAGGTCTTTGTACCAGTAAGTCTGAGGCAAAACAATTTGGGAAAAAAATTACAGCACCTGTAAATCCTTTTTGCTTTGTTCTGATATTTTTGCTAAACTCAACATGGCGTCATGAGTTTTATATGTATATAGAGTAAAGTAAGACAATAATGGATTTACCGGTGACGATGTATAGAAGATTCCAGTCAGTATGATCCAACCATATTGATTCTTTTTTATTCCACTGAATAAGTAACACATTAACTACCCTCATAATACAAACATTCTGGAAAAAATATGATGCGATTCATTTCTGCTGCCAGTCTTGTCAGGAAAACTGGGAATCAGACATACCATACAAATTTAATTTTTAAACCTAACTTGGCATGCTCAGGAGACCCATACAATTTATATTTTATTAATAAAAAAGTGCAAAATAAGTGACCTTTAACACAATAAAGAGTGCAAAACAACTAGACTGAGTGAGCAAGGTCTTCAAACTGGCCTTTTCTAATTAAGAAAAGCTAATTAAGAGAAAAATAGTGAAATAAAATGGTTGAACATCCATGTACATGCAATTGTTGGTTTGTCACTGCTACTTACCTGTACAGAAGCACATAATATTGAAAATGATGGCCCCTGAAAGAGAGACAACATAGAAACTGGTAGAGTGGCAGAGATAAGACAGCGGGTCCTTCTAAACCCACACACAGCATCCGCCTCGGCGTGTGTGTGTGTGTGTGTGTGTGTGTGTCTGTGATTAAACAGGATTGTGTCTAGTGTGTGCTAGTCCCCGGGGAGCACTGGTCTCACCGCAGGCTGTCAGCGAACACATTCTAAAGGCAAAGACTTGTTTAATCCCTGTGGCCCTGCTGAACCACCCACTGTCTAAAGCTCTTTTCTCTGCCTCCACTCGCCTTCCTTCCATCACTTTTGTTCCAAACGCCAGTGCTCTCGCTCTCTAGCAGCAGGTTACCCATCTGCAGCTTTTCTTCCATGCCTTTGACTTATAATAGCCCTATTTACAAGAGATACACAGCACACACAGGGGAACTGCTGTCGGAACATGGCTTTTTATCAGTGGATTTCATGAGACAGACATTAGGCACTTTGACACGTGCTTGAGACAAAAGCTTTCCGGAGAATGGGACTTCTTTTATCTCATTCTATCCACACATTTCAAACAAATGAAAGACATCCTGCAAATAATATTCATACTTAATAGGAAATGACAGTTATTTGAAATTACACTATTACACTTACTTAATTATTATGTTGGAGGTGAATAAAAATGTTAACCATGTGCTGTGATTGCCACTAAAATCTACAGAGAAAACTATTAATGTGATCTAGAGGGGCTGTTTATTTCCTTGTTGACATCACTGATATGGTGATGGGGTGGGGGGTTTTGGTGGGGCTCTTAGCCTGGTGTTTCTCCAAGTTTTGTTGTGTCTTAATTATGAGACCACCAACTTTCTAGCAAGTTTCCCGAACCCAGCTCTTTTCTGCAACACTACTTTATTCACCAATAATAGATATGAATCTGCCCCACACGTAAAGAGGACTTTATATATGAAGATTTGTTTGGGTTTTCAACAGAGCTGGTTTAATATGGGTAAAAAAATATTATCACTGTTGTTTTAGTAATGTCTGAAATAACAATTGTTTTAAAAGATTTGTCTGTCACTAAAGTCACTTTACAATTTATGTCTTTATATTAACAAAACATGAAAGTAAAAAAAAATTAAATTACATCTCAGCTTATGTATGTCTCTTGTACAATTTATGATTTAACTTTTTATTTTCATGCTCTTCTCAGCTGCATAAAGCCTTGACTCACTGTAAAAACCATAACATGCTAACATTAATAGCTAATGTTAGTGCTAGTTTTTCACCTTGGTGCTTCACAGAGTTTACATTATAATCAAAAATTTCTGAGTGGCACAAATGTGTTTAATCCAGAATATAATATTTGCTCTGAGAAGGATGTGTGTGTACTTTCTCAAGGAAACATTGAGTTAGTGAATCCAGGTGAATTAATATACCATTTTTCACAGAATAAATTTAATTGAATGAGTTTAGTGGCTTCCCTGTGCTATTATTAGTTGGACTCCAAGAGCTTCTGTCTGTATGCTCTCCATTTTAACCTTCCGATTGCAATTCAGAGCAGTAATTCTGCCATGCAGTCATGCACCTATTATTTTTCATCTTTTTCTCTCTTCAGCAATCATCAATTAACCTCCCTTTTCTGAACCATGAGCAATAGTCTTCATTTAAAGAGGAATGGAAAGCAGACACATTAATTAACTCAATTAGATACACACTGCCTTTGATTATAATGCAATTCAATGAGACAGTGCAAGTAAATGTTTGGAAAAAAGACAATAAACCTGCCAAAAAAAGTCTTAAAATACAGCATAATTATCTAAAATCATATTTTGATATTGTTGTTATTTCACCAGGGCTGCTGATGGGAGGCCAAGGGCACCTTGATCACCCCAAATAATGCAGGCTGTTTTTGCAAAACAGTAAAATAGCCTTAGTATAGTATTAGTCAGTTTAAAACATAATTACTTGGGTAACATCTACTAGTCACCAACTGGTTTAGAACCGTTGCCTACATATGCCATCGGATAACATTGTCAAAAGTAAGAATTTAACTAAATATTGAAAGTAAAATGAATGCATTAACTTCTGAATATTTCTGTACTGGAAATAATCAGTTTAAATAATGTAAACACTTATTCAGTCCAAAAAAAATGTCTAGCATATGAGCACTGCTAGCATTACTAATAACAACAAAACATTAGGATAATTCTATTCTAATTTAAATTAAACATGGTGATTTTTGATAGTTATCTACAGTGTATAATAGAACAAGTTGTTAGATTACTTATATAACCACATGATTAACCCCAGGTAATATATAACTACATGACTGACAGTTGTATTGTTGCACGTAAGAGAAGAAAAAGACTCTTAAAGTGCAAATCTGATACCATGGCTCCACTCACAATTGCTTCAGAGCATGAACAGCTTTCTTTTGCCTGTCATGCCACCGGCTCAATCTCTCTAACTTTTGCATAAAAGAGACCAATAACAGGAGATAGTGACGTGTCGTCCATATTTTTCACCAGTCTACGATCAAAATACACACCTGTGACTAAAAAATCCTCATCTGCAACTAAGCTTAGCACAGACTTCTGATGCAATCTACGTGATGCTGATCCAACTCTTACACTTTTTACAGCTTTTTTTTTGTTTTTTTTTTAATGGCCAACTTTATCATGGGTTTGGCACGCTGGTTTGCTCAATTACAATCTTTTCCTGCCCTGGTCATATCTGGATTTTGTTATTGCATCAAGCTGGAATTAGGACTCTACAGATGATCCAAATCTCTACAGCACAACTTGCCTTCAAAGAACCCATCCATGCCAACACTCTCTTAAATGTCATGAATAGGCTTTCATTAAAAACACAATTACTTGCTTACAGAACAATCACATATAGATTGATGTGTACTCTTACGAGTCACCAGAGGCTTCCAGTTGGTGAATAAAAAGTTGCCTTGGGTTAAAATTTCAAAGAGACTCAAATTATCTTTCCAGAATTTTTCGCAGTAACTGTCCCCATAAGTAAAGAACCATACAACAGATGAAAAAACCCTTAAAACGCCCCCTGAACAGTCTTTCATGACAACTCAACAGCGTAAAACTAGTTTGTTCCAGCTACAACTCAATGTTGTGTCGGCAACATATGTGCCTAGGTGACTATTATGTAGTGTTTTAACTTTAAACATAATTTAACATAGTTTTAATAACACTTTACAAGTCCAGCCTCTCTGTTAAATCATTTAGCGAACCTGGAACATAGGCTTGGCTTTTGGTGAATTCTATTTCTCTCTCTATTTTTCTCTCTCTATATATATATATATATATATATATTTCTCTCTCACTCACTCACTCACTCTCTCTATCTCTCACTCACTCTCTCACTCACTCACTCACTCACTCACTCACTCACTCACTCACTCATTAGTTGGATTTCCATTATTTCTATAATGATACTCTTAGTTAAATTAATGTGCACTTTTAAAAGCGATTTCTATGTATTGAAAGCTATTGTTTTGATGTGTTATGTTTTAAATGCGAGCAAACTGATTAACAGATACAAAAGCTGAATGATAGTATTTGTACTAGATTTAATGTTGGGGGAACATTCTATAGGGGTAGATGGGAGGGATCCTCTTACCTTTGATGAAGAGCTGTCACATTCCTGACAGATCCATCCATAGCCAGCCTGTTTGGGCGACTTCTTCAGGGGAGGGTCCAGACAGCCGAAGTGGTAGCAGAGCAGACACTCATCGCACCTATGAGGAAAACGGGCACCGTATTAGCAGCGAGAACACATTAAAATGCAGCTGAGGTGCCATCACTCTCTTTCACACCCACACACACGCAATCTGCTTGTACCCTGCCAAGAGGCCAGCATGGCCCTAACCAGGCAGGTATGATAGATGGTGACAGAGCCATTTGCTGTCAGGTAACAGATGCTTAATAGATTCAAAACACAGTGGCACACAACCTCTCACACGGCCTTGTACAGCCATCATAAAGCACGCTGCTCTACTGGTCCTGCTGAAATGAGTTTCAGCTCATCTCATCGATAAATCTCGATAGGATTTTTTATTCCAGAGTCAGGCTGTCAAAAAAGATGCTGAAATCCTGTCTTTAGTTATAGGTCTGCTCACTCAGCGTCTCCAGCTCTTTCATTTTACATGACCGCTAAAAGAGATCCATCTTTCTGCATTATGATGCAATTTTGCAGCAGTTAAAGTGATGGTCTGAACACAATTAAAACCAATCAAACAACATTCTGAAGGCTTGGGGTTATCCCAGTTTAAAGCAAAAAAAATAGGTGGTTATTATTTTAGTTTAAATAATAATTGAAATAAGTTAATTAAGTAATTAGTTGGGTTTACATTTGTATAAAAACATGAACTAACAGAGAATACAGAATCAAAATATAACCAAGCTGTGTATGGTGTTTAATCCTAAATCTATTTAGCTTCTTCTTCTTCTTCTTTCGGCTGTTCCCAGTTTAGGGGTCGCCACAGCAAATCATCTGTTTCCACCTAACTATGGCCTCAGTATCCTCTACTCTTGCACCAATTACCTTCATGTCCTCCTTCAGCACACCCATATAACTTGTCTTTGCCCTTCCTCTTGCCCTCTTGCTGTCACACAACACCCCTGACACTTTTCTCCACCCACTCCAACCTGCCTACACTCGCCTCTTCACCTCTTTTCCACACTACCCGTCGCCCTGGACTGTTGACCCCAAATACCTAAACTCCTCCACCTTCTTGACCTCAGCCCCCTGTAACCTTACTGTTCTACTTCCCTCCCTCTCGTTCAAACACATGTATTCTGTCTTACTACGACAGACTTTTATTCCTCTTCTTTCTAGAGCAGACCTCCAACTTTCCAGGTGTCCCTCCACCTGCTCTCTACTCTCACTACAGATTACAATGTCATCTGCAAACATCATTGTCCATGGAGATTCCTGTCTGACCTCATCTGTCAACCTGTCCATCACCATAGCAAACAAGAAGGGACTCAAAGCCGATCCTTGATGTAGCCCCACCTCCACCTTGAACTCCTCCGTCTGACCTGCAGCACATCTCACTGTTGTCATACTCCTCTCATACATATCCTGAACTACTCTGACGTACTTCTCTGCCACTCCTGACATCCTCATACAGGACCATAGCTCCTCTCTCGGCACCCTGTCATACGCTTTCTCTAAGTCCACAAAGACGCAGTGCAGCTCCTTCTGACCATCTCTGTACTTCTCCATTAGCATTCTCAGAGCAAAAATTGCATCAGTAGTGCTCTTCCTGGGCATGAAGCCATAATGCTGCTCGCAAATATCCACTACCCTTCTTAGCCTAGCTTCCACTACTCTTTCCCAGAGTTTCATTGTGTGGCTCATCAACTTTATACCTCTGTAGTTGTTACAACTCTGCACATCACCCTTGTTCTTAAAGATTGGCACTAGGACACTTCTCCTCCATTCCTCAGGCATCTTCTCACTCTCTAGAATCCTGTTGAACAACCTAGATAGGAACTCCACTGCTGTCTCTCCTAGACACTTCCACACCTCCACAGGGATGTCATCTGGACCAACAGCCTTTCCACTCTTCATTAGCTGTTTTAAGAAAACAACAAACAAATACATAAAAATATCAGCAAAAAAGGTTTCATCGGTATGACCATTTCTTCCATAGATTATGAGTTTTAAGGTGGAACAAATTAATCAGTTAAACACATTTGTGTTAATTAATTTTATTTTCGTAATCTTAAAAAATTAAATATCACAAAATAATATTCATTCATTCATTCATTCATCTTCATGTCGGCTTTCTTCCCTTTCGGGGTCGCCACAGCGGAATGAACCGCCAAACTCTCTGGCATATGTTTTACGCGGCGGATGCCCTTCCAGCCGCAACCCATCGCTGGGAAACAATACACAATAATATGTTGCATTGAACTACATACACCGTTTACTTGTTTGGTTACTAAGTGAATCAATAATAAAATCTTAGACACAACAGTTCAGTTTAGCAAGCTGATATTATACAAATTATCTAGCAGCGTATTAACTCCTTGATATTTTCAGGCTATGTAGGAAATCTCTGCTCACATATATTCATCGTCTTTAAATAAAACACCTCTGCATTACCAAGAATGACAAACTGTAAAATGTTCATACTGACAAGGTCTTTAATACCAAATGTCATACAGAATGGCATTTTGAAGTGCACTTCTTTTTCTTTAAGTGGTGTTCTGGCAGGAATAAGCTTAATTTATACTTAATAATTTGCCTTTCTCCATTTCATAGTATACCTGGGAAATGTATTAGATGTGATGAATTTAAATCTATATTTAAATCTTTGACAGCCTTATTTCTGGCATTGGTAAGCATCAAGGATCATGCACATTGTATTTTTTTAACACTTCGGTGGTAACATACAATGAAAAGTTGATGTCTACCTCATAACACAAATGTCACTACTCTCAAAAAAAAGGTATTTCTTAAAATGATTCTAAATAGGAAATACTGCAAAACATACAACTTTTATGACCTCCATATAAATCACTTTGGTTTTAATACCTGATATCTTTTCACTAGGATTAAATAATATACAAGCAAAAACTCCCTTATTTTAGATAGCAGTTAAAGCAGAGACAATCCTTGGCACACACAGGCACTTTATTTAGTTTTATTCAGGTAAATCCACAAATTAAATACATTTGTATTAATACGTTGAATTCATCAGTAGAGAACATAGGTTATTCTTACTGTGTGCAACCACTTCTCTTCAAAAAAAAATATGTTGTTAGATCACTTGTTAGATCTCAGTGAACACATTGAGAGCAAAAAGCAGAAGGTACTTTGTGTTCAAGGAGGAAGACTGCAGCTAAAGTAACCTCCCTCAAACAGATGCATCTTCCAGTATTTATTGTTACATTATTTTACATGTATAAAATGTATTTGTTGTTTATTAAGAGTTTGAACTGAATGTCTCCAAACCATGCTTTTTTGTAACTTCAGCAGCTTCAGACACAAAAGGCTTGACAAATTCGGAAACCATCAAGAGGTATCAAATATGAAATTGCCTCTTACATTTAAAACTCAGTTATTTGACACTGTTTATCAAATAAAATAATTAAGCGAAAAAAAGAAAAAACATATTTAGCACATTAGTAGCAGTCTCACAAACAACCCAAAGTGTTTTGCACAGTTGAGGAAACGATACAATTTCACAAACAAACAACAATACTAACAATAAGAAAACAAGGTTTTTACAAGTTGTTATATATTGTCTGAACATGTATGGTATGTTTTAGGTTCCTTTCCATACAGGGTACAAATCTCAACCTATATATATATATATATATATATATATATATATATATATATATATATATATATATATATATATATATATATATATATATATATATATATATATATATATATATTATACATACATACACACACACACAAAAGGTATTTTGTCAATTTACAGCAATTTACACTGGCTTTATTAACTATTCCTTCATGTTCTTTGCCTAAACCACAGAATTAAACCAGACTAAACCATATTTTGCAGTAGGAAAACCTGCTGACCATTTGGTTTCTGAGATCAACGTTGTCTGTCGGGTGGTTATTATGATGCAGATAAGAAGTTGACAAGAATAGCTTCAACTTTTGACTGGAATTGCACATTAGACCTTTAGCAAGTGGCTGCAGCCCTGATTTCACATTCGTGAGGTGTACCTGGCCACATGCCCTTCACCCAGCAGCAAACACGTTCCTCTCCTTCCTGTCCATGATTAACTAATTATCTTGTAATCAATATAGTAGATTCAGATTTGCCAATGTAAATCAGATAAGAGCTAAGGGGGTCATTGGGATCAATCCTCTCCATCCTCATCTTTATTACAGTTTGGGGTTTGAGAGTCTTAGCACACTCACAGGACAAGGCCAAAAAAAAAGACAGGAAGAGTAGCCATATTTAGTCTTCCAAGTGAACAAGTAGAAAAACAGTACAAGTTTTAAGCAATAAAAGGCTGTTTTTGGCGTCATCGAAACCAACTCTGTGTGACACGAAAGCCCTTTTCAAAAACAGGCCCATCAGAGACTTCAAATGCTAAAGCTAATTAAGGGACTGAATGAAGACGCGGCTCAGTGCTAATGAGCACAGAGTCTCAAGCCCAAGACACATGTACACCTTCTGTCAACATTGAACATGGCAAATAATGGCTATCCTGATCACTCTAATGGAGAATTCTGGTCATTAGTGATGCGTCTCATTGAGAGAGTGCACATAGGTCAAACAGACTCCTGATCTTAGTTATATTAACTGGATTTATTAAGAAAATCAGATCACAAACACTAGAAAAACTAGCATGCATTGATGTTCAACAGGTTTAAAAAGCATTAAGGGTTTGATTGAAGATCAAACAGCCAAACAGCAGTACGGGCTGCTCACATTCACAGGGTCAAACCAAACATTTTTGCACAGTTTCTCATCAAGCAACTACGTAAACTTCTGCCAACCCATGGGAGCTCTTCAAGGTGCCTTTGCATAAGGGAATGAACAGACCCTCACCTGTGGTTACCATGGCAATGCACACATTTTCCCTGATGGAAAAACATTGCTTCTGAAAAGTCAAAGGATACCTTTTAACAATTCCTACTGTAAGGTAAGTGCCATTACTGTTTTTCATCTCTTCTTTTTCTCTTTTTGATTTTCATATTCAAGTGATGGGCCTCTTCTCATTAAATGGGTAGGGTTACTTCGCCCCAACTAACAAAGAGATTGCAATATACAAACTTTTCAGATGAAGGGGTAGGATGAAAATCTGCAAGACAAAGCAGATAATTAATTAGCTTTTTAATTAAAGTATATTATTTAAATTGTTCATCCATGTACTGTCAGCAACAACAAAAAAGCAACAAAAAGCAGCTATCATCAGGATATTTCAAAATAGTGAGGATTTTTGGCAGCATTTTGAGGTAACACTTACTTAAAAAAATACTATATACAACATTTTAATTGTATTATATATGTGTGTAAAAAATAATTCACATTACATTCTCAAGCATGTTTGATTAAAAAAAAAAGTTGATTGGACATCTACTTTGAGACTGTTATTTCAATGGAAAATTATGTTGGTTCCTCATCCCTATCCAAAGTTGACCCACAGCCAAAAGAATAATTGAAAACATCTTTTTTAATATTCAAGCCAGAAAGTCAGAGCTAATAAGACTAGCTAATAAGACTAGTTTTTTTGTTTAAAAACAAAAAAACAAAGCTGCTTTAAACGCTCCTCCACAGAAGTCACGTATGATTAAAAGGAATAACTTTAACAACATAAATCATGATCTATTACATGAGAACAATATGAAATGTGTTAATTTCCTCCGGCAAACACACACCTAATCTTATATTCAATTCAAGAGTGGAGCAGCAGCCAATTCAGCAGCTCATTTAAAAGCTACATACTGCTTGTGCCTCAGCATGAACGGGTTCTTCCTGTTTCTAATCCATATATTTATTGTGACAGAGCAATGAGAAAATGGCTTGCCCTCGGCGACAAACTGTCAACTCCAAGCTGCCTCCATTACATGATCTTCTCAACAGAAAGAGAGAGAGAGAGAGATGTGTGTATAGAGAAGGCATCCTGCTACAGAGAGATTCCCACAGTTTTGCGCACATTCCATTAAACCTTGAAAAAATGGCTGCCTTTTACTCATTAGAGGAATAGATAATGAGAACGAATGCCCTTCTGTTTTATTATTTTGCACCTAGAAAGAGCAGTTAAATGAGATGAACTGCTATCATAAACTAGACTCTCGTAAATCTGGTTGCTGAGTATGCTTTCAAATCTTATTTGAATGAATTTAGTTATCAAATATGACAATATACAATAAATTCATGTTTAAAATAATAATATTCATTCTTTTGAACGATAAATACAAGAAATAGGTTATGGAAGTTAGCATAAAGGGAATGCTACATCATAAAGGGAAATACATCTCAACATTGAAAAAATTACTTACTGACAGAGAAATCACCAGCACAAGGCTGATTATTTTTTTAATGAAATAATGTATTCATTCATTTGATTTGCATTATTTTCCTTGTAATAAATTAAATGTGAAACATTTTGGCAAATTGACGTTGACTTACATGTTAACTATGACATATCTTGCTTGAATTCACAATAATAAATTATGTAAATGAATTAGGATAGCAAATACATGTATTTAAAACCTAGACAGTTATCTATTATTATTTTTTAAGAATTAAAATGAAATATTTTGCACATTTAAAATCTATTCATTAGAAGGTATTTGCTTTAACAGAGCTAAGATCATGTGTCCTCCTAATCTTGAAACTTGGATCAATCTTTTTTTGAACGCACACACGGGAGGCAGGGGCCACTATGATATTTTAATTATTTTAATGGTATAATACAAAGCATTATTAAGACATGTCTAATGGTCCATTAACACTATGAAACATTCACTAGAATGGGATCTTATGCACAAGTTTAAAATGTGAGTTCAGGGTGACCACTTTGACTGGCTAAACCGTATCATGTAATGCAACCTCAACCACCAGTTTTGGGGGATTGAGAGCAAGAGTTAACAAAGATATAATTAAAAACAAGTTCAACAAATTAGCGCTCAGAGTTGAAGTGAAGTAAATTAGAGTGAACCCTGATGACATTTGAATAATATTTTCTTATCGTTTTGTATTTTTAGGTTTTTATATGCCGCATAATGATATAGAAAATGCATGCATCTCAAAAGTCAGCATATATTGCAAACTGGTAAGCCGCATTCACAATTATTTCCTTCTAAAGCGACGAGAATCAAGTTCCATCTGGAATCCCCCTAAAAACGAATTTACGTCATGAGTTATTTCTGTAAAAAAATATTTTAAATGGTTTTAATAATAATTAGTTTATGTTTAACCAATTAAACAAGTTAATTTACTAATTCCTACTGGGAAAAAAAAACATGTTATCTACTTATTTAGTTGTGTTCAATAGGATGCAAATGCTGTATACTGTAAACTCATTTAAAAGCAATATTTGCAATCTGATGACCGTTAAAGCCCACAAATCAAACATTCCCCTTTACCAATAGTTCAGCAAAGATATTTTGATAGTTACTGCTGATTGACTAGAAGAATGTTTAGTGCTCATTCTGTTCGACCACTCTCCTAAGGTTTTCATTTACTTAGGGATAATGAAATATTATTAGTTCATTACATGTTCATGTAACATTTCAAGAGTCTCTTATAAAGTTTAGCATGTTTGATTAAACCCAAAACCACACAATCAATAACAACTTTTACCTCAAATAAACATTTATTTTACATTGTTACATAATTCTATTTTTCCAAGATAAATGTATTGCATTTTTTTATGTTTCCAGGCTAGTTTTTTGTATCCAGTGAGCGTGACAATACAAAACGACATTAAAATCTTTCATATTTGGACTTAAAACACATAAACAATTTATCTATAGCCTAAAATAACACAGAGGGGCTGAGAAGGCATTTCTGCAGGAAAAGGGAATTTAAATGGCCTCCGTGCTTCCTCCTGAACAGAAGACAAATGACCAGCAGCGTGTGTGTGCTGAGCTAATGAGCACACCACTATTGTTACACACAGTTGACAATTGATTTTATATGAATCCCTCGCTCAGCCAAATAAAGAGACTCGTTGTTTCCAGTGGGGGAAAGTTTAAGACCAGCGGGGGCTGCTCCATACTTGTGTTTTATTAGATGAGTGCACCCCCCACTCACCATTTACTTCTTTAATTACTTTGCCTTAATGAACCTTTTGTAGCATTTGTTGTGTATCACAGTTTCACATCTTTGAATTAAACTCAGCTCAGCGATGCAGACCCAAGCAGACAGCCTCATGATTGTTCTAAATTGGAATTCAAACTGACAATGGCCAATCATAATTGGCAGTTCAACAGGAAGCCCCCTTTCATAATGAATATATAAGGTTTTAATATCTATTTTGTAGTTAAATGAGTTCTTTAAAATGTCTAAGTGTTTCCTATTAGAGGAAATCTACCTTACTGAATGTACTGAAAACATGGTAGCATCTTAATCATCTTTTTAGCCCAGGCACTGTTATGATTAAAGTTTAACATATTTCTGTCTTGTTGTTTAATATTTTAACTTTGACTCTTGTAAGAAACTGAATTATGTCGTTGTATGATCTGCTTGAAAAGACCAAACGAAGCACAGGAACCAATGTGAACTGCTATCTTTTCACAGGCTCACCATGCAAAACGAGCCAATTGAAACGACAATGCAAAGAGCCAAAAACCAGTTCAGGGTGTCAGAGTAATATATGCCCCGCTGTGTTTACTGAATCTGCATATGAGTGTGTTTGATTATCAGAAGCCCATGGGACTAGCCCTAAATTTACACCTACATCTCACCAGCTTTGTCTCTTGATAAGCCTCACCTTTTCTCTGAGAGAGCCAATCATGTATGCCCTAAATATCTAAAACTCCAAACAGCTTTGGCTAATGCTCTCCTGATTCGCATTCCTAATTAAGTCACACCTCTCTGGGAGGAGATTGGTCTGAAGAAGCTTTCAAAAGTAGATAGCAGACTGAAATCCTGGCCTTTTTGTCTCTGAAATCGGCCCATGAAGGAAGAGCTCTAAAGCTTCCTTATCATGTAGTAAACTTGGAGTTAAAATGTAATGGAATGAACAATTCCAAATTAAGTGTAGACAATAACTCCTTATTCTTGGTTCATATTTCATAGGCTGTATAATCTAATGCATTGTTTATACTCATCAAGGATAATAAATGTTTGAACCTTTTTCGGTCATTCTTCTTTTACTGAAACACTTTTAAGGGTTAATAAGAATATTAACGTCAAGTGTGAGTAAATTTAAAGGTCACTGAGTGGGTTAAAACTTAATATTATCATTAATAATTAACATGCTAATTTATTTGGCCGTAACCAAGAATAATGGTAAACATAAAACTTTTTAAATCAATTACTGGAGTCAGATATACAAATTTATGTGAATTATTAAAAATCCTTTAGCACTGTTTCAAGACAGAACACGTGAGCCTTCAGTCCCGACTGGTATCTGTTTTTGGGCCAAGCACCGGGACCCTACACTCTGTACAAGGCTGACTGCCTTTGCTGCTAGAAACATCATTTAAAACTATTTGTGTCTCAATGCAATTAGTAACCATCTATTCTGGTTTAGGATGCCGTTTACAGCAAGTTACCCCCAATCGTAAAAAGAAGGAGTTTTCCATAAAGATGGAATCTTCATTTCCCCAAACAATCAGATTTCAATGTCTATTAAAACAGAACTAACATGTTGGCACCCCACTTGAAAAGCAATATCAGTTTAAAGCCACCACAACAAGTGAAACAAAGACATCAAAATGAAAAATGAGAACTCTTCCACTACCTACAACCTACCAGCTCAGTGCTCAAAATTTTTAGACATTTTATGCACCTTTTCCTTGTGTTTCTGTGATTCCTGCAATACGCAGACAGCAACCTCTATGGGCTCCATGAACTGCCCTTCTAGACCTCGTCACAAAGTCCTTGATGTTATCAAAGCAATTTGGCTTTGCTTTAATCATTGGGAAAATTGAGCTGCTGGTTTCTCTCCTCCCTTCGACTCTCCTCCGATCTGGGACTGAATCCAATCACTCATAAGAGTCTATTGATTGATGTAATCTTATTGGGATGAGAGGTGAGGGGAAAACACGATTGATTGCTTTTGTCTGTGACACATGTTGCTGCGGGCTAGCGATGCGTATCCTCTTTCATCTACTGTTTAATCTCTAAAAGGACTTCTTACAGACCCCCGGCATCCTCAGCCACGTACCACCTATAGCTTCACTAGTTCCTGGGCATAGGGTTAAAGCCTGATGGCTTTCTCCTTGATCTCTACTCATCCGTACATGTACAACTCTATTTCAGAGAGATTCGTTTTAAAAGCTGATCCAAGTAACAGGGGTCAGGAAGAGCTTCTTCAGCACAGGAAGGTGAATGGTGAGCTCATGTTTGGAAACTCTGATAATTTAAGGGATGTGTGAAGACCTAGAAAAATAATCAATTATATTTTTTCTTAATTTTTTCTGATTTGGAGAAAAAGAATATTTAATTCAATACTCACCTACCTCTTGTAGTAAACCTCTATTTGTCTTATGAAATGAGCAAAAATGATTCCTGCCACTTTAACTTTATATACTATACATATATACATATACATATACATATATATATATATATACATATATATATATATATATATATATATATATATATATATATATATATATATATATATATATATACATACATATATATATATACATATATACATATATATATATACATATACATATATATATATATATACATATATACATATATATATACATATACATATATATATATATACATATACATATATATATATATATATACATATATATATATATATATATATATATATATATATATATACATATATATATATATATATATATATATATATATATATATATATATATATATATATATATATTAACTATAAGTTTTGTAAAAAAAAATATTTTTTTAGTATTATTAATTTCTTGACAGTAATAATATAGTGATTGGTGCTACACGGTACAATTAATCAAATTAAACAAATTATCGGCATTAAACAAGTGACAGAACATGCTGAGAATACCTATTTTTTTTAAACGTTCTATTTTACCAATAACAAAGCACCATCACTTTATTCAGTCTAAAGAGTAAATGAAGTATAATGAATGAAGTGGGAAAATATTTTCAAAACACAGTAAGAGCCTGCATAAAAAAATAATAATTTTAAAAGTTAATCAAGTAATATGTCTCGGAGGACATTCAGGGAAAAGCTAATGACTTGATTAGCAACACCTGCTGTGTTTCATTAAGGTTGCAGCTAAACTTTGGAGATTATCAAACAAGAAACATTGAAAACCAACCAAACCTTCTCTGACTCAATTCCAAACACTGGGATTAAATAATTATGAACAACAAAGTAGCAGCATGACATTCTTAACATGCTGCCCAATAATATGTCTTTTGAGTGAATTATATAATGAAAATAATCCTAAAACAAATGCAATCCTTCTCAAACCGCATCATTTTCATCCTTCACATAGATATACAGAAATATCCAGTTTGTGGACAACTGGATCTAGCTCTAACCAACGCAACAAGCAAGATGTTTGGCACAACTTCTGATAAGCTCCTTCTAAAACGCTCTCTTTAATTACAAAATAAAGCCTAGATTATTGTGTTTGAATATTGTAATTAAAGGTTCTGTGTTAAAGGATTAACCTGCGTGGGAGTTTTGACTGGCCTTTTTATGGATTACCATCCAGTGAGTGATATTTCCTCAGTGACCTCCACAAAAAACACTTGGGTGGCAGACACAAAGCTCTTGAGCAACATTTTTTTTATTCTATACATGGATGCAAATTCACCAAAATGTTAAGAATACAATAAACTTACATAAATTGGCATGTCTCCACAGAGTTAAACACAACGTACAATAGAAGTGAACCAAGCAATAAACAGCCAAATATTATAACCAACAGTTTCCAATGCATCCCTGAAGCATTACCTGAAGGTAGATCTTTAGTCCTTACCTCACCATTCCGATGGTTGAAACAGCAAATTTATCGCTAGAGTCCAGCACAATTACTCAGAGAGCCACCACGTGATGGGATCAATACAGCACAAGACGCTTGGCCATTGACCACCGACTGTGACAAAGTGCCTCCGAGGCTTTTTGTGAATCCCTTCTATTGAGGGAGCAGATTATCAGTCTTTGTGAACCTCCTCTCTTTGATTTACTGTTGCGGTGGGAATGCTATTATTAAGAGACCTTTGTTTTACAAGTAGGAGAGGCAATAAATGCTCTGGCAGAGCGATGAGATGATAGAGTAACTCCTCTTTATTAGCTCATTAGCACACATCTCACTCATTCATTTAGTATCATGCTCAATGAACAGCGCTAGCCACCTGGAGGATACAGTGTGATCCTCAGAGTTGGCAGCAGGGGGCCATGATGTGCCAGCCTTCACTCTGTATTTCCTGGGAGATGAGTCAGTGAGGCTGACCAAAGCCTCCTGTTTACAGGCTAAATGAGTTTGGTAATTAAACAAACAATAACTAAAAAGTTTTCAATTTGAGATAGATCTCAAATGTTTATTGATTTATAAACTTTATAAACTTTTTGGTTAAAGACTAATATAGTCGGGTATGTAGTATTTGAACTTAGGTGAATAATTGCAGTGGATATTCACAGTAGAAAAAAAGAGAGTGAATTGAGATTTTCTAGCATCTACATAAAGATGTTTCTTGCCTTTATATATACAGTACAGACCAAACGTTTAAACACACCTCGTTCAAAAAGTTTTTCGAATCGACTGACCTTCATTTCTTACAGTAATGATGGCCACTTGTTTTTCTTTACTTAGCTGCATTTTTCTTGCCATAAAACATGTGACACATGTGAAGTGAAGACCATTTCAGGAGACAACCTCTTGAAGATCATCAGGAAAATGTCAAAAGTGTGCAAAGCGTAATCAAAGCAAAAGGTGGCTACTTTAAAGAATCTAGAATGACATATTTTCAGCTGTTTCACACATTTTTTAGGTTATGTATACAATTCCACATGTGTTAAGTCATAGTTTTGATGTATTCAGTGTGATGCTACCATTTTTAATTTTCATAGTCATGCAAATAAAGAAAACTTTTGGTCTGTACTGTACGTATAAATAGATGTATGGATAGATAGATCCTGCATCTAAGGTTTATCCTGAATATACATTTTGGCTGCTTTTGGCCCCATCCCACTGTTGACGTAATAATAGTTTCTGTTTGCTTTGGACAAGTGACCTCACCTAGCTAAATATTTAAAGGTGTTCCTTTAATGTTTTGAATTGTGAAATCTAAATTCAAAGCAGAATTTTAAAATGCTTTATTAAAATGCCAAAAATATATTTAATTTCACGTGTATAGCAATTATTTTACAAAAGAGTGCAATGCTTTCTGTAATATATATAACACACGCTTCATTTTTTCCCACTTTGATAAAAACTTTTGAAAGTACTTAAAGTAAAAAAAACTTTTGTTTTCCAATTTGTTTTTTAATCTTTGCTTTAAAATAATTTTGTTATTGTTTTTACACTGTAACCTAGTTTAAATTAATAGTAATAAATGAATTCGAATTGAGATCTGAGAGTGAGTCTTTTTTTTTTCTTCAGCATCTGAATGCTTTGGATGCAATGCAGTTTAGCTGCTGTAACTTTCAGTACATATGTGTAAAAAAAAAGCCAAGAACCTTTTTGCTGCATTCCTTTTTAAACAACACACAATGATGGGGAGGTCCACAAAGCAGTCTTGCACAAACACTGCAGTGACGTGGCCCGATAAAAGACACACGACCGTAGCGTAATAGATTTTAGCTGCTCGGCCGCTCTTCCCACACTCTTCTGCCCTGCCATGTAGGGTTTTCAGTTTTAATAGTGGTGGGGAGTGCAAAACTGAGGTGAAGTCAGCAAAAACAAAATGCCGCCATTAAATCATCTCCCTGGATCCAGTGTCAGCTCAGTAATAGGAAAGGCGCTCATCACGGGAAAGGTTACTGCTCTTCCAGAACATCCCCCTCCTCCGCCCCGGAAGCCCTCATCCCGCCGGACCCCTTGTAGCGGACCACTGGACTGGCTATGAGGGATTGGGCTGCTCTGATTTTGGTCATGCAAAACTGATTTCATCTCTTCTCCAGAATAAGAGGCTCAGAGCTTTGGTGGGCATGGGCCACAGAGACGTGGCTTGTTCCCACCACCACTGTCCTCATACAGGCACAAAAAGCTTTTCGCTCACATGCAGACACACTGGGCTTTTTGTTATGTCGTTAACTAGATTTCGCCATGAAAGCCTCTCCTCTCTCTCTCTTCCTCTAGCTCTTTGTAGTGCTCAGCTTGGCACAGGGAAGAGAGACGGCTGCTGGAAAAAAGGCAGCGAGACAGGAAGAGTGTGCAAGTGTGAGCAGATGAGATGTGAAAACTGGGGAAAAACTAAAAGAAAGAAAAAAGAAAGTAAAAGACAACGATTAATCCTCTAACTGAGATTTGTTGAAAAAAACCTTTTCTGCTTTGACTTTACAGACTCCACAACAGACGAGGATTAAGAAGGGCTGGCTTACTAACTAATGCATAAAAAAATAATCAATCAGTAACAAAGAAAAAAACAAACAACATATGAAAGATTAAAACAAATGGACAAAATGGTGGAAAAATGTTTAACAATTGAAGCTAATTTAGGCATTTAAAATATAACAGTTGTACCTTGCATTATACAATTTTTAGCCAACAGATCAACTTGATTAGATTTACGCATCATCAGCAACACCCACTGCAAGTTTAATGGAGTTTGTGGAGGTCTATAACAACAGGTTGACAAACATGCAAGGTAAAAAAAAAAAGTGTTCATTTCTTATAATAGGCATTTTATTTTTCTCTCCCTGTATGCTAATCACTGTGAAAGGCTTGCATAACCATGCTTCCCCTCATTGGCCTGTAATCCAAGAGCCAATACCAAGATGTTTGAGGGGCCTGAATGAAAGACGTGAAGGGTTGTACAGCGTGACTTGTAAGTTAAAAGATTTGCTTTCAACTAGAACTTGTTTCAGCAACTCAGACTCAACTCTTGCTTTGAAATATATTAACGCATTCAGGTGTGAAACTCCAGCAGTGTGTTCCCTAAAGCTATGTTTCACAGCCCGAGGTAAATAAAAATAAAATAAAAAACAGCTGCTTTATAGATGAATTCATATTTATAAAAAGAAATGCGCAAACAAACCAAATACTAGTTGTTATAAAAATGTTATAACTTAATTAAATGTGAAAATCATCACATGGCTAAAAACATTGTATTACACACATTTGTACTGCACAACAGAGGAAAGGCCCATGTTCTCTTTAAACAGGACTAATGCAATGAACCTCTAGCATGCCATCTGCTAAATAATATCTCTGCAAAATATTGAGAACTCTGAACCTCATCTGGTTTAAAGTAACCAAAAGCAGTCCTCTCTTCTCCAACTCTACACTGAATGCTTATAACAGCTTGTGTCCAGTTTAATACAGCAATACTCATAAAACATTTATACAAGAAACACTAGATCTACCACCATCTTTTCCTTCACACTCCATGTCCCCAGAAGCTAGCGTTCAGAGAATGAATTGCATCTTGTAATTTCAGAAGGGCAGGAAATCCCTCACCAGGTTCACTGTACCAGGCTGGTGGAATAATGTCCCCAGCCAAGAAAGCAGTCACATTAGCAACTTTCAAAATAATAATACAATTTCTTCTCTTCCATGAGCACTTAAAACCACAAAAAAGATCCCTAATTTTCAGCATTTAAAAAATCTGCTCATTCCTTTCATCAGATTATAAAATTGTGATGACTTCTATGAGAACAACCAGAGTTAAAATGTGCCTTTGTAACAAACTGCTTATGTTCTATCCCTCTAATGTAAGTCACTTATAATAAAACCATTTGTAAAATGCATACATGTTTTCTAAATGGCTAAATTATATGCTAAAACACTGTCGTGATAAAGGGAATAATCAGCCTCATGTGTTCAGCAAGGTGCACTTTTAGTTGCTTACATATTGACTTTATGAGGGCAAGGAGGATGCTGGCTGATTTTTACATTCACTGATTTAGGTCATTTTTTTTTTCTTTTGTATATCAAACAATACAGACACTAGAGAAAAAATGGTTCACTGCATATATTTAATGCTGGCCATTAAGCATTTTTATTATGTGCTCCAACGAGGGTAAATTTCATATTATGGGGGTGCTAAATGGTTAAAACTCACTGGTTTTAATAAATAAAATAAAACATTATGCACAAATGATTTAACACTCCTGTATGTTTAAACACAAAAGAAATGTTTATTGGGGGATCCCAAATTCAAAGCATCTGTCTTAAAAGCACATGGCAGCAAATGTACAGGAAAAAAAACTAACTAGGAATGGAACAAAAATGTATCATGCCTAATAAACATCGCCTAGGATGTAATATACAAAGTATATACACATATAAAAACCAATAATCACAATGTCAAGTAACAAATATTCCAGTACAAAAATTCAGAACACAAAATGACGCTTTGCTTCATGCAAACAAAAAAAGTTCAATATTTGGCAAAACTGACATCACATGTCTTCAGAGGCAACCTGTAATCTAAAGGGCTCCATCTCGCAGCATTATCTCAGAAAAGCAGATCCAGAGTGTGCCCAGACAAACACTTACACTCAGTTTGCTGTGAGCAATAGGCGAGAACGCTGTAGAGGAAGGAGATAAAGCTCTGGCACAAGATACAGCAGGGTGAAAGGCTAAAGGGCACCTCAAGTCACCCAGAGACGGAGAGATGTGTAAATCCCCAGAAACTAAGTGTTGTGTCTGGGCCTGGAGAGTAAGCAGTTTGAACAGATATGAGGGGCAAAGTTGTCCCTCATGCTAAAAAGGCAAAATCCATAGATTGATGTCAGAAAGGGACATTTTGGAATCGTTTCCCCAGGAAGTCTCCCTCTTAAAGAATTACGTAGTTTGGATAGTGATAGCGCAATAAAGTATAACACAAAGAATTAGACTTAAAAAAAATCATGTCAAAACTCAACTGTATGATTCACAGCCAAAACACCAACACATTCAAAGCAAACTACTTAAAGCCATTAACGTATTACTCTACTATCACACATCTAAAAACACCATAGCGGAACTATACACCATCTATACACTTCAGACTGCTACTAAACTTGATCTTTAAATAAATATGTTTAAACACTAGTCTTTTTTCTGCAGTTTTTTCTTCTTGCTAATGACGTCAAAGAAAAAAAATCGTGGAGAAAAAAACAACAACCTTTGAACTTGAATATTACTAGTTTAAATTGCATTACACAACTAGTTAACAGTAATAGTACATCATGTCACATTTCTTTTAAGGTGCAAATCTACTAATCAACCCTTTGTACCATATAGATCTCACTGCACAGACAAAACAGACAAGTCAACAACAAAATCATTGAAGTAACACTTCACTTTTGGGAATGATTAAATTAATTTTGCTTATTCAACTCCTCTAAACATAATTAGTTGTGCATTACTGTTTTGGAATAAAGTGTTCATTGGTTCCCATATCGAATTTAGCAAATCATAGCTTGGAACATTGAATTGGATAAGACCAGTAAACTTTCATACCACTAGCAGAATTAATAACATTTTATATTCATCATTACTTAAAATTTGAAACTTGACAATTCTAATATTACATTCTATAAAGTTTGCGTTGTCCTAGATAATATGGTAAGGAACTAAGTTATCATTCTGAGATAATAATCTTGGAGCTTTGTTGCTGTAACGTAGACTTACTTCATCAAAAGTTTGAGTTATAAGCAGAAAAAAAGACAAATTGGTATGAAAATGCTATTGGTCTAACCTAATTAAATACTCTATGTTAACCTATCTCAAAGATCACTAAAATCCCATAACAGTTAGAACAACGTAATCGTTTGGAGTTTTTTTTTTTTTTAAAGAAGAGCGTTCCTATCAGGGCATAAAACATTTCAGGAAATGTAGAAGACACACATGGTTCAAAAGCACATAAAAGCACATTCAGCTCAATCTAAAGCATTCAGCTAAAAGCAAAGTGTGTGCTGTGGTTGAGAAAACTGTAGAGAAAGAAAGTCAAAGAGGAACTAGGAGGGCCAAATGACAGAGAATCAGTTGGAAAGATGATGAAATAATTCAGCTTCTGGAGTAGTCTACAGAGCAAATGAATCCACGTCCACATTCCTCACCGTGTGTTCCACAAACAACAAATCTATGTGCTTCCAAAACTGACTAACTGAATTTGCTGCTCATTTAGTCCATATACAATCCTTTAATTCCGATGAGGGTTGAAAAACTGAATCGCTTTTAGGTTAGTCCACAAATAATAGTCGTTTTCAGACGGATTTCATTTGGATAGTAGTTTAACTGTGACCAAGTCCACAGATCAGAAGGCAACAGTGCGGCGGTCATCTGCGACTCCTGCCCGACTTCAACGCCGTTCTTCAAACCAGTTAATTTTACCTCTCTCTTTCCCTGTCTCTTTCATCTGGCCTTTTCTAGGGGTGGAGATGGTGCCCAGCTCTCACAACCTGTTTAACGCAAAGATAGAAAGAGTCAGGGCAACACACCTCACACCAAACCCGACGCCATGACTATCTAGCCTCTGTGCATGATGGGGCAAAATAAAAGTGTATAGCATTGTCAATGCAATATTTTAAGACATTGGTACCCATTTAACCCCATCCCCCACGCAAAGTGCAAAATGGACACAACAGTACAAAAAAAAAAAAAAAAAAAAAAAAAAAAAAAGGACTTTCTAATACAAACAGGAACACATTCCTTTAAAAAAATGTTAAAAGATTAGCGTGACATATAATAAACATTTTGGCAAAACTGTTTACAGGTGCTTAGGCAAATATATAATTGAAAAAAAAAATAAGATTCAGCTCTCTAATTTTTATGGCAAGCTCCTGAAACAGTACCCACACCAGCCACCCTTCCAGTAGTTATGAACAACATTTGCAAACTCAACTAAATTCAAAACCCTAACCCTGCTACTGAAGCTAACAGAGATAAATATTTTATTAGCTAATATTTTTAACTATATTCAGCACATGCACACTAACGCAAACACACTATTATCTGATGGGTAGCACCAGCTGCTAATGGTAGCATGTTATGATCCTGACAATGATCAGAAAATGAAAATAAAAAGTGTAAGGAAAATTTTTATCAAAAGTCCACCTTATGAAATAAATGTAATCTATAATGTTTCTGTGATACTTTATGTTTCTGAAATGCCTGACCTATTTGATTCAGGTGTTGAAATTGTCATAAATTAACATAACACATTAAACTTTTTTGCCATAATTAGAAATAAAATAACTTTTTGCTCTTATGCCTTGTTATATGAAGGCATTAATTAAGCAGACAATCGATCATGTTAAAGTAGTGATTTATAAAATACAAATTAATTTGAATTAATTATACTTTCAAAGACAAAATAAAACAAATCATTAATTAAATTATTACCAAAATAATAATGATTATCATTTTTATGATAAATCAAGCATCCCTAAAATGTAGACTCAAAGTATTTTGTAACTCTACAGACGCAGCAATCTGTTTTCTTCCAACAATCTCAGTAATCTCTGCTCTGTTTTTCTGTCAGATAATGTTTTTCACTTAACAGAATTAATAAAGTGGCCATGACATCTTGGGAAATGTATAGGGAATCATGTGACATAATATTGTCAAAAAATACTGATTCAGGCAAAACTTGCATGAGAGAATATCGGGGGGAATAATATACTAGCTTGTGCAGAATTGATGTTCAGTTTTATATAAACCTTTCCCTCTTCTTAGCCCTCTTGATCAGCTTCCAGCACAATCAAGTATGCAGGCCACCATTTCATCTATTATAAAATTATTTCTGATTGAGCCCAATTATGAATTTCTAAAACTGTTGGCCAATCAGAGCAGTGACAAAATCTGTAAACATGCTACTGAAACATATCTAAAGAGGGCCTCTTAAAAGGATCCTAATATTGTTGTTTTAAACTTGGTGTTGTATTTAAGTGAAAATCAATGAACAAAACTAAACAAGAAAAAAAGTGATGATCAGCTTTCTTTATTTGGAAATAAGATTATCTTTTATGATATTATATTTTTATATATTGTCAACTATTTCTGTGTAAAATGTAAATTGGCAACCTTTCAACTTAACATTTACACTTTACAATCTATTTTTACTTTACTGATTTTCCATTATACTGTATTTGTGGATTGTATTTTAAACAATCCAACTTAATGTTGTAATTTTAAGTTAATATGTTCCTTTGCTTTTTATCTGTTCAGCATGTTTTACTTAATTAATATGTGTAATTGTATTCAATAAATACTGTATTTGACCACATACACACAAATAAAATGTTAAAAAAGGACTGAAAATTAAATATATGCTCATATCATATATAAATGTGTAATCCTCAACATACTGAAATAAACAAAGGCTTTATATTTTCTCTGGAAAGTGCACATTAGCAATTTTAACAGACATACCTTCGTCATGTCAGGTATGTCTTGTAGAAAACACTGTAAATCTCTTCGAGTATCTTCATCAGACAGCCCCATGTTCAATTAGCCAAAATCATTGTTATTTCGTATTTTGATGGGGCTAAAGAGTGACTGCTTGTCACATCTATAATATGAAACCCTAAAAGTCTTGCAGTCATGCTTGAAAGGAATTTTGAAAGAAAGAATGAGGTTATGCCATTGAAAACATGACATGGAAGTGTAAAAGTAGGGGGGAAAGGATAAATGATCTAAACCGAAAGCTGGTGTTAAAATAATCCCTTCGAAAGGAACTTCAACCTAATATGATACGCAAACTGGTGACAGTAAATCAGACGGCTCATTACTGCCAAACTAAGAGAGCAAATACATTTATTTAGCTGCCAAATAGAGGGTCCCTTGGAGTCAGTTCTATCTCCCACTCACACATGCATAGTAGAGTCCTCATGATGAAGCCTAAACTTTAATCACAATGCAAATCTAGCCTCCAAGCTTCACCCGTCAGATCAAACATGCGCAGATGCTTCTGAGGCATACGCTGAGTGAGTTTACCCACCTGACTAGGTTTTCATTGTCACCCGGGCCCTTGCAGGTGGTGCACTCAGTTCGCGTGTCATCAGCTTTGGGCTTTTTCTGCAGCGTTGACTGCCTCTGTCTGCGCTCCCGCGGAGATGGTTCCTATGGAAACACAAGCTATTAGAGGCCGCCACTACCGTGTTTGTTTGAAGGAAGCTGAAGAGTAGAGAGGACTGATATTGCTGTGTAAACACACACAAGCTGTCTTCCTTCATCATGCTCTCTAAATATTAGAACTAGATGAAGGAAATAGACATTCTAAAATGAAGACTCTACTTTTTGAATTCAGGCTAATTCTCCAACTATACCAGACATAATAAGTAGGTTTTTGGTGTTTTTAAATATTTTCAACTGATCTTGCAATAAAGGTTTTGGCAAAGCTTAGCATAGATTATTAAATTGGATTAGATCAGTAGATTTCCACACAAGAGATATTAATAGAAGAATCAAAAAGTGTTGTTTTTTTTTCTATTTAAAACATCATCCCTTAATGCAGTTAGCACATGTATTAGTCCACCATAATAACCGTGTGCCATTTGCAGTCATGTTGCTGCTTCAAAGCCATTTGGTTCTCAAACCGGTAAAGGATCATAATTGCTAGCGATAATGCTACTGTTCTGATATGATTCAATGATCTATGCTAAGCTAAAATAAAAGAACTATCCACAGAATTATACCATTACTGAATTGACTCTGCATTGGTAAAACATTACCAAACATCTCTGGGGTAGATGGAGAATAACTCCAAAAAGGATTGTTCCTCTAAGAAATTCAAAGCTCACCTCGATCTTGTCCTCCTCAGAGATGGACATCCTCTTCCTCTTCTGACCTCTGGTTCTCTGCTCAAATGAAAATGAAACTTGGTCAGAGTAAACAGTCATGTTTGAAAAAAAAAAAAACTTAATAAAAGCCATGTTAAACCAGCTCAGTGCTTGCGTATTAATACATTAACATTTAGTCAAATAAGGCACCACATACAAGTATCTTATCATATAACACAAATTAATTTCTGTTTTAATATTGAGTTTTATAACTCCTATAGCTAAAAATAACAGGCCTATTTTCCCAATGTTGCTGGATGCCAGACTTCAAAATCACTGTCCTTATGCAGGGCAGATGAGAAATGTAGTTCTCTAAATTTGCATTACCCAATATAAAATAAAACAGGGTGTATGTTGGCTCAGACTAATATTTTTTTAGGTTCACCTACAAATCTATATCTATAACCCTTATAGAGTATGTTAATAACTTTACTTGATGCAACAATTATATTTGACTTTTCAAGTTTATGAAAGAGTTTAGAAAATGCCATTGGATAAAGCAGTATACAAAATAACTGTAACTACCAAGAACATGTACACGTTTTTATCATTTAATTTGTAGAATACAAACAGCATCATTACCACACATCTAGATTGAATAATCTAGAAAAATCTTCTTGAATGTTGTAATATTATGGTATCCTCATAATATTAACTGATTCACTCAATTAATTTACCATTCCTTCTAAATTTCTGTACTTGTTTTCTTTACACTGAACAGGTTATAATCAGTCATATACTATAAGTTAATGTATACTTATTTATAATATTATTAATTCATCCCATTTACATCATGATCCACTTTAAAAAAACATATTTTTGTAATGTCTGTGCAGCAAATATGTGTTATGAAATTAACTGCATGAAAAAATCTCTATTAGTTAACAGCACTGATTTATAGCCATGGCAACTTGTAATTCCATACTTGCGCACAATCATCATGCCAAATTGTAAATACCAGCTATATAATCTATATTGTTTAAAAATAAATTTTTGTCACACAGATAATAAGGCAAAACCCTTCAGACTCTTTCTCTCATTTTTTATTTATTTATTTTTATTTTGAAAGAAAAAGATCACCAGGGAGTTGAATCAAATTGGAGAAGTGGACTTCTGTGAGTAGAAATGAATTAAAATACGCTAAATTCACATGTTCATATTTTTATTTAATAGTTTAAAAGTGACTGTAAAAGGATGCTGTTGTCGATCTGTTTTGGTCAGTGACGGGTACCAGTTACACAGCTTGACATTAATCTTAGCACAAGCCTACAAAAATCATAAATTTTTTGCCAGCCAGATTTGAGGATTTCCAGATTTGAGGAAGTCCAAGTTGGTGAAATCCAAACACATTTAACTTTAAGTAATCTAGCCACTTAATCATGCAGATATTGAATATATTATAAGCAAGATCAAAATAAAACTTTGTTCAATTCCATGATTATAAGCTATCACTAGCTTATTTTCATATAATAATATGAATAATCATTTATGTACACTAAAATTGTTTTTACCAAATCAAAAATAAGCGAATTGGCTGAATCTTTTGACTTAAGGGATTGAGAGTTAAAAGCAATAATAGTGATTCTTCATTTATCCAGACAACAGTGAGTACTGCACCAAAGCAAACTATGCAGGCAACCTCAGATCATAGTAAAAAAAAAAGTGAAAATTTGTCTTAAAACAAAGAAAGTTATCAAATACTTAGTTGCATTTGTTTGCAGGTCATTTAAAAATGATGAAGTCGTTAACTAAGGTCATGAAATGATCTAGAATCAGCTTCAACCTGAAGAGTAGGGGTTGAAAAAGAAGCACAATATATGATTTATAAAGAAACAATTTAGAGCCCTTTCTTTTAATATTTTTATGGAGTTGGGAAAGCAAACTCGCCTTCTCAGGCAGGAATGAGTAATTCCCTGCATTATGTAAATAAGCAAATTTTGCCCAGGAACAAATCAGAAGTTAAAGTGACTATGCAAACCTGTGTTGTATTAGGGAGGAGGAGAAAACAGTGCTTAGGTACTAAACGATCGAAATGTTCTCAGTGTTAAAGAAAACAGTGTAAGAAAGCAGTGTTGGTTTAAATTAAATTTAAACAATTTACGGTATAGAACTCACCCAAAATTTCTATCTAACAGTAAGTCAGAAATACAGAAGAAATTACAAGACAAACAAGTTGTTTGCAATCCCAAAAATAATTTGCAGAAACTAAAGAAAATTGTATTCCATTCATACATAAATATAAAAAAAGAGGAGATTGGAAATGCTGCGTCACTGGGTTGTAATGAGCTGTTGTTGAATCCACGAGACAGTAAGCTGAACCGTGTTTGGTGCTGTTCATGTGCAAACAGATCTCATGGTGCAGCTGGTGACTAGCGGCTCACTGTATCCGCTACAGATGTCAACCAGAAATGCTTCTCTCTAATCCAAATCTCTCATTCAGTCCGGCTCTCCCTTGGGCGAAAGAAATTCAAACCCTTTATTTAGAGCCCAAAACACAGCCCCTTCTCCATCCATGCACAAAGCTATTTCTCAACTGGCTCAACCATAGCTGTTCTGTTTTCTCCAAACTACACTCCTTTTTTTCTCTGCAATGTTTCTTCAAATTTCAATAGTTTCAACCAATCAACTCTTCAAATCCATCAATAGCTCATAAACAAGAAAAATAACCACAGAGGAACAGAAATCAAATAAAACCCTCCACCTTACTGTGAATTGCTTCACAAGGGTGCCAAATAGGAGCTTTTTAAAAATGGAGGAAAAAAAGACAACATATTTAAACAGATTGTGAAAACAATTCCATCTGTCGTCTCTGGCTTGCCACTATGCAGCAGATGGAACACTTATCATTATAAATGCTAACTGCTTCCGCACTGCCAATTGGCACTTAAATGCCTCTGCCACGTTTCCCCCGATGGTGGCACCAAACAAAGGCACTCATTTATTTCATTATTCCTTCATTACAGCAGACTCGATTTAGGTTATCTATTAACTGCTAGAACTGTTGTCCTTGTACTACGAAACCAGACAGTCTGAACAAATAGATTTACTGAAGGGGTGTCTTTAAAATGTATGTGGGGGAACTTGGACGGAACTTTATTAAGCAACTTGCAACATTGTAGAAAAAGTAATGTCCAAGCAATAAGTCTGAAATTTGATATAACAAAGCAAAGAGTGATGGAAGAAAATGATTTGAAGGTTGCAAAATACAACTGACTCCAGAATTAGAAAGAGGTCGATTTACTGACTCTGATAACCCTGAGAACACCTTTATAAGTGTATTGCATTGAAAATGCAAAGCAGGGCTCCCTTCCACCAATGCCATCCTCTGAAGAGCAAGTGAAAATAAATTGTGCTAATGAAGCATCTTTCTCTTCAAGAGTTTTAGCCAGAGCTTCAGAGTGAAGCAAAATGAAAGCCTTATAATCCAGTTGCTCTCTGCTCGAACCATCGCCTCATTTCTGGGCACAAGTTTCAGAGACTAAAGCAAGAACACATTAACCCCAGCTAGCAAACAGAAATACAGCAAACAAAAACAACGTCCGGAAGTCTTTCCATTAACCTTTGAGCTATTTTGGCATCCAAAGCAAGTAGCTGCAGTACTTTTAAAACTGCACTTCATTTTCAAATTCAATTTCAAATCTGGCAGGGAGAGGTTTATTGACTGCACTTTAAAACAAAAGGTTGAAAAAGACAGAATGACAGAGGACTGAAGAGCTTGTAGTTTTTTTCGATGGGTATCTTTTGTCTTCCTTAAGGGTGCCATACTGCTGGGGCGTTATCGGAGGATCAGAGAATGCTGGACAGTGATAAGTGGAAGCCACAGAGAGCCTGAAAGACAAGCCCTATCTCTATTCTGAGAAAACACACACAAACCCACTCTGATGCATCAATGTGGTGCTCAGTTTCTATAGCTGGAAAGGGGCCTGATCTTTCAATAGACAATTACATTAATGCTCAACTACAATTTATAGTAGTCAACTTACTAAAGCTTAAGAGGAAAGAAGGTAATTTGCTTTACTGTCCAAGTTTGCATTGAGTCTATTTAAATCTGCTATTTAGACTTTATTGTCTGACAAAACCTGATTATTTTCCTTTTCAAAACTGAGACGTAAAGAAAAAACTTGCTAAAAACTTGGTGATAAAATAAGATTTTGACCATTTAAATGTCAATTTAACTATGCTAATGCAAATGAAATAAAACAGCCCATTTTCAATGTCTGCATTCACTTTCTTCAAGAATGATCTGCTATTAAAGAGGATCTTTATATGTAAGAAAGCTTGCAAACGTTGCAATGCAACTCAAGTGCAAGGAGCCAGTACAAATTCAAATTAACGTTAACTAATATCATCATTATGCCTGGATTTGTTTCAAGGTGATTTGACAAAATATTTTAAGATGATTGAGTGTTTTGGTTGTTCATGCAATCAGTGGGGCTAGCTATAGTGACCTTCCCTTGATAACCTAAAGTATAAATCTATTCTCTATTTTACCTAAGGAGCAAAAAAAAAAAATCAATCTGAAGTCAATGAGTGACTTTCACCTAAGACAGAGATAAATAACCAATCAGACATACTCAGTGAAAAGCGTATATTAGACTAACAGACCTTACAAATCCAATTTTCAAGAAACATTTTTGAAAGGATTTGTCAGTCTATCTTAAATCTGGAACATGTTTTGACTGACTGTGGCATGAAGACATGGAGGTTTGTACACTACACATATAGATAAGTGGATGTAAGTTTGCATTCAGTAAAATGCATTTATGGAGTGGTAAAATGTCCATTAATAGACAGTTGTGCAAACAGTAATAAAACCAGAAGTACCATTTTTAGTTATCAGTATACAAATAAAAAATATTAGTCAGAGAATGAAAACACAAGTTTTACAAAAATATTTGTCTGAAAAGGTGCACAAATTATGCAAGAGGTTTAAGCAAACAGATAATAAGGTATACCGGTCATTTGGAAACAATTTCGGAAAAATAAAGAATCAACAGAAAGGTAACACTTAAGAGAATATTGTCTAAGGTGTGTTCTGTACATAGTAGCAGTTTCTTATTTTCCTAATTATAATTTTTAACATTCGATATCAATTAAACATTTCTGGGGGATTTTTTTTTTGTTTCAACAGCTAGTCAACAACAATGGTTCCAGTGGAAATTATAATTTGTGACGAGGGAAAAAACATTCAGCTTTGAAAATCTACAATTGAATTCATCATAACTGCCATGTTTCATATAATGGTCTTCAGGTGTGACGTCACATGAAGTGTCGTCAAAGAGTCATGAAGTACTAGGACTATTTCATTGACATCCAGACATTCGTTTCTCGTTGAAGAAAAACAGTAAAAATACTGTCTAAAATATATTTTATCTGCATTTTTTTGTTTTTCAGAGTAGTTTTGAACATCTGGTTTGAAAAGTTTAAAAAAGTTGAGTGACATCAACCAAAGATTTAGACCACAGTGGCCACAAAACATAAAATCAACTCTGCCAAAGCATTACCACAAATAAGCTTTACTTAAAAACTCAACATTTGCCTCCATGTAACATATTTACAGGGAATGTTCTTCAAATTTTCTGACCAGTGGAATAAGAAAAATCAGATTTTTTCCTGATCCAGTAATGTTTGAACCAGTTCTGTTTTTGGGGAAATGCTGACTAAGTTTACAGAGAGCATTTAAACCAGTGTCTAGCTCTTAGTTCCTTCATCAAAAACATTAAACCTTTCTTGCTATTATTTTATTAGATTTTTTTGTCCAAATTGTGATTGTGACCAGTCATGTTCTTTATGTAACTCGCCTTCTTAATAGAGCTGCACAATTAACCGTTAAAACATTGTGATCTCGATTCCACCCCCCTCGCAATCTCAATCCACCATTTATATGATTTTGCCAAACTCGTCTGATCTTTTGAAAACACACATACAGTCACAGTGATCGTGAGGACGGCTGACTTGCAGCCACGTGCGGTTTCACGAGCAGTGATCACATGTGCTTCTTACCTGCACTAGAACAGCGAATGGGAGTCAGGCGGCAGTTGAATTAATAGTTAATAGAAAGTTATAGTAGTTAATAGAAAGAATGAGTGAGTGAGGCAGCACAATGTGCAAGTAAGTCTGTTAACAACCCAGATATTTTAGTGCCTACATAAAGATCTTATTCCGAAAGTGTGGGTTTATTCAGGTTCAAACCAGATGATGATACTCAGCAAACCATACACTGCAAGGAATGATTTATGCACCAATGGGGAACACCACAAGTTTATTTAATAACGTGAAATGTAGTCATATAAAACAGTTTGACGTTGTACGGAAAAACTAAGCCGCTCAATCTCAAAGTGCCAGCAGCCAGACAAAGAAAGCGTGACATTCAATGCAACACCGCCCCAACAACCTCCGCCAAACGATATAACAAAATAACAAAAATGTCATGAAACAGTTGAGACAGAAACATAAGACAAACAATTTTTGTAGCCATTTATGGACCACCAAAGCAATAGAACCATTCATGATAAGCTAGTGTTTCTAGCTAAGAAGCTTTAGCTCACTTTACTCTGACATAATACCTCGGTATGTTTTTTTTTTGTATCATGTTTAATTGTGATTATTTTTACTTTACATCATTACATTATTTTTTCATTACATGTCTTTACATTTAAAGCAAGAGTATTATGTCTAATTTTACTGCAATTGTATTGCTGTTTGATAACCTAATGTATAGGGTTAAAACTTTTTTAGATAAATATTACAATTATAAGCAAAAAAAATTGTGATTCTTATTTTATCCAGAACCTTGCAGCTCTACTTCTTTAACAACCTTTCTATTTACCTTCCACACATTAGGTCTTCCAAGAATGAGTCAACAGATGCATTGGCGATTTAAAAATGGTGTTTGCTTCAGACATTTGATGAGCTTTCAAATCCTAATGTCTCAAAATGTCCTGATACATTAGTGGATTTCAATTATAGCAGTCCATTAAATATCCACTCTGGATTTTAGTCAAAATAAAATCTGTTTTGCAATATGTTTTTTTATTTTTAATCACAATTGATGTACTCACAGTTCCTCTCCCTTGAGACTTCTTGGGTTCTGGGCTCATTTCTTGGGGGATGAATTTGAGTGGTCCCTTGATCTGCCTCCTGGACCTTTTGGTTCCATCTGGCAGAGTCTCCATGGCAATGTCAGCCTCGTCACTGCTGGCCTGGTCACACTCAGAACACTGCCTAGAAAAGCATGAGTGATGGACAGAAAGAAAGAGTGAGGGAGATAAAGGAGTCGGCTCTTCTTTTGCTGTCATTTGACCTATTGATTTAGGAACAAGGAGAAATCTTTGAGATGAGATAGAGAGGCTTTAAAAGGTCCATGTCAATGTTTTATCCCCAGCAAGTACACAACATTTTATCCCAAAAACGTTTTTTTTTTTAAACATCCTTCTTAAACAGCACATAAATAAAAAAAAATATCTTATTAAGATTGAGGAAAGGTTTTTCAGTGTACAGCACGGCTTTCTCATGGGCAGTTGCTAGTATTTAGGTATGGCTAGGCACTCAACAGACTTTTTTCTTTATCAAATGCTCTCCAGCAGAGGAGAGCGTTGTCATGCTTTCTTACTCATGGATTAAATGAACTACTGGATTCAGCAATGAAAGCACTGGGCTCAGCATGACGAATGAATGAAACACAAACATACTTCAACTGTGGAGCTCCAAATCAGTTTTCAAAGAGGCAACTGACATATCTGCAGGAAAACACTGCATTTGAATCACAATTGTGGTGGAATGGCAATGACAAGAAATTCACTGTTTCAGTATAAACAGTTTCCTCTTTAAAGCAAACAAGTCAAGGTGTTTTATGGTAAGAGAAAAATGTACTATGAAAAAAATAAACTAAATGTCCAGCTAGGACTGCAATGACTAATCCTTTGTATCAATCACTGTTAATCAGAATGATGGTATCAGAATGTGAATGTTTTATGTATGTTCATGTTTTAATCTAGGTTAAGTAGCCACATCTTACGCAGCTCTCACCAGTAGCTGTTTTTGGTTTTCTTGGGCATGCGAGCGAGTGGTGGGTCCAGACACCCCAGGTGGTAATGCAGTTTACAGGTGTCACACAGCAGTAAAAGATGCTGGTCCTGGTTTTTCTTACAGATCCCACAGCTGCACACAAAAATAACACTGCCTCTTACGTAGTGAACCCAACCATAAAAAACGTCTTGTTTTAAATATACATATATTATGATAATTACATAACAGTAAATTTGATACATTACATCACTGTATGGTGTATAGTCAACACAACCAGTAAAAATAAATATTTTTCTATTACACTAGATTAAATGCATAATAACATTTTTGTTTACATTAAACATATAATAATTATTAAGTAAGCTTCAAACTGACTTGTAAAGCATAGTGGGGAGGTTAGATGACTTTCCTGGTGAGCCACCCTCTTTCTTGCTTGGTTTTCTCTCTTTTGGAGCTTTCAGAATGACAGGAACATTCAATTTCTGCACAGAAAAATAATAATAATAATAAAATTATTACACTAAAAAATGAAGCAAGATAAATATAGGTTGAAAAATATGTACACATATCCTTCACACAAAATTATCTGTGACAAGAACTATTGAACGTGCATTAAATAAACCTGAAGTATGCTGTAGCCTAGTTTTTTAATGCATAATTCTCTTTAAAATGATAATATATTTAGAATCAGAAAAATCTTTTTTGTCAAGTGTGCATGTGCATACACACAAGGATTTTTCTATTCTTCAATAGCTCAATTGTCACAGTTAAAATTAAAAATACAAATTAATATTATTTAATTCACCTCTTCTGTTCAACAAAAGATTTTAAAACTGATTCATTAACCAGATTTTTCTAAAAAATGTTTTTGTACTGATCAGAAAATCTTTCCAAACAAACAATATATTTAAATTTTTTTGTTTACACAATATTATTTTTTTCAAACTCCTGTTAAATTTAAGGTCAGTTTTCCTCCATCTGCCTTGCAACCTCTCTAATTGCCATCATCGGACATGAAGCGCAACAGAAAGAGCAGCAGAAAGAAAACAAATCTGAATCTCTTGTTGTCCTTTAGGAAAAACAAATTTAGAAAAGTAACATCCAAAGCCATCAACGTCACTTGACATGCAACCCATACGGAAAATCCAATTCCAGGAAAGTTATTCATAAGTTCTGTTCTACGTAAATTAACGGAACTAAAATCTAGACCAGTATCTAAAAATAACTAATAATTGTAGCCTCTCTTTCCCAGAATCAGAAAACATGATTTGTTGCAGATTGTTCAGATATTAGAAAAAGCAATGTCCCGTTTACAAAGATGCAACTGGAATTTAAAACTGGAAACATTCTCAGAAAACATGGAACATAACCTGGAAACTTGGTCTCATATTGAACTTGCTTTTTTTAAGTATCTCAATTCAGGGGATGGCAAGGCTGTATGCAAAAAACAAAAACTGATAATACACTTCAGATATATTTAACCAGTTATAATATAGCTTGACTAATATACTGATTCACTGATCAGCATGTTTTGTAAAATAGTGTCAAAATGTGGAAAAAACCTTTCAGTTTAGTTCAAGATTACTTATTCTAATATTCCAAAATGTTCCTAACTGTGGTGATTCTTTGTTTTTTTTCATTATATTGGTTAGCATTAAACACCATTACAGCAGTAGTGCATTTATATGTCGTTACATGGAATATTTTCCTTTAAAATCACGTACCTTGCATCCAGTACAAGAATAAATGAATGTCCTCTGAGGGCTAGACAATCTGGTTTTGTGATACCTTCATGGATTTCACAAATTCCCTCTTTTAAGTCTGACCTCTTAGGACGAAGACTTGTGAATTAGCTTTGGCCACAGAGTGATCTAGCTTGAGCTGATCTCATCTGCGTAAGCTAATTTCAGTGTGTTCATGTAGAGGAAAGGTGTTTGCATTTGAGAAGAAAAAAATGTCTCCAAACAGCCAAACAGGCGCTCAGCCATCTGCTAAGGGAGCTACTCAGTCTTTGTCGTCTAGTAGGGATTTTAGAGAATCCTACTGTGCTCTGATAAACCAACATAGTGATTTCTAGCCATAGAATAAAAGGCGTACTATTTGCCCTACAAAATCTGGAAAATGGCAGGTCAAGACAGAATCTTCTTGGAATTAAACTAAAACCAGTTGAAGAAATGTCTGCTTTTAGAACTTTAGTTCTAGAAATTCTTTCTAAAAACGAAAAGTAGTTAGGTTATTTTTATGAATGCTCTACACCAACACAGACTGTATTGTTATTTTAGCCCAATGAAAACCCCATGGCTTAGGGGTTCACTACACAAGAAACAACTGAAAGCCCCCCCCCCCAAAAAAAAAAATCACATTTTAAGGGGATTTTACATGTTTAATATATATTGGCTAGAGGCACAATTCAAACGGTATGTGCCTCTCATTGGAAAAGCTTTGAACAAAAAAAAAAGTCTGACCCTCAAGCCCTGCCCATCAATGGTCAGAGGTAAGGCTGTGAGAGTGGCTACATTTTTGCTTTAAATTCCAGCAATTTGATCCTGTGTTTCCTAACCATCTATACAAGTTGTTTTCTAAAGAAGAAAATTGTACCACCAATAGCTTGAGCTATTATGGTTTGACATGTAACACATTAATATATCTGCAATTTAAAGTGGCAAAAAAGAGGGAAAATGCCTTTCTGACATTAAAAGAGAATTGAAATAAAATCTGAATTAATGCCAGCAGTGTGAAAACACCTTAGAGATTGCACAACCAAACTAGCCAGGTGTATATTGATGATCTTTTGACCATCATGCTTTTTAAGGTAAGAGATTGTTACATGGTAAAAACATTTCTCTTCTAAATAAAGTGTTAATATGTCTGATGTTGTTAATCAGACTTCAGAGTGTCCTTCCACCCAGAGTGGCGCAAAAGAGGAGACCCTCTCTAGAGAACATCAATAATTTGAGGGTTATGCACGGCCGTCAATGACTGATAGGGAACAAAAATGTAGTAGATAGATGACACAATGGAGAGGGGCACTTTGACTGATGTTGCTACTTAAGCGCTGTGCTTTTTCTAATTATGTGATTTATGACCATCATTGCAGATTCACTGGCTTGCTCTTTTTCAGACCACATGACTCCTCTCTTCTTTCTACTTTCATGCGCCATTATTGGGACATTTATTTGCTGAGAGAACATTTACACAGAAAACAGAGTATTAATTACGCATGTTATGCACTCTCTTTCAGCTGAATATTCTGTACAATATCGCATTGACTACAAGATACTGCTCCATGCTTTTAAGGCGCTGAATGGCTTGGCTCTGGCCTACCTGAGCAGTCTCCTATCACGATATATTCCAGCTCACTCTCTCCGAACCCAAGAAGCAGGACTATTGATTATACCAAAGGCTAGTAAATCCACAAGAGGTGGAAGAGCGTTCTTTTACAGAGCCCCGAAGCTCTGGAATAAACTCCCGGATGTTGTCCGGAGCTCAGCTATGCTCAAAGAGTTCAAAACTAAATTAAAAACATAGCTGTTTAATCAAGCATTCGAATAATTGGCTCTAGGTATTTGTCTAAATAGATCAGGTGTCTGAGCGCTATATACATACAAACTGTTGAAAAAACAAAGTGGTTCAATGTTCCTCTCTAAGCTATCCTCATCATTTATGTCTCATCCTGCAGCTGATGCTGATCACCTGTTTGTTGTTTTTTCTCCATTTCTTAGTTTCTGGTTTGTCCTTGTTTGTTTTGTTTTTTCAGGTGCTGTTCGGCAAACTGTTCGTTGATGGTTCTTAAGTTTGTATGTTTTTTTAGGCTGGGGAGGTGACTAGCACCTGCCTCAGTCTGCTTTGAAAGCAATTGCTAAAGAAGCGCTATAGAAAAAATTGATTGATTAATTGACCTAAAAATAGTTGAGACTGCCAAATTTGTTTTGCCAGCTATGAGTTTTACAATAAAAACTAAAAAGTGACTCTTCAAAAATACATTTCACCACAGACAGGTCTTGAAATGAAATGAAAGGCTTTCAACTGTATTTTAGTAATGTGTGAAGTGTCTTTTAGAAAGAGCCAAACTTTTTTAATGTGTGTATAGCAGCTATAGAATTGTTAAAAAAAAAAAGTAAAGAAAATCTAAATTAAAATGCAAAGCAAGGCTCCTTATAAAGCCTTTCCCCTTTTCCTTGGAAATAAACTTTTAAGACCATACAATTCGGTTGCCAGTGACATTTATTGTTTTGGGGTATATCCTGCTAAATGGTATTCTGAGACTGACCATTATTTAGACACAAAAAAAAAGATCTCCAGAACATTTCAGACCTTCACATTTTCACACTCATTAAGTGACCGTCACCCATGGCGACGCACCTTGGTGATGCCGTTGCCATAGTGAGTGGGAAAAAGGTTGGCGGCTTTTAGCGACAGACTCAGGTCTGAGTGCATGGCCAATGACAGGTCAATCAGTTAGCGCAAATGAAAGAATTTCGCAAACAGGAGGCCCATTACAGCAAAGAGAATTACCTTGACGCTGTCTACCCAGTAGGGTGCTGCCTACAATCTAGATTTCTTTCAATCACAGCTCATTACTTACGTAAAAAAAAAAACGGATTATTTTTTTCTCTCTCAAGTCAAAGATGAAAAATATGCTACAATATTTATGAAAAAAATCTAACTGTGTCCAATAATAAACTGTTTGTCTGAAGGGGGATCCAATAAATTATCAGTTTATTAGCTGAAGGTTAACCAGCTATTATGTGCAGTATTGCTTTCATAATAAGAGTCTGATTTATTAGTCATGTTAGGTCCACATTTACTTTAATTAAAGACTGGCAAGTGCTTCAGATTCGGTAGCCTGGGTAATTATGTGACTTGTACAAGAATAAACGAAAAACCTCCACGTCTTGTAATAATATTCTCAAAATGAAGACTGCTAATGGGAAATTCTGCCAATTTTCATTATGTTTAATTAGTTTATGATAATGATTTTTTTTTCTTTTAAACAAGCTTTGTTCAAATATTGGAGAAATTATTAGTAAGCATCCAATAAAAAATACAACGTTCTAAAATCAGGCACACAAATGTAATATTTTCTTTTTTATGAATTCAACATGTTGTTGGAAGTGTAGCAAAATCCAAACTTTTAAAGTGGTGTATAAAAGCCAAACTCCAAACATAAAGTAATGATTAAAGGACTAAACAAACATCACATTCTAAAACCACAATAGCTGTAATTTTATTTTTGACATTAAAAGAAAACAGCCATATTTTCTGCCTCCACTTTCACATAATGACAAGGTCTTTAGAAAGTAACATCAAATATGTTCCACTTTTGTCAGTATTAGAGTTCATTTTATGAAAGCAAAAGATTCCTCTCCAGCTCTAAGCATTGCACAATTGTTGGCAGAATTGAGTAGCCATGTCACAGGTTGTGATACAGTATTGCTGTCTGCTGGGCTCTTGACACAAAGAGGACATTTCCAACAACAGGAAGAAGAATTATAGAATGTTGATAACGAAGTAGTGACTCACAATAGATAAAGAGGATTTGACAAGAGAGTATTTACTAGTTTTGGACAACAATAGCATATACCTGGTTTTGTAACTTTTTTTTAGTTCTCGAATTGTGTCTCAAATGCATGTTTATGCTTTATGCTCAGTGCAGAAAACATAGTTTAGTAATTAACAACTAATGCTACTTTTGTATGGGGTTCTGAATCTGATCCATATACATTTGTTTGCAATGATACCTCAGCATGAATTTTCATGTCAAATTTATGACATTTATAGCTAAGCCAAAATGCCCTTTCTAACAGATAAAAGTAATACAAGTCAATGGAGACACAAATATTAATGAAATTGTTAACACTTTAATCATTTAAACCTATTAAAGTGTTTTCCTAGCACTTTTACCTCCCCAAATATTTGGCAATTCTTGATCTTTTTAACCTCAATCATTTTTTCAAATACCATTTAGCAATAAAAAGGTTGATTCTAATCATACATTAACATCCAACAAATTAACAAGAGGTCCAAAAAGCATTTACATCAGTGTTTACCTCCAACAGTGTAAACACATTCAGAATAACGTTGCATCCACTACTGCTTTTGCTCATCATACTGAGCCATTCTGCTCCACACAGGACAGATAGATACGAGTCAGATATTATTAGGAATGTTAATGAGAAAAACAAAACAAAAATGATATTTCACTAAAAAAAGATTACATTTAGCAATAACACCCTAATTTCGAACATACACTATTTTGTTGGAGTAACATTTCAAGAAAATCAACCAAACCACATTTTCCCAAAACCAAGAGTATATAAACTATTAAGTATGCTTTGATTATAATTTATTTGGTTGAATTTGTCCAGATTTCCAGTGGGAAAAAAATTGCTTCCCTCAGGAACTAAATTCAGCGATCGAGATTTTGAGAAAATATTTACTAGCTGTGTCCCCTCAATTCAATTATAGAAGACTGTTATTGTATTCTTGGAACTTTGAGTTATATCTTGTCTTCAGAGACTTTACCATGGCTAGCTTGTCAGTCAGTTGATGTGGTGACATTTTCATGCTCTGATACATGACTAAGCAAAACAACACAAGATTGGCTGTTGGTTGACTGCCCTCATGGGCAGGTCAAAACCCCCTAGACCAGGGTTCCCCACATACGGTCCTGGTGAGCCGGAGCCCTACTTATAATTGTAACCCTGCTTTAGTATGCTTAATACTCTAGCCTCAGACAATTAATAAGTTCAACAGGTGCAATTCATAATATTTTAACCAAAAATGTGCAGGCCTCCAGCCTTCCAAGACCGGATTTGATATTTTATTTTGATTTGACTTCCCTGAAGGTCTGGGTACGTGAGACTAAAAGTACTGCAACACTGCTATTTTTTACTCAAAGTTAGCATAGAATCACCTCATACTAGCTCAACTGCAATTGGTTATATTTATAAGTAAGGGGCACAGTAGATTTGTAAGCATATAAAATAAAATAAATAAACAAATAGAGGTCAGCATCAAAACAGAAACTCACATCACTATTAAGGTTGTGAAGAAGCTATTTTAAAAGATTATATAAAAGGTAAAATGGAAAATGTAATTACTCAGAACTTTGTGAAAATGCTCAGATGAATATTGCATGATGAGGATTTTTTTTTATTTATTTAGGATTATTGTTTAATGGTGAACTCCATTTTTGTGATATGGTTAATTCTCAAAATAGTTATTTCACTCACAGGTAGTAGCTTATTTTTGGACAGCTTGCAAGTACATGCAAGGCATGGAGTTAAACCAAAAAGGTGTTCAGGAAAGGATAGAGCAGGGAGAATGAAAATGAACAGGGCAGAGAAGGCAAGATGCTAATGAAAGTAAGGTTTACCTGTCCAACAATCCCCCCCATCATGATCCATATGGCATGGCCCTCGACCCTCAGCTGGCCATTGACATTCTGAAGGTCCTCCAGAGACTCGCACAGCTGTGGGACGATAAAGCAGTGGCGAAGCGAAAGATAAGATGAGACAAGGACAAGTTCAGCAGCTCAGCTTGTTAGTCTACACACATGTGAACACGTTGTATATCATTCTCACTATAAAATGCATATTTGTTATTTAGGATATTTAGCTAAAATGAACAAGTATTTTGTAACACGTAAAAATACCTTAGTAAAAAAGATTGTGAGACAAGAAAAGCATGAAATATTAGCATCACTCATCCTACATCTCTCTATTAACACACACGCACACCATGATGGCATTTCAGTGTGTAGGGGCCACTCTCAGCTCCAGACTCCAGATAAGCGTCAGGCAGGCGTTTGATAAAGATGATGATGAGAGGAAACAGTGGAGAGGTGAAGTTATTATGGGGATGTGAAATGAAACCACAGAGAGCCGGCTCTTATCTCTCCTGTCTGTGAAGATCAGCTTCCACACAGGGAATGAGAGCTAACATTTAAAACCGATTCCTCTCCAACACAGCACAGAGTGGCTGACAGCTAACTGGGGATTAACATACAATAATGTTACTATTCAAATCAAGTTATTTACAGGATACTGTTCATCTAGTGTGAAAGATTGACTATTCAATATGTGAATTACAAAACAAATAAAAAAAACACTTAAAAATGGTTACCCAGATCCCTCAAATTGAATATTAAAAAGATTAAAAAAAAAATTTCAGCAGAATTTTACAGTGTATGCAGAAAAATGATTTTTTGACTACTGGATTGGATACATCCATCCATCCATTTTCATGTCGGCTTCTTCCCTTTCGGGATCGCCACAGCGGAATGAACCGCCAACTCTTCTGGCATTAACATTTTCCGTTTTCTTCTATTTCTATTAAAAATAAATAAAATGTTGTTTTAAAGAATAATTAAAAAAATGTATATAATCATAATATATAAACAGCATATCAACAGTTCTATTATACACTCACATAAAGAATTATTAGGAACACCTGTCCTATTTCTCATTAATGCAATTATCTAATCAACCAATCATATGGCAGTTGCTTTTTAAGGAAAAAATTCAAGAGACAAAAAAAACCTGCCTAAATTGGTGTGTAATTTGTGTGTGCGTAAAACAAAATTGTGCTTAACACTGATTTTTTTTCAATAAAAAAAATAGTTGGCGGTAACACAATTATTATAAAAATAGAAGAATAAACTTATCCACAGCTAGACATTTCATCAAGTCCTGTTTTCTCTGGTCTAAACATTAAAACATTTACTATCACAAGATCTAAAGATTTCCTCTTGTTCTTCCGCTGAGGCCTCATCATGGTAATGCATTCTGATTGCATAATTAACAACATGAACTCCATTAATACAGCTTAATACGCATGGAGCAGAAAGACTGGACGCCACATTAACTCTTAACTTTCATTCTATTTCTCATCAGGACTGATGAGAAAAACCATCAACCCAAATTAGCTTTAGCATATACTATTTAAGACAACTGAGAGCAGGAGGCAGGTTCAAATTAAAATGTACATAACTGAAACTACTATTGCCATTATGAAATAGTACAGATTTTTAGAAATAATTTGGTTAAACCAAACAGGGTATATAAAACAAACATTTATTTTCATTACATTTATATATTGCTGACTCAACAACTTAAAATCATTCATCAAGTACCAAAATGCTATAGAAATGACAGAGAGCTAATGTCCAACATGGAAAAACATGAGAGGCCATCAGTAGACAGACCTTATCATAGTCTAAGTGCAGCTTCTCCTGCTCACTCTCCAGCTTGTCTTTGAGGTTCTTCTGCTCCACAATATTGTCTTGGATCTGAATCATCCTCATGTTCCGCTCTGAATACCAAAAGACAAAAACAAATCGATCCTGAGATTGTCATCAGACTATACAAAACAGCATATCAAAGAAAGATTGAGGAAGAATGCACAAAATAGAGGAAGGCTGCGAGAAAACAGTGGCGATGGAGGATAGGCGTCCTGCTGGAACCTAATGGAGTGTGTGCCCAAGGTTACTCTACACATCTGCTCTTAACATCACTCATTTGGAGGGCAAGTGCCTTGCTGCAAGGCTACAGAGTGGAATGGATATCTCATGCTCTCTTTTTGATAACACATGCTAAGCTGAACTCACAATCAAGTGTGTTCTGAGCAGCTGAAGCATGTTTTCGTCCCGAAAAATTACTTTTGAGATAATTAGTACCATAACAAGCAATTGAACATTTTATATATAAAAGGCACATACACAAACGTATACAATGGGGATTGCATGCAGGAGTGGAATCATATTTTGTTGATTTTATTTGGTTAATTTAATTCAGAAGTAGTTATAACTACAGTGGCTTTAGCTGCCATTAATGCTATTATATATATGTTATAAAGGCAATGCTGATAAAAGACAGAGCTAGGCACAAAAAGGACAAAATCCTGTGCTTAACAGATTAGATTATAGCTAGCTGGATCTATTCAGAGACAAAACCCAGAGCTTAAATCCCTTTATTTAACCCAACAATGAAGTTGTACCACAAGTTGTTTTCATTTACTAATGTTTTACATTTTTTTATGAAAATAAGAACTGCACAAGCCAACTAATTTATAATAGTCAGTAATAAATTATAAGTTTTTGGCAATAATAAACTAGTTGTTGAAACCATAACGTTCCTCTAAACAGTGTGTTTTTGGCATAGTCGTTTTGACGAAAATTATTTTTGTTTTGGTTACATTTTAGTCATTAAAAATGTAATAGTTTTAGTCATGTTTTAGTCTACAAAAATCAAAAAATTTTTGCTTTAAATATTATAAATTGAGGCTTCATTTCACATTGTAAGATTGTTGATAGGCTTTTCTACATTTATTACATTTAAATTTATGCATTTGGCAGACGCTTTTGTCCAAAGCGACTTACATTAGGGCAGAGACAATATGCAATTTGTTACACCGTCAAAGTCTATCTCAGCTTCTCATAATAGAATTGTATCAACTGATCAATAAACTGTCACGATCGGGGGTGTGTGTGGAAGGAAAGATCTCAATCGCAGAGACAGCTTGACCTGAGACACACTTTTATTAAAGAATAAAGCAAGAGATGACTAAAACAAAAGACCCACGAGGGGGCAAAACATGAACATAAATAACTTTCTAGAGTGGAAAATAAGCAACTACAAAATAACCTGCCAGACGTCACAACGCAGCGCATCGGCAACGCACACCTATACAACTAATGCACCCGTGACGATCAACACAAACACTGGGGTATAAAAAGGAAGACTAATCAGTGACGACGCGCGAGAAGACAGCTAAAGGGACTAACGACAAATTAGACACGGGACGAACATTGACACAACAATCCACGAGGTGAAGGGAAAACCCGGAACCGGCACAAGGGAACAGAGACGCACGATAACGGACAAAAACCCTGACAGTACCCCCCCTCTAAGGAACGCCTCCAGACATTCCAAACAAAACAACAACACAAGACACATATGGAACATACTCAATAAAAAAAACCAAACAACAAAATTACACAACAGCGAGCATATAACATTATTCCTAACTATAATAACTAAAAATCGCCCAAAATGGGAAAAACGCTTGACCGGAGCTTCGTGAAAAAATTAACAGCAGGTGACAAAAAACCAAAACTAAACCTTAGTCCCGGGGTGCCAGGCCGACGCGGAGGCAAGAAAGCCTAGAGTTCAAGACCTGACACCTGTTATCCCTGAAGAGGTGGACAAGAAATCGCCAGGGAAGCACCAATCACTGGTTCACCCATGGAGAAGACGGAGGAAGCAGCCAGGGAACCTCCAGCAGAGACCCAGACGAGGCCAGCCATTCGAGCAGGACCCCAAATTGCCAGCCAAGCACCAGACGAGGACTGCCGGTACTTGGGAACTCCGGAAGTGCTTGGCACAAAAACAGCAGCACCGGACCCGGCGGGCTGCAACGGAGAGCAAGAGCCGGCAGAGCTGGGCAGAGGCGCTCGGGAGGCGCCGGAGGGCACGGGCGAAGAGCAGGACAGCGGCGCTCGGGAGGTGGCGGCAGGCACGGGTGAAGAGCAGGACAGCGGCGCTCGGGAGGCGCCGGCAGGCACGGGCGAAGAGCAGGACAGCGGCGCTCGGGAGGCGCCGGCAGGCATGGGCAAAGAGCAGGACAGCGGCGCTCGAGTGGCGCCGGCAGGCACGGGCGAAGAGCGGGACAGCGGTGCTCAGGAGGCGCCGGCAGGCACGGGCGAAGAGCAAGACAGCGGCGCTCGGGAGGCGCCAGCAGGCACGGGTGAAGAGCAGGACAGCGGTGCTCGGGAGGCAGCGGCAGGCACGGGCGAAGAGCCGGCGGCGGCAGCACTTGGGCAGCGGCGCTCAGGGGGCGCCGGCAGACACGGTACCTGGGTTGGCGCCGGCAGACCCTTGTTCAATTTTGGCAAACTCAGGCGCTGGGGCAGCGCAGGCAAACTCAGGCGCTGGGACGGCGCAGGCAAACTCAGGCGCTGGGGAATGCTTGGAGAAGGTCGACCATTCTGCTCTGGGTCTGGGAAACCAGCAGTGATTCGCTCAGAGGGAGCTGGGGATAAGACTCACCGCACCCGAACTCACCAGAGTGAGGGACCATGTCGAGTACTTCGTCCAAGACCAGAGGATTAACATTGGTCCCACCTCTGGCTGTGTGACTGGTCTCCCTTGACGTCTTCCTCTTCTGCCTCTTCTTCTGACTCCTAGTGAGTTTGTTGGGCTGCTCAGGTTCAGGAAACAGTGTCTCATTTGACCCCAGTGACTCACTGTACGTAGGCCAGGGAGAGTGTGCGCTAGAAGAGAAAAAATCATAATACAGCACTACCTCTACTCCTGGATATTGACACTGCTCCTGCTGACGAATGTAGTCTACCAGCCTCCATTAGCTCCAGTTCCTCAAATGAGAAAGTTCATCTTGGTGTACTGGAACATCCAGTCCCCCAATGAAAAAGGTGTTGATGGCTGATTCCGTTAACCCAAACCCCTGTACGGATCTCCAAAGGTCCACCGCAAACTCAGCGACAGGACGGCCTCGTTGTTGAGCCCCTTGGAGGATCCGCATCAACCGGAGGGTTCGGTGAGTCTCTGGCTGACCATATTCAGGCTCCTCGGTCAAGCTGCTCGCTGAGATCTGTGAGGACGGGTGCATTCTGTCACGATCGGGGGTGTGCGTGGAAGGAAAGATCTCAATCGCAGAGACAGCTTGACCTGAGACACTCTTTTATTAAAGAATAAAGCAAGAGATGACTAAAACAAAAGACCCACGAGGGGGCAAAACATGAACATAAATAATTTTCTAGAGTGGAAAATAAGCAACTACAAAATAACCTGTCAGACGTCACAACGCAGTGCATCGGCAACGCACACCAATACGACTAATGCACCCGTGACGATCAACACAAACACAGGGGTATAAAAAGGAAGACTAATCAGTGACGACGCGCGGGAAGACAGTTGAAGGGACTAACGACAAATTAGACACGGGACGAACATTGACGCAACAATCCACGAGGTGAAGGGAAAACCCGGAACCGGCACAAGGGAGCAGAGACGCACGATAACGGACAAAAACCCTGACATAAACCTTAGCAGTGAGGAAGTAGAGGAAGAAAATAAAGACAGAGGAGGGAAAAAAAGAAGGTAGATTTTTTTTTTATAGTACGTGTTCTCTGAAGAGAAGAGTTTTCAGTTGCTTTTTGAAAGCTGTTAGTGTTGTTGCTTTCCTGACTGGATCAGGAGTTTGTTCCACCATCCAGGGACAGTGAAAGAGAAGGTTCTGTTGAGAGATCTTCTGCCCTTGTGAGAAGGAACCACAAGTCGATGTTCCTTCTCTAAGCGCAGGTTTCTGGAAGGCATGTAGGAGCGTATGACTCATGGAGGTAGACAGGGGCTGATCTGGAGATAGTTTTGTATGCCAGCGTTAGCGATTTGAATTTAACCCGAGCTGCAATGGGGAGCCAATGAAGAGTGATGAAGTGGGGAGTAACATGAGCTCATTTCGGTTCCTTGAAGATAAGACGAGCTGCAGAGTTCTGGATCATCTGCAGAGGTTTGAGCGTATTTAATGGAAGTCCTGCTAGGAGATCATTGCAGTAGTCCAGACGTGAGAGGACCAGAGCCTGAACCAGGAGTTGAGTTGCATGCTCAGTTAAGAAGGGCCTTATCTTTCGAATGTTGTGCAGTGAAAATCTACACACTCGAGTTGTCTTTGTGATGTGGTCTTTGAAGGACAGCTGTTCATCCAAAATCACTCCAAGATTTCTGACTGTAGGAGAAGCGATGACCGTAGAGGATTGCAGCTGGATGGTGAGGTCGTGATGCACAGAAGGATGAGCTGGGATTACCAAAAGTTTTGTCTTGGCCATGTTGAGCTGTAGGTGATGGTTCTTCATCCAAGTAGAGATGTCGTTAAGGCAGTCAGTTATGCGGGTAGTTACTGACAGGCCATCAGGGGGGAGCGACAGATAGAGTTGAGTGTCGTCAGCGTAGCAGTGGTAGGAGAATCTGTGTCTGAGGATGATAGGGCCCAGGGAGGTGGTGTAGATGGAGAAGAGAAGGGGGCCAAGGACTGAACCCTAGGGAACCCCGGTGAGTAGGTTATGAGTGTTTGAGACCTCACCTCTCCACCCAACACTGAAAGATCTACTAGTGAGATAGGACTCAAGCCAATCGAGTATAGTTCCAGTGATGCCCATCGCAGAAAGAGTGGAGAGAAGGATCTGATGGTTGACTGTGTCAAACGCTGCAGAGAGGTCTAGTAGGATGAGGGCAGATGATCTGTGGTTAGCCCTGGCCCCTCGCAGCGCTTCCGTTACAGACAACAAAGCTGTTTCAGTTAAGTGTCCGTTCTTGAAGCCTGATTGATTGTCATCAAGTTTGTTGTTCTGAGTCAGGAAGGTAGAGAGCTGATTGAAGACGACCCGCTCGATGAGTTTTGCAGTGAAGGGCAGCAAAGAGACAGGTCTGTAATTTTCCACCAGTGATGAGTTGAGTGTGGATTTCTTGAGAAGCGGGGTGACTCTGGCCACCTTGAAGGTGTTGGGGAAAATGCCGGTAGTGATGGAGGAGTTGATGATGTGAGTGAGGGCAGGCGTGATGGTAGGTGAGATGGTTTGTAGAAGGTGAGAGGGGATGGGATCGAGGGGGCAGGTGGTGGGATGCGCTGAGAGAAGGAGTTTGGACACCTGATCTTCTGTTAGTGGAGTGAACGTGGACATGAAAGGTGTCGAGGATTGTGGCTGAATTTGGGTGCAAGGTTGTGCAAACTGCCGGCTGATGGTGACGGTTTTGTCTATGAAGTGATCAGCGAAGTCATCTGCAGTAAGAGAGGTCGCTGGGGGAGGTTGGGGTGGACAGAGGAGTGAGTTGAAAGTCCTGAAGAGCTTTCGGCTGTCCTTGGCATGTTCAATCTTGTCGTGGTAGTATGTTGTCTTCGCGTCTTGTACCTTGCATGCTTTTCTTTAATAAAGACAATGATAGATATGAATTATCAAGTAAGGATAAGGATAAATAAAGTGTCATAACAATGGCATTTATCTACAAAAGCCAATAAAACATTCTCATTTTAGCAAATGTGGCTTTATTTTTTACAGTGCAATAAACATGTATGTATGGCCAAAATATGAGCGCTAGAGTTACAAAGCCTGTTTTAACAGAACACCAGCACATGTGGTTCTGGTGCTAAGAATGTAAGTCAATTCTGCTGTTCATCTACACATCCGAGGGACAGAAAACTAAATGAAATACTGCGTTTGAATCTGTGTTTCAGGCAGTCGATCACAGCTGTGGTAACAACACAGGCAATTCTTAAGACTGCAACGGATGTTAGCTAATGAAGTTAGCAGCCTATTTTTGCCCTGGAGTTTTGTGCACAACTTTAAGCTTGCTAAAAATTCATCTCTGTAATTCTCAAATAAGGAGAATTCTCACACGTCATTGTGATTAGGAGCGCAGAAGCCTCGGGCTTTGCTCAGCGTGTTTGCTTATGTGGGTTCTTGGTTAGCCTCCAAGAAGACGGGTTGCTGAATAAAAGCCCAGAACACACTGCTTCAACTCCTGCTTCATTCATTTGACACTTTTCTTATAAATCGAACGTTACATCCAAGCCATTAGACGGACCACCTCCCTTCTCTTTTTCCCACACTCTCTTGTGCACGTGCTTCCCGTGCTCCCCTCCCTATTGCAACATCTGACGCACTACACTTTCTTCATCATTCGTATTACATTCCTATTTCTATCCTTAGAGTTTAAAAGACAGATTACAACCACAATTTTTGAACGTGTAACCATCTACTCATTAACATTTTTGCTCACTTTCGTTTTCATTACCAAAAATTTTTGCGCATCTCGTCAAGTCTTCGCCAAAACAGAGACATATTTAGCTCGTCATCATCTTGTTATAGTCATGAAAATAGGTGTCAACGAAACAAAACAAAAACAACACTGCCTCTAAATTTGCACACATAGATAGCTTTAAAGGGTGCAGGATTAGTTATCTGACTACTGCCTCTATAAGAACTACGTCAACAACTAAACAAGACTCTGTGTGAAAATAAACCCCTTCAATAAGAACCCAAGGAAAACAGCAAAGGTTTTTGGATGTTAGACATACAGACAAAAAGACAGCTTTGTTTGCCAAAACAAAATCAGACAACAGATTGATAGATGTTTATATTTACCTTGTGAGGTGCAGTTTGTATAAACAAGTTAGAGACTCCCACCACATACCTAGGTAGTAGTTCACAAAATCTGCAGTGAGAGCAGGCTGCTTGTGTTTTCTGCGTCCATCCACACTTGTGCTGGTATCAGACGTGTCCACAGGGAAGATGTCTGTGCTGATTCCCATGAGCTCAGCTTTGCGCATTAGTTTACGAATGGCTGAAGCACTGGAGGTGAGCGGCCGGGGAAGTTTCTCTCTGGGCACCCATGCTTGCGGTCGAGTGTTTCGAGACAATTCTGCTTTCGCCCTGTACTGCTGAAGTCGTGTGGTTATACGAGCCTAAAGGTTAAGAAATCACAGATATGCAAAACCATAAAGATCCCTGACAATTTAAACACTCCGACTTCTGAAAACATCTGAAAAAGTCAATGCTAAAAAAAAAGCATGTGAAGTGTTCCAGTTAGTTACTGACCTGAGCTTCAGGACTAAGCTGCTTCTCTCTCTCCTGCAATGAAACTTTACAGTAGGACTGCAGGGCTAAGTAGTTTTTCCGTTTCCACTTCCTGTCAAAACGATCTGCATGCTGCTTGCAGTAAGCAAAGAAAGGATCTGCGATGTCCTATGAGGAATAAACTGACTGTGATTAAACTGTCAAACTAATGTTGAACCAAGAGGTTGAAAGAAGAGGAGAAAGAATGATGAGTGGACACAACATTGTAACATGCAAAAACATGTATGTGACCCTATGATAGTATAAAGGAAAATATATCTGTAAAACACTGATATACAAGCAGCAACATGACGAGAGCATGGCCTGGAAATGGATTTAACAAAGGAAATATAGTAGAATCACTATGAATTGAAAACTTGGAAAAAGAATAACATGTCTAGCAGGTTTCCCTCTAGTATTATTCACCTAATCAACACCTATAGGTAGATCAGAATCATATTTGTTTTTTAATTTAAATATTATTTGAACATCCACTTTTAAACTATTTCTTTACAGAATTTGTGGAAAATTCCTTCTCAGTCACCAAAAATATAAAGTTATTGTCATTCATATGTCATCCCCAGAACTGGGGTTGTGTCCCCCCCATACCGACTGTCAATTCTGCATCTGAGCAGCTATCAGCTGACAATCTATAACAATACTTGAACAATTTTATTCTTAATTTTTCCTATTTGTTATGATAGAGTGAATATCGTCATCAAATAAATTAAAACCATACCGCAGTGTGTACACTTTTGTAAGGAGATCGATCACCTTGTTAAGAATTGTGTATATTCACAGATAGGTAATATTCGCAGATATCTGCACAACTCCTTTAATAGAAGTGAGAACGATCTTTATAAAGTAACACACATAAGGACACAAGAAACTATCATTTCAGTTTACCTTTATTTAAAGATGGTTTTGTTGATCCATTGACTGTGTTTTTGTCGGTTGCTTTCATTTCAGATCAAGTCACTTTTCTGGTCATGTCAAAAGGGGCGGGGCCAGAATAATTTTTTTTTTTACATAATATTTTTGAATAAAATCTATTAAGTTGAGTTTAATTCGGGAAATAATTACATTTTCTTAACAAATATGTTACATTTATTTATGATTTGAATGCCTTTTTATTTTAAATCAAGTTTAATGTTCTTTTCAATGATTGTCTGATTGTATCCCTATTCTTGTTTAAAATGCTTTCAGGCAATTAATTTGGAGGGGTTCGAGTGTATTTAAGCCAGTTGCATCTTGGCCTAAAGAAAGGGAAAGCTCATGACAGGGCTGCTATTGCTGATGGGAATTTTCATTGTTTCAATAAGAATATGAAGCTAAAATTTCAACAGAGCACTGACCGTATCTTAATGATATAAGAATATCAATAAAACGTGATTTCAAAATGTGATCGATCAGTCTATTATAACTATAGACGATGTATTCTAACTGCATGATGGACTTGACTAAGCATAGGGCGATAATAGGTGGGAGACAACACTGTCAGAATATGAAGTTTAACGCTAAAGTTGAAAGCACTCAAAATCATTTCATCAGCCCTACACTTAAGTGACTACTAACAATGTTTGTCAATTATGTTCGTCAGTGTGGAAAATTATAGGCGTAGCCTTTCAACACAACATACCTGTAACTAGTCAAGTGTGTGTACCATATGAAAATACACACAAAAATATCAACATTTTTTAACAGGATTTGACTTCAACGGTATTTTTTTATATCAAAAAATGAACTGGGGAAAATGTCAGGTTTCCGGGTATTCTAAAACAAATATATGGTGTTACATATGAAAAGAAAAGGATCGGTTATCTAGTCATGTCACATGACTATGCTAGAAAACTGGCAGGACAGTAGTTTTCAGTTGTATTAATCTATAATTGATATTTTCAGGTCCAAAGCTGGCAAGGAGCCAAGACTGTTTACAATTTGAAAATGATTTCATTTAATGATACTTTTCCTCATCCTTTCAAGTGGCTTTCACATCAAATATTCAAATACAGGATAAAAATAAGCATCATGTTCTCACTTCTTCAAGATGTTGATAAAAATGATTCTCAGCTTTCCAGTTTTATTGAGGGAAGTTGTCTGTGCCTGCTCTAATCACTCTGTGATAAATAGCTGGTCACAAAGGGACTGTAAAACCCCTCATCTCTGGTAAAGGACAAGAACTTTCATAGAAAATGTGTATAAGAAAGAGCGGAGCAAGACAATGACCGATGTAAGACTGGTAAGCTTTTTCTAGGAAAGGGACTGCAGCTATGCTCTTCTCAGAAGTACCTTGCTGTTGAACGAATGGAAACTTCAGAACAAGTTCAGCTTTTTTCTGCCACTTCAAATTTCTGGCGTTGAATCGTCAGCAGCAAGTTTTTCCTCATAACTTCCACTATATCCTAACACTATCCTACTCTCTTCAGGGGTAGATGGAAGTATGGCCATTTCCTGCCATCTGCAGAATCGTTTAGGCTTAAGGTGTCTCGGTGGATGCTATCAGGACACTCACCTGATGATAGGATCCCCCTTTGCACAGCTGACTGGATTAAGTGGATTGCAGTGAGTAGGCACTTTTGGCTAGTGTTTATCTGTGCTGAACGTAATTCTCATATTCCCCATATGAGACTCTATATTTTGAGTCATGTGGCTGATGGACTATGACCAGGGATCAAGTCAGAAGATACCATGAAAGCTCTGATATGGATAACATGTAAGACATTCGAATGCAGTTGTGGTAAATGAGTTTGGATCTCAATTAACAGAATTCCAATGATATACCCACAAAGTTTGCCCTGGGAATAAAAATGTGGTCTATTTTAATTAATGAATACACTTGTATTAGAATATAGGCCAATTTTGCAGGCATAGCTAATGACTACTAGATGAGTTTCTCATACTATCGATATAAGGACCAGCATCAAATTTACCAAAAAAATTATAAAATCATTTTAGTACCACTCTCTGACTTTAGTGAAGATTTATATATTTCAAGCACTCCTTAACAAAATAAATCCCTATTGGTAACTGTAAACAAGAGTATCTAAAGTTAAATAGTGTTTAAAGTTATGAGTATTGAAAGTTAATTAATAATAGGACTGGGCAATAATTCGATATCGATAATTATCATTGATATAAATTTTGTAGATAAGATGATATGGAGGTCAAAAGAGAGCTCGATAACCAGCTGACCAACGTGTTTGCTAACAGCACTTCTGGGTCACACATGTGGGATCCTTTTCTCTGCTTATATTAGCTCCGTGTGAAATAAAACACTGACACTTTTCATGCTTGGAGATCAAAATCGCTGCACTTTTATGTTTGTTTTCTACAAACAAAAGCTGTATTCTCCATCTGGGTTCCTGTGTCCAAACACTTCCTGTTAACATAGTTACATGGCGTAATCGACTGGAAGACCAAACCCGGGCAACTCTTGCTTCGGGTTGGTTTAGTTTGTTGACTGACATCTTTAACCTATGGAAACACGTGCTCACACCAAAAGCAGAAGAGAAATGTGCAGATTGGTGTCAGCTTCATTGTTTAGTCGAAGTCGAAAAATGTATGACATTACGCAGCAGTTCATTGCCTTGAGCTCAGATTCCGCTCTTTCCCATCATGAAAGTGCAAGAAACAAAAAAAAACAGGAGATTTGTTTAGAGAAAGTAAAGTTGAGCTGAAAGTGGAAAATGGACTAAGTAAAAAGTATCAATATTTGAGTTTTATGAATATCATGAAATCATTTAATAAATATAGTCCTAAATGTGAAAAAAATATTCGATAATGACCAAATTAAAAGAAATAATTACTCAATGACTGATATTTGTCCTATTTTTACATGTTATAAATACGTTTTTGTTACGGTCCTGAGTTACGTTGTTTGTTTTGGTTCATGACGTGTCATTGTTTCGTTACAATTGCTTGTGTTGCTGTGCTTGTGAGGTTTATCAGTTTATTGTTTGACTTCACACCCTGTCTTTGTATGTTACAGAGTCCTGCTGTCTATTTCAGTTTTCACACCCAGAAGCAGAGGGCAGCTTAGCACGTCACGTGACATACATTGGGGGTTTGTGTAATAGGTGGTTATCTCTGTCTACTACATCAGTTTAGAAGGGTGCCACATGTTGTATTAGCATGTAGCTAGATTAGTTAAATAGAGCTTTGCTTCGATCCGAAAGTGTTTTTTGTGTTAACTTACGTTATTCATTAAATAACTTTACTTTATTTCATTTAGTTAGATTGCACAGGGAGACTTTGGCATCTCTTGTTTTCTCTCTGTATTCTGGGTGTTTTGTGGTTGTTGTTTTCGTATTTATTGTAAATAGATACCTTGTTGTTGGTGACGATGTTGTCACTGAAATAAATGTGATTCACAGCGCAAGTTGGTTGTGTTTTTCCTCATTCTTATTACTTCCTCACTCATTTCAACTTCCACATCTTTAAATGTTTCAACTCCAGACATTTTCCATCTTAAAACGTAACAGTTTTAATAACATTTGATCTAAAATGCTCTCCAGTCAAATAAGAGTGAAACTCACCTCAAAAATCTGTACCTGACATAAAATACATTTCAATGATTTTAATTATACAATATTATTACCTTAAACAGCCTAGTTTTGACAACACAGTATCATAAAACTTTCACTTCAGAGCAAACATCTGCTTCTACTTTACCATAAATAAAGACTTCACAATATCGTGATAACTATGGATATTGTCTGATATGAAAAAAAAAAACTATTGTAAAATATTTTGGCAAAATCAATAGTTGAGCATCACATAAAATACGGACCTCTTCAGCAGCAGCTTCAGACAGCAGCCCTTCCCTCTGAGCACATGTAACATGAAAGAATGATCGACACATTCCAGCATCACAGCTGATACAGACACCAGTGCGTGCGAAGCGTACATCCTCACACAAACTGCACTCCTGCAGACCGAAAAACCAAAAGTAGAAAACTTCAGCAGAAAACTTTCTAGCATTGCGATTTTCTTTAGATACTTTCCTTCAAAAGACTGTATTCTACTGATCTTTGCCAAGTGAAGAAACTGAAAGCTGGTGGTGTATGAGGACTTAGGTTTGAAAAACAGCCCACATTCATTTACAGTATAGGTCTATATTTAAGATAAGGTGGACAACAAGTGTCTAAAAGCCCATTTAACTTTTATCCAATTACTGGAGTTCAAAATTAAAATAATAATGGCCTTTCTCTAGGAGTAATTTCTTTTCACATGTACAGCACAAACCATTAAAGAAAACCTTTCAAGTGCTTCTAAAGTAATTTGCTTCCCAGTAAAAGGAACCTCTTCTGACTTACTGACACATAAAATAATGTCAGATAGAATAAATGTCAAAATGTCTGCAGTCGACAGAAATTCTGGGGATGGATGTGAAAGATGCCCTTTGCTCAGAGGACGCCAGCATTTCACATCTTTTATCAAAAAGCAGATTTCTTTTATTTTGAAAAAGAGTAATTAAGAGGGGAAAGGGTCATTTCTGCACTTAAAGCCCATAACATTTGTTGAATAATGTTTGGGACAAGAAAAGGACTTCTGTATGTTCATACTTTTCATTAAATTATTATTCTTTATCACCATATCTTCCTGTTTGTTGTGTTTTACACTTATAAGCAGTCATTAAAACTAAACTTTTACATTACAACTGAATCTAAAAACAATTTCTTATTTAAACACTCTCAGCCAATCAAGCATGGCGTCACTTCATTAAATCACACAACTGCCCTATGAAGCACAGGTAAGACCTGTCAGTGATTGGATTGAATCTTAAAGGTATGTCTTTTAACCACATCTAAATTTTATCTAGACACCACTAAAATTAAGAAAATCTATAATAAATCATACAGTTTTTCAGTGTCTAGGCCTTCATGTAGTATTTATAACATTCCAATCCAACTGTAATTGGGGCATTTTCAAATAAAAAGAGGAGAGGAATAGTTTATGGAGAAGTGGAAGAGGACTCCAAAGGAACCTGTGAAAATCTAATGAACTCCATGTTGTTGGGTTAAATTAATGAATACATCATCATTTAATTTATTAGTTACTTTATAGTTATTTTCAATAATAAGTTACATATTTTGTATTAGTAAAGGATTAAAGGAAAATTGTTATTAGTGAATTGCTTCTCCAACATGAAATCACAGGGTATGGACAGACATGTCATCGTTGTTTTTCTGTTTAGAGATCAAAGAAGACCCTCCCTTTTTAGAAACAATTTCCACTTGAGGGAAGTTTCCTAGAAGTAAACGAAAATAAGTTGCTGGAAGAGGAAGAAGCACTATCTTTAAGCCTGGCCTGTGTAAGCATGCACAGGTAGATGGCAGGGGTGGAAAGATCAACAGAATTCTGTACAATGTGTTATACACGAATGCTTAAAGTAAAGAATAATGGGGTTGGAATCCCTTTTCTGCCATTTCTATTTAAATTGTAATTTAAAACTCTTCAATGTTTCAAAAAAGGTTAAAGCAGTGCCGGATTGTCAAACAAAACATTAACATTTTCACAATAATATGACGATTTTCACTTAGAGAAGTGATCCCTCTTGCTGTGAGGAGTTTAGATATTAATGGCTGCTGGAAGGACAGCAAATCAACACAGTGAGAGATGCTTTACATACTCAACTTTTATATTATAAGCTTCGCTTTTTTCATTTTAGTTTTTATAAAAAATAATTTTCTTTAAAAACAAATGTGATGGCTTTTGTGAGATATTGCAATAAATAACATATGTTACATTTCAGTTCTTGAGTGTGTGGAACTCAATGCTTACATTTTCATCACTGTATGTAGCTAAATATTTTTCAACATTAATATAAACTTAGGCATTTAGCCTAAAAATTCACAAAAAGTCACCTGGCGGTCATGCTCCTAACTCCACCCTTATGTCCAAGCCAAAAAAAAAAGAGCAGTTTAAAAAAAAAAAAAGTTTTGTGTGGGCAGCGCATAGAATCTCGAACTGTTATTTTTCAGTTGTTTGCTTCATAACTTTGGCCTACCTTTGCTCCATACTTTGAGTAATTCATCTCTGTGAGTGTTACTGGTCGAAGTTTGTCAATATCCCCAAATGCGACCCCAGGAACATAAAGAGCACAAACCACATGCACCCACCTTCAGAAGAACAAAGAGAAATTGATTAGTCATCAGAAGAGCATCTCTTTCGGCAATGGAGTCACTAATCACTTCATGTGTTAAGAAACGTATAATAATCATGTTATTTCAAAAGCCCCCTATTACAGGAACAAAGGGGCATCAAGCTAATGGACTGCCATTCAGTCTCCCATGAATACAGCATACACCCTTAAGCCCTTCAGAGGAGGAAAGACTTACTTAAAGCTTCAAATGTACTCCGACTTGACCATTTGGTGTGACAAAACTTCAAATGCAGACTTTAGTAAAGCAGAATCCAAAGTCCAATATAAAGATATCCATCTTTGGTGAGCGCACGCTCCACACTTTAATTTGCTGTGTTTTTCATGCTCTAGTGAAGTAGTAAATTTGGGTGCAGGCAGGCTGAGGAGCGCTATCAGGGATAACGTGGCTTGAGTCTTCACGCTTCAGAGACTTCTCTCTTCCTCTCAGTCTCTCTCCCTCTCTCTGAGCCCTATCCCTTCCTACTAAACAAATCCACCTTATTTGTTCAATCCATGCTCATCCAGCACATGCCGATTCTTGCTCAAGTAGATTTAAATCTAAAATGTAAGCTAAATGCAATCGTTGCTAAAAAGGAGAAAGAATAATAAAAAAATAAACAGGGGTGGCTTTAATGGCTCTAATGAAAAGTCCTTAAAAAGGTTGAAATGTACAAAAATAAAAAGGCAACACATTTATGAAGGGAGAACGTCAGAACTTCCTTGTGAGCAAAACAGGTTTACAAGGGCTGAGAAGGAGATGATGTCAGCCCTTTCCATAAAGAATGACATACAGGGGATCAAACCACAGCACACATGAAAACATTATCATATACTACAGTCAAGCTGCATTTGCTCTATTTGGATATAAATGAATTGACTAAAATGATTTAAAAAGCTCAAGCATCAACGAACAAACATTTTCTAAAACTGGAAAGACTTCCAGAAGCCAAAAACATTTTCTAATCAAAGCAAAGGGCTTTCTAGTGTGCAATGCAAAGTTTTTCCTCACATCCACACAACCACATTTTAATTCTATCTTTACTTTTTTTTTTTCCAAAGTAATAAACTTAGTGGAATAAACTTAGTGGAAACGCACCTGCCCGCATCAGTTTCTTTGAAGATGCCATCCTGACTGGGACAGAGCTCACAGCTGGGTGTGACCCCGTTCTTACAAGCATCACAGAACCACGGTTCAGTTGAGTTCTCTGAAGCCGAGCTCATGATAGAGTCACTTTCCCCATCTACACCATAGCAACCTGAGGAGGAAAGAAAAAACATTGAATTATAGTTTAAACAAAGATAGCCATATTCTGCATCTCCAAAACAGTTAATACATTCAAGATTTCAAGTTTGTCGCATAGTTGCATTTTTCAAACTGCAGTATCTAAAATTCTACTAATAAACTATTGCACTGTTAGCAAAATACGTCATTCTTAAATTATATTCTGTCAGGAATTTTTGATGCACATCAGATTAATTACATTGATCAATGTTAGTCAAGGGAACAAATAGTAATAGTAAATGAGCCAATCAACTATAAAACAATTACACGAAAAGGGCCAACATTGCAAGTTGAACTAAATAAACTCTTTTTGCTCACACTTTTTCTAATGTTGCCAAGACAATTACCATGGTTACCATGACTCCTACAGCACACAAGAGACCTACAAATGCCCACAAATGAAGGCAATGAGCTGCTTCTCAACATTACAGAGATCAAAATCCTGTTTCTAATATGAAAAACCAAGCTGAAGGGGTTGAGTGAAAAAGACAAGCAAATAAAGTTCAGGTCCTTTGCATAGTCATGCCTCAAATTACCAAATAAATTGTGCAGAAGAGTGACTTTTTCATAACCATAACCAGAAAGTCAAGTCCTCACATAACTATTGTGGATGCTAGACTGCTGTTAAAAATATATATGCAAACGCTGAAAACCACTAAAAACATCTCCAGCTTTGTCAAATGCCAAAGATGATACCAAGCACTGTAAGCAAGGTACTAGAATGTTTTGTCTTTATGACTTGTCTGGACAGAAAAAAAACATGGAAACTTTAGAACTAAAGTACACAAACTAATGACATGCAAGTTAATTTCAGACACTTTAATGCTCCACCTTTAAAGTAAATCAATGATTTTGTTTGTACAGTAAAATAATCTGTGTCAAAATGCTTGTCTTCTACTCCACTTTACTCACGAGGTTTCTCCAAATTCTATTTGAGTCTCTATAAAGAGCAAATAGCTTATTTCGCCATTGGGAGCAAATAAGAGGATTTCTGTAGCCTCCTCTTGCCACAATTTTGAACCATGTGGTAATAGAACCCATTATGGAGCCCAGCTTGATGTATTTGTTCTAAAAGAAAGGTATTATGGCAACACTGCTGGCAACAGTTGGGTATGCATTACTGTCTGGGATTTGAAGCTTGGGGAAAAAGCACCCAATGGTCAGTTTGCTGGTTTAACTGCCTTACTGCTGAACCGTCAAGCAAATCTCCGATGTTCCCTTTGAACTCTGATACAAAGCTGGACCTGCTAAGCCACAGGGGGTAGCTAATATAAGTTAAGCTGGGAAAAGTGATGACTACAGGAGAGCTTCTTAATCCTTGAAGGGACAATTATCCTTGCCAGAAATGACGAGCTGGGCTGTTAAAAATGACCTGTGGATGGACGGAAGGAGACAAAAATCAAGGACATTTTCCAGAGTTGAGGAGAGGTTTGAGCTGGGGTCAGAAAGAGTAAATCGCCAGAGCAAGTGTTGTTTAGGAGACATAGACAGTCCTGGATGATTTTTGTTAGCACTTACAGTCAGCGGTTTTTGAGGTGGTATCATTTTTGGTGGGGGTTTGAATTTAAAAAAAGTTAAAGAGAAAAATTAAATATAACTATTTCTATTTGTTATTAAACTGTGAATAAAGAACTCACTTCAAATTGCATCTGGGTGTGTCTCTCATTTACACTCCCTTACTTTAGAACCAGAGATGGTCATGCATAGCAGCGGATATTCAAAAGCCAGTAAATCAATGCGTTTTATCGCCATTTTAAACAATAACTTCATAGCAAAGAGTGTTTGAATGTGAAAGAGATTTTTTTCATAAATGTGAAAGCACAGCTGTGTTTTTTCCGATTCATGCACCTATAGCTGCGATTATTGCAAGTCTCTTAACAGAAAAAAAAACCTCGACTCAGATCCATGCTTGTGGTCAGTGTGAGTTAGTATTGTTTCACAATAGACTTCATCCAATAAATGGTGTTACTTTTCCAATAAATGGTGTCAATTGCTAGAACATTGGGTTGCTGACGCAACTCAGTTTGGACTTTTTAAAGATAAGCTAAAACAAATTCACTCTAAAACACCATATTGACGATAGATTAAGGTCACCATGATTAGCTTATCACTTTGGTTAAATGTAATTTCAATGTAAAGCTAAAAAAAACTATTACAAAAAGTAATAAAAACAATTTCTTCTCCCCTCCATGCTTCACTCTGAACCAAGAACAGTCTTTTGAGTCATTTGACAGTTTCAGGTTTTGTCAATTGATTTATGGTCATTGAAGCATTTCAATTATGTTCACTTCGTTTCTCACATAAATGCTAATATTTTCCATCCTGCAATGAAGTAGACTAATTCAAAAATTAAATATCAGTGAAGTCAGCACAGAAAGCTGGGACATAAAGAGAAACAAGAGAACCGAGTCGGAGGGGCAAATGAATGAATGAGTAGGGCCAGTTAGACCACAAACCTGGCAGATGAGAAAGAGATTGAGAGGGAAAAGATGAGTGAATAGCGACGTGTGACAGCGGCTTTGATGTTAATCAGCATAACTGATTCACTGCGTCTGGGAGAAAAAGGCCAATTGAAATCCAGCACACACACACTCATAAAACAATACAATCATCAAAAGAAGCATCGCAGCGAATTAATTACTTCCTTGTTAAAAGGCGAAAAAATGAAATGAAATGCAAGCAAGTGTAAAATTCTAATCTTCTAGGAAGCTAGATAACATATAAATTTTATTTCATTTTTAATTCAGTAAAGCTGCTTTTGTTTTGAGGAAAATACTAGATTCAGCTGATATTCAACTGGGCTATTCTTTTAAGAACAAAAGCTTGAATTAATTAACAAATCAGTGTTATCCAACAGCAAATGATCACTAAAAGTCAAGTGTTTACTCAACTTGTCGTAATTTTACTCATCACTACATGCTTCATCATTCGTAATAGTAAAAAAAAATCCAAAACAGAATTAAAATATACTTAACAAATATAATAATTGTATGGGAAAAGAACGTTAAAGTAGAACTGCTGAACTATAGGAAAAATGATAAATAGCAATTATTTTAGAAATATTTGAAATTGTGATCATTTTAAAGAATTATTCTTGTTTTTGTAAATATTCTCCCTTATAATTAATTTAAGTTGCATAAATTAACGTTAGCAGCTAGTGCTAGTCTGTCATTGAATTACAGTGTTACAATCACTCTTTCTGGGAAGCACAAGCTTGTATTATCTGAAGATCAAAGTCTTAGCCAGAAAATTCTTGTGCACTTCCTCAAGGAAACATCCAGCCCAAACTGTTACTGAATGTTCAAACACAATTAGTTTGATTCCTTTATGGCACGGGTCAGCAACGCGCTGCTCTTTAGTGCTGCCCTAGTGGCTCCCTGGAGCTTTTTCAAAAATGTTTGAAAATGGAAAAAGATGGGGGAGGTAAATATATTTTTTGTTTTAATATGGTTTCTATAGGAGGACAAACATTCTTAACACTTTTTAATGCTATAAAAGTGTGTAGAATACAACAAAGATTTGCGTCATAGTCTGCGATACACATTTCTACCAGCAGGGCGGGATGCCAGGCGGGGGCTGTCCTTAACTCAGCGGCGGCTGTGTGGTGGGCCATGGATCCCAAAGGGAAAAAGAGAAATATAACTGAGGAGAACAGAGGATTCAACGTTTCTTAAACCGAATAATTTGCTCTGTAGTGAGCAGTCGTCAAATAACAAGAAGAGAAATGTGGAAAACATTTCCAGGGAAGGCCTGCACATATTTAGTAACAAAGTGGCTGTTTTTATAAAGTAATTTTTTATTTTTGTCAGTGTATATTTGAAATAACACTTAGGGATATTATCAAATCCGACTTAAACTGTATTAGTTTGATTTTATACTTTATCTTTTCAAAAGGCTGCAGTTTTGTTTTTATAAATGCAGGCTGAGTTTTATTGCAGTTTTATTTTCGTTGCCAAGACAAGAGACGCGTTTTGCACGTTCCATTTTTATGTTTTTTTGTAATGCTCAAAATAAAATTGACATCGAAAATCTGATTTCTTTAATGCATTTCTTTAATTTGTTCAAAGCAATGGAACATAATTCATTAATATTGTAATAAACTTAAACTTGAGGCGGCATCATACGACATAGTAGTCACATAGTGCGTCATTCTCTACAGGATGCACTGCAGGGAAAAAAAACATTTAATCATGAAGGCTCATTATGTATTTGTTGCCAACTAAGTCATTTTTATAGTAGGCTAATATAGATACTTACAGCATATGTTGCCTTCATTATAAGGCTTATACAAGGCTTTTAATTTTTTGCAACTCCAAGCATATTTGTTTTTTGTTTTTTTTGGTCCAATATGGCTCTTTCAACATTTTGGGTTGCCGACCCCTGCTTTATGGAATGGTCATCCCTTGAGATGTGCTCAGGCTAAATAAATAGATAAATAAATAAACACTGTAATCATTTATTCTTTAAAAGTGTTACAGAGCTCATTTAATTTGTGCCATAAAGTATGAAATGAAATAATAGGGGTTTTTTGTATCAAAACTTGAGCTCAAAGCTATAGTACGAAAAACTTCTTTACCGTCTTGAATCTCACCAGCAGGTTAAAAGGTGTTAAAATGTAATCTTGGATGATCACAGGGTTATAGATCTAACTCTATTTCCTACATATATGATTCATTATCTTCTGATAGAAGTTGTGTTATGAAAAGTTAAAGCCTGAAAGGAATTCTGAAATAGTGAAATCCCAAAACGCCCACAATTCCAAAAAATCTAGAGAAACTAAAATAATGTAAAATTAAATAATGACAACATTTTTGGGGTGGGGTATCCCTTTAGGTAAAACATTATTTGATACAGTGCATTGTGGCATAGTCCTAAATAAAAAAAAATTTAATAGTTGTAATAGCTTAATTAAGTTTTGAAATTTTAGAAATGAATTTTGGTTATGAAGGTTTGTACAGTCATAAATAAAATGATAGTAGTAACCTGTATTATTTTGTTCAACGCAACAACCAAAGGCTGTATGCATGTATGTATGTATGTATGTATGTGTATATATATATATATATATATATATATATATATATATATATATATATATATATATATATAAAACCCTTAAATAATATCACAATATTTTGGAGGATTATGGCAAAAAAAATATGATGTGATATTTTTGATGGCAAAATGTTCAAGACAAATATTTTAGCAATTTCATGAAAATATTGACGAATTGCCCTCTGCACAAGCTCTACGACTGCCTGAAGTGGAGCCGAGCAAGGTCTTCCTCTCTTCCTCTTTATAGGCTTTTGCTCCATGTTAACGGCTGGATAATGAAGTAAAATTTTGACGATAAAGTAATTGACCTTCCTTTGTTATCTGTGCTGAGTTTTAGCTGGTGCTCACATTGTCGATGCTTTAACTCAGCTATAGAATTAGTGAATCATAAATAATGCTATACTAACATGTGATCAGGAACAAGTAGATCAATTTAAACTCCCAGGTGTCACTGTGAAGGAACCCAAAGAACAAGGGTATGATCTTCTCGTTCAGTTGAACTGGTTTAATACCGTTCAGCTCACTATCTGTAGTCTTGAACGCTTGCTTCTTTTTATTGAATTTGTATTATTTTCCGCAAGATTTTTTGGGGGGGATTCAACACTTTCTCTGAAGTTCTTAAAGCCCTGCTAGCTCTCCAGCGCTGTTCTTTAGCGTCCTCCTTTGAGTTTTGGGTGGCGTGTTCGTGAGCTGCGTGACTTGCGCAAAATGTGTGACGTCATTACATCAACACAGAGTACCACAATATGAAAAATTTTACCCGTATTAATATTTGTACCGGTATTATCGTGGACGATATGATATGGCCCACCCCTAATATCAGGAAGGGACTGGCCATCAACCGTATTCATTTAGACATTCAGAATTGAAACAAGATTGATGCCTTTAACAGCAAAATTGTATTCTCCTCTTACTAATAACGTGACAGACCTTCCTTCAGATCTTCATCTCGGATATTTCATCATCGAGTGTTTATCTGTCAAGTCAGCTGAGTTCATATAACACAGCCTTACATTCATGATCTAATATTAAAACTCTCGAAAGTTCTCATTCTTATTGAAAATAGAGCTAATGAAAAAAAACACTTAACACAAATAACGTTTACATGTCCATAATTTACATAAAAAGAGTGAGATAACATTATTTTCACAATTAATTCATTTAAGTAAATGCATAAAAAAACATAATGATAAATGTTTTGCATTAATTTGGTGGTGTGCAAGGGATTAAAACAAATATGTATTAGTAAAAAGTTTACACCCATGTCTTTTAATTTGATGTCAGATCATTATAAAATGTATATTTTGAGACAGTAACCTTAAATCAGAAAGTACACGTAATTGCTGATGTGAAACAATTAGCAACAATGTGTTTTGTTAATGCACCAACAGCTTATACAAGGAAAGAAAATTGACTAAATGAATGACAGTAAGCCTGTACCTCAGTAATCATTGTATGCGCCAACGCACATCTTGTATAATCGAAAAGGGCCTTTTCTTTGGTCCCAGTCCAGCCATGCCTAATATATATATATATATATATATATATATATATATATATATATATATATATATATATATATATATATATATATATATATAATTAAGATAAGAGATTGGCACAGATGATTTATAATGCCAAAGGAATTGCTATTTTAAACCATTAAGCAAGAGTGTATAAGTAATAAGTTGATAAAAACAAGTACTTTAAATTCAGTTAAAAACAAAGATGTAAATTGTATATATATATATATATATATATATATATATATATATATATATATATATATATGGTGCCAGAAGTTACAAACAGCTGCGAAAGGACTCTCCTCATCCTCAAAATACAGAAACAAAAAGTAATTTAGATCCCTAAACACATTTTATTATTATGACTAGTCGAGGGCAGAGCTTGGGATTGAGTCATTGAGGCTGTCGTGCTGAATGGAGCTATTCGTGTTTTTGTCTGTTTATGTAAAGTTAACTTGAAGTTTACTCAAACATTAAGTTAGAACAGATGTTACTTTTTTAATATGTGGAAATTGATGAATTTACAATTTATTTAAGCGTTCTTTTATTATATCCATACTATGTTGGGAACATTGCATATAAATGTAAAGGGAACACTGAAATTATTACATACAAAAAAAATAAACATCCTTACCACACTCGAACAGGAATTTTTTTATGTTGAAAGAAGATAGATGCTTCATAAAGTAATTTTTTAGCCTCACATACCTAGCTATCCTGCTAATGAGAGATAGTTCACTCGTTCAATACAAAGAGCCGGCTCAAAGGAACCGTTTAGAAAAAACCCACTTAGAAAAAAAGATTAACAGCATTAATTTTATTATCGCACGATTAATGGCCCACCACTACAACCTTGGTGAGGAAAAAAAAATTATATCACTAAATTATTTTTTTTTAAAAACTTATTTTGTCAGCAATTATCAAAACACGTAATTTTACAGAGATACAGGATTTCTCATTTAAACTGTTAAATGTGAACATGCAAGTAGATGTAGTTTTTGTGACAACACTTTTAAAGTTGTCTTAGTGAGAGAAAAAACTAAATATCACCAAAAAGGCAACTAATTATTTACTTAATTATTTCCTGAAATATGTGCAATTCATTTAAGTTTATGGTCCAGAACTCATTAGGGTCTTACAGCAATCAATAGCAGCAGCATGGTAATTGGTGTTCCAATGAGTGTGAAGCCATTATCGAACAATGTGATACTTTCATTGCGGTACGGTTTTAATAAACACACTCCACAGAATGACAACAGCAACCATTACAACACCACCAGTATAAACCCTTATTCCTTTTAATGAACTAAAGGACATAAAAACAAACAGGTTTGAGCAGGAAAACAAGGATGCATAATTAGCCAGAGGAGCCTTTGCACAGCAGCTCAAGTATGAAGGGGAGTGTCTCAACACTTCTCTTATAGTGATGAATGTGAAAATTGAGTGTGTTTGTAATATTAGACGCTAATCAAAAGCATTGTGAGAGTGCTTGTTTGAGCCAAGATGGGAAATGCATGTCAGCTACTGGAACCAAAAGCCTCCGGTCTACCTCTTCTCTGATCACAGATGACTCTCTGGGGCTTTTAGATAAAGTCTTTCTCTTCAAAGTTAGAGCGAGGCCATATGCGAGGTCAGAGCCTCCACAGACTGCTGAACTTCAGAGTCAAGCTGTGAGACACTTGCACTGATCTAAGGATGACAGCTTGTCTCTTATCTCTAGGTTTCTCTCTTATGGCTTCTTAGTCCTTTCCTCCATTATTTTATCCTTCTATTATGTCTGTATTCCTCCATAGAACGTTTACAACTGGAAGAACAAACCAAATACTGCAGTGTGAAGCAAGAGTGGCACTGGCACTTGACCCTAGATACATCTTTTACTGTAGAAAACAATATTTTCCATTAGATATTGCCTTCAAAAATCAGACAAGGGCATACATTGATGGTAAACTATTAGAGTCTCTTATGCTGCATCAATTGTAGGATTAAAATAAGAGGACGACCAAACCTAGTAAAGCTATTCTATTTTTCCAACGATAAAGGGGCTGGGATGACTCCTTAGGGCTGGCCTCATCCGTGGAAACGTAAAATATAAAAACGTACTCATTTACTTTTATAGAGTTAGTAAAGTGCATGCTTCATAATCAATTAACTGTTCACTCACAGCAGCAGCTGGACCAGGACTCCCTCTCCCCTCTGTGCACCTGTCTCTAGCTTCCTCTAGCTCTTTCTTTCTAAAGGCCGCTACACATCTATCCAAACTGAGATGGCATCTCTGTGGGTTGCATTTCGCAAGCTAGCATTTAAAGAGGATGCAGTGAGGCTCCTTGCTATTGATTGGCACTCATGTTTAGTAATGTGAAAACAACGAAGTACCAAGTTGAACAAAACTTCCCACCACTGCTCAGGGGACAGCAGCCGCACGCCGGCTGTTTTACAATCTTGGTGGGCTTTATTGAACAACGTTTGATAGTCAGACACCAGCAATACAAGCTTCTGGATGTTTAAATTCTCCTCTTTTGCTGTCTCTTTCTCACCTGTTCATCTTGTTGATCTTTGGTGCTATTTTCTGTTGTGAGATTGACGCGGGAGTGTGTAGCTAGAGCCAACCAGCGGCTCTTTCATGTCCAATTTATGTCATCAAAACAGTCAGCTTTCATTGGTTGTTTTCTTGTGAAAAACAGTTATGGCAGAGTTGAACTTTGAAACGTAAAATATAAAAACGTACTCATTTACTTTTATAGAGTTAGTAAAGTGCATGCTTCATAATCAATTAACTGTTCACTCACAGCAGCAGCTGGACCAGGACTCCCTCTCCCCTCTGTGCACCTGTCTCTAGCTTCCTCTAGCTCTTTCTTTCTAAAGGCCGCTACACATCTATCCAAACTGAGATGGCATCTCTGTGGGTTGCATTTCGCAAGCTAGCATTTAAAGAGGATGCAGTGAGGCTCCTTGCTATTGATTGGCACTCATGTTTAGTAATGTGAAAACAACGAAGTACCAAGTTGAACAAAACTTCCCACCACTGCTCAGGGGACAGCAGCCGCACGCCGGCTGTTTTACAATCTTGGTGGGCTTTATTGAACAACGTTTGATAGTCAGACACCAGCAATACAAGCTTCTGGATGTTTAAATTCTCCTCTTTTGCTGTCTCTTTCTCGCCTGTTCATCTTGTTGATCTTTGGTGCTATTTTCTGTTGTGAGATTGACGCGGGAGTGTGTAGCTAGAGCCAACCAGCGGCTCTTTCATGTCCAATTTATGTCATCAAAACAGTCAGCTTTCATTGGTTGTTTTCTTGTGAAAAACAGTTATGGCAGAGTTGAACTTTGAAACAGAGATTTTTTTTTTGTTTTGTTTTTTTTTTGCACCAATCGCTCGAGCAAATGTGTGATGTGTCATCAGTGCCTGTGCTTCTCATATCGAGGTATGTTCAAGCACGTAACTTCACACCCTGTATTAGCATATGTGTGAAGTGGCCTTTAGAGTGCAAAACATAGATATGCAACATCGTAGCTTACCAATTTGTTTCAGAATCTGATGAAGGTAGCGCTCAGTCCTGATTTTTACGATATAACTGCCACTGTTAAATCAAGATTTTCTTAAATCAACTCATTTGATGATACTAATTTGGTGTGTGCTGAGATATTGCTTCTCATCTTGCTCTGCAAAATAGTGGACAGATATATCTAATAGATGCAAATGAATCGATGGCATCAGAAAGCATGATGACATCATCGCTTCATCATCTGTATACTGTGGGAAAAACTGCATCACATTCATAACTATGCAAAGCATGCTTAGTCAAATGACTCATGTTAGCAAAAAGAGTAAAAGTAGGACTGATGATTGAAATCCATAGCAGTGCAAACACAAAATTAATTTAAAGAAGTCTGTGCTCACTAATGATCATTGTCAAACTGCGTTCCTTATTTTTGATGTAGCAAAGACTCTTGTTTAAACATTAGTTTAATGTTTTAAATGCATTAAATATAACTATGAATCTCATGCAATGCTTAGATTTCGTTTCCATAGACTATTTAGTATGTAATACAGTTTTTATAGTATTAAAAACAGTAATACTATTTTTAAAAATACTGTACAATGTTAAACCCAATACAGTAAAACAAAAAGGACATGAGGAAAGAACATTCATATGTGTGATTATTTATTGATTTATTTATGCAAAGTTCTTTAAATTGTTCATAAATGTGTGAAAGGTTTTTCAGAAAATTCCTCCCTTCCTTGTGTAGACTTTTCAATTAAAAGAATATAATTCAGGCCCTGCGATTCACTACATATAGACCACAGAGGTGATTTAAGGTTGTATTCCCTTTAGAACAAGTCTTTAGGTTGTTATTTAATTAACCTAAGTAATATAATTTACTTTATGTTCACGTCGACACGTCTTCCCTGTGTTCTATAAGGACCTATTGGATCAATCATGGCCTGGTAAGAGCAGCTGGAAGAAGCAGCTGGAAAGCAACTAGCCTAATTCAAGAATGTTGCTCTGAAACAGATGCTCAAGTCAATGGTAGCTGCTGGTTTCCTCAATATTGATGTGATCTTGAGGAAAGTGCCATTAAAGGGAAAACTAGAGCCCAGCAGGAAAGAGAGTACATTCAGAGCATCCAGAGTTCAACTTGAGGTTTTTACTGATGAAAATATTTGTAAACTAGACTAGTGATGTGCATGTAATTAAAAGTAAGTGATTGAAAATTATTAATTAGTTACATTTACTTTTCAGGACACAAATGGGTACAAACTCAATCATAAAGGGTACAAAAACTTTGTACTGTATGCTTTTTTATTGTTATTTGCATTTTGATTGTGCACATTAATTATCATGGCCCACAATTAAACCTTTGTTTAGAATGACAGTGATAATTAAAATTTGTGACATTTTTTATTAAAAGTATTTTCAATTGCTTGCACATTTAGGATAAAAAACACTGCAGGTACACTGGTCAAAATTTTGTTAGTAGAGTTTCAAAATTGTACCCTTTTAGTTTTTTTTGGTACTTAAAATTAAACAGTTTTTAAATAAAAAAATTTAATATTATACTTCAAATATTGTGTTCCCTTTGGTAAAAGCTGACAGAAATATGGAGCACAGACAGGTAATTAAGACAGCTCTTGAAGAAAAAAAAAATGATCTGCTCTATAAATCTCTCTCTCTGTAGTACTGAAGAGATTTTGTGTGTAATGTTCACGGCTTCACAAGTCGACAATGCAGCACTGCTTTTGGCATGCTAAATGACTCTTGGATGCCTCAAGGTTGGCCTCTGATTCAGTGGTGCTAGGTTATGAAGTAGCTTGTTGCTGTAAACTGACAGTACAGGAGGAAGAATTACTGTTTCTGAGAAGTGTGTCTGCCTGGATGAGATCCCTTACTGGAGCTATATGCATTTCATCAAATAGGAATGGCAGAGCAAGTGACTTATTTAGCCATTTTCCAACTGAGACACTCTGCGATTGAAAGTGAAAAAGAAACCTCTGATACCATCAGTGCCAGCTTCAAACAAAAAATTGTCCCAAAATATTGATTCAATCAGATTAAGCTTAGAAGGCCAGTTTAGTTGTATATCGCAAAATGTAGTCTTTTTGAAAGGAAAAGCATGAACAATTATTCAAGTCCAAAGAAACAGATGAAAATAAGAAGCTAACTGAATTAAAAAAAAAAACTAGAATCATCATAAGAACTAAAATAAACATATATTTTAATCAACTATTAAAAGGTAAACATTATTGGTCTATGTTTATTTTAAATTAAAATCAGAAATAATTTTTGGGAGCTGGGGTGACAAAAACTTGTGTATTCATTAAAGACTCAAACTAAAGCTCTAATAAATTACCTCAATGATAAAAATGCCTCAATAGTGTGACAATTAAATGATCAATTCTAGCCAGTGTCCTTAAGGAATCCACACAGTTGTTGTTGTTGTTGTTTTTTCAATTTGAGAGACTGTTTCTGTTTATGACTGCCTTAGAACATGACTTACTTAATTTACTACTTTTTATATAATGTAAGTCATACAGTAGAACGTCATTGGCTGAGCTAATCAACAGCCAGACAACTAAAGGGCATAATGTTTTATCCTATCTTGCTTCTGATTGACTGTTACTGACAGCTAAGTTTTTTTTACATTTGTTCTCTTGAGAATAATAACAAGTTAAATTAAAGATTAAAAGTGCTGGCCCTAACTCCTGAACATCTTCTTGTCTTATCAGTAGGGCTGAAATCTAGTTAATTATAAACGTTCAAATTACAATATTTTTCATAAACAATGTCTTTGAATCACCTTGTAATTTTGGCCCAGCATAAAAAGCATGTCCCTCTCAGAGACAAGCTTTCGGGACGCCCTACTGATCGGCGCTCTCAAGAGCATCTGATTTTAGCAAACAGAGGACCAATTAGCGACGCATTAAACACGTGTTACAGACAACAGTTATAGGGATGTAAAAGCACCTTAAATGTGTGAACCATAATCTGACATGGAGTTTAAGTCCACAGAACGAAACAGAAATCGGAGGAAAAAGGCTTCTCATCGCCATGTTTACAGGTAAATCAGACATGCTTACTCTACACTGAATTATTTCTAATGTAGATGTTTTATTAATTATTTATTTTATTATAGGTGTATTTGTGTAAATGCCAATACAAGATCTGGTTGCAAACTTTACTTTCTGATCTGCGAGTTTTAAACAATAGCGTGAAACGTTAGAAACATCCCTGTAGTGTGCATTTTCTCTGATGGACAGACACAAAATCGAGCCATTTCTGATTAACAAACTCATTCTTTTTGGTAATCCAAACAAAAGGTTATGCTCCGACCATCCGAAAACACAGTTCTCTGGCATTGTTTATCCAGCGTCGGTCTGCTGCTGTCACACTTTCGGGTCAAACCACATTTCCTGTTCATCGCAGAGTGGGGCTGTACTAGCAATTCATATGTTTGACAAGTGGGTGTGGCTTAGGCGAGGATAAGGAAAAACTAATTAAATATTGAAAAAGGAAAACAAAAATGTTTGCAGCTCAGAAAAAAGGAATAAAGGATTACTCAAACATGCATGAACTAATCTGAATACTAAGTGAGGCTTGGTTTTAATAAGGGAACAACACTTCAATGTCAGAAAAGTCAGTATATCCATTAAGTATCTAAAAAAATACTTAAAGTTTTTTTTATGAAAATGCGATGGGATTAGAAAATACATAGGAAAGGTTAAAGCATTGTGAGGTATTTAAAAAAAGTGATTAGATTTCAGTTCTGTGAAATTTTATTACACTTTTCTCCCATACTTAACTTAAAATATGCTTGTTCAAAAAAGCCAAAAATATACACGTTATTATATTATATAATGCTTTTAATATACTTTCAGCATAACACTAATGTACTGTACAACACAATCAATTAATTAACAAAAACAAAACAAAATATCTGTGCACATCTAAAACATAAAATGATTATTTAGCTTCTATTCGTAACACTTTTAATCAATATATTTTGTAATTAAATTGATTAATAGTTTCAGCCCTAGTGTGCACATATTTTTACAGTATAATAAAATGTTTATTTCAGGTTTTTGACCAACCTGTGAGTCCTCTGAGTGTCAACAGAACATCAGCTCAAAACAAGCTTTAAATAAATAAAGAAAGAAAGAAAAAAAAATCAGTGAGTAATTGAAAATTAGTGGTGGCACATTGATCCAGCTAGCTCGACTGCTGTTAAGCAGGCCTGTCTGAATGAGACAACCACTGCTAGAAGACAGTTTAAAGCGTAATTGATTTTTGTTTCCAACAAGACAGAGCCACAATGAGCTAATAATGTGTGATGATGAAGATCAGGCTTCCTTCCGCTCATTCTCCTCACGCTTGCCTGACAATGCACTCCTTTACCCAGACACAAAGCTAGCGTATGTTTTAAAAAAATATGTGTTTTGTTTTTCACAATATATCTGATGGGAAATTAAATCAAGATTTGAATTCTTATCTAAAATAAATAACATTATGAGAATATTTCCCTTTCCTTGTCAATTTATTTCTTGTAATAACATTTAAATATACATTTAAATCTTTTGTCAGTGTTGATAGAATAAACCAAGTTCCATGGCTGAGAAACGGACACAACCAGTGTTTAAGAAAAGCTATGCTATTGCATTTATGTGTAAGTATCTTTGCTTCAGTTATAACTTGACAAAGAAGTTGGTTATGACATTTTTGATTCAGTGAAGTACAAAATATAGTTTGTGATAATATCTTAATTGCTGTCTAAATTACTTGAATAATCAAAATATTATGTATGTATTTGAGGTGGAGCTACAGTCTAGCACACTTAAACACAAACCAAGATACTTTTTGCTTTTTTATATAATGCACTTGACATCTTAGAAAGTGTGTAGAGTGATCTGGTGTGTATTTCATTGGAGTAGGTGTCAATTCAGGTGTGTGAGTAATGTAAGAAACCTATGCATTATGGACTTTTATTAAAAAAAAATCTAAATGGCATAACCGGATAAATCTTTGTTTTTACATGGGAAAAAGGTGCAGAAATGAATAAAAAATATACACAAAATAATCACTATATTATCTTGAATAATACATGAACCTCTCAAAAACAAACTCATGACAGCTGATGGTAAGTTCCCTAGTTCTCTCATTTTTGGAGGTCAGTGTCTTATGTTCAAAATTCTAGTGAACAATGAAAAACTCAAGAGGCTTTCAGATATGATCTTTCACACTATCCATGCTAGTTTAGTATTGCTTGACAGAATTTATGCAGGAATGCTTAAATAAAGATTTTTATAAACAAAAAGTCTACATATTTTTTTATTTAACAATTAAATATGTAATTATTGTTTTGTTTACGTTTTATATAGAATAAACTAACAAGACCATTTTTTAGAAATGTAGAGACTTCCAAAAATCTAGCAGGATTCTTATAAAATGCAGGAAAAGTACAATCTGTGGTTTTAGATCAGGTTTTTTTTACCTCAATTGATAAAATTTAGATCTATTTAAATAGCTGGAGATATGTCCATTTGTAAGAATTATGATCAAGTTAAATTCTCACTCCCATTCAACCACTCTTCCCAAATAAACTTATTTATTAACTTATTGTTATTGGTCCCTTGTTTCACACATTAATGTTTCACACACTCAATGAAGCCCAGCAGGAATGTGACATCAATCAATATACTCTAATTGTCTGCAAACAATTACGAAATAACTCCAACATGTACTGACTGATCAAAACAGAAGACAATCATTGACATCCTTCCCAAGAGGGATAAACCTATGTTCACTCTGGATTTGGAATATATTTCAGTAGCCTCTGTCTCTACATTGAAGCAGGTTTCCTGCAAATTTCATAAGGCCTTTTTTAGCTGTTGATCAAATTTAAGAGCTTTTCAAAACTCTGATAGCCCTAACGATGCATTTTACAAAGTTGAGCGCGCATAAGGATTTTCTCAATCTCTGTCAACATTTTGTTTTTTTGGGGTTTTTTTTACATTTATGAGTCCCGTGTCTATGTCTGGCTACCCAAATAATCACCTTTTAAGATTTTGAGTGTATATGAGTCTTTTCTAAAAAAAATTTGCAGCGCTAAACATAACTTTTGTGTTTTTGAGTATTTATAAACATTTTCTCAAAACCTGGAAACCCCAACCCTGACTTGTGTTTTTGAGCATTTATGCACAATTTCTCAGACTATGGAAACCCTCATTTCCTTTTTTTAAGAGCATTTTATCAATCTCAAACAACCCTAAGCAACAAAAAAAACATCAAATGAGCTTAACATTGACTTCAGAAAGATAAAACCAGTGAAAATAATACCTATAAATGTGAATTTTAAACTTTTTAAAGGGTTAAAAAGTGGGCTTTTAAATCTACGACTTTCTAGAACCCCGTGGAAACTCTCCCAAGGAATTGGTGTAAAAATAAAAACATACTATGCATACAATAATTTCACTATTTATTTTGTTTGGTTACATAACAGTTTGGGATTTTACCTTCATGAACGGTCACACCACAGTTGTCACATTGAATGATCTCATCTGCATCTTCGCTATTATCTCCCAGGCATACACAGCAGATCAGGATGTGCTCCATTCGCTGGGAGTTCCATGTCTGGGGGCGCTCCAGCAGAGAGTCCTAAGAAAACAGTAGACATTTTATCATTCAGGCAGCAGCTCTAGTCTTTGATGTGATGGTTTGCGTGCCAATGGCGGAATTATATGATGTCATACGAGTAAAAAAAAATATTAGAATTACAGGAGTTGGTCAAATTGATCTTGTTCAAGATCAGAATATATCAGTAGTACAGAAAACAGGGCTCGTCTTACTAAAAGCAATACATCAGCATCATCTTGAGTTGAACAGTGATTGTTCACTTAATAACGTCTTCAACTTAAGTTTCGCTATGGATATATATTGTACATTTTGCTCTGAGGTGTTGTCTCACTGAGAAGCACTGTGCACCTCCCTGTGTGTTCACCAAAACAAAGTGAACAGCATATGCTATCGCTCAATCATTTAATCTATCTAGTGAATTCTTCCTAAATATATATATAATGTATATATATATATATATATATATATATATATATATATATATATATATATATATATATATATATATATATATATATATAATGTATATATATATATATATATATATATATATATATATATAAATAATAAGTGGTGTTTATCAATCAATCACTCAATTTTTCTCAAAGCAGAAGAACTAAAGCAGCTTCACAAAGTCATAGTCAGGATCAGGTAGAGTAAATAGGAGTTCCCTCTGTGAGATCCCTGGGGCCTCGCTGACTGAGAAAGAATATACAATCTTAAGATCCATCGATGAAAATTTGCCGGACAGCACCTGAAAAAAATTAATGTTTATAGCGCTCAGACTCTATATGCGTTTTGACAAATACCAGGAGCCAATTATTCGAATGCTAGATTAAACATATATGTTTTTAATTTAGTTTTGAACTCTGTGAGCATGGCTGAGCTCCGGACAACATACATGAGTTTGTTTCAGAGCTTTGGGGCTCTATATGATAATGCTCTTCCCCCTCTAGTGGAATTACTAATCTTCAGTATAATCAATATGCCTACTTCTTGTGATCGAAGAGAGCGAACAGGAATATATCATAATAGGAGCCTGCTCAGGTAGGCCGGAGCCAAGCCATTCAGCACCTTAAAGGCAGTGAGCAGTATCTTATAGTAAATGTGTGGCGGCTAAGCAGCCGGTTAACAGAGACTTTCAATAATCCATTCTGGAGGTCATGAAAGCATGCACAAATTTTTCCGCATCTACAATAGGCAGCATGTTCTGCACTTTAGCAATGTCCCTGAGGTGAAAAAAGGCGGTCTTAGAAAGATAAGATATATGGTTATTAAAATCTATTCACGATCTATAATAAAGCCACGATTTTTAACTGTAGTGGAGAAATAAACAGTGTGTACCCCCAGCTACATTTTTAAAACTGAGAGATTCTGTAATTGCTTTTTAGAGCCAATAAGTAATATTTCTGTTTTATCAGGATTTAGCATGAGGAAATTTTCATTCATCCAGTCATTGATATCAGCGACACACTCTGAGATCTTATTTAGCTTTAAAAGGTTGTTAGGATTTGCTGAGATATAGAGCTGGGTGTCGTCTTCATAGCAATGGAAACTAACCCATTGTCTTCTAATAATTTTGCCAAGGGGCAGCATGTGCATTGAAAATAGGATGGGTCCCAGAACAGGTCCTTGAGGAACTCCATACTCTACTGCTATTGTGTCTGATGAGTATCCATTTACATGAACAAACTGACTCTGGTTGGATGAGGTAAGAGTTAAACCATCTTAGAGCCTGGCCCTGGATGCCTACATTGTTCTCTAGTCTCTCGAGGAGAATACTGTGATCTATCGACAAATTAGCAGAAAGCTAGAATTGTGTTTTGGTGGCCTGTTGAGACATCTTTGTTTTGATACTGCCGGTGTAATATGGACCGAAAGTACGTTGAAAGATTTAAATTTATGTTCTGTCTTTTTGGTTGTGTTTAGGGAGTGAGCCAGGTTGCAGTTAAGCATAAAATGTCAAGGTTACGTTTTGAGATTAATTAATTTATATACTATGTCTATATATATATATATATATATATATATATATATATATATATATATATATATATATATATATATATATACACAACTTTGTCTTTAAATCAACTAAAAGCACTTGTTTTTATCAACTTATAAATTACTTATACACTCTAGATTAACCTATTTAATTTTTTGATACATATTCTAAATGCCTTTGGCAAAATTCAAAGGATGAATTTAAATCTAGATTAATTTCTAAATCTATGTCAACCTCTAATATATATAAACAGATGTCTGATTATTTTCCCCCATATAATTGATCATTGAAGTATCAGCATTGACAAAGTAAGATCCAGCAATTATCTAATTGAAGAGTAGTAGTATTTACCTCATTGCCTTTCCCATGAGATGTGCTGTGGCTGTCATTGGTTTCTTCTTCATCAAACAACCCTAAGTTTTTGTTGGATTTCCTTTTTGGTTTCTTTCCTTCTTCCTCACTATCACTGCTACTATTGTCATCCTCATCATCCTTTTCATCATCATCATCATCGTCGTCGTCGTCTTCATCATCATCGTTATCCTCCTCATCGCTACCACCATCAGCCTCTTCATCCGTCCCTTCTTTTTTATTTTCAGTTGAAGCCTTGCCTTTCTTTTTTCCTTGCGCAGGCCTCCAGTCATTGTCATCTTCGCTGTCATAATCATCCATTTGATTAAGCTCTTCCATCGAAGTGAAGTCCAGCATTGGCCGGTTGCGTCTCAGATTCCATTTTTTCAGTTCCCTTGAGGCTTCCTCTGAGATCCCACTGCCATTCGGGTCTGTATCTGAGGACTTATTTGCTTTTTTGCAACTCCTGGAGGTTTCTTTCCTGATGGTCTCCTCAGACAAAGACTCTTCTTGGGCTTTCTCCTCATCATTGTCCTCATCCAAATCTTTGGCCTCTACCTCATCAAGGCCTTCTTCCTCAGCTGAGCCAACTGCATCCGAGTCACTCTCGGAGCCGGCAGCGCTATCCTTTAAACCCTCCTCATCACTTTCATTGCCAGTGCCCTCTGAACCTGACATATAACAGAAGACAGATCAATTTTGAGCAAAATATGCAATAAACACAGATAAACAAAGTGCACATCATCACTAGTTTTAATTTAAAAACAACAGACTGAAATACCTCAGTTAATTTAATCAAACAAATGTAGGACATTAGAATTTCTTTTAATACCCGTCAGCTGATACCAATAATTTCAATATAAATGGTGGCGTGGTTTGAACTATATCTAATAGGGCAGATGAACCAGATAGTAAATTATATAACGCCAAAATGAGACCATATCGGTTGAATCTAATCAATATAAAATATTATTTCTATTTTTTAAGTGAAGAAAAGTTTTTAACTGTCAAATGCAGATAACATTCAGTCTTACATTCAGTCTTGAATGAATTGTAATTTTATTAATACTTTCAGAAACTAATTGCATCAAGTACTTTACTTTTCCCGCCGCCTCTAAGTATGCGATTTGGTTTAAAAAATTGCATTCACACTATGGCATTTTCTCTTTTCTCAACTAGTTTAAACGAACCAAAATGCAGCTATGTGAGAACTCCCACATCTCTCTTTAGCCAATCAGGACAGAAGTATTTCCTAAACTGCATCATGATTGGACAGAATAAATGGGAGGACAATTTGTTGGACTTATCTCTGAGACCTTCAGATTCTCTACCTTCACATCTTTTGGTAAGGCATGCTCATTTGAATACCATGCTCTCACTATCACTTTCCCTCTTGTAATGCACATCCTCACCATATACCGCCCACCTGGAGAACAGCTCTCCACTTTCCTGGAGGAGCTTGAGGGTCTGCTCTCCTCTTTTTCAGAAGATGATATCAGCGCACTCATTGTATTTGGGGACTTTAATATACATCTTTACAAACCAAATGCTACCGACTTCCACTCACTCATGTCCTCCTTTGACATGACTCTTGTCCCTACCACAGCCACACACAAATCAGGAAATCAGCTAGATCTCATTTACACACGCAGCTGCTCTCCTGATCATCTCACAGTTACTCCTCTGCACACATCTGATCACTTCTTCATCACGTTCAAACTCACAATGCCTACAAGCTCACACTCAACACCACCTCCTGTCACCTTCCGACGTAACCTTAAATCCCTTGATTCCTCTCCTCTTCTCTTCTATCTTAACTCCTGGAAACTTTTCCTCTTTAAACACTCACGATGCAACTAAACGTTTCTGCTCCATACTCGCTACATGCCTCGATCAACTATGCCCTCTCTCTTCCAGGCCCGATAGAATAACACCATCAAACCCTTGGCTATCGCACGCTCTCTGGGAACAGAGGTCCACCCTCAGATCGGCAGAGCACAAATGGAAGAAATCAAAGAGCATGGCAGACCTCGAAGCGTACCAAACCGCACTCTCAACCGTCTCAAGCAAGGTACAAGATGCAAAGACAACATACTACCACGACAAGATTGAACATGCCAAGGACAGCCAAAAGCTCTTCAGGACTTTCAACTCACTCTTCTGTCCACCCCAACCTCCCCCAGCGACCTCTCTCACTGCAGATGACTTCGCTGATCACTTCATAGACAAAACCGTCACTATCAGCCGGCAGTTTGCACCACCTTGCACCCAAATTCAGCCACAATCCTTGACATCTTTCATGTCCGCATTCACTCCACTCACAGAAGATCAGGTGTCCAAACTCCTTCTCTCAGCGCATCCGACCACCTGCCCCCTTGATCCCATCCCCTTTCACCTTCTACAAACCATCTCACCTACCATCACACCTGCCCTCACTCACATCATCAACTCCTCGATCACAACCGGCATTTTCCCCAACACCTTCAAGGTGGCCAGAGTCACCCTGCTTCTCAAGAAACCTACACTCAACACATCACTGGTGGAAAATTACAGACCTGTCTCTTTGCTGCCCTTCAATGCAAAACTCATCGAGCGGGTCGTCTTCAATCAACTCTCTACCTTCCTGACGCAGAACAACAAACTTGATGACAATCAATCAGGCTTCAAAAATGGACACTCAACTGAAACAGCTTTGTTGTCTATAACGGAAGCGCTGCGAGGGGCCAGGGCTAACCACAGATCATTTGCCCTCATCCTACTAGACCTCTCTGCAGCATTTGACACAGTCAACCATCAGATCCTTCTCTCCACTCTTTCTGCGATGGGCATCACTGGAACTGTACTCGATTGGCTTGAGTCCTATCTCACTGGTAGATCTTTCAGTGTCGGGTGGAGGGGTGAGGTCTCAAACACTCATAACCTACTCACCGGGGTTCCCCAGGGGTCAGTCCTTGGCCCCCTTCTCTTCTCCATCTACACCACCTCCCTGGGTCCTATCATCCTCAGACACGAATTCTCCTACCACTGCTACGCTGACGACACTCAACTCTATCTGTCGTTCTCCCTTAATGACCTGTCAGTAACTACCCGCATAACTGACTGCCTAAACAACATCTCTACTTGGATGAAGAACCATCACCATCCAGCTGCAATCCTCACAGTCACCCCTTCTCCTACAGTCAGAAATCTTGGTACGATTTTGGATGAACAGCTGTCCTACAAAGACCACATCACAAAGACAACCCGAGCATGTAGATTTGCATTGCACAACATTCGAAAGATCAGGCCCTTCTAAACTGAGCATGCAACTCAACTCCTGGTTCAGGCTCTGGTCCTCTCACGTCTGGACTACTGTAACGCTCTCCTAGCAGGACATCCATCAAATACGCTCAAACCTCTGATCCAGAACTCTGCAGCTCGTCTTATCTTCAAGGAACCGAAACGAGCTCATGTTACTCCCCTCTTCATCACTCTTCATTGGCTCCCCATTGCAGCTCGCTAACGCTGGCATACAAAACTATCTCCAGATCAGCCCCTCTTTACCTCCATGAGCTCATACACTCCTACATGCCCTCCAGAAGCCTGCGCTCAGAGAAGGAACAGCGACTTGTGGTTCCATCCCACAAGGGCAGAAGATCTCTCAGCAGAACCTTCTCTTTCACTGTCCCTGGATGGTGGAACAAACTCCCTGATCCAGTCAGGAAAGCAGCAACACTAACAGCTTTCAAAAAGCAACTGAAAACTCTTCTCTTCAGGGAACACCTACTATAATAAAAAAAAAAACCTACTTTCTTTTTTCCCTCCTCTGTCTTTATCTTCTTCCTCTACTTCCTCACTGCTTTGGTTTATTGATCCGTTGATACAATTTCTATTATGAGAAGCTGAGATAGACTTTGACGGTGTAACAGATTGCAAATTGTCTCTCCCCTAATGTAAGTCGCTTTGGACAAAAGCGTCTGCCAAATGCATAAATGTAAACGTAAATGTATAATACCTGGATGTGAACAACTTTTGAACAAAAGGCCAGCAGACAACATGTTGCTTTCAAAATGGAAAGATAGCTTTGCATGTTAGATTGTTCTACTTTCAACGTGCTACACAAATTGCAAGAATGATTTAAGAAACTTTCGAAATGATTTACTAAATTTAAAAAGCCAACGTGCATCTTCAGTTCCATCATCTAATATGCAGAATCATGACAACTCTGAAGGGGTTAAATGTGTGTTACTCATTTGTTTAAGCAATATCAAGATATATTAAGAAGTGTTAGATAGTTAAAGATAGGGATACTCAAGTGAGACCCACTCAATAGCACTGTGGTTTCATTCTCGACATTTGCAATCATCTAAAATCCAGCCTTTTGTCCATTTTTTGCTCTCTGGTAGTTAAGCTTTGCCAAGTTATGAATGGGTGATTACTGAACCCTGAGCCTAATTTGCTTTCTGCAAAAATGTATGGATGTTGTCATGTTTACTACATCCATGTACTGTACAGTCAGTGTTAGAAGTGTACTAGGATCCTCTCTTCAAGGAGCACTGTAAAACTTCAAAATCCTTTGAGATCTTAGTGTTGGAATTTCATTATCAGGTTACAGACATTTCTGCAGTGTAGTTGACAGGAGCCTGATGGGATAGCTTTCTGTTAACCTCCAAGCTGTCAGGGGTAATACAGAACCATTGCTATGCATCTTCTGTGTTAGTAATGCATTGCATGAGGTCTCATCTACAGACTGCAGCGAAAAATACTGACACACACACACACACACCCACGCACGCACGCACACTGATGGAGGTCTCATCTCTACGTCAGCATCCACTTCATGACAGGTGAGAACCCTCAGCAAGGGGCCCACGAGTAATCTGGACAGCTGCCGTTTTATGAAATACATGCAACCTATAGTTACATTTAAAATCCAGAGTTTTGTATTTCAAGCATAAGGAGATTTTTTTACCAGATGCATCTCCAACTTCAAAATCACTGTCATCTGAGCTGTCATAGTCCAAAACATCCAGAAGAGAGTCGGCCAAAGGTTTCACCTGCCGCCGCTTCGACCCCCGATCCACTGGATGAAGAATTAACAAAACAAATGAAATCTTAACAACAACCACTCATTGGGAAACATAAAAAGATAGGCTGTGGTATATTTCAGTATTAAAAAAAAACATGGACCACAAACTGAAAAATCTCAATTTAGTAAGTGAAACAAAAAGAAACTGAGAAAGGATAACATAGTCAAGATATTAAACTAGTAACATTCAGCCTTTAATTAAATTAGTAATGATCCATTTACAAACAAACTTCAATAAACTGTGAAAGACAAAAATGTATTCGTGTCTGGGAAAATAACCACATTAAGTTCAAACCCATAAATTAAATTCTAACAAAAAATGAATAAGATCGAACAAGTTGCAGTAGCACTATTTGTTATATTTAACCTTAGCTGAAAGGAGCCCCTTTTTAAATATACAGAAAGAATAACGTTAACGTTACTAAAAGCCGCAGAACGTAGTGTTTACAACTGACACAATTTATTTGACGCTTGCGAAATAAGATCATGTTTGTTTGTAAACGTAACTTAACGTTAGCCACTTAGCAGACCAGCTAACGAAGCCGCAGCTAAATACACATCCAAATTCATTCATTTAAAGCAACACGCAGTCGACTATGAATGAATTTGTAATGTTCTATTATGTTCTATCTAAAATGACAATGAAAACGCAAGGTTTACTCACTTTGCGTGGTTTTAGGAATGGATGCCTCGAACAAAGATGCATTGAACGCTTTCTCCCTGCATGTTTTGTGTAAACGTCACAGTCATTGCGTACTACGTAAATCCGTTGTGATGACGTTTTCCTCGTGTCGTTGTAGTGGGAAACAACCGTCCTAACCATAACCCAAAAGAGCGCAAGAGATTTATCTTAGTTATGTTCGCAAATGTATATATCATCTCTTCTGTGTTCTGTTGAGTTGTTTTCTTTTTGATTGATATTTCTCCAGTAACATGAACCATGTGATGCTGTGAAAACGAGTTTTAAAAGCATTTTGCAAGGCAAGACTTTTTGACTATATAAAATGTACATAGTTTTAAAATACAGCTTTCATACAGATATTTATCTTGGCTTAATTAATTATAAAATGACTATAACATAACTCAGTTGAACATGTTACGCCATAGTTAAGGCTAGATTCATTGAATTTGCACATAAAAAAAGCAATTGACAAAGTAGTTCTAGGCTTGTGTGAGAGGTTTAGGAGACTTGTTCCAATTGTCCTCTGTTGACTTTGGCAGTTTAGCAAACAGGAGACGATTAAAATAAATGAGCCTAGATTGATCCTGATACACAGCTAGAGGAAGACTGATGGGCAAAGGCACGCACGAGAGATGATTACGACTGTCCTTGTCCGATGACTAATGGCACTGTATTGTGCTGGAAAGCCTCTGTTTTTATGCTTTGGCATAGACACTTTTTTGGATATTATCATACACATCACCATCACCCCCATCACTGTTACAATAAAACCAGGGTTTTCTTTTCTAGATGGTAAGTGGTAAAGTAAATAAAAGAAATGCACAATGTTCACTTACTAGGAAGGTCGGTTACAATAGCATGCAGCTAAATTAAGTGTACATCCAATTTTGCTCATTTAGCTTGCAATAAACCTGCAGTCTGCATCTTGTCTATATACATTTCATCTTCAATGAATACTCAGGACAAAAAGTAATGGGCTGGCACTACATAAATTGCAAGTCTATCAAATAGAACATCACTTACATGGAGAACGATTAATACTAACTAAAACTAGAACAAGGAACATCAAGCTAAGATTTAGCTCTGCACATGAATTCTAAGAAAAACCTTCAAAAAGACTCACCTTCTGGATTTAACAACGAAATCAGGCAAGAGTATCTCTCCATTGCATAATTAGTGTAGTGGGTGTCTTGCTACATGTAACAAGTGAATGAAATGGTGTAATTGACAAAACATCATGATATGAAATATTTTCATCAGTTTAATTTAATGCATCAAGCACAGAAAGCTTCTTCGGCTTCAGGCATATAGACACATGTTTGTCCAAGGAGTAAACAAAACCAGTTCTTGAAACTGGAGCATGTCAGGGTAGACGTAATAATTATCAAACTGGTAACATCAAAGACAAATAGCAAATAATTGTAAAAATGAGTTTAATGTCAATTTTACTGGTAACAAAGCACATGTATTTTATTCTTGATACAATATCTAGCAGCTGCATCTGACAAATGACGGAGGCGATTACCTTAAAACAAGAAAATAACACTATTTGAACAAATTCAAACGCTTCAATAAAGACACATTGTAGGAGGACAGCTTTAAACTCATTTGAAATGGAGTAATTGCATGAGCTTTTATTTATGAATGCTACAGTATGTTACGGAATGCTTGCATTGATCGACTGCCTGTGCCTGCTCAATGTTTTGCATTTAAATTGAAATATTTTTCCATTCATATGGTGTAAATCATAGCACGATGGGCACTGTTTATCTTTGCTGAGGTGCTCGTTGCTTTTCTTCACCAGCTTTTGCAGTGGAGCGTGTGACTGAAACTGAGTGAATTTCATTACAAATGCATTGCAGTGTGTGAAGATGCTATCATAGTTTTAGCTTAGTGTCATCAACTGAGTTTAGGGCTGCACTAATTGAATTGTTATTTCGTATATGATTGTTTAATCCTTAGGAAAGGGACACTAGATGCCAATAAAAATGTTTTATGCAACTTACATTTGAATGGCTTGTAATTAATTATCCATGGGAAGAAAATAAATATTTAAAAAGAAGATGAGGACGTTTTTCAAATGGCATGAACATGCAAAACCTTTGAGAAACATTGATTAACAACAACATTTTTCCGCCATTCCCAAGCTCTATAAGTAAAAAATGGTTTCTTTTTGAAATGATATATGAAGTATTTTTTTAAGTTTAAGAGTGTTAACAGTATATTGGCTATACAAAAAAATGTCAAACCATTTAATGCCTTAATAACATACAACTAAAGGAACTAGCAGCCTGGATGACAAAACACTACTGAATGTGTGACTGTACTACAAGCTGAGGATAGCAAATGCCAAAACAAAAAAAAAATTCCATCCATCTTTTTGCCAGCTTAACCCCTTTGTCAGAGGTTACCACAGTGGAATGAACTGCAAAATCATCTGGCATGTGTTTTATGCAGCGGATGCCCTTTCAGCTGCAACCCACCACCGGGAAACATCCATATAAACACTTATTCACTATCTGTACTGCATGTATTTGAACTTGTGGGGGAAACTGGACCACCCAGAGTAAACCCATGTCATCACAGGGAGAACATGCAAACTACACACCGAATTGCCAACTGATCCAGCTGTTAGGCGACCGTGGTACACATTGCATTTACATTTACATTTATGCATTTGTCCAAAGTGACTTACATTAGGGGAGAGACAATTTGCAATTTGTTTTTCAGTTGCTTTTTGTAATTTGTTAGTGCTGCTGCTTTCCTGACTGGACCAGGGACATTGAAAGAGAAGGTTTTGCTGAGAGATCTTCTGCCTTTGTAGGATGGAACCATGAGTCGCTGTTCCTTCTCTGAATGCAGGCTTCTGGAGGGCATGTAGGAGTGTATGAGCTCGTGGAGGTAAACAGGGGCTGATTTGGAGATATTTTTGTACGTCAGCATCAGCAATTTAAATTTAACCAGAGCTGCAATGTGGAGCTAGTGAAGAGTGATGAAGAGGGGAGTAACATGAGTTTGCTTCAATTCCTTGAAGATAAGACGAGCTGCAGAGTTCTGGATCATCTTCAGAGGTTTGAGCGCATTTGCTGGAAGTTCTGCTAGGAAAACATTGCAGTAGTCCAGACGTGAGAGGACCAGAGCCTGAACCAGGAGTTCAGTTGCATGCTCAGTTAAGAAGGGCCTGATCTTCAAATGTTGTGCAGTGCAAATCTACAAGCTACTTTGAACCACCATTGCGCCCAAAACTGAAAATGAAAATATTACTATCAACTACTACTATTAACTATTTCTGCCCTTAACTTTTTAAGTAGAGGCTTTAAGCAGCAATGGCTGTGAAGATGGCACGTCAGACAAAGGTGACATAGACAACAGACTAACTAAAAAGATATAGTGGAGTGAAGAGGACCGAATTTTTTATTTTATCGACTTAAGAGTTTAAAAATGTAATTAAACAACTCTACCTAGTCTCTCATGCCGTTAAACATTGATCAGTTATGAATAATACTATATAAATGTTTTATCAACATAAAAAAACACCACTGTAGCTGTCCTCTCAGCCATCGCTTAATATTTAATTTCTGGGTGGATTGCTTCGTAAAGAGATTGAAACATGTCAACTTTAGGAGCGTTACATTTTTTACACCCCTGACCTTTATGTGTTCCCGTGGAAAGACATATGAGGGTTTGATGTTCATTTTAACCTGATGTTGTTTAGCTTCTTATCTGTAAAATACATTGCATGCTCTGTTTTTCCAACAGAAAATGTGTCTTCAAATTATAGATGCTGGTCCCTCAAAAGGCTCCTTTGATTAATAATGATTATTTTACCTTGTGCAAGGAGACATGTGTGCACTAGGTTTGTTAGGTCCTCAAATCTCTCAACCATCCAAGGCTCTCACTCTAGAGAGAGTAAACCCTTTGAAGGGATTGGAGATTAGGGTGGAGCCCTTAGGAATAAATACCTTCAATCACTCACCAGGTAAAAAGCTGCACTGTTTACAAAGTTTAGGAAATGTAATGGCCAATGGAGCCGGGGATTTAACCTAGGTTAATTTTCAAGGTATTATTTTCAGCTCTGGCATAAGTTGAAAGAGGCGACTTTCTTCTACCTTTTAACCGAGAACAAGGCACAGCCTAAAGTGTTGTAGCGCTCGATTGCATCATGGTCTTGTCACGGCCTTGACCAAGGGCCAACCCCCTGCTCTTCCTGCCCCATGAGCAATAGGAAGTGATTGAAATTTAGTACCTCAACTGGTCACGAGGGGTGGGTCAAAAGTGAGCAACCTCTCTTTTACTCCACTGTTAAAACTGGCAAAATTTGGAGCTGGGAAAAATTTTTTTTTACACGTCTAGTGCTGTAAAGTTTTTTTATTTAGATTGATAGTTTTAGTTTGAGGGGAGTGAATTATTTTTACATTTGTTTATGTTTAAATAAACAATTTAAATATAATTTTTTACACAGTCAACCATCAGATCCTTCTCTCCACTCTGTGATGGGCATCACTGGAACTGTACTCGATTGGCTTGAGTCCTATCTCATTGGTAGATCTTTCAGAGTCGGGGGGAGAGGTGAGGTCTCCAACACTCGTAGACTACTCACCGGGGTTCCCCAGGGGCCCTTTCCCTTCTCCATCTATACCACCTCCCTTTGCCCTATCATCCTCAGACATGGATTCTCCTACCACTGCTATGCTGATGACACTCAACTCTATCTGTCGGTCCCCCCTGATGACCTATTAGTAACTACCCGCATAATCCCCGCCAATCCCTTTGTACATCATGACCTCACCATCCAGTTGGAATCCTCGGCAATAACCTCTTCTCCTTCAGTCAGGAATCTTGGAGTGATTTTGGAAGAACAGCTGTCCTACAAAGACCACATCACAAAGACAACTCGGGCGTGAAGATTTGCGCTGCACAACATTCGAAAGATCAGGTCCTTCTTAACTGAGCTTGCAACTCAACTCCTGGTTCAGGCTCTAGTTCTCTCACATCTGATGTTGTATAACTTCAAGAATTTGCAATCATCCTTCCTTTAATAACTTCATTCTCATGCCTAATTTAAAGACATTACATGAATTACGGTACTAAATGAGGATGTGCTTGCAAGAGAGATATTTTTGAGTTAAATTCGGCATGCGTAGAGCAGATATAGGTTAAAGGTGAAGTAAGTAGGCCAAAAAGTTAACTCTGTGCATCTGTGAGCCTGCCTGGTGGGCAAAAGAGGTAGTGTGTGTTATCATGAACACTACATGATCTGGACACGAGCTGGACATGCCGAGGACGCATGAAAGACGAGCCAATGAACGGTCGAGATCGGAATGCGTCAAACGGGTATAAAAGATGAAGACATGCACTGAACACACGGACTTGCTAGCGAAGCGGCTGTGTCCCCAGAGCCAGGAGACACCTGATGATGGACAACCGAGCAAGGAAAAAACTTTTCAGACGATGAAAAGATATTTGCTTTGAGAAACCAACCAACCAATTTGTATCCACAATGGACAAGTACTATTTTACTTTATGATGCTTATTATGTTTTGTAATATATTTAAAAAGCGATTAATTAAAAGAAATGTAATTTATTGCAATTACTGACTGTCAAGTTTTTTATTTAAAAATGATTTTTAATGTTTGATGAAAGATTTTTAATGTAAAAGCTTAAGAGAAAGAACTGACCACAAAGGAGTCTTCTGACCAAGCTCTAAGCGTTTAAAACTTAAAATTTAGGGCAGATTCGACTTACTTAACCTAACTTGAGAATAATAAATAAAAAGGTTGAAGGTGTAAAAGATTAAAGGATTAATTGAACACCATAAAACACTGAACTACTGCAACGCTCTCCTAGCATGACTTGCAGCAAATGCGTTCAAACCTCTGCAGATGATCCAGTACTCTGCAGCTCGTCTTATCTTCAAGGAATTGAAGCGAGCTCATGTTACTCCCCTCTTCATCACTTTTCACTAGCTCCCCATTGCAGCTCGGGTTAAATGCTGACATACAAAACTATCTCCAGATCAGCCCCTGTTTACCTCCACAAGCTCATACACTCCTACATGCCCTCCAGAAGCCTGCGCTCAGAGAAGGAACAGCGAATCGTGGTTCCGTTCCTCAAAGGTAGTAGATTTCTCAGCAAAACCTTCTCTTTCACTGTCCCTGGCTGATGGAACAAACTCCCTGATCCGGTCAGGAAAGTAGCAACTCCTCTGTCTTTGTCTTCTTCCTCTATTTCCTCCATTCTATGGTTTATTGATCAGTTCATACAATTTCTATTATGAGCAAGCTGAGATAGACTTTGACGGTGTAACAGATTGCATATTGTCTCTTCCCTAATGTAAGTCGCTATGGACAAAAGCATCTGTCAATTGCATACATGTAAATGCAAATGTAAATGATCCCATGGATTTCTTATGTTAAAATGCCCACTTTGGTGAAAAAGACGTTATAGTCCAGAATGAGTGTTTAAAAATGCTATTGTCCTGTATTACTCATTAGTTTAAGTTTGAATAAGCCTCTAAAGGGCCATGAACCCCACCTGTTTCAAGTGTCTTCTGGCCAAGATCATTTTTGAAAAATGCACAAAATATGGGTGTGTACAGCTGCACAGACTAGGTGTGGGTGCGGCTCGGTGAAGAGAGAGGATCTCATCTTCAAGATCTCATATTCACCCTATTTGCATTTGATGTTTTTAGCACAGTTTTAAAATGTCGGTCAAACTCTTAAATAAACATTTGAAAACTCCTTCTATTTAAAAAACCTGAAAAATAAACCTTCCCCAGGACATAGAGTAACACAATATTCAGCTTCACAGCCCAAGCTGGCTTAGATGTAGTTAATAAAACAGGCCACGCTGCCCATTCTCAGATGAAAGGATGACCATGAAACTTCGTTTGTCCTGAGCCCCGGGGTTTTTTCCTTCAACATGCCGTCTCAAAATTTTTCCTAACATTTCCATGAGAAGATATTCGACTTTAATCAACTGTCTCTCCTGCCTACTTCACTCTGCTATTCTACGAATTAGATACACAGCGCTTCCTCTTTGAAGTTGAATTTGTATTTCATTATTGTATCCACAATCAGCATGTCCATTTTTTAATTCACGCCGTATACACATATATTTTTCAATCTTCTCAAGTTCTGAGTGGATGATTTGATTGAATTCCAATGCATTTCTCAAGTAACAAACCATGTGGAAGACGAGCCCCTTCTGCTGACCCTGTTGAAATTCAAATTCATATCAATCACTGTCAAAGTTTGTTTCAACAAAATACCAACGTATAATGCTAAAAATGATTTAAAACACTAACCTTGTCACCACTTCCCTTTAACATATTTTTTTTGTCAGCTACACTTGTCAGCTACATCTAGGCAAAACTTACTTTTTTGTTGCCATAAAATTACATGCAGTGATTTGACTATTTGAGTAACTTGTAAATCAAGTACATTTAGGCTCAAGAAAAGGTGGAAAAAGTACACAATTATTTGTATTCAAGTAAAATGATTGTTCCTTCAGTGCAAATATACTCAAGTACAAATAAACCTACCCATGCAAAAATGCAACTGAAGTCTAATTAAATGTAGTACTTGAGAATTGTACTCAAAGTACAGACTTTAATGAGTAGGTGTTGGTACAGTAGTTTAGACAATTCAGACTACTACAACTGTTAATGTAAACTGTTCATTAGCCTCCTCATGATAATAGTTTAAACGTGCCATGAAACCCCAAAAGAAAATAACAACATTTTGTGCTAAAATAACTATTCATTTTTCATGAAATCACAAATTATGTGAAGCAACAACACAAAAAAAAAAATCACATCAAGCCCCTCTACATAGCCTTCAACCTTCATACTTTATATGCTTTGATGTTTCAATCATACTTGGCAAACGTGGCCTCTTGGATGATCAATGCAAGAACTGGAAAGCATATGTCTGACAACTTTCAATTTCCCTTAAAAACGTGTGACTATTTATAAAAGTTCTGGCCACTCTCTCCTTGGTGCAGTAGACAGAGCTTCCATTTCCCTGATGGATTGGCTGTCATATTCCGACAGGGCTGCGCTTCTTTTAGTTTATAGACGTCTCTGTGCTCCTGATGCCACACTCTGCGCTCTCGTTTTTCTCTCTTATCGTCCTGCTGCTTCAGTCGGCTTCAAGACATAAACACAAACAGGCAGCTAGGGAGGAAGATCATTACACATTTTTCACTTATGGAACTTTCTCCTAAATGCTAGTGATTAACTGAGCAGCAAGAAAATAATTATAATTAGCGGATTAAACCTCAGTTATTTTGACTTTGTTTAGTTTAATCTTTTAAATGACTAATCCTGATTAGGGTCAAACACTCCTCTGGTGCCAACAAAAGCCAGGTATACAGTGAAGTGTAGACTAAATCTAGAGTTAAAGAATCAAAGATGCATGCTTATATGGGAACAGATTAAAAATTTGTTTTGGTTATAACACCTAACATTTACTTAAAAATCTTCTTTTAAGGGATGCAAAACCATCTACAGCAATATATACAGACACATATGGCAAGGCTTACTTCAGGCCCTGGAGTTGGTAGTTCAGTAGATTGGGTGGATGGGTCACTAACATTCTCCACATAATCATTTTCATTATGACTCCAGCTTCTAAGAATAGTTTGTCTTGTCATCATTTGAGGTCTGAACAGTCCCCTTCCCAGAGGCATCTCCTCTAAAATGTCCCTCTATTACGCTCCTGATTCAGTGCCATTTAAATTACAAAGGTTTTGTTTGCTGAGATGTCCAGGATGTCAAAGGATATCACCAGTGGCCTGTGTAGTCTCCTTTTGTTGCTGCAAGCAGTTACACAGTTGTCTTGAGTTTCCATAACTCCATTGTCCTTAACTATTGATTTCCCTGGCCTGGATCTATCTGCAGTGTACTCATGAGCAGAACATTCTTGCTTCTGGTACAAGGAATACCAGGGAGATGTCAGCTACGTATACAAACTTGGATAAATTTGCAGCCCTGTTCTCCAAAGTGAGTATTTGCGTGCTTTCTGTGCTTGCTTTTCTGCATTAATCGCACATTGTCAGTTTTCGTCTTAGGAGCTCCTATCCCAAATTGAGAAAATAAAACCATGTGGGTGATATTGAGTCCAGTGGGTCCCTGAGTCGTGTAGGATGACTCTCATTCCTTGATGTTTCCCTGTGCAGACTTGTAAGCACATAAGGCAGCTCAGATTTGTTTAGCATATTTGGCAGGTTAAAAAGGAATATATTCTGCCTAAATGGGAAGTGACCCCTGGTGTCATCAGCTGCTCATCAATGGTGACATAAGGGCAAGAGTTGTAAAACAAGGGTGTTGATGCCCCTACTTGTCTCATACTGTCCTGATGGCATCTAGCTGGTCATAGAGCTTGTCTATCATCCTTGTTGTCCAAGAGAATAATCCTGGAAATTATGTGGGACATTTACCATAGAGTTGTAAGAAGAACCTCTCAAAAAACACCTTAATTTGGCAATCCAGGATATATTTCTAGATGCAATCTGAGAATAAAAGTTCAGAAGAAGACCTGATGTTCTGTACAAGAGAATCTGCAATACATGTTGGCATCTTCATTGCACCAGTAGCCATGCAAGGAGGCTCTTTTCTCCCAAAACAAGACCATTCAACTTCACAACTTTTGGACATTCACATTTATTATAATACTCCCTGCTGATGAGCTTGTTCGAGTCCTGGAGCTGTCTGCTGAAGGGGTGTTTCTAGGACTAGCTACCTGTAGGCTGTTTCTGTGGCTCATCATCTTTTTGAATTTGCTAATGAGTAATATTAGAAAGTATACAAGTACTTTCATTAAATGAAAATCTACTCAAGTAAAAACATTAAAAGCATGAATTCATATTGCTTAACTCACAACTAAGAGGTATTGAAGTTCTAACAAACTGTTAATTAAGGATTATTTGAAGACACTTGTTACACATTAGTGTAGGGTAAATAAAACTAAAAATATAAATTTGTTAAAAATTATAATATGAAAAGTAATCCTTAACTTGCTCACAATTAAGAATCAGCTATGTAGTAAGTTACTGTTAATTATAGAGTAACCGGTTCTCCAATTAGACAATAATTTTGCGTAAATAACAATTGAAAAATTTACATTCATGCATTTAGCAGAAGCCTTGTCCAAAGTGACTTAAAACCTAAATGTTAAGTCATTCACAATCAAGCGTCAGATGCGTACGAACACATACTTAACCAATGCTTATTTTGCACACAAAGGCCTTTAACACTTTAATTTTAACCACCTTTATGATACAGTATTATACATACGTATATGGGTTTTTTTTTAAATCAATATCAATATCAGTATCAATATTAAAAAAAAAATCAATATCAATCAAACTAATTTTTAACTCTGCTGGCTATATGTACTGTACTATGTCTATATGAAATTTTTAAAGTAAAGTTAAAAAAAAAAGTATAAAATTAGTGTGAAGACATAGATTTCAAGCATTTGACTAGTATACTGTAGTATAAAGTATAAAATTTAGAATGCTACTAAAACAGCAGAAATCATTGTTAGCTATTCACACTTATATTAATAATCGTGTTATACCTAGACGTGGGTAAGTGCGATAGCTTTTATGTAATTACGTGCATGTGAACATGGGAAAACCTTGATATATGGAACGATGTCACCAGTTTTCTTCCTGTTAATCTGTTTATCTGTTTATTTAACTTTATCTATGTTGTTGCAGTAAATTACTCCACTCATGTGCCCGTGTGCAAGTGCACATATGTGAGTGACTGGACATTGTCTTCTTGGCAAATCTGCTGGCTCCTGCAGGCCTGTGTGCGAATGTCTGCTTATCAGCGTCCAGCAGAGTCTTCCACATTCTCAGCTACCTCCATCGCCGCAGAGCAAAATAAATTGCACCCATGCAGTTAATAAGAACGAGAAATATAGAAACTCACACAGCCATTACAAAGAGCGAGAGAGGGAGAGAAAGACAGATATGTTTTGAAATGGCTGTGATAAACTTAAAGTGTTGCAAACAATGTTTTTGGTCCATGAAATGATGCATCTTCCAAAGCCTTGATTTTTTTCTATGGCTGTTCATAATGAACAACCAGTTTGCCTGGCACCAACAAATGCCTAAACTACACACAAACATACAAATCCACCTCCTGCTCATAATGTACCAAAAACAAACACTTATTCCATCACATTACACTGGAAGTGTCACAAACGTATATTGAATTCCATTCACTGCTGTGACTGTTTCTATGACAGGTAATTATATATTGAATGCTTCTTTTGTTCATTCGCTTCCAGGAGAGGGAATCCATCTCTTGTGTGGTGAGACTGTGTTTAGAAATGATTTTTTTTCTTCTGTAACAAGTGTTACATGTGTTATAAGAGAAGAGTAAAGCTGGGAGCATCATATACAGATTAATAGAGAAAATGCATGAAATTAGGTATAAATAAAATGCATGCTGTAAGCAGAGTAAAAATAGAGGATAAATCAAAAACATCCTTAGCACAAAGGCTGTGGTTCAGATTTATTTGTTTGGTTTAAGTTTTTCTGAATACGTCTGCGTGTTTAAACTTTGTTTGTAATATGCGAATCTCCAAGCTACACAGAAAGTGTCACAACATCACCCTTTTTAGCCGCATGTCGTCATGCATGGATGTAGTTTGTGGGGAGGGGGGCATACGGTGGCTGAGAGGTGCAAAACAATTCACATTTGTTGAAATAAGAGAACAAGTTAACAAAAGCGAAAACACAACCACAAAAAAAAAAAAACGATTTTACAATTACATTTTACAATTCAGAAAACACAGTGGCAAATTTAGTAAACACAAAAACAAATTCAAAAAACAAAACGGCAAATTCGCCAAAACATGGCGACATTCCCGCCAAAAAGGAAAGGGGTTGAACTATTTGGCTCTGATTGGACGAGACTTCCCTCCAGTTTATACTAGGGATGCACCGATATCAGTATCAGGTATCGGCCTCGATACCACATTTTCTAAAGTATTCGTTAAAAGACCCCCGATAACAGGGAACAATACCACCGTCTGAGAAATGTCTACGTATGAGTGCCGTATAAGGGGTTAATTAAAGGCGTCAAGTGCCTGCCCCTCCCCCACATACACAATCCGCTGTAGTTCTGAGCAGGGAGAAGACGAGGGGGGAGACATGTCAGCGTGTCGAACTATTTGATAGTCAATGAGTACGACAAAAGGCAGACTGCAAATTGTGCTAAGGGAAATTTTCAAGAGGATGCTCAAAAGGTAGCACATTTAACACAAGTAATTTAATCAAGCACCTAAAATGTTCTGGAGGCCAGATAAGATGCCCCGTCACTACATGACTGACACGGATCTGCCTAAACTACACGACTCCTTAAAAATGAAAAAAAAAAAAGAAACATAAATATCCACACCATGCTGCAAACCTCTTTGGGTTTAGTTTCACCATGGATATTTGGACAAGAAGTGTTAGCCCCGTGTCACTAATTAGCCTAACCTCCCAGAGTTTTACGTTACAACGAGCCATAGCTAATAGACATAATTCCGAGGCTCGAACACCAGGCTTAATTTGTAAGAATGAAGATTTAAGAATTTTTTATAATGATTATTCTGCAATATGTTGCATACAACATGCTTTTAATGGTAAATAAATTGTCTTAATTCCAAACTAGTTCCTTGTTTGTTTGCTTTTCAGTTATATGACTAAAGCTGTTACCTGCCAATTTAAATCATGCTTTTATTAAGTATCGGTATCAGCGAGTACTTAAATGCAAGTACTCATACTCTGCCAAAAAAGTGGTGTAAGTGCATCCCTAGTTTATACCATTGACTGTATATAACAAGGACAGGGTGTTCGTGACCATAGGTCAGCCATAGGTCAGGTTCCTGTAAAGTCAAACGAAACTCAAAATAAGCGTTGCCAGTGCTCGAAAACGCGTCCTCAGAGGTGGGACATGGCCGTGGTGAAGGCGTCTGCATATATGCATATATGATACTGAACTACCAACTCCAGGGCCTGAAGTAAGTGTTGCCGTATGTGTCTGTATATATTTCTGTATATGGTTTTGCATGCCTTAAAAGAAGATTCTTAAGTAAATGTTAGGTGTTATAATCAAACATTTTTTAATCTCTCCCCGTATATGCATGAAGCGCAAATGAAGCTCAAAACGGGCGTTGCCAGTGCTCGAAAACGCATCCTCAGAGGCCGTGGTGAAGGCGTCTGATAGGCCGAAGATTTCATTTTTATATATTCTAAAAAAGGCAAATGTTTAAATAATTCACTCCCTTCAGAGTGTGCATGAACATAAAACCAGCAATCTGAATCAACAAACATGGTTTATTTTCAGTCCCAAACTTTCAGAGCCAGTTTTAACATTGGGGCGAACGAGAACTTGCTCTGTTTTTTTTTCAATTCCTTCCTGTCGAGCTTCAAGTGGGAAAGTAGGAGGTGAGGTTGCCCCTTGGTTTATACTGGCCAAATATGCGATGTGGAGACTGGAAAACATGAGAGCTGCAGCACTATTGGTTTGTTTATCTATCGCTCTGGCCAAAAGTAAATGTAAACCGTAAGTAAAATTTAAGCTCATTCCCTTAGACAATCTAAGTTTATCTATTGGTTGCTGGCAGTTACTGTTAATGCGTGATTGGCTGTTCCCACTGTCACTCCGTTTGATCGACGTGAATCTGTAGGCGGAACTTACTCTTACGTCACACTTACCTCAGGAGTTTACAGCCGCTTACTGGTGAGTTATTAGTCTTAAAAAACAGTCATTAGCCTTTTAGAAGTTATTTTGCTGAAGTAGCATTAGTTTTACAGAGTTGAATAGCCAGCATTTAATTTACATGAACATCTCTGTTGCTTCCATGTCAAACAACCAAAACTTCTTTAGATGCCAGACTTTAACATTAAGATGCTCAACTGTAAATACGTGCTTATTTTTGTTTAAAAAATGTACATCTATACAAGAAAAGGTATGCTCTGCCGTTTCATACAATCACTCCCGGCACTAGCCTCAAGATCTCTGGTTGTCTCAAAGTGTACTGGCAAACACTCATATTCATTTCCTTCTGATTATGTCAAGCTGATGGCAGTGATTACACACACATGCACACTCCCTCACACACAATAAGGTTGCTCATTGCAGAGAACATCATAAACAATTTACACGCCATTAGCTTTGTTTTGATCATATTTGTTTGACAAAGTGTCTTGCGGCGTGGCAGGCAGGCCTGTTATTTGCCATATCAAGAGGAAGAGCATGCCTGTTGGGGTACAAGGAATTCGTTTGAGTGATTAATTAGCATGCAGCTGTCTGCTAAAATGCCGCATGTTCTGAGTAGCGTGCACAATGTTAAAGGAACTGAATATTTGTATCAGTGTCAGTTACGTCAGTTTCCAAAGTAGAAAATACAAAGCATATTTATCATGTGAGGGTATTTTAGTTTTTGGCGCATGTTTTTTTTTTTTTCCAAATAGGTTTCTATTCGTATTCCATCTGAGTTTTATGGCTTGCCTGTAGAGGGCACTGTATATTTGAGAAAACTATATGAGTGATGCTATACAAACTTAAAATAATGCTCCGGTGTGTGATCAACTCATTAAATCAAAGCTAGTTCATCAAATGCAAGTGTATATCAGGCAACACACACAATAAAGAAATTTGCACTCTTCCTATCGTTTGATTGATCTGGTAGGTGTTAAAAATGAGTCCTGAAGACAATGTGAGTCTTGTAGATGTTTGTTTATTGCTTAAGGTTAAGCTTTGTAGATTCTAAAATAAATAATATGCTGAGCAATTATCAAATTAGAAGATAATTTTTAAAGAGACGAGATGACGAATAAGACTCAGGTTTATTTTCAATGAGCATTTTAAGAGTAATAGCATTGTAAATCAGCTCTAGACCATTCTGTTTGACTCACAATTGATAAAAAAGTGGGACACAACAAACACTTGTTATCAATGTCATATAACTAATGATGGGCATGCTTTTAACATGTGAATTTTACTGCCACGAATGTATGACACGTCTTCTGCACGTCATGTCGAGGTGCTTTTTCAAGATCAACATTTTATTAGCCAAACCTGTGAGAAAAAGAACCACACTTATCAGATTTTTCTCTGAAATAAAAATTATTTAAAGACATTCAGACTCAGAGCATGTTTGCAACCCCACAAGCCCCTTTTTATATGTACCTTCTCAACAAATCATGTCTTAGTTTTTCAGTGTCTGGAACATCTTGCTAAATTCTTGTCTGAAAAAAGCACAGAGGTTGGAGAGTAGTTTGATAAATACAGCTCTTGCTGGTAAGCCCATCTGAAGCTGGTACTTAAGCTCTTCTCCTGGCAACCTTAACTCCAATCAGGTAGTTGGCAGAGAGTTCAAGCTAAACATTGTCAGAGTTAAGGTGCTTTTGGATTCTTTGTAGTGTGTTTGTGTAGATGGTGACTGCTTCCAGAGAAAGAATCCTTTGGCTAGATTTGGCTCAAAGCTAATTCTAGATGGAAGGCCAAGGTTGTCTAGACCATACTCTAAAGTCTTATAACCTCAACATCACAATATTTTTTTATCAATATGTTTCTTAAAAGCCTGAACTATCTATAAAAATGTACGTTAACAATAATACAAATCTCTGGTAAATAATGTTCACATTTCTGTTATGTGGAGTGACAAAATGGTGATTGCTCTAACTCCATGTTCACATCAGGATCAGAAGTTGCTTGGTTTGCGAGTGATTTACATGTGAAGTCAAAGTGAAGATGGTTTCTTGATTATGTGGTTATATGCAGTGAAAAAAGTATATTTTAACTAGCGATAGTTGTGGCCTCACCAATCAATCAATTTTCTTGCATCAATTCTGGGACATTCTACATATTTACTCAGTCCTGGTCTGAGTCCCCGCTTTAGAATTTTATTGAGGTTTCAACTAATCCATAAACATGTAGTTTCGATATGATACTTGTTTTTTTATTTAGAGTTTTCAGCATGTTTGTTGGTAATGTTTGAAACTGAGTCAAAAAATGTCACCAAATGCTTTTTAAGTAAATAACTTGCCTTTGGAATGGAACTTGCCTGCAGTTACTGTTCAATCTTACAAAAGCAAAACCATAATAGAGACTTTATAAGCCTCTGAATTTCTTATTGGATGCGTAATAAATGATTGTAAATCAGTATGATACGTATTCAAAAGCTGATGCGTTCCTGTTTTAGAAAAAAAAAACAATAGCAAACTTAACTTAATTTGTTTTTGTATTCATGTTGTGAATAAGGATTTTGTGTACTCAAATAATATAGAGACTTTAGATTTCTTAGTTCATTCTACATTCAAAACAAAATGTGCTTTAAATGTAGTTATTTTAATATTTGATCATTAAAGGTCACATTTCCAAAATAAAAAAGGAGCATTTTCCCCCAATATGAAGACTAGCTTTTCTTAAAGATACGTTTTCTTCATCTTTACGCAATAAAGTTTCTGCAGCACATCTTCAACTGTCCATTGATCAGTCACAATGTCCACATTGATTTACACCTGCCATTGACTTGAGAAGGGAACTCACAATTTCAAAGTTCACAATGCGATGTCAAGAAAATTAACGAGTGAACTCATATTATAAATCATTCATTCATTCATCTTCATGTCGGCTTTCTTCCCTTTCGGGGTCGCCACAGCGGGATGAACCGCCAACTCTCTGGCATATGTTTTACGTGGCGGATGCCCTTCCAGCCGCAACCCATCGCTGGGAAATATTATAAATCAGCTAACTGATATTAATATCTTGTTTAACTGGACCGCCATAAGCATTTTTTCTAATCCTGTTCATATATCATTTCATTAAATGTATTTCATTCCAAGTAGATACTACAATTTATGTAGAGAAACATTTAAAAGCAGAATAAGAATGTTCTGTGATGTGGGATGAAGAGGTGGAGTTAGGGTTGTTGGGTTTATTTCATACTAAAACTTACCCAACTCACTTAGGCTATTAGTAGTAAAATATCTTAAAGCGTGACCAACCTGCAAGGCTACTATAATAGCTGATCATTTGATATGAGCGCTATGCCACCCAGGAATAAAATAAAAAAAATGTTAAGTTGTATCACATAGCTAACAACAGAAACTCCAGTTCAGAGGATCACTCTGGCCAGCCTGAGGCCTAAGAGCAGTAGTAAAAGAGTCAGTTTTTGCTTGCGGCAAACATGCTAACCGCCCACTGGTAATTTAGCGGGGCACAAAGGGAAATGACCTCTAGAGTTTGAGATGTCCGGCTGGTGAAGAGAGGTAACATCAGGGAGGAAAAACCTCAGAGGCTATAGAAGCACTTTGGTAGGATTTATCTTCCTCCCGCTGTCTCTCTCTCTCTCTCTCTCTCTCTCTCTCTCTCTCTCTCTCTCTCTCTCTCTCTCTCTGAAGCTTCAAAATGCCTGCAGGTAGAGGAGCGATTTCCACCTTGTATTTGAATAATTCCCCCATCAAGAAAAAAAGTTCCAGGAATATTAAACTAAAATCAGCAGAGATCAGAGAAAAGGGATTATGGCTGAGTAGTAATCAGAGCTTCTCTCTGTAGAGAGTTTTTTTCCTTTTCTGTGCGTGAGCCGAATCTGAAATTACATGGTATGGAAAATGCACATGGTGGCCTTGCAGTTAATAACTGATAGTGGAAATAGAATAAAGCCTATGCTTTTAAACATGGTTAGAAATAAAACATAAGTACAATCTTTTAAATTGTAATTAATACCTAATAATGCTGTGATTTCAACAGGTTTGTATTACTCACAATCATGTTCCCTATTAAATCATGTGGTACCAATCGTCATGTTGGAATGACAACACATATGCACAAATTCATCCTACCAGCAATGTGTTTGCTGAGAGCCAAAGGTCTTAATTACTGAGCCACTTTGGTATCGAGTTTAGCAGTTGCATTTTTAAATACAATTGTTATTTTTTCATGTTAGCTGGGGTTTAACTAATAGTATAGAGTTAAAATTCTTCATGAGTGAAGATGTTTTAAAAATGTTTAAACCAGAAATCTTGCAGAAGAAAATATCTAAGTAATGATATGTTTAGAATCAGATAAAGGGACGAGCAGAGTAAGCAATCATTTAGTACCCGGTAACAGTCATGCTTTATCAGTGATTTACAAGTGTAGATTTTGTAGATCTTGTTTTACAAGTTATACACTCATTATGTTGATAGAGGTGGAGAACCCATTTTATGTATAAGAGAAAAACACAAGATAAAGGTAGGTTCACACTCAAATGAGAAAGCGTATGTAAAATATCAATAAACTATATGTTATCATGCTATATTGCATAGTTCAGCCATCAGTGTAAATGTGACTTTCATAATAATTCATGTATTTGGAGCTAAAAAAAATGTATTACTTGCAATAGTTGTCTCTTCATGTTATATATGCACATTTCAAGACCGAGGCCAAACATAGCCCATCTATGTTAATTTATCCTATTGTATATAAATGCGAGTTTAATTGAGTTATTTTCAAAAATCCATATTCAGTGTGCTACTGTGTAATAAAAGACTAAAAGTTAAACAAGAAAAACACTTGATTGCTTTTGAGGATTTATATTCACAATATAAATGTGCAGAAGACTGAGCTTGCACATGCTTTAAACTGTTGAGTGTTTAAAATGAATGATTGTCAACATTTTGTCATAATGGTTTAACAGGGGGCCCTAAATAAAAATCTGCATATGGCACTCCTAAAGCCTTGAGCCAGGCATGGATATGTTTGATTTAAAATGATTAGAAATGTTAATTTAAACTAAATCACAGAACTTTAAAACAACCAAAATAGCTAAATTTAAGTTCGCTTAACAGTAACTGCCATCACTTACAGAAAGCATTGATAAATAATATGAACAAAACTTTAGATCGATCTATCTTATCTGCTCTGTTGGCATGCACTACATTGCAGTTTGTTTAAGATGTTAACACAGCTCTCAGGTCCCAAGTTTGTGCTGAAATAAGCTGAACTCCCTCCATCAGTTTGAAAGCGTCTTTCTCCATAGAAAGTTCAACTCATCCATAACAGGACCAGGTATAGACAGCCATAAACATGCTCGCCCCAGCCAGTAACCCTGGGAAAAGTTGAAAGAAAGAGCTTGTGTCTCTTTGAGCGATGTTTAATGCATTCATTCAATCACAGGCTTGTCAGAGAAACGTTCCTCCCTAGACAAGACTGTTTGATTTCTTAAAGCCCAAACACTGATTGGAAAGGGGAATTGCTGTCTGCTTTGTATGAGTGTATAGGGGGAGGGGGTGAAAATGAGAATTTTACAATCTTCTCCATTGCTTGCTATTAATTTGTTTTGATTTTTCTCGTACTCCCAAAGCGCTCAACTCATTAGCAGTGATTAATTGGCCAATGCCACTGCTTCACTGCCTCTGTTTGCTGACCCTACCTTTTGATTCGGACCAGGTTCCAAACACCAAGCCCACCAGCAATATAGCACAATTTTTTTTTCTTAATCACATGTAAGACCAGTGTTTTAATGTATTTCAATGAGTTCAACTTAGTTTACTTCCAAAGTTCTCATAGTCGAGTCATCTCTCTTTCAATTATCACAATAATAATTGTGTAAACACTATATTTTAGAAGGCTTTCAGCTTGTTATTGTCTCCTATAAAGATTGACATTTTTACTTGATGAATTAGTTTCTTTTTGGAGGCAGCTTCAAGTTGTCAATTTAATTATATTTCAGATGTACTTCCAAAACAGCCAATCACTTAACTCCAGCTGGTACAGAACACTGCTGTGAGACTGCTCACTGTAATAAAAAAATCTGATTACCTCAGTTTTTGGCCCTTGAATTGGCAAGTACATCTCTCAAATGCTGTCGCTTGACTATTTTGTAAGGGTGTTGTTGTCAGCTGAGAAGGGCACTCTGGCGAGTCGGAGGGGTCTAGAGCATTCGTTGTAGCTGCCCCTCAGCTTTGGAATGAGCTGCCTCTAGATATTTGTTTGGTGCCTAGTTTAAGGAGTTTCAAGGCAAGACTGAAGACCTTTTTTACTAAACCTATTATGTCTCGGTTATACATTTCTCCATGTTCTACTCTTATTGTTATGTATCATATTTTATTTTAATAAACTGTTTTTGCAAATAAATTTGGGAGACTTTGTTGCATGTTCTATAAATTGCTATCACAAAAAAACTTCACTAAACAATATCCCTAATATTGTTAATGTTTTGTTGGGGTTCATATGCCCTTAGTTACCACTTACATAGTATAAAATAAAAACAATACAGTATGTACAACTGGAAAACAAACTTTAAATATAAGAGCATCCAAAAACACTGGTCATTTCTCAGAACACATTACCAGGTCTGCACTACTCACTTCTTCTGGTTGCACAACAAGAATGCTTTTTTTAATATAAATATGCTCGTACAGAGTCCTTTTAAAGAAGAAAACTCTTTCTCCTATATTCATAAAAAAAATAAACATTTAAGGAAATATCAAAAGAGGTTAAATTACTAAAAAAGATCATGTGTTCTTACATACACCTTTTCTAAAATGCAATGGACAATATATACATTTCACAACTCTGTTCATAAACTGCTGTGGTAAAGGTTTCCATATAGCAACAAAGTGGTTAGGAAATCAAGACCGCAACATCCCAAAACTCCCGTATCATGAATTCTGTCAGTTCCAGCTTTTAACGCGACTCTGATCTTCTTCTTCAAAACACTTCTCTGTCCAGCAAAGCACAGCCACTGCTCCACATCTGATACCACACACATGCCAACAAGTAAGAGCAAGCTGTAAGAAGAGAGTGATTTTATTTGCTCACTACTGCAAACATGCACGCTGCTTTACGACCAGAGTTAAATCAGGGAGGTTAATTGAAAAAGCAGATAAACAAAGCCTCAGAAACAGCAGAGAGAAGATTGTGCCTGCCAGCCACCACCATTCCACCAGCAGTGGTTCTTCCGACTGCAAGCCTGATTAAAACCACAAGCTTAATTGTCTTTGCTTTCTTCAACTTCATTTTACTATAGTTAAGGGAAAAGTCTGGATATGATTTGGTCATGATTAGTATTCATGAACTTGGTGGAACGGAGAATATCCCCGAGAGATTTCACAGGTTTTTTAACAGGTGCAGAATGCCATCTGTTTTCACTTCTTAGACTATTTTCATTTTCCTGACTCATCCTAACCCTTTGTCTTTGTCTATAGCCCTATCTGTCGCCTCTTGTAATTAAATATACATCTCACAATAAATGCTCATTAAATGGGCCACCATAATTGATGAGAGACCAAATGTTAATCTCATGACTGCTACTATACAACGCTTGCATATTTACAAGGGTTAAAGGGAAACTCCACCTCAAAAAGGAAAATGTAGTCATTAGTCACAAACCTCTGTGTCTTTCCAGACCTGTTAGAGCTTTGCTACTCTTCTGAACACATTTTGAGATTTCCTATATACAATCCTGAAGGTTTGTAACTGGCACGTTAAAACTCAGTTGGATAGATTTTAAGTCACACTTAAAACTACATTGAAAACACCATGAAAAATGTCTTCTGTCATTGAGGGCTAGATCCGAATCTATTAACACAACATGAACATCTATCAGATAGCTTGTGCTCGCTACAGAGTCTGTTCTTGTTATGGTTGAAAACATTAAGTCAAAAAATTTATTTGACTATAAATAAAAATATATATCCTGTTTAAATATTTTGAAAACAAATCAAGTGTTTTAAGGAATTCAATCTACATCTCCATTGAGCCTGTTTTAGAATTATACAGGATGTCCGGAAACTTAATCTGTCTTGCTCATTGCCCACTACACAATGAGTTACTGGCTGTTTACAGTTGGCTAAATATAAATAAATGAATATAGTTTATGAGTCTATTATACTGTTGAATCACAGTCTGAAATCCTAAATTAAATGGTAATGTAACCGTTTTAGATAAACTAAAACATATCAACAATTCTTAAGATCAAAATGTTGTCATTGATGTGAAAATTGTCACATTTTATCATTCCGCATGTGTACATTTACGTTTACATCTATGCATTTAGTAGGAACTTCTACCCAAAGCGATGTGAGAGAGAAAATTCTGGTAGCCCATAATAGAAGGACTTTCAGCTGATTAATCGAAGATAGAAGGAAGGAAATAAAATAGGAAAAAGGAAAGAAAGATTATATAAAAGTATTATTAATTGTAATAGTTTTTAAGATTGAGAGTGCTCCCGAAAAAGAAGAGTTTTTAGTTGCTTTTTGAAAGTTTTTCTGCTTATCTGACTGGATCAGATGATTTTTACTTTAGTATTTATGCGTAATGTTAAGTTGGTGCAGCACTTTTCTTTTACTTACACATGCACTTGGCAATAAAGTGGATTGGACTTCTGAAATATTTGTCACACACCTGTTATCTGTGCTTACTCGTGGACTATACTTCACAATCGGTAAAAACTCAACATGCAAGCATTTGTTAATTTCATTGCCAAAACCCTGCATCAGTGTGTATGTGTGCGTGTATGTTGCATTGGTGAGCCATATTACTCATTTTTAATGTTAAAAAATGAATGAAGCATTTCTGAAACCTTCTGACCCCAATCCCCCAACCTCATCCCAACATTCTAACATCCCAGACCCCACTACCCCCTTCCCATCTACTTTGAGGTGTGTTCCAGGGATAGTAGGCTTGATATTTCTCTGTTAACTAATTAGCATCCATCCCTCATGCTGTCTGGATGAATGCGCTGTGGGGGAGTAGAGAGAGGGAACGAAATGCCATGACTTGTGCATGAATTTCAATTAGTCCAATCAGCCATGCTTTTCTTGCTGCTGTCAATAATATGTAGAATTTCAGGCTTATCTGTGTTTGCCACGCTGTTTGTGATTTTCTCTCTGATACCCAAAGGAGTGAACTGTGCTCTATCCTTGCAGTGTAAACTCAGGAGTCAGCAGTAATGTGCTTCGAGTCCTTTCAGACCATTTGAAATGGGCTTATATGAGATGATGAAATTATAATTTGTCATTCAGTTTTTTTAATCTTAAACATTTGCAAGACTGATGCAACCTATTTCTATCTATTTGCTATATCAGGGGATTAAATTCAAGCGTTTTCATTATTATTTATGTAAAAATTTTATAAAATACTTTAAACTTCAACTTCACTTATACGTTCTAAGTAAAAAAAAAAAAGGTTTATTAATTGAAAAGAAATTACATTTATTTATGTTCTGTGTATGAAATTTTTTTTCATGAAAAATATGTCAAAGAAGATGCAAATGCAAATCATGTATATAATTATGTTACTTTAAAAAATGTGAAAATATTTAATGAATCAACTTAACAGCTGTGTAAAAGATTTTAAATGACTTTCAAACACATTCAAAATCAGTTTGGCAGGGAAAAAAATTTAACACTAATTAACTAATGTTAATATTGAGATGAATTATCAAACTAATAAAAATATAGATAAATTATTCAAAAAAATGGCTATTCAAACTTAAACTGAGTACATAAGTGCTAACTCCCCAATGCATTAAATTATACTGTATATTTACAAAAATGATGTAAAAGTACAATACAAGCATTGCATATTCATTTTTAACCACACGAAAGTGAAGATGACAAACCGCAAGACGTGAAGCATCTCTTGATTTTATTCCAGCAGAGCTGGAATGACATTTGGTGTAAAAAAAAAGTTAATGTACAACCTAAATGATACGGTTGCTAAAACCGAGTGAGTGCTCAAATGAACTGATCAATCCATGGTTCCTAAAGTTGTGCAGAAATACATAGAGACATTAGACTTAGCCGGTGCTATGTGTGGGTATATCAAGAATTAATCAACACCTGACAGCCAATCAGAATTGAGTATTCAGACAGACAGTGACATAAAGTAAAGAATATACTACAGAAGACAGGATGACGCAGAACCATTTTTTTGTTTTAGCACGTTGAACCCTATGTCCTTAAGGAGACAGTCCTTACAAAGAGAAATAGCAAATTTTGCTTCAGCTACTAATTTTAATATTAATTTGTCTGACATCAGAGTGAATCTCTTAATATTACTGGATCTTATACAGTATTACATGATGAAATCTATTATGACATTTGTCAAATGTAATATCTTTAATTATTCAGAGCAAGATTATTCTAAGCAAACATTAATGTCTGCAATTATCTGTGATTTAATTTGATTAATTAACTGACATGCCTTTTGACTCACTAGATTCTGAATAATTGTAGATCTAAAATATGCTTTTTGCTTCCTTCGAAATGAAACTTCACGATGATGGGAATGAGAATGATGGAAACTGCTACACAATAGAACCAAAAAATACTATAAAATCTATAGACCTTTCAGGAAAATAACAACCATCATAGCTGAGAGAATGAGAAAAAAGCAGTGACATGTGAGACTGACATACGTTAGATTAAACAGAATGTCCACTGAAGGACACATTCAGTTGTGTAATTGCATATAGTGTACAGTGTCACTCATGTATAAGGGCTTTGTATTGGCCTTGTTTGTTTATACCCTCAAACAAGCATCACCCATCCCCTCTGTGTGTAGAGAGAGAGAGAGGGAGAGAGGAGGAGTGAGTGAGCGAGTGATAGTGTGTTTGTTGGCGGCAAGGGGATTGTGGAAATGATGAGAGAATTACAGGGATAAGCGAGAGAGAGAGTGTGTGTGTGTGTGTTAGTGTGAGAGAGAGAGAGAGAGAGAGAGAGAGTGAGTGGGAGAGAGAGAGAGAGAGCGAGAGAGAGAGAGAAGAGAGAGAGAGAGAGAGAGATCTAGAGAGAGAGAGAGAGAGAGAGAGAGAGAGAGAGGAGAGAGAGAGAGAGAGAGAGAGAGCGAGAGGAGAGAGGAGAGAGAGAGAGAGAGAGAGGAGAGAGAGAGAGAGAGAGAGAGAGAGAGAATCAAACCCTCTCTGAATTGGGCCCAAATATCCAAGGTTAATTTTGTGAGAAAGCTGCAGTGGCCAGATAAGAGTGGCGCTGCAAATGAGTTCTGCCTGCCTGGATTACAGCTAAATTTATGCAGCTTTCCTTATCCTTCCACAAGCTTCTCTGAAGTGCCATAATTAACTTGCACACAGAAAATGTGCACATTTACAGCCAGCTGCTGACCATTCCTCAATTCAACACTTTGATTTGCCCATCCTGTTCACAAAGGTGCTTTCTTTGTCAGACTAAAGATTTCATAGACACCTGAAACAATGCTGATCTTTCATATCTGTGTTTATTCCCTCCTTTTGTAAAACTGGTTTTACAAAAGAAGGGAACACTGTGCCACCATGACATGAAGTGTATGGTGTCGCAGAAACTAAGGGGAATCCACAAGTTACTTATGACCAAAAAAAAAAAACTAAACCAGATGGCAGTGGAAAGCGGTTTATGGACAGTTTAACAGGAAGTGGGAAGCACAGTGTGTCCAAGCAGAGTGGAAAATTGAGGAAAACTTCAAAGTAAAGTGTCTGAGATGCAAATACTGTAAGCTCCTCCTGAGGTTCTGCTTAGGCTTTATGCTATAGGCCTCTTGTGAAACCCTCTACTTCATGGAGTTTATCGGTTGAGAATTCTGACTAAAGTACTTTCACCCACTCTTGACATTCTCATACTGATAGCACCCCATCACAAAAAACAAAATAGACATTTTGGTCATGAGTCATTCAATGGATTTTGTTTATTGATCAATTAACTTTTGCTTTAACCCATTTGTCCTGCTAATCCCTCTAATGTGTATACATCTAGTGTTCATATTAGTCAAATGGCTAGATCCCAAATAATGCGTGCTAAGAAGTTTACTTCCCTTGCAAAATTTAGACACGACCTACTGCCTTGCACAGAGTGACAGACATGCACTTAATGTCTTCCTGAATTTATTGCAGGAGAGAAAAAATGTTTTTAAGTTGCTATAAATCAATAATCCATTACCAACTAATTTTAACATTATCATCGTTAGGCAAACATGTACAATACAAATGAAAAAGGTGTTTGCATCTAATAAAACACAATTGGATTCTATTTATGCTACAAGTAGAATACATTTTTACTTGTGATAATCGTGTTTAAACATGTGTTTAAGTCATATGGTGTCTTAAAGTGCTAGCCGAGCTGCATGTGTTTTTTCCCTCAGTTTCCCTCTACCACCAGATAAAATCCACAGTGAGCCTTATCTTGATGAAAAGGCACCATGAAGCTTAATTTAATGAGCAAAAACTAATTAGATGATTTAGGAAGAATGCTAATTCTATTCAAAGCAAGAAAGTAGATAAATCAGTTCTGCTTTATGAAGTCAGTTTTAGACACATTTTAAGAAAGACAAGTTTGAAATGATCAGATCAGCTTTTTCAAAACCCATTGGGATGTAATTTGCTCTTGAACTGATGGTATTATCTGATATGTTCGCTTTCTCTCTTATTTTCAGTTTTTAGTTAATTCAGTTAACAGTTTTGTTCAACGGTTTAGTTTATGATAGAAAATAGGGTAACACTTTAGAATACTGTTCTTTAGTTAACCCATAGAGACTAATATTTAACAGTAATTTACAGTAATTAAAAAAAATAAAACTAAACATTAAACTGTTAATGTTAATTGTTGTGTTAATATTAAAACTGTACAATAAAACCTCCCCCAGTAAGGGACAACTATGGTTACTTGAGTAACTGAGTAGTATCCCCAACGGTAAGGTGTCTGGCTAGCTGTGTCAGGGCAATACTATTTTCCCGGGACAATCTCCAAAATGTCCTCAAAAACGCTGCCCAAAATGTTTGAGGTGTAATATTTTGGTGGTTGCCTAATGAAATAGTGCAAGGTCTAAACTCAACCTTGGGGTGGTAAGTTTGTCCTTCATGCATCTCTCTGAAATGCAAAATTCCAATATCGATGAAATTAGGGGAAATTATCGACTTAAAACGTAAGTTTACGTCGTCAATACAGAAAGTTTCTGAAAGTAAGCTTAAAAAAGCCTTTTTAGCCTAGACAATCTTGTGTTTACACCCAAAAAGAAACTGAAATGCTTTGAGAGACTTACAGTAATGAGATACAACCACTTTTTCAAAGACAAGGCTACCAAGTAAGTACAAAAAGGTTTTTGGACAACATGTATGCAGTGCATAAAATATAGGTTTAATTGGTTTGAAGAAGTTTCAGAGAAATTCTGTTTGTTAACCAAAGGTTGTTATGTTTAAAAAAAAAAATGTTATTATTATTTGTTATGTTTAAAATTGTTATGTTTAAGCTTGAAGAGACCAGCCCCTCTCGAGGAGCTGGGTTCCAGAGCCCAGGCTGTGCGTGGAGGTGATCCCGACAATCTCTAGCCGGTAACGCTCCACCTCCCGCACAAGCTCAGGCTCCTTCCCCCCTAGCGAGGTGACATTCCATGTCCCCAGAGCTAGCTTCTGTGTCCATGGATTGGGCCGCCAAGGTCCCCGCCTTTGGCTGCCGCCCATATCACAAAGCACCGGCCCCTTACGGTCCCTCCTGCGGGTGGTGGGCCCACTGGAAGGCGATCCCACGTGGCCTTTTCGGGCTGAGCCCGGCCGGGTCCCATGGGAAAGGACCCGGCCACCGGATGCTCGCCTTCCAGGGTGGGGCCCGGTGACGCCAATCCGGGCGACTTCGTGAAATCTGTTTTTGTCATCATAGGGCGTCTTCTGAGCCTCTCCAGGTCAGTGGAGTGCTCCTGCCTCAGGTGGAGGAGTTTAAGTATCTCGGGGTCCTGTTCACGAGTGAGGGGAGGATAGAGCGCGAGATCGACAGGCGGATCGGTGCAGCATCTGCAGTGATGCGGTCGCTGTATCTGTCTGTTGTGGTGAAAAGGGAGCTGAGCCGGAAGGCAAAGCTCTCGATTTACCGGTCGATCTACGGCCCTACTCTCACCTATGGTCATGAGCTCTGGGTCATGACCGAAAGGACAAGATCTCGGATACAAGCGGCGTAAATGAGCTTCCTCCCCCGGGTGGCTGGGCGCCCTGGGGAAGACCCAGGACGCGCTGGAGGGACTATGTCTCCCAGCTGGCCTGGGAACGCCTCGGGATCCCTCCCGGGGAGCTGGAAGAAGTGTCCGTCAGGGCATCCCTGCTTAGACTGCTGCCCCCGCGATCCGGCCCCGGATAAGCGGGAGGAGACGAGATGATGTTTCAGCTTATTTTTTTATGTAGTTAGTTAGTTGTGTATGTTATGTTATGTTACATTGCAGAATAATTTTTTGTTATTCAAGAATTTTGTTTCTTTTGTAAAAGAAGGTATGTTTCTCATTAAAATGTAATCATTAAAGAATTCATTCATTCATCTTCATGTCGGCTTTCTTGCCTTTCAGGGGCACCACAGTGGAATGAACCACCAACTCTCTGGCATATGTTTTATGCGGCAGATGCCCTTCCAGCTGCAACCCATTGCTGGGAAACATTCACACAAACACTCATTCTCTATGGACAATTGTTTTTTCTCAATTTACTTATACCGCATGTCTTTAGAATTGAGGGGAAAACCAGAGCAAACCCACGCGATCATAGGGAGAACATGCAAACTCCACACAGAAATGCCAACCGACCCAGCCGAGGCTCGAACCAGCGACCTTCTTGCTGTGAGACGACCGTGCTACCCACTGCGTCACCGTGACGCTCTGATTAAAGAATGTTTTATACAATTTAATAAAGATAATTAAGGTATGTTAAAAGGCTAAACTATTTAATACTTGACTTGCAAGTTTTTTTTATTATTTAAAGAGTTTAAATTCTTTTGTTTCTCCACTAAAGGTTTTTATGAATTTAATATAAAATACTTATTGAGTAATTAAGTTACTTTTCAGACACAGTATTTATATAAGTATTTTAAATACAATTGTAGTCAAGTATTTAGCAATTATTATTCTTTTAAAGTAGCTTACCCAACGCTGTGTGTAACCCATGTTCCTCAAATTCGGAACGGAGACGTTTGATACCTTGCCTCAACCATTGTTTTTGGATTGGCCAGTGAAGGGCATCACGGTAGTGCAGTGGGTAGCACGGTCGTCTCACAGCAAAAAGGTCGCTGGTTCAAGCCTCGGCTGGGTCAGTTGGCAATTCTGTGCGGAGTTTGCATGTTCCCCCTGTGATCGTATGGGTTTACTACAGGGGTTCCGCTTTCCCCTACAAGTCCAAAGATATGCGGTATAAGTCAATTGGATAAAACGATTGTCCATATTGTGTGTGTGTGTGTGCTTCCAGCAATGGGAATATGCCCTTTATTTTATTATTCCTTTCTTTAGGTTGTATTAAACTTTAAATTTGTGCATGAAAAGGGCTGGGTTAACCGAATGAGAGCCACAATCCAAGAGTATAATTTCTGATCCATCTCATAACCTCTTTTTGCCTATTTTGACTCTTTTGTGTTTATGACTTGTTTAGAAGTAAGTGGCTGATTTTCCCAAATCTTATCCAAGTCTCAATTGTTTTCTGCTTAAATCTATGGGTGACGTCTTGCACGTTAGGTGCATGGTTGTAACCCACCTGTGCATTTGGGGAATTGAACTTATGGGCCACAAAACCTGCTGTCCATGTGAAATTGAGGGTCTCTTTCAATTGCTAGTTTACTTAAAAGATCTCATCACGCATGACTTAGTGGCAACTCAAAACACCCACAGAATTTTTACCTCTAACTCTGGGTTATCTCCAGGGGGCTAAATTACCTGCACAAGTATAATAATAATAAAAAATCTGATATTTGTAAAGCCTCTATAGCAGAAGGCTAAGCTTATTGGAATATTGGATTTATTCCTCTACAGTCCTTACAATTATAAAAACATGTGTCATACTTTGTAGTCATTATCATGATGTGTGTGTTATACTAGATTATAAATGTGTATGCCTCCATTATGAGCGACAGAGTGATAAACTGGTACAGCACTTAAACAATAAAAAAATAGGATTATCCCATTCTAGTCAGAGTCATCTTCCTATTTCTAAGAGCCTGTAGCAAATGATCATAGGGGAAAAGCTTTGCAACAATTGAGAGAAGAGTTTTTGATTAGCACAAGCTAAAAAAAAAGATGCAACATAAATCAGTTAGTTGTTAACAGTGATTATCTATCAAGATTTCTAGTTCATTTAGCTCTACAGTTAGCTCTAAGATACACATTCTCATATTACTAATAGCATTATACTACTGATATTGAAGAGAAGAGATCAGAGGAGGCGCATCAGTCCAAAGCACTGAGTATATATAAACTGAAAATGCATTCTGTGCTTTAAAGTATTTTTGATGTGCTACTCTCAGTGGTATTGGTGTTTAAACTTAAAGTGAATTTAAGCATATGTTCACATCTCGGCTTTATGCATGCACATCAAGCAGAGACATGTGTGCATGCTTTATTGATCGAAAGCTTTTCTGACATAGAAGATGAGGAGACGATAATGTGGATTGATGTCTTTACATTGTTTATTTTGCAAACAGAAACGTTCCCTTTCAAAGTAATAGAATTGTACCTAATCCCAGGAGGCAGATGGAGATGTTTGACAGGGATTTAAAAGCTGTTTTAAAACACTCGCAGTCACGAGCCTCTAGGATAATATACAACATATCTTAAAATGTGAAAAAAGCCTTAATCGATCTGAAATGACTAGTGCGTAAAGGTCCTTATACACTTATGCATCTGCTACAAGCAGGGGTTGCTTGCTGAAGATCTTTCATTTTAAGTACATGATCCTTAATGTGACCTTACATACAAGCCAGAAAAAAATTGCAGTGCATCGTTGCTTAAATTTTAAACAAAATTTTAAAAAGGGTCATTTTTTTATGCAATGCATCAAACTGTTGTGATTAGCTCCCCTGTTCAGGTCACTGAAGTTGCCTGACTTGCAACTTGATGGCGCTAACAGCACACAATACACCCATGAGATGAAAACAGAGATAAAAAGAAGCGCATCTGTGTCTGTAATTAGGTGTTTAGCGATCTATCACTCACACATAGAGTTATTTCTGAAACACACAATTCAACTTTCCTATTTTGTTTGTATTCTTGTCTCATTAAATGATTAAAAAAGCATATTTTACAGTGAATTAGTGCTTTAAAAGCAATGCAGAAGTGCTGTCTGCTGGCTTCTATGGCAAACTCTAAAGGAATATACAATCTCTTGTTCCTATCAGAGATGTGATAAAATGAAATAAATTCATGCTGAGAGCTTAATCTTTCAAACATACAACTAATTTTTCATGATTTGTGTGTTTTTATAATCCATTAAGGGAAAAAAACATTTATTGTGAATGAGTGCTTTGAACGCAAAGCAAACATGCTGTCTTCTGATCTCTGAGAGGAGAGGAGAGGAGAGTCTCGTGCAGTCTCACACTCTATGTCAGATGAGCACTAGACCCATTTACACAGTGTAAGGGGAGAACTTTCACTACAAGCGGACTTCTGTATTTTTTATATTTAAGGATTGGTAATACTTGTATAAAATATGAAAAAAATGTGCATGAATTTCCCTGTCCCCTCGTGCTCCATCTAGCATTGAGGAGAGATGTTCACTCTTCTCTCGAAACTTCTCTTCACCCTCAAGATGTAGCAAACAAAGAAAATAACTAAAATTGCAACTGGGGGAGCTGGAGCTACTGCTATACATTGTTTGTTTATAATATAGATATAGATGTATATCGTAATATCGTACATTATAGATAAATGTAATAGATTGGGTTTGTTTTTGCAGACGAACACTTTTCTTCTTCAATGCAAAGAAGTTAGTAAGGTGCTGCTGCCCCTTCATGTGATCTGGGTTGACTTGCAGTTTACCGAATCGCCATCAAGTGTTCAGGTATGTTGGTGGTATGTTCACTCATTTTTGACCTCAAGAGAATTTCATTCATTCATTTTCATGTCGGCTTTCTTCCCTTTCGGGGTCGCCACAGCGGAATGAACCGCCAACTCTCTGGCATATGTTTTTACGGGGCGGATGCCCTTCCAGCCGCAACCCATCGCTGGGAAACATTCACACACACATTCACTCTTTAACACTATGGGCAATCGTTCTTACTCAATTCACTTATACCGCATGTCTTTGGACTTGTGGGGAAACCGGAGCACCCGGAGAAAACCCACGCGATCACGGGGAGAACATGCAAACTCCACACAGAAATGCCACCTGCCCCAACCGAGGCTCGAACCAGCAACCTTGCTGTGAGATGACCGTGCTACCCACTGCGCCACCGTGACGCTCTCAAGAGAATTTGCACCGCTGAATTTCGATGCAGTGCAGCCACTGCATAGATGTATATTTTGAATTATCCCTTTAATATGAGTGGTGATATACAAATTATATTTTACAAATATTTTTACATATTTTACTCATATATTTACAAATAGTTTACTTTTAAGCAGTTACTCAGAAAACTGCATTTTTAGACTTAATTATGCAATTAATTTAGTTATTTTTCACCGACTGAACTTTCATTTAATTAAAATAAACAAGGTCATCATAAACAATCTTCTAAAAAATGTATGGCCTCCAGTTTAAGACAAGTGGGATGAAAAGAATCACTCTAGGTTTGCCAGTTTCTCTCCATTATTTGTGCCTCAGCTCCAACAGCAGGAGAGCTCTCTGTTAAGTAGAACACATTTAACATCATAAATTATTCTTGATCTCACACAGCTCTCTCATCCCTATTTAACATTTTTGCCACTGAACTCAGGAGGAAGTCACAGTTGTTGTAAATTTCACTTCACCTTATACCATAACCCACCACAAAAGAATCAACGAAGGACAAATCCCTCACATGGAGAGATGATGTGCGTTCTTCTTAGGAATTATGAGAATTCATACTGTGCTCTGTGACTGGAAAGACCCTCTGTGGGAACTGAATGTTCCCAATGACTGGAATGCAGTAGAGAGAATGAGGAATTATTTTCTGTCAACTCACTCATCTAGGCTTAAAATATTTGTTTTGATGAGATAGACAAAAAAAATAAATTCAGCCAAACCTTATCAGCTTGACTCCAGGACATAATCCAGTCAGATAGAAATAACAAAGACACTCTTTGACATCTCTTTGACATATGTGGGCCAGTTATACACTGCAAAAAAGGAATTTTAAGCAAAGCTGAAAATGCTTAAAATTAGATTGAAAATCTTGATTTTCTTATTTTAGGAAGAATTTTCTAATTTAAACCTTTTGGGTATAGATTATTTTGCTTATTTTGAGAAAATAACACTTATATTTTCTTGAGGAGACAAAAAAATCTTATTCTGGTCATTTATGTTCTTGAATTAAGAAACTATGTGAAACAAGTTGCCGATTTTGCCACTGATCTTAAAACAAGAATCTTAAAACAAGAATTTTTGACTCAACATATTCTTATATCAAGAATTTTACTGATAATTTATTTTAAGAAATCAATATTAAATACTGGTTAAAAACATGCATCTTGGAACAAGAAAAAAAATCTTAAATCTAGTTCTAGTCTAGATCAAGTAAAGGTAAGAACATTTGATTTCTTGAAATAAGACTGAAATGTTTGTGAAAAAAAATTAGAAAAAGGATCTACACCGTAAATAAATCATCAATAGCCCAAACCTTAATACCTCATCCAGTTGTGTTCTAACTTTGATGGAAGAGATCTGTACTTCAAAAAAGCACTCTTCAAACAAGAAAAAAAAACTCAAATATAGATAAACTCTTCCTAGATCAAGCAAAAGATTCTGCTAATGGGGCGAGCAAATTTCAGTTGGTGAGAATTCTTAAAATTAGCAAAAACTTCTAGCTGGTAACATAAGCTGTTGGATCTTAAAAAAATACAAAAACTCTCAAAACAAGTCTTTCCAAGCTGTAAAAATGCACTGAAACTAGAATATTCTAACTTGTATCTAGTCGCTAGTGGTCTTAAAACTGGACAATCTGTCTTAAAACTAGAATGTGGACCTCAAACCTCTGGTGACGGGGGTTCGAATCCAGCTCTGGTCCTTCGCTGATTTACTCCCCAGAGCTCTACTATATGTTCTTTGTCTCTCCTATCTGATCTGTACTATCTAAAAATGCAACAATAGGCCTCAATAATATAATTATTTAAAATTACAATTGTAAGCTAGAATTTCTAGTTTTAAGAACCCATATTCTACTTTAAGAACAAAATTAAGCACAAACTTTCTTAATTTAAGGTCGTATATACTTATTTTAATACTAAATTTAAAGTTAGTCTTAAATAAAAGAGAAAACATCCTAGTTTTAAGACAGATTGTCTAGTTTTAAGACCACTAGAGACTAGATACAAGTTGAAATATTCTAGTTTCAATGCAGTTTTACAATTTGTAAAGTCTTGTTTTGAGAGTTTTTGTCTATTTATCAGCTAGACTTTATTTTCTAATTTTAAGAAATCTTGCCAAGTCAAATTTGCTTACCCCATTGGCAGATTTTTTTGCTTGATATAGGAAGAGTTTAACTTTATTTGAGTTTTTTTTTTCTTGTTCCAAGAGTGCATTTTTTGCAGTGTAGATATATCCTTTCAGATAAATAATTTTGAAGAATTTGTTTAGCTTGATTTCTAATTTTAGTTAATAAAGCTGTGCAGTCCCAATAAATATTAATGTGTTTTTTGTACATTAGATATTTGTATTGGTTGACCATTTGTACACACAAAACTCTGAATATTCTGGCCAAAAATAAATTATTTCTGTTTGAACAATTCAACGTAAGAGTTAAGAGTATGTCCTTATCTGTGAGACCAGCATGTGCTTTTGCTGTTTTCAAGAGGGCAAAACAGAATAATGATGCTAAATATAAATTACTGTAATACTCTGATCGTCACTTGTAGAAGCCTATCAAAAAAGTCTGGATTTAAAAGCAATAGCAAAACCAATCAACTTCTCACACAATCCAGCAATGATGTTCCTGTCAATCTTGAGCACAGCTATGATTGCTTTTGTAATCTCACATTGTTTATGATCCATTGATTTGTTTCATTTATTTGGATTAGTTTTGTCTCCTCTGAAACAATCCAGGACTTCAATTGCTACGTCTAGGTCAGTTCACATTAAATATTTTCAAATGACTTTTTGCATTAAGTCTGAAATTCATGTGACCAAACGTTGACCGTTTTAAAGGTATAAATTAAAATTCCATCATTGTCCATTATTTCAACGCTGAGCAAATCTGAGAACTTTTAAGCTGCTAAAAATGAGACTGTGCTGGTTTCTAGGACTGGGCATTTCGTGTGATCAATGCAATGGATTGAGGTTGGTTTCAAACATTTCATAAAACAACTTTTATCTATTCCCTGTCCTAACAAATATTCTGTTTGTTTATCCTCACAACAAATAATTTCAGGCCCGCATTTAACATCTTAATTTCATCCCCCCCCCCCCCCCCACAAAACTCCAGATAGCCAAAGGAAACATTTAATCAGTCTAGGTGACTCAATTGGTATAACTCTTTTTAAAATACATCTGTCACAAAGGCATATGTTCACATAATGTAACTACTGATATCAGTAGAACAATCTTTTTATCCAATGGAATAGCATCCATTCAGTGCTTTCGGTGATTCCTGTTATTTTAAATAATAATGAGTAGATGAACTTTGTGGTGTTTGAAATGAACTATTCAGTTATCTTTTGAAGACAAACATATTTTAAAGAGTAAAGAACTAGATAAGGGCGAGAAACTAATGTTAGATGATTAAAAACAGAACTGGTGTTTTATTTGGTCCTGTGATTGGGAGGCTTCACTAGACTATATAGCAAGATATACGCTTTTTTTATCAGACAATGTTTGAAAAGAGTGAATCTTGGTTGTCTAGAGAAATTATTGTGTGGTTTAAAACCTCATCTTCCAAACAATGTAGGGATTTGCCATGATGAAGTGGTACTAGAGGTCCTGGCTCTTTGTCATCAGAGTGCACAGGAATGATTAATGACACTCACCAAAGGATGCTGTGCTTCATGCTGATGTCACGTTGATAAATCCATACTACAAATTATATATTGTTTAGCTAATCTGTCTAGCTACATATACAACTACATTAATAAAAAAAACAATTCTTCAAATAGGTAAAACTGGGTTACAAAAAATAGCTGAAATTAACTACATTTGCTTTAAATTCATCAGTGTCTATCATTGAATTTATCTGAAGTTTTACTTAACTTCAGTAAATTCATAATCTTGATTCTAATGCCAGCATGGAAACTACTTACTCATGCAGTTTATTCCGCTGACTTTGGAAACAGAAGTTCATTCATCTTCATGTCGGCTTTCTTCCCTTTCAGGGTCACCACAGCGGAATGAACCGCCAACTCTCTGGCATATGTTTTTTATGCAGCGGATGCCCTTCCAGCCACAACCCACACACACATTCACACTTTAACACTATGGACAATCGTTCTTACTCAATTCACTTATACCGCTTGTCTTTGGACTTGTGGGGAAACCGGAGCACCCAGGGAAAACCCATGCAATCACGGTGAGAACATGCAAACTCCAAACAGAAATGCCAACCGACCCAGCCGAGGCTCGAACCAGCGACCTTCTTGCTGTGAGATGACTGTGCTACCCACTGCGCCACCGTGACGCCTATGAAACAGAAGTTAGCTGATGCAATTCTGATTTATTATAGGTCCCCGAGACAATATATTTTTTTAACATATAGAAAATGGTCTAAATAAATTGTTTACTTCTCAGCAAGATTTCAGGCCATGAATATAATGTATTCACAGAAAAGCTTTGTGGAGAAGATTAACTTAAAATAGTTATTTCCATAAATGTCTTTCTACTACTTTTATATTCAGATTTGAATTGAAACGAACGACTTTCACATACTTTTTAATCAATCAATCAATCAATCAATTAAGTTTTTATATAGCGCTTCTTTAACAGTTGCTTTCAAAGCAGCTTCACAAACTGAGGATCAGGTAGAGTAAATAGGAGTTTCCTCTGAGAGGCCTCTGGGAGCCTCGCTGACTGAGGCAGGTGCTAGTCACCTCCCCAGCATAAAGAATATACAAACTTAGATCCATTGATGAACAGTTCGCCTGGCAACACCTGAAAAAACAAAACAAACAAAGACAAAAAAGAAAGTAACAAACGACAATAGACAACAAACAGGTGATCAGCGTCAGCTGCAGGATGAGAGATAAATGATTAGGAGAGGTTAGAGAGGCACGTTGAACCACATTGTTTTTTCCACAGTTTGTATGTTTATAGTGCTCAGACACCGTATCGTTTTGACAAATACCAAAAGCCAATTATTTGAATGCTAGATTAAACAGATATGTTTACAGAATTTAATTTTGAACTCTGAGTGTAGCTGAGCTCTGGACAACATCCGGCAGTTTGTTCCAGAGCTTCGGGGCTCTATATAAGAACGCTCTTCCTCCTCTGTTGGATTTAATAATCTGTGGAATAATCAATAATCAATAGTCCTGCTTCTAGGGATCGAAGAGAGCAAGCTGGAATACATAGTGATAGAAGACTGCTCAGGTAGGCCAGAACCAAGCCATTCAGCACATTAAAGGCAAGGAGCAGTATTATATAGTAAATGCGATATTGTACAGGAAGTGTTTCTGCTGCGTTCTGGACTAACTGTAATTTTTGTAGCGAGGCGACTGAGCAGCCGGCTAACAGAGCAAACAGGGCGAGCATGTAGATTGAGAATAGGATGGGTCCCAGAACAGATCCTTGAGGAACTCCATACTCTAATGCTATTGTGTCTGATGAGTATGCATTTATATGACCAAACTGACTCCGGTCAGAGAGATAAGAGTTAAACCAGAGCCAGTTTCTCGAGGAGAATCCTGTGATCTATGTTATCAGAGGCTGCACTGAGATCTAGCAGATCTAGAAGAGAGATAATCAAGTATCCCAATCAAGTAACAGATCGTTTGAAATTTTACCCAGTCTCTGTGAGCTCTGCGCAGTCTCTATGAATCCAGATTGAATATCTGAGTTGAGCTGTGCTATTACAGCTTTCTCTAATATTTTTGACAAGAAATGAAGGTTAGAGATTGGCCTACAGTTGGATAACTCAGTAGGATCCAGGTGCGTTTTCTTGATCAGTGGTTTTATTACTGCATTTTTTTAGCTTTTTAGGAATGTAACCTAGCGATAGAGATGAGTTTATAATATTCAAAAACGGTTCTTGAGCTATTTGTATTAATTCTTTCACTAATGTTGTTGGTACAGGATCGAGAGAGCATGTTGTTGATTTATATGCAGTGATTATTTTCTGCAGTTCTTTCAGGTCAATATTTGAAAAATTTTGCTGCGAGTGAGGCAAAGGCATAGAATTTGAGTTAAGCTGCTTAGATTGAATATGAGTTTTAGTGATTTTGCATCTAATAGATTGCAATATTAATATTAATCATTGTCATAATAATGCATGTATTTCAAAATACTTGTAAAAACTAATTGATGGGCTTGTTCACACTCACTAGTAATTCTTAATAGGTTCTCCAAACATTGTAATTTTAATGCAATCTGGTCTCAATATTATTCCACATGATTCCAGATGTGATAAGGTATGTCAAACTCACACTACAGGAAAAAGGTCCTTGTTTTCCAACACTCAAATTGGCTTTGAATCAAGGAGCACTTAACAAGCCCTAATGAGCCCAGTGTGTCTGCTACCTCCAGAAATTGGCCAGGGCTAATTAGCATTTGAAAGCATTAATTTGTATCGCAACTATTTCAATGCTCTGTAAATATCAAATGCAAAAAAGAGGGGAAAAGTGCACTGCATCATTTTAGTTAATCTTATTAAGTGCTCGTCTCTTTAGAATCTTTATTTTGATTCCTTGTTAAATTAACCCCACCACCACCCTCCATAAAACAACACCAAAAACAAAAACCCACAAACAACAACAAAACACACAGTAAATGATATCTCCCATGTGCTACCAAAGAAAGCAACAGCTTGTAGGCAATTGATCAGAGAAGCCAACTGTAAAATATTCATTTTCCCCTTCAACAGCCAAATAAATCTCCTGGGAGCTTTGTAGAGGACTGTGCTCAGATATTACTAATGCGTGGCCAGGTTAGCGCAGTGTTCATTATTGAGAGTTTCTTTGGACCGAGCTAGGGTTTAGGATGGTGCTGGTCGATGACGAGCCGAGCCGAGTCCCTCCTAAGAATTTATTCTCATTCCAGACTATTGTCACATTTATAGTACATATACTGAACCAAAAAGAATACTTAAAGGGTCAGTAACATTGTGTATTTTCAATAATATGTTGTTCACATTTGTGTAATTGTATAGAAGATGTGATTCTTTTACTTATAACACCCTGAGATTTTCATTCTGCAAACTTCGTAATCACGCCCCAATTAATCACCTATTGGTTAGCGATTTGCATATTCATGACATCTATGCAAAGTTACTGTCTGATAGTCTACATAGATTAGAGAGATATTAGAGGTATTAATTACGAGCAAATTCAGTAAGACATGAACAGAGAGCTAATAACATGGATAGACATGAATAGACATGGATATTCAACCTTACCTCTATGAGCCAGAGTCATGTAGATGTTTGGTTTCTGAACACCCCGGAATTGAGCATCTTCTTTTATTCCTTTTGTGTTTAAAAGAAGAGTTTGTTTTGAAGTTTTGTGCTGCTCGTCCATCTTTCGCTGTATGATTTGCCTGCCTTGGTTTCCGAATATCATGAGAGAAGGCGTTGTTTTGTGGATAGTGCATTACTTCCGGAGTAGGGAAATCGGGCCTTTCATATCTGTCCATAATGTTACAATGGGATTCATGTGTTGTCGTCAATGGCACGAATAAAACCAGTTTTTAAAAGAAAAAGTTTTTTGTTTGGGAACATTTATGGTTTGATTTTTAACTCAAACTACTCTTATAAATAACTATAAAAGCCTCAAAAAAACTCACCATGACATGACCCCTTTAAGAAATGGTGTGAACAAGAGAAAAAATAAGGGACATCTTGTGGAAGGTATTTACTTTTTTTTTAAAAGCCAGACCTTGTTATAATAAAAAACAAATATAATAAAAACCGTATACATAATAAACTTTATTCTAAGTTATATTGTAGGTAATGCCTAACTAATGATTTGTCACACTGTACTGTACTTTATACTTGGGCCAGTTCTGACCTACGCAATATTTTGCTTGACCCAAGTGCTACAATAAAGTGAAATGGAGTACATTATGTCCCGATAGTAATAATTTGATTGAGTTGTATTTCGCACTTTTTACTGTCTTTTATTTTGAATACGTTATGGTCTTTTATTTTGAAGATGCTATTAAGAGAGGATGTGGTTACAGGAAGTCAGCCATCTAGTTTTTTTCTCAGCAAGCACATGGACACAAGTTCAACCTCTGACATCTGCTTTTGTGTTCAGGCTTTCCAAAAGGAGTTTGGCTTACTGCTGAATTGCGTTAGATACACGCAGGGAGAGCAGGGTATGACAAGACCTGATAAAGTCCTGAACACATGACTGGCCCAAACTTCAGACAAGTTAGCTTTAAAACAAATGTCTTTTTTGACACGTTAATTACAATAATAATAATAATAACCTTTATTTTTAAAAAGCACCTTTCAAGCTGGCTTCCCAAAGCACTGAACATAGATCAAAGTAAAACAGTACAAAATATGTACATGAGCAGTAGAGATAAAATGAACAAAATACAAAGTCAGACAAGGAAATTAAAATTCAAGGCTAAAGTTAAAAGCAATAAAAAGTATAAAATGTCAACAAAAATGTCATCATAAGCCAGTTTATCAGTGCATCCCTGAGTTCACCCAGAAGTAAGTTCTACAGTGTCCGTGCATAGACAGAAAAAGCTCTGTTTCCATAATTTCAGTGTGCCTGCAAGATACAGACAGAAGCTTAGACTGTGAAGAGCGGAGATGTAAGTGATTGAAAGAGATGACAAATACTCAGAAGCCAGATCATGTAGCACTTTATATGGAAGGGTTAAAGTTTTGAAATCCACACAGAAGTGGACCGGGAGCGAGTGGAGTGTTCAATTTTTTTCTGGTCCTAGTGAAGACGTGGGGTTCTGACAATTCTGCAACCTGTCCAGAGTAGTCCTAGAACACCAGCCAAGAGAGAATTACAGTAATCCAGCCAAGAAGCAACAACTGCTTTGATAAGTCTTTCAGCGGAAGAGAATTGGAGCATAACACGCAGTCTAGCTACATTTTCAAGGTAGTAAAACCTATAGAATGCAACCACTTCTAGACTTGGACCATGTTTGGCACAACACATACCAAATGTTTTCTGCTAATGTTTTTAAATGTTTTTGATAGGCTGTTAGTTGGGGAATATAAGCAAAATGACACCTGCAAGTCAGGCAATCTTATCTAAACCACGTAATCGCTGATGAATACAAATCAAATGCGGTGTGAACAATGAGAGAGATTCTCAACTGATGCGTAAAACATGAAATATGCTTTCCCAAAACAAAATGAAGAACACAATGAAGTGACATGCTTATATTAATGTTTTCATATATTTTAATCTCTAAAATATTTAATATATACCTATTAGGATCAATTGGAGGACAAAAGATAGGGATTGTTCATAAACTAAAGCATGATTCAGTATATTGCAAAAATATAAACATGTTGCACCTAATTCAGTAAAATTACGATTTTATTGCACACATATTAAATATACTGCCAGAATATGGATTCATTTCACATTTATAAATATATTGTGGATAGGTGTATATTTGAATTTAAAATGGTAAGATGTTTACAATGCTGAGGTCATAAACATCGTCAAACACATGGCTCACAGAAGCATGTTATTCACTTTAGTGTAATTAGTTTTAAAGAGACCTTTTATACACTCACCTAAAGGATTATTAGAAATACCTGTCCAATTTCTCATTATTGCAACTATCTAATCAACCAATCACATGGCAGTTACCTCAATACATTTAGGGGGTGTGCCTTGGTCAAGACAATCTACTGAACTCCAAACTGAATGTCAGAATGGGAAGGAAAGGTGATTTAAGCAATTTTGACCGTGGCATGGTTGTTGGTGCGAGACAGGTCGATCTGAGTATTTTCATCTGCTCAGTTACTGGGATTTTCACACAGAACCATTTCTAGAAGTTACAAAGAATGGTGTGAAAAGGGAAAAACATCCAGTATGCAGCAGTCCTTTGGGTGAAAAATGCCTTGTGGATGCTAGAGGAGAATGGGCCGACTGATTCAAGCTGATAGACGAGCAACTTTGACTGAAATAACCGAGGTACAACCGAGGTATGCAGCAAAGCATTTGTGAAGCCACAACCACAAACATTCTTGAGGGGGATGAGCTATAACAGCAGAAGACCTTACAGGGTACCACTCATCTCCACTACAAATAGGAGAAAAGGCAAAAAAATTGCACAGGCTCACCAAAATTTGACAGTTGAAGACTGTAAAATGTTGGCTGGTCTGATTTCTCTTAAGACATTCAAATGATAGAGTCAGAATTTGGCATAAACAGAATGAGATCATTGATCCATCATGCCTTGTTATCACTGTGCAGGCTGGTGGTGGTGTAATGGTGTGGGGGATGTTTTCTTGGCACTCTTTAAGCCCTTTAGTGCCAATTTGGCATCGTTTCAATGCCACGGCCTAACTGAGTATTGTTTCTGACCATGTCCATCCCTTTATGACCACCATGTACCCATCCTCTGATGGCTACTTCCAGTAGGATAATGCACCATGTCACAAAGCTCAAATAATTTCAAATTGGTTTCTTGAACATGACAATGAGTTCACTGTACTAAAATGGCCCCCACAGTCACCAGATCTCAACCCAATAGAGCATCTTTGGGATGTGGTAGAATGGGAGCTTCGTGCCCTGGATGTCCATCCCACAAATCTGGGCCAGCATTTCTAAAGAATTCTTTCAGCACCTTGTTGAATCAATGCCACATAGAATTAAAGCAGTTCTGAATGTGATAAGGGGGTCAAACACCATATTAGTATGGTGTTCCTAATAATCCTTTAGGTGAGTGTATGTTACGGTGGCCGAGAGGTACAAAACAATTCACAATTAAAAAATAAGAAAACAAGTTAACAAAAGTGAAAACACAACCACAAAAAAAGGGTTTTCTGAATTTGCCGCTGTGTTTCTGAATTTTTCGTTGTGTTTTTTTCATTTGTTGTGTTTCTGAAGTGTAAATTTGTTTTCACTTTTGTTGTTTTGTTTTTTGATTTGTTAATTTGTTTCTTATTTTCTGAATTGTGAATTGTTTTGTACCTCTCGGCCACTGTGCTTTGTAAGTATGATATGTAAACAAGTTATTAAAAATTATTTAAATTAAATAATATCGTTGTGCGTCATTTCTTTGGTGGTGAAGGTTTATTTTTTGAGGGGGTGTCCTTTTTTTGGTTTCAGCACATGCCCCGAAAAAGGTTTGTGCACAGCCCTGCCAAAAAGGGACAAATGCTTTCTTGGCTTTTCTTCTCTGTCCATACGCTCTATGGTTGTCTGTGCTGTGACTAGATTCTAGGATGCTCTGAGGTATGATATCTTATATTAGGGGTTCTTTAAGAAATGGTCGCTGTGTTCTGTATCTCTTCGGAGCCAATATTATCTGAAGTGACGTCAGAATTTTTTGTTACATTAGTCAGCTTAGGCAACCTCTCTTGTGAGCTACCAGAGTTAGATTATTACTTTGTAACAAATTGCATATTTTTTCTCCCCCTAGAAGCTTTGGATCACAGTGTGCTAAATGCATGTGAATCTAAATGTTATGAAAAGTCAAAAACTGTTAAATTATTTTTACATCACATTTCGTAAATAAAAAATACTTAAAAATAGTGATGTTTAATGCTCCGGATAAGTTATCAGAGGAATGTCCTGTATTGGTAATTCATTGGACACATATGTAACTTAAAAAAAAATAACAACTCGAATGTTAACAAGAAGTCTACTTATGGTCCTTTGCATAATAATGTCCTTATAGATTTAAAGAACTACATTTTGTGACTTTCCCAGAGTGACCTGCGAACTAACCAGACAATCTCCTTAACACTAATGGGAGATGCTGGTTATGTACTATTTCTAGAAGGGCATCCACTTAAATGTAGGCTGATCTCCCTCCCAGATTCTTTCATTACTAATCTGATTTGCTGCTTGAACCGTAGTGGATTATTCCATGTCTTTTAGTGTATTTTACTGGAAAAATTGTTGGATCAATTTAGCCATCTATTTATGTTGATTTCAATTTTATTTCTTGTCTTAAGCCACCATTTAGATCCTTTTTGTTCACAAATCAAAGAACAGTAGACAAAGGTGTCTCCAAATGCATAAATGTTAATGTAAATGTAACAGTTGCCAAAATTCTCAGACTATTTGACAAGCACATCACAGTTTTCATTCAGCAACATTATACATTTTACAGCCAAAAGCCTTCATATAGTAAATAGCCAGAGTGTACGGTAAAAAAGACCATTATTAGAAGAAATCAGTTGTTAATGAGCCATCTGCATAGATGATGAAAGACCAAAACATAGTGAAAAAGATTGTGGACTAACTGTTTGAGTGCAGAAGTAGCTGAAATATTTCCTGCTGTTGAAATTCATACTCATAGTGAACAGGGCATAATGATTGTGCTCTTTACAGTGTTTTACAGCCAGAGCGAGCCACAATGAACAGTTCTGAGGGGTTTGAACGTCTAGTGCGTCCTCAATCTCCTCATGAAAACACTTTATAGATTGACCTCGTGCTAAAAGTGTCAAACACATTGCCCGTCAACACTCTTACAACAGAAGTGAAGGACATTTTTTACATCGGGCCTGAACTAGAAGAAAGAAGAAAAAGGACACTGTTCTGTCTCTCAATTACACAGCATTTCACCACAGTATTTCAATAGACCTTAGACATAAATCACAAGTAGCAGTCTGACACTGTTCATTTGTGTTTATTATACATGTTTGCTCTTCTACTTTCTTTCATTAAGTGTTTTTATACTCTTGATAATGAGAAAGAAGCTTTCTTCAGATGAAATAATTCAGTAAAGCATAAAGAGAAAGTATTCAAATTTAATAGAGCGCTCTTACATGCCGGTTAATTAAATTTCTTATCTTTATTATGCAGATACTTCATAAATTTATTCAGTATTACATATCACCACTACCTGCTGAAGAAACATTCACTGAAGCATTCAGAAGTATAATTAGACGTTTTCTATTTGAGAAGTTATATATCTGTATAGTAAATTATTTAGGTTGTTTGCTTGGGACACCAATGTTTGGGAACTTTTTATGGAGCATGTAAAGCTTCTTCTCATTCTAGTAAATGTTTTATATTTATAAATCAATTAGACTGGATGGAATTTTGCAATGTTTTTTTTAAAATAAGTTGAAAAAAACACATTGGTATGTAGATATGATCCATTCTACTAGTTTTCAATTTGAACATGATGTACAGCTATTGAATTGGACATTATATGGACATTATTATGTTATATTGCTTTACATTGCTATATTGTTACTAAATATCTTTCACTGGGATTTGTTGATTACTTTTATTTTTTATGTGGACTGCCCCTTTAACCAAATATATTTTCTCACTCTCAGTGACTTGATCAATTGTCCTTTATAACTATCTATGTAAGCTCAGAGAAGGGGTTGATTAAACTCGGGATAATCTCTAGCTCATCCGTTAAATATCATAATACACGGGATGTAATCCCCTCATTCACTGCTCTGCTCTTCCTCCACTACTGGATTAGATCCTGCACTTTTTTCATTTATATATTTATTTCTGAAAATGTCCCTAACGCTGTTTGAACAGCAGACAAACGATTACCAAAAAAAAAAAAAAAAAACCAAAGACAATAATGAAAATACAGTATAACAGTGAAGCTAAAAATGCCTTATAAAGGAGGTGGTAATTTACTCTTATTTTGCTGATTTAAATGCGTATAGCAATGCAGGCAGCAGCACAGGAAGTATTGGAGTTTTTTTGGTACATTTTGTAGAAATCACATATTTTAGTTTTGCCATTTATACATTAATTAATACAGTTATAAAAAATACATATTAGTTGCAACAAAAGCAAAAAGTACAATAAAAATGCTATTCTATATTGACTATTTTAATACATTTTGCATGTAATTAGGTAGGTTTATTTTGAAATAAATTTTGTCATTTTCGTGGGTTGAAACAATACATATATTTAAAAGAAAGATTTCCAGTTTTGTAAGAAGCCAATTACTTTATTTACTTGACACTGGATACTGTGTGTTAAAAAATGTATTCTCAATATCAGATAAAGTGTTTCAAGGTAGCGATATGGATGACTAGGAGGTAAGGAAACAGTGGTTTCATGGTAATTAAAAACGTAATTGTTACTTTCGTAACCCTGTTCCCTGAATAGGGAACCACGACTTATGTCGATGACGACTATGGGAACTCCACTAGAAGCGATATACTCTTACCAAAACGCCAATCAGTGGCCGTGCTGATGGTCACATGACCATGCCACACACATAAAGTAGGCGCCAGGCCTCTTTCTGTTTGTGAATCTGGAGCCACACTCTCCCCCTAGGCAACCAGACTTACAACCTTACGTACCATTTTACTCATGTGGATCCAACATGTTGCCTTCAACTGGAAAGTTTTGGGACCAAGGGGTGTGGCATAACGGGAAGTTCTCCACACCTAAGGTACCAGACGTGGAGTTCCAGAGGTCTGGGCGCGGCATCCCTGGGACAGAAGGTCCGACCACAGTGGAACTGGCCATGAAAGGGACTGTCTCGAGGGAGCAGAAGTCTATGAACCAAGGTCGATTAGGCCAATGAGGTGCCACCAATTGGACCTCTGCCATGTCCTCACTGGTCTTACACAGGAGGGGTGCAAGGAGGCTCACTGGGGAAATGCATATAGGCGTTCTGTGTAAGGGGAATCAATCTCCTTACATAGACCCGGGGGCCTATGTGGGTGAGACAGAGGACATAAGACAGATAGTGTGTATGAGCCAAGACACATATTGGGAAGCTCCCACCAAGTTTCCCAACTTCACTTATAGCATCATACATACTTCGCCGATTAGTTCCCAAGAAAGGCTGCGAACTAGCAGACTTAGCAGTGGGGTCCGCAGGAGCCTAGGCCGCTCTAGGTCACTGTCTCTGGCACGGGGCTGATGATCCAAGAAGGACTGAGGAGGTTTTTCAGGCATCAAGCAGATCGTGGGGGAGCCGAATTAGAAGGGGACCTGCCACATCTCCACCTATGTGGCATCATGGGTTCGCACAGACTCTCCACCTGCTTCCTAATCGCATAGACCCACGACATGAGGTACTTTACGGCAATGGAGAAGGGGCCATCTGGGACCCTGGGAGAAGATCATAGTTTGGGGTAGGTTGAGGTGGTTTCCTATCAAGGTGTAAACCCACAATTATGTTATATTATACACTTTTTTATTCAACCCCCTCCTTCCTGTAGAAGAATAAAAGAACTTCCTCGGCTCTGGTTTTTCATTGAAACAAAAGTTAACAACGTTATAAAGAGTAAAGATTTGTGAAAAACTAGAAAGAAGGTAATTTCAAAGGTTTAACATGGAAATGGATGAGTAGAATACTATGGAGAATTTAATACATTAATTATATTTTTGTGAGAAGGTTGTTTTAAAGCTTGCTACACTGCTTTAATGCAAAAAATCTTATGTACTGAGCTGATCAGTGATGGAAAACTAATTGAACTGCCAGAGACATTTGGGGTAGGGCCATGACAACAATTAAAAACACAAAAATATTCCCTTGCAGATTTTTCTTTGTAATGCAATTCACTAGTATGATAGCACAATTATACTTTTAAATGACTTTTCCAGTAGATTTTTGACCAAAATAATATTTGTAAAAATATGTATAAGTTTCTCAATTTGTGACTTTTATAAACTGGTTTCATTGCTGTCTTCACAGGTAACTTTGCAGACACCTAGTCGCATTATGGACCCCGACCTTCAACAAATATCGGACCCACAGCAATGGCACAATTATATGCTAATACATGGATTATTATCTCTGGCAGTCAGAGTACTTTAATGCCACAAAGATTCGTACCTTATGATAAGATAAGATCCAGTGCTTCCAGAAAGCTTTAGGGAAGTATGCCTTTGAGGAAAATATTTTTAGCTGCAGATAATCCTCACAATATGAGTGGAGCTTTGAGAACGAGTGTGTTTGTTTGCGCAGAAACTGATGAAACATTGTGTTCATTTAGACTGACCTTTGTCTGTAGTATGTTAGAAACATGAGTTTAAAATGAGCAGGATTGACTGAAGCCTTCATGGCTCTGTGTCTTTTCATTTAATCATTGAAACAGAATCTGAAAACATCAGACAAAGCCAGCAAATCACCTTACATCAGACAACAGAAAGATCTGCAGCTCTTAATGAGCATTCATCTGGCTGTGCATCACCTGTTTAAAGATTATTATAAGAAGTGATGGCTAAATTATAGCAAAGCTTTGTAAATTTAGTATTGTCATGTGTCCTTTTTTTGTTTTAGAGATTTTTTAACAATATTTTTATCATATCAAGATCACCAACCTGCACATTCATAATTCAACTGTGTAAATCCATCACTTCCTCTGTGACAAAGCTTTACTACAAGAGAGTCAAAAAGAAGCAAAAAGATATTATTGCATGAGTTACAATGACAAGAATGAAACCCCAGTTCTTGGTTAGTGGCTCTCACTCGAGTAGCCCAGCACACAAAACTTTGCATTTTAATATAATTTAAAGAAATAAATAAAAACCCACCATCTCTGAGTTATCATGAAGGTCAAAGATAGGGATGTGAAAAATAGATGAGACCATAAATTAGATGAGTTTTGTTCAAATGTAAAAATAAGAGTCTTAAAATGGGTGTCAACTGAAATTTGCTCACTGTTACAAGTCTCAAGTGCTTAGTGTAAGAATTACAACTTCAGACACTTCCTTTTATGCACAAATAGGGAAAGTTGCCGCTTGGTTGTGACATGAGTTTGTTAAACAGTTGCCAAAACCTTAAAAACAAGTGAAGAACTTAACTACTGTGGGTCAGGTACCATAATAGTTGACAGCTGCCATAATAGAATATGCCTAGTGTTTAACAAACCTCAAATGCATTACAATTGAAAACATGCAAACATTGGTGTAAATGTTGCCAAATCTTATGCAGAGACCTGTTGTGTAATGAGGCTGGAGCTTTGTTTTGTCAAGGATTAACTGTAGTTGACTAATCTGTGTCAAGGACAGAACTAGGAATTTTATGATTAAAAGGTGTGTTTTTGTTTTAGGTCAAAGAAGGGTCAATGAGTGTCTGTTGCATAAACAATCTATTCTGTATACTGTAGTGTTTAACTGGGAGTGAAGCAAGATCCTGTACCTCTTTTAATCTTGTTTACATGGAAATAATTGCATGCAAAAAATGTACTATCAATTAATGTGGCTGTAAGTTAATTAAATGAAGAATGTGAATAAAAATAGTTTCAAAATCCCACAAACACAGGGAGACAAAAGAGAAATGCATTTTTTATAAAAATGAATTAGGGTACGGTACTACTTTAATTTTCAACCCAGCCCATCAAAATGAGAGAGAGAGAGAGCAATTACAATTTCAGTTGCTGATTGTAAATTTATTGCTAAACTTTCTGAACAGGCTCAGTGCAGCTTTGTTGTAGCTAAAGGGTTAGTCTGCTGAAGGAAATCCTCTTCTCCATGGCCACTGCTGGCTGCTGGGGTTTCAGAAAGCCTTGTGTTTAAGAGAACAAACCTCCCACTCTGCCTCATCTGAACAGCCTTACTGACCCGACTGGGACACAGTGAAGCATGGCTCTGTGGGTATGTGATTTACTGGTAAAACGAGGGAGGCGGTGGATCAAAGTCTATAGAAAACCTCTAGGCTTTATATGTTTAAATGTTACATTATTAAGAGAGCCAAATTCATGAAGTTTTATGGGACTCTCTTAACTTAAAATTAAAAAAGCATAACAACTACCCCAATTATTCTTAACAAACTAAGTTTGGTGTTTTTTTATTGGTTCTTATTGAGGAATTATACTCTATCTTTATATAAAAGGCTGTATTAGACCAATTTGTTTTATCTATGACATGTGGGAAATGGGTAACAGGAAAATAGGGACAACAGGAGCAGGAAAAAGCAAGAGATGAAGAAGAAAAACAATTAACCTCCTTTGCTTAGAGAATTCTATTACCAAAACCTATTCTGCTGTGCAAATTGCAAGTTTCATTTGTGACAGACAGTGGAAGGAAATACTGTAGCTGTCTGCATTTTAAACAATTTAAAATGTGCATCACTGATCTTGTCCATGACTCAAAGAACCCAGAAACTGATCAATACACACTTAGCAGACAGAGAAACACTGCAAACATTAAACCGGCTATTTACTTTTCATATACAAATAATGATTAAACTGAAAAAATGCACACCCCTTACTATTTTTTTTTCTGGAAGAAGAAACTCTGATGCACCATAGTGACATTCAACCACCAAACACATCAAGCATAGTAAGAACTATTCTGACGAGGAAAATGTCACAGAGTCCTTCCCCCGGTAATCAGTTTGCGAGCATTTCTCACTCATTACATGACAGGATGAAAAATTGCACTCTGTTTTTTTTTCTCCTGTTAAAAGGGAGCTCGGCTGGCGTGAAAAGGCCAGCAGATGCTTTTTTTGAGGCACTTCCATGAAGAGGCTGCACAGCGTGAGAGCCCTGCAGAAAGAATCCTCAAATGGCAGGGGTTAATAAAATCCATTTTTGTAGTTAGAAATAACACATGTGTTCAAGGAGAAATTACAGAGGGGGCGTCAAATCCTTTGAAAATAATTACACTGCAAATACTTCCTCTTACTCACTTCCTCATCCCCCAGGACTCGAGGGTTTGAGTGACAGACCCACTGGGCTGACTGTGGCATCCAGGATTGAGAGCTGGCAACCAGTGAACAACAAGCCACAGGAAATATTTCTTTCACACAACAAACTAATTTTTCATGATTTGTGTGTTTTTATAATCCATAAGGGAAAAAAACATTATTGTGAATGAGTGCTTTGAACGCAAAGCAAACATGCTGTCTTTCTATCTCTGAGAGGAGAGGAGAGGAGAGGAGAGTCTCGTGCAGTCTCACACTCTATGTCAGATGAGCACTAGACCCATTTACACAGTGTAAGGGGAGAAAACTTTCACTACAAGCGGACTTCTGTATTTTTATATTAAGGATTGGTAATACTTGTATAAAAATAGAAAAAAATGTGCATGAATTTCCCTGTCCCCTCGTGCTCCATCTAGATTGAGAGAGATGTTACTATTCTCTCGAAACTTCTCTTCACCCTCAGATGTAGCAAACAAGAAAATAACTTAAAATTGCAACTGGGGGAGCTGGAGCTACTGCTATACCATTGTTTGTTTATAATATAGATATAGATGTTATATCGTATATCGTACATTATAGATAAATGAATAGATTGGGTTTGTTTTGCAGACGAACACTTTTCTTCTTCAATGCAAAGAAGTTAGTAAGGTGCTGCTGCCCCTTCATTGATCTGGGTTGACTTGCAGTTTACCGAATCGCCATCAAGGTTCAGGTATGTTGGTGGTATGTCACTCATTTTTGACCTCAAGAGAATTTCATTCATTCATTTTCATGTCGGCTTCTTCCCTTTCGGGGTCGCCACAGCGGAATGAACCGCCAACTCTCTGGCATATGTTTTTACGCAGCGGATGCCTTCAGCCGCAAACCCATCGCTGGAAACATCACAACACATTCACCCTCTAACACTATGGGCAATCGTCACTCAATTCACTTATACCGCATGTCTTTGGACTTGTGGGGAAAACGGAGCACCCGGAGAAAAACCCACGCGATCACGGGGAGAAACATGCAAACTCACACAGAAATGCCACCTGCCCCAAACCGAGGCTTCCGAACCAGCAACCTTGCTGTGAGATGACGTGCTACCCACTGCGCCACCGTGACGCTCTCAAGAGAATTTGCACCGCTGAATTTCGATGCAGTGCAGCCACTGCATAGATGTATTTTTGAATTATCCCTTTAATATGAGTGGTGGATATACAAATTATATTTACAAATATTTTACATATTTTAACTCCATATATTTACAAAGAGTTTACTTTTAAGCAGTTACTCAGAAAACTGCATTTTTGACTTAATATATGCAATAATTTAGTTATTTTCACGACTGAACTTTCTAATTAAATTAAAATTAAACAAGGTCATCATAAACAATCTTCTAAAAATGTATGGCCTCCAGTTTAAGACAAGTGGGGATGAGAAAAGAATCACTCTAGGTTTGCCAGTTTTCTCTCCATTTTTGTGCCCAGCTCCAAACAGCAGGAGAGCTCATTTGTTAAGTAGAACACATTTAACATACTCATAAATTATTCTTGGATCTCACCAGCTCTCTCATCCCTATTTAACATTTTTGCCACTGAACTCAGGAGGAAGTCACAGTTGTTGTAAATTTCACTTCACCTCTTATCCATAACCCACCACAAAGAATCACGAAGGACAAATCCCTCACATGGAGAGATGATGTGCGTTCTTCTTAGGAATTAGAGAATTCATACTGTGCTCTGTGACTGGAAAGACACCTCTGTGGAAATGAATGTCCCAATGACTGGATGCAAAAGAGAAGAGAATGAGGAATTATTTTCTGTCAACTCACTCATTCTAGGCTTAAAATAGTTGTTTTGATGAGATAGACAAAAAAAATAAATTCAGCCCAAACCTTATCAGTTGACTCCAGGACATAATCCAGTCAGATAGAAATAACAAAGACACTCTTGACATCTCTTGACATATGTGGGCCAGTATACACGGCAAAAAAGGAATTTTAAGCAAAGCGTGAAATGCTTAAAATAGATTGAAAATCTTGATTTATTATTTTAGGAAGAATTTCTAATTTAAACCTTTTGGGTTATAGATATTTTGCTTATTTTGAGAAAATAACACTTATATTTCTTGAGGAGACAAAAAAATCTTCTTCGGTCATTTATGTTCTTGAATAAGAAACTATGTGAAACAAGTTGCGATTTTTGCCACTGATCTTAAAAACAAGAATCTTAAAACAAGAATTTTTGACTAACATATTCTTATATCAGAATTTGTACTGATAATTGTTTTAAGAAATCAATATTAAATACTGGTTAAAAACATGCATGCTGGAACAAGAAAAAAAATCTTAAATCTAGTTCTAGTCTAGATCAAGTAAAGGTAAGACACATTGATTTCTTGAAATAAGATGAAATGTTTTGGGAAAAAAAAAATTAGAAAGAGGAATCTACACCGTAAATAAAATCATCAATAAGCCCACAACTTAATACCCTCCCTGTGTTTCTAACTTTGATGAAGAGATCTGTACTTCAAAAAAGGCACTCTGGAACAGAAAAAAAAATAACTCAATAGATGGATGAACTCTTCTAGATCAAGCAAAAGATTCTGCTAATGGGGCAGAGCATAATTTCAGTTGGTTAGAGAATTATTAAAAATTAGCAAAAACTTCTAGCTGGTAACCATAAGCTGTTGGATCTCTAAAAAAATTACAAAAAACTCTCAAAACAAGTCTTTGCCAGCTGTAAAAATGCACTGAAACTGAATATTCTAACTTGTATCTAGTCGCTAACGTGTCTTAAAATGGTACATATCTGTCATTAAAACTAGATGTGGACCTCAAACCTCTGGTTGACGGGGGTTCGAATCCAGCTACTGGTCTTCGCTGATTTACTCCCCAGGCTTCTATATATGTTCTTTGTATCTCCTATTGATCTGTACTATCTAAAATGCAACAATAGGCCTCAATAATATAATTATTAAAATTACAATTTGTAAGCTAGATTCTAGTTTTTTTAAGAAACCATATATCTACTTTAAGAACAAATTAAGCACAAAACTTCTTAATTTAAGGTCGTATATACTTATTTAATACTAAATTTAAAGTTAGTCTTAAATAAAAGAGAAAACATCCTAGTTTTAAGACAGATTGTCTAGTTTTAAGACCACTAGAGACTAGATACAAGTGAAATATTCTAGTTTTCAATGCAGTTTTACAATTTGTAAAGTCTTGTTTTGAGAGGTTTGTCTATTTACAGCTAGACTTTATTTTCTAATTTTAAGAAATCTTGCCAAGTCAAATTTGCTACCCCATTGGTCAGATTTTTTGCGGATATAGGAAGAGTTTAACTTTATTTGAGTTTTTTTTTTTCTGTTCCAAGAGTGCATTTTTTGCAGTGTATGATATATCCTTTCAGATAAATAATTTGAAGAATTTGTTTCAGCTTGATTTCTAATTTTAGTTCAATAAAGCTGTGAGTCCCATATAAATATTTAATGGTGTTTTTTGTACATTAGATATTTGTATTGGTTTGACCTTTGTACACCACAAAACTCTGAATATTTCTGTGCCAAAAATAAATATTTCTGTTTTGAACAATTCAACGTAAGAGTTAAGAGTTATGTCCTTATCGTGGAACCAGCATGTGCTTGTGCTGTTTTCAAGAGGGCAAACAGAAAATGAATGCGAAAAATAAAATACTGTAATACTCTGATCGTCACTTGTAGAAGCCCTATCAAAAAAGTATGGATTTTTTAACAAGCAATAGCAAAACCACTCAACTTCTCACAATCCAGCAATGAGGTCCTGTCAATCTGGAGCCAAGCTCTGATTTGCTTTTGTAATCTACATTGTTATGACCAATTGATTTGTTTCATTATTTGGTTAGTTTTGTCTCCTCTGATAAACATCCAGGACTTCAATTGCTACGTTCTAGGTCAGTTTCACATTAAATATTTTCAAATGACTTTGTGCATTAAGTCCCTTTGAAATTCATGTGAACCAAACGTTGACCGTTTTAAAGGTATAAAATTAAAATTCCATTCATTGTCCATTATTTCAACTGATAACGAGCAAATCTGAGAACTTTTAAAGACTGCTAAAATGAGACTGGCTGGTTTCTAGGATGCTGAGGCATTTCGTGTGATACAATGCAATGGACTTGAGTTGGTTTTTCAAAACATGTTCATAAAACAACTTTTATCTATTCCCTGTCCTCACAATATCTGTTTGTTTATCCTCACAACAAATAATTTCAGGCCCCCCCGATTTACATCCTTAATTTCATCCCCCCCCCCCCCCCCACAAAACTCCAGATAGCCAAAGGAAACATTTAATCAGTCTAGGTAGCGAGGGTCAATTGGTATAACTCTTTTTAAAATACATCTGCTCAACAAAGGCATATGTTACATAATGTAACTACTGATATCAGTAGAACAATCTTGTTCTATCCAATGGAATAGCACATTCAGCTTGCTTTCGGTGATTCCTGTATTTTATAATAATAATGGAGTAGAGAACTTTGGTGTGTGTTTGAAAGTGAACTATCAGTATCTTTTGAAGTACAAACATATTTTAAAGAGTAAAGAAACTAGTTACGGGGCGAAAGAAACTAATGTTTAGAGTGATTAAAAACACCGAAACTTGTGTTTTTATTTGGTCTGTGACTTGGGAGGCTTTCACTAGATACTATATAGCAAGTATAGCTTTTTTTTATCAACATTTTGAAAAGAGTGCACATCTTTGTTGCTCTAGAGAAATTATTGTGTGGTTTTAAATAAAAAACCTCATCTTCCAAAACAATGTAGGGATTTGCCATGATGACGTTGTACTAGAGGTCACCTGGCTCTTTGTCATATAGAGTGCAAGCAGAATGGATTATGACACTCACCAACGGATTGCTTTGTGCTTTCATGCTGATGTTCACGTTGATAAATCCATACTACAAATTATACTATTGTTTAGCTAATCTGTCTAGCTACATATACAACTACATAATAAAAAAACATTCTTTTCAAAAATAGGTAAAACTGGGATTACAAAAAATAGCTGAAAGTAACTACAGTTGCTTTAAATTCATCAGTGCTATCATTGAATTATTCTGACAGTTTTACTTAACTTCATAAAATTCATAATCTGACTTTTTTTTCCTAATGCCAGCATGGAAACTACTTACTCATCATTTTAACTTTCCGCTGACTTGGGGAACAGAAGTTCATTCATTCATGTCGGCTTTTCTTCCTTTCAGTAGGTCCCACAGCGAATGAACCGCACGAATCTCTGGCATATGTTTTTTATAGCAGGGATTGGCTCCTTCCAGCCCACAAACCCACACACCTTCCACACTTTAACACTAGGACAATATTCTTACTTCAATTCACTTATACCGCTTGTCTTTGGACTTGTGGGGACAACCGGAGCACCCAGGGAAACCCATTGCAATCACGTTGAGAACATTGCAAACTCCAAACAGAAATTTGCCAACCGACCCAGCCGAGGCTCTAGACCGAGTACCTTCTTGCTGTGAGATTACTGTGCTACCCACTGCGCCACCGTGACGCCTATGAAACAGAATTAGCTGATGCAATTCTGATTTATTAATAGGTCCCCGAGACAATATATTTTTTAACATATAGAATGGTCTAAATAATTGTTACTTCTCAGCAAGATTCAGCCATGAATATAACTGTATTCCACAGAAAAGCTTGTGGAGAAGATTAACTTAAAATAGTATTTCCATAAATTTGTTTTCTACTACTTTTATATTCAGATTTGAATTGAAAACCGAACGACTTTCACATACTTTTTAATCAATCCAATCAATCAATCAATATTAAGGTTTTATTAGCGCTTCTTAACAGTTTGCATTTCCACAGCAGCTTCTACCCAACTGGAGATCAGGTAGAGTAAATAGAGTTTCCTCTGAGAGGCCTCTGGGAGCCCTCTGACTGAGGCAGGTGCTAGTCACCTCCCCAGCAATAAGAATATCAAACTTAGATCATTGATGAACAGTTCGCCTGGCAACACTGAAAAAACAAAACAAACACGACAAAAAAGAAAGTAACAAACGACAATAGACACCAAACAGGTGATCAGCGTCAAGCTTGCAGGGATGAGAGATAATGATTAGGAGAGGTTAGAGAGGCACGTTGAACCACATTGTTTTTTCCTACAGTTTGTATGGTTTATAGATGCTCTCAGACACGTATCGTTTTGACAACTACCAAAGCCAATTATTTTGATGCTAGCGATTAACAGATATGTTTACAGAATTTAATTTGAAACTTGCAGTGTAACTGAGCTTGACAACATAGCCGCAGTTTGTTCAGAGCTTAGCGGGCTCGATATAAGAACGCTCTTCCTCCCCTCTGTTGGATTTATAATCTGATGGAATACATCAATAATCAAATAGTCTGCTTCTAGGTATCGAAGAGAGCAAGCTGGAAACATAGTGATAGAGAACTGCTCAGGTAGTCCAGAAACCAGCCATTCACACTATTAAAAAGGCAAGCGAGGAGTATTAATAGTAAAGCGATATTTGTACAGGGAGAAGTTTTCTGCTCTGCGTTCTGACTAACTGTAATTTTTTTAGCGAGGCTATGAGCAGGCCGGCTACAGAGCACACAGGGGCAGCTCATGTAGATTGATAATAGGATGGGTCCCAGAACAGATCTTGGGAACTCCATAACTCTAATGATATGGGTCTGATGAGTATGCATTTATAGACCAAACTGACTCCGGTCAGAGAGATAGAGTTAAATAACCATGAGCCGGTTTTCTCGGGAGATCCTGTGATCTAATGTTTTATCAGAGGCTGCACTGAGAGCTAGGCAGATCGAAGAAAGAGATAATCAGTATCCCAATCAGTAACCCAGATCGTTTGAAATTTTAACCCAGTCTCTGTGAGCTCTGCGCAGTCTCTATGAATCCAGATTGAGATATGAGTTGGAGCTGTGCTATACAGCTTTCTCTTAATATTTTTGACAAGATAAATGAAGGTTGAGATTGGTCTCCGTTGGTAACTCAGTAGGATCCAGGTGGTTTTCTGTGATCATGTGTTTTTTATTACTGCATTTTTTTACGCTTTTTAGGAATGTAACTAGCGATTAGAGATGGTTTATAATATTCAAAAACGGTTCTGAGCTATTGTGTAATTAATCTTTCACATATGTTGTTTGGTACAGAAGATCGAGAGAGATGTTGTTGTGATTTTATACTGCAGGATTATTTTCTGCAGTTCTTTCAGGCTCATATTTGAAAACATTTTGCTTGCGAGTGAGTGCAAAGGCTAGAATTGTGAGTTAAGCTGCTTGATTGAATATGAGTTTAGTGATTTTGCATCTAATAGATTGCACTATTAATATTAATCTGTGTCATAACTAATTGCATGTATTTCAAAAACTTTAGTAAAACTAACTTGATGGGCTTGTTTCACACTATAGTAATTCTTAATAGGTTTCTCCAACATTGTTAATTTTTAATGCAATCTGGTGCATATATTATTCCCATGATTCAAGAGTGTGATAAGGTCATGTACAACTCACACACAGTGAAAAGGTCCTTGTTTCCACAACACTCAAATTGGCTTTGAATCAAGGAGCACTTACCAAGCCCTAATGAGGCCCAGTGTGTCTGCTACCTCACCAGGTCCAGAAATTGGCCAGGGCTAATTAGCATTTGAAAGCATTAATTTGTAATCGCAACTATTTCAATGCTCTGTAAATATCAAATGCAAAAAGGGGGGAAAAGTGCACTGCATATTTTTAATTTAATCTTATTAAGTGCTCCGTCCTCCTTTAGAATCTTGTATTTTGATCCTTGATTACACGACCATAAGTAACCCCACCACCACCCCCATAAAAACACACCAAAAACAAAAACCCACAAACAACCAACAAAACACACAGTAAATGATATCTCCCATGTCGCTACCAAAGAAAGCACAGCTTGTAGGCAATTGATCAGAGAAGCCAACTGTAAAATATTCCATTTTCCCCTCAACAGCCAAAAAATCTCCGGGGGCTTTGTAGAGGGACTGTGGCTCAGATATTACTAATGCGTGCCAGGTTTAGCGCAGTGGTTATATTATTGAGAGTTCTTCATTTGGGACCGAGCTAGGTTTTAGGATGTGTGCTGGTCATGTGCACGAGCGAGCACGAGTCCCTCCTAGATTTTTCTCATTCCATACTATTGTCACATTTATAGTCAATATACTGAACAAAAAAGAGAATACTTAAAGGGTCAGTAAAACATTGTGTTTATTTTCATAATATGTTGTTCACATTTGTGTAATTGTATAGAAGATGTGATTCTTTTACTTTATAACACCCTGAGATTTTCATTCTGCAAACTTCGTTATCACGCCCCAATTAATCACCTATTGGTGAGTCGCATTGCATATCATGACATCTATGCACAAGTTACTGTCTGAAGTCTACATCAGATTAGAGAGATATAGAGGTATTAATACGAGTCCAATTCAGTAAGACAGTAACAGAGGCTAATAACATGGATAGACATGAATAGGCATGGATTTCAACCTTACCTCTATGAGCCAGAGTAATGTAAGATGTTTGGTTTTCTGAAACACCCCCGGAATTGAGCATCTTCTTTATTCCTTTTGTGTTTAAACGAGAGTTTTTTTGAAGTTTTGTGCTGCTCGGTCCATACTTTCGCTGTATGATTTTGCTGCCTTGGTTTCCGGGGGGGGGGGAAAAATATCAGAGAGAAGGCGTTGTGTTGTGGATCGTGCATTACTTCCGGAGTAGGGGAACTCGGGCCTTTCATATGTCCAATTTACAAGGGAGTCATGTGTTGTCGTCAATGGCACGAATAAAACCAGTTTTTAAAAGAGAAAAAGTTTTTTGTTTGGGAACAGTTTATGGTTTGATTTTAACTCAAACTACTCTTATAAAACATATAAAAGCTCAAAAAAATAACTCACATGACATGACCCCTTTAAGGAATGGTGTGAACAAGAGAAAAAAATAAGGATCTCTGTTGAAGGTATTTACCTTTTTTTTTTAAAAGCAGGACCCTTGTTATAATAGAAAAACAATATAATAAAACCGTATACATAATAAAACTTTATTAAGTTATATGTGTAGGTAATGCATAAACGTAATGATGTCACACTGTACTTAATTTATATTGGGCCGTTTGCCTACGTCAATTTTTTGCTGACCCAAGTGCTACAACTAAAGTGAAATGGAGTACATTAGTCCTATCGTATAATTTGATTGAGTTGTAGTTTCGCACTTTTACTGTCTTTTATTTGAATACGTTATGGTCTTTTATTTTTGAAGATGCTATAAGAGAGGATGTGGTTTTACGGAAGTCAACCATCTAGTTTTTTCTCACGCAAGCACCTATGGAACACAGTTCAACCTCTGACATCTGCTTTTGTTGTTCAGGCTTTCCAAAAGGAGTTTGGCTACTGCTGAATTGCGTAGTGATACACGCAGGGACGAGCAGGGTATGACAAGACCTGATAAAGTCAGAACACATGACTGGCCCACCCCCCCCCCCCCCAACTTCAGACAAGTCTAGCTTTAAACAAATGTCTTTTTTGACACGTTAATTACAATAATAACTAATAATAAACTTATTTTATAAAGCGTCTTTCAGCTGGCTTTCCAAAAGCAGGAACATAGATCAAAGATACACAGTAGCACAATAGTAAGTAGAAGACGCAGAGATAAATGCAACAAACTACAAACGTCAGACAAGGAATTAAAATGCAGGCTAAAGATTAAAGCCATAGCGAAAGTATACAAATGTCAACAAAAATGTCATCATAAGTCCAGTTTAATCATCATCCCTGAGTTCACCCGAAAGTATTTCTACAGTGTCCGTGGCATAGACAGAAAAGCTCTGTTCCAAATTTCAGTGTGCCTGCAAGTACGACAGAATTTAGGACTGTAAGAGCGGGAATGTAAGTGATTGAAAGAAGATGACAAATACTCAGAAGTCAGATCAATGTAGCACTTTATATGGATGGGTTAACGATTTTGAAATTCCACACAGAAGTGGACCGGGAGCGAGTGGAGGTTCAATTTTTTGTCTGGTCCTAGTGAAAGAACGTGTGGGTTCTGACAAGTCTGCAAACCTGTCCGAGTAAGTCCTAGAACCACCACCAGAGAGAATTACGTAATCCGCCAAGAAGCACAACTGCTTTGATAAGTCTTTCAGCGTAATAGAATTGGGAGCATAACACGCAGTCTAGCTCACATTTTTCAAGGTAGTAAACCTATAGAATGCAAACCACTTCTAGACTTGGACCATGTTTGGCACAACACTACCAAATGTTTCTGCTAATGTTTTTAAATGTTTTGTAGGCTTTTGTTGGGGAATTGCTACGCAAAATGACCTTCAATAGTGTCAATCGTATATTCTAAACCACGTAATCGCTGATGATACAAATCAATGCGGTGGCAAAGCAATCGGAGAGAGATGTCTCAACTGATGCGTTAAAACATGACAATATGCTTCCAAAACAAAATGAAGAACACAATGAAGTGACATGCTTATATTAATGTTTTCATATATTTTAATCTCATAAAAATATTTAAATAATAACCTATTAGGAATCAATTGGAGGACAAAAAGATAGGGATTGTTCATAAACTAAAGCATGATTCAGTATATTGGCAAAAATATAAACATGTTGCCAACCTATTCAGTAAAATTACGATTTTATATGCACACATATTAAATATACTCTGCCAGAATATGATTCATTTTCACATTTATAAATATATGTGGATAGGTGTATATTTGATTTAAAAGGGTAAGATGTTTACAATGCTGAGGTCATAAACCATCGTCAACACATGGCTCACAGAAGCATGTTATTCACTTTATGGGGGTAATTATTTTAAAGGAGAGACCTTTTTACACTCACCTACAAGGAGTTATTAGAAATACCTGTTTTTTCACCAATTTCTCAGTTTGCCAACTATCTCATCAACCCAATCACATGGCAGTTACCGTCAATAATTTGGGAGGTTGTGCTTGGTCAAGACAATCTAATGAACCTCCAAACTGAATGTCCAAATGGAAGGAGAGGATGTTTAAGCATTTTGAACGTGGGCATGGGTGTTGGTGTGCGAGGACGGTCGATCTGAGTTATTTTCATCTGCTCAAGTTACTGTGATTTTCACACAAACCTTTCTAGAAGTTACCAAAGAATGGTGTGAAAAGGGACAAAACATCCAGTATTCAGCGCATCCTTGGGTGAAAAAATGCCTTGTGGTGCTAGAGGAGAATGGCCATGATCAAGATGATAGCCGGCAACTTTGAACTGAAATAACCAGGTACAAAACGAGGGTATGCCAGCAAAGCATTGTGAAGGCCACAACCACAAAACATTCTGAGGGGATGATGAGCTGATAACAGCAGAAGACTTACGGGTACCAACTCATTCCACTACAAATAGGAGAAAAGGCAAAAAAATTGCACAGGCTCACAAATTTGAAGTTGAAGACTGTAAAATGTTGATGCTTCTGATTTCTTCTTAAGAATTTCAAATGACTAGATCAGAATTTTGGCCCATAAACAGAATGAGAATCATTGAAATCACTCCTGCCACGTGTTTATCACTGTGGCAGGTCTGGTGTGGTGTATTAATGGTGTGGGGATTTCTTTGGCATCTATAAGCCTTTAGTGCCAATTTTGGGGCATCGTTTCAATGCCACGGCCTAAACTGAAGTATGTTTTCTGACCATGTCCTCCCTTTTGACACCCATGTACCATCCTCTGATGGCTTACTTCCAGTAGGATAATGCACCATGTCACAAAGCTCAAATAATTTTCAAATGGTTTCTTGAACATGACAATGAGTTCACCTGTACTAAAAAATGGCCCCCACAGTCACAGATTCTCAACCCATAGAGCATCTTGGGATGTGGTAGATGGGAGCGTTCGTTGCCCTCGCATGGCCATCCAACAAATCTGGGCCCAGCATTTCTAAAGAATTCTTTCAGACCCTTGTTATCATGCCACATAGAATAAAGCAGTTTGATGTGAAAGGGGGTCAAACACCATTTCAGTGGTGTTCCTAAATAATCTTTAGGTGAGTAGGTATGTTAGGTGCCGAGAGGTACAAAACAAGGTTCACAATTAAAAAATAAGAAACCAAAGTTAACAAAAGTGAAACAACCACAAAAAACAGGTTGTTGCTGAATTTGCCGTGTTGTTTCTGTGAATTTTTCGATTGTGTTTTTTTTATTGGTTGTGTTTTGAAGTGTAAAATTTTTTATTTCACTTTGTTTTTGGTTTTTGATTTTGATTTGTTATTTGTTTTTGATTTTCTGAATTGGTGAATGTTTGTAACCTCTCCGGCCACCTGTGCTTTGTAAGTATGATATGAAAAGTTATTAAAAATTATTTAAAGTAAATAATATCGTTGTGCGTCATTTCTTTGGTGGTGAGGTTTATTTTTTGAGGGGGTGTCCTTTTTGGTTTCACTCAGCACTGTCCCCGAAAAAGGTTTGTGCACCAGCCTGCCAAAAAGGGACAAATGTTCTTTCTTGGCTTGTTTCTCTCTTCCATACGCTCTATGGTTTCTGTGCTGTGACTCTAGTTCTAGGATGCTATGAGAGTATGATATCTTATATTGGGGTTCTTTAAGGAATGGTCGCTGTGTTCTGGTATCTCTTCGGAGCCATATTATCTGAAGTGACGTCAGAATTTTTTGTTACATTAGTCAGCTTAGGCAACATCTATTGTGAGCTACCAGGAGTTGATTACTTTGGTAACAATTTGCATATTTTTTCCTTCCCCCCTAGAAGCTTTGGAGTCCACAGTGGGCTAAATGCATGTGCATCTAAATGTGTTATGAAAAAGGTCAAAAACTGGTTAAATTAATTTTACAAACAAATTTTCGTACAATAACAAATTACGTAAAAATAGTGATGTTTAATGCTCCGGATAAGTTATCAAGGAATGTCTGTATGGTTAATTCATTGGACACATATGTAACTTAAAAAAAAATAACAACTCGAATGTTAACAAGAAGTCTACTTAGTGTCCTTTCATAATAATGTCCTTATAGATTTTAAAGAACTACATTTGTGTGACTTTCCCAGCGTGACCTGCGAACTAACCAGACAATCTCACTTAACCACTAATGGGAGAGATGCTGGTTATGTATATTTCTAGAAGGGCAATCCACTTAATGTAAAGGTGGATCTCCCTCCCAGAGTTCTTTCATTTACTAATTCTGATTTGCTGCGTGAACCGTATGATACATTCCATGTCTTTTTCAGTTTTTTACTGGAAAAATTGTTGGGGATCAATTTAGCCATCTATTTATGGTTGATTTCAATTTTATTTCTGTCTTAAAGCCACCATTTAGATCCTTTTTGTTTCACAAATAAAGACAGTAGACAAAGTGTCTCCAAATAGGCATAAATTTAATGTAATGTACAGTTGCCAAAATTCTCAACTATTTGACAAGCACATCACAGTTTTCATTCAGCAACATTATAACTTTTTACAGCCAAAGCCTTCATATAAATAAGCCAGAGTGTACGGTAAAAAAGACCATTATTAGTAAGAAATTCAGTTGTTTAATAGCCATATGCATAAGATAAAGACCAAAAACATAGTGAAAAGATGCTGTGACTAATCGGTTTGAGTGCCGAGAGTAGTCTGAAATATTTCCTGCTTGTGAAATTCATACTCATATGAACAGGGGCATAATGATTGTGCTCTTTACAGGGGGGGGGGGGGGGAGTTACAGCAGAGCGAGATCCAACAATGAACGTTTCTGAGGGTTTGAACGTCTAGTGCGTCCTCAATCTCCTCAAAAACACTTTATAGATGACCTCGTTGCTAAAAGTGTCAAACAACATGCCCGTCAACACTCTTACGAACAGAAGTGAAGGACCATTTTTAATAGGGGTGAAACTAGAATAAAGAAAGAAAAAGGACACTGTTCTTGTCTCTCTCAATCTTACACGCTTTCACACAGTTATTTCAAATAGCACCGTTAGACATAAATCACACAAGTAGCAGTTGACATGTTCAATTTGTGTTATTATACATGTTTGCCTTCACTTTTCTTTCATTAAGTGTTTTTTATCTCGTGCTAATGAGAAAGAGGCGTTTTCAGATAAAAATTCAGTAAAGCATAAAGAGAAAGTATTCAATTTAATAGAGCGCTCTTACATCCGGTTAATTAACATGTCTTATCTTTTATTATTCAGATACTTCATAAATTTTATCAGTATTAATCATATCACCACTACCCTGCTGAAGAAACATTCACTGAAGCATTCAGAAGTATAATTAGACCGTTTTCTATTTGAGAAGTTATATTCTGTATAGTAAATTATTAGGTTGTTTGCTTGGGACAACAATGTTTGGGAACTTTTTTATGGAGCAGTTGAAATGCTTCTTCTCATCTAGTAAATGTTGTTTATTATATAAATCATTAGATGGATGGAATTTTGTCAATGTTTTTTTTAATAAGTTGAAAAAAAAACACATTGGTATTAGATATGATCTTCTACTAGTTTCAAATTTGAACATGTATGTACAGCTATTGAATTGGACACTATATGGACATCTATGATGGTATTTGCTTTACAATTGCTAATGTGTACTAAATATCTTTCACTGGGATTTGTTATACTTTTATTTTTTATGTGGGACTGCCCTTTAACCAAATTATTTTCTCACTCTCAGTGACTTGACAATTGTCCTTTATAACTATCTAGTAAGTCAGGAGAAGGGGTGTGATATACTAAAACATCGGGATAAATCTTCTAGTATACATTTGTTAATATCATAATACACGGATGTAATCCCCTCATTCACCTGCTCTGCTGCTTCCTCCACACTGGATTAGATCCTGCCACTTTTTTCATTTAGTATATTTATTTCTGAAAAATGTCCCTAAACGCTGTTGAAAGCAGGACAAACGATTACCAAAAAACAAAAAAAAAAAAACCAAAAGACACATAATGAAAATTACAGTATATACAGGGGTGAAAGCTAAAAAAATGCCTTATAAAGGTAAGGGTGGTAATTTACTCTATTTTGCTGATGTTAATGCTATTATAGCAATGCAGGGCAGCAGCACAGGAATTTTATATTGGAAGTTTTTTTGTACATTTGGTAAGAAAAATCACATATTTAGTTTTCCATTTTACATAATTATCCTTATAAAAAATATACTATAGTTGATAACAAAAGCAAAAAGTACAATAAAAATGCTATTCCTAATTGACTATTTTAATACATTTTGCATGTAATTAGTTAGGTTTATTTTGAAATAATTTTGTCATTTCGTGGGTGTTGAAACCATACATATATTTAAACAGAAAAGATTTCAGTTTTGTAAAAGCCAAATTACGTTATTTAACTTTACCACTGGATACTGTGTTTTAAAAAATGATTTCCAATATCCAATAAAGTGTTTAAGGTAGCGAATATGGATGCACAGGAGGTAATGAACAGTGGTTCATGGTAATTAAAAACGTATATGTTACTTTCGTAACCCTGTTCCCTGAAAGGAACACGACTTATGTCGATGAGGACTATGGGAACTCCACTAGAAGCGATATACTCTTACAAAACCCAATCAGTGGCCGTGTGATGGTCACATGACCTGCCACCCCACAGAAAGTAAGGCGCAGGACTCTTTACTGTTTGTGAATCTGGAGCCACACTCTCCCCTCGAGGCACCAGATCTTACAACCCTTACGTACCATTTACTCATGTGGATCCAACATGTTGCCTTCAACTGGAAAGTTGTGGGACAAGGGGTGTGGCATAACGGGAAGTTCTCCACACTAAGTAACCAGACGTGGAGTTCGGGTCGGCGCGGCCATCCCTGGGACAGAAGGTTCCGCCACAGTGGAACGGCCATGAAGGGACTGCTGAGGAGCAGAAGTCATGAACAACAGGTCGATTAGGCCAAGAGGTGCCACCACCATTGGACCTCTGCCAGTCCTCACTGGTCTTACACAGGAGGGGTGCAGGAGGATCACTGGGAGGAAATGCCATATAGCCGTTTTCTGTGTAAAGGGGAATCAAATCTCCTTACATAGACCCGGGGCCTGATGGTGAGGAGACAGAGGGACATAAGAAGATAGTTGTGTATGAGGCCAAGGACACATATTGGGAAGCTCCCACCAAGTTTTCCCAACTCACTTATAGGCATCATACATACTCGCAGATTAGTTCCAAGAAAGCGTGCGAACTAAGCAGACTTAGCATGCGGGAGTCCCGCAGGAGCCTAGTGCCGCTCTAAGGTCACTGTCTCGGCAACGGGGGCTGATGACCAAGAAGGACTGAGGAAGGTTTTCAGGATCAAGCAGATCGTGCGGGGAGCGGACTAAGAGGGGACTGCCCACATCTCCACCTATGTGGGCATCAGGGTTTCGCACAGACATCCACCCCTGCTCCCAAATCCTATACGCATAGACCCACGACATGAGGTACTTTACGTCAAGGAGAATTGGGCACATGGGACCCTGGAAAGATCAAATTTTTTTTAGTTTTTGTGTGGGGTAGGTTGAGGTGGTTTCCTATCAAGGGTAAAACCCACAATTATGTTTAATTATACACTTTTTTAATTCAACCCCTGTCCTTCCGTACGAAATAGAATAAAAGAACTTCCCTGGCTCTGGTTTTTCATTGAAACAAAAGTTAACAACCTATAAAGATAAAGATTGTTGAAAAACTAGAAAGAAGGTAAATTTCTTCAAGGTTTAACATGGAAATGGATGAGTAGAATACTATGAAGAATTAATACATTATTATATTTTTTGTGAGAAAGGTTGTTTTAAAGCTTGCCTACACTGCTTAAGCAAAAAATCTTAATGACCTGACTGATCAGTATGAGGAAAACTAATTGGAACTGCCAGAGACATTTGGGGGAGGGCATGACAACAACAATACAAAACACAAAAAATATTCCCTTGCGATTTTTCTTGTAATGCAATTCACTACTAGTATGATAGCACAAATTATACTTTTAAATTGACTTTTGCCAGTAGAGATTTTTTGACAAAAAAAATAATATTGGTTAAAAATATGTATAAGTTTCTCAATTTGTGACTTTTATAAGATTGGTTCATGCTGTCTTCACAGGTAAATTGCAGACACCTCGTCGCCATTATGGACCCCGACATTCAACAAATATCGGACCCACAGCAATGGCACAATATATGCAATACCATTGGATTATTATCTCTGGCAGTCAGAGTACTTTAATGCCACAAAGATTCGAACCTTATTGATAAGATAAGATCCAGTGCTCCAGAAAGCCTTTAGGGAAGGATTGCCGTGGAGGAGGAAAATATTTTTCGACTGCAGATAATCCTCACATATGAGTGGAGCCTTTGAGAACGAGTGTGTTTGTTCGCCAGGAACTGATGAAACATTGTGTTCATTTAAGCCTGACCTTTGTCTGTAGTATGTTATAACTGAGGTTAAAATGAGCAGGATTGAATGAAGCCTTACATGGATCTGTGTCTTTTTCATTAATCATTGAAAACAGAATCTGAAAACATCAGACAAAAGCCAGCGCAAATCACATTACATCAGACAACAGAAAGATCTGAAGCTCTAATGAGCCCAATTCATCTGCGGGCACACCTGTTTAAAGATTATTATAAGAAGTGATGGCCTAAATTATAGCAAAGCTTGTCTAAAAGGCTAAACTATTTAATACTTGACTTGTAAGTTTTTTTTATTATTTAAAGAGTTTAAATTCTTTTGTTTCTCCACTAAAGGTTTTTATGAATTTAATATAAAATACTTATTGAGTAATTAAGTTACTTTTCAGACACAGTATTTATATAAGTATTTTAAATACAATTGTAGTCAAGTATTTAGCAATTATTATTCTTTTAAAGTAGCTTACCCAACGCTGTGTGTAACCCATGTTCCTCAAATTCGGAACGGAGACGTTTGATACCTTGCCTCAACCATTGTTTTTGGATTGGCCAGTGAAGGGCATCACGGTAGTGCAGTGGGTAGCACGGTCGTCTCACAGCAAAAAGGTCGCTGGTTCAAGCCTCGGCTGGGTCAGTTGGCAATTCTGTGCGGAGTTTGCATGTTCCCCCTGTGATCGTATGGGTTTACTACAGGGGTTCCGCTTTCCCCTACAAGTCCAAAGATATGCGGTATAAGTCAATTGGATAAAACGATTGTCCATATTGTGTGTGTGTGTGTGCTTCCAGCAATGGGAATATGCCCTTTATTTTATTATTCCTTTCTTTAGGTTGTATTAAACTTTAAATTTGTGCATGAAAAGGGCTGGGTTAACCGAATGAGAGCCACAATCCAAGAGTATAATTTCTGATCCATCTCATAACCTCTTTTTGCCTATTTTGACTCTTTTGTGTTTATGACTTGTTTAGAAGTAAGTGGCTGATTTTCCCAAATCTTATCCAAGTCTCAATTGTTTTCTGCTTAAATCTATGGGTGACGTCTTGCACGTTAGGTGCATGGTTGTAACCCACCTGTGCATTTGGGGAATTGAACTTATGGGCCACAAAACCTGCTGTCAATGTGAAATTGAGGGTCTCTTTCAATTGCTAGTTTACTTAAAAGATCTCATCACGCATGACTTAGTGGCAACTCAAAACACCCACAGAATTTTTACCTCTAACTCTGGGTTATCTCCAGGGGGCTAAATTACCTGCACAAGTATAATAATAATAAAAAATCTGATATTTGTAAAGCCTCTATAGCAGAAGGCTAAGCTTATTGGAATATTGGATTTATTCCTCTACAGTCCTTACAATTATAAAAACATGTGTCATACTTTGTAGTCATTATCATGATGTGTGTGTTATACTAGATTATAAATGTGTATGCCTCCATTATGAGCGACAGAGTGATAAACTGGTACAGCACTTAAACAATAAAAAAATAGGATTATCCCATTCTAGTCAGAGTCATCTTCCTATTTCTAAGAGCCTGTAGCAAATGATCATAGGGGAAAAGCTTTGCAACAATTGAGAGAAGAGTTTTTGATTAGCACAAGTTAAAAAAAAAGATGCAACATAAATCAGTTAGTTGTTAACAGTGATTATCTATCAAGATTTCTAGTTCATTTAGCTCTACAGTTAGCTCTAAGATACACATTCTCATATTACTAATAGCATTATACTACTGATATTGAAGAGAAGAGATCCAGAGGAGGCGCCATCAGTCCAAGCACTGAGTATATATAAAACTGAAAATGAATTTCGTGCTTTAAAGTATTTTTGATGTGCTACTCTCAGTGTATTGGTGTTTAAACTTAAAGTGAATTTAAGCATAGTTCACATCTCGGCTTTATGCATGCACATCAAGCAGGAGACATGTGTGCATGCTTTATGATCGAAAGCTTTTCTGACATAGAAGCTGAGGAGACGATAATGTGGATTGATTTGTCTTTACATTGTTTATTTGCAAACAGAAACGTTTCCCTTTCAAAGTAATAGAATTGTACCTAATCCAGGAGGCAGATGGAGATGTTTGACAGGGATTTTAAAAGCTGGTTTTAAAACACTCGCAGTCACGAGCCTCTAGGATAATATACAACATATCTTAAAATGTGAAAAAAACCTTAATCGATCTGAATGACTAGTGCGTAAAGGTCCTTATACACTTATGCATCTGCTACAAGCAGGGGTTTGCTTGCTGAAGATCTTCATTTTAAGTACATGATCCTTAATGTGACCTTACATACAAGCCAGAAAAAAAATTTGCAGTGCATCGTTGCTTAAATTTTAAACAAAATTTTAAAAAGGGTCATTTTTTTATGCAATGCATCAAACTGTTGTGATTAGCTCCCCTGTTCAGGTCACTGAAGTTGCCTGACTTGCAACTTGATGGCGCTAAACAGCACACAATACACCCATGAGATGAAAACAGAGATAAAAAGAAGCGCATCTGTGTCTGTAATTAGGTGTTTAGCATCTATCACTCACACATAGAGTTTATTCTGAAACACACAATTCAACTTTCCTATTTTGTTTTTTGTATTCTTGTCTCATTAAATGATTAAAAAGCATATTTTACAGTGAATTAGTGCTTTAAAAGCAATGCAGAAGTGCTGTCTGCTGGCTTCTATGGCAAACTCTAAAGGAATATACAATCTCTTGTTCCTATCAGAGATGTGATAAAATGAAATAATTCATGCTGAGAGCTTAATCTTTCAAACATACAACTAATTTTTCATGATTTTGTGTGTTTTTATAATCCATTAAGGGAAAAAAACATTTATTGTGAATGAGTGCTTTGAACGCAAGCAAACATGCTGTCTTCTGATCTCTGAGAGGAGAGGAGAGGGAGAGTCTCGTGCAGTCTCACACTCTATGTCAGATGAGCACTAGACCCATTTACACAGTGTAAGGGGAGAACTTTCACTACAAGCGGACTTCTGTATTTTTATATTTAAGGATTGGTAATACTTGTATAAAATATGAAAAAAATGTGCATGAATTTCCCTGTCCCCTCGTGCTCCATCTAGCATTGAGGAGAGATGTTCACTCTTCTCTCGAAACTTCTCTTCACCCTCAAGATGTAGCAAACAAAGAAATAACTAAATTGCAACTGGGGAGCTGGAGCTACTGCTATACCTTGTTTGTTTATAATATAGATATAGATGTATATCGTAATATCGTACATTATAGATAAATGTAATAGATTGGGTTTGTTTTTGCAGACGAACACTTTCTTCTTCAATGCAAAGAAGTTAGTAAGGTGCTGCTGCCCCTTCATGTGATCTGGGTTGACTTGCAAGTTTTACCGAATCGCCATCAAGTGTTCAGGTATGTTGGTGGTATGTTCACTCATTTTTGACCTCAAGAGAATTTCATTCATTCATTTCATGTCGGCTTTCTTCCCTTTCGGGGTCGCCACAGCGGAATGAACCGCCAACTCTCTGGCATATGTTTTACGCAGCGGATGCCCTTCCAGCCGCAACCCATCGCTGGGAAACATTCACACACACATTCACTCTTTAACACTATGGGCAATCGTTCTTACTCAATTCACTTATACCGCATGTCTTTGGACTTGTGGGGAAACGGAGCACCCGGAGAAAAACCCACGCGATCACGGGGAGAACATGCAAACTCCACACAGAAATGCCACCTGCCCCAACCGAGGCTCGAACCAGCAACCTTGCTGTGAGATGACCGTGCTACCCACTGCGCCACCGTGACGCTCTCAAGAGAATTTGCACCGCTGAATTTCGATGCAGTGCAGCCACTGCATAGATGTATATTTTGAATTATCCCTTTAATATGAGTGGTGTTTACTCATATTTTTACAAATATATACAAATTATATTTTACAAATATTTTTACATATTTTACTCATATATTTACAAATAGTTTACTTTTAAGCAGTTACTCAGAAAACTGCATTTTTAGACTTAATTATGCAATTAATTTAGTTATTTTTCACCGACTGAACTTTCATTTAATTAAAATAAACAAGGTCATCATAAACAATCTTCTAAAAAATGTATGGCCTCCAGTTTAAGACAAGTGGGATGAAAAGAATCACTCTAGGTTTGCCAGTTCTCTCCATTATTTGTGCCTCAGCTCCAACAGCAGGAGAGCTCTCTGTTAAGTAGAACACATTTAACATCATAAATTATTCTTGATCTCACACAGCTCTCTCATCCCTATTTAACATTTTTGCCACTGAACTCAGGAGGAAGTCACAGTTGTTGTAAATTTCACTTCACCTTATACCATAACCCACCACAAAAGAATCAACGAAGGACAAATCCCTCACATGGAGAGATGATGTGCGTTCTTCTTAGGAATTATGAGAATTCATACTGTGCTCTGTGACTGGAAAGACCCTCTGTGGGAACTGAATGTTCCCAATGACTGGAATGCAGTAGAGAGAATGAGGAATTATTTTCTGTCAACTCACTCATAGGCTTAAAATATTTGTTTTGATGAGATAGACAAAAAAAATAAATTCAGCCAAACCTTATCAGCTTGACTCCAGGACATAATCCAGTCAGATAGAAATAACAAAGACACTCTTTGACATCTCTTTGACATATGTGGGCCAGTTATACACTGCAAAAAAGGAATTTTAAGCAAAGCTGAAAATGCTTAAAATTAGATTGAAAATCTTGATTTTCTTATTTTAGGAAGAATTTTCTAATTTAAACCCTTTTGGGTATAGATTATTTTGCTTATTTTGAGAAAATAACACTTATATTTTCTTGAGGAGACAAAAAAAATCTTATTCTGGTCATTTATGTTCTTGAATTAAGAAACTATGTGAAACAAGTTGCCGATTTTGCCACTGATCTTAAAACAAGAATCTTAAAACAAGAATTTTTGACTCAACATATTCTTATATCAAGAATTTTACTGATAATTTGTTTTAAGAAATCAATATTAAATACTGGTTAAAAACATGCATCTTGGAACAAGAAAAAAAATCTTAAATCTAGTTCTAGTCTAGATCAAGTAAAGGTAAGAACATTTGATTTCTTGAAATAAGACTGAAATGTTTGTGAAAAAAAATTTGAAAAAGGATCTACACCGTAAATAAATCATCAATAGCCCAAACCTTAATACCTCATCCAGTTGTGTTCTAACTTTGATGGAAGAGATCTGTACTTCAAAAAAGCACTCTTGAAACAAGAAAAAAAAAACTCAAATATAGATGAACTCTTCCTAGATCAAGCAAAAGATTCTGCTAATGGGGCGAGCAAATTTCAGTTGGTGAGAATTCTTAAAATTAGCAAAAACTTCTAGCTGGTAACATAAGCTGTTGGATCTTAAAAAAATACAAAAACTCTCAAAACAAGTCTTTCCAAGCTGTAAAAATGCACTGAAACTAGAATATTCTAACTTGTATCTAGTCGCTAGTGGTCTTAAAACTGGACAATCTGTCTTAAAACTAGAATGTTTTGTCTTTTAGTTTTATATAGCTTATCAGAAATGAAAAAGTTGTCAGAAGTGTTAGCGTAGCGGTCAGAGCGCTAGCATGTGGACCTCAAACCTCTGGTGACGGGGGTTCGAATCCAGCTCTGGTCCTTCGCTGATTTACTCCCCAGAGCTCTACTATATGTTCTTTGTCTCTCCTATCTGATCTGTACTATCTAAAAATGCAACAATAGGCCTCAATAATATAATTATTTAAAATTACAATTGTAAGCTAGAATTTCTAGTTTTAAGAACCCATATTCTACTTTAAGAACAAAATTAAGCACAAACTTTCTTAATTTAAGGTCGTATATACTTATTTTAATACTAAATTTAAAGTTAGTCTTAAATAAAAGAGAAAACATCCTAGTTTTAAGACAGATTGTCTAGTTTTAAGACCACTAGAGACTAGATACAAGTTGAAATATTCTAGTTTCAGTGCAGTTTTACAATTTGTAAAGTCTTGTTTTGAGAGTTTTTGTCTATTTATCAGCTAGACTTTATTTTCTAATTTTAAGAAATCTTGCCAAGTCAAATTTGCTTACCCCATTGGCAGATTTTTTTGCTTGATATAGGAAGAGTTTAACTTTATTTGAGTTTTTTTTTCTTGTTCCAAGAGTGCATTTTTTGCAGTGTAGATATATCCTTTCAGATAAATAATTTTGAAGAATTTGTTTAGCTTGATGATTTCTGGGGGGGTGGTGGTGTGATTGAACATATGTGTGTGTGTGTGTGTGTGGATGGGGTGGAGGGTGTGTATGTGAGTATGTGCATTTGAGAGACGGGTGGGTACGTAAGTGCGTGTGAATGAGTAGGACTGGTCCCGGGGGGGGGGGGCAGCTGTCTCCCGGCTGCCCGCATTATCTTTCACAGGTCTCCCGTGGCCCCTGCGGTGGGGGGCAGTGCTGTTCCTGGGGGGATGGACGGTGTGGCCAGTCGGCTGCTCCCACTCACCACACCAGATCCCAGTACACACACTCTCTTCACTCACACAAATAGAATCATGAGAGTCCTTGTTCCCATGGGGGATCAGGCAGGCGGGGTGACCTATCGGTGATCCCGCCCCTGCCTCCTTTAGACGGGGGACTCTCAGGTTTTAATCACATAGGACACAGTACATCTCCAGGGCACCAGGTGGGCCTTCCTCCCGGAGCGGACAGTAAGCCAATCTCACCTGCCACTGCCTCGCTTCCGGGTTGGGCAACCCCTGGGCCCCTGACAACACTTGCAAGGACACACTACATTTAGGCCTGGAGGGCTAGTCTCTCTGTCTAAATCTTGATGGGAGGAGGCTGCAGATCTGTGACACCTCCCACAATATACGACGGAGAAGGCTACCCTCATTTAAATACACATTAGATATGTAGGGCGGGGGGTGGTGCCTGGACATCATCCGCCAAACGACGGTGACACTCCAGGACACCATTCCCTCTTTTATTGCATTTTATCTCTCCAACACAACCACATATACCTGCATTACATGACAACTGGGAGCAGATGTTGGGGAATGGGTGGACGACTGCCCCCGTCTTCCCTCTTGGGGGGTAAGGGCCCACCATCGCGGGGGTGTGGGTAGCTGCGGGGGCGGGTGCGGGCTGCAGGTGAGTGACTGGCTACTTCCCGGGACAGGAAGACTGAATGACGTGGGTAGATGGATGGATGGATGACTGGATGACTGGAAGGGGTTGATTTAGTGGGGGGGGGGGGGTTGCTGGTAGGGGTGTGCGTGGGGTTAGGTTTGGGGGGCTGCTGGTAGGGGGTGAGTGTGTGTTGGGGGACTGCTGGTTGATGTGTGCATGGGGTCGGGGTGTGGCCGGGGGGGGTCCTGCCGTGTCTGGAGTGGTGTCCCTACCCGCGCCCATCTGGTCCCTTGGCCGTCCTCCCCTTTTTTCTTGCGGGTCCACGGAGGTGCCCGGGACTGGGGGCCCTACCGGGGGGGATATGGGCATGGCGGTGCTTTGTGGGTGGGGCCTCCCAGTCTCTGCCCGCACTGTTAGGGGCTGCATTCCCGCCTAGCTTTGGGCTGGTCGACCTCCTGCTGCAGCGGGCCCACTGGGGCCCCGGGCATTGCTCTCTGGGGTTGCCGACTTTGCCAGGGGAGGTGGGGCGGGTCCGGCTCCGGGTCCCAGGCCCCAAAACTTGTCGTTCTGTGGGGGTTGGGCTGGTATCTGGGTAGTTCCTGACCATATATGGGACTTGGCTTGAGGCAGATCCCACATTTCATTTGGGACATAGAAGGTAGTCACGACACCTGGGATGTTTGGTCGCTGACTACATTCTTGAGGTTTAGGTCACCTGTCCTGTAACACTCAATTACTTATGTGTATGGTATATATATGTGTGTATGTATGTATATGTATGTGTGTATGTATGTATGTATGTATGTATGTCTGTGTGTATGTATGTGTGTATGTATGTATGTATATATTATATATATATATATATATATATATATATATATATATATATATATGTATATATATATATATATATATATATGTGTATGGTGGTGTGTGGTATATAATATATATATATATATATATATATATATATATATATATAATATATATATATAATATATATATATATGATTACTAATTTCTATTTATTCTTATTATTATTATTATTCTGCGTGTTTATCTGCTTGTATGTATGTATGTATATTATCTTTGTATGCATATCTGTAGAAAGATGCGAACTACTTGGATGTAATAAGGTAGGTATCTAATATTATTATTTTACTTATTCTCATTTTCAACTGAATCTTGACTCCTTCCCCCACAATTACCTCTCACCTTCTCTTTCCCCCTCCAAAACTTCTCTACCTCTGTTTTCCCCTCAATTACTTCTCTCCTCTTTCCCCTTTTTTTTTTTATTAACACCGTCCTGTCCTGATGTATGTTTATATGATTGATTAATGTAATTATTGTGATGAATGCGAATGAAATAAATTAAAAGCTTCTATCCAGAGGAATAATCAATATATAATATCTTCAATTCTCTGGAAAGAGCAAAACTGACCAACTCATACGAAGCACCTCACTTCTCATGGGGCTGCTTTGAAGTAGGACAGGACAGGTTTAAAAAAAAAAAAAAAAAAAAAAAAAAAAAAAAAGCTTGATGATTTCTAATTTTAGTTAATAAAGCTGTGCAGTCCCAATAAATATTAATGTGTTTTTTGTACATTAGATATTTGTATTGGTTGACCATTTGTACACACAAAACTCTGAATATTCTGGCCAAAAATAAATTATTTCTGTTTGAACAATTCAACGTAAGAGTTAAGAGTATGTCCTTATCTGTGAGACCAGCATGTGCTTTTGCTGTTTTCAAGAGGGCAAAACAGAATAATGATGCTAAATATAAATTACTGTAATACTCTGATCGTCACTTGTAGAAGCCTATCAAAAAAGTCTGGATTTAAAAGCAATAGCAAAACCAATTAACTTCTCACACAATCCAGCAATGACGTTCCTGTCAATCTTGAGCACAGCTATGATTGCTTTTGTAATCTCACATTGTTTATGATCCATTGATTTGTTTCATTTATTTGGATTAGTTTTGTCTCCTCTGAAACCATCCAGGACTTCAATTGCTACGTCTAGGTCAGTTCACATTAAATATTTTCAAATGACTTTTTGCATTAAGTCTGAAATTCATGTGACCAAACGTTGACCGTTTTAAAGGTATAAATTAAAATTCCATCATTGTCCATTATTTCAACGCTGAGCAAATCTGAGAACTTTTAAGCTGCTAAAAATGAGACTGTGCTGGTTTCTAGGACTGGGCATTTCGTGTGATCAATGCAATGGATTGAGGTTGGTTTCAAACATTTCATAAAACAACTTTTATCTATTCCCTGTCCTAACAAATATTCTGTTTGTTTATCCTCACAACAAATAATTTCAGGCCCGCATTTAACATCTTAATTTCATCCCCCCCCCACAAAACTCCAGATAGCCAAAGGAAACATTTAATCAGTCTAGGTGACTCAATTGGTATAACTCTTTTTAAAATACATCTTTCACAAAGGCATATGTTCACATAATGTAACTACTGATATCAGTAGAACAATCTTTTTATCCAATGGAATAGCATCCATTCAGTGCTTTCGGTGATTCCTGTTATTTTAAATAATAATGAGTAGATGAACTTTGTGGTGTTTGAAATGAACTATTCAGTTATCTTTTGAAGACAAACATATTTTAAAGAGTAAAGAACTAGATACGGGCGAGAAACTAATGTTAGATGATTAAAAACAGAACTGGTGTTTTATTTGGTCCTGTGATTGGGAGGCTTCACTAGACTATATAGCAAGATATACGCTTTTTTTATCAGACAATGTTTGAAAAGAGTGAATCTTGGTTGTCTAGAGAAATTATTGTGTGGTTTAAAACCTCATCTTCCAAACAATGTAGGGATTTGCCATGATGAAGTGGTACTAGAGGTCCTGGCTCTTTGTCATCAGAGTGCACAGGAATGATTAATGACACTCACCAAAGGATGCTGTGCTTCATGCTGATGTCACGTTGATAAATCCATACTACAAATTATATATTGTTTAGCTAATCTGTCTAGCTACATATACAACTACATTAATAAAAAAAACAATTCTTCAAATAGGTAAAACTGGGTTACAAAAAATAGCTGAAATTAACTACATTTGCTTTAAATTCATCAGTGTCTATCATTGAATTTATCTGAAGTTTTACTTAACTTCAGTAAATTCATAATCTTGATTCTAATGCCAGCATGGAAACTACTTACTCATGCAGTTTATTCCGCTGACTTTGGAAACAGAAGTTCATTCATCTTCATGTCGGCTTTCTTCCCTTTCAGGGTCACCACAGCGGAATGAACCGCCAACTCTCTGGCATATGTTTTTTATGCAGCGGATGCCCTTCCAGCCACAACCCACACACACATTCACACTTTAACACTATGGACAAATCGTTCTTACTCAATTCACTTATACCGCTTGTCTTTGGACTTGTGGGGAAACCGGAGCACCCAGGGAAAACCCATGCAATCACGGTGAGAACATGCAAACTCCAAACAGAAATGCCAACCGACCCAGCCGAGGCTCGAACCAGCGACCTTCTTGCTGTGAGATGACTGTGCTACCCACTGCGCCACCGTGACGCCTATGAAACAGAAGTTAGCTGATGCAATTCTGATTTATTATAGGTCCCCGAGACAATATATTTTTTTAACATATAGAAAATGGTCTAAATAAATTGTTTACTTCTCAGCAAGATTTCAGGCCATGAATATAATGTATTCACAGAAAAGCTTTGTGGAGAAGATTAACTTAAAATAGTTATTTCCATAAATGTCTTTCTACTACTTTTATATTCAGATTTGAATTGAAACGAACGACTTTCACATACTTTTTAATCAATCAATCAATCAATCAATCAATTAAGTTTTTATATAGCGCTTCTTTAACAGTTGCTTTCAAAGCAGCTTCACAAACTGAGGATCAGGTAGAGTAAATAGGAGTTTCCTCTGAGAGGCCTCTGGGAGCCTCGCTGACTGAGGCAGGTGCTAGTCACCTCCCCAGCATAAAGAATATACAAACTTAGATCCATTGATGAACAGTTCGCCTGGCAACACCTGAAAAAACAAAACAAACAAAGACAAAAAAGAAAGTAACAAACGACAATAGACAACAAACAGGTGATCAGCATCAGCTGCAGGATGAGAGATAAATGATTAGGAGAGGTTAGAGAGGCACGTTGAACCACATTGTTTTTTCCACAGTTTGTATGTTTATAGTGCTCAGACACCGTATCGTTTTGACAAATACCAAAAGCCAATTATTTGAATGCTAGATTAAACAGATATGTTTACAGAATTTAATTTTGAACTCTGAGTGTAGCTGAGCTCTGGACAACATCCGGCAGTTTGTTCCAGAGCTTCGGGGCTCTATATAAGAACGCTCTTCCTCCTCTGTTGGATTTAATAATCTGTGGAATAATCAATAATCAATAGTCCTGCTTCTAGGGATCGAAGAGAGCAAGCTGGAATACATAGTGATAGAAGACTGCTCAGGTAGGCCAGAACCAAGCCATTCAGCACATTAAAGGCAAGGAGCAGTATTATATAGTAAATGCGATATTGTACAGGAAGTGTTTCTGCTGCGTTCTGGACTAACTGTAATTTTTGTAGCGAGGCGACTGAGCAGCCGGCTAACAGAGCAAACAGGGCGAGCATGTAGATTGAGAATAGGATGGGTCCCAGAACAGATCCTTGAGGAACTCCATACTCTAATGCTATTGTGTCTGATGAGTATGCATTTATATGACCAAACTGACTCCGGTCAGAGAGATAAGAGTTAAACCAGAGCCAGTTTCTCGAGGAGAATCCTGTGATCTATGTTATCAGAGGCTGCACTGAGATCTAGCAGATCTAGAAGAGAGATAATCAAGTATCCCAATCAAGTAACAGATCGTTTGAAATTTTACCCAGTCTCTGTGAGCTCTGCGCAGTCTCTATGAATCCAGATTGAATATCTGAGTTGAGCTGTGCTATTACAGCTTTCTCTAATATTTTTGACAAGAAATGAAGGTTAGAGATTGGCCTACAGTTGGATAACTCAGTAGGATCCAGGTGCGTTTTCTTGATCAGTGGTTTTATTACTGCATTTTTTTAGCTTTTTAGGAATGTAACCTAGCGATAGAGATGAGTTTATAATATTCAAAAACGGTTCTTGAGCTATTTGTATTAATTCTTTCACTAATGTTGTTGGTACAGGATCGAGAGAGCATGTTGTTGATTTATATGCAGTGATTATTTTCTGCAGTTCTTTCAGGTCAATATTTGAAAAATTTTGCTGCGAGTGAGGCAAAGGCATAGAATTTGAGTTAAGCTGCTTAGATTGAATATGAGTTTTAGTGATTTTGCATCTAATAGATTGCAATATTAATATTAATCATTGTCATAATAATGCATGTATTTCAAAATACTTGTAAAAACTAATTGATGGGCTTGTTCACACTCACTAGTAATTCTTAATAGGTTCTCCAAACATTGTAATTTTAATGCAATCTGGTCTCAATATTATTCCACATGATTCCAGATGTGATAAGGTATGTCAAACTCACACTACAGGAAAAAGGTCCTTGTTTTCCAACACTCAAATTGGCTTTGAATCAAGGAGCACTTAACAAGCCCTAATGAGCCCAGTGTGTCTGCTACCTCCAGAAATTGGCCAGGGCTAATTAGCATTTGAAAGCATTAATTTGTATCGCAACTATTTCAATGCTCTGTAAATATCAAATGCAAAAAAGAGGGGAAAAGTGCACTGCATCATTTTAGTTAATCTTATTAAGTGCTCGTCTCTTTAGAATCTTTATTTTGATTCCTTGTTAAATTAACCCCGCCACCACCCTCCATAAAACAACACCAAAAACAAAAACCCACAAACAACAACAAAACACACAGTAAATGATATCTCCCATGTGCTACCAAAGAAAGCAACAGCTTGTAGGCAATTGATCAGAGAAGCCAACTGTAAAATATTCATTTTCCCCTTCAACAGCCAAATAAATCTCCTGGGAGCTTTGTAGAGGACTGTGCTCAGATATTACTAATGCGTGGCCAGGTTAGCGCAGTGTTCATTATTGAGAGTTTCTTTGGACCGAGCTAGGGTTTAGGATGGTGCTGGTCGATGACGAGCCGAGCCGAGTCCCTCCTAAGAATTTATTCTCATTCCAGACTATTGTCACATTTATAGTACATATACTGAACCAAAAAGAATACTTAAAGGGTCAGTAACATTGTGTTATTTTCAATAATATGTTGTTCACATTTGTGTAATTGTATAGAAGATGTGATTCTTTTACTTATAACACCCTGAGATTTTCATTCTGCAAACTTCGTAATCACGCCCCAATTAATCACCTATTGGTTAGCGATTTGCATATTCATGACATCTATGCAAAGTTACTGTCTGATAGTCTACATAGATTAGAGAGATATTAGAGGTATTAATTACGAGCAAATTCAGTAAGACATGAACAGAGAGCTAATAACATGGATAGACATGAATAGACATGGATATTCAACCTTACCTCTATGAGCCAGAGTCATGTAGATGTTTGGTTTCTGAACACCCCGGAATTGAGCATCTTCTTTTATTCCTTTTGTGTTTAAAAGAAGAGTTTGTTTTGAAGTTTTGTGCTGCTCGTCCATCTTTCGCTGTATGATTTGCCTGCCTTGGTTTCCGAATATCATGAGAGAAGGCGTTGTTTTGTGGATAGTGCATTACTTCCGGAGTAGGGAAATCGGGCCTTTCATATCTGTCCATAATGTTACAATGGGATTCATGTGTTGTCGTCAATGGCACGAATAAAACCAGTTTTTAAAAGAAAAAGTTTTTTGTTTGGGAACATTTATGGTTTGATTTTTAACTCAAACTACTCTTATAAATAACTATAAAAGCCTCAAAAAAACTCACCATGACATGACCCCTTTAAGAAATGGTGTGAACAAGAGAAAAAATAAGGGACATCTTGTGGAAGGTATTTACTTTTTTTTAAAAGCCAGACCTTGTTATAATAAAAACAAATATAATAAAAACCGTATACATAATAAACTTTATTCTAAGTTATATTGTAGGTAATGCCTAACTAATGATTTGTCACACTGTACTGTACTTTATACTTGGGCCAGTTCTGACCTACGCAATATTTTGCTTGACCCAAGTGCTACAATAAAGTGAAATGGAGTACATTATGTCCCGATAGTAATAATTTGATTGAGTTGTATTTCGCACTTTTTACTGTCTTTTATTTTGAATACGTTATGGTCTTTTATTTTGAAGATGCTATTAAGAGAGGATGTGGTTACAGGAAGTCAGCCATCTAGTTTTTTTCTCAGCAAGCACATGGACACAAGTTCAACCTCTGACATCTGCTTTTGTGTTCAGGCTTTCCAAAAGGAGTTTGGCTTACTGCTGAATTGCGTTAGATACACGCAGGGAGAGCAGGGTATGACAAGACCTGATAAAGTCCTGAACACATGACTGGCCCAAACTTCAGACAAGTTAGCTTTAAAACAAATGTCTTTTTTGACACGTTAATTACAATAATAATAATAATAAACTTTATTTTATAAAGCGTCTTTCAAGCTGGCTTTCCAAAGCACTGAACATAGATCAAAGTAACACAGTACAAAATAAGTACATTAGCAGCAGAGATAAAATGAACAAAATACAAAGTCAGACAAGGAAATTAAAATGCAAGGCTAAAGTTAAAAGCAATAGAAAGTATAAAATGTCAACAAAAATGTCATCATAAGCCAGTTTATCAGTGCATCCCTGAGTTCACCCAGAAGTAAGTTCTACAGTGTCCGTTCATAGACAGAAAAAGCTCTGTTTTCCATAATTTCAGTGTGCCTGCAAGATACAGACAGAAGCTTAGACTGTGAAGAGCGGAGATGTAAGTGATTGAAAGAGATGACAAATACTCAAAAGCCAGATCATGTAGCACTTTATATGGAAGGGTTAAAGTTTTGAAATCCACACAGAAGTGGACCGGGAGCGAGTGGAGTGTTCAATTTTTTTCTGGTCCTAGTGAAGACGTGGGTTCTGACAATTCTGCAACCTGTCCAGAGTAGTCCTAGAAACACCAGCCAAGAGAGAATTACAGTAATCCAGCCAAGAAGCAACAACTGCTTTGATAAGTCTTTCAGCGGAAGAGAATTGGAGCATAACACGCAGTCTAGCTACATTTTCAAGGTAGTAAAACCTATAGAATGCAACCACTTCTAGACTTGGACCATGTTTGGCACAACACATACCAAATGTTTTCTGCTAATGTTTTTAAATGTTTTTGATAGGCTGTTAGTTGGGGAATATAAGCAAAATGACACCTGCAAGTCAGGCAATCTTATCTAAACCACGTAATCGCTGATGAATACAAATCAAATGCGGGTGAACAATGAGAGAGATTCTCAACTGATGCGTAAAACATGAAATATGCTTTCCCAAAACAAAATGAAGAACACAATGAAGTGACATGCTTATATTAATGTTTTCATATATTTTAATCTCTAAAATATTTAATATATACCTATTAGGATCAATTGGAGGACAAAAGATAGGGATTGTTCATAAACTAAAGCATGATTCAGTATATTGCAAAAATATAAACATGTTGCACTAATTCAGTAAAATTACGATTTTATTGCACACATATTAAATATACTGCCAGAATATGGATTCATTTCACATTTATAAATATATTGTGGATAGGTGTATATTTGAATTTAAAATGGTAAGATGTTTACAATGCTGAGGTCATAAACATCGTCAAACACATGGCTCACAGAAGCATGTTATTCACTTTAGTGTAATTAGTTTTAAAGAGACCTTTATACACTCACCTAAAGGATTATTAGAAATACCTGTCCAATTTCTCATTATTGCAATTATCTAATCAACCAATCACATGGCAGTTACCTCAATACATTTAGGGGTGTGGCCTTGGTCAAGACAATCTACTGAACTCCAAACTGAATGTCAGAATGGGAAGGAAAGGTGATTTAAGCAATTTTGACCGTGGCATGGTTGTTGGTGCGAGACAGGTCGATCTGAGTATTTCATCTGCTCAGTTACTGGGATTTTCACACAGAACCATTTCTAGAAGTTACAAAGAATGGTGTGAAAAGGGAAAAACATCCAGTATGCAGCAGTCCTTTGGGTGAAAATGCCTTGTGGATGCTAGAGGAGAATGGGCCGACTGATTCAAGCTGATAGACGAGCAACTTTGACTGAAATAACCGAGGTACAACCGAGGTATGCAGCAAAGCATTTGTGAAGCCACACCACAAACATTCTTGAGGGGGATGAGCTATAACAGCAGAAGACCTTACAGGGTACCACTCATCTCCACTACAAATAGGAGAAAAGGCAAAAAAATTGCACAGGCTCACCAAAATTTGACAGTTGAAGACTGTAAAAATGTTGGCTGGTCTGATTTCTCTTAAGACATTCAAATGATAGAGTCAGAATTTGGCATAAACAGAATGAGATCATTGATCCATCATGCCTTGTTATCACTGTGCAGGCTGGTGGTGGTGTAATGGTGTGGGGGATGTTTTCTTGGCACTCTTTAAGCCCTTTAGTGCCAATTTGGCATCGTTTCAATGCCACGGCCTAACTGAGTATTGTTTCTGACCATGTCCATCCCTTTATGACCACCATGTACCCATCCTCTGATGGCTACTTCCAGTAGGATAATGCACCATGTCACAAAGCTCAAATAATTTCAAATTGGTTTCTTGAACATGACAATGAGTTCACTGTACTAAAATGGCCCCCACAGTCACCAGATCTCAACCCAATAGAGCATCTTTGGGATGTGGTAGAATGGGAGCTTCGTGCCCTGGATGTCCATCCCACAAATCTGGGCCAGCATTTCTAAAGAATTCTTTCAGCACCTTGTTGAATCAATGCCACATAGAATTAAAGCAGTTCTGAATGTGAAAGGGGGTCAAACACCATATTAGTATGGTGTTCCTAATAATCCTTTAGGTGAGTGTATGTTATGGTGGCCGAGAGGTACAAAACAATTCACAATTAAAAAATAAGAAAACAAGTTAACAAAAGTGAAAACACAACCACAAAAAAAGGGTTTTCTGAATTTGCCGCTGTGTTTTCTGAATTTTTCGTTGTGTTTTTTTAATTTGTTGTGTTTTCTGAAGTGTAAATTTGTTTTCACTTTTGTTGTTTTGTTTTTTGATTTGTTAATTTGTTTTCTTATTTTCTGAATTGTGAATTGTTTTGTACCTCTCGGCCACTGTGCTTTGTAAGTATGATATGTAAACAAGTTATTAAAAATTATTTAAATTAAATAATATTGTTGTGCGTCATTTCTTTGGTGGTGAAGGTTTATTTGTTGAGGGGGTGTCCTTTTTTTGGTTTCAGCACATGCCCCGAAAAAGGTTTGTGCACAGCCCTGCCAAAAAGGGACAAATGCTTTCTTGGCTTTTCTTCTCTGTCCATACGCTCTATGGTTGTCTGTGCTGTGACTAGATTCTAGGATGCTCTGAGGTATGATATCTTATATTAGGGGTTCTTTAAGAAATGGTCGCTGTGTTCTGTATCTCTTCGGAGCCAATATTATCTGAAGTGACGTCAGAATTTTTTGTTACATTAGTCAGCTTAGGCAACCTCTCTTGTGAGCTACCAGAGTTAGATTATTACTTTGTAACAAATTGCATATTTTTTCTCCCCCTAGAAGCTTTGGATCACAGTGTGCTAAATGCATGTGAATCTAAATGTTATGAAAAGTCAAAAACTGTTAAATTATTTTTACATCAAATTTCGTAAATAAAAAATACTTAAAAATAGTGATGTTTAATGCTCCGGATAAGTTATCAGAGGAATGTCCTGTATTGGTAATTCATTGGACACATATGTAACTTAAAAAAAAATAACAACTCGAATGTTAACAAGAAGTCTACTTATGGTCCTTTGCATAATAATGTCCTTATAGATTTAAAGAACTACATTTTGTGACTTTCCCAGAGTGACCTGCGAACTAACCAGACAATCTCCTTAACACTAATGGGAGATGCTGGTTATGTACTATTTCTAGAAGGGCATCCACTTAAATGTAGGCTGATCTCCCTCCCAGATTCTTTCATTACTAATCTGATTTGCTGCTTGAACCGTAGTGGATTATTCCATGTCTTTTAGTGTATTTTACTGGAAAAATTGTTGGATCAATTTAGCCATCTATTTATGTTTGATTTCAATTTTATTTCTTGTCTTAAGCCACCATTTAGATCCTTTTTGTTCACAAATCAAAGAACAGTAGACAAAGGTGTCTCCAAATGCATAAATGTTAATGTAAATGTAACAGTTGCCAAAATTCTCAGACTATTTGACAAGCACATCACAGTTTTCATTCAGCAACATTATACATTTTACAGCCAAAAGCCTTCATATAGTAAATAGCCAGAGTGTACGGTAAAAAAGACCATTATTAGAAGAAATCAGTTGTTTAATGAGCCATCTGCATAGATGAAAGACCAAAACATAGTGAAAAAGATGTGACTAACTGTTTGAGTGCAGAAGTAGCTGAAATATTTCCTGCTGTGAAAATTCATACTCATAGTGAACAGGGCATAATGATTGTGCTCTTTACAGTGTTTTACAGCAGAGCGAGCCACAATGAACAGTTCTGAGGGGTTTGAACGTCTAGTGCGTCCTCCATCTCCTCATGAAAACACTTTATAGATGACCTCGTTGCTAAAAGTGTCAAACACATTGCCCGTCACACTCTTACAACAGAAGTGAAGGACATTTTTTACATCAGGCCTGAACTAGAAGAAAGAAGAAAAAGGACACTGTTCTTGTCTCTCAATTACACAGCATTTCACACAGGTATTTCAATAGACCTTAGACATAAATCACAAGTAGCAGTCTGACACTGTTCATTTGTGTTTATTATACATGTTTGCTCTTCTACTTTCTTTCATTAAGTGTTTTTATACTCTTGATAATGAGAAAGAAGCTTTCTTCAGATGAAATAATTCAGTAAAGCATAAAGAGAAAGTATTCAAATTTAATAGAGCGCTCTTACATGCCGGTTAATTAAATTTCTTATCTTTATTATGCAGATACTTCATAAATTTATTCAGTATTACATATCACCACTACCTGCTGAAGAAACATTCACTGAAGCATTCAGAAGTATAATTAGACGTTTTCTATTTGAGAAGTTATATATCTGTATAGTAAATTATTTAGTTGTTTGCTTGGGACACCAATGTTTGGGAACTTTTTTATGGAGCATGTAAAGCTTCTTCTCATTCTAGTAAATGTTTTATATTTATAAATCAATTAGACTGGATGGAATTTTGCAATGTTTTTTTTTTAAATAAGTTGAAAAAAACACATTGGTATGTAGATATGATCCATTCTACTAGTTTTCAATTTGAACATGATGTACAGCTATTGAATTGGACATTATATGGACATTATTATGTTATATTGCTTTACATTGCTATATTGTTACTAAATATCTTTCACTGGGATTTGTTGATTACTTTTATTTTTTATGTGGACTGCCCCTTTAACCAAATATATTTTCTCACTCTCAGTGACTTGATCAATTGTCCTTTATAACTATCTATGTAAGCTCAGAGAAGGGGTTGATTAAACTCGGGATAATCTCTAGCTCATCCGTTAAATATCATAATACACGGGATGTAATCCCCTCATTCACTGCTCTGCTCTTCCTCCACTACTGGATTAGATCCTGCACTTTTTTCATTTATATATTTATTTCTGAAAATGTCCCTAACGCTGTTTGAACAGCAGACAAACGATTACCAAAAAAAAAAAAAAAAAAACAAAGACAATAATGAAAATACAGTTATAACAGTGAAGCTAAAAATGCCTTATAAAGGAGGTGGTAATTTACTCTTATTTTGCTGATTTAAATGCGTATAGCAATGCAGGCAGCAGCACAGGAAGTATTGGAGTTTTTTTGGTACATTTTGTAGAAATCACATATTTTAGTTTTGCCATTTATACATTAATTAATACAGTTATAAAAAATATACATATTAGTTGCAACAAAAGCAAAAAGTACAATAAAAATGCTATTCTATATTGACTATTTTAATACATTTTGCATGTAAATTAGGTAGGTTTATTTTGAAAATAAATTTTGTCATTTTCGTGGGTTGAAACAATACATATATTTAAAAGAAAGATTTCCAGTTTTGTAAGAAGCCAATTGCTTTATTTACTTGACACTGGATACTGTGTGTTAAAAAATGTATTCTCAATATCAGATAAAGTGTTTCAAGGTAGCGATATGGATGACTAGGAGGTAAGGAAACAGTGGTTTCATGGTAATTAAAAACGTAATGGTTACTTTCGTAACCCTGTTCCCTGAATAGGGAACCACGACTTATGTCGATGACGACTATGGGAACTCCACTAGAAGCGATATACTCTTACCAAAACGCCAATCAGTGGCCGTGCTGATGGTCACATGACCATGCCACACACATAAAGTAGGCGCAGGCCTCTTTCTGTTTGTGAATCTGGAGCCACACTCTCCCCCTAGGCAACCAGACTTACAACCTTACGTACCATTTACTCATGTGGTTCCAACATGTTGCCTTCAACTGGAAAGTTTTGGGACCAAGGGTGTGGCATAACGGGAAGTTCTCCACACCTAAGGTACCAGACGTGGAGTTCCAGAGGTCTGGGCGCGGCATCCCTGGGACAGAAGGTCCGACCACAGTGGAACTGGCCATGAAAGGGACTGTCTCGAGGGAGCAGAAGTCTATGAACCAAGGTCGATTAGGCCAATAAGGTGCCACCAATTGGACCTCTGCCATGTCCTCACTGGTCTTACACAGGAGGGGTGCAAGGAGGCTCACTGGGGAAATGCATATAGGCGTTTCTGTGTAAGGGGAATCAATCTCCTTACATAGACCCGGGGCCTATGTGGGTGAGACAGAGGACATAAGACAGATAGTGTGTATGAGCCAAGACACATATTGGGAAGCTCCCACCAAGTTTCCCAACTTCACTTATAGCATCATACATACTTCGCCGATAGTTCCCAAGAAAGGCTGCGAACTAGCAGACTTAGCAGTGGGGTCCGCAGGAGCCTAGGCCGCTCTAGGTCACTGTCTCTGGCACGGGGCTGATGATCCAAGAAGGACTGAGGAGGTTTTTCAGGCATCAAGCAGATCGTGGGGGAGCCGAATTAGAAGGGGACCTGCCACATCTCCACCTATGTGGCATCATGGGTTCGCACAGACTCTCCACCTGCTTCCTAATCGCATAGACCCACGACATGAGGTACTTTACGGCAATGGAGAAGGGGCCATCTGGGACCCTGGGAGAAGATCATAGTTTGGGGTAGGTTGAGGTGGTTTCCTATCAAGCGTGTAAAACCCACAATTATGTTATATTATACACTTTTTTATTCAACCCCTCTCCTTCCTGTAGAAGAATAAAAGAACTTCCTCGGCTCTGGTTTTTCATTGAAACAAAAGTTAACAACTTATAAAGAGTAAAGATTTGTGAAAAACTAGAAAGAAGGTAATTTCAAAGGTTTAACATGGAAATGGATGAGTAGAATACTATGGAGAATTTAATACATTAATTATATTTTTGTGAGAAGGTTTTTTAAAGCTTGCTACACTGCTTAATGCAAAAAATCTTATGTACTGAGCTGATCAGTGATGGAAAACTAATTGAACTGCCAGAGACATTTGGGGTAGGGCCATGACAACAATAAAAACACAAAAATATTCCCTTGCAGATTTTTCTTTGTAATGCAATTCACTAGTATGATAGCACAATTATACTTTTAAATTGACTTTTTCCAGTAGATTTTTTGACAAAATAATATTTGTAAAAATATGTATAAGTTTCTCAATTTGTGACTTTTATAAACTGGTTTCATTGCTGTCTTCACAGGTAACTTTGCAGACACCTAGTCGCATTATGGACCCCGACCTTCAACAAATATCGGACCCACAGCAATGGCACAATTATATGCTAATACATGGATTATTATCTCTGGCAGTCAGAGTACTTTAATGCCACAAAGATTCGTACCTTATTGATAAGATAAGATCCAGTGCTCCAGAAAGCTTTAGGGAAAGTATGCCTTTGAGGAAAATATTTTTAGCTGCAGATAATCCTCACAATATGAGTGGAGCTTTGAGAACGAGTGTGTTTGTTTGCGCAGAACTGATGAAACATTGTGTTCATTTAGACTGACCTTTGTCTGTAGTATGTTAGAAACATGAGTTAAAATGAGCAGGATTGACTGAAGCCTTCATGGCTCTGTGTCTTTTTCATTTAATCATTGAAACAGAATCTGAAAACATCAGACAAAGCCAGCAAATCACCTTACATCAGACAACAGAAAGATCTGCAGCTCTAATGAGCAATTCATCTGGCTGTGCATCACCTGTTTAAAGATTATTATAAGAAGTGATGGCTAAATTATAGCAAAGCTTTGTAAATTTAGTATTGTCATGTGTCCTTTTTTTGTTTTAGAGATTTTTTAACAATATTTTTATCATACAAAGATCACCAACTGCACATCATAATTCAACTGTGTAAATCAATCACTTCCTCTGTGACAAAGCTTTACTACAAGAGAGTCAAAAAGAAGCAAAAAGATATTATTGCATGAGTTACAAATGACAAGAATGAAACCCCAGTTCTTGGTTAGTGGCTCTCACTCGAGTAGCCCAGCACACAAAACTTTGCATTTTAATATAATTTAAAGAAATAAATAAAAACCCACCATCTCTGAGTTATCATGAAGGTCAAAGATAGGGATGTGAAAAATAGATGAGACCATAAATTAGATGAGTTTTGTTCAAATGTAAAAATAAGAGTCTTAAAATGGGTGTCAACTGAAATTTGCTCACTTCTGTTACAAGTCTCAAGTGCTTAGTGTAAGAATTACAACTTCAGACACTTCCTTTTATGCACAAATAGGGAAAGTTGCCGCTTGGTTGTGACATGAGTTTGTTAAACAGTTGCCAAAACCTTAAAAACAAGTGAAGAACTTAACTACTGTGGGTCAGGTACCATAATAGTTGACAGCTGCCATAATAGAATATGCCTAGTGTTTAACAAACCTCAAATGCATTACAATTGAAAACATGCAAACATTGGTGTAAATGTTGCCAAATCTTATGCAGAGACCTGTTGTGTAATGAGGCTGGAGCTTTGTTTTGTCAAGGATTAACTGTAGTTGACTAATCTGTGTCAAGGACAGAACTAGGAATTTTATGATTAAAAGGTGTGTTTTTTGTTTTAGGTCAAATAAGGGTCAATGAGTGTCTGTTGTTGCATAAACAATCTATTCTGTATACTGTAGTGTTTAACTGGGAGTGAAAGCAAGATCCTGTACCTCTTTTAATCTTGTTTACATGGAAATAATTGCATGCAAAAAATGTACTATCAATTAATGTGGCTGTAAGTTAATTAAATGAAGAATGTGAATAAAAATAGTTTCAAAATCCCACAAACACAGGGAGACAAAAGAGAAATGCATTTTTTATAAAAATGAATTAGGGTACGGTACTACTTTAATTTTCAACCCAGCCCATCAAAATGAGAGAGAGAGAGAGCAATTACAATTTCAGTTGCTGATTGTAAATTTATTGCTAAACTTTCTGAACAGGCTCAGTGCAGCTTTGTTGTAGCTAAAGGGTTAGTCTGCTGAAGGAAATCCTCTTCTCCATGGCCACTGCTGGCTGCTGGGGTTTCAGAAAGCCTTGTGTTTAAGAGAACAAACCTCCCACTCTGCCTCATCTGAACAGCCTTACTGACCCGACTGGGACACAGTGAAGCATGGCTCTGTGGGTATGTGATTTACTGGTAAAACGAGGGAGGTGGTGGATCAAAGTCTATAGAAAACCTCTAGGCTTTATATGTTTAAATGTTACATTATTAAGAGAGCCAAATTCATGAAGTTTTATGGGACTCTCTTAACTTAAAATTAAAAAAGCATAACAACTACCCCAATTATTCTTAACAAACTAAGTTTGGTGTGTTTTTTTATTGGTTCTTATTGAGGAATTATACTCTATCTTTATATAAAAGGCTGTATTAGACCAATTTGTTTTATCTATGACATGTGGGAAATGGGTAACAGGAAAATAGGGACAACAGGAGCAGGAAAAAGCAAGAGATGAAGAAGAAAAACAATTAACCTCCTTTGCTTAGAGAATTCTATTACCAAAACCTATTCTGCTGTGCAAATTGCAAGTTTCATTTGTGACAGACAGTGGAAGGAAATACTGTAGCTGTCTGCATTTTAAACAATTTAAAATGTGCATCACTGATCTTGTCCATGACTCAAAGAACCCAGAAACTGATCAATACACACTTAGCAGACAGAGAAACACTGCAAACATTAAACCGGCTATTTACTTTTCATATACAAATAATGATTAAACTGAAAAACTAACACCCCTTACTATTTTTTTTTCTGGAAGAAGAAACTCTGATGCACCATAGTGACATTCAACCACCAAACACATCAAGCATAGTAAGAACTATTCTGACGAGGAAAATGTCACAGAGTCCTTCCCCCGGTAATCAGTTTGCGAGCATTTCTCACTCATTACATGACAGGATGAAAAATTGCACTCTGTTTTTTTTTCTCCTGTTAAAAGGGAGCTCGGCTGGCGTGAAAAGGCCAGCAGATGCTTCTTTTTGAGGCACTTCCATGAAGAGGCTGCACAGCGTGAGAGCCCTGCAGAAAGAATCCTCAAATGGCAGGGGTTAATAAAATCCATTTTTGTAGTTAGAAATAACACATGTGTTCAAGGAGAAATTACAGAGGGGGCGTCAAATCCTTTGAAAATAATTACACTGCAAATACTTCCTCTTACTCACTTCCTCATCCCCCAGGACTCGAGGGTTTGAGTGACAGACCCACTGGGCTGACTGTGGCATCCAGGATTGAGAGCTGGCAACCAGTGAACAACAAGCCACAGGAAATATTGAGACTAAACCAGTCTTTGGGGCTGAAAAATGGCACCGAGGTCTACAGGTGTCCTTTTCACTAAAATTGAGTTTGTAAACCATTTGGGAAGACATTGTGGACATTTCTCTGAAGCCAATAGCAGAGGATTATTGTTTCCTAGTAAATGAAACTAACAAAACTGACCTTTTAATATTTTGTCTCGAATGGAGACTGTTTTATCATAGCTGCTTTACAACTCAAGAAAGTGTTGGACTTTTGCGCATCATCATCAACTTTTGCGCATACCAACATTCAAAGTGATTCATAAATTTTCATACATTTAGTAAAAGTTAAGTAGGATCTGAATTCAGGTATGTTTTGAAACCAGGCAGCAAAGTGCCAAGTCAAACCGCCACCTGTCCACTAATTGTGATTGACAACCACATTACGATCTCTGTTGTTGAAGCAAAAAAAAAAAAAAAATAGCCAAAGTCAAATTGAATGGACACAAAAATAAAAAAACCAACAGGTTGATTGAACCTAAAAAACTTTTGTCAACGCGTTACCCTAAAAATGTCAATTTTGTGTCGTTGACACATTTAGAACTAAATGTACACTGAACTAAATATTCTTAGTTAATTGAATTAAATAACTTAAGTTAAATTTACTCCGTGCATGTTCTCCCCGTGATCGCGTGGGTTTTCCCCGGGTGCTCCGGTTTCCCCACAAGTCCAAAGATATGCGGAATAAGTGAATTGAATAAGAACAATTGCCCATAGTGTTAAAGTGTGAATGTGTGTGTGAATGTTTCCCAGCGATGGGTTGCGGCAGGGAAGGGCATCCGCTGCATAAAACATATGCCAGTGAGTTGGCGGTTCATTCCGCTGTGGCGACCCCGAAAGGGAAGAAAGCCGACATGAAGATGAATGAATGAATGAAATTTACTCCGGGTGCTCAGGTTTCCCCCACAATGTCCAAAACATGTGGTTTAAGTCAATTTGGGTGAACAAAAATTGTCAATAGAGTATGAGTGTGTGTGAATGTTTCCCAGTTATGGGTTGCGGCTGTAAGGGCATCCACTGCATAAAATTTATGCCAGTAGAGTTGGCAGTTCATTCCATTGTGGCGACCCCAAAAGGGAAAAAGCGGACAAGATAATGGATGGATGGAATTTCAATTAGCTTAACTTTTTAGTCTACTTATAGGTACAATAAACCTAAAAAAAATATTGTATTTAAACAAGAATATATAAAAAAAGTTAGGGCTCTGAGTTTCCATAACTTTTTTGTAGGTTCAATCCACCTGTAATGCTTCACCTGAAACCTAAATTATTAAAGTGAAAGAAGTAAAGCAATTTAAGTACATGCTATGATGAATGGACTGAAGACACATCAACAATGTATCAACAACAACAAGGATTATAAATAACTAAGCATTTATTAGCATTATTTTGTTACTTATTAAAGTCAGTTTATAACAATTGTAAAACATTCCCAAACATTTAAAAAACTACCTGAAGTTATAAGGCTTAGTAAATGAAAATCACAGAAGAGCAACAATTTTAAAATACGCTTTAAAAGAGATACAGCACCCCAAAAATGAAAATTATATTATTAATCACTTAACCACATGTCTTTCCAAACCTGGATAATATATATAGATTTTAGCGCTGTCAAAATTTCCGCGTTAACGCATTGAAATGTGTAATACGTAAAAAAATGAACACGGTTTCAGTTTTTCCTGTTTCCTGACGTGCTTTAAATGACGTATGAGGCCGTTTGTATGATGATGAGAAGGCACGGAGTGTGGACACGCTACAGCACGTGACACACATCACAGTCATGGGGGACCGCTGAGCTTCTGTGAGTAATGAAAACAACTGAGGCATCACAGCATACTTTATTGAAATTGTATTAGTTTGGTCTAATTTTGTGTAAAAGTGAGAAACTGCAGAATGTGGAGTCATGTGCGGATCACTGTCTCAAAATGGTGAGAGAAATAAAAAAGCAATGACAAGTTAGAACACTCTTAAGGTGCTCATAATATGTCTGCTGCTACGAGATTAACGTTTGTTCCATGTGAACACCTGTCCTGCAAGGCTCTCATGCTGCAACAAATTGTCAGGTTTCCGCTCACGCTAGCGGTTTTGAAAGTGTGCTAGCTAAATGTCGCAAGATTGTTGAGCACCTCTCCTCAAGAACAGCTCTGTCTGGAACAGCTCTGCCTGTTTTGTGCGTGCACACGTATCCATTGTCAAGGTATGCTGCATAAAATAAAAATAAGTTCAGAGTAGTATAAAACAATTAAAAAATTTGAAGAAGTAATAAATATGGTGTTGAATAATGTAATGTAAGTAAAATACATTTTCTTCTGCTCAGTGGTATTGCCAGAAATTATGAAGTAACAGAGGACGATTGGTCTATAAATAAATTCAACCATGATTTTACCTCAGACTATCTAAAAGGAAGGACAGAACTAATCTCACACCTATGAAGATCACTACTGCAATTGATCCAAGATTTAAAGACCTAAAGTTTCTTCCCAAAGATGAAAGGAATGATGCTGTTAAAGGTAGAGAGTCCTGGAAAAAGTCTAAAGACACCACAAACTAACAGCCATCAAAGCAAAAAGTAAATTTGGAGGATATTGATAATTTATTGCAGCTATGTTGTTTACATGACAAAACCTGTGTTACAAAATAAACAAAAAAATTATGAACAATAACATTTAATGTAAATATCTATGTCTTCAATTTACATTGATTATTTACATTTTTCATTAATAGATTAAAAAAGTTTCAGTCTTGTCATTGTGATCAATCGTGATTAATTTTTGAAAAATTGTGCGATTAATTGTTTTTTTAATCAAACAAATATATATATATATATATATATATATATATATATATATATATATATATATATATATATATATATATATATATATATATATATATATTCAGCTACAATTCTATATCCACACAATATTCCTTTCTGTCGGACTGTGACAGTGATGGCCAATAAAAATGTGACAGTAAAAATGTCTTGATATTGCATCTTTTTTTTTCATTAATAGTTTTTCTATGTTGTTTGTCTTCAGTAGAAATCATTGATGTCATCGAAAGTATTAATGCTTTGTTACTTTTTCTTTTTTCTTCCTTAAATACTTTCTACAGCTTTCTGACTGTGATTGGGTTGAATAGAAATGTTACGTCTTGCAGAAAACATGGACTGGGGTCTATCATGGCTTGGAAAGAAAGCTGGATTACATAAATCGCCATACTATATATTGAGTTGAATTGGTTAGAGGCTTGGACTTCACTTTTTTAATAATGACATTTATTTCAGCCAAATTGTTTAACTTCACTTGACAAGTTTGTTTTTGTTTTATCACAAGTCTGATTCTCTTCTTTTGAATATAGCGTTTAATGTCAGTTATTTTTAGGTCAAGGATATGAACTTTCCCCCATGGACATAGATATGATTAGCAAGGGTGGAATGTGCAGTTTACATACACAAAGTAATCAAGTAGTGTTTGTGAAGCAGAGATGCCTATGCCTGGGTAGCATCTGCATGCATTGCATTTCTCTATTCTTGTGCTTATGAAAGTGGATGTGACTATAAACCATTTTAGACTGTTCACCGGCTATGAAACATGATACATGTCATTCTGAATTCCATTTAAAGCTTTCAGTGATTGGTTCCTACATTTCATTATGCTAAATTTGGTGTAGAAAAGAAAAGGCTGAGCAGCAGCCTAGCATTTGGTTCACATGTGCAGCTTGTTAACATTTCCTGACAGGTAGTATGCTGCAAAAGCAAGCCTCACCAACTGTTGCAGAGAGTCAGTGAAGTTAAATGTGAATCATATCAAAACACTTTCTTTTGTTTATCAAATGAAAAAGGAAAAATATGCACATTTTAACAAGAGTAGGGTTTTAACATAGAGATACGTTTTTGGTATCCTTTCATGCTTTTTATATGGCTCATAGTTGAAAAACTGTATGATTTGTATGAATTGAAATCAACATCAATGGTTTTACATATCAGGCTTTTGTGTACTTAACATTTGTGATCATTTATTAAAGAAAATATAGAGAAGGTTTTACATTTATAAAATCCTAACTGTTTTGTTTGCTCCTCTAAAAAAGGGTAAAGTATCAGTTACTTGATATCAGATATTTGCCTAAAATCAGATATTTGCAGAATATCAGCAAAACATAGAATGTTATCATCATGATAGAATTCCATAAATTCCTGGATAATTCTAATATACATTTACCTAAACACTGTACAAGCATTTAATTTTTTTATTACAGATATTGTTTTCTTTGTTTTAAGATTTTGTAAAACGTATTTCATTTATTTGATGATAAACATTATTTACATTGATGGTATTTTAATTTGATGTTGTTAGATATGTATTAGTTACTATGACAACATTGTAAAACAATTAACAATGTTTTCTTTCATCTTGTTAAAATAGCCTCTATTGGCAAAATATCATAAACCAAACCTTCTAGAATTGTTTAACTGTCACTGTGCAGTCATATTTAAGACAATATTGAAGACAACAATGACCTGTGTGTATGTGACAATAGAAATACTTTTTACTTTTGAGTCTTAGAAAGTGATTAGTCACACATTACCACAGATCTCTGGTAGCTGTTTTCTGTCACAACTGTTTTCTGTCACAGCTCGAACATCTCAGAAGTACTCAATGTATGTTTTTTTTGGACACATGCATATGCTTATAGCTACAGTATGCTTTAACATAAAAAGAAAATAGAACAAACAAATGCCAGTCATCCTCTTGTCATTTCAAACACATGGCTTTGTGCATTGAAGGGCTGGGAATTGAAAATGTGCCTATTACTAAACCATTGCTGACATTTTCTTTCTGTGCACCTGGAAGGTCATAACTTGACAGAAATACGTCAATATGCTAAATGCGCACATTAATTATTTGAAGAGTAAGAAACAGACGTTTTGGTTTCTTTAATGTTCGGTAAGTTAACAGTAGTCATCTTTGTAAGTGTTAAGGCCAATCTATAAATATCTTAAGCCAACCTCACAAATCCTGTAACTGTATTTCGCAGTAATCAAAAATCGGCCAATGTCTCTATTTACATATTTTTTGTCTTAAGAATTAGCTCTTTTAAATTAACTCTTTTTATAAAAGGTTCAGTCTTAGAGTGTAGTCAATTACAAAGTCCATGAAGTTCTAGACATGTATCATTGACGTTAATTGTAGTATCTTCAGCTGGATAAAACCATCAGACAACTGGCTACTTTTCTAATAATTTATCCAGAGAAAGAGACAGAATAATTAATAGGTGTTCCATAAAACTCATTTATTCCAAAGGCAGCCAGTACTAATTTGCAAGTTATTGCTATAACATTGTTGCTGATTGCACAAGACCCGGGTCAGCAGATTTTCACACTGCTAATGATAATTATGTGTTGTGTGAGGCTAGTCACTGAATGCTACTTAGTTTCTTGCTGACGAGTCGAGACACTTCATTAACCTGGACAAAGACCAACCATATTTGTTCCATATTTTAAAAATTTCAAACAACTCTCTTGACCGACAAGAAAAGATTACAAATGTAATGAAACAAATGTAATAATTAAAACGCTTTCATGTGTGACTTGTTTATTTTGCATTAGCGTGTGTCACAAAGATGGTTTGTAGTGAGCAGATTCAAACTCAACTAAATATAGAAGTAATAAAAAACACTATTAATAATGACTCTGTTTCAACTTACTATTTTTGGAGTAATTATTTAAACAGTGTAGCTACAATCCGACGTGGGTACAAGTTTCTATTTGGAAGTCAAGTCCCAAGCGAGGCAGGACTAGTCAGGTTCAATCCCATGTCAAGGCAGAAGCAAGTCTTAGTTGAGACAATATTCCCTAAGTAGTTTTCTGTGTGAAACGGAGATCGGGACATTTAACAATTGATCTAATTTGGTATCGTCCTCTAAGCCCTGATTGGTCTAAAATACAATTTTTGTTTCTCAGGTTGTACAGCATATAGCAAGATGAAAACACACTTTCCTCTTCTGGTCTCAGCATCTTCTTTCAGCAGGGCAAATTTTAGAATTTTTACTAAAAATGTTAATGTTTATGTTTATGAGTAACCTAATTGGATACTGCCAGCTAGACCCTAATTGGTCGAAAGTAAAAGGTGTGTATATCAGATTATACACCGAATTGAAAAGCACTTAACTTTTTTGTTCTAGTATCAATTCTAGTACACTCAACCACCCCAACCAGCTGAGCAGAGCATGAAGCTTCATGTTATTAGCCTGATCCTAACATTCTGAATAGGCTAAAGCGTCAGTATTGAATTTGCAGGAACATTGATAAGAAATTGATAACAGAATTCTATGAGGGACATGACAAGTGCATGAACCGATGTGGGCTGAGGATCTTTGGGGTAGAGTGGTGGTGGTGGTGGTGGAGGTAATTGATATTGCCTACATGGAAGAATGCAGAGCTTTCTGTATAATTGTTTTTCTATTCACATTAAATATGATACCATGTAGGCTATTCATTATTGTTTTAGTCTTTTATCATCTTGGGTTTTAATTACATGACCTGAGTTCACACTTAAGAAATTGGCAAAATTTGTAAGCATAGTTTGTGTAATCAAAGCATATTGGAAGAGTTTTCCAAGAGAGGGCTTTGAGTTGCAATGTGCACCCAACGTAGTGGAGATAGGTAAGTGAAGGTTTGTTAATTGAATGGCTGAAGGGTGTAGGCACATCTACGAAGGATTATTAGCTTTATGAAGTGAAGCACCCATGCTGCTTGTCTTTACATCTTACTCAAGAAACTAGTGTAATGACATCCCAATTAATACATATTTGAAGTGATTTTTTATTATTTTGCCAAAATAAAAAATTAGCAACTTTTGTTTGTGTAGTATAAGTTTATTTAAAATCAAATAACAAACTAGTTATTGTAGTTACAGAACTTCTGATAAAAACATGAGATATAAGATTAATTGTATGTGGTCTCCACAATCACCACTGCTCCTCCTGTTTACAGTAGAAGAGAAAAGCATTTCTCCCCTCACTAGCATCCATATCTGCTTCCCTTTTGATTAGAAAGGTATTCAAATATTGCCTTCTAATTCTTTTTTCTCCTTTCCTCTATGCGCCGTTGCACACAAGATTAAGCACTAGGTGAATTTTCCCACAAATCCCAGGGTGGAGAGGCGAGATAAACACACTCCATTGAGTTTGCCATTGCAATTACCGCATACAAGTAGAAAAAATTATAATGAAAAAAAGAACTTGAAGCTGTTCGTTTTGTACTGTAGGTTACAAAATTATCCATAGGTAGGGTTGTATTAAACAATAAAATGTGTTTTGAAGTTCTGAACCTTTTGCCTGTTTCCTAACTAAATGTCACTTAAAACACCATTAAAATTCTCATAATGATTTCTCTGTAATAAAAAATCTAAAAATATAAAATTCTATATAATAAATACAATTTGCATTCCTATTTCAGTAACTTTAATTACATCCAATGACATCACATATTGAGAAAAGCAAGCAGATTCTACAACACATGCACTGATCACAATAAAAATTTTCTTTCTATCATGAATTTATGTATACATTGGAGTCTCTTTGCTCACAAAATGATCTTTCTCATAGTTTGACTTATCTTCCTGAAACCAATTTTCATGTTCACTGGGTGCAATGAGTGCCCTTATCCCATGATGAGTTACACCTCGACTATCAGCTCGGGATAAACAGTGGCACTCATAGTGAGGAGAGAATGCAGTCATAGATCCTGTTATGAAATAAACAGCACAGAAGGACACAGACACCCGCTCACCATTATATATTTTCCCCACAGCTTTCATCACTGTGATACTGTGCTAATGCCTGATGCAAACAGCCTCTAATGCTTTGATGTTTTAAATGCTGGCAAAATTAAGAGTTTGCATTGATAAAGTCAATAATCAATATCCCAATAGTGTTCAAGTATTTCCTGAAAAATGTAATTGTTACCTGACAGAAATTTGGCTTCATATTTGTTTAAATTCCATCCAAATTCAATTCAATTTTTAATTAAGCACAAAAAAACTGTATTGGTCTGAAAACTAGAGATTTAAAAATCATGTTAAATTATATATATTTCAATGTGTTTACATTAGAATGACACTTGGACAAGCAAGGTGAAAAGGACAAACACACAAACTTAAGATTAAATATGAAGTTTTGACTTTAGACTTCCAGTTTTGCACTAAAAAATTAGCCGAAAGTGGTGTTTATTTATGATCTTTGATTCATCCAAAGCCGTGTGGTGCCAGAAATGTTGTATTTATTAATTTTTGGTGACAAAGATATTTTGCATGTTTTTTTTAGCGTCTGTCTTTTTTCACTTTTATTCAAAGTTTCACTGTTTTAATGATTAATTGTTGACAAATGGCTCTGAATAGTATGTTCATGGACTTGGTGGCCTATTTTCTTTGTGAATATGTGGCTTATTCACAATATAAACAGTTTTTCTGAGTCCTACGCTTTGTTGTGGCAAAGAGCATGAGAAGAGGTTATCAAGAGAAGAGGAAGGCTAGTAATTTTGATACAATCCCAAAAGAAAAAAAATCGCAGTGTTTTAACTGTTCTGAAAGCACCCTCAGCATGCCCCAGAACATTCTAATGTCATTAGTGCAGAAAGACATTAGAGGCATGCAGTGGGTAGAGTTGGCAGAGACTGGCATCAGCAGCAGCAGGTGACCAGCCCTGGGAAGCCTGCAGAATGCACTGCATGGATGTCTGATTGATGAGCTGATCCTGAAGCAGCGGATGACTAATTCAGGGCTTCATCAAAAGAGATCTGTGGTGGTGGTCGGCATCATATTGCTTATGCACCAAAATTGTCTTTTAATGCTCCGTTGGTTTAATTGCAGCAAATACTCTAGTAGTCATTACTGTCTAGTTTTCAAAAGCAATGTTGTTTGGTATCAGGGAAAAATTATTATATCAATGCAGGACGATTGCACTATATATTTATAATATATAAAGTGAAATCTAGAGAGGCTGTTTTAGCTTGGATATTGTAATATATAAAAAAGCTATATTATAAAATGTTTAAATGACAAGTGCAAATGTGCATGGATTACCACATTTTATTCTGTTAACTTTAAACAATGCTGTACATCTGTTCATCATAACATGTTTCACTGATTTTCAGTTATGTGTGAAGTTTTTGACTTGAGATCATGGGGTGAAAGATAAACATTTCTATTAATCATCTGAAGAAAAACACTGATATAACATTTCTCATAGAGCAGATTTGAAGTAATCAATCTGTCTCTGATTTTGTACAGACAAAGATGAGCTTTCAGAGTACTAACTTAAGCTCTAGCAGAAAAATAATCAGAGCTGTGCAGAAGCTGAGGCATTATCACAATGAAAAATAAGTGCAGGTCCACAATGCCCGATCAAGACTGATCAGAGCCTGCTGCGGCTGCACAAGCAATGATGACACACAATCCAAATCAGACCATGTGCTTAAGCCACTAGAAACATAAGCAATCTGTGAGCAATCTATCTCCAAAGATGTTGTCAAATCGAGAGAAAATATTCTTAAAATCCTCGACGGAAATGGGGGAAGGAGGGGTTTGATCATTGACAAATCTCTAAGGGTTAGGATGAGGGGATGCTTATGAAAAATGAATTGTGGCCATCGACTTTCTTTGAATTTGTATTGTCTATTATAATAGAATACTACATCCTGAAACAATGTTAGTATATGTTTGGATTTATCTTAACAAAGTGTATAGCCTTTCACTTAATAAATGTCAGTGCTCCACCAGCACTGCTTGATGAGGCTACCTGTTCAATCTAACCCAGTGCTCCTACAGCACCTACAAATCATGAGTGGTCTCATCAAGCAACTTGCCAAACATTTAATGGTGCTATATTATGCCTTTGGAAACATTTTAATAATTTTTGATAAATATTTGACTAACACTGCACCATTAATGACCTTCAAAATGCAGTATTTATCATAACAATGTCTTTGAATCCCCCCAACATGTTTGTGCTTCTCTAAATGAGTCATGCATTTCATGTTCCTCCCACTGCCATGCTGCAGAGTCTCCCACAGTTTACACTTACAGGTCAGTCAACACGTATGTTCTTTATTGAGATGAGCTGCATTTGTGGTTCATCTGATTGGTTAGTGGGGGGTGCTATGGCTAATTTGGGTTGCTACGATCATCAAGCTGCTTTGACCACCCAGAAAAAGAAAAAAATGATCATACAAACATGCATTAAACAATCTGAATATGACTTGAGGCATGCTTTTGATGAGGTAATGATGCTAAAACAACTTCACAAGCACTTCAGGCAAAAATTGTTGTTATATTATCTACCTGTTAGATTTACTTGCTCCAACAGAGCTGTGTAGAGAATGTGTATACCCTTTTGGTCGCCTCAAGCAAATTGTATTTGTTGTGCCATACGACATGCTTGAACAGCATTACAATTTAATCAAACATGAGGCTAAAACCTATTAAAAACATAATCATACAATTAAGGTCAGTGTCCACTGTGGGGGCTCGGTGCAACTGTGTGGTCTGTATAAAATTTCTAGCCTCAACATGATCGTCTTGATAAATTGGATTAACTCTTTGTGAATCTTTAAGAAGACCCTGCAGAAACCATCAACTCTGACTAATATAATTCTTTTTTTTCTTCAGAAAAACAATGTCATATCAGTTGTTGGCAAATTCACTGTAACTAACTTACAAAACTTACATTACATGGATAGCTAAATTTGTTGTTCTTGTTAAAATTCTAATTACAACAATAAAGGTTTTCATATGAATTATCTAAAAAGGTGACTGAATTTGAAAAGTCATTTTTGTTAAGAAAGATTGAAAGCTTTTCTAGAAATTTCATCTACTATTTTGGTTTGGTTTAAAAACATTAAGTGCATCTGTCATAGTGAGAATTGTGCCTTATAAAAAAACTCTCTGTATTAAAAAAAGAAGTAAGACTATTGTCAAATATGACCAATTACAGGAGACTAAGCCAGCCTTCGTTGTTATTTTATTTACTCTTTTCACTTCAGCTGAAAATCACATCAATTAGGCTCCTAATGAACCACACTTTTTAGGATGGCTTCAGGGAACAGTAAAAGTTTCTCCTGGGGACTCACTATTGAGAAAGATTGATGCCTCATGTAAGGAACTGCCCTACTATTTTCTTTCGATTAGACACATGTTCCGTTTCTGAGGCTTCATCACACAGTGGGGTGTATGTAGAGATGAACAACGTTAATGTCAAATAATGTGAAATTCAGTTTGACATGCTATGCTCACTGTGATTTCTGCATATATTCAAAAGGAAAACACTCCTCTGACAATAAATCTGGATCATTTGGGATTTGAAGTTTTTGTTCTTTTCAGACATGTTACCTCTTAAAGATCTATCCTTCAAATAAATTATGCTAAGTAAATATACTGTATAGAATTAAGGTCAAAGCATACATGAGGTTAGACAGGCAGCTAGTTGGAAAAAACCCAAGGATATTTATATTGCACGGAAACATGAAATCATTCCCTTCCGAGAACAAAAACCTAACTGTAAAAGGTTATTTCTCACACTTTAATAATAATAATAATAATAATAATAATAATAATAATAATAATAATAACAAAAACTAAACGATGCAATCAACTGTCACAGCTTCACCCAAGGAGTAATGAACAAGAAACATGTGAATGACTTTCCAGAGAATGATTAAATCTAATTGACTGCAATCAACCAATTCAATACTACTTTCACGTCCAATGTCAACCTCTCATACCAAGGCATTTGAAGAGATATCTGATACGATTTGCACTCAAGGACAAAGCCATGTAACACAGTGGAAAGTCACAGCCATATGGACTACAAAAGGGCACAATCTTAAAACTCACTAAGCTGGAACTGGCTGTAATGCAATGTCATTACACTGGTAAACCAGGTCAAGGGATGGTTGAAAAAAAAGTTTTACCCTTTTCAACCAAAACCAAAAGAATGCACCAACACTTTACTATGACCTTTTAGTCTTGGTGATGATTTTATTTCAGCGAACCATGATGCACATAAGCCAGTTGGGCTAGGTAATTTATAAAAATCCTTTAAATCTATTCTATCAACATTTTAACTGTCTGGGTCTCATCCGCACTCTTAAACATTCCTAAACTTAATTCCCTTTTGATAACCTATTACCATTTCACTGGAATACTAATCACTGTCCATGTCCACTTCAGAGAATACATCCCCTTCTATCTCTCTACTCTTCACTGTCTCACTTCCCATTTCACAGCAAGCAATGTTTTGGTGCTCAGTATATTGTACTTCCAGAAACTAGTTGCTTGAAGATTACATATCAGTTCTCACTGGTCTCTGCATTCTTCTGTGGTCCACGTCAGTGGTTCCCAACCTGGGGTCCGCACCCCGCCTATGTAAATGTAAATCATACAATTTTAGTAAAAGTCGATGACTTGGAGACTTGAATGTGGTCCTTAAAACCTGACATTCTCATGTTTTTATTGTGATATGTGTTGGGAAAATGTTTTTTTTTCTCCAGGTTGAAAGAGATCTATTTTTGTCCAGCCACAGGGACAAGAACTTCATTCTATTTAAACCTCACTGGTAGGGTTGGGTTTTATACATATTATATATAATGTATGTACATATATGCCCTTATCCCCAACAGGCTAACCTCATTCATTCTCCCCCATTTTCTGCATTTCAGCTTCAACAAGGCAAACGTGTTCCCCTCAAGTAGAATGGACTTTGACAGTGTCGGACAGCAGGCAGTTTTCTCTCACTGATGAGATTAACACGTAGGCAAGAATGTTAAGAGTCTCTAACGATTTTTCAGCTCAAGTGGGCAAGTGACTGGCATCCTTTGGTGAAGGCAGCATGAGATGCAACCCCACCTAGGATAATTAATGAGTTTCTGTCAAGCAAACCACTTCAGAGGAGAAGGGGTCGTCTTGTCAAACCCCATTCTGTTGACCAGTGCAGAGCAGCTTGTACTAAAATTCTTACTGTACATGGTACATGGGGCACAAATGATACATTTTTTGACGATGGCATTGTAATTTGACTTATTGAAGATTAAAAACATATACCAAAGACTAAGCTCTTTGATATTACACATCATTTTCTGTTTTCTATAGTCGTACTGAAATATCAGTTGTCACAGCGGGACCTACACTTTTTGCTGTCATTTTGTACAATGAAACATGATATGTGCTGAAACCATGATCATTCTGGATCAATGAGTAATTTGTCATCCCACAGAGAAAGCCACAGAGGAAGCCAGCAGGGGCAAAGACTCCATTTTGAAAGGCAAATTAACCTGTCGTCAGAACTCGGAACTATTAAAATAACTCTAATACTCCCTGTGGAGAGAGTGGGCAAATCAGTAGCTGCAAGCCTAAGATATTAAAACTTCTCTCTACAACCTATCCACTTTGGATATTGATGGTCCACACTATAAACATAGGTTGCACTGGCATAACATAAATTTTGCAAGTTAACAATTCTCTTTTCTAGGTTTTAAAACAATAATATGATTGTGTAACACAAAGTGTGATTTGACACCGGCACATTCTCTTTGAAAGACTTTCATCCTCGATGTCGATGTCGGCTTGATCAATATGATTGAGTAAATGGTATACTAAAAGCATCTTCATAAATACTAAACCTAAAGGTGTTATTCTTTTTTGCTATACGTAACTGTACTTTTCAAACATTTACAAAAAGCTTATGCTTACTTACAAGGGGAAAATAATTTTTTGTCCCATTGCATCCCATATGCATGTAGCACAACGTTGATCTGCAACCTATCTTCTAGGAAGAGGCCTATGCCTCAAAATCCATAATGCATACATTAAAAAAGCTTTTCTACTCTTCACATGCTTTTACACAAATTGTAATGCCAGCAAGTTTATAGTTTCTAAGATAATGTTGCATGGCATATGACAGTTAATCAGAGTGTTGCAAAGGTCCAATTGCATGCTGGTAAACCTCTTTATCCAGCCGTTTAAGTATGGAGAAATGGCCAAATGCAAATGTTAAATTAGTTGCCACTTCCTCTTTACCCTGTCTGCTACAGGTGACCTCATGTCTTCAGACATGATGGAGGGTAAGAGTGGGCTGGAAGGGGGCAATTCATAATAGCATGACTGACAAGACAGAGCACAGAGCCTGTTCCTAGATCCCCAGAGTTCATCATGGTGCCATGCAGACTGTATAATTGTCTTCCCCCTAAAGAACTGGTATGCCAGTCTTTATAAAGAGGGTGTCTAATGTAGGAGTTGAGCGATGCAGAGATCAAACAGCAGGGGGCTGAGGAATAACAGTAAACCATGTGTTCTCTACACACACGACTATTCTCTACCCAGATCGTTATGATGTCTAGACATAATTATAAACGGTTATTGGGAATGTTTGTTGTGATTGTACTAAAAGATTTGTAAAATATCTGTTCAAAGAAACAAAACATTCTCAGGCTCAGATGTGTTCTTTATGTAGTTAGTAAATTGGTAATAACACTGGTTTTGAGGGAGTGAAAACTGTTTAAATTAAGTTACATTAAAATGTATATTTCACAGATCATGCTATATTATGCGGAAAAGAATTTGTATATGCTTTATACATATAGTTTAAGTAGATCTAAGACAACCACACAGAAATATTTACTTGAAAGCGAGTTATCCACAAGCTGATTCAAAAGCACATAGGCAAACATACTGAAGGGCATCCCCTGAGTGAGCTGACTACTGCACGCTGCTCCAATGATGAGCTTCTCCATCTGGCCTGGGCACAGCAGGCAGTGACGGGACAACCGGGAAAGCTGCCCAGAGCAAGAGGAAAGATGGAGCTTAGGGCTGAATGGAGAGTTTGCAGGCTGTGTCCTGACAGTATTACTGTACATATCACAGATGTCAAAGTTACTCTTTGCATAAGAAAATAATATGATGTGTGTGGGGTTATGCTATTGATTATTGTAATTTATGACAAAATTAAAATAACCAAAGTGAAATGATCAAAAATACATTGTTGTTGCAGCATTCATAAATAAAAATGTAATGATAATAGTAATAATACTACTGCAAATAATGTGCCAACAAATGTAAAAAATAATCCTAATAAACAACCTGTGGTAATTGTTATTAATAAGTTTTGTTTCATTTTGTTGAAAAAAAGGCAATAGTTCTGAATACTTATCAAAATGTTGTTGTTTTTGTAAGAAAGCCAAAGGATATTTGCAGGTCACTTTTTTGCTATGTGGATTTTCAGAATTGCAATAGAAAGTAGAGAGAACAGACATTTCATTTACTCAATCACAACAATGTTTGCTGCTTTTTAAACTTTCTGATTTTTCTATTTGTTCTATTTCACTTTTTGGCACATAGTGATAGGCTGTTCATTTCAAAACTCTGTCTCTATATCACACGTACACATACAAACCCCAAATCACGCACACATGAGTACACACGCTTTCACAGATAAAACATTCTCTTGGAGAGTGAACACGGAGGAAAGAAGAAAAATGACGTGCAGTAATCAAAGCGGGGCATTACCAGTCATTACTCTACGCTGTCAATGGCAGAGAAGAAATTCTTTACCTCGAATCCATCGATGCCTGCAGTAGCGCTTCACTTCACTGAATATAGCAAAGGACAACTTCAGAGATGTATATTCAGACAAATATGGTTTTCTTTAACATGCTCGCTTTTTTTCACCCTACACAAACATAAGACCAAAAGGGCTCAACTGCTCCCAGTGAAAATGAATACATGGCTTCTATATAACCTCCACAGCATCAAAATCTCTGTGTTACCTTGAGTTACCACTACAACACCTGGGAAAAATAGGGAATACAGGAAAATTACCTTCATCTGGATCAGACTCTTGGCGGAGTTTGTTTTACTTATGGTTAAAACAGAAAAAATATACGTCTACTTATCAATCTCTGTCAATTAATTTATTACTCAATCTGTCTCTATATATTTGTTTCTATACCCTCATTAATCGGTCCTGATTTACTCATAAATTGAGCAATCCATTTTGTGTTCATTTATCTTTGTACAGAAAATTATATTTAAATGGAAAAAATATGACAGATAGGTGAATCGCTAGTCATGTTTGTGCAGTAGTTTATGTGAATTTATTTTAACAATGCTTACTTGAAAGAGCCGTATGAGATGAGATATGAACAGCCGAGACTGAGCAGATACAAGACTAAACTGAACTCAACTCAACTGATCTGATCCCTTACCATCCGAAACAATCCTAACTTAACCAAACTGAATTCATTTGCACAGCCTCTTTAAATTAAAAAATCCCCCTAATTTGTGCTTTTTTTGGAGAAGATAATATAGTGCAATGAATCAAGATTTCATCCTTAATTTAGCCAAATGAGACTGGTATTGGCGTATACCTCTGAAACTGTTTTTGTGTCTATCACTTTCCTGTCAAGTGTATGTGTCTGATATGTGTCATGTATCTTGGTAGTCACTTGGTTACTTAAACTCCTGATTTTAGACTTTGTCTTTCTTTACTTCTGTCTTCCTCGGTTTTGCTTCACCAGTCATCGGTCTTGATCACATGACTGGTAGCAGATATTTTGTGTTGTGTTGTTGTTTGCACCACATGGCTCCATGTCTTTGCATCATTTTTTTTTTTCTGTTGCACATTTCCTTCCAAAAAGATCTATAGATGAGATTACAAATCGTATTTAGAAGCATAATGTCTGTGAGGAAATGCATGTTTAGTTAATGTTTCTAGACAGAGCTATACTCATTTCTAACTTATTAATTTTTTTAAGTAAAATATTCTTAGTCACAACTGACATAAATGTGTTGTCATATAAACAGTTAACAGATTATGTTAACATTAGTTAGTTAACATTAGTTAAACCTGGGTGAAAATATAGAATTCAAGCCTTTTTTGACAATGATATATTAATGAGTATGTTTAGTTATCCTATATTTAGTTAAAGCTATCCTCTAATTCTCAGTGACCTTTTAACAATCGGGGTTGCATTTAGAAGCACAAGGACTGTGAGAAGAAGGCATGCATTTTGTTGTTTTTGTTTTGTTTCTCTTTTTTTAAATCAAGAGCTTAATCAAAGGGTTAGAATGCAACTGTTTGATTTGCGCTGAAGCTCTATTTTAATCAAACTGTCCTTAAATGCATCAAATAATCATCTGGATTTGAGCAGCTTTTTAGAAAGTAGAAACAACTGTTTTCGATAATAGAAAAAATCCATTTAACAAGTCGTTCAGTGATTCTGAGTCATTACTCAATTCAATTAGAACTGAAATACACACTCAAATTCACATCTTAATCTGACCACAATCACCAATGGCTTTATTTAATTAATAGCTTATAGATAAAGCTTCAAACTTTACACTTGATAGAGTGAGATATCGTCAGAGCATTGGACCCCTCAAAGGTCACCACAAATCTCAAGCAGAGAAGCCACTACTTATCCAACTGAAGCATCATAGAGCACCTATTTGAGATCGTGGCTGAGCAGTGGGGGTGGAAGCAAAAAACATTGCTCATGGTAGTATGGGATTGTTAGCGTCACTATCACTAGAAAGTAACTAATCCCTATGCCAAACTCAATTTGGAGCAAAGTCTAAAACAACCTTTCTCTAACTTCAATTCATGCTACAGACCATCTGTTACATCAACCAACCTCAACCAATTTCAAATGATCATCGAATACAGATCCGTTTTAAATACAAATTTAAATTGAAAGGACAGACAAGGGCTTCCAATCCCATTATTCTTTACTTAGGCATTAATATTGATGATACATTTACAGAATTCTTGATGATTTGCTTACTAACATCAAGAGATCATCATCTCCCCTTAGCCATACACAAGTAGATGATCCCTGTCTTGTGTATTGGTCTGTTTATATTCCCTGATCCTTAATATTCAGAGCAATGAGGAGTCTCCGGTCCTCCCCTCGATCTGGGGGAGGTCCTGACCTTCTCTGTGAAATGTAGCCAATGCTACTATTTAAACTGTGTAAAGAATAAATAAAATGACTGGATTAAGTAAATTAACCCAACAATACTATGAATACCAATAGAACAGGCAGAAAGAAGCATTTCACAGATCTTCTCTATGAGGTGGCCCCAAAGATAATGTATACTGAGCTGATAACACCGAGACAAAAATAAGTTGCATTTACAAACACAGTTCATTTGGAATGCAGCCCAACCATTTTAGTCTTTTTTACTGCTCATCCAAGCATCCATCATTAAAATAGACAGCTGGGTGTATTGAGAGGAAAAATTGTAATGCCAATCTGTCAACTTCATTGATTTTCTCCTAAGTAGAAACTGAAAAACATATAAAGTGCGTATTCATATAATTCGAATTATGTGAAGAATGTGTATATATTTAATTAATTCCAATAAAAAATGAAACTTCAGTATTGTATTAATTTGTAAAACACAGACTGGTATATTTTAAATGTTTATTTGAAACATTTATGAAACGCTTGTTTTGCATATATGTGTGTGGTAATTCTCGAAGGGCTGACTCCAGATGCTGTCTAGACATGGGAAGTTTCGTTCATTTTGGTGACTCGGTTATTTTGACTCTCTTCACTCAACAGAACTAGTCTTTGAACGATTTGTTCTTTTCGTCCATCCATAAATAATTATTTACTTAATTCCCTAACAATATTACTAGCAATTAGTTTACGACAAATGACTCAAAAACTGAGCAAAATACAATAATAAGTGAAATTAAACCAGCTTACCTGCATCTTTTGATTATCAACACGCACCAGAAAACCCTCTTCTGATACTTCCAAAACATCCATTTTAGGTTGTTTGTTTCATTAAATTCCATAATGTGCCCACCGGGTCCAGTGAAAAATGAGCTTTAGTATTAGTTTCGGTAAAACAGGAGAAATATCACCACAAAACTGCATAAACTACAATCACATGTGAATGAGCGATTCAAATGAACTAAACTTCTTCAATATCTGGGTACTGTAGCCATTGAAATGCATTGCGAAGCAAAAGAACGAGTTGAAGAGCGATTCAAATGAACTGCTCACTTCTATATCTGGGTACTGTAGTCCTTGAAATGCTTTGCGAACAAAAAGAACAAGTTGAAGACCGATTAAAATAAATTGCTTGTTTTTATATCCGGGAAATATAACCTGGAAAAGCACTGTGAAAGATAAGAACGAGTTGAAGAGCGATTCAAATGAACTGTTCTTTTCTATGTCTGACTCTGGGTTCATTGAGAAACAATCGTGAGATTGAATGAGATGGTGAGAATGAATCATTCACTAAGTAGAGTATTTCCTCTCATCTCACCATAAAAATTTGTAAAATTTAACGTATTTTGTTTCACAATCATAAAAGGGTGTGGTTGCCCCTAACCGTAGTATACTTCTTATACCGCTTTTTTTTTGCCTCCACTTGTCTATTAATGTGCTTAGACACATAGCTTTGTCAACAGTTACCCTATTTGCAAATGACATTTTTTTGTCTTGCCCTCCATGTACAAGGTGCCAGTGGTCGTCTTTTGACCAACTGTTAAGTCTTCCCCATTCCTGTATAGCCAACAGATTGGGACAAAAAGACCATTTGCAGGCATTTTGGGAGTGTGCCACCAAGTGCCTTTTTACAATATTTAAGTTTACAGAGTTGTTAAATGTAGAGTTTTCATTAGAAGTCAATTATAATAATCAAAGTTGTAAAACATAAAAACTTCGAAAATATTAGGTTGTGTAATGAATGATTAGAATGTACAAACTTCTCTTTTTGAAACAAATTACTGGGAAAAAAAGATTTGAAAACACCAGCTTAAACAGCTACATCATGTGAGAAAAATTTCAGTAGGATCTTTTTCATTCCTTTTGGGGTTTTTCCTTATTATTTTTTTATTCACTAGTGATCAAAGGTCAAGGAAGGTGTTCTTGATCATCTTTTACATGCACTGGATTTTTTTTCCTCCTGTCTGAAAGACTGTCTTTTTGAAGAAGTGTTGTACAGATATGAGATCATGTTCTTCTTGTGTCTGCTCTTTGAGACCTAACACTGTTACAACTGCAGGAAACTTTGAACTTGGAGACAGAACTATTCTCCCAGGACCAGATCAAAATAACAGAACGTCTGAGACTTGTCTGAGATATTTGATGTTATATGCTTCATGGTCGGTACATGGAAAGAGAGAAAAAAAATCTAGATTTACTTTCAGAGTGAAAACATGAACCTGGCTGGAGCTGAAACTATATAGTTTAAGTCAGTGTTTTCTTTTTCATCAAGTACCACCTTAGAAAATAAATTGGCCCTCCAAGTACCACCATAATGAGTAACAATAAAATACACAACTACTGTATAGCCACAGTGTATAAGCCTTCCTATTCAGCTACAGTTAACTACAGTTTAAATAAAAGGCAATATTATTTCTAATAAAATATTTATTAATTTTAGCAACAGTTAACACTATAGTAACAGTTAAGATAACACTATACTTTAAATGAAAAACTTATCAAGTTAAATAGCAGAATATCAGCTTTTTTTTATACACTCTTAAATTACCATAACACCTTTCTTCATTCCAGCTGCAGACATTAACGACGAATTAAGTTTTAAGCTAAAGTGAACCCGGGACTGCAACAGTACTTCTTCGTTATCAAAAATAGGTAAACTCATTATCCGAAGGGTCGAAAAGAACATTTCTAACCAATGGCTGAAGGGAGGCCACTGTAATTTCATTGGACTAGCCCACTGTCCTTCAAAAAATAAAAATCAGCCCGCAAACAGAAACGTGCCACATACCATTAACAGCTACCTGAGTACCTGATACACGTTTCACAGTTTGCGAACCACTGGTTATCATTAACCAGTTATTTTTACTACTGTTATTATTGTTATATTATATTGTTGCTCATTCATGGACATGTTTTTCACATTTAAAATATCTCCTTGAAGCATGTTTGACATAAATAACACTGAGTAAAGCAGGCATTATAGTATTTCTTATCACTTTTCTATTAATTCAGTATTTCGGCTACATTCATAAAAAGAATTTGTGGACTAGAACAAGTTTTTAAATGTTTGGCTGTTTAATAAAATTTGCCTTGGACATTAAATGTATCACTTGATTATTTACTTTTAAGCTAAATGATTTTTTTTAAAATAATGAATCACATTATTGTATTTACTTGTTTAACTTATTCAAAAACAATTGGCATTTTACACAAGAACTGAATCTGTTATAACATGACACTGCCTTCTTTTCACTATGGAAAACAATAGACAGCAAAAAACAGAGGAAATAAATAAATAAATTGTGAAGTTTTATCAGTTTCTATTTATTTGGTGCCCTGCCCTGACAATGCAGTCAGAACAGAATTGCCTTTTCATTTGTGAGAGAGCAAGAAGAAGTTGTGATGAGATAGAGAGGAGAAGGCAGAAATCAGTGAAAAGAATCTGGAGAGCAGGATATGACTCAAGACAAAGTGCTTTAATCGCCCGGTGCAGCTCCAGCGTTTATCCTCAGAAAGCATCTGAAAGACACGTCAACTGGACCCGCAGAGCTACTATTTATCGCGGTGTGCCAGAGATCTATGTGGCTTTTGAGGGGCTACACTGACCTTGAAGGAGGCTTTGCAGATTCATCTCTCACTGGATTGACATGGGCCGTCACACATATCTCAGTTTTACATCCTGCAGAAAACATCTAGTGGTTGTGGATAGAGAAACGAGGACAAAAGGAATACTTTGACCTGCTTTTATTAGAAAGGTTTCCGTTTAGATTAATTTAAAATATTTGTATAGACTAATCAAACATCAGTGTATTTTCTTACCAATGATTGAAAAATTTATTCATATAAAACAGTAAAATGTTTCCATTTATTTTTTTTCCCTATTACAAGCCCCCCTTTTATTTTTCTTGGTGAGATACGGTTAATCTGAGTTTAAATTTGTTTAAAAAAGTGTTCTGTCAGATCTTGAAAACAGTTTTCTGTGAATTGCTACAGAGTCCTCAGATCTTGATTATGCCTGATCATAACTATTAGTAGTAGTCTTTATGCTATGTCAGGTGTCTGTGTACTTCCCTTGATTAACTTTCATATTCTCTCTCTCTCTCTCTTTCTCTCTCTCTCATTGTGATATTTACACTGTAATCAATAAATGCTTTGTGTTCTGCTGCCTCTCTAGTCTTGTCATTTCTTTCCTTCTTTAGTCCTATGTTGTCTAAGTCTAAATATTTTACCCCAGAAGTAATGCTTACTTCTGGTCATTCAGTCAAGTAAAGTTCTAAAGGCTAGTGATCTGCATCTTCCGACTGCCCTTTGGAGCCCTTCTGGCCTGTTTATTGTCTTCCTTGGATTCTTTGACTGTGTCTTCATTTCTTCTGGAGGGTTTCTTGTTAGATGTTTTGATTGATCATATTTCCCTTATGGTAGGGCTCTTAGTTGAATTTGTGCTACTGAACATTTGTTTTCTGTTGGAGTTTGCATCTAATACATAGATGTTATTGATCTGTATCCTTTCTTCTCAACTGTGATTGTGTCTAATTTGAACAGTCTTGTCTCTTTTGGAGTGTTTGCTCGCCATACAATCCTGTTCTATCTTGCTATTTGGTTTTTAATCACTCGTGATTGGTATCATTTAATGTGGGGATTAAACTTGGACTGTTGTTAGGTTTTATCTGAATGATACATTTTATCTGGTGCTTTTGTGTAATGATTTACTTGCTTTTGTATGACTTGTTTTCATGTAAGTACATGTATTTGTTTCTGGCGATTTGGGTTTTTGATGTGTAGTAATATCCTGTTAAGATCATTCACCAGTTGATAACTGATTGCTTATCACCAGACTGTCTTTGCTTCTTTCTAATCTTATTTTCTACAAGCACTAATTTAAGAATACTATTATTGGTCAATTAATATTTGTTTTCTTATATTTCAAAATATATTTTGCGAAAAGGACTATTACCAGAACTGGAAACAACTGACTATTTTCTAAAATAGTAAAAATTACTAATGTGTGTTGGGGGTCTAAAATTCCCTAGAAAGAATGTTCCATGACAATATATGAAATATATGCAAAACAAGATTGACTTTTACTAACATTGAAGCAACTTCCACTAAAATAGTTATTTCATCATAATTTGCCAGCTAAGTTATTTTCAATTACAATTGAAAGCACAACAACCCGATGAAGGTCATAATATGCTAAATTAATTTCAGATTTCTGGTATAGAAATATTTTATTTTGGCTAGGGATGCATGATAATTACACTTTGTGTTTTCACAAGGATTCGAAAGCACTGACGACCATTACAACAAATAATTGAATAACAAATTTCGTTTAACCTCCAAAATCTTTTTTGCAATATTTAAACTTGATTACACTTGACTGACTAACAGGAACACTGTGTTTTTTAAGAGGCTTCAATTCAGCTCCAACCATGAGGCATTTAATTCAGTGTATATACAGTACATTTGTCTTCAGGAAACACATGTTGTTCCACAAAATATATTAAAGGAATCTTAAACAGATTGTAGTAATATCCATGCATGGAAATAAGAACTAATTATGATGAAGTGTCATGATTACGTGTTCATAAAATCTTCAGCGCCAATTCTTTCACCATGGCACTCTGCATCCATAAGATTATTTCACATTAGGGTTTTTCTGTGCAGAACATGAATCAAACAGAGCATCTCAAATCAAATTACACAGATCCGATCAGCTGGTTTCAATGAAAAGCCACCCTTTTCTTAGAAAAACACTAAATAAAGGAGAAATAATCTTGAAAAAAGACTGGATACCAAAAAAAACATGCTGGACATTATTCTGTTCTCTGAACTCTTTTTATCTCAATTTTTCATTGCATGCATTACAAATGATTCTAAAATCTGTGATAAAAAATGCCATGACTTACACATATGCATAAAGTGTTCAGTATTTATAAGCTGTAGAAGGTAATCAGAGTATATGAAATGCATACTAGTATTATCATATTCATTTAGATATTCATTCATCTTCAGGTCGGCTTTCTTCCCTTTCGGGGTCACCACAGCGGAATGAACCACCAACTCTCTGGCTTATGTTTTACGCGGCAGATGCCCTTCCAGTCGAAACCCATCGCTGGGAAACATTCACACACACACTCATTCACTCTTTTAACACTATGGACAATTGTTATTACTCAATTCACTTATACTGCATGTCTTTGGACTTGTGGGGAAACCGGAGCACCCGGAGAAAACCCACGCGATCACTGGGAGAACATGCAAACTCCACACAGAAATGCCACCTGCCCCAGCCGAGCCTAGAACCAGCAACCTTCTTACTGTGAGACGACCGTGCTACCCACTGCGCCACCGTGACACTACTCATTTTAGATATTTATTCAATATAGATATTTATTTGAATTAAGGTAATAATGTGAACATGTAAAAGTAAAAGGTTAAAATCACTTTGAGGTTAGCATTCTATATACTAGAATGCCCTGGTTTAAAGCACATTTAGGCATCCTCTTATGAACCAGAAAGCTGGCTAATAGACTAATGTATGGAAAACTCACAAACAAGAAGCACAAGTCCATCCATAAATTCTTTGCAGAATTTTACTTGTGAAGGAACGTCACATGTTTCGGAATGAACTCAAAAGACAAAGTTAGAAAGACAGCATAATTTATCACAATCAGAGAAACACATTTTGTTGATCACAATTCACATACTGTGACCTGTTTTATTTTTTTAATTTTAATTTTTTTTTCTCAATTTGTTTTAATAAATTGACATTTTTTTCATTAAAATGTTTTGTGTTACTGTAGTTTTCATGAGAGCAAATTGGGAGGAGTAAGAAATATAAGTAAATTAGTAAACCTCATCATCCAAAAGTCTTTGATTTCATTGTCTGTCTGGAATGTCAGGGTCTGGTAGACTGATGATTTCAAAATAATATGTTGATTTGAATAATCCACTATACAATTTAGTAATGACAAAATAAAAGTGATCAGGTTACCTTTTATAGTGTTATTTTGGCTGTACCTCCATGCTTCAATCTAAAGCATTTGTACCGAATCCAGAATGTTGAAATTTGTTTGATTGCCTGAAATGACTTTCCTCTTTTCCAGTTATGTTGAGCTTTGAACTTGGCTTGAGTTAGTCTCTTATCACCTTAAAGCCAGAGCTGCCATGTGCAGACAATGCCCTGCAGCACTGTCCTGAGCGGCCAAGAAAAAAGATTACTGTGCCAACCATTACATTACCATGACTGCAAAATAAATTAATGTCTAACCTACAACCGCAAAAAAGTCAGGTTCAGAGAATGATAGATGATGGGTCTATTTAGAACTACAGATGAAACAATACAGAGCTAGTTGTCAAGAACGATAACAATAAATCCGTAGAAATAAAAGGAAACAGATAAGAAATCTCAGAATCTGCGGTGATAAGGATAATATTAAGCAGGGGGTCAATTTTGAAAATGGAAATAAATTTTATTTTAGTTATATTTTAGCTTCATGACAAAAATTAAAAACATATTGAACAAAATAATTAAAAACATGTGAGGAACCACTTGTGAGGAACCACTTTTCTTCCATCTTTGTTTTAGTTTAGACACTTCAGACACAGATGCTGAATTAAAATTAAAACATGAATAATTAATTACCATTTACTGTATATAACATCGAATTAGTGAGTGTGCTGCGTCAAAACTTGGAAAATGGCCAAAAAGTTATGATCTGGTGGATTAGAATTGATGAGAACTTGGTGAATGGCTAGAATATCACTTAAATATCAATATAACTTACATTTGCAGTACAAAAAATGTTTTTATGAAATGTATGCAATTAGTAATTTTTAACATGGAAAGCTGGAGGTTGTCCCTTCGATGAAACTCAATAACAAGAAGACTTGAAGATGAAGATATTAGAAGAAATGGGGGAATTATATAGAATTGTGTAGAGAATTTGTTGAGTTGAGTAGAGTTGGAGGATTGTGATAGGTGAGCTTAATTTTATCCAATTGAGAATCATTTAGATAAAAAAGGCTTTTTGAATTTCAGATTTCATGAATATTGAAGCCATGTATACATTACGACCAGCACTTTGCTGCACTAAAGCTCTGAAATCCAACCATCAGTCTATGTTCTATACTTTGAATCAATAAAAACAGTTGAGTGAACATGGGCCAAGAATTTAAAACTAACCTCAATAATCAGGTTTTCCAATTTCACTGACCAATGAATTCACATCTGTATGTTTGTTGCACTTCAGTAGACATTAAAGCTTGTACCTTTTCTGGATATATTTCAAACATATGCAAACGATACAAATGTTATGAATTTAAATATTTTCCAAAACAAATATTGATGTATGTGATATTTTTGTTGTTGTATGGATATCTTTAAAAAAAAATTATATTTATATAGATGACTGCAACGTTATACATATTGAGATGAAACAAACATGTTGAGAAGATAATGTATTTTTATTCTGAACGAATGCAAGTTTCAAACTAAAATAAGAATGCACATATTATTTGTGACAATTATTTTTTTCTGCTTTGTAATCGAAAATACACTGAAACAATTAAAGTCTCAAACACTTCAATTTCATCACTTGTACCATAAAATGACACATATGATCAATTTTCAAATAAAAAAATATGTATCAAAATGTTAAATAAGTATCACCAAAGCAAATGTGTAAAAAAGTAAATCCATCATGGACTACGAATTTATGTTTGCACATAAATTGTTTACATACTGTTGATGCTGACATTTCTGTGTATCTTTCAACAAATGCAAAAACAATTCATCCATTAGATGAGCTTCTGAAAAATTATGATTAAAAAGCAATTTATTGGAACGTTGTACAAAATCCTGGATGAGTTTAAACAACAAGCAATCTTTGAAAATCCCAAAGGCAAAAAAATGTAGATCTTTCCCCAAACTGCACAGAAAACAAACAATTACATTCTTGAGTGGCTTTATTTCCTCCATGAATGAACAGAGGCGGGCGACGGGAGCTGCAGATTAATTAACTTGCACCTTCAAACCTTTGTTCTTACAGTGCTGTCAAAATTGACGAATCGCTGATTAAAGTCAATGAGATAGTGTTCGCTACACACCGGTCAAATAGTCCAAAGTGGTGCCTGAAAACACAGATACGTAGGCTCACCAAAACATCCCAGATTTAAGTGACAATTTGTCCAATTTTGAAAACTTCCATGAACTCCTCCCTGGTTACACAGCAGCCTCAGAGTTTTTTTTTCCGCTAAAATTAAACTAATATCAGCGCCTATTGACTTCCATTATGTAAAAAAGATATTGTTAAAAATTGTTAACAATGATAATTCATTGGAGAGAAAAATAGTAAATAAACTTTCACAAAGGTAAGTTCTTCCTTTCACTTCCTCAAATGCCTTTCCACTAAAGGATGAAGAGATCATAGGATGAAGAAAATTAAGTAATCTTTACAGTAAAGGACAGCGAAAGATAGAAAAAAATCACACAGCGGCCTCAAATTGCTTGCTCGTGCTGACTTCTGATGAGATTTCTCATTAGAAGCATAGAGAGAGAAGGCTTTGGGAATATTAGGGGATTAATTAAAATGATAGCAGAGGGAAGCTTGAAAGAGAGAGAGAGAGAGAGAGCTAGCAATCATTGTTCTGATCAGAGACCATTGTGTGTTGTGAATGCTGGTGTTTGAGGATGGCCTCGGCCTGGCGAGTGCTTATCTCGGATCCCGGCCCTGTTGCGTGTGTTTTTTTCTTGATTAGCCATTCAGCCTAGTCTCTCAGAAGAACTACAGAGGCTTCATTTACATGCTAGCAATTTAAACGCTCATTAAAACCTGTTTTCAGACTTAACACCAAGGCTGTCTTTCAGACTTTCAGCAGCACATATAACTTTTTCTCTACGACATTGGCATGAATTCAGTGAATCATCTTAAAACACCAATAGCTGAGTTCATCTACTATCTGGGTATTTTTTATTCATTTTCAGAAATACAAGCAGAGACCGTTTCAGGTTACGTATGTAACCAAGGTTCCCTGAGGGAATGAGACACTGCATCCAAACACTATGGGGGAACGCTCGCTGCGTTTCCGGCTCTGAACTATGTGTCAAATCTCATCCAAGAGACAGGTGTGACGTCATTCGAGCGCAACGTTGGTCCCGGAAATGCTCCGTATAAAGCAGTCAGCGATGGAGATGGCAACCAGCTTTGAGGCACAGTAAGCGCCATCAGGACACAGGTGGAGTGGCCTTGAGACGCATTGTCTGGTTCCCTCAGGGAACCTTTGTTACAAATGTAACCTGACACATTCCCCTTCAGGTACTCGAGCTGCGTTCAAACACTATGGGGGCTGAGAGTCAAAACACCCCAAATAGCCCCGGACTGACTGTGTCTTCAGTGACAACAGCTTGAAGAACTGAGGAGCCTGGAGAATCATAAAGATCCAGCCTGTAGGACCGGACAAAAGTCAAGGGGGTGGACCATCCCGCTGGGTTACAAACGTCCTGCATAAAAATGCCAGATGATCGGGGCTTAGAAGCCGCCACACCTCTCGTGGAATACGCCCTGACCCCAAATGGGGCCGGGAGACCAGAGGACGCATAAGCAGAGGCGATAGCATCCACAATCCATCTGCTCATCGACTGCGTGTTAGCAGGCGAGCCCTTCTTGTGTGGACCGTAGCACACAAAGAGCTGGTCCAAGCTCTGGAACTGAGCCATGCGACAGACATACAAGTCCAGGGGCCAAATTGGGCAGATGTTGTGAAGGAGCTCCTGCACAGAGGACTCAAATGGAGGAGGAAATAATACCTGCAACCTGATGGGACACGGGGTGACGGAACGCACCTTCGGGACTTAGCCTGGTCTAGGGTACAGGAATACGCTAGCCATCCCTGGGGAAAACTCAAGGCACGAGGGAGCCACAGAAAGTGTGTGCAAGTCCTCCACCCGTTTAGGGAAGTAATGGCAAGTAAAAACGCTGTCTTAATAGACAGGGAGCATAAGGACACGTCGCACAAGGGCTCGAAGGGGGGCCTCTTTAGGGCCTCCAAGACGATGGCCAGGTCCCATTCAGGCACTCTTTGACAGACCTGGGGTCTCAGCTGCCTGGTACCGCAAAGAAAACGAGATATAAGAAGGGACCTGCCCAAGGAAAGCCCATCAATTGGGACGTGGCAGACCGATACATACATCTTAATGGCGGACAGCGAAAGCCCCTCGGCAAACTGAGCCTGCAAAAACTCCAGCTCCGACCCCACCGGGCAGTGAGCTGGATCCAGGGTGGGGGAAACACACCAGGCAGAAAACAGTCGCCATCTTGTGGTGTCAGACCTCCTAGAGAGGACCCTGGAGTGGTGAATGGTGTCAACGACCTTGCCCGAAAGTCCAGACGCAAAAAGCTGCACTCCCTCAGGGGCCATAGATACAGCCTCCAAAACTGTAAAAAAAATGTACCACCGTTCCCCCGTGTTGAGAGAGCAGATCCCATCTGACAGGGATCTCCTATGGCTTGCCATCCAGGATGGCCAACAGGTCCGCAAACCATGGCCTATCTGGCCACGAGGAGGAAAGAAAGGCCCTCTTGACGTACCCACTCCAGGACTTCGGGAAGCAGTGCTACTGTGGAAAAGGGTACAGCGGAAGCCTCGGCCACTCCTGTGCCATGGCGTCCAGCCCCAGAGGCGAGGGAGGACAGAAAGAGAGCCAAGGACAGTGTGAGATCTCCTGGGTCGCAAAAAGATTCACATGGGCTCTGTAATACATCTAGCAGATCAACTCCACCATCTCTGGGTGGAGACGCCATTTCCCAAGTGTTGGTCCCAGGCAGGACAAGGCATCTGCCTCCACGTCTAACCAGCATGGGATGTAAGATGCTCGAAGGGAGCAGAGCTTGCCTCGGGCCCACAGGAGGATGCAACTGGCCAATCTGCAAAGCCGGTGCGAGCGCAAGCCCCCCTGTCGGTTGATGTAGGCCACCACAGACATGTTGTTTAGCGTACAAACACATGATGGCCCCTGATGTCTGGCAGGAAGTGCAGAAGTGCACGAAATGCTGTCAGCAACTCCAGGCAATTGATGTGCCACGAGAGATGGGTCCGGTCCCACGACCATGGGTAGCACACCACACCTACTTACACAAACTGTAACCCAGTTTCATGACCCGCAAGGCCCACTGGAGATGCCTGGGAGGCTGGACCAAGCCCTCAGGAAGCGACTCAGGGGAGCCAACCTCTCCAGGTCGGCCTATGGTAACTGGCGGGTGGCGGCTCTTGATAAAGGCATGGGATTCAATGGAAGCCCTACAGCCTCGGCACTGAGAACCTGGGTGGGTGCAGAGGTGAAGCACATGCTCCCTTAAGCACTGAGGGTGGCAGGGTTAGTGGAAATATGTGTCATGGGGGTTGCCGAGAGACGACAGCCTTGCCCTGAGGTTCGTCGCTCAAAGAAGCCAGAGACCCCCACCAGCCCTTTAGGAACACTTCGCCGCAGCCCGTTTGTTGAAAATGACAGTCGTCAGATCCAAAATTGTGTCGCGGCCCCTCAGGAGGGGCACGGGCAGCAACACTCTGCTTCTGGGTCCCCATAAACCCAGAAGCGGCAGCCTTTGGAGTCTGCTCCCAACTGTCAGAACTCCAAGGGCATCGACAGCAGGGGAGAAATCGCTGGAAGGCCATGAACTGGGTCCGGGCCTCCTGGAACCTGCCAACAACTACCGTGACGGGGTTGCAGAACAGGCCCGAGGACACCACCGGGGCATTGAGGAGGAATGACCTGTCCTTATTGTTCCGCTCAGATAATGTCAGCCGTAGGTGACCACAATGGCAGACATTGACCTCTGCAAAGCGCGCTGTCTCCTTGGCAGCATGAAGGGAAAGATCAATCACCTTAGCTTGGCCACCAATGGGCTATGCCCCAGGTCGAGATCCCTCAGGAGCCCAGCTCCTGAATAAGCCTTCCCCACCAAAGCCGAGGTGGCCCTGAGCGGCCTGGTGGGGAGCGCCCAGGGCTTAAGGGGCAATTTTGTAACAGCGGAGACATAGCTCGCAAGTGTCTGTTCCACCATTGGGATCGTCCCATAACCATGCTCCTGTATCCCCTGGATGTTTGCATAAAAATGAACTTCAGGTGAGAAGAGGCGGGCTGTGAAAGGGTGACCCCAGGACCTAGACACCTCTGTGTGCAGATCTGGGAAAAACGGCAGACCCCGGGCGCAGGTAGGGTTCATCGAACTTGCTCACTGAATGCAGGGTCTGTGCCTCTGGTTGACCAGGAGATATCCAAACTCTCGACCGCATGAATCACAGCCTCCAACAGTTCCTCGAGCTGGAGCGGTTCAATCGCAGCGGCTACCAGCGGAGGGACCGACTCGATATCAACCAACCCCCAAGCTCCACTTGCGAGCCCCAGGACCAAAGCGGCCACTCTGCCTCAACAAAAGCGGCGGCCCGGCCACTGGAGAGAGTGGAGTGTGCGCATCGCAATGCGCTCACAATGCTCACAGCTGACTCCCTCGAGACCGACTGGGCATGATCCGCTCCCAAACAAGCCAAACAGAGCTTGTGTGAGTCCTCGCTCGTGATAAAAGTGGGGCAGGGAGAAAAACACGGTCTGAAAGCATGCCTGGATTTAGAGGATCACTTCATTCTTTAAACAGACAAGATTTAGTCACCCTTTTCTGAACAAGAAGACACATAAAAAGTGCTTACTGAATGCAGAAATACCGGTTGCCGTCTCCATCGCTGACTCCTTTATACTGAGGATTCCCATAGCGTTTGGACACAGCTCGAGTTCCTGAAGGGGAAGTTTGGGTATGAACTCCTACCTTTTAGTTAGAAGGTTGCTGGTTTGAATCTAACCAGGGAGTTTTCTGAAAAGCTCTGCATGTTCTCTATCTGCTTATTGGGTTTCCCCCTCATTTCAAAACAATGTTTCAATTAATTGAGTTGAAGGAAATTTCCTACAGGTTTAAACATTGCCCTGGGAAGGACTCAACATTTTCAGAGTACATACTTTCAACCAAGCTGAGCCGTGGAACCCTGAGCCCCTAACCAGGAATAAAGATCAATTGAGAAGTGATGTTAGCAAACAATGTTTTGGGAGTAGCACATGCAGTCAATTAGCGCAGGACAGTCTTTCTATTGACCAAGTCTCATTGAGCGAGTAACAGCAAAAAACCCTCCACTTCTTTGTCTCAGTTAGGGGTGTATTCAATTATTTCCCGAACACGAAGCCCTCCTATGGACAGCTCGCCTGGTATGCGTTTATACACATCAATTTCTAATTGCCCTACCAAGGCTAATTTCTGCAAGTGCACCCTCGTAAACTGGATATTTGATACATTTAGATTCCACAAGATACACTTCATCAAAAGTGAGGGTAGGTGAGTATTAATATTAAATCAAATAAACCGAAAATCTTTCAGCTCTCCTCTGTCGTTGAAATGACGTGACTGGCCTCCCATCTATGCACTACATTTTCTAGATGAAACATTACCTAAAACTATTTAAACCCCTTCAGTTTAACCAGGATTTCTGATCTAATCTAGAGAAGGGGAACAAATGAATCTGTTTGAGAAACATACTTTCAAACTTGAATGTTTTAATCCTCGCCTCTTCACACACAGCTGTAAATCGCATGATGGTAAATGATGTTCAAAGAAGTCAACTGAAATGAAAATGCCAGAGCATTTATAATCTGCTGACTTTGACGTCACCCCTTCTATGATCAGCTCCAGTGCAGTTTTAAAAATATCTCTCAGCTGGGCCATTGAGAATTGTTGCATATCATTACGGCAGGACAGTAAACACCTCCCTCCATCTGTTCAATTATAAGAGATTTAACAGATTATAATTGCATTAACTGTGCTTATTGATTTCCAGCCATTACCAAACTCCAAGAAAATTTTCAGCCAAACTAGTCAAAATGATGTCAAGTGTAATGAAATATGACTTTATGCATCTGGCCAGCTGCTACAATGCGGGTTTGCAGAATATTTGTTCAAGGGAATTAAATGTGAAGTAACTCAATGGTAAAATATATGATGAAAGTGCAATCATATTTGACATAACTAAGCATTCCAGCCACATTCACTAGTATATAAATCTAATAATTTAATACTATAAAAAAAGTAGGTTAGCAAAAACTGTGTAATTTGTTTAGGTGTGTCCCTTTAAAAAAACATAAATAGGCACAAAAACAAGTAAAAGAAATAGATAAGTGCAGCTGGTTACAAGTACTTTGGAAAGAAAAATAGGGGAATTTTCTTTCTTCAAGTGATTGTGTTCTGCAGAAATATTTCTCAGAAGACCTACACTCTCACATGATTGTCAGAAAGAGACAATACAAGATGACAACAAGTTCCCATCTATGTCCAGAATGTTTCAGGGTGCAAGTAAACAAAAATACAAGCTCAAAATAAAAGGAAGAACAAAATTATAGCCTAGTATTTACAGTACAGTACGCTTGTGTTTAATGAAACACAAGAATCTTTAAAAAAAAGGACCCCAACATGAATATTTATGCGGAGAAGGGAGGGGAGTGACAGTGACATATCAAGTCAAACGTTTTGATGAATAGACAGTATTTGTAAGTATCATTTGAACATGGTATTAAGAGTATATTTCTTTCTATTTATGAAATTAACTTGTTGAAAATTATGAATGGCCAATCAATGGAAAAAGGGGAATTCTGATATTAATTCAATCCAAAATAAAATATAATTAAATGGTGGTATAAACATGTATATCAAACAATGTTGGCCTTAAGGGTTTCCTGAATATTTTACACAAGCAAGGAAATGATGGGTGAGGATTTTGGGAAATTGGGTGCTCACCTTATGCACAATACAAATTGGGATCAGATTGTCATCTTATTTTTTTCTGTTACATTTTTTTTGAAAAACCTTACCATCATAATGTTAAAGGTTAGGTCCCACACTAAGAACATCACTTGTTTTTTTTATTGATGTAAAAGTTAGAATTTATATAACATTTTCCACCTGACCAGATGCCTTTGATTGGTTACATTTGGGTGAAATGTTACAAAACCCACCTTTTACATTAGCCTTGTAAATAAATGAGATCAATAGGGAGAATATTATAAATTTATGTAAACAAGTTCACATTCATTATGATATTCTAAACTCAAATTTAGCAGGTAGTTATCAACGAATCATCAATGAAGTTATTTATTTGAACAGATAATCAGAGATTAAGAAATCCATTTACACATTTACAAGATAAAGAAAACATTAGATCACCACATTGCCGTTAAGAAATAAGAGAAGGAAAGTACAGGTACAGTTAATCCAAAAATATTATCTTCATCAAAAATAATCAATAAAACTTCATCATAATAATCATAAAAGGTTATGACACCTTTATCATCACGCCTTAAATGTTACAGATTTTCACTGAAAGGCATCAAGCTTTCTTCCTAAAGCTGGACATCAACAGTCCTTTGGTTTAATGTTGGTCTTGTACAGTCCATTTGACTGAAACACGATGCAAACTATACTTTAGATTAGCAGGAAGCACCGTGTTTTAAGAATATGAGGAGAGATCCTGATGGCAAGAGAGTATCGAGGGGAAAAAAGACAAAGGCCATCTTTTCTTGAACTATCAGGCAATGAACTTACCACAGAGAGCACTCTGTGGTGAGTGATAAAGAGCCAGCAGTGGGGGTAAGTGGCTGATGGTTCTGGGGACGGGTTCCATTATTAATGAACTAAAATGTCAAATTCATAGCAATTTTTATCCCCAAGATTATTATAAATCAAGAGCACTTACAGTATTGTTTCCAATAAAACACCAGATGCAGAAAGCCATCAGTAGTAGCTGATAAAGAACTAATTAGAGTGTTTCTAACTACCACCCAGGAATACAGAAGCATTCACGAGCTCATGGGGAGATGTGAGCGGGTTTTCAGTCTTTGTTTCTCTTTACTGCTGCTTCATAGCATGCCTTTTTTGGCACTAAGTGACAAATTGTTTTTCCTGATGTTGTGACATGACAAAGAAAATTGCAAATTGAATAACGTGGCTTGTATTTTCTCTGTGTGACTAAAAATGTGTTTGAGCTGTGCAAGAGTGTCTATATGTGTATGTGTCGGAGTGTAAAGTAGAAAGGCTCACTGTAGGACAGGCAGAAAGCCACTGTGAGTAATTGTTTCGCTCAGCCATGGAGGCACATCCTGGTTCTTTGGAGATAAGCCGGAGTAAATCTCTCTGGATGTCCTGGAAGAGTCGCTGGAGGAGAACAAACACCACACCAGTGCCAAGCACTATTTGAACACCCTCTTCAAGTTGAGCAGGCCTGAAAATGCTGCCCTTTTATTAATAAGGGAGGGAAGCCCTATTATAATGCCCTCAGCTGAGCTTTTTTGGATCATCAGAGAGTGGAGAAATGCCACATACTCATCAGTAGTGGAAACAGGGGAAACAGAAACAAAGCAATGTGAATTAGGGATGAAAAGCTGAAATCGTTAAATAAAAAAGATAGTGAAAGGACAAGAGGTTGTTGACCATTCTAGCTGCCAAGTATTCAACCATGAAGGGGTTGTGACACTCACCAGATAAACTACACAAATAAAATAAATAAAGCAACTGTTTATGAACCTATTTAAATAGTTTCTGCACTTGTCCCCAGATACACCGTGCAACACCAGACTTTTCCTGCAGGTCTTAAACGGGTTAGTAGCTGAATGGGAAACCTCAAAGGAAAATAAGATTGCTGTTGGAAGTGGTTCTAGAATTGGTTCTATAAGGGGTTCTAGAGGCCAGCATGGGATGCTCACCTGTGTGGGTCCTAGTACAACTGAAGTTTACAAAGTGACAAGGTTGACAATGAACTAGATTAACCTACATCCTGACCTCTCCAGGATGTTACTATGAAAAACAAAGGGTGTAAACCCAGAATTCCAAGTTCTACTTTTTCTAATAAAAAGTTAAAAACAAAAAGTTCAAACTTAAACAAAAAATGTTGACAGGATCCCACCAGGGTATGTGGCGAGTATTCATATAGGTCAGCTGTCTAAGTAAAGTCACCAGGATCTGGATGCATCCTAGACCCCAAAGATCCCCTTCAGATTTGATATGAGTTGAAGGGGAGGTGATTGGTTGTTGTTTATTCACGCTGGGCTAATGGTCTACTTATGTACCAACTCAATAATGGGTTTAAAAGGATGCACTTGGAATGCTAATAAGAAATTGGCTAATTATATTACATGCTCCTCCTGAATTTATACGTGGATATAAAACATCCCGTTATAATTCAGTTTGAATCAGATACATATTGGATGTTTACAAAAAAAAGATATAAAGCAGACGTTTAAAATTTTACCACTGAATTCTGTTCCACATAAAACAACAACAACAACATATATATATATATATATATATATATATATATATATATATATATATATATATATATATATATATATATATATATATATATATATATATATATATATATATATATATAATATATGTATATTTATATACTGGTCAGGGGAAATTGCAGCCAATTAGAACAAGATGTTATTGGCTTATGGCTGTCTTTGTTTTGATCCCTCAATTGTCAGCACTGACTTTTTCAAGATTCACATTTTAGTTACTCATCTATCAACAGTCTGCTTTTTATTTTTATTTGTGATGAAAATGTAGAGTTGCTTACGAGTCAGAACTGCTCAGATATTTCTAGATATGCTGCCTTATTTTTCTGGAAAATCAAAGGAGAAATAATTAAAGAATAATTGAATTACAATGTTACTAAAAATGAATGCAGCCTAATCACAAATTTGTAATAACAATAACCAAATATGAATGTAAAATTAAAACAACAGTTGCACAATTATGAAAATCATATTTGACTCTTACAAGCTTAAGTATGGTCCTCTATGAATTAATTTCAAATAATTTTAATAATGAAAAACAATAGATGTTGTTTATGTATATGGATAGTCATAGTTCAAATAATTTTTTTAAGAAATAGATTGGCAACAGAATATTTAAAGCAATTATTATTGGTTACATTTATCTGTCAGACTCCAATAAGATCACAAGCTCTTGGGAGAAAAGATGGAACATTTTTTTTCACATATTCAAAGCTTATTGAGCACATCAGATATATGTATAAATAAACTGTAACAAATGTACCTAGAGGTCAAAGATCATGCTTTGAGTGGTTCAAGATGAATCGGCACATCTGTACTGTACTGTATACATAATCAAATAAGGAGATATATGATTAACAAGAGCGCACATTAGCACTTACTGATTTGCTTATTGACGAGGCTAGATGGGCTTGTGAGTGCAATTGAGCATTTGTCATTATCCAACATCTGTATTATGTGTATTAAACAAAGTATGAATTACTGTGTCTAAAACTGAGAAATGGCAGTACGCAAAGGCATAAGCGGATCATTTTCTCGATGTGGCGATAAAATGGAAAATCGGTGCATGTAATATGTTTGCTGCCAAGAGACTAATGTTACTTTCATGTGAACACCGCACATACTGAAATGAACTGTCAGGTTTCCATTTACGGCAGCAGTTTTGAGAGTGCGCTAGCTAAATGTTGCGAGATTGTTGGGCACCTAAAGCATAGTACATCCAATGCTCACAAAATGGTTTTTTTTTTTTAAATTGCTCTTTCGAAGCAAAGTGTCTGCAAATTGTTGCAGTGGTGAAGTTCTGTAACCGGAGGGTTTGCGGTTCCATCCCTAACAGGTCCTTTCTGCCTTTGCAGCCTTGGGCAAACCACTTCACTCTCATTATCCTTTGGTGGTGGGCAGGAATCTCTAGGTGAGAAATGGCAGCCACATTTTGTCAGACTGCCCCAAAGCAACTGAGGGCTACCTGTTTAGCTTATCACTACAAGTGTGTGAATGTGGACTGGATGAACATTGCTCTGAAAATTGTAAAGTGTCTTTGAGTGCCTGGAAAAGGACTATACAAATGGAAAGCATTTTCCATATATAAATGGAAAACATAATCATTATTCATACTTGGACTGATGCTGTATGGAATCACTATAGATTCCCCTATGATTATCAACTATGTCGCACCATTTTAGAATGTATATAAAAATGAACATTCATGTTGCACCATACTAAACTAGCTGCAGAATTATGGTGAGTGAAACATTGTTTTCTGACATTTTTATCCAGCAGTGGAAATAGCCTCTGAGAGACCTTCTGATAACATCAACAAGGATATTGCAAGTAAGCGCCACCTTAAATTAAAAGGAACTGAAAAAGGAGGCAAGAGAGAGCGAGTTTTGATGTACAGCATTATTCTTTCCCTGATCAGCTATAAGACAGGTAAAGAGCTTCTGTTATCAGGTCGAACCAGCCTCTAACAATGGGATGAAAATGTGAGTTTCTATGTGAGGGACTGCTCTTTCAAACCAGAGGTCAGGCTCAACTCCATCCAGCATGTTCTAGTATGACCTGTTAAATGAACACATTATCCAGCTATTCCCAGTATCCTACGTACATTCTGAGGGTCAAATGTTGGTTCAACATTCTAACAATAGCTATTCTTAGTGATCTCTTTCATTTATAAATCTGATCATATTCAGATGATTTTCAGTCACTTGAAAACAAACTGAACCTATAATTGCAATGGGCGAAATGAGATCTATTCTCAGTTCACCATACTTTGTTTTGCATATTAGCAAAAGCCGGAGTTTGGAGTCGTTTGTGAGAAACCTGGTATATCATAACAGCCGGCACTACCTTTTAAACCAGGATGTTCAAAAACGATTTAAATTTAGATTTTTTTTTGTAGAAAATAAATGTAACTATTGAAATTTTAGTCTTCGGCAAGCAGAGGCCATTGCATACATGTTAATATCTCAAAAAAGTGTTCTAGTGTGTTGTGGCACTTTAATTGACTCACATTTAAAAATGCATGCAAGCAAAAAACAACGATACTCAGCAGATCATCAAATCGGTTAAATGGAATGATTAGGGAATATCCGATATTAAAAGACAAGATTAATGGATGTGGAATTGCTTTGTGACAGTATCATTAAACAGTATTTGTAAAGTAATACAAAATAATTTTTATCAGTTTTACTAAATATTGCAAACCTTTAATCTTTCTGATTATTTTAAGCCGGTGCCTTAAACATGAAATGTATTGTTATAGTACAAGGTGTTTTGTTTGTTTTAGTATAAAACATCACCCATTTATAAAGAAGATGTTGGTCATTTTGATGATAATGATGATGGCTATAATGATGATAAAATATTAAATGTTCAATTATGTATTAAATTAAAATTAAAGTGTTAAATCAACTAAAGTGGTAAAGCAAAACACCACCAGCAAGATTTCCAGAGGCACACAATCGCAAGGTATTTTTAGAATTAAGAGAAGCTGTCCATTTTTGTTTTAAATGAAAAGGACAAAGCGGTTGAACTTGGCAGAATATGCCAGCGCCAAAGTGACAAAAGAGGCTCATCTCAGAATGTTCAGCCTTTCTTTAGCAGTGAGCATTCATCCACAATATGAAAACCTAATCAGCTGGCCTGATTGCAACAAGTGGCCTTTTGTGAAGTCTTTAATCCCCCAACTGTTTTAAGAAGTGCATAATTGATATTCTGTCCAGAATGTCGGTAATTTACAGCTGTGTGGATAATGAGCAGTCATCTGGCCTCTGCTGGTGCTGCGCGTGCCACCATCTCCACTCGCAAGTGATGAACCCTTGATTGGTGTAGCACAAAGCGAACTATTTTCACAAAACAGTCACAAGAGACACACTCACAGGTTTCTTTATTTAACTCTCATCCTCATTTCCTCTGGCCATAATTAAATAATCAGATGGACCGAGAGCTGTTAATGATGTCATTGTCATGCTAATTGGGTGTTGCTTGCAACTCCATACAAACTGAATTTATGAAGAGCGCTGTGCCTTCTATTTTGATCTATTTTTTGATCTGTCTCTTGCTTCTTAATTAGATGGTGATTTTAAATTTTAATATGACAATAATAAGAATAATAATAATAATAATAAAAACGAAAAGAAGCCAAGGACTATCATTTAAGCTTTAAAAAAAACTGCTAGGCTTCTAAACAAATCATGTACGCGCCTACCTTTTGAGGATTTTAAAACAAAGAGCTAAAAGATAAAAGAAAAATTATCATTGATTCACAGTAATCACAAAAACATTGTTGTATCTTTAAAATGAGATGAACTTTATAGTTGTGTCTAAAGTTGTCATTAGTGATACAGTATGCCAAAGAACTAAATAAGAACAACTGTAAGTCACTTTGGACAAAAGCGTCTGCTAAAGGCAAAAATGTAAATGTATGAATAAATGTAAATGTACAAATACAGATAATAACATACATTCCATGCCATCAGGGACAACTGTTATATATTTAATTCTTAGTATGTATTTGTTTAATATTTAATGAATAGTTATACATTTATCAAGGTTAAAATGAACAGGGAGCATTTTTTTCGTTAATATTTCCCATGTCAAACCATTTCAATTCAAATCAATAAAATGAGGTGGAACCTACTATTGGGATATTTGCAAACATTTTATGTGAAATCAAGAACAATCTGAGCCTTTAAGTCATCTCGAGAGGAGTAACGTAACATAAAGTTTTCATTAACTTTATAATGTTAAATATGTAAGCGTCACGGTGGCGCAGTGGGTAGCACGGTCGTCTCACAGCAAGAAGGTCTAGGCTCGGTTGGGTCAGGTGGCATTTCTGTGTGGAGTTTGCATGTTCTCACCGTGATCGCATGGGTTTTCTCCAGGTGCTCCGGTTTCCCCACAAGTCCTAAGACATGCGGTATAAGTTAATTGAATAAGAACGATTGTCCATAGTGTTAAAGAGTGAATATGTGTGTGAATGTTTCCCAGTGATGGGTTGCGGCTGGAAGCGCATCCGCCGTGTAAAACATATGCCAGAGAGTTGGTGGTTTACTGTCGCTGTGGCGACCCCGAAAGGGAAGAAAGCCGACATGAAGATGAATGTAAAATATTTTGTACATTAAAAATGTATTTAATTAATAATAAAATTAAACATTAAAAATAATAGATTAAGTTAAAAAGTACATGCACACTTTAATAAAAAGGAAAACTATAAAGTAACTCATTGTAAATTGCCTCATTTCATCTTATAACCCCTCATAACCCATAACTTAAAATAACTGAAACTGTAAAATGTAAAATTTAATTGGTAATAACAATTAATTTAATAGTACTAAAGTAAGAGGATGTATGTATTTTTCATTACTTGATACAAGCTCAAGAAAACACACTACTGCATTTGACACCATTGGGTTAAACTAAACATAAACTAAATCAATTACATAAGTATTCTTATGAATGAATTTTAAAGGGAAATAAAAAACTTCAAAAAAGATTTTACTCAGAAGATTTCAAAGAGCAAAGCTACTATACAAAAAGAAGTTGAAAAGAAGAGAAGAAAAATCACTCTTCGAAGCAGAAAAAGAGTGCTGGAGGTGTTCATTTCATGGGGTAAGTTTTAAATTGGGCTCCATACTTTTTTCACTAAGCAGATTAGAGAAAGGTCTCACTATCCTCAGGTAAAACAGACTAACCTTCTCTCGCCTTGGCTGAAAGTGGACGATACCAATCACATCAGTGGAACGCTTTGAGAAATTCGCTCAGAAACGGGAGAGCTTGTCGGCTGCCTTCTCCTGTATGACAGAGTAGTGGGAGGTGGAAAAAAGACTTTTAATCAAGTCTTCATGACATATTTAAATGTTAAACACAAGAATAATTTAGCATATAAAACTATAAGTTATTATACACTACTACATATGACATACATATGAGATTTTGGTCTCTTTAGGGCTTTCATAAAATGCAAACAGATATGATTTTCTGCATAGCTTGGTTGTAACTTGTAAAGCCATTGTTTTACCCAACTTTGACCACATCCTAATTATGTTAGAAATGTTTTGTTCTTTGGTAAGAAACTCCCTATCACTGATGTACAAATCTGGATTAAATAAAAATGTAGTAAAAATACATTCTCCACCAGAAAAACTTCATGCTGTTGAGGTGGGCCAAAACTAGAGCCATTGTCTTCCTGCACAAGTTGAAGGAGAAAAAGCAATGTCCCCAAAAAGACAGCACACTTAGTCTGTTTCAGTTTGTAGATTTCAAAAGCAAAGTTTTCATCATCTACCGACAGATGAGCAGCAGAGGTTCTTGCATGTATACTTGAGTTACATTGAGCTTGTTTTAACTGGTCATCGACAGTTGATCATCGACAGTGAAGACTGCACCAGAAGATGGGACATCATAGCGAATTTACATCTTCAGCAACACGCCCATAAAACAACAAGAATCTTTGACACCTCTCAAATTGGGAGTCTTAATTCATAAATATATAACAAATATGGATTTTTTTTAAACAAAATTTTAGCTTAGCGTGTTCAGAAGAGATAGAAGATCAAAATCTGCTCTTATTATATACCAATAATAGTGTCCTTTTAACACAAATACATAGAATATGAATCAAAATGAATGCTGTGCACCCTGTTAATTGGTGTTTAAATGAAAAATACAATTCAAATCAAGAAATTGGAGTTCAACAGGTGCACCCAAAGTACTATTAACTAGCATGAGCATCGCTTACGCAAAAGCAGACATTACACAGTGTTGCATATCGGGAGAAAACTAAGGACAGTTCTGGCATTCTGGAAGTTCCTAATTGCTAATTATTATTATTTTTCATCTAAACCTCATTTGAAAAGGTAACATTGAGGTTCCTTTATAATAAAGCCATTGAAAACAGTTCATTTTCTTCACTTAGAAAAGATAGCATTGTTTGTTTCATGCCCATTAACAGAATGCTATCTTTTTGTAAAACCCTATCCAGCTGACACTTTTTATTTTATTTTATTAATTTCTTGCATTCATTTTCAGCATGCTAATTAATTCCATTTTGTTTTCTCCCACTAGAGAGGGCCCTGAAATTTAATGATGTGGAACGACAGTCTTCCGAAGACAACGCTGATGGGCCTCATCTTCGTGTTGTGAGTTGGTGTCATTAAAGGAAGTGTCTGGTGGCTGGGGAGGTTTGTGCTGCTAGAGTCAGGGTCTGTACCCGCGGGTTACATTCTGTCTGCATAACTGATTAGACCACCGGAGGGGTCTGCAAAATGATAATGACAGTGAGAAAAACCTATCTGGGATGATTTTTACATAGAATAAGGGGTGTTTAGGCATGAGAATTTAATTAATTGAAAAGACATGTGTTAGTCATGGAGTATCGTATGGAATCTTTAACATTCAAAAGGTCTTTATGTGACTAAACAAATATTCACATTTATAAAATCATGTTAAATTAAGTTACAATCTAACATATCTAGCTTTATCTAGCAGAAACAATTCTGAGGATTAGCGCTCAATGTCTCCTCAGAGGAATGTGAATTTGTGTACTCGACAGACATGGTTTAATTAATAATTCAATACACAGTAAGGACAGTAAGAAGATATTTATATAAATGCAAATGTTTATTTTAACCATTTTAAATCTAATAAAGTCTTTAATAATTGGTATATTACTCATAATTTTCAAGAACTGTTCACAGTTTTGGACACAGGAAGATTAACAACATTAAGCATACTGTATTTTTTGCTTTAATGAGTGGTTGTCAGTATCAGACAGTATAGACCATATGAATAAGTTAATCAGCACCACTGCAATCTTTTCTCAGTTCAATTTCCTGGCCTGTATTCTAGATGCAAGAGCAAGAGGATACACGGAGATTTCCTAACCTCATAACACGGTTCACTTGTTTTATTTCTGGCGTGACATCAATGTGAATCAGGCCTGTGACAATTCAATTCCCTCACTTATTTTACTCAACTGTTTCTGTAGCTTCACAACAGTGAAACAATCAACATCTTGGATTTGTTACCAGGCAGGCTTACTTAAAACCATTTAGCATTTTCTACTCTTTTTAGTGGGAATGTTTAGCTGATTTATTTTATTCTTTCAGATATTTGTTTGTGCAAAAAAAAAAAAAAGCATCCACATTGTGTTGTTTCTTGGTTTTCGAATCATTCAAATGAGGATCAAGAAACACTTGATGAATATAACTTGAAATAACCCTTTTAAGAATATGTAATAACATATAAATGGTTATTTATTAGGGATGCATCGAAATGAAAATTCTTGGCCGAAACCGCAAACCGAAAAAGAGAAAACTAAGACCGAAAACCAAAACACCGAAATAAATTTGGCCAATTATTGGTACCTTTGCATTTATGGCTACGACTTTGTACTAACCTTACTCAAATCAATGTATTGTAATTGCATAAATTATAATGAAATTATATAATATTTAATATAATATCAATTATAATACAAAATTATATAATAAAGTTTCAAAGAATAAATAAATGACAAATTATAAAAATACTTCTATATGTGTAAAAAATAAAATAAAATTCAAACTTTAATGTCCCTGCACTAATGCTTACGTTCAATAATAATGTCCAGGCCTTCTCCCTCTCCGTGTCTCTGTAGGATCTCCGCATTCACCACGTTTTGGATCATTTCTCGTGCTTGCTGCTTTATTTCTGCAAACAAGTAGTGATCTTTATAACGCGGTTTAAAAAGTCGCGATGAAGTGCAGAAGATCCAAATAGATCTCAGTGAAAGTGTGCTGATAGACTCTAAGAGAGTACTTTTCATTGCTTTCACTCCATGGTATGTCTCAACCTCTTTGCTTAATGCTTTAGTGCCACATTTAAAGGAATAACGTCCACTACAGATGCATCAGAGCTGATCTCACTTTGCTTCCGACAAGCACGTGCAGGCTGTGATGCCGTCATCACTGTTTCGGCCGTGTTGTTTTGGTGGAAAAACTATTTCGGTCGAAAACCGAAAATGCACTTTTGGGCCATTTCCGGCCGAAAACTTTCGGTGGCAGAATATTCACTGCATTCCTATTTAAAAAAATTTTATTATCCTTTTTTTGTTTGAAAGACAATATCTGGGTACGTAAATTATTACATTTGAAAACAAAATACAAAGATAACTTTAGACTTTAATTTTAAATCAAAGTCTCACCTATGTTTTGTTAGCTTCTGCTGATTGGCAATACGTTTGTTTTGAATTTGACTGGAACTAGAACTAGATTTTTTTTTGAAAAATTTCATTTTAATGTGATCAAACATATTTCAATTGTCCCTAATCTGAATACAAACATTAAAATGCATAAGGATTTTGAAGATCAAATTTTATCAAAATTTAAATATTTTAAAATCTCAATGTGAGTCATCTAATTTTAATTTTACATATAGATCTTAATTTAATAATTTATCAGCCAGTTGTTAATATACATCCAATATCTGACTGATATGAGTGCACTTTAAATCCAACATTCATTAATCAAATGACTGATTATGAATCAAACTATTTTAAAAGGTGTGTGAAGAAAAACAAAATGACAAAACAAGCCAAATATGTTTATGCTAAGATTAAAAAAGACACTACATTGGTCCTAGTTCCCAGCTCTAATAGCCTGCAATGACTGATGGGCGTCATTTAACTGGATGTGTCAGTGTGTTGCCTGCCTGGCCCAGATGTGAGACACTAAACCAATTAGAGAAGGGTAATTAATCTGGGCCAGAGAACACCCCTGCCACTGTAGAGTCATACACACAGAACAGACCCACAGGAAAACTCAATACGAGGCCTCCTGTAGGATTCCCCTACTTATTAAATCACATCTTCACAATATTGTGGAGTTAAAGAGACAAGAGGGAGAAAGAATGATGGGGTAAAATAACAAACACTTTTTGTTTTTTCCCCTTACAGTGAGCTGTAAAAAATTTAATCAAATGTATTTGGAATGCATGGTTTGTTCATACGCTTGTTTGCTTTCACACAACAAGCAAGCACCTCAAAGTTTATTTTTGCTGTAGCTGAGACATGAGTTGATAGAGAATCAGCAAGCAGTTACCATTAACTATTGCCTTGGATATTGTCTTTTCTATTGACAGTTCTCACTGATGTTAAACTTTGATGTAAGTACAACATGAGTTTCAGTTTCTGAAACTCATGTTTGAAGCAGAGCAGAGGAAAACATGAAGCACTGAAATCTGAATGAATATTTTCCAACAAATCTATGATGGCGATGTCAACATCGAATGGCGTGTAGAATGTCAATTTGTCAGCTTTTGTCAATGATACTGGCAGTGCCATCTCGAACCTCCACATTTTTCGTTCAACCATCATGAAACACACCTGTGGCACTAATTATGGTCCTCTGATTGGCTGAAGTAGAGTAGTATGCATACTACAGCAGGGTTGCAACAAAAATCCTCCAGCTCTCCAGGACCGACGTTGGACACCCCTGGCCTAGCCAGTGTTTGCGCAAGTAACTTACCAAATGTAATTTATTGTTTTTTTATTATTATAAATGTATTTATTTTGTTAGGGTAATTTAAATGAACTAAATGGGATTACAATATTATTGTTTAATGTATGTTCAATACTTGATGGCTCTGTATTGTGTGAGTTACTTTCAGTAGAAAAACAATGCATAAATGACATTGTTTGGCATTACTAGTAAATAGGTATATATCACAAATTTGCTTTTATTGTAAATGAAATTTCAGCAAGAATAAATAGCACCCATGGCTGATAAATGACTGAAATAAATCTGTAGAAAATAATTATATGTACAGTTTGAAATTTGATATTGCTTATAGACACATCTGATTGTTGCAACCAATGTGATTTTACATACTTTACAGCAAGGAAGGCCACAGAACTCCAAATGATTTCTTCAACCTTCATTCAAGACACCTCATTCAAGACACCTCATTCAAGACACCTCAAGACTACTGTTGGAACAGGATAGGAACCAAAACCAGCAGGTGTAAAGCAACTTTGTTATCCCCTTGTTTACAAAGTAGTTTTAAAGGTGTATCTTTTCATTGTTGGTAACAAACTGGAATACTCTACATATTAATCATTACAAAAGAAGAATAAAGGATGTTTTCAAATTTCTTTGGTAAAGCCGCTGATGCGTGGCCTTATTCATAAGGAAGATCTGCCAAAAACTCTACCTGTTATAAGTTGCTCATAGTAGAATACTGCATTACGTCACGGTGGCGCAGTGGGTTGCACAGTTGTCTCACAGAAAGAAAGTCGCTGGTTCGAGCCTTGGCTGTGTCAGTTGCCATTTCTGTGTGAAGTTTGCATTTTCTTCCCGTGATCCTGTGGGTTTACACTGGGTGCTCTGGTTTTCTCCACAAGTCCAAAGACATGCGATATAAGTCAATTGGATAAAGACGATTGTCCATAGTGTGTGTGTGTGTGTGCGCGCGTGTGTGTGTGCGCGCGTGTGCGTGCGTGGGTGTGTGTGTGAATATTTCCCAGCAATGGGTTGTGGCTGGAGGAGCATCCTCTGCATAAAACATATGCCTGAAGAGTTAGTGGTTAATTTCACTGTGGTGACCCTAAAAGGGAAGAAAGATATTTTTATCCTTATGATGTACTTCCTCCAGTTGTAACAATATATATATATATATATATATATATATATATATATATATATATATATATATATATATATATATAACCTCCTATTGAGGTCATACCACTGTGGGGGAAAAAAACGACAGCAGACATAAGATTTCTATTACCTAAAACAGCAGGTTATCAATGTGAAGGGATTCAGTAAGAGATGAGCACCTATAAAGCTCTGTTCCTATAGTCTATTATTTAAACATACAGAGCAATGCAAATATTGTCTTTACAAATAGACATTACAAAAAAGCGCCCCAACAAGCCTCCCCCATTACTAAAAAAGCAAATTTGACAAAGAACTACAAATTGTTATTACGAGCATAAATACCAATATTAAAAAATCAATTCATTTAAGGAAATCTTGGTTTTGACATTAACTAAAGGTAGATCATACTTTGGGGTAAAGATAAATGAAAAAAGATGAGTACTGCCGATGAAGTGGTGCAGGGTAATGCCATTAGTGTTAAAGAAACATAGGCAGAGATCAGATGTGTGGCATGAGTTGTGGCATTGCTCATCTTTCTCCAGTAGCCACATTTGTCACAAGTATCCCTCCATAGCACATTGGATTAGATGTTTGCTTTGGCTCATTAACTTTAGCTCAAATCCTGACAGGACAGACAAGTGCTTCATCCATGTCAAACCAAACCAATGCTAGAGAGAGACGAAGAAAAGCTGGTTCAGGGAGGTTAAGGTGGAGTGGGAGGGAGAGAAAGTGGAGTGGCTGAAAAAGATCTGAAAGAAACTACAGAGAGAGATTTTCAACAATCATAAAGATAGAAAAAAGATAGAAGATAAAAGATAGAGGAATCATAAATATATTACATTCTTATTTAAATCATTACCAACTTTCAACACATTAGATAAAGATTAAAAGAAAACTCTTAATAATGAACAGCAGAAATAGACAATGAATTTGTCTTTCTAAACTGTTACCTCATAAATTAATGGGGGTTAATTTGGTGAACCTCTTAATTTGAAAATGTTAATTGTTTAAGATGTGTGAAGAAAAACGTTTGGGATCAGTAATTTTGTCTGACAGTGTGCGATTTAAATGTTTGCTTTGAATAGTGAATATAATGTTACCAAAAAGATATCATAAACTTACTAGTACAAGTTTTCGAAACATCCCACCAACACCATAATAGGCACATCTTTCTTAGCTTTCAGTGAAGTGAAAGTAAAAGTAACCAGTTGGCCAGATATGGAGTTACCATACACGTAATTTGTGCTCTGCATTTAACCCATCCCCATGTACACACACAGTAGTAAACAAACACAACGTGAGCACACACTCAGAGCAGTGGGCAGCCATGGCTGTGGCGCCCAGGGAGCATTCGGGAAACTGGTGCCTTGCTCAAGGGCACCACAGCTCTGGTTGTTGAAGATGGGAGAGTGTTTCATCACTCACACCACCTTCAACTTCATTCTCCTTATCCACCAGACCACAACTGCCCTTAAAGACTTCTGGGTTGCTATGGTAATATTTAAGCTAAGAAACACCACAAAAGTAAGTAAACTTTACATGTCCAAGAGAATTAAAAACATAAAATTACTTAAAATGACTATCAACAATATTATGTATTTGAAAATGTTTACTTTGGTAAGATTTTGAGACTAATTCTAAAACCATTAAAAGCTCCATACCAAATGATCATCGTGCAAGGTTGATCTTAAAGATCAAGTATTCTGTGGGGAACCAATTCAAAGCCTTGAACACCATTAGCAGATTTTTTAATTGGATTCTAGAGAAATTTGGGAGTCAATGCAGTGACTCTAGTGCTAGTGTTGGTGAAGAAATCTTTTTATTTGAGTTGTAGCTTAGTTGTAACTAGCAGTTTTATTGCCAATGAAGGGGTGAATGGGTCATTTTCAAAATAAAAGTTCAGTTTTGGAAAAAACATTAGACATTTATGAAATATATTTTTTCTGTAAGTCCTGGAATTAAATCACTCGTTCTAATCCTTCGGCTTCAGAATTCACATTTATTTGTTCAATTGTTAGGGATAATTATGACTTCTTCTTTTTGTGTAGAAAACTAATTTTCTATGTTCCATAATTTGTTAAAATTAAACAAACAAACAAAAAAAATATTATCTAATTTCAAAGCCAAAACAATCAGTGGCAGACAGTCTGTCTTGAAACCCAAAGAAAACCCCAAAGAAGTTTTGCATCACTCCATAGAAAAGGGGATCATGGGACATTAAATCTGGGGCAACAGTTGCAATTAATGCAAGTGGAATCTCAGACAAGGCAGCTAATGAGTTATATAAAATATATGCAGTTGAGGAACAGAGGCCTTAATGAACCCATGACAGCCTAATTAGCCACAATTGACAAATATGAAATTCCAATCAGAAGCTCTGAAACAGTGCCACAGATCTTTGTATGAATGAGTTTTTTTAAACTGTGTTTAAAACAGTCTGTTGCATCATGTAACTTGAGTATGTATTTGATGGATAATTGCTGCTATTACTCCCCCCCTCCCCCATTGATCTTCAGACAAGTTTCCAAGTCAGATCATGAAATCATGGAAAAAGAACAGACCTTTCAAATAATACAGTTTTAAAAGTTTTTGAAATCCTGAAGTGCAGCGATGTTTGTTAAAAACAGGATGTCAGGTTATCACAAAAACAAGTGACGATCAAAGACTGCGGTTGTTGGTTATGGATCTAGTTCATTTGGTTTTCCTCTCAGTTTTAGTGACCCCATCACATGCCCAGTTAAAACCATAGTTAAAAGACTGCTTTAAAATAGCCCTGTACCTAAACCTTGATGATCAAATTCCTCCAGTTGAACATCATTTTTATCATCTTAGACCATTGGCCAAGGTAAATATGTCATAGCTATAGCCTGAATTGAGATGGCAATCGATTCATATATTACTGCCAGGCTGGATTACACTAATGCTCTACAATGGTATCAGAAAATTGTCAATTGTCACAAAGCCACAAAGGGTCCAAAAAGAAGCACTTCGCCTGCTAACTGATACTCATAAATATGATCACATATCATCATTACAGTGATGCATTCTCTAATTACTTGAAATTCTTTATTCTTTTTTTGTAAGCGAGCAAAGAAACACAATATCAACACTTATCTTTCCCTAGAAACATTCAAGGACTCTGAGATCAAGACTCAAGCGTAAACTCATTTTTTTAACTGTTGTGGCTAAAACCATGGAAAATACTCCGTTTAAATGTCAGACAGGTTCCCTAACTTGTCGCAACTCTTTTAGACACTTTTTAACACTTCATTTACTCCAGTCTACAGTGAACTAGAGAGGTAACCCAAACTTTTGATACTTTTGATTTACTGCTAACCCTTTATTGTCTTAATGTTGCAGTCTTTGCATCTCACGTCACTGTATTTACTTTGAATATAAAAGTGTTGTGTTTAAATGCATTAACAATAAAGCGGAATAAATAAAGTCGGTATCAGGGAAAAACATTACAGCATCATCACGGGGCAATCTTAGATCTTAATTTCAAAGTTATTAGCACCGTTAGGAAGTCCTGGTTGGACTAAAATTTTCTCACATTGATTAAACATCTGAAGGGTTAAGTACAGTTTACTGATAACACTTCAGGAATGTTGAAGTCATGATGTGATTTGTTTCATTTATTCGGATTTCTGGGTGAAGCAAGGATCACGTTTATTATAGTTTCAGTATTTTTGTATATTGGTATTTGAAAGTGTAACTGTGTGATCAAGAAAATGTTACTATTTGTGTGCCCCACAAAGTGATTGAGGAAAATGTTCTATTCTTGTAACTTTACTTTACCCCTTGTCTTCTGTGACTTTTGCGTATTTGTCATTTGTTGTGTGACATTTCTAAAGTCTACTATGCTAAGTCACATGGCATGACAAAAAAAAAAGAAAAGCAACCAGACATTTCCTTGAATGTCTGACCACACAAGTCTATGATGACTGTCTGTGTTGAGTTTGCACATTGTCATTGGATGTTCAATGTCAACCCAGAAGATAGAAATATGAATACCAGCAACATGATACAAGAGTCATAAATGTGAGCGTGAAGAATAATTGAGCATGGTCTGTGAATGGTTTGGGAAACAGTCAAAGTTGTGCTAAACCTGAATTTCTTGTAAAACAAGCTGAATTATACAGACAGTATGTAACATAACGTAAATACTGAATCAATATTCGGTGAGCAAATGAAATGAAAGAATGATTGAATTGTATACTTGATATGATGATTATGCATCTGCATGTTCTGATAGACCAGTGCAAAACCAGGAATAATTGTATCAATATTCTGTCAATGTTTGGCTTTAAAAATAACCCAAATATTCTCTCTCATAAGCAATCCTTTGAGGAAGGTTTTTTGTTCAAGTGCTTCATTTCCTTTCATTCGACATTTCATCTTAGATAAAAGATTGTGGACAAAGGAACCAACTACCAGGCTGTTGTTTGCCTGATATTTACTGGACTTCGTTAATTTGGACTTTACTCTCGCTCAGAGCTACATGCTTGTAAATTTCATCTCCCACAAAATTGACCCAGGGCACAATTTACTGTATGCAATTTGGTTATCTCTTTTGAAGAGATGGTACCTTGGTTACTAATGAGACATGATCAAAGAGCACAGAAGGCAAGCATGCAACTTCTGGTAGCCCACACAAGGTTATGTCCTAAATGTATCATAATTACTCAAGTAAGTGATCTGTGAGAGTGGGAACAGTACATTAATCGCAAGATAAATCACTGGTCAGTGTACAATTAGCAGTATATCAGTTGGGACAGTGCCACAGGTTGTTGTGGGAAGTGACAGGTTAACAAAAGATGATCAAAGCTTAGAGGCTGGATGTGAATGATGGTTTATAGCCTCTCATTTAACTCCAAACCTTATAAAGGAAATAAATTTAGTCCAAGCTGAATATATGCTTGTCAATCTCTACACAAAGTTTTCAGTTTAATGACCAAAAAAATATTTTTGGATAAGCCAAACAACCATAATGTTTAATTATTAATGATCTACAATTATTCATGTCCTTTCTGTTCCAGACCAGGTACAATCAAGAAGTGAGTTTTAAAGTTTTAAATCTATGCAAACAGACAGCGTACAAAGCATTTTTTTCCATTTTGACAGGTACAGCAAGTGCTGACAAGAATCAGATGCAGACAAACTGATCCATTGATGAAAACAGGGGTACAATAGGGTTTTTGTTAAAGAGAAGAGAACTGTCTCTTCTAATAGTCCTCTAAGAGTCGATGGATGTGATTGTTGTGGATTCCAAAAGTTCAGTCATCTAATCGGGTAGATTTTAATTTCCAGTCCAGTCCACCAAAAATCTAATCTCATCAAGAAGATTACACATGACTATTTAAATCAAATCCAAATCCAAATTTAAACATACTTGAGGATGATGTGAAACTTCAATCAATTGTAAGCTTTCCATCATCATTCTACTCTCAATTGGATTTCATATTCTCAACCTGTGGTTTTTAAAGAGCTTTTCACCTGCATCGCAAGAGCCAATGGATGAATATGAGTCTATTTCAGTAGGATTTTAATAAGTCGCTCTTAGCCATCTTTACACTGAAAATGAAAGATAAAGGTCAAGGATTAGTGTAGATACAGAGTAAAGGTCCAAGGTTTACTACCAGGAAATACCAAGGTAAGCCATTATTGATGGTGGTAAACAAAAACCCAGAAAATTACAGATAAAAAATAAAAAAATTGACGCAAAGCAGGTTAGGGACAAATGCACAAGGTAAACAAACAACCGTTCGGAGCACTCTTTAAAATTAATCTGCTCCATGTAGATTGTTATAAATATATGTTGTTAAAGATATTTTATTAACCAGTGGTCCATGACTTATTCCCAAAATGCACCAGCCTTGCACTTCAATTAATCCATTACTAATAAATCATCTTTTAAAAACCACAATTAGCAGAAGCTAAATATTATACTTTAACAACCGCTGTCTGCTGAAGACTCCAAATACCAAAGAAATGATTTGCTTGTAGGTTAGTGCCTAATAAGTCTTTCTGTGAAATTACTTTATATTATTATTTAGTCACCCTATAATTTTAATTCAAAGGCCAAATTGCAGATATGCATTTGTTGCCATGGCAGCAATATCCATGGGGACAGATTCTCTAGTTTGCGAAAGGTTTTATATCAGCTCTACTCAAATATTCTACAACAGTAAGTATTTAAAGATAAAATAATACATGAATTCATAGACAAGTGATTTTTCTTAAGAAAGGTAATGCCTTTTTGTGTACTAAAGTCAGTTGATTTAAAAGTGATTAAAAGAGATGAGGCCTAAATTGCCTTTGAACTTGTGCTGCTACCAGCTTGCTCGCCATGAAGGGCACACTGAACAGCACACGTACACACCGCCATGATGTCAGACTTGTAATGTAATTACAAGCCCATCTGTCTCTCATTGCTTGACAAGCACAAAATGTCCAATTATGGTTTCATTTAAATTCTAATTAGTTCGGCCCAATTTCACAGGCTCAGGAGCAGAGGAGGGGAGAGGAGGGTGGGGTTTGCAGTGAGGGTGTTGGAAAGATGCATGTTTGGGAGAGATAGAACTGGAGAAACAGCAAACTCTGAAAGTTAACTTACTAGGCAAACATGATATAGAAGTAGACATGCGAAATCAGTACATACTAGCCCTAAATGCAAATATCAGGAAAGAAGCATTTCATTAAAAAAAAAATTACACAAAAAGATATAGTTGGGGACGTCTTTCCAATTATGAACCTAGAAGCAGTGGGAAGGGTGTAAAGAGACATCGGGAATTATGGTTAGTTGAAGCCCTAATATAACTGAAAGTGTTGCTATAAAGAGAATATTTATTATATTTGTCACAAAATACAGTGAGTCAGAGGTGACTTTTTAAGAAAATCTATGTGTTTCTTTGTTTGTGTTCAGCACTTCTGTGATTAAAGAAGTGCATAGCTTATAGAGCTCACAGTATAACAGTTCTCACAAACTCGAGGCAAAATACAACAAAAAAGCAAACGAAGAAAAAGAAGAAACAAAGAACTATTTCCCAAAGTATGTTCTTTTTTAGGATTAATCTTCCATGGAACTTTTAAAGTCACAAACAAAGTTATTGGCCAATGGCTGGATCATAAAAGCATTAGCACAGTTTTTTTTGGAAGATGAGCACAGTGCCCCTTTACCATTTCATTGACCATCAAATAAGTTTCCTCATTCAATGAAAGGAATTACTTTTAAGACAATGTGTAGTAGAGAAAATGTGGATTTATGGTGTCTGAGTGGCTTCTCACCCTTTTGTGTCATTGCAATTAAGCTTTTCTACACAACACATGGAGAGGACTCACCTTCACCTTCCCAATTGTACTTTCATAGTATTTTTATAACTGCTTTTTTACTGTTCTCTCTCTGGGGGAGTTTATGTTCTTATGTGGGGTTTTTTTTCATTCCTAACATCCAACATAACATTTAATGGCATAACAATTGCAAACATGTAAATTAGTTACCCTACATTGTCCAAACTTTAGAGGAATAAAAGATGTTTCTAACATTTTATAATCTGGACACGTATAGACGTTTAAACAATGACAACTACACATTTACTTTTTACAATTTCAACAGGAATTGTATAATTAATTGAAAATCTTAAACAATTCCATCTACTCATTCTATTCGGCCAAAACAATCTAATATGATTTTTTTAGTAATCTTTTGATTGAGGAATCACGCGATTTATTGTATTATGGATCATTTGTTTTTAGATTTATTTTGTTCATCATCTTTATTCAAAAGAATAAAGAAAACAAAAAAATGGCCCAATCGAACATTAATTTGGGATGGCATTCTTTATGGTTTACCTTGTGTTCATCTGTTTATACCTAACATCCCCTGTTTGCATTCGAATGCAAATCAGAACTCATCAGAGAGTAAATATTGTCACTCTTTGAACACCGGGGATGCTGTATAATACCCAATAGCTGTTGATTTCTCTCCCACTCTCTATCTGTCTAGGCTAATTGTCACGTGTTTAATAAAGACAGGGATGTAGGATCAGAGCTGCCTACCATGGGCCCTGTGCTTTGTTTGGTCCATGATTAGCTCCCAATCAGCCCAGAACAAACTGATTATTAGCTTGGCGCCACTTGACAGTCTTCAGGGAATGTGTTCGCCGTCTCCTTTTCCCTTCCTTTCTCTTTCACTCTTTCTATGCATTGCTTTTCTAGCCTGATTAGACAAGTCGGACCCTCCTTTATGTGAGCAGTGGTTCTGGCGGAATGCTGAAGCCTCTTTAGGAGCAAATGCTGCTGTTCTTTTCTCACCTCCTCTTAATGATTGGAGCATCTCTTCTGATTGCACCCTGGGTCTGATTACTGTCGCAGTGCAGATGGAATGACTCACAAATGTCTTTCTGAACATCCTTATTCTTTTTCTCGAGCCTTCTGATTCTTCATAGTTGGCCTCAAAATGTCTAAACTTAGACTGCTTGCTGTCTGGATTCAGCTTCTAAATAAAATTAGTCTGCAAGGTTCTTATGAACACTAACATGTGCAGTCACAAGTTCATTGTCTACATTATTGGAAGAAAGGGAATCATTAAATTTTTATTACGCCTGGGCCCCCTGCCATACTGCTGCTATGTCTAAACATTGTTAATTTGCTTTTTATTTGATTAAATAGAACAAATTCAGACCAATGAGTCATTATGTTAACCTAATCTAAAAACTTTTCTGTATATTTCTGATTATACACATAGATGTGTATCTTTAGACTTTAACTTCCTCTGTCTATACAGCTTGTTTAAAGTGCAGTACTCTGTCACACTGTGTCTCTGCACATTAAAGGCTGTACCTCTCTTTAACTATTTTATCTTAAACATGTAGTTGTTGTCCTTTTTATGTGCTTCTAAGTTTTATTCACATGTCTTTTCAAGGTTTAGTTTAGTTTTAATCCCAGAACACAAGTACATTTTGTTGGATAAAATTCTGATTAAAATGTTTGCTAAATTACTATTAAATCTGTATAAATATTTTTACATCTGTGTTAAAAGGAAAGCATCACACAGTGGTTTAATATTATAGTAAAGATTTATATGACTAATTAATTAGTCTTGGGATAAATAACACATTATACTTCATAGGCTAAGCAAAACAGGTCAGTCACAAAGCATAAAATCTATATTTAATATGTGTATTGTCTAAACATTAACGTAGGAAGGAAAAGGGAAATCCAAAAATGTGGCATGTTAAATAAATAGCTCTTACTAGCATGCTAGACTATACAACATTTTTATACATAATGTATGTAATTAACTAAACAAGTTAACCATATGTTTAAGCAATTGTATTCAAAAATGGAAAACATATCATCTAGTATAATAAACAATGACATAATAATATAACAATGCAATATAATACAATACACTACAATACAATATAATACTTTATTTCAGTTACTGTCAACAGGTTTGTAAGTAGCACATCTTTGCGAAGGCAGTTCTAGGGCTGGTATAAGCTTTTCTGACACAACATACATGTTGATTTGCATATGAGAATATTTATCCTTTTGTTTTAAGGTTTTCAGTTCATATTCTTCACCAGGTCAATCTAAGATTGATTAATAGCTCAAGTTTGAACAGGATTGCAATAGAAATAGTAAAACCCTCTTTACTTTTAATTTGAAGATTTAATTATGTTGAAACCTCCAGCTATTTGCATAAGGAAAAAGATGAATGAAAAATAGTTTTAATTTCAATATCATTCACTCTCAAGCACACATTTTCTAATTAGAGAGAGGGATCAAGAATATGAAATCTCAATCTCATAAAGGTTAAATTTTATTCTCTAGTTGAGAGATGAGAGCACTGTGAGATCCCCTTTGTACTCTGTGATAACCAGACAGATTGATCCACAGATGAGTCAAGTGACAAAGATTAATCAAACTGATTCCCAGAAGATAAAACCCTCTTTCAAGTAATGGATCAATGTTCCTCCAAGTTGCATTGAAGAGAATGATGAACATATTTTTACATTTAGGAAATTCACAACTATTTTGGAAGTTATCTCTACTCTTATTGGTATGAACATTTTTTTATTATTGACCAAACCATTTTCATGAGTCAACTCCTTTTCCTGGGAGCTCAGTGTTTTTGAAAGCGAGTATTTTCTAAACCAAAACTCTGGTGAAGTTCAATGGTTTTTTCTACCTGCACCTACTGAGGTTAATAAAATAGACATTGGCGTTTGATTGGCATGATAACTTCAGAAACAACACTGTTTAAGGAAACAACTGAAAAATTAGTCGCCATAGTCCAGAATTGGTTACCTTATCATCATACAAAGAAGTGACTTTCATAGTAAAAGCATCCGTGAGAGCGACAATAAACTCACGTGGAAGGTTATCCAAAGGAGTCGATAGAGTCTAAAGTATCTAAAAAAATGCTATAAATGGATGATTCCCCTATAAACACACTTTGTAAAAAAATGCCAAGACTAGTTTCTTCAAACGACAGAAACACTGGTGAAAATCAAAATGGTGCTCATTCACCATCAGCAAATTTTAATGAAGCCAGAAAAAACTGAGCTCTTGCAGAGAAAACCAATGTCAGCTTGTCTTTGATGATCATTTAGCAACAGAATGTAATTATAATCTATTCATATAATGAGAGCTTTATTTGCTTTGTTTCTGGGCATCACATTACAGGGTGGATTTTTCCAATATGTGTTAATTATGCAAAGAAAAAGCCTAAGAGCCGCCTGCAGACACAAATCAAGGCCTACTTAAAGCTGAACGCATGTTAATCTGTGGCACGTCTTAAATGGTGGGCTAATTCTCCGCAGTATTGGTTTGCCTGAAGTCTATGAGACGCTTTGGGCTTCGTTTTCCACAACTGACTCTCGTTTCTACCTGAAGCCTGAATGGATCTGGCAAATGCAAGCACAATTTAATCAGATGATGATCGTTTTCATTTCCTGTTATGCCATGCTGGCTGTAGCACATGTGTCTGTATTATAAAGCTGTAAATGATGATTAAATTGTTTAAATCACGAGTAGAGAAGTCCCATCCATCTCTGTTTGGCATATTGAATGATGCATCTGTGATTTGTTGGTTCCAGTTAATGTTTCCGGGTTTTGAAAGAAATGTGATAAAGCCAGACACGATAGTACAATAGTATTGTTTTTAAACACACCAAAGCCCTTTCTAAAGCTTTTTGCTAATGAATACATTTTGTCTCTTTTAATCTCCTAGACTCAACTAGCAGCTAGAATGTGATGAACCCAATACTTTAGGAAATTGAGAGATGGGACTGGTACTTGCATATCTTTGTGACCTTTTGCAAAAATCAGTAAACGATCATCATCCCTCGGATAGTACATCATCATCAACCCTAATTCATGTATGGTGTTTTATCCATAAAATAAATGAAATTCACGAGTTCACTCTGGCTTTTAATTGTCTTATATCGCAACCGTGAGCTGCGAGCTATGGAGAATCGTACTAGGTGAGCTGTCAGAGTGAGGAGTCCTGGACCAGGAAGTGACCTGTGACTAGAAAAAACCCTGTGTGATTTGTCTGTTGGCACATTAGGAACTTTCAGAGAAATGAATGAAACAATGTACACATGATGTTTAACACTTTATTTGCAACTACAACAGCAGGAGGTAGGTGATCAAATAAGCAATTTCAGTTCCTTGATCACAGAGAGAAGAGAAGCAGTTGACTCACACAGCAAAGAGAGAAGGAAACCAGATGCAAGAAAACATAGTGTTCACAGCAGGATCTGGCTGCATGCAGCTGTCCATTTTCTCGATATAAGTGCCTGAAATTATTAACATCAGTGTCGTCTGATAAATGGGTTCATCACAGGACCCTGAAAATAGCATTGTTTCTCCAGCCATCTGAGCATTTCATGGGGCTGGTGAAAAAATGCATTAGGGAAAGATTTTCTCCAGTGTATTTAAACACTAGAAAATCTTTTCTTTTATTAAAATGGATAATAATATCACATTTATTTATCTCCTTGTTTAAAAAAAAGAAGAATAAAAAAATCTTAAGCATTTTTGGTTATTTCAAGAACTTAAGAATTATGACAGGAGAAAAACTACCAGTGCCTAATCTCTCTTGTTTTCTTTTCCTTTCTGTCACTCTTTATAATCAGCAGTCCTAAACCTGCAGAGACGAAGCTGAAGCTTTAAAGCTCTAGGCTGAGTTCCTCAATCCTCATCTCTAACACGGCACAAACTGCCATGCTGCACTAAACCGCTCTGCCACCATCACTTTCTCTCCATAATCTGCAGCTAAATACTGCAAGCTTCTGAGGACAAAAACTGTGCTCAAATTCTTTACCAAACTACAGTCTGCGAGAGTGTGTGGTTGAATGCTTAACGCTCTTTTGCTACAGTGTGGCACTTTGAACATTCTGATGTTTTTGATAACAAGATGCAATTAAAAGCACAGTTGTTAATTGTTAAAGTTGTTAAAGATTCACTCTCTTATGATAAAAACTGGATTAATTTAAAATTAGCTAGCAAATTTACTTAATCTTAATGTCAGTAAACAATCTACAAAAGTTTTTTTTGTAAACGGGATGAAAAAAATATTGTCATGTTATATGTCCTTTTTGTATCTTTAAAATTCTTAATAGGGCAAAGGAGGTCTGCTGGTACCTATACTATTTCTGCTTTTAAATCAACAATGTTTTTGCATAATCTACCGAACATTTGTTGAAATTTCTTTTAAATTTAAAGAAAACATAGGATTGGGAAACTAATAGGATTGAGGAACTAATAGAGTTGTAGGAAATAAAACCATGTTACATTTTATACTGAAAAAATGTCTCCTTCAGGCACAGACAGGTGGAAGGCATTATATTGTTATCTGTGGAGAAAATGAAGAGCTGAAGCCATTTTCATGCAGTCAATAGAGCAACATTTTACTAAACTAATGTTCTCCCTTCTGCTTCTCATTGGATTGTAATGTCCACAAACCAATAAAGAAATCACCCTTGAAGTAACACAAACGTTCCCCCATCTCACAAGAGAATATTTTTTTTCAAGCAAATATATTTTCAGTTCAAGTTAAATGTGATTAAACAGACAAAAAAAGTCTGAGAGTCAATATGATACAAAGGAAATGTTACAATACATATCCTTGAAAAAAGAGTCTATTGTACTGGTTTTAATTGTTTAACATAACTTTTGAAACATTTTCTAGGCATTATTTAATCTTCAAACTACTAAACAAGCTAACAGACATGTTTGCATGGATAACTAATTGCAAGATCAGGAGTGGAAAGGACCTGATTTGACTGAAATCAGAGAGAAAATCTTTAAGAAGGGTCTGGCTACAGGCAAGCAATCTTAGAAGTGCAATCACAGTCTAATACTGACAAGTGCATGCTTGCCCTGTAAATTTGAGTGGTTAACACTGTCAAGTAAATATTCACTTGAAAGAAGACCTTTTGCTGGCAGATATTATTAGAACAGTCACAATCTGTAGCAATTCTTATAGACACTAAACCTCTCATTAATCCTTGTTGGCAATCACTCTATATGTACTTTAAAGTCCGTCTCCATCTTCTCATTGGTCAACCAAGAGATCACTCACTTAATTTGCAATCAAGCTGCGTCATTACATTTCTCAACAAACTTTGCTTTTCGTTTTTATTCCTGTAAAGTGTGGCTAGCTGTTGTAATTTATTCAGTTTAATTTTCATTTAATACTCTCCTTTACTAATTTATTTTGAGGAAAATTATTTAAAATGGTACATTTTATCTTCTAACACAATGTTATACTTTCAAGGCAATCTGTCCTTGATTACTCGTAGTAGTACTCGGCAATAGAAAATAAGGTTGTAATATGTGAAAACATTTTAAATATTGGTACACACATACTTTAGGGCATGATATCCTTTTATATTGTGCTTTTATTTTACAACTTTCTGACATATTTATTTGAGAGAGAGAGAGAGAGAGAGAGGAGAGAGAGAGAGAGAGAGGAGAGAGAGGAGAGAGAGAGGAGAGAGAGAGAGAGAGAGAGAGAGAGACGGACTCTTATGGACTACTGTCAGCTTCAAGTCTGCCCTTCATTGATACTGATTACAGGTGACAGAGCTAAGTACAAGGCTTTAAACATGATAACGATGAGTTTTTCAGGTTCTCCTTTACAGTAAGCCTGACAGCTGCCATTAGCCATGATGGGTTTTTATATAACTTGAGGAGCTGGCCACTCAAAAAAAGAAGAAAAGGATTAATGTATCACCTGAGCTATAACATGTTCACATGCAACCACACTGTGTAAACAAAAACAAAGAGGAAACATAAAATTTAATTACTGATTTACATTTTGATCAATCTGTTGCTCTAGTTTGCCTGCAAAGGTAGCCTTATATAACACATAAATGAAATCAAAATTGATTACAAAATTTTTATGTGAAAGATTACAAATTATTACTAATTCTATTTAATCTTAGCATGGTTCCCGAAAAAAGATTAAACAAGAACTAGATATTTTATTTGTATTTCTATTATCATTCTTACTTTTCCTTTTTATGTATATATTAATCATTTTTATAGTTTTTTATTTGCGAAGTTTAAAACTTAAATTGCAATTACTACATTTCATTGAGTCAAACTTTTTCACTACTTTTTATCACTACTTATTTAAATGGATCATGCTATGGTAAGCCTTTTTGTGGCTTTTATAGAGTTTTACAAGCGTAGATTGAATCAAAATCAAACCATGGATGTTCCCAAACAAAAAATAATTTGTTTCTTTTCTTTTGAATATGTTTTTTTTTTCACACCATTGACAAGGTCACACAGTTGTATTGTAGCGTCACGGCTAGATAGCCGATTTCCCTTCCCCGAAAGTGATGCACTATCCACAAAGCAACATCTTCTCTCATGATATCTGGAAACCAATGTGGGCAAATCAAGTGAAACAGGAGAGCAGCGCCTAACTTGGACTTGTGATATTAAAAGTATTAAAAGAAGGTTATTAAAATGACTTGTAAGGATTAAAAAAAGCCATCTATATGACTCTGGCTAATAGAGGTATGGTGTCTATCAATGTTGCTAGCTCTGTGTTCATGTGTTAGGGTTAGGCAATTTGCTCGTAATTAATCCCTCTAATATCTCTTAAGTCTACGTCGACTGTCAGACAGTACTTTTGCATATACGTCATAAATATTCAAATCACTAACCAATAGGTGATTAACTGGGGAATGCGATTTTAATTAAAAATGTTACTTTATATGTAAAAGAATCACATGTCCCATACAATTAGACCAATGTGAACAACATATTACTGAAAAAAACACAATGTCACTGACCCTTTAATAAATGCTGTTATCAATTGATTTGCAATATTTTTTAACTAACATCTTACTTTGTAACGTTCCCTAGCTAGCTCAAAATTGTCTTTGGGATACACTTACTTGTTAACTTCTTGTTGATTCTGTTGATTCTTGTTCATTATAAGAACATGTCTCACTGGCCAGTAACCAGTACTCTGCTGTCAAAAAAGGGCAGATACCTACTTCATTCTATTACTTCGACTCCATAAGCTTCTAATGAAAACTTAAATTTGAAAGATAATCTACTAAGACATGGCTATCATTCTTTTTATCTGCTCAATTAGAATGTTCAAGTCTTTTTTCAAGAGTTTTTACTCTTCATTAAACAACTTTATTACTCAATGGAGGCCAATTTTCAGAATTTACTTTTTTCCATTATGAAGTTTATTTTTGATTAAATATTATTCACTTGTTTTATTATCCTTTCAATGAAAAATAGTCTTTAAAAGCCAACTTTAATTACATGTTATGACTTTTTATCATCAATGGTCTTACTGTGCAGACAAATAATCCATAAAGGTAACTTTTAATCTCTAGCTAAAAACAGACAGCAAACAAACAATGTTATCATTAATTAAATCTCATTAAGCCCTAGTCCCTTTGTATTATGCACTGTTGGGACACAGCTCTTGGTACCTGATAAAGTTCAGTTTTATTGCAGAAATATTGGAACAAAGCAGCCAGGAAAATGGGAATATTAGCATTTATAGGGTTTGTTCAACACCTGCTTCTAATAAGCAACTTATGCAGACCCATTCTTTTTGTTTTTATTTGGGTATGATGAAGAAATTAGTTCCTGTCCATCAAACCCAATGGAGCTGTCACAAACAATGAAGAAGTCCATTTGTTAGTGGACATACTTGCACACTGCATTCTACAGCACTGGTAAACCAGGGGGTAAGGTGGTCCATAAATCAATATAAATTCGACACAGTCCACTACCCACCACCCCAGCAGTTGTTTAGAGCTGAATTTTGAGACCAAAAACTGGAAGAGAACAATACAAAAAGAACAAGTTGCCTTTGCATGTTGCATGTTGCAAGACTGCAGACTGAGAGGTTAATGAAAATGTGTAGTGCTGACAATTTATATTAGTTAATTTGTAAAGACTGCCATCACCAGAACTTCCGGTTTACTAGAAAATACACTATTCCACAGATGTTACTTGAATAAAACATGGTTTTAGACCAAAATGTTAAACACTTTGCAGTTCAGTCGACATATGTTAAATAATTTGATTCCACGAGTCCACTTACATAAAGTTAGCCCAGAAACGCAAAGTAATATAGGTGAGATTGGGATAAGCTTAATAGTCGAACTGTCCATAGAAGGGCCCTGGGGCCGAGAGGTGACCTGTGCCCGAAGGCCCTCCGACTTGCGGAATCCTTTTCAGGAAGATGTGGAGATAGTGGTGGAGATTGGAATTTTGCATTTAGTCATTTAGATTTTATATTTGCTACTGTTTTATGAAACTGTTTCTTGTAGCGGAATTAGCTCTTGTTGTTTGCTAATTATATAATTATACTCCTTCCAAAATTGCATTAATAGAACCACACTTGTTAATTTAAACTAAACCAGACAAATCATAGTGAAATATTACCCAAAGAGCTCTCACACACTAAAAGGTGCCATATTGTTATGCCAAGTTTCGTGGACGCAATTTTGGGAAGAGTGATTAGATAATTAGCGAACAATCTACAGGTGTTTTCAATCCTTCTGCCCGCTCCCAGATATAAAAACGTAACCACTCCGCTTCCAATTCAACGATGAAATGCAAAACTCCCCCGCCATCCCTGTCTCCACATCTCACTAGCGGGTTTGGGGGCCCAGACCGTATCTTGGCCTGAGGCCCTCCTGCGACAGCTTGCCCAGTATGCTTATCTTAATCTCGCCACATACGCTTGTGTTATCTGGGCTAATTCTGCGTAAGTGAACTTTTGAAATACACCATCATTCTATTATGTGCCTTTTTATAGCACGTATAATAAATAATTTACCTTTATAATTGAACTGCACCTCACAATAACCTTAAAAAAGCAGTTTTTATCATAATCAAATCTTTGAATCACCTGAGATTGCTGGGCTCCACCAAATGCAACATTTACCCTTGCACTAACTAAGTTACCCACTGCTAAGTTTACAACACTCTCCCTGCTGAACAAGCCTTGCGTGTTTGCCTGAATTTGGGAAAACATCAAAAAGGAGCAATGCTTTCATACCTTTTTTAATAAGTACTCCATTATCTGATCAATAGAATACTTAGATGGTTGATGCAATAGTCCAATCTGACCCGGAATTTGTGTCCACAGACGAAACACAAAGGCTTCCTCTTTAGAACTCAACATGGTAAATAACATGTTCCTACTCATTTACCCAAGATATGTGGTGCAGAGTTACTATTTTCTGAAATGTTTGATATTTTATACTATTTGAATTCTTACAAAGTTTTTAACTTAGAAACTTATATAAAGAGGGGTAACATTACTTTAGTTACTGTCAGTTTAAGCTTAGCTACTGAAAATAAACTGCACTTACTGCTTGAGGATTCAAACAGTCAAAAAAAAAACTATTCTGAGACCACCTTGTTCTATTGAATTTTGCTTATTTAAAAGCCAGTCAGATGAGAAGTGCTGTTCACAAATACAAGTCATCTTTCCAAAGTTTAACATTTAGCACATACAAAATCTACCTGTTTCTGACAAATATGGATTCAGCCCTAGGTCAGCGCTATAATAAATACCAATGCTATGATTACCAAGCCGTTTTGAGCTCCTAGAAAAGAAAAAATAAAATCACACAAACATGCATAAGCAAATCTGAATACAATTTGAGTTGAAACTGACTTGATAATATTAATTCCATGTGACTTTATTTTTAATCAGACTTGGATGAAGAGATTGTCTTTGACAATCATAACATAATGAAGCTCATCAGTCCTTCTTCTACACAGCCTTCTATTCCTTTAAAACTGTCACCCTTTAATTCTTACTTTATCTCTAAACTACTGACTGAAACTAAAAAGGTGAAACATATCATCATATTTCACCTCATTGAGCATCATTTTCCCCCTGGTCAAAAGACATCTAATTGCTAATCTATAATCCTGTTAATATGCTCTTGCTTTTTTCGATTGATCCTCTGCCAGGCGGAACAGTATGGCCGAGGGCTACATTAATCTTATTAAGGATGAGTTCAGGGCGGTGCAAATCCAAACACTGCATTTAACAGAACTATATTGCACACTGCATCCTTCTTTTTACTTTACCTTTTATGATGCTTCTGCTCGATTCACCTTGTTTTGATTATAATTGACAAATCTAACTTGCCCAGGGGAACTAAGGTTCTTTGTTGAGTGGTGTTATCTAAGTGATATTCATTGTAAATATTGGGGCTGAAAAATGGCTACGGGTCAGGTTCTTCAGCACTGCAATCTGTCATCTTTATTGTTTCTATGCAATTCAAATGTCTCAATTACTTAACTGTACTCTTTACTTTTTGATGAATGTGTGTCAAGTACCATTTAGCGGGAGTTCTGCAGATTGCACAGTAGTTTAAGAAACTTCATATTATACAAATACATGTGCGATTCGCTATCAGCTTAATTTGTTAAAATCAGTAATGTTCACCCTGATGACTATTGTGAATTATATTTATATGATGCCATTTATAATATATATATTACATAATCTAATTTGTTGGATACCTTAGTATACTGTTATCAGTTCAGAAATAAATGATGGTGCAATGTAACATGTTAGGAATCCATTATATTTGATCTGAATATGAACTTTTAAAAATCTAATTTCATTCTTGGCACTGATTACATTTATATTTTGCTTAATAAGAATGTGACCAATAAAACAATTTAAAATAAAACAAAAGAAATGCTTACATTTTGAGTAGAGGTCAAGTCAGCACTGATCATAAAATTTCCATCAGGTCCATTCGGCGCAAAAACGTTTGTAAAATGATTTTAATATATATTCATTTGCCCTTTTTTCACATTAATCTGCTTTCTTGAGTGATAAGCAGAAAACTACTGTATCAATATGTAATCGCAGGTCAAAAATGTTCATTAGTATTTTTAAAAGCTTCAGAAAGCACAAGAGAACATTTAAAGGTTTAGACATTTTGGATTTTAATACGAGGTTCTCTGTTTTAAAACTGTTCATGTTAGAATTTGAATTTAAAACATTTAATTTCAAAAAACGTATACTGCCTAGCTTCTATTTTTTAAAGTTTATTTACTTCTATTTTTTAAGTTTAACAGATGCTTAAATGTTTCAATCACTCATATTTAAATTAGTTTTACCACTTGTGTAATCATTGTTCAAGACTTAACTTTTTCAGATTTCAACATTTAATTTCTTTAAAGTTTCACAAAGACAAAATTAAAAGAAAAACAGCCTGTTCAGCATTTATTGACATGATATTCAATGTTAATTTTGTCATCTAAAAAAATTCCTCGTATAAAGTAGAGCAAACACTTTTGTGCATTTTCAGACAGACTAATTTAGAATTCATTTATTAACTCTAGATTAAACAAGAACATTATTACTCACCCTGATTGTAGTGCCTAGGTTACATCGGTGGCATGGGTCAACTTTTGAAATAAACCTGTCAGCAAAATACACGATTGACAACGATGTGATTTGGGCATGGAATTTGTACTGCGAATGAATACACAATAGCTGCAAACACCAGTTGCTACTGTCAAATTGTTGGTATATTAATGATATGATGAGAAGTTTATCATAAATTTGTTTACCTAAAAGGCTTGTTTGCCTAATTTTTTTCAGAAAATTTCTATGTTAACGCTTGCATCTATCGTGATTGGTTTAGAGCTTAGAGAACATTAAAAAGATCTTTATAGCAGATTAATATAGAGTTACACATTTCTATAAAGCAAGATTTATGTTCGTAAATAGTGACATAATTTAGATTAATAATTAATCAAACCAAGTAATTACTCACAATATTTGATGTTTAATCAGTGTAAAGGTTTATGATGACATTAGCAGCTTTATAAAAGATCTAAAAGTACATAGAGTCTAACAATCATCACTGCATTATTGAATAATGTACAAAGAAGCAGAGGGAACCTGAAACAAACCTTGCCATCCCAGAGTCATTTGAAAAGAAGAAAATTGCTGTGTTGTGCCTCAAATGACACTTTCAAGCACAATAGCTAATGTGGCGTGCTAGCCCTCTGGCTGTGGGAGAGGGAGATGAATCCAGACGGCATGAAGAAATGCTAATGGACGTGCTTTAGCAAAGGTTACCATCTCTCCACAGACCCAGCCTTGGATGCTCCCTCACCTTCTTGCTTAAAAATCAAAGGAAATACTGCATCTGAATGAGCCATAAATGCACAGAAATCTTGAACGGATGACCTGAAGAGCTAGCATGAAAGCTGAGAATGCATTCTGGGAGAAAACCAAAATGTTTTCAGCGACAAAATGTGTGTTGCGCCGTCATTAGAAGTTTTTATCTTCATGTTTTATCTTTGAAAGTAAAAGGATAGATCAATGGACAAGATAATTCTCTCAGTTAATGGAAGTATTTATATTGACAGCTTTATCTTGTCTTGAATGAACAACAGCAAATCTGTTTAATGTGATGTTAATCATGAATGTTTTATTTATGTTAATATAACATGCAGGCTTTATCTGCCTCTTTGAATACAATGTTTTATTCAATATTAGCCATTAATAAGCAAAATGAGCATATGGTCACCTCAGCATATGACAAACTTTCAAGATGATGAGTAATACTTTAAAAAGGGGAGGAACAACTTAACACGCTCACTCTCTGATTCAAGAGTGATTAATGAAAATGCATTTTTATGGCAATTAAAATGATTAAAGCCACAGGCCCCTAAAGCATTTACCCCGAATTGCTCCAGGAACAAGGCGGCAACAAAGCAACGAAACAAAATTGCATTAGTAGTGGAGGAGAACTGTATTAAAATGCAAATGTACAGCTGTTAATAGTTCTTCAAAAACCAATAATCCCCCACAGTCAGTCATGTGTCAAAATGGTTAATGGAAAAATATCCCAGAGGCACGCAGGGTCCTTTTCCATTCCACTACTGATTAAAACAGAATTTCTGCTAAGGCAAAAGCAGAGCTGGGATCGGCTGGGATGGCTTAATGTTCGGCAAAAGCCATTGTTAGGCTTTTCCTTGACGTTCAGGCATGCTTTGTCCCCCTTGGGACGCCTCTGAAGTGCTAAGCAGGGAAGGAGAGCTACTCAATCTGATCTAGAAGGTATTAAAGCTATTTATCATGAAGGTGTTTAGCACATAATCTGTATTGAGCTACATCTGATTCAAGTACATGTGATGGTCTGATTTCATCCAAAGAGGAAACTGGTTGATTTGGTGTGGGTAAGGGGAGTGTAAATGCAGGCAGCATAATTGAAAAATACTGTTTTGTTTTTCAGTCACTTAATTATTATTCTGCTGCAGGCTGTGTTTTAGAGATCGAAGGGTTCTGACCCAGCAGAGTGAGAAATGCCCTGTTGTCTCTCATTCCTGCACAGGAGGGAAGATGGAGTTGAACCAAACAACTTGATTAAAACATTATCATTTAATAGGTTTCTAGGAGCCAGTAACAAGCCAGACATTTAATGAGGCTTTTCTGCATAATATATCTTTTTACATTACAGATGTTCTTATTCGCTAAATTACATTCAGACGAGGTTAGTTTATAAATGTTAAATTCCTGGAAACAATCAGAGACACAGTATTGCATGAACCAGCTTTCTATTAACTTTGTGCAGTTATGTTTTTATAATAATTCTGTGATAGAACTCAAGCAGATGTTTTGATTTCTCTATCAGTACATTCTCTGTGTTACATTAATAAAACACTAGCTGTTTAGCCAAGTTGTCATTTTTATGTGATGTTTGATACAATAGCAGCTGACAACCTTTAAATAAAACCTGTGTGTTTAAATGAATAGCATATTATATATTTGTTCATCTGGTTCAGCAAGATTCCTTTGCTGCATCAACCTGAGTGTCCCCTCATAAACATTGTGCCCTCTGCTGACCTCACTGCTATTTCAATAATAGAGTATAAAAAATAAAACAGAAATATGCAAAAGAGCAGTCACATATATTCTAGAAGAGCAATAGCAAAATGGCTACCTTGGTTCCAACCCTGAATGCTGTTGATAACTCTAAGCTAAGTGGATTTGTCTCAATCAAACCTCCCTATACCTCTTGTGTATTTATCTTGGAATGTAACCTCCAGTGGAAAAAAAAAACAATTTAAGTAGTTTGCCTGTGCAGTTTTGTTACATTTTTGTTACCTATATATTTTTTGTTATGCTACAACAAGTATTTTTTCGCATCATATGAACAGAGATGGGTGTAAAGACTGGATGATGTTTAATCAAAGGAACCTGACTGGAAAATAATATCTTCGGTCTGCTCTAAAATGAGTGTCTGCTAAAACCCCGTGGACAGGCTATGAAGACACTCTCCTAGCACCCTCTTTAATTACTGATAAGTTATGAGCCAGTTAGACACAGAGAATTGTTCCTGCTGGAGGCACTAATCACTTTAAAACAGAGCGTTGATGGTAACCTCTCCAATTGAGGCTTTAATGTGAGTCCTTCTTCCAACACTTTGTTAACCTGCCTCAACCTCTTAAGCTACAACCACAGAGACAGAGTATATGCAAGGAAAATGTCTCCAAAGTCCATACATGGATTACTTTCAAACCTGTTTCTTAATTTCTCTGTCTAGGAATTTTGCATGCAAAGGCTAGCATCAGAAATATTGTCCCTTGTTTTATCAAAGCTGAGAAATTAGCTTTTTATTATGTTTACACTGTGACTTACAGTTTATATTTTTCTTTTGTTGTATAATAGAATACAACTCATGAATAGAATAATACTCATGAGACAATTTATTACTTATTCCAAACATGAATGAAGCTCATACCTTGATATCAATGAAGAATGTGATCACATTGCAAGCATCATGGAGGGAGAAAGAGAGGGAAAGAGGAGAGAGAGGAAAGAAGAGTAAAAGGAAAGACTGGAGCAACGCAAGCACGTCCACTCGCTAGGGTAGGTAGAGAGAGAGAGAGAGAGAGAGAGAGAGAGAGAGAGAGAGAGAGAGAGAGAGAGAGAGAGAGAGAGAGAGAGAGAGAGAGAGAGAGAGAGAGAGAGAGAGAGAGAGCGGAAAGCCCCTAAACCCTTGGAGAGTCCCTTCAGTATAAATCCCGCCTCTCTACGTCACTTCCTGTTCCCTCCCAAGTATACATACAAATTCAATCTTATTTGAGAATTACTTACAATGATTAAATATTCTATTACAGTTGAATCACATGTTGTGGACTATCATGTTAATATTAGCCCATACGCCTTAGTTCAGGGAACAATTATGGGCTTTGAAGCCAACATATGTTTTTTATGTACCCAACTGGAAGTCAATTGAGTGTTGTGGCTCCATCTTAACCCTTGTGTTCCTTTTTGTGTTAGTTCTTCTCTGTATATACTATATAATTAAATGAAAGAAAGCAGTATGTGAGACTAAACTGACATGTGCAATAAAAAAATATGAGTTGTGTATCCTCTGGCTCTAGAACAATTTTTAACACCTTCTAATAATGTCAAAATTTTTAATATTGATAAACTTTGAAAGGTCCATAACATATGATTATAGCCATTAACGCAAATAAAACAATATACAACACTTTGTGTATATATGCACATATACATTTCTTAACCTTTGTGGGGTAGTCCCATTTTAAAAGCAATTAAAAATCTAAATTTTACTCCATAACACATTAACATATATGACTTCTCTCAAATTCAAACAATATAGAAAACATATCTTGAATTATTGCAACAAGTCCCTACTAGAAAGAATATACAAAGATGGCGGAGTGGTGGAGTTGATCGTTCTGTAACTGGAAGGTTGGTGGTTCGATCCTCACTAGGGCCATTCTGCCGTTGTGCCCTGGGCAAGCCCCTTCACCCACATTGCCCAGTATGGATGTGTGTGACTGGTGGGGTGTGTTTGGTAGTGGTCAGGAGGCTGTAGGCGCAGAATGGTAGCCACGTCCTGTCAGACTGCCCGAGGGCAGCTGAGGGCTACCAAGGTAGCTTTTCACCACCAGAGTGTGAATGTGGAGTGAATGAATAATGCTCTGATAATTGTAAAGTGTCTTTGAGTGTCTTGAAATGAGCTAAATAAATTGAAGGCATTATTATTATTACCATTTTATTCTTGTAAAGATTTGAAACAGGTGACTATCCTTGCCACACAAGGGTTAATGAGGTTGGCATTTCTCTTTTGTTCGTATAGGAATTCTTCTGCAGTCAAATATTTTGTATGTACACAGAATTTTGAAAAATGGAGAGTAAACATGTCTCTTTTATGACATGCGTGTTCCCCCAGCAGTGGTGACCTGTTGAGATTGCATGGATGCCTTTACAATAAGGCTGTAATATAATAAATAAATTAGTGTTAGAACACAGTTGAATGAATCTTTATGTTTTGACCCAATATTTGTGTGAATGTTGTTTCTTTTACATTTAAGGTAAACATTGTATAGTTGTACAGAACATTTTTTAGGGCATTGTGGGGTAGTAGTTTGCCTTGTTGGCTCTTTTCTTCTGGACTAAATGTTGAGTGAAGATTGTCCTGTTGTCCTAACTATCGTACATATTTTAATAGATACACAAAACAAGTGAATCATCTGATAAAACTTTCAGTATTTTATTCATTTGTACAACTCCAACCCCTTGTCTCCCTCAAAGTAAACATGATAATACAGATGATAAGTATTTCTAATATTTATTTATGACAGTTTTACAGCCCTGGTACAAGAGGTTTCATGGAGTTCACATTTACATCAGCAACGTCAGTTTCTTTGTCTGAGGAACTGAGAACAAGCAAACAGTAAATGGGATGGATTTCTGGGGGAGAGCATGTAGGGCTCTGGGCCAACAGACGGTTAAAGAAGCCATATACAGAAGCAGCTCCATCAGGATCAACTATGTACAATACAAACCATTCATTCAAATTAAACTCTAGGATTGAGAACTTATTATATTACAGCATATTAAGTGACAATGCCAAAACCCTCCATCCATTTCTGTATCTTCTTAAACTACAGCAGATAGCTTGGGATGAACATTCTGCATGTAAGGGCAGCACAGCGTTGTTGTAGTACATAATTAACATGCCTGTACTGTACTGCTCATAACCGGCAGAACAAAGCCATTCTCCTCATCTTTGGACCATGGGACTGGGAGGAACAATTCAAAGACTGGTGTTTCCGGCATCTTTTCAAAAGTTTGTAGGTAGAGGGAACATTGAGATTTTAATTGTGAAAAATCCTCCTGTGGATTGCTTGTTGAGGCTAACTACAGTCTAAACAAAACAAAGTCTACAGTATCTACACCTCTGCGACCTCTTGGCGATTCAGTGAAGCATGTACATACTTGTACATTGCAACTAATCAAACAAATATTCAGAGAAATCAAACACTTGTACAGATCTAAATTAAAACATTACTGACAAAAACTTAAAGTTCTTATGGTTGTAAAATACACCAAGAGGTAAATTTATCTGCAGAAAAAGGATAGAAACTAAAAAAAATGATGTCACAATTCTAATGATACCAAGAGATCAAACAAAATACTTGTCCTCTCACATGAGTTTCCTTTTGGAACTCGTGCAAATAGCCAAATTTTTATCTTAGTTTGAATCAATTCAGGACACATGGAATGAACAGTGCAGGAACATGTATTATTCATGGATGGGGTGAGCTCCATCCTTTGCCTCTTTTTGTCCTTCATAAACATCATCCGCTGTCCTCAGCCAGAGGGGAAGTATGGAGTATCGCTGTGGTAGTTGTAATCTGGACAGACCTTCTGCACTAGCTTGTAGTCAGTGCTGTAGAAGGAGATGTAAATGCAAATGACTTTGAAGGGCTTTGAGCACAGCCAGGACACGTGGCTTTGTGTCTGCTCCTGGTAACATGTTTTGGAAGGGTCGAAGTTGCAGAGTGTATTCTTGGAGCCCCTTTCTACCTTCTCATATTCGATACGACAGTTGAAGGATTTGGAATCCTTGGCGTCAATGACTGATTGCTGGGCCGTCAAGTCAAACTCAACAATTTTTGTTGGTGGGACCAAGCTAACAGACACGTTGCCCTGGCCGGTGGAGTTATGGCGGAAATAGACGCTGAATGTGCCGTTACCGTGATCGACAATCTTTCCAGTGATTAGGAGGTTGAGTTTGACTGTTTTAATGTTGGAGTGGAAATCTCCCCAGCCGAACATTTTCTTGAACTTGCCTGTTTTAACCATTGGCCGCCGTTTGGCTCGGGGTCTGGAGTCCTGAAGGTCAGTGGTGTTTCTCAGCCAGTCCCACAGGTCCTGCTCTGAATAAGGCTCTGGAGCATCATAGTGTAGATCCAGGGCTGTTGCATTTTCCTTTCCATGAAGAGTCTGTGATAGAAGTCGACTGATGGATAGGTCCTTACTGCTTTCTGTCCATATATGCTTTAGAGTGGACTTGGGGCTCCCTGATTTGAGCAACTCTGACTTCCCTGGGATTGAAGCTTCGGCACTTGAAACCTGTGAATACAAGATAGACAGGATATTATTGAGCTGTTGTTACCTTACAAAGCAAACAGAAAACATATAATACATTGCTAATGAGCATTTCGTCCAATCCTGCTTCACAAGAAAAGGGAATTTAGTGGATATTACTCTTGATTTGGGAGATATTGACCCTTCACCCCCACACAATTATGTAGCCTTCTACTCAACATACAGATCAAATGGATAAGGATGAGGCTTGTGAAAAAATAGATAATCAATCCTGCCTGTAAGCTTCAATTTGCAATGGCATTAGCTGACAGGAGTCCTTTGGGAAATGGAACAGAGCATGGTGAAGGAGAAAAAGAATACAGCGATCAACCTTGCTGCATTTTGTGGTTGGGGAGGGCATCTCCGCCAGGCCATCCTGACAAAACCACTGGCTATTCTTTGAGTAAAGATAAGAATATTAACCAGCCGCGCTCCTTAATTTGAAGATTGATGAACCATTGGCTTCTCTCTGTTTAGTATAGATGAGTAGAATTTGGTGCATACAGGGCATGGCAGTTTGCTGTGACATTGATTGTCTGATTTTTACTGTAAGACCTGACAGGAGATCTGTCTTGCAGAGGTTTTTGCATCTCTAGGGCTAACCCTGAGATCAATAGTTAGAAAATAAGGTCTCGCTACCAATCTTCACAATCCTTCGGACAGAATTGCTTCACAGCATGAGAGGGCATGCAGGCTCATTTTAAATAAAACTCTGGGTGGGGAAACGATCACGTGGCTCACTTAAGGACTTCACATAGTGAACTTGAAAGGTAATCAATATCTCCCTTGAAGAGTGGTTCAAAATGCAAATTAAGAGAAGCTTAACTTAAGGGAGCATTTTATCGTAACCTGCTCACACAGGAGAATTGTATAATGAGCTACCAAAATCAACTTCACATGCACCAGACAAGCCCCTCAGCTGTGATGAAGAACCTTGGGAAGAGAGTTCAAATGTGTTTGTAATGAAATTAAGGATCATTATTCTTACTCATATCTGGGGTATGAGGCATAATAAAGCAGAGTAATATGTGTTGTGCTCTAGGAGCTTGATTAAAGACAGAGTTATTATTTTGAATGGCTAATTGCTGAAGGGGAAAACAAATGTTCCCAGGCTGAGTGAGTTGGGACGTTTTTGAATGGATTTTAATGTGACTTGACCAACTGGGATGCAATTTGCAGCTCTAAATGAGCATTATAGTCATTATAAGAAAACTGCATGTTTATTTGATCATTCAAAGGATTGCAGCTTATTTTAAACAAACCCAACACTCATCTGTTGAAATATTTGTTCAACCTATATGTTATTTACTTATACATCTAAGAAAATGCTGTTTTATTGTTTTATACTGTTTCAAACAAGAAGAATTCAAAGAAATGTCTGAAACAAAATGTGTGGTAGCAAACCACATAATTAATATTTCAACAAAGATAATCAATTTCTAACATTAAAATGTTACTTAAGGACAAACCAGTGAACGTTTTTGCAAAACAGATTTCAAAAGGTAAAGTCCAACAGCTGAATTAGATTTTAATTGCCAAGAAATGTATTGCAAGTGAAAGGTTTAAGATCTTGAAACATTTCATGGTTCAATATGACAACTGTCCAGAAATTCAAGGCATTCATTTTTGAACTGCAGCCGGTGAAGATCCGAGTCCAGCATTCCTCAACCTAAAAAAAGATGTGACTTCTGTCAGACACTGCCTATGGCTAAATTCTATCCACCTTTGGCTACCTTTAAAAGCTCACACATGGACAGCAAAACCCCCAGCCAGGAGTCAGTTCTCCTGGGCAGCAAGCCTGAACACATAACTGGTGTCTGGATGCTTGTTCTGTCCAGCCTGTCTTGCCATGGTGGGCTTGCATCCAGGAAGACTGCTGGAGCTTTACAGAGCCAGCTGTAGAGCTCACCTGAGGCAAGAGTGCATCTGGTGAAGACATTTATAGTTTGTATGTGGATATCCCAGCCAGGCCCTACCCACTTTCTCAACTGACAGGCAGCCAGTAGGCAAAAGCAGCTGGGCTCCCCCAGGCACTGCACTGCATCAGGTCAGCAAGAGTCCATCAATCACTATGCCTGCTCTGTGCTTTAATGAGCCTAACTGATTTAGGAATTTCTGATAAGATCATGGTAGCAACATTCCTAATTCCAACTATTTAAAATAACTGTTGTGAAATCACAGTGTCATCAAGGCAGGTAATGCTCAAACATTTGTAAACATACCTTGTGACAAAGTCCTCTACAAAGTACACACTATTGTTTCATAGATCCTTTTAACATTAATTATTAATTACTACCATTCAAACACATTTTCTGAAAAAAAAATTCATCTTATATCGACAATTTGATTTGCTGGTTTGAGTGATGTAACCTGATATATCTTCTTTTGCCACTACTGACTATTTAAAGTGTTTCCTTGGAGAATGTTAACATGCGTTAACATGTGTGATGCTAAAATGTTTTAACATAATTTTTTTGAATGGTATTATATTTTATTAAATCATGTGAAAAGATTCCATGAAATATAATAGTAATAGTAAATATAATATAACACCCAGTCATGAAGTTCATTTAAACCCGTATTTATATACTAGAAATTTAACCAAATCAGAGGGTCCATATGGGCATACCAGTAAACTGTTGTTTAGATGATGAAAAGTTTAAGTTATTTGTCAAACTAGGGCAACCAGTACTGAAAGTACAATGTAATCATTCATGATAATAATGCGATAAATAATCCCATGACACTCCTTACCTATTTTCAAAAGAAATCTCATAATATTTTTTCTTTGTTGGATTTCCAATACTTTAAGTGGTAGAACCTTAAATTTGGGGCTGTTCATTGTATGTTTCTGAATAGATGATTTTGAAAAGCAAATGCCAGCCATTGATATCTTAACTGTGCATTGTTCTGAAATAGGTGAAGAGTCAATGTTTGTAAGAATAGATAGACCCTTTTTCTTCCCCTAACTCAAATTATTTTGCTCTTAATGCGTGATTTAAAGGTAAGTCACATTTCCATTCTTCCTAAAACTTAACAACTTACATATTTGGTAATTTTCTCATGGTCCCTGAAACTTAAACATTTTCTGGTGAAACACACTGACTCTCAGTAAACACAGCTGCCCTTCTGGCATTGCATTTGACTGTAATTAATGGTAGCAGATTAAATGGAATAATTACCCAAGCTAATTCTGAAAATACAATTATGTTGTTGCGGCAGTTTGGTGTTTTCATTTGAACGTTAATTTACACTAATTAAGGAATTAATACGCATCAATAAGTCAACGGCGGCACATAGAGCAAATTATGGGCACATTGATTACATCTTTATTTACTTTGTAACAAAAACAAATTGAATCCAGCTGTTCTTAGCATTTCTGCAGGTGTCCAAAATCGTACAAGAAATGCACCTTAAACCAAACTGAAAGGAGAACAACACTGATAAATAAAGGATCATAAAAGTTGAACACATTGTTTTCAATTAAACCACAAACTTCAGGCCTCACTGAACAAAACAACATGACGTTAAATAATTCCCCAACACCTCAAAGCTGAAAAGGTTTATCTCATCTTGCTACTCAGCAATTCACCACACTCCATCCACATTAAGATAGATGCTCAAACAAGCAACTCATGCTGTGCCTGTCCTGAGAAAAATGTAAGTAAAGGCAAAAAAAGAAGATGTGGTTCAAATACATCCACTTCTGCTAACAAAGCACTGGCAAGCACCACTAACCCCCTCTGCCATGCTCCCTGCTGAGCGCGTTTGGTTTATAGGAGTGTACGGCTTTGCACAGCCCCATTAACAACATAACTGAGCACTGTGCTGCAGGACGGGCCGCTGGGGCACAAGAACTGGACAGATGCTAAGCAGCCATGCTATATCAGGCTGTGAGCATGCACTAGAACGGCATAATGGTGTCATAAGAAGACCATTAGATGCACCATTAAAGCAGGCTGCCATGTTCCTTGTGTTTAGTAGCCAGTGTGTGTTTATAACCATACCCCATAGACTCAACCGATACACTTTCAGCAATTTAATATTGGATAACAGTAAAGAAAATGAAGGTAGAGGTTTCCTATTAAGCTTTTCATACTTTTATTAGGAATTCAGAGCAGGATTAAATAAAATAGCAGGCAACCCATAAAATTTAACTAGAAAACAAGTTCATGTAGTGTTTTCAGTCTCATAGTATAGTGCTGTTCTGACTCACTCACAAGTCATATATTACAGAATTAACATTTTTTACATGCACAAGGTTTTATTGGGATGTAAAATTAATTTACGACTACTGACACAACTACTATGCATAACCGGATGTTTTCTGTCAGCATAGCCTTTTTTACACTCTATAGCAGCGAAAAATACAATGCGCTGCTGTTGAGTTATTTTTATTCAACAAAAGCAGCCAGAATTAAAATATATTTAGATTAATCTTCTCCTCAAGGATGTGCAATGAAACTAGAACGCATGTCTGGCTGTTGTTTATCTCTTACACAGTTTTCTCAAATCCAACATTTATGACAATTTTTTTCCATAAAAAAATTTAGTTTTAAAAAACTCTGAGGTGTATTTTTCTCATTCATTCACCTAAAATCGCTAACCATAACAGCAAAATATTGATTATTGAAATTTCTTTACTCTTTTAAAAACCTTGATTATGTGTTAATCAAGCAGAACTCCAAGAGCTTTGAAACACAAGATTGTTTCTCCTTAATTATAGGGGAACCTGAACTGCCTCATGGTAGTGTCTGTGTAGATAATAGAGCAGCTCTGAAACTGTTATACCAGTGAAATATTTCCTGGGCCCATTTTATTTCAATTTTTTCCTTGTATCGATTTAATGTGTGTTTAAAAAAATGTTATATGAACATTACATTTTGCTCTGAGCTCTACGATTGTCACTTAGTGTTATAAATCTTAAATACGTCTTAGGAAGATTTGTTGTGTCTCAAAATCTGATCTATCAACTAAATTATTTGGCTTCATAAACGCATCAAGAATTTCAGAAGCAAAAAAGTGGCCAATGGCAAGCCAACAGGGTGGAAAATTTTGTTCTATTCATTTTTTAGACAGTTTTTTGTGCTACATTTTTTTTTTTTAAAATATGTTAATAGTTAAGCGTCACGGTGGCGCAGTGGGTAGCACGGTCGTCTCACAGCAAGAAGGTCGCTGGTTTGAGCCTCGGCTGGGTAGGTTGGCATTTCTGTGTGGAGTTTGCATGTTCCCCCCGTGATCGCGTGGGTTTTCTCCGGGTGCTCCTATTAACCTATTAACCTAGAACACTGATCTCAGAGTAACATTGCCAGAGTCACTAGAAATCCCTAGAAACAACCCTTCCCCCTAACCCCAGTGCTTTGGTCTTTCAAAACAATATCAGATTTTGAATATAATTGCACATGTTGAGTTGGTTTTGAGTTAAACGTAACAACACATTTTCTTCAACAGCAACTAATCCGAACCCCAACTAAATCAAATTTCCCCTAACACCAGTCAGTTGACCTTCCCTTAAAACTCAAGACATCCTCCTTTACAAATTGCATAGACCTTGACTTGCCCTCTTACACTCCGCTCTGCCACCGGTGGCCTGAAACTGAAGACTCTTCAACTGGATGCAGGCTTTGCAAACACATTGGGTCCCATGACTTTTTTGGAGAGGTCTCTGGTGGCCACATGTGGTAACTGAAGAATTATGTTATTTTTCCACATAATTGTTAAAATGCTACATGCAAACACAGTTTGCAGTAATTCCAATCAAACTACAACATATACATTTTTATGACTAAGTTTATTTTCAATTTGTCTGTACTCTTCAACATTGTTATTCATTGGTGCAATTCATATGTCATAGGTAAGGTTGTGAAGCAAGGGTGTTCTTGTCCAAGCTTCACTTAAGGTTCCCTTAACAGTAACAATATCCCCGTAAAAGCAACATTGACTAAAGATGGACAGACCCAGTTTTTTTTTCAGTTGCTTGGTTCAGCTCCTGCGTACACTGCATGAGTAAATCATAGGGGGTTGAAAATTCAAAACACACAATTTATGTTCTCACAATCTACGAGCTGATGCTCAGATGGAACTCGGATGCTCTCACTGTGCGTCGTCCACACTGTTGACTATACGATCTCAACATGACGTGAATTTGGCTGCCTTGGCAATTTGTGCAACTCTCTGTGCAGATATGATAAAAATAAAAGGAAATAATATGTACGGACGAGGAAATGGCTAATAAACAATGCTTCATTGTTGAAGCATAGGCTCATAGCGCTACTTCAACATTGCAATGTCCTCATGAGGAGTGAGCAGGATTTCAAGCAAGGTGGTTTTTCTCGCAAACATAAATATGTGGGCCAGGTGCTGGTTGTGAGGTGATGCCTGTTACCCCAAATACACTGCACAAACCAAAACACATGATTCATCAGAATTTGGGCCAATCCACAAAATAGTCGCACAACTGAAAAACAGAATACAGGTCTTTTTGATAGGACACATGTTTGCACACCTTAATTAGTATTTTTTTCTCATAGAACATTTTGAATGTATCAAATCGAATATCTACTGTAATTGCACCATTTTCGTTGACCACAATCACCCCTCTTATATGCAACATGAATTAAAAAGGTTGCCCCTAGCATAATGCTGAAACTCCACCATCATCTCAATAGAATTCCCTTGGAGGAAGCCACAGCGCTCTTTCTGAGCAATGCAGATTTTATTGAGCCAACTGGGCTGCTGAGCGTGATATTTACAGGGGAAATCTTGAGACTAATGTGGCCTGAGGCTTCATAAATCAAAGCAGGCTTCCCTTTGTCAGCATGGCAGATGGCCCCACCGCCCAATCACCCCAATTAAGAGCTGGGAAGGCGAGGGAGAAGAAGAGGTACACAGACGCAGCAAGACACAGATAAGAGAAACGGGCGAGTGAGCTAGAAGAAGAGCCAAAGGAAGAGAGGGCACCTGTCCCGCTGTCATATTCAGGGGTGCTTCTTCTGATCATCGTTTCGAGGCCTTCCTCTTAGCCACTTCTTCGCAGAATTAATGATGGCAAACAAAAGCCAGCACGTCACTCTTCACAGCTATTTGTGGGAGACTTCTCTCTCTCTCTACTCTTTCCCTCTGAACTAATCCTCAATGTCACACTTAATGAGATTTTGGTTTGGAATAATAAACTGAAGCTGCGTACCTCTTCACCAAATTATTTCTTCTGTAGTCTTTTTTTAGTCTTTATTTACTTTTTTTTCCAAAAGGCTCCTTTATTAGCCGCTTAAGTAAAAGAAAGATTTTGTTTGTCTATTTATTTTATTAACGAACAACAATTGCTAATTGACAAAGGTGTGTTTCATATTTTTGTTTGTGATATGCTATTATGCTAAAAATCCATATAATCATTTTCGTTGTCAACTCTTATTTTTCCAAAGTTAAATGGTATTTGTGGAAAACATAACTAATCCCCAAAGCCTGAAAAATATTTTAATTGTGCTCTGCCTTGATTTAAACCAAGTGGCATACCATGTCTTCACTGTTTTGTTTTTTTTTTGTTTTTTTTATGAATTGGAAACTGCTTACTGTGCATATTTTGGTACATTGATAGCATTTTTATCCTTCTCTCTGACATTATGGTCAAGTCTGGAGAAGATACCTCAGGCTAATGAATAATCATAAAATACCGACATGTCATGACAGGTGTTTATAAGCTTATACATGACTATTGGGTATTTCGATTTTTGTACCCAGCAATCAAAATTAACAAGTAACCTTTTTGTTTCACCATTATTAAATACCATATATCCCATTGATATACATTTTATCCATTAATTAACATATTGTGATGAATTCCTGTTTTTTTCATGGACCCAACGTCCATGGAAAAATCATGTTATTTATGAAATAATATGAAACAATGACAAAGATTGTCATTGTTTCATGTTATTTCATGAATATTGTGTATGTTTCACTAATTAGGAAACACTAATAAATAAGAATCTAAAGACATCCTCACAATATTTATTGGGCAGAGGTTTTGTACTTTTTATAATTATGTATTTTATAATTAATTTTGACATTACAGGTCCATTCAATTACGTAAATTAACTCACTGATAATCTATATTAGTAACATCACATTGATACACTTAGTTTTCAGTTAAAGATTAACCCTACGGAGGAACTCTACTGTAAATTGATTAAATCTCATCTATCTCTCAGGTGCAAATAAGAGGCTTCACATTTCAGAGAAATGTGTTTTGTGCCGTGTCAAGAGCGTTTATCTTTTCATGCTTTGTTCTTTTGGTTGAAGTACTAGGAGGGTTGAAGAGTCAGGTAAAGAGAAGTGCTCTTCAGGGAGGCTGCCATTATAATGCACGCTCGTCGTTCAAAATCAAATTAAGCCTGTAATCCAATAAACTGCCATTTCTGCTGCAAGTGACCCCACAGGACCTCATTTCGAATCCGTGACAAGCTTTAATCAATATGATTTAGTGGTTGAGGACACAAATAATTCAGGCGAGGAGAAGCGAAGAACCATTCTGCCACTGTCTCTGAGCTGAAAATCTGCTGCTGTGTTTTATAGACGGCCTGTGGTGTGTTACAGTGGTGCATTGATTTGTGAATGCAGCGTGATGGAGAGAAACCGAGAGAGAAAGACGAGAGCTGCTATCATGAGACCCCCTCAAGGAGCATTTAACTGAAAGTCAGAGATCAATATGTTCATGTCCATTGGAGCATACCCTTGACAGGGCTACTTACGGGTTACTGTATCTGCCATTGCCAATTTAACCTCTTTGCTTCCAGATAAAACAGCACGGTTCAAGCGCTCTCTCTCTCTCTCTCTTTTGTCTGTTTACTGACAGGTGAAGTAAAAGTAATCATATCAGACCAATGCTGCACAGAGTTTCTAGATAAAGACCAGATGTTTACTAGCCCATATAAATATTATCGTGAATGGGAAATTAACCTTCTGATATTTAGGTCAGCGTTTGGTCTTTGCTTTACCTTTTATTTTTGGATAAACAGAAGTTTACAACAAAAACACAAATAGAAACTGGAATCTCTCTCTCTCTCTCTCTCTCTCTCTCTCTCCTCTCTCTCTCTCTCTCTCTCTCTCTCTCCTCTCTCTCTCTCTCTCTCTCTCTCTCTCTCTCTCTCTCTCTCTCTCTCTCTCTCTCTCTCTCTCAGTTAACAGGCTACAAAGCATACATTTTCAGCCAATTATCTAGCCACCACTGTAGTCCTGTCACCAGTTTGTAAACTGTGACCAGAGCTTGAGATGTTAAATACTATTAAGACTCTTCTTCTGCAGTGCTTCCTGCAGGGTTTACATCTGGAGAAATCCTGTGGATGCTTCAACCTCTAATGTCTCCCTTCAGCTTGTAGAAGACAGTGGGGAATACGTAATGATACAAAAAGCCATCTCCTGATAGTGATTAAATCCAAAAACCACTGAGCATGCTGTTGGAAACACTATAAGAATGAGTGGATTGTATAGGGCAAGATGAACCCCGTGGTGCAAATACGTGATGAAAATTTCCATATTCCGAGATGACAACGCTTTTACGAACAGTCAGAAGAAAGCCTAATGTCTTCCAATCAACAGATCTAAATATCAGCGAGCTTCTGTAGAAATCTGTAGATTCATGTCATCCTTCAATTAACTGTTCTCATTGATGAATGGCTCAATATCGCACTGCACAGTTCAGTAGCTCTATGGGGCCTCTTCAAAAAAGACAGAAACTGTCCTTAAGAGCCAAAGTGGACTTACTGCTTATTAGGTCCTTGATATTGATTTATTACTAAAAGCCCTGTCTGCACCTTGAGGTCAGGATACAAAAACAAGAAAACTTTTACTTTGACTAATTTGTTTTTATAAAACTTCTAAGCCATAGCATGCATGTAAGTTCCTTCAAGGATACTCTTTTGTTGGTTCTTTTAAGAATTCAAATTTTAATCACTGTTAAGATTAAAGAGTTTCATGTTTCTAGTATTTCTGCAGGCTCAACAGAAGGAATAACGTGTCCTTCATCCCATCAAAGAAAGTGTTAAAAAGCAACTTCACAAGAAGTTTGGTTAAAGAGAACAGACCATCTACAAAACAGCTTGTGATAAACACCTAAGCAATTTCACAGCAAGCCCCCCCCCCCCTCCCAAAAAAAAACTAATGAAATTTAAGCCATGAATCCTGAGACAGTCAAGCTTATCACTTCACTTCAATTACCCTGCGCCAAATTGCTTTCCATTCAAGGTATGTTGCTCGACTGCACTTCTTCAAACAGAGCACAGTCTGAAGTTCATTTTCAAAAGTGTGACAGCAGTGTCTCTGAAGCTAAGCTCAGACACAGTCAAGAGAAGTACTTGAGAGTCTGGGGTCATAAAAAGCTTCACAATAAGTTTTCTTTGAATGCAACAAAGAGCACATTATAAACAAAGGATTGGCTTTCATATACAGTGGTGTGAAAAATTATTTGCCCCCTTCCTGACTTTTTATTCTTTTGCATGTTTGTCACACAAAATGTTTCTGATCATCGAACACATTTTAATATTAGTGAAAGATAACACAAGTAAACACAAAATGCAGTTTTTAAATGAATGTTTGTATTATTTAGGGAGAAAAAAAATCCAAACCCACATAGCCCTGTGTGAAAAAGTAATTGCCCCTGCACCTAATAACTGGTTGGGCCACCCTTAGCAGCAATAACTGCAATCAAACGTTTGCAATAACTTGCAACAAGTCTTTTACAGCGCTCTGGAGGAATTTTGGCCCACTCATCTTTGCAGAATTGTTGCAATTCAGCTTTATTTGAGGGTTTTCTAGCATGAACCAACTTCTTAAGGTCATGCCACAGCATCTCAATGGGATTAAGGTCAGGACTTTGACTAGGCCACTCCAAAGTCTTCATTTTGTTTTTTTTCAGCCATTCAGAGGTGGATTTGCTGGTGTGTTTTGGGTCATTGTCCTGCTGCAGCAACCAAGATCGCTTTAGCTTAAGTTAACGAACAGATGGGCGGACATTCTCCTTCAGCATTTTTTGGTAGACAGTAGAATTCATGCTTCCATTTATCACAGCAAGCCTTCCAGGTCCTGAAGCAACCCCAGACCATCACACTACCACCACCATATTTTACTGTTGGTATGATGTTCTTTTTGTGAAACGCTGTGTTACTTTTACGCCAGATGTAACGCGACACACACCTTCCAAAAAGTTCAACTTTTGTCTCGTCAGTCCACAAGATATTTTCCCAAAAGTCTTGGCAGTCATCGAGATGTTTTTTAGCAAAATTAAGACGAGCCTTAATGTTCTTTTTGCTTAATAGTGGTTTGCGTCTTGGAACTCTGCCATGCAGGCCGTTTTTGCCCAGTCTCTTTCTTATGGTGGAGTCGTGAACACTGACCTTTATTGAGGTAAGTGAGGCCTGCAGTTCTTTGGATGTTGCCCTGGGATCTTTTGTGACCTCTCGAATGAGTTGTGTCTGCGCTCTTGGGGTAATTTTGGGCGGCCGGCCACTCCTGGGAAGGTTCACCACTGTTCCATGTTTTTGCCATTTGTGGATAATGGCTCTCACTGTGGTTCGCTGGAGTTCCAAAGCTTTAGAAATGGTTTTATAACCTTTACCAGACTGATAGATCTCAATTACTTTTTCTCTCATTTCTTCCTGAATTTCTTTGGATCTTGGCATGATGTCTAGCTTTTGAGGTGCTTTTGGTCTACTTCTCTGTGTCAGGTAGCTTCTGTTTAAGTTTCTTGATTGAAACAGGTGTGCCAGTAATCAGGCCTGAGGGTGGCTACAGAAATTGAACTCAGGTGTGTTAAACCACAGTTAATTTATTTTTTAACAAGGGGGGCAATCACTTTTTCACACAGGGCTATGTGGGTTTGGATTTTTTTTTCTCCCTAAATAATAAACACATTCATTTAAAAACTGCATTTTGTGTTTACTTGTGTTATCTTTGACTAATATTAAAATGTGTTCAATGATCAGAAACATTTTGTGTGACAAACATGCAAAAGAATAAAAAGTCAGGAAGGGGGCAAATAGTTTTTCACACCACTGTATGTGCATGTATACATGAGTTACATATAAACTGTTTTTGCACCAATGGAAAACTGGAGCTGATGTCAGTAGCATGCCAATCTAAAATATAAAAGATATAACGAAACAAAGTCATTTGACCAGACAAAAACCTCAAATGGACACAAAACCCTAGAACAATAATTTTATGTACGGGTCTGCCAAATACAGTAACCTGAAAAATTAGCTGTAGTTATCATATTTAAAGTAGACTTGAACAGATTTACTAGTCTATTGTTGACGAGTATTTGAAGAGAAACAGAATTGTGATACAGCTCAAGGCTGACTATTTGAGCATTGTGATTCTACTGCCTCGGTAATGAAAACACTGGATAAACATACACTGTTGTTATCGGTGTTATACAATATGGGATCCACATATTTGGTAATAATGCCATCTATGTCTGCGTACGGAACATTTACTGTATATGCTATGTGAATTTAAAAAGACATGTTGGATCATTATGTTCAAGACATCCTTCACAGCATGCTTGCAATGATTTCAAAACAGGCTGAAATAACAAGGAAATTAATATTATGAATGACTAAAAACTGTGAACTATCAAGTCAGAGTGAATGTTTCAGGAATGTATTATAACTAGATGGGAGTCTACTTGTCCCAGCAGTCAGACTGTAATCTCTCTCCTCATGTGTGAAGCTGTTTAGACATTTAATGAGGCTTGTTATTAACTCAGTATATAAGCACAAACCACCTTCCATTCTTTCACACTCTTCTGGGGGATCGTCCAAGGGCCCAGGTTGCTTCTGGGATCTATACTCATCAGGTCGCCTAGTGCACTTCTCAAACGATGATTGGCAATTATAGGTACAAGTGAACTAGTGAAAGGTTTACACATGTAGGTAATTAGCCAATCTCACACTCCTACATAAATAGCTTCTTCCAGCTTCCCATTGACAAATTCGCAGCATCTCTCCTGTTCCCCTACACTTCTCATCAGATCAGTTAGGGAGGAAGGAGCTCGGCGCATTTTTCCGAACAGCATTCCAAATCAGCTTATTTATTAGCTTTGCTTGTGAGAGTGTGCATTTATTACATGCAGCGATACTAAAATATAGTTTTCTTTCCAATGGGACACGGCGTGAGTCTTGAGAGACTGTGGTTACAGCCAGTTGTTTGCTCACGCTTGATTCAGGATGATGTGTGTAAGTAAATGAGCAGTGTATATGTACTGTACTTCCTCTTTGTATGCATCTCGCGCTCTATGCCGTCTTATTAAGCCCCTTTCCCTCTAAATTTCTAGACTGAGACATGAAGGCAGAGGGGTGTTATGACACTTTTAGTAACTATTTGAACTGTATTTGGCTGGAAAAACACCCCTGGGATAAAAAAAGTTCATCTTTGCCATTACATTGTTTACAGTTGACTTACTTGGGATAAATAAAATAAATAATACATTTAATAAAAAATTACACAAAGTAATTGGATACAGAACGTCACCACCAAAATCAAAGCACTTTTTGCTACTTCATATTAAGTCCATAACCAAACTCCAGATACATTTTGCTTTTGTTTATGCTGTCCCACTGACATGCATGGGAAAAGAGAGTGAGAGTAGAGACTGTAAGAAAAAGTTGAAGCAGAAATAGATTAATTTCCGAATGACTGGGTTTGGTGCTGAAGGAGGAATGCACGAGCATTACAAATGAAAGTGGATTTTTTATGCTAGATTTAACCTTAAATGCCTTCACCACACGTCACTATCATTGCTAACAATTTCACAGGCAGGGTTGTCTCCTTTCTCACAACAGGAAATTTTATTCTCTCAGACACATATTTCCACTCATGAACATCTCCTTAAAGCACTTGTCAGGTGACCCCAGTACTCAAATACTATTGTACTGTAACTGAGTGAAAATTAATCTTAAACTGGGTTAATCTAGGTTTGGAGTAGTGAAACATAACTTTACTTAACACATCAGAACAAAGGCCAGGAGCAAATGAGTAACATTCTTTCGAAAGAGAGCCTCACAAGAAACAATTAAAGACTGACGGGGAGTGAGCTTTGGGTGAGTTCATATGGGGGTTTGAACTTTTTGAGATATTAAGAACCTGCAGAAAAAAACTCAAAATTCCATCTTAGGTTGTCTTTACATGCCGAGTTTTAACATCAAAGCTGGGACAGAAATATGACGGAAAAACTTGAATGTAATGTTTCTTTCAGTTAGATTAGCATAAAGTTAACCCCAATTCCATTCTCAATTGTCTCCAAAATGGTATTGGAGTCTGAAAAGCTCTCAAAGCTCTCTCGAAAAGCAAAAAAAAAAAAAAAAAAAGAGAAGAGAGAGAGAGATGTACAAGTTAGTCTTTTTTGGTAAAGATTTTGAGTCTAATTTTAGAGAGCTCCTTCTGGGTTTTCCACTGCTCTGATTGCTTCGTGTTATGTGCTGAGCCTCACTGTCCCGTCCCTCTAATGCACTTTCAAGAACAAATGACACATCAAAGTAAAGGGATGAACAACAGCCAAAATTAAATTCGGGTAAGAAGAGGCATGCCAGCCAAGTGGGCACCTCAACAACAATGTAAAGACAAATTTAGTCAAGGCTTGATCACCATTTTGCTTCATATTATTTAAATTTCATTTTGAATGGATTGTAATTGCATTGGTATTTGCACAAAAAAAGATGTATTCTGTGCAAAAATATCAATCTGGTGCCCAGGGCTAAGTTTGAGACAAAATTCACCAAATTTGATAGTTTCTATAATAAACTCATGCATAATTGGATGAAGATGCAAAAGATGAATTAGTAAACATTGGAAGACAGTCAACTATTTTGTGTAAGGATTGACATAACATCAATAGTTTTAGTGCATTTCAAATTCCATGTAATGCCCATTTAATATTTAGTATCACACACAATTTCCAGATCAAACAGCCTGCCTCTAACAGCTTCTCTAACAGACATGAACTGAATAATCCTAGGTTGTTTCAATTTGTGTAAAAACAAAATGGGTGTGATGTTAAACTTAAAATTTGTTAAGCTGTTGTGTGTTTTTATTATAATCGATTTTACAGGAAGCTTGTTTTTTTTATGTCGCCTTCCTACTTGTTATTGAAATATAAAGAAAAACACCCTGATTTGATTTCATTTGGCCTGATCTCTGTCTGTTTTACTGAAAATGACAGGTGTGAGAGTGGGGAGCCATTTAACAGGTTCCAAACATAAGCAGCTCATTGTTTTTCATCTGTTTCTGAAACATTTTTACCACAAGTAGTCTTTTGATCATTCACAAGATAGTAAATGTAAAACCATTTTCTTGGAAACACAGATTTATGTACATTGAAAATAGTACTTAATTGACTTGTGTATTTGAATTTCTTACCTATCATGAGTTGATAATGCTCTGACCCAGCAGCCAAGCAGTTTAATGGTGTATTTTATCACTGGAGCAATCTTTGTCTTGCCTTGAGGCACAGTGTCTAGCCTTATCTCACCTAAAGCATGTGTTGGCCGGTCAGTTTAAAAATGGCTAATGCAGTTTATGCATGCTGTTCCTGCACTTGTATGTGAAGTTTCAAGTTAAATGTTTTACATTCTTAAACATGTATGTAACACCAAAACTGTGCTGATATATAACACAAATTCTCAAATCAGACAATAAGTGAGTAAGAGAAAGTCTGACAGACTATAGAAGCAAATCTAACAAATCTAACTTTATATACTTATGGTAAAAAAATGTAAAAGTATTTTGGCATCAAACTAGTCTACTGTTTAGAGTTGGGAATGTGATTCATTGAAAGGGTTATTTTTGTTATTAAAAATAGACAAATATCTCTAATATATATATATATATATATATATATATATATATATATATATATATATATATATATATATATATATATATATATATATATATACCTAATTTTATAAAAAACTAGAATGCTACAAATGCAAAAATTTCCCACCATAACGTCAAATAGCAAATGTTAACACAACGCAAAAAGAACTGACATTGTCACCGGGCCTCAAACAACTCCGAAACTAATTTAAGCAACTGTCTGAAATTTGATTCCACAAAACAGCATGTGCTCTGAAAACCCTGTCAGAGAGACAATTACATTTGAACCCAATTCACCGTCATTTACATCAGCAGAAACGATTCCTTTTCCACAAGAATCAAATGAAGGCAAACGAATTGGAGCTGAATGATACCAAATGAAATTCAGCAGAGGTGAGAGAGTAACATGTATCATAATGCATGTATGTTCAAGTGTGAGAGGTGCTGTCTGTCAGTCAAGCACACCGGTCCCTCAAGAGCGGTGCATGTGAGAACAGCGCTAACCCAGCTGTCTGTCTGTCTGGGAGGCTGTTGCTATGAGGCCAGGCTAATGTTTTAAGTAATGGTTTTTGAGAGCTGATGGATTGCTGGTGTTCAAGACGCTCGAGGAGAACAGAACACATCAATCAAATTGCCATAAAGTGCCCGGCCTTCACTCAAACATTACAGAACCTTTTCCTCCCAGCTGAATGACTATGAGGGAAATATAAGACATTAATGACTCTCTCACTTGTCACTTCATTACAAGAGGTTTTTGGTTTCAAATCAAAGAGAAGGGTGACTTTAATGATGTGCAAAATGTCTTGGTTCTTGAGTCAGTTATTCTTGTGACATAAATCTTGACAGGAAGTGTTTTATGTGTCAAATGAAAAATGACTTTCTTACATTCACTTGTTTTTACAAAAATGATGGCGTAAAGTAATGTAAATTTTCTGACATAAAACTTCTGTGCACAAATTGTATTAAAAAGATAATTAAAAAGTTCATTCAGGAACATTAACTGTTTTATAATAAGTCTTTTTGATTACTGATAATAATTATTGATTTTAAATGCATTGCATGTACATTTCATAGCACTCAAGTAAACAGCAAACATCGTTCAAAGTAAGTATGAAAATTTGTAAATTTTAATTTTACAGGAAAAAGATTATTTACTGAATAAATAAATTATATATTGAAGAAAATTAATATAACCAATGACAGTACAAAAATTATGCAAAAATTACTATGTAAAAATTTAGACTCAAAATGTATGTGAACAATTTAGTGCATGGCACATCTTTACCTGATCTCTTTTTGTATAATAAATAGACAAATAAATAAATAGACATAAATCAAATATCCAACTATTGAAGCATAACAAATAAAACAATGAATAACTACAATAATCGTAAATACTGTACCTACAAAACTACAAAAGTTATTTTAAAAGAAACTATGAAACGCTTGGAAATCAATATATTATATAATACCAATCCAAATATGTACATAAATTATAACATTTGAAAGGAAGTATATAATGCAATTATAGTATATTATATATACATATCTAATATACATGTGATAACCATAAATTTAATAAATTTAAATGTAAATTATACAATTTGAAATCATCTCGAGCAGCATGGATAGTGAGAATGGCTCGTTAGAAAACATGTATCAAACAAGATCATCAAGATGTGAAAGCAGTCCGGATCTATTTGAGTCATTCACTCTCAGCCAATCACCGGTGTACAAGTGAGCAATATATTTCTATGTTCTACCGTTTAACACAATAACTAATATATACTTCCAGATAGTTACCATTGCCATATCTCTGTTGAAAGACTGTCATTTCTGTATTATTATTGTGTTCATTTTAGTGAAAGTGTACTTAAAGAATGAACATCTTATGTAAGCATATAATAACATTAAAACAAGATAATACATATGTTAATGGTGTGGTTTCCTCTGTGTTGTGTTTTTTCTTGTGTTTCAAATATAGCTAAGAATTTACATTTCATCTGTTAATGCTTTACAAGGCATAACTAGTCACATAGCTCACAAAAACAGTTAACTGTCAACTAGAAATTGTTTTATGTCTTAATGAGTTATAGTAGGATTATTTGTTAATAAAGCAGTATCACTGTAACTACTATATGCATGAACAATAAGATGTATTAATGTTCTTTTTAATAGTTTAATAAGCATTTATTAACATGTGTCGAATGATCTCATGAATCACTTACAACTAATAACTGTTTTTATCAGTCAAAAGTTTAATTTATAAGAATTTAACTGATCCTCAATAAAGGATGAAATTAAAGTTATAAAATCATCATATATATATGATCATAAACCAAAAATAAAGCAGCTTACAAATGTGTATCAACATAGAAATAATGTTTATAAACTGGTCATTTACCATTTGCTAATTCCTTTTTTTGTGTGATGTTATTATAAAGTACTAAGAAAAAAATAGTACATTAGTTATTAAATACATGAACAAATAATTAATTTATTGAACATACATTTTAAAATGTATGTAGTTAAAAGCATATGACAAATGAAACTGAACCCTAACTTTGCTATTGATGAGAGAAATGGGATACAGCACACGAACAGGTTTTTTTCTTATTGTGTTTATGACACATCTTAAGACAATCTAGGTTCTTGCGAACTGTCAAAATATATACATTCTAAAAAGTTTCCTTTTGTGGACCCACTCTGTGACAAATGTGACGTTGTGAAATGCAAAGTTGCTTTGGACTGTTTGGAACTGAAATGTGATGAACATGTTTATATCTGTGGAACTTTTGGTATGTAAAATAAATTTTTGCTCAATTAAAAGCAGAAAAATACCACCTAACAGCTCAATTACAAAAGTATACGAAAGCTGCAGATTTTATGGGAATTGTAGTTCTTTTATTATTTTTTCTGAAATGAAAGTAGTAATATAATTCTAGGCCCCTCCCTTTTCCCCCCTCTTTCTTTTAGCTTCACTATATTTTTAGTTGTTGTAAAGAATGCTTAGATATGCAAAAAAAATAAAAATATTGGAACAAACAGTGTAGAAAACAATGAAATGAAAAGAATGTTTTTAATAAAAAGCCTTTTCTGTTAACCAACCACAGATGCACACTTTCTCAAATAATTTTTCCGCATGTATTTTTTATATATAAAAAAGAAGCACACTATAAAATTGTCCAATGAAAACAAATTTAAAAATTCCCTCTATAGAATTGTGATTGTTCATCCAAAAATAAGTAATGTATCATGAACAGTCAGTGGAGAACCATCACTACTTCGCTCTACTCAGAAATCTACGGCATGCCTTTCTCTTTTTCATTTGAAGGATTTTACTCGACACATATCCCCACACAGTCTGAGGAATAATTGTGATTTTGAAAATCAATAGAAGTGAAATCCAGCCGCCCTTAACCATGCAACACAACACGGTCACAGATAAGCTCTCAGATTGGTCTGTTCCTCTGATTAGCAGTCATGATGTGTTCCCATCCACTCCCCACACTCGGTCTCATCTGCCTCCTTTTACAACTTTCACCTTTCGCTCTCCATCTAATTCTGAACTTTAAAAAACACAGAGTGATGCTTGGTGCAAAAAGGTATTAGCTATTGATCGATCGCCTCCAGATAAGTACATCTGATCTCTTGAGAAGAAATGTAATTGTGCTGCAGTGAAATGAACTACATCCACTCTCTCTGGAGTTAGTTAGCATTCACACTGAAGCTGTGAAGCAGAGGCACACTCACAGAAGGGCTTTGAATCAAGTTTATGGGATTTATTTCTTTGTATTACAGAAGTTGAGTCACATGCCAGCTAATTAACTTTATTAATTACACAAAGACCACGCAAGATTGTATGAAGTCCTACAGCATGGCTAAGTCGTCGCTCATATTTGAATTAGCTTCACCACTAAACAGCTTTTCTCACAATGTATTGTAATTGTGCTGAGTTTTTTTTTTTTTTTTCAGAAAACCTACAGTGAGATTACTGATGTATAGTACATCGCAGAAGAGGAAGAAGTGGGTTTGGAGACAGAGTACATGAATATCTGTGTTCACACTGCATATTTTTAGAGGATTTCCTGGATGATCATAGCCTATGAGAAGACAATTCAACACAGCTTTATTCAACTTTTCACCTTTATTCTTCACATTTTAATAAGTATCACTATGTATGATGATACTTCAAGCCGGACAATTTTCAAGCTATACAAAATTAATAAATTATTTTCAATTTTATTATTAAAAAGCTAGAACAAAATAAAAAAATTGACATGAGCTCAAGGGTACATTATTAATAGCAAAAGTTATTGGAATTGCCTCTTATGTTAGTTGGGAGTGATAATTTGCTTTGATAATCACCAGTCCTTGACAAACAACAGTTAACTTTTATGTTCATTGGTCAATAGTGTGTATCTGCAGTCTCTCAACACCAGCAGTAGTCAGTCAGCAGGTGAATGGGAGAACTACAACCTAGGTTTGAAGTTGGTTTGGGTTTTAGGGGATGTTCCACTGAGTTTGTTGGGAATGTTGTTGTCAACTATGGATGACGTGTCTCATTGCCAGAGATAAAATCCAGTTAAATATCAAAGGAAAAAGCTTTTAATGACATGGTATTATGACACATAAATATCCTTCAAAAGTAGTTGCAGAGGATAATCAGGAAATGCTTATAAGCAACAAGCTACTGAACAAACTGTAAATAAGTATTATGTTCTATACACCACGAGGCATAAATGTATACATTAACTAATTTGTTGTGTCAACTATTTGCTCATGATGGTTACTGCTTATTTGATTAAAAAAATCTTTCTTTTTTTCATTTCACAATGACCCCTCCTTTTTTGGGAATTCGGTTTTGATGCGTTTAAACCAAAATGTTACTAAATGTTAAAAACAAATTTAAGGCATCTGTACATTCCCTCATTAAAGAAATAGTCACCCTGCCATGTATGACATTATGCATTAATTCCAAGATTGGGGCATTAATTAAATTATTCATATTTAGAAACCTTACATATTCATATTCAATAAAAAAATAATTATATACATAATAATAAATATAACAATTGCAGTGATATGACTGATCGATACTTAATGGTAACTAAAACAAATATTATATTTCAATATAATATGGACTCATCCAGAGTCGACAAATGAAAAATGTTACATTTTAAAATCTTTTACACTTTGAAGATCCCAATATCTCCCAAAACTGGGTAATTTTACAGGCAACTATGCAGTCAATAGGAATAAATACAGAGAGTTTGGAAACTGTTTCTCAGCTGAGTCATCTGTTCAGCTGGCAGCCCAGACAAAATCAACATATCTTCAACAAATGTTCCAAGCTTTCTTTGATTCAGCTGCAAAACAACAAATCTGCTTCTGATTAATATGAGAAAGAACAGCACTGTGAACTAGCCTTCTTATTAACATCAATTGCTAATAAGAAGGTTAACATTATTCAGTCAAGCCAAGTCCTCCATTGTTCACCTAAAACAGGTTGATTTGTCTGCACACACTCAGATCCAAAGAAACTGGGCGGAGGAAACTTTTATAAACCTAAAAGTAAAATCCACTCATTCATTTGTTTGAATTTAATTCTTCTATTGCGCACAAAATATATACTTACATTCAGTTATGTAAATTTAAGCAGGGTAATCCATGAAAGTCATTTCATTTTTTTTTTTGAAAGTCATTTCATATTACCAAACGAGTAAAATGTGGATTTAAGGTAGACAATGTAGACAATTTAATGTAGACAACTGTCTCTCTCCTCAGTTTTAGAATGTAGTGTTACAGAAGTTTGCTTTAGAACAAACACAGGAGTGTAACTGAAGAGCATACTTCAATATGTGTATTGAGAAAGAAGGGGAAAGTTGCCCTTCAGGGTTGGCCCGGCATTGGGTAAAATTTTCCAGGTCCAATGCCCTTTCTGGGGTTGTCTCCAGCCGTGACCTCTCTAACCTGTGAAATTCAGGAGCAGTTTGTGAAGAGATGAGCAAAGACTGTGGTCATAAATCAAAGCAACCTTGTCCTGTCTGCACCATGTGATGTGTCCTTAACTTGACCCGGGTCAATGTGTGAAGTGGAGGGTCTGAAGAGAATACAGTACTCTATACAAAAGTGAAACTGTAATGGATCATAATCAGGTAGGAAAGCAATAAGACCACAAATTAAGCAAAACGTCGATGTCAATGGTGATTGGGTTGTATATGTGATCTATGTAAAAATGTAATGCGATGTTACATCAACTGAAGTTAGAAACTGAGGAGTAAGAAAATATTAGGGTCCCGTCGAGTCATCTGGTGATGATTTTGAACTTAACCGCATTTAAATCTACGACAGAAAAGTAAAGTAACACAGCCAGTGGTCAGATGATTCCCAACTGTTTATGAATACAATATTTTACTTCACTATATGATGTTTTAGCAATCAAATTTGAGAGGAGCATGTCAGATAATTAGCAATCTTAACACAATCTTAACAGACAGCACCAGTTAAACTCAACATCGAGGGAATCAACCACCACCATCACCCCTTCACCACAAATACTAGAACTACATGGTCTGTCTAGGACCAGGTTTCTTCTGATCCTGGAACAATCCCTCTGTCAGTCACGTGCTGAAAAAAATAAAACAACTCATTACTTGAACTCATTACTTGAAATTCAGGGCAGAATGTTTTATTTGTCGAACGCGCTTTAATCAAATGTACGGGAAGAGAAATGTTTTGGTATTATGTTTTTTCAATAGGTAATACTCATATTTTTGATGATTAGGGAGGGTCTTCAAAGTCCAAACTACTTGATTTTGAGTCTTAATATCATGGGACTATTAATATAATAGACTATCCGACAATATTTTAACTGTCTCAGTCACTATCAAGGGATTGAACTACTTGATTTTTTAAACACAGTATTCAAACGAACATCAATAATATGTTCAGTAATAGTAAGTATAAATTGCAACAACAAAAAAACTGCATCCCCTGGAATCAACACAGTAAATAACACACCAAAGAAAATCACCTTTTCTGAAAAACAATGACATCCCTAAACTCTATTCCAATCAGTACTCAAAGCTGGTCATTACAATAATACAGGTTCAAGTTCAAGAATAGGCTACCACTTGCACAACAGATCAGCAGGACAATTGGGAAGCCAATGTTAACTTTAAGCTAGTTGGCAAAGAAATAGAAGCAAAAGAGGAAGCGACCTTGTGCATGCTCAGTGGATTGTTGTTTTCCTAAATGAACTCATTCCAAATATGTTGGCCTTAAAGTCTGTTTTTATTTTCTTAATGTTGGGCTCTAAATGTCAGATTACAATTGTAGATTTAAGAGCACGTGTTTTGACTAAAACAATTTAGTTAAATCTATAGTAAAACACTACATTTAAAAATTCCCTTTAAATGTGATGATCAGAAGCTGATTAAACACATTCCACAACTCAGACACCGACCTTTGATTACTTGCCAGATCAACCACTATGGGGTGCTAGTCTGTGTGAAGATTTTTGTTTTTACTGTCAATGTGGGTGCAAAAATGTTTACCATATATACCATTCTTTGAAAAAAAAAACCTTCACATTTATATTACATACAAGATGTTACAGTCTAATAGACTCCAGGCATATAAAAGTGTGACAATTGTATATTTTTACCTTTATTCTGTCTTTACGCATAAACAAATATCACACATAAATAATATGTAAGTCGCAGAGCACTTTGAGCGTCAATAAAACAGTAAATGTTTTTCTTCTTCCTATGAATTCTCATAAATTCATATTCTTATTAGTATTAGCATTAGTTTTCATATTGGTATTAGTATTAGAATTAGCATTATTATTATCAAAGTGTCTTTGATAATGGATAAAAGCTAAACTCTTGGCTCTTATTAAACCCTATTGCTAAACTAGGGTCACCTTCAGACATCAATCCAGCCTTGTGCTGTCATCTCCAAATGCATAAATGCAATCCAATCCACGCATGTCTCACTAGGGTCAAAGGTCATTTCAGATCAACTTAAGGCTCAGGTTTGCCGGCTTTTATTGCATGTTGGTCTCATCTCAGCGACCATTACTCCACACCAAAACCCTGTTTCCCAATCTGCTGCAGAAGTGCTGATGGAACCATTTTACCCAGAGGTTCATTACCATAATGCAGATGTCCTTAACCGCAATACAGAGACACTTCATGAAACTCGTGGCACTGGGATAAATGGAGTGTAGCACTGAAGTGAATACACGTCTATTAAACAGTGCATATGTGTGTGTGTCATGGGAGGAGGCAGATTACATGGCTTTGCACACTAACTCTACAGCCCAGGGCCCTCGCACACTTTCATCACTTCAGAGCTTAACATCACTCAGCCTTTGCACACTTCACTGACACCAACTCGCCACCCAAAATCAAAGCCTGTCCTGAAGGGGAAAGGAGATCAAAATAAACACACATTGCCCATTTAAAATTCATGTATTTTAATGGCATAAATAAACAGTGTTTGCCAAGGGGGCAGCACTGGACTGACTAGCACTTGAGAGGAGAGCAAACGATCATGGTTTAAATGAACATATTACACTATTTAGAGAATAAGGATTATTCTAAATGTAATGTTTGGGTTTATGTCAATAACGAAAGATTGCAGTACTATACAGTAATAAAAAGCAAGAAATAAAAACACACTGGTTGTAGATAATTAAAACCATCTTTTTTATTATAAAACCTTCTAAGTGTCAGTTCAGATATTTCCATTTAAAATTATGATCAATAAAGCTTGGAGCACGTACACGTGTGGTAAATACAAATTCTGTACCTTATTCGCTCTTTTAGGCAAATTCTGCTGTTAGTTACACAGAGTTAAATCATAAAGGACCTATCCGTTTAACTAGGCCCTTCTTACTTTCAGAGCATCAAGTGGCTAATTTTTGTTGAAGAAACTGACAGAGTGTTAATATATCTCCACTCGGACTCAGGTCAGGAAACTGCAGTGCTTTCTGAACCATGAGTTATGCATAATTGATTAAACTTAGTAATAACTTACAATATTTCACACCACTGTCTTTTAGACACAAAGGTGTTATTTCAAACATTGAGCATTTTAAATGAAGAGTCTAGCTGGCTGTGGCATTCCAGGAAAAAAAAAACAGCTGAGCCGACGAAGAGTTCTCCCATTCTCAAGTGTATTAATAATCAGGTACATCTGTACTCACAAGAATAATGAATCTGTGCATGCATATAAAGTACTGTATATATGCAGTTGTCCTGGAAACGTAAAGTGCACTTAGAAGAGGCCGTCTGGATGATTCATGAGTGTAGTTTCCAAAAGCTGCAGATTCGTTCTTTGCAATGTGGTCTTTAAAATATGCAAAGCCCACTGTGAGAGCAAAGCCACCAAACCAACTGAAAGTCACATCCACTGTACCGAACTAAATTAACTTGAAACTAATTATGACAAACATGCAAAAATGTGCCTCAAAACTTAAGTTATTATTAAGTTAACTCAAGGTAATTGACATTGATAAAAAAGTAATTGGTATAAAACTTTACAACTAAATAAAATGTATCAATGTTTGTAATGGGAGTTACACTACATTTTAATAAAGGACTAACATTCGTACCACAATTAAATTAATTTGTGTGAAGAAAAATAAATGTATTGAAGTCACTTAAGTTATTTTCAAAAGCATTTCATCAAAGTAAAAAAAAAAGTACAGGTCATTTCATCTGGCGTAAAGTAACTTGCTCTGCTTAAAAAACTACAAAACAATTATCAGACATTTAAAACAATTATTTTTTTTTTTTTGTAATGAGTATAGTTTTAATTAGATTATATCAATTCCATTGCTTAAACCATGAGGACAAAGGGAATGTGGCAGTTGTTGGACTGGTGGGCAAATGTTAATTTAAGGCACAATAGCATACATATTTCATAGTATTATTCTGTAATAAATGTGACAATTCCCCCAAAATTACCCTTATTATAAAGATTTTTTTTACAAACGTGCTAGGTTTTAATGTTACATTGACATGTAATTAAAAGAAAAAAGGTTAAAACTGATTTTATTGTGACAGTTTTGGTAAGGATTCGTAAACAAAATTGTAAATATTTTCTATATTTTACAATAACCAAAACGCTTTTTTTGCATGTATGTATACAGTTTTTTTTCTCTTCATGAAACAATGATTTTCTTCTTCAAGAAATGACGAACTGCATCATACCCCCTCAATTAGGCTTCTACAAGGCCCTAAACTTCCCCAGCAATGCTTCAGAGGCATTTTGTTCTTCTCATCGGAATTCCTGAACACCAAATGTTCGATGATAAATACTGCAGCACATTAAAAAGGTAAGGTGTGGGTGTCTGTTGCCAGCGTGTGGACTTTCCGGGAGATTCTGGAGATCTCAGGCTCAGAAAGAACTACAGATACACAAACACCAAACAAAGCGACAGATTGAGCCTCCGCACCCGCAGGAGCGCGCGGGCCTCTGCTCAGCTCAGCTCTGCTCAGCTCGCCGGTATAGATTCAGATTTTCTTTCGTTTTTACTCTCAAACGAACCAGAAGCCAGACTGATCTGTTAACCAATGCTCCACAGCAGCAGAAAAAACACAATTTACAAATAAATCCTTTATTAGAGTGTGACCAAAATCCACAGCCGCGTTCGAAGCTCAACACATAATGTGGAATAAAGGCCATCGCGTTTTAAATAACAAAGGGAGATACATGTTGAGGTTCGCAAAAAAAAAAAATATATAGAAAAATTAAAAATAAGTTCGTTTTAAATGAAAGCCGAGCGCGAGCGCTGTCCGTGGTTCTGAATCAGTTGCACTAGCGACTTTTCATTTCACACCGGAGTCAGTTTAAACTCGTTCATACACATCCAGAAAAATAGCCCAAATAGTAAAATAGTGTGATTTCTTTCACAAGGCTTCATGAAACATATTATTAACATGAAAAGTTAGATTGATTGAATAATTTACTAATTGTAATTTTAATTGGTACTGTTATAAAGATCGAATTAATGACGGAAAACCACGACAACACAAAACAATCAGAACGCTGGATTTTTATTTGCAAGTGAATATAAGATAATTTGGTTTTAATTGACAAATTATTTTCACTTTTTAATTGGCCTAATTCTTTACCAATGCCACACAATCATACCTTCACTAACTTAAAACTAAGTTTTATGATTTTTTATAATAGAAATCAAACTAAAGATAACACATATTTGAATGCATTTCCCATTTAGAAGAAGAACAATTCTCACATTCATCAAGTCTCACATTTCATAATGTTTTCATAATTACACAAAACTAAAATGCTAAATGACATTTAATCTACGTTAGCAAGAGTTCATCAGTCATATATTGCAGACTTACTCGATATAAATACAGTTATAAACTATCGTTGGAGAATAAAGCGGGCTGGAGTTTGAAGAAAATCTCAGCGGATCTCATCAATCTGCTTCTGCTAGGTTTCAGTAGTCTGTCGCCCTCGTGAGGATCCTCAGAGAACTGCAGCTAAAAACGCAGCACTCCAACATTGGTGAGAAGCGCTTTCAGAAATAAAACCATTTGGTTACGAATGTTAATTAGAACTTAAAACCTCCAACCTAAAACACTTAAATCTCAAATAGTTGTTCAAAATGGGAGCGCATTTTTAATTACCACAAAGTAAGTCTCAAAGTCGGGTTCGGGCGACATTAAGCAGTCACTCACTTTTTAACAATAGGAATTAGTTTCTTCAACAAAAAATGTGTTCGAGGACGAGAGGGACTCACCAGGTAGACGGCCGGAGTGAGCAGAAACACGGCACACCAACACGTCGCGCGCATCCTCCCTTCTCTCAAACTTCCTCAGATTTCCCTGCGCTGTTTCTGATGTCTGTTAGGAACATAGATCCACTTGATATCCGCTTCAGACCTTTAGCCTAGGTAAACATGACATAGACCCCATGATCGCGGAACTGGCTTAACACTTGGACGTAGACGAGCGAGGGGGAACCAATGCGCGCATTAAACAGGCATTAATCCGGTCCGGGAGTGAAGCTCAGTCATGTTTGATTAAGAAGTCAGGGGAGGTGCTCGCTGCTCGCTGCTCGTTGCTCGGAGTGAGTGCTGAAGTCCTCCTAGAAACAAGGACTGAGGCTTTTCAGACGCGCGCTGTCACTCAGCGGAGGCTTTATATCGCGCGCGGAGAGCCACGCGCGCACTACTACATCCGGAGAGACGCGTGGAGGGGGTGGAACGTAGGGAAAAAAGATTAAAGAGGTGCACGAGATTGGTTCGAGACGACGGGATCACAAGATTTCGTGTGCTGGAGGGACTCTAATCCCAGCGCCAGGGACGCTCTGTGCGCTTTTGGAAACCTGGGGTTCGAGCCGAAGCGCGCGCTTCACTTCTCCAGAACATCCAGTTATTAAACCACACTTATAACCCCATCTACTTTAACTTGTGAACTAATAAAATGTTTTATTTAAGTATAAAAAGGTGAAAAAAATAATAATTTGTGCTTGTGTGATTTAAATAAAAAATGATTCACTTCCACACATTCTGAAACTAATCCATATTAATCTGCATTGAGTCATCTGGTATTTTAAAGATCCTTGAAATTCATTTCAAAAGATATCCAGAAAAAATGACTTGCAATCCAAACAGACATTTAAAGCAGCAAAGGATTTACTAATGGTGCATGCAAAGGATTACAGGAGGAACACGTGTGCTGGTTAACCCATAAACGGCCACATAGAAATCAAAAGCAGTCTTTTCTTCTAACTTAAGGAAACATCTGTGTCATGCTGCCTCAAGAAAACAAACTGCGATCTTCACACAGCTGTCTAACTCATGTTGAAAGCAAAGAAGTGGAATAAGAAACAGCAGCTGAGGGTTGACTCATAGATCAGTGTTTGTTTCTTTGCTACACTAAGGTGCAGCCTGAGGTGCCAGTTAGTATGAGGCAGGCAGACACGGAATAAGATGAGCCGAGAACAATTTGCTGTGGCCTTCAAACCAAAAATAAGGCTGTGGGAAAGGTGCTGGACTTGAGATGAAAGACAAAGCTTACTGGTACCTCTTAAACAGGTTTGGGTTTGGGTTCTGGGGTCATTAACTGGAAATAACCCAAGCCACAGGATTGAGGCTTACCGAGGGGTCTCAATGTCAATTCTAGAGACATAACAATAACTTCAAAGAAGGTTAATTAGTGGAATCAGATACGTTGCATGAAGGTTGAAGCTAAATTGTGCAGTATTGTGTTCTTCCAGGAATTGATGTGAGACCACTGCTCTGCTCGTATGTAACCAAATATGTGATACAGATAATTATGTATTCGTTTAGTTCAGAATACGAGCTTAAAGAGCATTATGAAAAAAAGTTTTTAATCTACAAGAGATTCCAAGGTTTATATCTCTCAGATCACCCAAATAAATTGATATTTTGCATTGTCATACTTTGTCTTCAAATTTACATTGACTCAACTACTTTGTTAAAAAATATATTGTGGATTATTTTAGAGTACAGTTCACAATCTCTAATTGAACCCAATTTGGAGGTTATTAGTAAAAAAGGGAGGGAGGCTAATTGTCATGGACATTTTATTTATTTTTTGCTATTAAAATTGGGGTTCTCTTTTAAATGTGAGGTCACTACACTGACACATGGTGCAGATCTGCATCCGGTGACAGGGGTTTGAATCCAGCCCCAGTTCTTCGCCCATCCTCCTCCCCAGATCTCTCTCCCAAAATGTCTTCCTGACCCCTTTATCGCGTCCTATCTAATAAAGGCATTAAAAAGCCAAAATTACATCTTTAAAAATCTGGGGGACTGATTAATTAACATAGAGTTACAACACAGAAATTAAGAGAAGAGTGTTTCTATAGGTTGTTCTAGTGACTGTTAGTAACCAATTAAAGTGCATATTTTTTTTAAATGAAAAGAACTTTTTTGTAGTTAATAAAAATAGACACAGCTCAAGAGCATCTCTGCTTGATCCAAAACTACGAATGTCCAGGTTAAATGCTCAATTTATTGGGCTGCTCTATATTAGTTTGGTGATCTGAATTCAAATAAATTAAATGTAGGGATCAAATGTGTGCTTCAGATCCTGCAAAATCCAAATGGGACTTCTAATCAAAACTATCGCATTCAATAAATTTAATTTGTATCGTGTGGGGAAAAAATATGTGGTAGATGACAACTTTGTATCCAAATGGAAAGTTGCGTTATGTTTGTTTAATTAATCCTGTTTCCAGATATTAGGCTATCACAATACATTTCACATCAAGCTCTTTCAGTCTATTAAATGGAGTGTAAATAGCGCGAGGGTTTACAACATGCGGCTGTGCTGCTAAAATCTGTCCGAATGGACACCTGCACACAATGCACACTCTCCCTTCAGTCTAATCAGAGGGTCAAGTGGGTTTAATTTAACACAGCTACCTTTGCTCCTCTCGCGCTCTCATTCACATCCACTCAAAGCATGTAATCTAGCGCTGAGAACAGCAGATTACAGGGTAGAAGCTTCCATTTCCGAACGCTTCAGAGCAAGAGAAGCCAGGGATAAAGACAGGGAAGGACAGATAAAGAAACAGAGGAAGAGGAGGCTTGAGCCAGCTGAGTGACGCTGGCAGTGCGAAGCTGTGGCATGGCTCAGCTGGTATGGCTCAATGCCTGATTGTGTGGGCAGATGTTTTAGAGAGCAGGGAGCAGAACCTATAGGGGCTGTGGTGGCACAATGGGGAGGCTTTCAATTATAAGGCACTCTGGATCTCTAATGCCTGCCTTGGCTGGTTCCAGAAGCCAGGTGTTTTCTTATGCTGTTTATGCTTTTTTACTTGTACACTATGCTAGATATATTCGGTACTCTAAGTAGGGTGTAAATTGGATACCTCCAATTTGTTTTAGAATTTTGGAATACAATGATGTTAAAAAAAACAATTATGATATGGACCAAAGCTGAATGGCTGTATAAATGTAGAAATGGCATCTGTAACATTACCGAACATTAATATGAGTGGATCACATTATTTGTTCGCATCTGTAATTTTAGGCTATTGGAACGGAAAGTCAGAAAAAAGATGGAATAAGGGCAGTGAAGAGATAAACATAAGCCTAAGAATGCCTAAGAAAGGCATTTTCATCATTAAAATATGAAACTTATACAATACACAATACATAATACAATACAGTTTACTGCTCTGCTATGTACAAACATTGACCAATAAATTAATAAACAATAAAAATATAAAAACATCAATATAAAAATTCAGACAACAATTAAAACCATAAATATCACCAGTTAAGTATTTATGTAACGCCTTGATTCTTAAGTAAAGATTTAAAAAGCGACTGAGTCTGTTGTTCTGATGAGCAAAGGCAGCTTATTCCACAACTGAAAAGGCATGGTCAACTCTAAACTTCTTCTTTGTGGTTGGGACGACTAATAGTGAAAGCTCTGCTGAAGTCTGTGAAGAATGTGGAACAAGACCATGAAGGCTTTTAAAAACAAATATAGTATTTTTAAAATCAATGCAAAAACGAAATGTGAGCCAATAAAACAATGCTAAAATCGGAGTAAGGTGCTCATGTTTTTTTTACACCAGTTAAAACTCTAGCATCAGTGTTTTGAGCTAGTTGAAGTCGGACAAACATCTTCTGGTTACGCCCAACATAAAGTGCATTGCAGTAGTCTAAACAAGTGTTAATAAAAGCATGGATTAAAGTTTCAAAGTGATGCTGAGTGATGAGTGGTTGACTTTGGCCAGCCGTCTCAACTGAAAAAGCTTGGCTCTGAACTAATCTATTGCTCAAATATAAGAGCACTGCCCCTTCTCAGATTAGCTGTTGTTGGTTTCACAAGTTGATTAAGTAAGCCCAAATCAAGCAGTAGGTCTAAACAACATAACCATAATTAAACACAGACAATTCAGTGACATCCACGCCTTAATTTCTTATTACTCTAAAAGCTGATGCATTGCCATTTTACCTTATTGTATGAAGTATTACAGCAATCTTTGAATTAACTGCAAAAAGGTACTGTGTAAATATGTTTGATATGAATAGTTATTTCAATATTTGACTATTGTCCAAATTCATAATGTCTACCGTTAATTACAAGCAGTGTTTTGTGTAGTTACTGTAAACTAATATTGCAACATCAAACAAGAAAACGTTCATGCCTCTGGTGACTTTTTAATATGCTTTTATATTACAGAGCATGGCATGTGGGTAAAAACAAGAGGTAAAATGACTAAAATCACAGACAAAATATTGCAATTAAGTTTTTTGCTTTACAAACAAACTGAACAAGTTTGATGGCTTAGTTTTACCTTTGCTCTAATTGACAGTCAGAATGACCTCATTTCAGGAATATGCAACGATAAGGTGAGGCTCTATCATGAATCAAAGCATTCTTAATACCTTAAACAAAACATATTGTGAAGTCATTTAATTTTTAATTCCCACAAAGGCACTGAGCTTGAAGAACCATGCTGTAAATGGTGGAAGCATAGAGTTGCGAAATCTTATGTGGCTCTTAAGAGACGAGGTGACTGAAAAAAGGCGGCATGAACTAAAAAGAAGTAGCCTCAAGCAATAGCTACAAAGAAGTGCTGAGGCAACACATAAAGTAGGAGCTGCTATGGTACTAAACACATAGTAGAAATGTGATATAGAGCTGACAACTAATGTGACAGGCAGCATGCAGCCAAAAATGTGGTTAACCAGTACAGTGCACTTTATTTCAGTAACCAGCATCAGTTGTTTTCCATTTCAAATTGAAAGCCAAACTTGCTAAAAAGTTCATTATGTTAAATCATTTATTTGTATATTCTTCAGTCAAAAGGAATATGTTGAAAGTTAGTATTTTCTTTGATTGATTATGTGCCTCTTTCAAAAAGAAAGTGAGTGGCTGATTTTGGCTGCCAGCATGGCTCATATGAGAGAGCTGGAGCGGGCGAGTGGGCCCCGGAGCCCCTGACAAAGACAGATGCGGATCAGAGCAGAGGGTGCAGGATGCAGCTGGTGCGCTTCAAGAGCATCCGCATGTTCCGCCAATTACTCTGACGGCTGGACTCAAACCCTCGCCAGACTGATGCTCCAATACAATGTCCATCGCATCTGTGTGATCGTTAATGACTCCTATTAAGCAGAACTCTAAACTCCACTCTGTATACAGTAACAAAAGGCTCGATGGTGACAGGAAACCGATTTTATTTCAGTCAGCTCTTGAGTTCTTCAATTGCAGATTTATTTTGAGGAACTTTAAACAACTTTATAAATCCAGTTGGCTAAATCTTCCATTTCAGTTGATCATTTCAGTCAAAATAATGTGATAACTTTTTTTTGTTTTCTCAAGGTTTCTCAACAACAACAACAACAACAACAACAACAACAACAACAACAACAACAACAACAACAACAACAACAACAACAAAACCTTTTACAGTTTCCCATTTCAGGAATTATTGGTCAGTTTAAATCAACAATTACTCCATTCTAATAAACATTAATTTACAATCTCTAAGGCAGCAGTATATAGTAGTTATATTTTTACCACATAGAATTATCAAATAGGAGTTCCTATTTAACCAATTTAACCCACACTTGGCCTTTGTGAAACTGCTTTGAAGCTAATGCTGAAAAACACTATATAAAAATGTTTAGATTGATTTATTTATTTATTTCTCAGGTAAAGAACTCTTTACTTGAAGATACAGAGAGAACTAGAGAGATACACTGACCTCCAAAAACTACAAACAGGAGTCTATATACTAACTTTCATTTTATAAAAAAATGTATTCAATTTCTCAAAGCCAGTGGTAACATTACCCAAATACCCAAAACAAACATCCAAAAATACCAATAGTTTAGGTATCTTCTGTAGCTAAAAGTTTTGCTTTTGGAATAGCAGGCCCAATATTGCTCCCTGAAAATTTTGTATAAAAACAGCACACCACACCTTTAAATGCAATTCAAATATTTGTAAAGTAACTGTCACACAGCATCAGTAAAGATATTAGAATGTGAGTTTTGATGCACTATGTTGGCCATATTGTTACCATCACATGAACAGCCGCAACTCAAGTGGCTTTTCCTCTCATGGTTCCACTTTACTTGACTTGCTGTGCTTTTTCATGGCTACTTATTCAAGGCATTCTGTACCCAGGATAGTGGTACCTTTGTGTGATTGGATAGAAATGTGTGAAGTTAAATTCCATTTTTGGTCAATCATTGAGCCCAAAGATTAGCCAGAAAGAATCCGACAAACATGACACAGCTCTTTTGCCTTTCTTCTTTACAATTAAGTTATTCATCTGACCATTAAAAGATACACAGCATAAATAATACCACTCATTCGATTCTCTCCATTTTTCCATGTTGCGTGTGAACAGCTTTTTGTATTTTGATCGCAGACCTGATATTGACCAAGCAACCAGAACGAGACTGAAAAGCAGAGTGACTCATCGTAAGTGCTGTGTTTAAAACAAGCCCACGCAGAACTGAATGCGAACCATTCAAGTGAAGTCAAACCAAGTCGAGTCATGCTGTTCAAATCACCGTTAAATTCTTGCACAATTCAGATTCCTACTAGTGTGATTTAAAATATCTGTGAAAATACAGAAAAAAATATTTTATCCACATTTCTAAACTTATGTTTAGTTTTAGTCTGCTGCTCCAGAAGGCTCGATTATTTCATGGACATCTTCAGTCTATTTTATCTACTTTTTCAGTTGGTCATTGGAGAAGATAAGTTCTCTTCTTTACTAGCATAGCAATTGCATCTCTTTGTTGATGCAAGTCTGGAGTGTTATATTCATAAGTTCAGAATTCAAATCTTGAACATTTCCATTTAATACAATGCATTTGAAGAATCGAGAAAAATAGAAAACAATGGAAAAGTCTTATTGTTCTGTACTTTTAGAGTTTTGTGCAGGTATGTTTTATAGTATAACAGTAGGCCACCTGCATTGGTATTTATTACCAACTGCCATTATCGAACGTTGAATTTGAATGTAGTACTGTAAATATTAGTAACCATACCATTTCATAAATGCCCCCACAGCCTTCTGAGAACTTAATTTCCAGGCAAAGTCGACAGTCTTTCAGTTGATCACATTTCTCGAGGATAAATACTAAATAATTTTAAATACTAAAATAGTTTTTTTTTTTGCAAGATTATAGAATACTATGCCCACATTTTAGCACGTTGTAATTTACTTCAGAACTATTAGTCACTGGCTAAATTTAATCCAGCATATATAATGCATTATATATTATATTATATCAACCGTTCACTCAAAATATCTCTTTATAGTGTTTTTGGAGTTGTTTTTAAGCAGCTTTACAAAGATCTTATGTGGATTCCTAATGTGAATAACAAAGATTCCTTTTGGATGATTCTATGGAATAGATATAGAATGAGCATATACTGCCAACTTAAGAACTTTGAAATTCCTTCTGTAATCAGAAAATATTATAATTTTATAATTATTCATGTTCAGTCATGTTCAGGAAGGTACAACATGTATTTCAGTCTGTCAAATCTAATAAAAAAACGAAGCAGGGACATCCTATTTTACTTTTTCATTTCAAATCAATATAGCTTGGGTTTAAGCTTTTACCAGTTTTGTCAGCAAATATACCATTCTAGCACTGATGAAGGCAAGTACACAATGTTTTAATAGCTTGGTTGTTATACAAAGTAAATTTAGAATCTGTAATATCTCTGCAGCTTCATCCATCATGCAAAAAAACTGCAGCATTCTCAAATCAATCATGTCTGAAGATTCTTAACTTCTAAAGAGCAACATTAAGAGATTGAGGACAATAGAGTTAACAGTTGATTTATCTTCAAGAGATTATCGCAGTCCATCAATGCTGGGCAAAACAAAACACATACGCACTTCCTTCCATTGCTTAGAGTTGATATTCCAGGAATTTTCTTAATGTACCTGAAGTTGGTTGTTCTTAATCAAATTTTCTTCCATCTTGATAACTCAAAGGTTGGGACAAAGTCATTGGATTGAAGTAGCATAGTGCTGGGACTTAATTGATTAGGTCAGTCAGTAAGGTTTGCTTCTCTTCACAGTGGAATTCAATTGGAATGATGGCCAAGAAACATGATTGTGATAATTACTGATTGGGTAATGAGGACTGAAGACTCCCACAGGTCTCAAGCATGATTATAATAATAAGAGCTCTGTGACCCTGTTGATTACACCCAGATATGACTTTAAAAAGCCGAGGGCAGTCGGATCGACTCTTCTAGTAATTTAAAAGAACATCATGCACTGTAGGCGTTGTCACGTTGTATCCAACTCGACAAATGGGACTGTCTGGAAGAAAATACATTTTCCTTTGATTAATTGTGTAGTCATAGCCCACTTCTCTTAGCGATGTGGTCAAGTCACTGTTAGTGATCAGACATGTAAACGTTATTTTAAAAGATTCACATTTAAACAACTCATTCTTCAAAGTGTAATTCATTTAGCTAAGCACTTCTAGTAGTTCCTTAAAACAACTGAACAAGAAAGCGATCTCGATTATGTTGATGTGTGGCGACATCTTGTGGGTGAAAATAGATAAACATGTTGGAGTGTGACAGATTTTACAACATGGCATAACCGTAATCAGTTGCGCGAAGATTATCTTTTTCAGAGCTTTTTTAAATCATATATTGTTATTTTTTCCATGTCTTTTCAACTGTATCACTAGCGTTGAGAACAGTAAAATCGTGAAATTCATTGCGAGTTCAGGAAACACTCCCACACCTGTTGGGAACTATCGGAGTGTGACGATACTGCATTGGCTAGAAATAATATTGCTGAAAACTATTAGGTACGAGTGGTTTAAACGACAGTGCGGTATACACTTCTGATATTTTTACTGTTTTAAAAATTCAGCACCGCTCTGGACACTTTTTCCGCACACTATACACACGATAACCCGCAACTCCTTGTAAGCCGTCATGCGCATGCGGATTTAATTGATTTAGGTTTCTAAATTTGTTAATTGTTATAGTAAATCATTATATATGACTTATGTGGTAATGATCATTATAATATACGAGTGATTTTAGTTATCGTGTTTGCGTTTCCAACCTCTTAAGTGAAATATTTGTCTGTAGATGTTAAAGCCTTTGGGTTAGAAAAACTCTTTTTGAAAAAAATTGTGCTTTTCTAAACAAACCTTTAAATTGTTTGTCACTAACAGTATAGTGCTAAATTATAACTAAATGTGAATTATATGTTATTAAAATCATGTCTTATTGCACTTAAACATTCAATCATATATTACTGGTTGCATTGACATGTAGTTCTGTAAAAATGTAAACAAAAACATAATTTCTGAATAATTTCAGGCCTGAATTATTTTCTAGATCTAAAATTGTTTGTTGTAAGTCAAGGCTTTTTATTAATTATATAATCAAAAACTTGTTATTTTGTCAATTCCAGTGAAGATTAGCTATAAATAGATGTCATGTTCAGAAAATGTACATTTGTATAATACAACTTAAAATGTAGAAACTTAATGAGAGAAGAAAAAACTGTTGTGTTTAAAGACAAATTCGGCTATTGATTGTTTTTATTTAACTACAACATGCTGAGCTTTCTTTAACTTTTATTACATAAAAAACGCATCTAGTGTCAGGAAAAAAAAGGGATTTACTTTGAAGGAAATTTTCGAAAAGCAATACAATTCAGATTAAAGGTGGTGTCAATTGGAATGAAGGGGTTAAGCATATTGAACTACTTGACACATTATTGGCAAAAAATACTTCAGAATCAAATATTGCTATATTTCCAGTGATTACACACATGGCTTTAAAGCTGATTCCGATTCTGATTACAGATTGGAACAAACGAATATGCTCGATTTAAAACCCACTCATTTTGATTAATTGAATTTGAAGTAAAATATCACTAAACAGACAGACCTACATGGCAACTCTCCCGAACAAACTATTAGCATTTATTCATCTCCTTTCTAAATTAAATGTGTTCTTTTAAGATGAACAAAAATGATGGACTATAATTCCATGTATAAAGTTAAATGAAAGAAATTCTCCAGCGTTTTTGAGGTTTATTATCAGCATTTCATTAGCCACATATAAACAACCTGTAGGAAAAGAAGAAGCAATTTATCACACAGTAACCTGGTTAACTTCAGTGAAGTCACCCTCGTCATGCTCTCTCTCTCTCTCTCTCTCTCTCTCTCTCTCTCTCTCTCTCTCTCTCTCTCTCTCACACACACACACACTGCAAACATATTGTCACACACTTTGAGAGGTTTGTTCCACTTTGTGTAGTAGAAAAACAAACAAACCAATTATGTTAATAAATAATCATTAAATAAAAGATCATTCATGTATTTACAAACTGACAAAAGAAGTATTAACAAAAAGTAAACATTCCTTTCTCCTATTATTTTCATGATATGCTACTAGAGAGCAATAGCGCCCAAAATGTATGTATTTTAGGGAAAAAGTCCTATAATTTGTGCTTTTTATCCCAGCTTTAAATGGTTAACAACATCATCTTCAGAATTGGATTCATGGCATGTAAGTATAACCTTGCCTTTCAATCAAATCAGATAAATAAACATTATAAACCTGCACTGACTTCATGGAATTTCTTTACAAATGGAATTAGACCATATGGAATTAGACAACTTGACCATAATTAATTAAAAGTTTTTTAGCAGGTTTTGTATATGTATAACTTCAACAAGGCCGCATCGTACAAAGCCTGTTATTTTAATGCTTGTTTTTATCTCAAATTAAAAAAACTATTTATTGTTGGATTTCTCTGTCAAGCATATAAAGTGTGCTTCCCACTATTGTGTTACTATGCTGTGGACCTTTAGGATGCATTTAAAAAGCCAGACTTTGCTGCCATCAAAGAATATATTTTGCGATAGAAGCATTTTCACATCCTCAAATTGAATTCCTCCTTGCACAAGAGCTACCTTCACTTGATTGCTGACAGCCTCATTCTAAACAGAATTCTTCTAATTTACTGTAAACTGCTATGTATTACATTGCTGACAGTTTAGCCCCTCCAATATGGCAGTTTCCATGGAGACTGATTATGTGGAGACCAGATTCAATAGTTACAACTTTTCTGTAATTATTAATTTGACATGCCACCTTCAATTTATTCAAGTCATGATTTCCTTTCTTTTTTAAGCTAGTGACTTTATTAAAACTTTCTGTTTAATATTTTTCCAAACATACCACACTGCCAGAAAAAAACAACAAATTGGGAATGCCAATGACTGGCACAAATAAATTTCTATATTAATACATGAAATTTTTAAAACTAAAATCTGAATGAAAAAAATTTCACTGTTTAAAAATCATGTTATTGTATAGTTTACATACAATATTTTTGTTTTTGTATTGTTGTATAGTTTACAACACAATATTTATCTGCTTCCAAATCTGCCCAGACTTCCATGCTCCTTTTCTTCAAATAAGACTCCCTCAATATATTCCATTGCTTTTAGCACGCTTTAACTACAAATATACAGCAGCTTCTCAGCAGTACAATGCTAGCTTAGCAGCTAAGCTAACACCCTTACTTTTCTCAATCATGTGCTGTCATTCATCATGGAGTGTCCATACACTGTGATTAAGTTGCTTCGCTATTTTACCTCTTGTAACTTCCCTCTGGATGTGTCACTAACATAGAGCAAGCTGATTGTTGAGAGGAAGCAGATCCCATCCAAATGTTTAGTATTTTCAACTTCTGAATTCTCTGGCCTTTCCTGCTTTTTTCCACCACTGCAAGAATAAATCCACTAGTGCCACAATAAATCAACTTCGTAAGGGATCACATCTTCTCTTTGATTTAACATGTAAAACATCTGCTATTCCAGCTTTTCTGCTTGCTGTTGTGAACAAAGCTTAATTATTAAAACTGTTTCACCATAAGAACTGAACAAACTCAAGGTGGATCGTCATGCCCATCATTATCAGTAACCATGGAAACAAACTGTAAATATAGAATACATAGTGAAATGCCTAAGAATTTGACATTCCTGTAAACCATAGGAGATTAAACTTAAATCTGATAATTTCACACAGACCATCAAAACAGTACACTCTAAGGAACTGTGCTGTGTAGCACCAAATTTTGGTCATTGGCTCATTAACATAGGGGATTTTGTTGGTGACGTTTAGCTAAAGGTGTTAGTTAAAACTGACCTTTAAAAGTGTTATTAAGAACCGAAAAACATTTGAAACGACTACATGGAAAACGTGCTAAACATAAATACAAATTGATAATAACCCCCAAAGAATTCATCTAAATAGATTCTAAATAGAACCTTTCAAATTTCTGTTTTAGAGACAGCTGCCAAAAGAAACCAAAAAGCTTCCCGAGCTTAAAAGCCAAAAACTATTTATAAATTTAGAGCCCTTGGAATAAAAGAATGACTGAAAGCATTGAAAATCTTAACTGACCTGAATCTATAGAGTGAAAGCACACCATTCCATCAGGCAAATAAAGTCAGGCAAACATACAACATGGGATAATTAAAGTCCACAGAAAATCTTTTCCGCGCCCCACAACCACAGACAGGTAACCAGTAAACAAGCAAGAATAAACTAACATCAGAGTCAGAAGAAAGGAGGGCTACTTGTCTTCTCTCATGATTTTTTCAAAGAAAGATATCCAGAACAAGAACATCATCTTGTTTTGAGAGAGGCAGTTTTCTATGGCAAAGCTTAACAGTAAGTAATGTTCATGCTGCACTAATATAGTGCAAAATGGAGCCTGAATGCAAAAAGGGGGAAGGCAGGCCAGAGTTTCTAGAGGGGCAGTATTGAGCCCGTTTTCTTCAGATCACACATATTGATGAGAATCATAGGATACTTTAGCTTGAAAGTACTTTTAGCTAAATAATTCAGTAACGGCCAGGGTGTGTCCTATTAGAGGTGTGACCTTACTATCAGGGAAATTGTTATAATTTGTGCTTTCTGAACCACAACAACAAAATATTTAAAAAGGTCCTGTAAATTCCTCCCGAAGGACAAGTCTATGTTACAGAAAGACGTCAATGGCAGAGAGGTGAAGGCAGACTTCCTGTTTTGAAGAGTACTGAAGGCTTTTGTGAAATTAAGTAAAAAAGGAAAGGGGAGAAATGTTATTTAGACACTTGTCTCTCTCTGAGGTTCCTTCAGCGAAGTATAAAAAGCAGTCGGTGTGTTGGCCCGAATCTCCTGGTTTGAGGCTGTGGCATTGGCCGATTGAAAGGAGACGGTATCGTTTTGCACATAGTCAAACTACATGTCAGCATCGCCATCATAAGCCAGCGTCAGAGGTTTGAGTCGGTTGTTCATCTGTCTTCTCTGGGGCTTCTTTGGCTTTTTGCTGGGGAAGCAGGAAAGAACGTGTTAGCACTAGACACAAAACAATGCTTGCATGATTGATGTTTTTGTGAGGGGTTATTCATGAACAATTAGCTATATATGAGCATCAGGGATGAGACAGGTGCTACATTTTGATTTGCATTTACCTGTCATTATCAACAACATCCTTGCATAATCCACTTAGCCCTCAGAAGGTGCAATACGTCCTTTTCATCCACTTCTACCACTTACCAGCCCTGCTTAAACGTAACCTACAGTACATCCCCAAGCTGCCAATAGGTAGTGCATGTAACCACTAGCTCATTGTAGTGGAATTATAAGGAATATTGATAAATGGTATAATAATGACTTAGTTTCATAAACCTTCAATCAACTAAAAATGTATTTTTAATTAAAGGACAACCCAACAGATGGTTAGCCAAAAGTATTTTCCATAGACAAGCACACGACAAAATAAAAACACAGATTTAAGGAACAATAAATAAAAAATAAACAAAAAAGGATAATTGGAAAAAATATTTTAGCTCGCTTAAGCTGGTAATAGTCCTCAGTTGACCCGAAAATTCAACTGAATTTCTATTCTTACACCATTTTACATTGCTTAGAAATTGTGAAATCATCTTTCAAAAGGCACTTAAAGATTTGATCCAAGGTTTCTACTAATTTCTATGTGAAACCAGAACAAGAATCAAAGGCTCTGGCCAATTAACGCCACAAACTAGCTTTACAAAATGGTTTGGTGACTGGTTGCAATAAGGCAAAAGACAGAAACAGCTGTTTTAAGCATTTTTTTAATTGAGGATGCATCAACATCTGCTACATCTGACCACCAGTTGGAAGAGTTGGCAAATAAACTGACAGAACTAACTTCCATACATCCAACTTTATTATACTAATTCCTGTTTCTACTGGTGACAATCTTTTTTAACTAAATGTAATGTTCACCCTTGACAGGTCCACTGCAGGGCCACAATCACTCCTAAGGGGAATTTTGAGCGTTCAAACAAATTCTTTATCAATAACTCCTTTTTAGTACAGCGTCATATTCTTACTATATTTCCTGAACAATTCTTGTATGAGCAATCACTGATGTTCAGCCAACAGGTGAAAAACACTAATAAAGTGTTTATTGTTTGTTGTCCAATGGCACAAAATTATATTCACAGTCAATCCAAAACTCTGGCTATTTTCTGGTCTAGTAAACTCATTATTATTTTTTTTTACAATGACAGTGAACTTGTACACAGACAGTTAAAACTAGATTGACTGCTGATCTAGATTTCTACCAGCTGACCCTACAGACTCTTAACTCACCTCCACCATGAACAGCTTCATGTTATTGGTTAGAAAGGCATGCATGAGAATGAGCAGATGGAGATGATGGGCACAACTAGCCTCTGGAGCAGAGCCTTGAGGATGAAGGCGGAGCTTAGCTCAGAGCTCTAGCTGAACTGAGTCTCATTGCGCTGACAGTCAGGGCAGGTGTACATCATCTCTTGATCATGTGTTCCAACCCAAACCACAGATGCAATGGAAGGGTCGGGACTTGGAGGAGAACACCGCGCCAGCATGCAAAAACTGACACATGGACGGGGAGAAGATAATGAAGAAGGGAGAAAATGGAACAAACAAATAATGACACACTGAAATGAAATCTTGAAAAAATGTTTGGGATGTCTTTCAAAGAAAACACGAAAAGTCATTGACAGAAAATTGATTAATTAATACATTTTTATATTATTAGAAAGTTTCAGTAGGTTGATACAAAAATATTTATTTGCGTCCCTTTCTGTTCATCTTTATCATGTAAAAATCAATCAAATAAACCGTATTTGATATTCATTAATTTGAGAATTTAGCTTTACAGCAAGCAACAGTATAATATTATGTAACAGCATAAATAAGTGTAAATATGTACATTACAGGCAACCTTGAGAAAAAAATAAATGTTAATAAATGAACAAGTCTCTAAACGAAACTTCCTATATTTTGGTAAATGGCAATAATTTGTCATTCAGACAAATTTCTGTGTGAAATAATATGGAATAAATGATGAAAGAATAAAAAATTAAAGTTGACTGGCATAGAGTGGTAATCGAAAATAAAAAAGTTTTTGTGTAGTAAATCCTCTTACCAAGCTAAGTAAGTCATAGAGACGATGAACACAAGCAGTACAAAAGCTCCAGCTGCTACTCCATAGACCCAGGTCTTCAGTGTGCCATCTGTGGAAATATCAGTTAGATACATACATAAACATACATAATTACAGATCAACACAAGTCAGGTTTTCTCAGACAGAAACAACTTTGATGAACATGTGAAACTTGAGAAAGTGGTTTTGAATACTGTATCTCATATCTCATCACATGAAATATCCAATTGAAACAGACATCTCTCTTCTGAGCAAGTGATGGACGAAACCATGTTTAATAGGCATGTAGCTATTGTGCATAAGATAAAATGTCTGTGACTAAGTGTTACAGTTGATGGTGATAAGCGTCGAAGCCTAGGGGGTAACACAGATAAATCTAACTGAACATATAAATCCTTTATTGAGGTGAAACAGTTCAACTTCAGCAGCAAAAACAACAGAAATAGCTATGGAACAGAAGAGTTCCCCTTTACAATATATAAGTTTGTGGACGCTTAAACATACATTCTACATTCTAGCATTGGACATAACATTCTCATTGGCTTTCTTGTGGCAGATTTCCAAATTAAAACTCTGGGCCAACAAAAAAAAAAAATAAGCGTTTGATTCTGGTTCTGCCTCCTGGGCAGAAAAATATCCGGGATGTTATCAGTGAAGACCAACAATGGCAAACACCTGGAACTAACATACAATTCAAAATGATGAATTGCATATTACAATACACTTTCACATCTCAATATTAAAATTTGTTTTGTATTTTTATTGTTACAATTTTCACGTTTCTAGTTTTACTAAGCTATTAAATACAATAAAAAATATATATGATTATTTAAATCATTTTTTTATTGAAATGTTTAAATATACACATTAATCTTAATGCATCTTAATGAACCAGCATTTGAATCTCCATATCAGTACTCAATCCTCTACAGATATACTCATACAGATATATAATAAGTGTTAACACTAGTGTTAGTGCCCATAGTGCATAATGGCTAAAGTAAGACGCCTTCCAAAAGCGTAGTTAAGCATAGCTGTTCATTTGAAAGCCTTTCTATGCATTGTGGTGTTCCCGGGCCTTGATGCAATTGAGTGACTTAACCTAATTTGTTAAATTTATTAAATTGGGTGTTAATTCATACAAAAATTCTAAATGGCTTACCTGAAAAGTCCTAATCTTGGAGGTTATTAAAAACAGCAAACAACATTGCAGTAAAACTGATATCATGTGTAACATGGCATGATCCAACATCGTTTGAGTACAACTTTGTATAAATATCACCTCATTTACCCAGGCCCTGTGTGGTATAGTTTGCGAGTCTATATGCACCTCTGTTTTCTGACACAACTTTTATGCTCAATCAATAAAGAGAAAGTCAGATTAAAACACTTCGTCTGTCTTTATTTAATTTATTTCTGAGTTTTGTATTTCTACCTCTTAAAAACCACCACAGAATGAGAGTGAAGTTTTAAAGGCCTTGTATATGTATATGTTTATGTTTTCATTGTAATGGCTCAGGTTAACTGTTGAATCTAATACTGACCTGGTCCTAAGGGCTGCAGGAACCAGGTGCGTCCGGAGCGCCCGGACATGTTATCACTGGCCAGTGTGGGGTTCAACGCACGTATGGTCTTCACATCAGCTTTACTGTCTCCAGCGGTGGGAATCTCCAGCACAGGGATTACAGTGCACTGGTCCAGCACTCCATCAGACGTCATGACTTCAGTGTAGCCCTCCTCACAGCCGCAGATCCCAGCCTGAAGAGGGAGACAGCGCTCCATTTATACACCAGCCAACATTCTTCAAACCCCTGCTCACCTAACTTGCTTTCCATATCTTTCTTTCTTTTTTTTTATTTCTCTCAATAACGGTCAGTTTCCTTCCAGATACATAGAGCTTCGTGTACAGTTTTTAAATTATTTTAAATTGATTAAATTGATTCAGTTTTTAAATAAATACAAATTTAGTTCCATTTTTCTTCCAGACAAACAAGTATATACTGTTTGCACCCTGCAGGTTCTTCAAAGCCTGGATGCTGGGACGAATCAATTCATATTTACATAAAGAGATCCGCTCGTTTTTGATTCCCTGAGCAATCTTGAGGAAAATAAACCCTGTCTGAAACATGGTAAAACCAAAATTCATCAACAAACACAGGCTGATCTTAGCACAGTTGTATATACAAACACATGAAGCATTGGACATACTGCACCTCAAGAGAATTTGTTCAGAAATGTGCTAAAAAAAGCAGGAAATAAGCAGATTTGACATAATGGCACACAAAACTGCAAATATGGGCTTGGACAAAATTATTGGCACCTTTCATTTAATATTTGGTTGCACACCTTTTGGAAAAAATAACTGAACTCAGTCACTTCCTATAACCATCAATAAGTTTCTTACACCTCTCACCCTAAGTTTAGACCACTCTTCCTTTGCAAACTGCTCCAGGTCTTGTATATTGAAAGGGTGCCTTTTCCCAACAGCAGTTTTAAGATCTCTCCATAGGTGTTCTATGGGATTTAGATCTGGACTCATTGCTGCCCACTTAAAACTCTCCAGCGCTTTGTTGCCATCCATTTCTGGGTGCTTTTTGAAGAATGTTTGGGGTCATTGTCCTGCTGGAAGACTTAAGATCTCAGAAGCAAACCCAGCTTTCTGACACTGGGCCCTACATTGCGACCCAAAATCCTTTGGTAATCCTCAGATTTCATGATGCCTTGCACACAGTCAAGGCACCCAGTGCACGGTTTACTCATGTACATTTTGGCAAACTGTCTTGTTTTTTTATGTCTCTGTGTCAGTAGTGGGGTCCTCCTGGGTCACCTGCCATAGCGTCTCTTTTCATTCAAATGTTGACGGAGACTGATGCACCCTGAGCCTGCAGGACAGCTTGAATGTCTTTGGAACTTGTTTGAGGTTGCTTATACACCATTCGGACAATCCTGCGTTACAACCTTTCATCAATTTTTCCGTCCATGCCCAGAGAGATTAGCTACAGTGCCATGGGTTGCAAACTTCTTGATAATGTTGCGCACTGTGGACAAAGGCCAATCTAGATCTCTGAAGAGAGACTTGTAACCTTGAGATTTTTTATATTTTTCCACAATTTTGGTTCTCAAGTCCTCAGACAGCTCTCTTCTCCTTTTTCTGTTATCCATGGTTAATGTGGCCCACACAGACACACAATACAAAGACTAAGTCAACTTCTATTCTTTTTAACTGCTTTCCGGTGTGATTTTTATATTGTCAACATCTGTTACTTGCCCCAGGGAGTTTAAAGGAGCATCACATGCTTGAAACAATGGTATTGATCCACAATTTTAAAAGGGTGCCAATAATTTTGTCCAGCCAATATTTGCAGTTTTGTGTGACATTATGTCATATATATATATATATATATATATATATATATATATATATATATATATATATATATATATATATATATATATATATGATATACATAATAGGTATATAGGATTATTAGGAACACCATACTAATACAGTGTTTGACCCCCTTTCACCTTCAGAATTGCCGTAAATCTACATGGCATTGACTCAAAAAGGTGCTGAAAGAATTCTTTAGACATGTTGGCCCATATTGGTAGGATAGCATCTTGCAGTTGATGGAGATTTGTGGGATGCACATCCAGGGCACCAAGCTCCTGTTCCACCACATCCCAAAGATGCTCTTTTGGGTTAAGATCTGGTGACTGTGGGGGCCTTTTTAGCACAGTGAACTCACTGTCATGTGTAAAAAAAAACAATTTGAAATGATTTGAGCTTTTTGACATGGTGCATTATCCTGCTGAAAGTAACCATCAGAGGATGGGTACATGGTGGTCATAAAGGAATGGACATGGTCAGAAACAATGCTCAGGTAGGTTGTGGCATTGAAACGATGCCCAATTGGCACTAAGGGGCCTACAGTGTGCCAAGAAAACATCCCCACACCATTACACCACCGCCAGCCTTTAAAGTGGTAACAAGGCATGATGGATCCAAGTTCTCATTCTGTTTACGCCAAATTCTGACTCAATTGTCAAATTTTGGTGAGCTCGTGCAAATTGTAGCCTCTTTTTCCTATTTGTAGTGGAGATGAGTGGTACCCAGTGGGGTCTGCTGTTGTAGCCCATCCGCCTCAAGAATGTTTGTGTTGTGGCTTCACAAATGCTTTGCTGCATACCTCGGTTGTAACGAGTGGTTATTTCAATCAAAGTTGCTCTTCTATCAGCTTGAATCAGTCGGCCCATTTTCCTCTGACCTCTAGCATTAACAAGGCATTTTCGCCCACAGGACTGCAGCATACTGGTTGTTTTTCCCTTTTCACATCATTCTTTGTAAACCCTAGAAATGATTGAGCGTGAAAATCCCAGTATTTGAGCAGATTGTGAAATAGTCAGACCAGCCCGTCTAGCACCAACAACCATGCCACGCTCAAAATTCTTTAAAATTTTTTCCCATTCTGACATTCAGTTTGGAGTTCAGGAGATTTTCTTGACCAGGACACACCCCTAAATGCATTGAAGCAACTGCCATGTTATTGGTTGATTAGATAATTGCATTAATGAGAAATTGGACAAGTGTTCCTAATAATCCTTTACTTGAGTGTATATAGTATACTTAAAATATTACTGCTTGCAAGTAACAAACCTGTAGATAAATAACTACACATATGATTTATATCACATTCCTGCCCTGCTATCGAATGTTTTTCATGATTCTTTCCACCCAACAGGTTCCTTCAAATCAAGGTCATTAAAAGAATACAAAGACCAAATGTAGTATCATCCATTTCTTTTAGGTCTTTGAGCTATATGTTCTCATGTTTCATCCTTTCCCATTATATATTACAGGATGATCTCTTTCTCTCTCAGTTCCCTGGAGAAAGTCTAATCCTGCTGTATCGGATATCTATGCAGTGTGTTAGCAGTCAGCATCATACCTCAGCAGACAATACAAGCACAACACACACTGACCTCCGTGCAGAACGAGCGAGGTTTGTCACAGGCTGGGTCACATGATCTGTCAGACACTGGCTCGCTTGTCGACGGGCATCCACCTGTGGAGAAATACCGTAGTTAAATGTGAAGCATGAGACTAACAGTTCAATACAAACACATGAGGCTGTGTAGTCTCCTGAAGTCATCAAAAACTCCTGCTTCTATTGCTTCATTTTCCCTACACCTTCACGAATATTCTATTGAATACTATCCTAAACAATTCTCATTCATACACTGAGGATGTTTCATTTCACTGGTAGGATGTAGTTTGTTGACTTTTTAGGGCGATAACTAGAAATCCTGTGGGGCAATGCGCAATAGTCAGCAGTACACCTGCGTGTGCAGAAGGAGAGTTTGGTGCGCTTCATTCTCACACTGTAGCGCAAATAAACCCTGGTTGGTAGTACGATCTTTAATGAAGTTTATGAAGTTTATGAATTTTACAACTGTTGCCAGTGTGTCACTAAGGTCTCTGGACAGTTTTTATTTACTGACGTGTGCTTGGTGATGTATCATACAGTGGAAGATTACACAGTATGGGCACTTTTAGATCAAACGGCTGTTAAATCCCTTATTTCTACCAATCATAGCAGCATCCAGGGAGGAGAGGAGTCTTCTATATTCTGATTGTTTGGTCTGCAAACCAGATTCCTCTCCGATTGGCTGAAATTATTACAGTTTGTAACTGGTTTGTTTCGAGTGAGTGTGGGTATAAGGGTATTGTTGCAAGAGCAAACAAGACCGTCTACACACAACTCGCATAAAAATACATTTTTCTACTCAAAACTGGCCGACTTTGGGGCTGAAAAAACATGTTTGTACCCCTGATCCCATTAGGTTTGTTGATTCAGATTGCAAGTTGTGATCTTCAGGAACACTCTGGGGGGATTTATTTTTAAATAATGACGCCTTCATTACGGCCATGTCCCTCTTCCGAGGACACATTTTCGAGCACTGGCTACGCCCACTCTGAGCTTCATTTGACTTTGCCTAAACCTTTTGGCTGAGGTCACGAACACTCTGTCCATGTTATAAACGGTCAATGATACAACCCCATATTTTTCTATCTCTACACTTATCTGCTCTCGCACCCATGCTCTGCTCTCTAGACATTCATGTCTTCGCTTTTCCATCAATATATTTTACATCATCAGCCAACACAATTAAAGCTGATCCTTCCGCTTAATCCTTCTTTGTGAGTGATCTCAGCATCCTTTAGCTCACTTTCAATCTTCCTCCCACAACAAATCCCAGCCTGTGGGAATCCATGGGATCTATACAAGCAGTGAAATGGGCAGGGAAAGTGGGGGTGTAATTCTCTCAGAGCTGGGATGAATCAATACAGGCAATCAACAATGAGAGAAGTGAAACTGAACTGCTTCCTAAAGTCAGAAATACACATTTGTCCTTTATGACTAAGTTAGAGACCTGAAACTAGTAAAACCTTGATGTAAATGAAACAGTAATTTTAAAACATCATGTATTGACTGAGAGGAGTCTGTAAATGTACATTTAAAATATGAACTTGAAATCACTTTGGACTTTAAATAAAATCAGAATGAATATATGTCTAAATAATTAGTTCACAATCGTATGGTACTTCGTATGCTTGTTCAAGATGAGTGAAATGCAGATGTCCTCTCATGTTAAGTTCTGGTTCAGAATTTGCATGATTAGCGAGTGATTCACCCTGTATAGGTTTTTTTTTTTTTACTATTTCTACGATTTTGTTAGCACACAACCAATCAGGAGCTTCCTAGAGTAGTCACTTGAGGGAGACATGGAAAGCCACATGGTGGCAGACAAAGTTCACCTACAGGAGTAGAGTGTTTCTAGGGTTATTTCAGTAACTATTAATGCATTTTCCTATTGTCAGTCTGAACATGATATTTTTTATTGAATGAATGATGTTAATCCTTTTTTGATGTTAAAGGTTTTTATGTTCATATTCTTGTATTCCACTTTTTGTTCATGTTCTGTATTGACATTTCTGACAGCTCAGCTGACTGTATATTTATTCTGTTTAATCACTCATGCTCTTGTATTCCTGAGTCTTATTTCATCCACCAATCACGTACAGTATACTTCTCTCCCTGTTAAAAAGACCAAAAACTCACTAACCGACAACTTTTTCTGCCGGCTAAGCTGTTGTTTGATGCATCAATAAAACATGACAACATCCCTCTAACACAAAAAGAGCTAGATAAACAAACGATAAAGCGAGAGAAAACTAAATGTATCTTTCCACTTGGGAACCAAAACAATACTTTTACATTGCCACATTTACAAAATACACATTTGTGAGTCTCTCTCTATCTTTTCACTATCTGACTGCAACTACAGATAAGACTCTTATCTTAGACATATTTAAGCAGTTTAACACATTCAAGAAACAACTCACTGATAGGACAGATTTTAGTCTTGCATACTGTTAGCCCTTTAGCAACAATAAGGAAATAATGGTCTACATTTCCTTTACATCCAGTCTTTAGCAAACTAGGGTTTTGTGACACTTTAATAAACACAAAAAGATCAGTTATTCCTCACACCTGGTTCCTGACAGGTACATCCACTGGTCAAACTCACACTGCCCTTCACACCAATTCAATTCTATTGCCTATTTTGTCACATACTGTTTTTAATAGGTCATGTGTGCATGCTTTTGAACTCTCCCTCATTAATAGCGTTCATAATATGGAAATGTGGGTCATAGTCAGCTTCTAGTAAATTGCCAAAATCTAAATCTAACAAAACAAAACAAAACCTCATCCAAAATAATTCACAACATGACATATCAAAACATTTCCTTTCAATGGGTTCCATCAACTATAACTCTCTGTTAAAAACATGTTTACCAATTAGCAACTTGTTTGAATATTCATGCTGCCTCACACCTTGATTCAACTCATGAATATGCATAAAGTGGGACTTGGTTTCTGCAGAGGGACTGGTTACAGCCTCAGAATTTCTCCTGCCCTGCTCAGCCAATCAGAAGTTTCTAAATACACGTGTGCCATCTGGAATGAGGTCAGCGTTGACAGCTTGATATGGAGGACAGTATAATAATATTTTTAAAAAGTCATTTACAATAAACATCGCCATCAGAAAAAAATATTTAAATGTGTTTATGGTTTTCTAAATCAGCGTGTGATGGGATTCTGATGCAAATGTATCAACACCAGTTCTACTCCAGCACAGACACACTAACATGGGAAGACAGCTGGTATGAAGCTGAATGGGATTAAACATGGGTGTCACATTGTCATGGATTAAAAGCTTATTTCCATGAAGTACACTGTACGCACAGATGTACTCAAGCAGAAATCACGCACTCCAGACCTAACAGGAAATGACTGCCCAGGATGTCAACTTTATCTCAAAGCCCAGGCTGACATCAAACACTCACCGAAGAAAAAATATTGGCACAGCGGTCAAGGTTTATTTTACTTTCTTTGAGAGAAGAGTGATTCAACTCGGCTTTTATGTTGTCCAGCTAGTGTAACTTATTTCCATTTCTTTCTTTATATACCATAAAAAGAATCCAAGCATGTTATTAGATGAAGAACATGCACACTTACACACCTGTGACATTTATTCCATCTAAGCGCTGACACCAAACTTGTCGAGATGAGCCTTTCCATGCACCAGACATCCACTTGTATTCATAACATTCCCCCTCTTTAAAAACACAGAAAAAACAAGTTATAGAGTTGGGAAAATTTCAACACATACAAGAATTAGAGTTGTTTAAAAAGCAAAATTAAAAATAACATGTTTCATTAGCAAGCGAAAACAAATACAACATTTCAAGTTGAAATAATATTTAAGATAAAGCTGAAATAAAAGAAAACCCATTCTTGTTTTAGTAAAACAAATTATATACAAAAAAAAATTATTCCTCAAATATACAGACTTCTGAGTTATCCCGATTGATTTGTAGGATAGAAGTCATTTTTATTGTTTTTTTCACTTTGTGAATCATATGATGTTGCTCAGCTTCACACCTAGTCCTAAATTAAAGCCTCATGTCTTGCATATGCACACCAACATCCTTGTCTATTCTTCCATATGTTTATATTTTCAAATATCTCAACACATTTTTCTACTGACTTTAACCCTTAAACCATGTGACAATCTGCAGAGATTGAGAGGAGCATGAGCCTTATTGCTCCAGTTTAAAGTCTTGGATATTATGGGAGGGTCTATTGGGTCAGGTTGTAGGGGAAGGTCAGCTGAATTGGGTGTTAGGGAAAGGTTGAATAAGATTGAGTTGGAGTTGTTGTTGAAGACAATTGTTTCTAGAGCCTGATTTAAAAGATAACTCAAATGGACAATTGTGCCATCTGACATGGGAAGTAGTCAGATGTCTATCACTTGCTCCAGCATACTAAATCGAGGGGTAGCTTCAGCTCATTCTCTCCCCATTGGGCTCTGCAGTAACATAAGTTGTGCATTTGAGGTTAAAATTCAAAACCTTGCACAATTTTGTCAATAACAAGATCTTAAGTAACACACACACACATGCACACACACGCACACGCACTTTTATACACCTCCATAGAAATGTATCTATCTAAAAATCAAAGCAAGTATGAGAGACACAAATCTAATGATAGACATTTTAAGCTTGTCATAAATCATTCATTCATTCATTCATCTTCATGTCGGCTTTCTTCCCTTTCGGGGTCGCCACAGCGGAATGAACCGCCAACTCTCTGGCATATGTTTTACGCGGCAGATGCCCTTCTAGCCACAACCCATCACTAGGAAATGTTATAAATCAATAATAATAAAAAAAAATTGTCAGAATGTAACTCACCAGTACAAGGTCTGGCCTCCCACTCCTGTTCAGGGCACTGAAGCAAGTTCTCTGGTTCCTGGGCAAGAACAGCACGAGAACGTACCTGCACTGAGCCAAAGCCCAGATCGTCTCCGCCGATGCAGCTCAACTGACATGGGCTCCATGTAGTCCAGTCTGTCAGGTAACACTCACCTTTGGAATACATTCACATCTCTGTCAGAAATTGTCTGTGCAGTATCTGCTTTATGTCATGGTTTTTTCAATAACATATTGCGTTTTTTATTTTAAAATTGAAGCACTTAGTTGTACATTTGAGAGTACATTTTACACAGGCTGTCATTTATATTTTTGACCAAATGTAAGTCTGCATGGAATAAATAAATAATTTCCTAAATGTGAAATGTATTAAAAATATTCATTTTTATTCAATCTTATTTAATAAAAAGTAAAAAAAATTAAAAGAACTTCTTTTAAAAGAGCAAATCAAGATAAATATTAAAGAAGAGCTACATTCTATCTAAAATGATTGAACAGTTATGATAAATGTGTATATTACTGTAAATAAACAACATTACAAAACTAATGACATTAAAAAAAGTATTAATGAACCAGATTACCGTCTATGTATCTGTCATTAAATAAATCTAAAGAACTTGCATTAGGCGAAGCACTATGTGTGAGGCCAGTGATTTATTGGGGGGTTTATCATCCTGAGACCCAGAAAAATTCGGTAATTTGATTTGCACCCTTTCCTTGTCTCTAATATGGATTACTGTGTCCTAAACTCCACAATTGTTTTCTCGCTTTATCTCTCACTCTGTGATCTCACGGTTTTGTCTCAACAGAATTGGGTCAGACTGCCCTGTTGTAATATCAGCACTGATTTCTGGATGCTTCCCAGCGTATTAATTATTCATAAAGTGGTTCTTCCACAAAGCCTTAATCCTGAGGTGGTGATTATCAGAGCACATGTGTGGAGGAAAGCTACTGGCAGATGTTACACCTGAGTTCACTCGGTCCATCCTAATATGTATGCATAACCGTGTGATCGGGCCACACAAGTTTTTTTTACTAAAGTCTTCCAAGGATTGTATCGTCATCATTTAAGATAAACTTCTCTAAAAAAAGTGGGTAGGAAAGACTAGACAGGAAAAAAGAAAAATGTCCAAGGGTGGGTCAAAGCTGGAGCTTTCAGGGGTCTGTGCTACTTAAAGTTAAAACATGAAAGATGGGGTTTGTGTTTTGAAGGATTGGTTGATGTCTGTTTGAACAGAAGTGATGTTGTTTTGCAAATAGTGTAGATTTTTTTTAACTAGTTAATTTTTTTGTTTTTATACTATATAGTCAAAATTGTATCTTCATTTTAGTCACAATTATTACTTCTTTGCCTACTTTTAGTAATTTGTTGTCATTTTAGTTGTCATTATTATACCTGTTTATGTTTTGATAAGCAGATAAAAAAGTTTTTTTCCCCTCTCTATACTATTAGCTAAATAAAAATACAACTTAAATTTTGCTGCTTTTCACCTTCTATCTTTTCTTCTTCAAAATGAGCATAAGAAAAAATGTGGCTTCTTCCATTCGAGAGATAGAGTAAAAAGACAAAAAAGGGTTTGGGAGAACTTATGATATGCATCAAAGCTTTTAAGTTCGTAATAATTTCTTAAAGATTATGTTAAGAAAGATGTTTTTCTATGTATATATTTTTAAATCTCTACAAGAAACCTATTAGCCAGCTCTTAAAACAATGCTCCCACATCGCAACATTAAAATCTTCTCAAAAAACAAACAAAACAGAACAATACAAATAGTTTTTATTACAACGCCAACATATCAATAGTTTATTCCAATAATAAAAAAACGATTAAAAAACAAACCTTTCTAACATTTAGAGACCGTGAGTTTAAACGTCCGATACTGAGAACTGTTGGTAAAATTTGTCTGCAATCCCAAAATGGGTTTAAACAACTAAAAGAACTTTCAAGTTAAATACTTATTATCAGCGCTCTTATAATGCTGGGGGTAGAGATATTAAGGGATGAGTACTTTACTGCTATAAAAGACTTGAATTTATACATACATACATTTATTTAATAATTAATAAGAACAAAAGACAGATTTGCACTTTAACATTCATTCATTCATTCATCTTCATGTCAGCTTTCTTCCCTTTCGAGGTCGCCACAGCGGAATGAACCGCCAACTCTCTGGCATATGTTTTATGCAGCGGATGCCCTTCCAGCCGCAACCCATCGCTGGAAAATGCACTTTAACAATATTAAGTAAACTAAATAATAAAAGAGTAGGTATTACTAAAGTCTTTTTAGCTATTATCCTTTCTCACAAATAAATCTAAAAATAATTATCCAGAAGTTCTGGATTATTACTAACAAATGCTAAACAAAAACTGAACTGAACATGAGACTCAAGAGTGTATAATTACAACATTAGTAGCTTTTCTCAGTCGTGGTGTTGAACATTACCTGGGCAGGGGACAGTGCAGGACTCCTCCAAGATAACCTGTTTCTCTCCATCTACTGTCTGCTCCAGCTCACCACATAACTCCTCATCCACCATACTGCCCACATCCTTCCCTGAGCCATCAGAGACAAAGCAAGACACATTTCTGAAGCGGAGTCCCTCTCCACATCTTGCACCCTGAAAAAAAAAAAAAGAATTTGGACATTACACATTGCAGCTGGGAATCAGCTGTGGCTACCTGCACCCATAAAAACATAAAAAAACATCATGAACCCTAGTTTGAAAGTCTAGACTTGCAAAAAAGGTCAGAAGTTCTCCCAGCATTCTTTCCTCAACCTTTTATTTCCCTCTGTCAGCTACTGCCATTATTATTTCATAGCCAAAGAAAAAAAAATCTATGAAATAGGAATTATGAGTGAAGCCATGCTGCTGGAGTCTGGTGAGGGTTGTCAAAAGACACTTTAGAGACAGACAGCCCAGAACAAAGGCCAGAGTCAATACTCTCTCCAGCTTCAAGAGACAGAGAAAAATACAGTGTCTTCTGCCTGTTGTCTTTAATTAAAGTCCCTGCTGAATCCTAACGGCCAGAGGCATGACAGGAAGAAAAGAAGAGTGAGACACTACAAATATAATGTTATCTGTATTTCTAATTTTATTATTATGATGTAAAACCATCACATTGTTACTGGTTTTGAATTACATGCTGATTTGAAATGACGGTTAGTTTGAATATGGACTTGAATATAAAACTATGATTTTTGTGCAAACATATTCATAAAAGCTTCGTTAAATGCAATTATTGCTGTTACATCTTACACTGAAGAACATTTGAATTGACTTGTTAGGAAAGCCAAGAAAACTGACCTCAGATCTGCATGGAGACCAGGTACTGTACTTCCAGCTGTAGCACGGTTTAACCGGACAGGGTTTCCACTGTTCTAGCTGAGAGGAACATGGTCGTCCATCTCCTTGTGAGGCCTGGATAACACTTCTTCTTCTCCATAACTTGCCTATAATAAATATTGAAACATTGTCTCTTTATATGTTTATAACCATTCATTCATTCATTCATTCATTCATTCATCTTCATGTCGGCTATCTTCCCTTTCGGGGTCGCCACAGCGGAATGAACCGCCAACTCTCTGGCATATGTTTTACGCAGCGGATGCCCTTCCAGCCGCAACCCATCGCTGGGAAATGTTTATAACCAGTAAGCCATATTTAGAGTTTTCCTTATGCTCTTGCTTTTGAATGAATACATGTAAAACCTTTCAAAACAGAACAATAATGTTAAAAAAAAGCAATGTAAAAAAAACCTTGCAATGCAGAATTAGATTTGAACAGTGATTTTACATAATTATCCTGTTGTTTATTCCTAAAAATAACAACACTGTTAGTGGTGGTGTTTCTCTGCAGTAGTCAATTTGATGTTTATTAAATTACGGGAATTTGTGAGCTCCATTTCAGTAGATAACTTGCATATAATTTGTCTAGACACATTCGTAGGTTTTGCAAGTACAGAATTGTACTAGGCAAGCTGCTTGATGGAGGGTTCCATACTCAGACCTGGAATTCCCCAGTGAAGAATTGTAAAAAGGTGGAGAAGGGTGCGATTTTAATAATCACAGAAGGATTGCTTTAGAACTGAATAAATAGTAAAGCTATTTAACTTAAATGGAATAGACCCAATAACACTCATTTATTTGCTCATGTTAATTACAAAATTTGCAAAATGTGGGTTTAAAGCACCTTTAAAGCAATGAAAAACTTGTGTATTATAAACTCTTTGTTTTGTATGCATAATAGTAAGGCGCAGAAGAACAAAACCCTTGCTTTATAGATTTTTTTTTGCAGAAGAATGAGGATATAATTGAGCCTCAAGTAAATGAACACTACTAATGAACGGCTTTACTGTAAGTGAGCATCTTGTGTTACAGACACTCTAGGAGGAGGTAACACAATCCTTCTCAGATAGTAAGAAGAAAAAAATGTCGAGAGTCTCTATTTCTATAACGTTCCTCCCCTTGTGAATAACACAATGTACCAGGAATTCAACCAGTCAAATTCCAAGGCCTAAAACCACTCTAAATATTCATAATCTTCGCTCTTGATTTTCTTAAATCGATTCCGGGGTGCTGAGAGGGAAGCGGGTGAGAAATAGAGTGTTGACTCTTTCTGGCAGAAAGCATCCTGCTGTTTAAGAAAGGAGCCCAGGGGAGATCGGCAATAAAACTCTATGCCTCGGTCTCTTAAATGTCATTATTATGCATAGCGAGGGGTAAAAGGACAAAATAATAAATCCATTGAATAAAAAAAAAACGAGAATTGTAGTATGAAATTCCATAAATTACAATAAATCTTTATAATTTTTTGGATACCATAAAAAGTCTTGTGAGGATGAAATATAAACAATTGATTAAAAACTAATTTTAAAACAAGTAAAAAAAAATGTAAAACAAAAATAACCAACTAATTAACTAAAGTAACAAAAAGTAAACTTTCAGAAGAAAACAAATAAAAAACAATTGTAAATGATAATGAAAACACAATAAATGTCATGACTGTGTATTGACATGCAATTACCATTAAAAAGACCACAAATATATTTCACGAGTTCGCTTACATAGAATTAGCCCAGAAAATGCAAGCGTATGTGGCGAGATTAAGATAAGCATACTGGGCGAGCTGTCCACGGGAGGGCCTCGAGGCGAGAAGGTATCAGGGCCCGAGAACCCCCCCCATGAGATGTGGAGACAGGGGTGGCGGAGGGAATTTTGCATTTCATCGTCGAATTGGAAGTGGAGTGGTTACGGTTTTATCTCTTGAGCGAGCAGAGGGATTGGAAACACCTGTAGACTTTTCGCTAATTATCTGATCACTCCTCCCGAAATTGCGTTCACGGAACTTTACTTATTGTTTTATAGTATTATAAAACCTTTTTTTTCAATTAAAATATATATAATATAATTAAATTAAAATATATAATTATATATTAAGGGAACAGTGGGCTACCAATATTAGTCCATCAATAACCATTTGTAAATGAATACTTTCTCCTGTAAGGCTTTTCAACCAAACGGGTTTTATGAGCTAAAACATTCTTTTTTATGTTCTTTAATGAAAATTACTACTACTAACGGATATAGAAAGTGTTCTCTTTTATTTATTTCAGATCAAATTAAGTACAGATTTTAACTTCAGACAAAGCTTCCCAGTTTGGCTCACAAAGGTGATCACCACCTTAATTTTTGTGATCCTTAATAATATAAATTATTGTGGAGGGAAATAGACTCACATGGAAATGAAATATTAAATGAATGACTTAATAAGTTTAATCTTGAAATGCCATGATGTACACAACCTTGAAGGTTACAGCTGGGCTCTTAATAAAGTTAAATCTGATCATATCTCAGTCCCCAGCAGACATGCTGGCCTGAAGCTAGCTGTAGCAGATGCAATTCATCTTCTTCTCCACAGCCTAGCATGATGCGGCCTCCCTGTGGACAATCCTTTCTGAAGCCCCATGCTTTCCAGAAGTCACAAACCAAATCATCTCCCAATGCTTTGGATCCTCTTTTGTATATGCTAGCTTCAGCTGGGAAATCTGTACACACACAAGCGCTTGTGTGCTTTTCAGAGACTATCTAGCCAAAGGGTCAACATTATCTTTTTTCAGTTTTTTCCATCACTAGCTTTTTATTTCAAGTCTGTAGTGGCATTTGAAGCTTTGACTTTAAGGCAAAACCAAATGCATTGGATAAAGAGAGATCAATCTGTGTGACAATCGTTCATTTAATTTTCGATGAAAATTATACATAAAAAATAGAATAAAGAAAGAAAAACTAATTTAAAATCTTTCAAGTTTGCTCTTAGTCATAATTGCCTAGTATCGCAAGAGTGATTGGCGTGGAATATAGAAGTGTACTAGGCAAGCTGTCCAATACCAGGAGAGGAACCTGGGCCTGTAGTGTACGAAGGGGTGGAAGGAGAGATAGCTTGCACAATGTAGGTGTTGTCTTGTAGGCTATGTGTTATATATTGGAAATATGGATAGGAGGGACTATATGACTGGTTAATTGTCAGCCAAGCTCCTCCTCATTTGTCTTTCCAACTTATTCATGGTTATTCATGGTTTGGTATAAATTAAATGTATTCTGTATCTGTTTCTGTGTTTACATCTGCAGGTGTTCGTATTTGTTTCTGTTCTAAAAAAAACAAAAAACAATGTTGGGTTTTTTCTGTATTGGGAATGTGCATTATTCACTTATTTCACAGCTTCTCTCAATGCCCTTCTTCTCCAAGCTTTTAAAACCAAAATGAAGTGTATTCGCAGATTGAGTTGAAGTAAAGATCAGTCTTTTTGGTCAAGCAGCTTCAGCAACATTTTTTTCACACACCCACTCCCAAAAGAGATGTAAAAGTAAAAAAAAAACCCAAAGAATTAATAAAAAAAAAAAGTAAAAAAAAAAAAACGAACTAACATGAACACATATTTTGGTTTAAAACTTTTCTACTTAGAAGAAAATCCCGATAATTGATTTTATCATTTTGGTTTTAAAATAGGGACCTTGTGTTTATTTGTTGTATAGAATTGTATATTACAAAATAAATGATACATGGATTGAGGTTTCACATTGAAGATACGTTTGCTTTGCACTTTTATGTGAAAATGGGCATTTCAAAGTACCATTATTGCCAAAGGCAGTTACATTCCTGTCTGAATTTTGGATCGTCAAGAACATTAACAACTGAACCTCAAACCAACAGAATAAAATGCTAAAGATTTATCATATAAAAACCTCTCAAAGGTTATGCTGTGGATAGGAAAACAACAACTTTTGTTCATGTCAATTTCTTGAAGACGTCAGTTTTATTTCTTAACTTATAAAAATATATATATTTTCAATATATAACAATTTTTTTACTTGTTCTCCTGTTACTCTTTTCAAATTCTTGATAATTTTGGACTTACCTGAGATTCAACAACAAACTTAACCAAAGCAGAATTCATGCAGCTCTTAACTATTGGCCCTGAAAGACCTTGTGAAGTAAAGAGGTCCCCGAAGCCATAAGCACACAAACATAGCGCAACCTAATCAATTGTTAAAGCAAATAGAGATACACACAAGGACATCAGTATCCTCCAGTCAAAGACTGCTTCTCATCAATTACACAATTGCTCTCACACAATCCTTTTTCGTGGTTTCAGATAATGCTTTGTTAATTCTACAATAGCTCCCAGTAATTCTCTTCAGTGTTCCTGAGGGGTGTTGCTTTCGTCTCTAACAGACTGCAGTACCAGAGCCTTTCACATTTAATTTCCCCCAAAACTGTGAATTTTGTTAACTTTTGTGAGGTTGGAGACATCCCAAAACATGCTAAAGCTTACCTGCAAGACCACAGGTATGAGAGCATTCAGACCAAGAGGACCAATCAGACAGCTGGCAGTTGACGGGGCATTCGACCACACAGGTAGCATTCATCTGCCATTTCTTCTCCAGTCCAAGCTTTGAGGATTAATTAAAAGTCAAGGTTTATCAAGTTGGGAACTGTTTCAACAGGCATTCTATTTGTAAATTATGTTTGCTTGATTACCTCTGTGCAAAACGTAAGCTCCACAGACTTGCCATCACTACGGACACAGTCCAACATTCTCGTTTTGAATCCAAAACCACACACTGCTCGCTCACTCAGCTGGCATGTGCTCCAGTCTGAACGAGAGAAAATGAGTTAATGTAGACTAAATATAGAAATCAACATGAAATCATCATTTTCTCAATGTATTAATAATATTTTAGAGTTACACTTTTTTGAGGACTGGTAATTAGTGCCAATTAATCCATTTGGCAAAGACTAGCTATTGGTTTGCAAATACCGCATTTGCTATTGGTTCATGCATATTGTAATTACATATTATAATTATAAGCCATGACTGATTCCTGTCTTTAGTTTAAAACGTATAGCATCATGTACATGTATTTATCATAACAATTCCTAATTTAGCTACAAAAACAAAACAAAAACAAATCTATAGCCGTATTGCACTGATTAAACATGGTTAATGGAACTACAGCTAGTTGATTTTTTGCAAGAATGTTATGGCAAGGCTTGTATTTAGTGGTAGGGAATTCAATTTAACTCTTGGTAGCACTTTATAAAAGCTACACACTATGAATTATTAATTAAGCATTAGCAAAAAAGTTAATAAATATTTTATAAAGCAGTTTGATGTTAATACACATATGTTAATAAACAGTTCATAAACATTACTTTATATGCTTTATTCTTGCTTTATAAGCATCTATATAATATTTCTAACAGCATTCATTTAATTGAGGTTCAGTTTATAATTAGAAAAATATATATTTTCATTATTAGAAACCAGTTAGTAATTAGATACAAGTGATTCATGAGAAATTCTTTTAGAAATTAAATACTGAAAAGTTTAGAAATATTAACTGATCATCAATAAATATATGCTCATAAACCAAGAATATAGCCTTTAAGTGTATATTTATTAACAGTTTATAAATGGGTATTAACATATAAACAATGCTTTATAAAAAATGTTGTGTTTTATTTTATTTATTATTTTAGTGCTAAAGTGTTTAAAAAGTATACAGCCTGGTTGTGAATAAATGTAAATGTATGAACATACTTAACATTTTATAATACATACCATTATAAACATAAGCTGGATAAAAGTATAGATTTACCTGTGATGTTGTAATAGTAATGGAAACAGTTGGTGTTCAGGGTGCAGCTTTCTTTCTCTGTAGTTGAAGGACACTGTTTCAGATCCCCAGGTAGACGGAGGGGACTGGCTCTCCTCTGCCTTGTACTATTGATGTTGCATGGCTAAAAAAATAAATATAAAAAAATGATTAACGAAGAACAAAAGAACAATCGACCGGACAAAAGGAGAGGACGTCTTTAAATATCCTTGTAATGTGCTAAAGATTAAGTTTGCTATTCAGGACATTACCAGCCTTTTGTGATAAATAAAACCATCTCTGATAGCATGTGTAAGATGTTTTAAGCCTTTGTGCATTTTCACCACAGGGATACTCTCAGCATCTATCGCAATTAGCTACCCTTGCAGTTCAGTGGCAGACTGCCTGGGAATCACACTGAGCCAGACACGAGTAACCTCCCCCTGAGAGAATCCTCAATAATGCCTACACACACATATCTGCCATTGGAAATGATTTCATCTGAGAGCATCTAACTCATGGTGAGCAGTAAGCCAGCAGACTTACTTGTGTTTACTGAGCTCTGGTGCATGCATGAACATATACAGAGCGTTGGTTTAAAGCTGCTCAAACCCACTGACACAGGAAATGGTTTCACCCAACATTCTTACATTTAACAGTCAAAAGCACAGCTTTGAAAAAAAAAACACATAAAATACCTTTTTATATCATTTTCCTCATCATTTTTACTAGTTGAAATTAAACACTTTTTGAATATATCAAAAACCTTAAAATTTTTTTTAAACAAATCAGTGTCTTAGAGTCACCCAGTAGTGCTCATAACACATAAAACATAAAGCAAACAAAAAAAGACACAGCACCAATATAAATCCACAACATAAACAAAAACAGTGCAAACAATAAAACACAGCGTGAATAATTTAAAAATACAAACAAAAAACAACACCAATAAAATCCACAAAATAAACAAAAAAAGTACAAAAAAAACAACAGCAACAATATAAATCCATAACACAAAGAAAAATAAACAACACAGATGAAAAACAGTGCACACAATAAAACGCAGCACAAACGGCCGCAGAAATTTATTGTTGTTAAAGCGTAACAGCTGAGACGGAGACAACCGAGGAAGAGACTGCAAAGACTCAACCCCAAAAACACTACTGCATAAAACGACCAAAGCAAAGTTCTCCTACAAAACTCATCATGAGGAAATTCAGATTTGTTGAACATATTAATAACATTCATAATAATGCTAAAATGGTCAATAGATTTTGCCCAATACACTAAAATCTTCAAATTTGGGTCAGAAATCACTAAATTACATTTAGTGGCTTAAGCTGGTTAAAAGTATTTAATCACCTCCATTGAGACTGTTTCTAAAAGGCAGAAGGGAAAGAGATTTTGAATGAATGTGTTTCTGATCTGACTTCTCACCAGTGGGCATGGACTCCATGCACCCCAGTCAGTCAGGACACAGTCCCCGGGACATGGCAGCTTGCTCTCTCTGGCTCCCAGAGGCATCTCTTCTGGGTCACAGAGATAGTCCTCAACAAGATCCGAAGGGCCATCAACGGTGTTCTGCATGCACCTTAAAAAACCATCTGCTATGAGTAACATCAAAAATATTTGATATTTGCAGTCTTTTTAGACATGCAAAGAAAATGTGTTAAGAAATACCAACTGGTATTATGATTCTTTGGTAGATTTTTAGTCTTTTGTTAATATATTGCAAAAGCAATTGGACACAATTTTGTTACAGTATGCGAAATGACAAGACAATAAATAAACAAAACAATAAACAAAAATCATCAACAATGTGGTATGCAGTTTTCTAAAAGCTCTTGTCAGGGTTGGGATTGTTAGAACCATAACAAACTTGTAGCCAATCAGCAGGAGCTATTAAAAATGATGCACCATCAGTCTAATTTTTGTTTAGGATTAGAAGACTAAAATCTACCAATCAAAACAAAAGCTGTGTACTCCTCCTTTACTAATTTATTTTACATTTAAATACTAATTTATTTTATATTTATATGCTCCTTTGTTACACATTTCATGCAAAACCAGGGCGGATAGAAATAGTTAATCATAATAAACGCTTATTATGTTAGTGAAACAGTTCTATAATATGATCAGTGCTTTGTTATCAATGTGATGAGGAATAGATGTTTTGCTACCTGACTTTCCTGGTCTGGACACCTTCTCCACAGTTCTCCTTCAAATCCACATTGCTGACCTTCCAGACACTCCACGGCTCGGCCAGCCAGACATATTGAGTACAGTCGCTCAGACATGGTACCACTTCATACACCTAAGGGACCAGAGCAATCCCCCATATAAAGCCTATGTAATTTGTGTTCCTATCCCAGCAATCATATTTTAGTTTAACTTAGTACTAAGTGTTTTTCATTTCTGATAAAATCCCATGAAAACTGATTTTTACCTGAGCCTGTTCCAGGATTCCAATCATGACAACAGAAAAGGAAGATGAAAGAAATATAGAAAACAGCAAAAAAATTAGCAAAGTAGTAGCAAATTCAATGGATACACACAATGTAAGCTTTACTATTCTACTTCTCTGTATCACAAATCCATAATTACAAAAACAATTATTCAAAACCACATTGAATACATTAAATAAATATCCTATTCACTTTGCTCCCTTGATCAAAAAGTTACATAATCTTGCTAATTAATTATAAAAAAGACATGAACTATGTCATGAAAGATAAATCAGGGTCCCAGCATACCTGATTTACATGATCCAGTTTAGGACAAGGTCTGCCACCATTATACGGTTTCTCCCGAAGCCACTTGGAGCGCACTTTAACTCCACTGCCACAGGATTTACTGCAGCGAGACCAGTTTGACCACTCACTGAGCTTACAGTCAGACGGACAGGGGATGATACATGCTTCCTCTATATAACCTGCAGATGAAGAGGAGCCAAACATGAATGAGATATAGAGATTAATCCTGTTCAGTTGTGAGGCTGTTTACTGGTATAAGCCTAATACACCATGACAGGTGAAACATGTCTATGTTAAAGCAGCATTAAGGTCACGCTTGTGGCATTTGCACTGATGCAGTCGGCTAAAGATTCATTTTATATCACCACTTGGAAAGGTCACAGACTCATTCTAGATATTTGTGATGGGAAAGCTAGCAATATTACAACAGAAGGTTTACATTGTAGAGCGAGTTGATCCTTTAAACGAAAGAAAATGTGTACGATAATTTAGTCAAAAACTAGTATCTATGTGAACATAAAATATAATTATTAATAACTACTTTCAGAAAAATAATAATGTGGAAAATAATTTCTTCAGAATCTTTAAACACATACAATGAAGGAAAATGATTTGTATTGTAAAAGAAAACACAAAATTTTACTAAGATACAAAATTCTGTGCCAAAATATAATAATAATTAAGGAAAGTAAATGTAAATAATTTAATTCAAAAGGTGAAACTACTATGTATGTATATATATATATATATATATATATATATATTATATATTATATATATATATATTATATATATCTATTCTATATATATATCTATATATTATATCTCTCTCTATATCTATATCTATCTCTATATCTCTATCTATATATCTATCTCTATACTTATCGAGTATACAGTTTTATTTAACTATTGTTTTTAAATGAAACAAGTATGGATTAAAGACTAAAAAGTCCACATTTTTAATAATCATTTTAAAAAAAACTTAAATGCCCAAAAAATTTAATGTAATGACAAATGTCAACTTTTTAGGCTCTATGTTTCCCCAATCTAGTCAGGAAATTGAAACAAACCACATTTGCAGGTTTCCTCAGCTTTGACATAATCTCCGTCTGGCTTAGTAAACATCAGTATAATGGGAAACACTGCTGATGTGACTCTTTTGGGAAATGCACTTTAAAAGAAGCTGAATGCTCACAGAGCTTGGTATGGGAGTGTATGAGCAGTATTAAGAAGAAAGAAAAAAAATTGCCACAAGTGACAGGAAGGACCACAGCCTTGAAATTATTGTCAATCCTCAGATGAAAGTACAATTTGCACTTCAGCTGGAATTCAAAGTCCCTTAGTCTGGATGTATACCTGTACACAAGTCAAGTTGTTAAAAGTCCAGTGCTAACTTTTTATCCACTCAAATTTTGTTATGTGTGGTAGTCAAACTCTGAACAGAGGAGCACCTCAGCCTTTTAGTCCTGCAAACTACCCACTATACAGTACCAAGGTTTCCAAAATCTGGTCCTGGAAGGCCGCAGCCCAACAGATTTTATGTGCAGGCCTCCAGCCCCCAGGACTGGATTTGGAGACCTCTCCACACTACCATGAGTCACATATTAACACACATTAACTTAAATTCAATACACAACTACAAAATAGCAAGCTTGCACAAGCAAGTTTAAAACTTCAATACAGACACTATTTAGACAGAAACATTTAATTTAACTATACATGCAAGTCCAGCTGGATAAAAACAACACAAAACTGTGTATGTTATGGTTTAAATATTATAAGGAATTCATCCTACAACAGTAAAGCTATTCAGCTAACATTAACATTAAATTATATGGTTATATTTTTACTATATACACACAAAAAAAAAAACTCACAACTGACACAAACATAAACCAATAAAATTTTCTATGCATTCCAAATACACATATATTACACCAATATAAAAACTCAAAAACACTTCATCCTTAGATTACGGATCCCTGCCACTCTTTACACATTGCCCCGGGCAATACGTCAGCCTGACAGCCTCACACATGGCAAGTAAGCACCAAACAGTAAAAGCTACAAGTCTGATTGGAAGAAGGGATGAGAAAGAGAGAGAAAAACTCCCTGCCTCTGTCAGCACATCTTCGCTCCAGGGATGCCAGCTCTTTGAGGCGGTTGCCAGCTCTCCAGCTGAGAGCATACAATCCAAACGAGGGATTGTGACTCATAGAGTGCAAGGGGTTCAATTCAACAACCACCAAACATTGTTTGGGCCTACATCCAATAGTTATATGTGCAACATTTTATACTCTAGCTCAGAGGATGAGAATGCCAAAGCTTGTTTCAGAGTTGGATGTGGCCAAATGGTGGTTGAACAGAATTAGATCAGAAACATTGTTGCTGAGAATTGAGCTCTGGCAGATGTGATACGTCAGATAATATTTGTGTAATCCCATTAAAAAAGACAAAAAAAGAATAGGACACATCTTTAACTATTTCTTGAGTCCTTTAAACTTTTGTTTGTGTTTTAAAATTAAATAGAATGGTTGCAATCACTTCAATCAGAAGATAGAAGATACTGAATCAAAATTCCATATTTAAAAATGTATACTATGCTCTGACGCATGGTACAATTTTCCTTAGAAATGTATTTATATAACATATCATCTACTCTTTTTTTTTTTACTTTAACAAATCCAAATTTCTTTATTCTATTTGTATTTCAATTGTTGTGCTTGTTGTAGATGTTATTTTATTTATATTGCTTTTGTAAATAGTTGTACATATATAAAATCTTCCAAGTTGTTTGTTGTAAACAAAATTCTTATTTTGATAAAAAATAATATTTTTTAAACATTCCCGAGACAAAAAGAGAAAATTTCTCAGCGCTACCTGGTTACATTTTGTTCAAACAAAAAATAAATGATTAACATTAAAATCTTGGGGATTTATATCTTTGCTTGCAGAAACTGTAATTTTTTCACTGACCGTGACTGTTGCATCGAGATGTTTCTACAAGGCGGTTGTCCTGGTCATAGCACACCATGGCCTGAAAGCGATAACCTTGACCGCATTCCTTCATATCTCCTTGAACCTTCATCCCCTGCAGGCTGTCTACACGTCCTCCATCAGGCAGGATGCAGTCAGACCAGTTCCCCACTGGTTGAGCGTTGTACTTGTTACAGGGGCAGTACTGTGTCTCGCTCAGAGGATACATCTGCGTGTTTTTACACTGCTCTCTCTTTTTGCTCTTACCTGCATCACACAAATAAAACAGCAGCCAAAGTTTATGAATCCATCGTATGTATAGCTCCCTCGGTCAAAATACACTATTGACTTATCCAAGTTGAAGGCATTAATCTTGTGTAAGCTTTGTCAAAGTTGCTGGACTTACAACAGGTCCTCCAAAGGGTAATTAGGTATTTGCAAAGACATTGTGTTTTGTTATCCTCTAAATAACTAACTAAGCTTCTCATGCCACTTTAGACTAAAGGTTAAACCATGATTCAGGAAAACACAATTAATGGAAAGTTTTATACAAAGCTGGCACAAAGGGTTTTCCACAAGGTAATCAGTGGCTGTTACATATATTATGTAGACCTATAGTATTCTAAGGATTACTGGCACAATGTTCATCAGAATTGCTATAGCAATAGTATAGCAAAGAGAGTCCATGTTCTGTACATTAAGAAGTCAAGAGCTGCAAGTCCAGCACATACCAACAAGCATTCTTTTCCTGCTTCGGACACCAACACAGTCAGCAGTGCAAGATGAGAACTTCGACCAGGCGGTCAGCTGGCAGTCATCTTGGCATGGAAGCTGGCAGGACTGTGTGAGTGAAGGCATGGGGCCGGCAAGCTTCAGACAGGGTGCTACATCTACCGGTCCGCCATCCAGCTTCTTACAAGATACAGCTAGTGAAGAAAAATTTCGCCTTTAATGGATAAACCAACAGCCTAAAACCCTCATACATAAAGCCAGATGCACTGTAAGAAGATAAGAGTCTTGAGTGATTGATTGTCCTGGTAAACGCCTATTGACATGAATAGCTGTTAAGATCCAGATTTATATCAGTAAATGAGGTTAAAGGCTTTTGTATCAGATAACTCCATCTATACTGGCTGAGGGTATAATATTACATATAATGGTTGGTAATATAAGCAATGCTGAGAAGCTGACAAGATTTTTACATTACTGAGTGAGTGAAAAAATCCCCTTGATCACCTCTTAGATAAGTAATTAAATTGTTTCATTGAGTTGCTGAAGCTACTGGCTGCAGATGAATTAAAACCAGGCTGAATACACTTACCAGAAGCATATGCCCAGACTTCAAACATCATCTCTACTATGCACAGCTATTTGTCATTAGAAGCCATTAATAGTCTTCTCGTAACTTTAGCAACGTCATCTTATGAAATAGATATTGCAGACAGTCCTTATTTAACGGTCAAGTCATAGTTTTTTTTTGTATCTTCTTTTTCTAGTTGTCTGTTTGGCTGCCACTTTCCTGGGGTTTATTTATTTTTGGTACCTGACTTCAGCTCGTTTATACCTGTGCTTCTTTTTAACTTGTGCTGAAAGAAACCAGAGATTGAACAAGCTTCTTTGTGCTTCATCCTTGTGGACATGTGACGAGTGATGCATTAATGTAAAATCGATAGCTCTGGTTGTTTTGTGATGACATGCTCGCAGCAAAAAATGTTTCCTATTTGTAATGGAAAAGTAACAATTAAATTATAATTTGTGTAATGATTTAATTTTCTAAGTTATCAAAACTACTAAAACACTGTTGGAAATTTTTTTTAACAAATAATACCAAAAACAGTAACCGTGTCACTGTAATTATTAGTTAAGATGAAACACTAGATAGATTCATTAATAATATACCGTAAAAAGTTATTATGGGTTTTTGACAAAAAGGTTTTTATTTGCAACTGTTTCTTTATCAGTGGTCACATTGTCTTCTATAGACTACGAAATTTGTCTCAACTGATTGTAAAAAACATACCACTAGGCATACATGTACACCCTGGAAAATCATATCCCTATATAGTTTACAGTCGTGAAGACTATTGCAGTAAAAAATGAGCCTCACTTTCTCATCTCTGCTCACTCACTGTGCCAAAGGTTTTGGCATGAAACCTTTAGGAGTCGTTGGAAAAACAGTTCAATATAAATATACAAATAAATTAAAGACATACATTTAAAATGAAAGTTTTATGAAAGAAGGTATTGACATCACAAACACATTGTGCTGATATAAGTTCTCTAAAGCAGAGGTTAACCATTGAGCAAAAGGTACTAGTTCTGAAACAAAAGAATTATAGATATAGACATTTATATAGTATAAACATATATACGTGATAAAAACATCTTTAGTGACATGTTACCTAGGTAAGAAATACAAGGGGTGTTACTGCACCTCTAGCCTGTAATCCTGGTCCACAGGTTTCTTGTGCACCGGGACTGTCCTGACGAATGCTCCAGGGTACCAACTGACACCTGCGCCATTTGTGTGTTTTCCACCTGGAGAGAACGATGGGGAGTCATTTATTAACTCGTTTAATTTAAAATCGAATTATCAAACTAAATGGTTCAAATGCTGTTGTTTGAAATCAAGCTAACAAAATTACCCCTTTCTTTTTACTAAAGTACTTGCTCATTCGCTGAACAGGAGAGCACTTATGACTTCACAATTAAAGGAGTTATCCTAGTTCACATGATCCCAGTTAAATAATTTTCAATTCAATACGTAATACCGAAAACATCAGCACTGTGATGAAAGAACGAGGCGTGTCTTCACCTGTATCCTGGACAAACAGAGGAAGCATCACATTCCTTTTCCTGGAACAGCACTTCTGGACAGTCCTGACCACCATTAGCAGGGAGTTGCATGATGATGCGCTTTCTCGATTGCTTCCGTTTCCCAGTACCACCTGGATGTACACAAGAGAAACAGAATGAGGATATGAAACTGTCATGAAATTATATGGGAAAAACTCAACACTTGCTCACTACTCAAGCTGGTACATTAGTCTTTGTATTATTAATTCAGCTGCATCCTCTGAACATGACAGCTCATCCCATTGCTTTGTGCACGATGGCGTCAGCAAACATAAGAAGTAACTGATGACAATGAAGCCACATTTGATAGATATCTGCTTTCCCTGTTATTTTTGTAGTTTTAATAAATTCAGGACTAAGAAACCTATGAAAGAATAAATTGCACAGACTTGATTGAATAAATACAACATTTGATTTAAATAACAATCCATTTAACAGATGCTACAATAAGTACAGTCTGTAAGGGGAGTCAGTCCAAGCAGATGGTCCTTAACCAAGTCAATATTTATATAAAACACACTGGACCGTGACATTCACAATAACACGATTTGCTTGTTTGCTTCATAAAACAAAATGCTCAAATACTGCTGGTATATTTGTTCTTTAGGTGGGGTTGCCAAGCAACTATATTCCAACGTGAAAAGAATTTATATAAGAGGGACAAAAAAAAAATACCATTTTATAAATTATTCAGAATCAATAAATTGCAAATAAAAAGTATTTCTAAATGTGTGGGTCATAGAGTTTAGAAGCACCTGTCTGGCATGAGGAAGGGCATGGTGTCCAGTCACTGTATGGAGTTACTACGCAGTCTCTCTTACAGGGCAGGAGACAAGGCCGAACAGTTTCAGGTCGCAGACTCTCTGGACATCTACAGCACATGGAAAAACATTCAAGGTTGGCTGATCAAGAGAGAGAAGGTGTTTAATTAAAGCAATGGCTTTGAGTAAAGTCGTCAATAAAACATTTATAAAAAATAGAAATTCTCATATATAATGAAGGGAAAAAGTATTGGACCCCCTGCTGAAAGACAAAAAAATTAGTCAATAGAGAACAAGAAAAACTGTTCAAAACATTATTAACTTAATAGTTATCCCATATTTCAAAAGTTTACAGAAGTTGCTTGATTCAGAAAAAATGTATACGCGCATACACTCACACACACACACGCACGCACGCACGCACACGCACGCACACACACCCGCACACACACACCTATTAAAATTTTACTGAATTGCATTAATTTCAGAAAACTGCTTCAACAAAAACATACACTTAGATTAAATATACCCACCACAAACCAATAGGTAAGCATTTAAAACATGATATAAAGATAATATTTAATTTATATGTGAGTGCTTTGTTTTCGCACAACACTCCTTATCATAGCACCATTTACTAATTTTTATTATTTCCCCCATTTTCCAACCCAGGGACTCTCATATTCATCAGCTGGGTGTGTATACATAAATCCTAGCACATGAATAAGCCTCGGGAAGAAAGGGGTCTCATTTCCATTGCCAGCATGAGGTCTCAGAGCTACTCACTCGATTCCACAGACAATGACAGAATAATGCAGCTATTAAACTGAATAAATAAACAGATCATTTATTTTCCCAGAAGATGCTTTCTGGGTGAGATCACACTCAAAATTCTTAGCTGTAAGCTAATCAACTTAGCTGTCTATCCTGTCAATAAAGATCAAGCGCAAAACCTTCGAGATGGAGCTGTACAAACAGAAAACTGCGTCTGTTTCACTCCAGCAAACAACTAAAAATAAATAATGAAGAGCTATCTAAAGTTTGTCTTTAAGCTACATTAGGACAATGATGGTAGACATTAGCAGAGACAATGAACAGAGATAATTATTGTAATAAGAGTCCACATCTAATTAAACAATTATTAAAACTCAATTTGAGTGGGAATACAATAAGCTAAATAGAATAAAAATAGATATATCAGACAATTTTAAACATGCACAGAGATACTATTTTGTCTTTTAAATAGATTTTTTTTAAACAACATCTGTCTTTTTAAACCAAGAAAATAAATAAACAGGCAAAAAGTAAATTGGTTAAAATTAAAAGGTTCTAAAATGACATAGAGCAATTGAGATTGCACAACAACTGATAATTATTCAAAGCAATATACTCTTGTATAATTGATGAAATGGTGTTTTAGAGGGAAGACCAAAGGATTGCTTTCCTAAAAGCCAACTTAAAGGACATGAAATCATCCATGTTTCAGTTCAAGTTAACCGATAATTTGTTTTTTGAAAAAGTTGAACTGGGTGTGGACAGCTGCGGCAAAAATGGAGGAAGAGTGGGCAAAGTCATAGTTGAAGGCATTCTCTTGGATTGTGTCTGTCTAGCCCATCTTTTCATTGGATGAGAGACCTTAAGCATTTTAAGTTATTTTGATGTCAACAGTGATATTAACAATCTGTTTCCCTAAAGAGAAAATGCACCGTTATGTTTATATTTCAGTAATCCAGTTGTTCGTTCTGTCTGCCAATCATAAGCAGCATACATAAACCAGTTTCCATTTTCAGAAACTTGCACAAAACAATCTATTTAAACTTACTTCAAGCTGCTTTTTAAGAATATGTCCATCATAAACAGATTATGGTTATTGGAAACACATACTTTTTTGGTGGCACCTGGCCCACGTTGACCCGGACACAGATGACTTTGCGTGTCTGCATGCCGACGGAGCAGAAGGCTTCATTATTGAGTCCGGCTGCTGCTGAGGCTGCTCCGGTACGGCTGACTGAGCTGTTGGCTGATGGGATGGTGGTATCTTCAATGCACTGACCCCAGGGTCCCGTCTGCCAGTGGTACACGGTGCATGGATGATCATTGCAGCTCCGTACTTCCATAAGAGAACTGCTGTTGGGACACTGAAGCCCACCTACAATGATACACATCATGGATGAGTTGCTATACGTAACAATTTTCCTAAAATAGTCTTTAATGTACACTCTTAAACCAAATAACTACATAAATTAATCGGTTTAATCCAAGAAAATAAACACAATCAATAAATACTATGCAAAAAAATAATAATTATCTATTTATGGTATTGAACAGTTAATGTAAAAAAACGTTAATACTAAATTGACTTATTCTTGTTTGCAAAAAAATGTCCAGGAAACACAATCAATTACACAAAATATATCAACAGAAGTAAATACATAAACATAGTATTAATTTAAACTATTTCTGGTTGGGAAAAACAAAACTGATAAACTCCTGAATATCCACATACATATCCACATTTTATCTTTTGTCTCTAAATACAGTATTACTGCAAACAGGTTTTTGCACCAATTTTCTTTCCTTGAAAAAAATTTATGATTTTTATATATTCACTATTCAGATTTTAATATTGTTTAGGAAAGTCAACATTTGGTCCTGGATGTTTCGAACTAATCACATAGGGGGCATCACAGGACAGATGAACCCAGGTTTTTTCACCAGCCTTTGCTTGGTCACGCAAAACGCAGAATGCTCACTGAGAGGTCAACCATTATCTCAAAGGAGTGCATCAATATCCACGCACCAATCAATGTAAAATCAATAAACAGATGTATGAGAAAAATGGTCCAATTATGCTTCGTCCCTTCTGTAAGTGGCACAAAGTGATACTCATGTATCAATGCATGCAGTCCTTGAGCATTTCATGATTATCGACTTTTATGACACATTTCATTAAAGTAAACCAAGTAAATTATAAAACATTTTCCACTAGTAGAACATTCAATATACTGGCAGTGAAGATATTAAACAAGTATTTAAGGTCTCAAAATAAGTGCAATCTGAATTACCTGCCATCTTATAGCAGTTTGGAGCATTGTGGGAAGTGCATTAGCAGAGCTTTAAAAAGCTGCACTAGCATCACATTGTTTCAAATGGGGATTAACACTCCCTCCAGTTATTTATTGACCTGTGACTCAGATGAAGACTAATCCTTTCTACAATTACAAAAGTGAGTCTGAGCGCAGCACAGAGTAATTGCATGTTCTTGGGTCATCTCTGCTCCACTGAAAGCTACAGTTCACATCCTGGCCATTCACTTTTGGTGGTAATCTTCTCTTGATGCCAGATGCAGTTAAACTGTCAGGAATTGGAGCATTTCAAATGGTCATGTCATGTGGTAAGAAAGAATGAATATTTGTTTTTTTTTCATTTATAGAACCATTAATGTTTAAACAGTACATTAAAATTAGTTAATCCCCAAAGATGGGACAAGTTTTCAAGGTTGTTAAACAAGGATATTTGGCCGGTTTGCGATTATACTGAATTATGGAAAGCTGTAAATTAGTTACAGCCTCCTGACATTTTAACTGCTATCATTCAATGCAGGTCATGTGTTCTGCTTTCTCTATTTTCTGCAAACAATAACTTTGAAAATTTAAATTAACTAAAATGGTTTATCTGAAAAAATTATCCTTACTTTTTTGGGAACAAAAATTGGATCTTTACAACACATGTGTTGCCTATGTTTACAAAAATGCTCTCCCTCATTTTTTATTTTGAACTTTTATCTTTGTTTCTTGTCTGGCTTCTTGTGTTATGCAATCCCTTGTCTAGCAAACTGACTACAATTTTACCTAGTTATTGATTAATTTCCCCATTATGTTTTTGTCTTCTCTAACTCTTGTTCGGCACCATGGTCAACCTTCTTTGGCATGTTACAAATAAACTTGAATTGAATTGACCCACCCAATAGACCTTATTTTCTTCTTGTTTGCTTCCCTTTTGAATTCTTGCTGTATTCATAGCTCTATTGTGATGGTGGAAATAGTGATTTTTGCTTTGTATTGGTGTATTACCTTAAGCACATACTCATTCTTTTTATGTACTCCAGGGCATGGAAAATAATTTAGTGAATTGTTATTTAGTAAAAAAGTTCCAAATTTTACAAAAAACCAACATAGCAAACAAAACAACATAATTTGTTTATATATATAATAGTAATAGTAACATAATTACATAATAGTAATTTTCTATGTTGTATGCGTAATTTCTTTCAGGAATCATGGACAAATGAGAATGTCTCTTTAAACTAGCCATTGCGTCCTTTCATCAGTATCCTTGTCTGCAGACCAAACAAGGATATCCACCATTAGAGGAGCCATGTACACATATGATGACACAAATCACAAGAGGGGAAACCACTTTACTATAATAAACTCTAAAGCCACATAACTATAGTACACTCTGGATGAGGTTGCTTGTGTGTTAATGGTGCTGCATGATGGTAAAACTTTGTCTCACATGATCAGAATGCATAAATCCTTGGCGACAGAGATCCAAAATACTATAAATATTTTATTCACGACTGTCTATGTCAGTTTCAATTAACATGCAAACACAAAAGGGGCTCATGCACAATGCAAGTTAATTCGAGAAAAAATCATTCTGATGCATTTATTTAACCAAGATTCAATGCCCATGTGAGTGCAAAAGAGAAGAAGAGAGAAAAGTACATTTAAAATGTACCATAACCAATACTTTTCATTTCACATGGATCACATGGACAGCACCCAAGGAGAGTTTCATGCTCCCCTCTCAGTCACCTTACACAGACGCAGATGGTGAGTGGAAGAGGATCTACTAAAATGCATGCTGCTGTCAGCACACACCTGCTTTCTCAGACACATGGCATCAATTTATCGCACCATCCCCTGAACCTTCCGAAGACTTATAATCCAAAGACTGCGGCACATAGTAAGAATGACGCAAAGAAGAATTCACAATTCACACATATTTGCACAAACATTTTGGTTGAAAAACTCTTCTTCACAGATACAACATAAACTCTATGATTTTATCTTTAGCTTGTGATTTTAAAGCATTCAGTCGATTTGCTACATTGTGCGTTGTGTTCCCTCAAGCTGTGTATTTGTGGAAATGATGTTGAGCTGGCTGGTGAGCAGTGGGGAGAAGGAAGAGTTTTAGCCAAAAGCAAGCACTTATCCACCAGTCAATTACATCAGATACACTCTTCCATACTGAGCTCACCTGAAGTTTGATTCACTTCATGTTCAGAGACCCTTGTTACCTTTTGAAAGTCTTTTCACATGGAAGGATAATCAAATAACAAGGCTGGGAAGTGAAATAAATGTGTTCATAATCTATTTATGTATAAGAGTGAAAAGAGAACTTTTAGCATGAAAATGATACAGGAAGGGTATCAGGTAAAGCACTGCTTCTAGCTGGAGCACAGAAGAGGTAAACACCAGCTCTTGCAGTCCTAACTTTATGCTTTTAAACCAGGAAACATATTTCATGTTTTTTTTTTAAATAAACATTTAAACAAGGTTTGGTTAAACAGACTTTGTTCATTTAAGTGTTAAAACGACTTAATGTCAATAAAACATTTTTTAACTAAATTGTTTACACCTTCTATGGTTTAAGTATTAATGAGTTTTGAGATGATGGCAGAAAATAATCTAAATAATCTAATCTAGTCTAATAATCTAATCTAAAATAATAAATCTTTCAAAACACAGCAAGAATATTAGTCAGACTGTGTAGAATTTTGACAATGAAAAGTCTGCTACCGTTGCCATCATTGTAGGCCAGGATGGAACGCGCTCGGGTCTGCTTGCCCTCTGAGTTCTTCCCCGAGCAGGTGTTGGAGCAGAGAGACCAGGACGTCCATGGACTCAGCACACAGTCAGAGGGACAGGGCACCTCACATAGCACTGGCATGGGAAGAATGGCATCCCGACACAGCTGCCTCTCAACATATTCACCTGACAAAAACATCAAAAATAGCTTGTTAGATTCCTAAATATTCAGAGGAACACAAACCAGGCTGACAAAGATCGCAAAAAAAACAAAAAAGCCAAAAACAAAAAAGGATTGTACATTAGATCATTTGCCTAAAAAAAATATTTTTCCCCTTTAATTCATTTAGTAATTTAACCCATCTGAGTCTAAGACATATTAGCCATATTAGACCTCATTCTTTTCATCACAACCTAAAGAGTTATTCATCGTCAGAACCCAAAATACAGGAACACACACACAACTATAGATAGATAGATAGATAGATAGATAGATAGATAGATAGATAGATAGATAGATAGATAGATAGATAGATAGATAGATAGATAGATAGATAGATAGATAGACAGACAGACAGACAGACAGACAGACAGACAGACAGATAGATAGATAGATAGATAGATAGATAGATAGATAGATAGATAGATAGATAGATTGATAGATAGATAGATTGATAGACAGATAGATAGATAGATTGATAGATAGATAGATTGATAGATGATAGATAACTGAATTTATTTGATATTTTAAAAAGTGAGTTTTAAACCAGATGTGTAAAAACTTCATAACTGTGCCCAGGTTTCAGTACAGTTTCAGTAAAACAAAAGTAGAAAATAACTAAGAAAAAATAACTAAACAAGCCATAAATTAACCAAATAAAATAATGCATGCAATAAAATTGAGATACAAAAAAACAAACAAATAAAAAAACAACAACAAAAACGCCCAAATAATAACACAGCTCACACAGGAAAAAAACAGTTTATTATAAATGATTTCTAAAAGCTCTTCAAAGCAATCATACAGTAAACATGGCCTCCAAATATAAAGAGGAGGAGAAAAATTCCTTTTGCATGCTCATAGAGGTCATCAGAAAGACAGTTTTGGGCTCCAGACCCTCTGTGGACTGTACAAAATCGATAGCTGAACCCCACCCCAGTTAAAAAAAGCCCAAAGTGACAGAAAAACCAGTGAGTCTGATGACACCACAAGAGCCCATGGGACACAACAGATCCATTCTCATCAGCAGCAGACAACAGGAATCAATAAATGAGAGAAGAGGGGTGGCACCAGGGAACAATGAGGGGTGGTGTGAATGGGGGAGGGCAAACAGTTGAGACTTCCTCAAACCACTTGCACTGAAACATAACGAAGAGGAAGTGATTCACATTAGGAACAAATTATTGCAGTCTGCTATGCCCCCTTGTGTGCCTTTTTAAAGCTAAAATTTGAAAAACAAGACATTGTAAGAGATTACAACTAATCAGAAGACCAAACAACTGGAAGCAAGATAAACAAGTAATTTGACAAAAAAAACGAATAACAATACAAATTTTATCAATAAAAACATGAAATAAAACATCTAGAATGAACAAGTATATAAAAATATATACCTGTACGAAAAGTTATAATCGCATATAAAGCTTCAAAGAACTTAAAGAGAAACAAATCTAGTTTCTTCATGAATAATTTCTTCATGAATAAATGAATGATTGAATGCTAGAACATCATATTTTCTTCACGTCTAAACCTTTCACAGACTCACAGATGTGTTAAATCCTCATTTTCGACTGACTGTCCCCTGACAGAAAAGTACCAGACGGCATTTGACATTTCTATTGAGTGCTGTCACATTCTGACACAGCTGAACACTGCTGCATCTCAAAGTTAATGAGGGAGAGAGGAAGACCAGTTAAATCCAGACTGACTGAAGCACTAACAGAGTTAATTTCATTAATATGAGCGGTACCGCCTTCCACCTGTCTGGGAGGCAGGACAAAGAAAGAGGTGACCTTGAACAAATCATGTTACGTCGCACTACAGCAAGGTGTCTAGACTTAAATGGGTCATGTTGCAAGAAAAGAACAGTGCATTGGCTCAGATTTCTTTCAGTCTATGGATTCTTCAAAACAGGCAATTAAAATATACTGCAATGTTTATGTAATAAGAAACAGTATAATACTGAACACTGATCATAACAAAGCAATTACATTCTAACCAGTTTAAAGAGCCAGTGTTGTGATTTTGAAATGGTGATAAGTTGTGTTTTGGTGTCTCAAACAACAGTATGACATCAATAACAGGTCAAAAAAACACTTTGCATTTATTTCTATTTGTTTTAACTGGGAGGAAGATGCTGGCTCAAATAAAGTAGGAACTGATCCATTCTTTATCAAAAGCCCTTTTGCGAAACCAGAGTTGAACGCATGTAGATTTGCAAAGCAGTTCGCATGAAAATGGTGAAAACACAACAAAAGGCTGCCGTTGTCCTACTAAGGTACAGACTTGCGTTACGTTGAAAAGATGCAGCCTCTTTTTTTGCCAGAGAATGTAAAGATGCAAATCCCTCACAAAAGAAAAAAAGCAATTCCTCTGCATAATGCGACCGAATCACAACCACTAGCAACTATGTTTGGGGACACCTTTCCAGGTAACCTGGCTCGAGCAGTGGGGGGAGCTTTGTACGTTTTGTGCAGTCCTATGTCACTTTTAGAATAGACTCGTTTCAGTGCATCTGATTTGACAATTTCTTTTTAAAGATGATAACACAATTGAAACACAAATACTTTTTATGAATGAAGCTCAAACTGTATGCTCCTCAGCCAGCTATGTTATACAAGACATGAAAGGTTGTTTCAAGGAGTCATAATACTGGCTTTTTTATGTGTATATTGCTATAGCAAAAAATGACAAACAATGGCATACATTTACGTTATGTTATTATGTTACGTTATTTGTGGTATATATAAAAATCTCTCAAAAAAAGTATAACTTCAGTGTACATTAAAAGTCCTGGATGCTTTAAGGCAGGTATTGAGGGTAAATGTCAAGAAGAGAAGTCTGCTTTGACAGGAGTCTCCGTGGTGACAGCTGAGCCTTATACAGCAAGACACCTTCAGTCTGTGAGAATGTGACTTGATTATGAGTCTTGAAAAACTGATTGAGTTGCACAGACCCACACAGTCACGTAAACACATTTTCTCCCGGTAGTCCTCATTAGAGATGTGAATGTAGAGCTTCTAGAATGTCTGAGTAATTGGCATGTCCACAAAGAAAATTACTGGAACAAGCAGTGAAATGTGAGGACATAAAATACAATTACGGCACACGTTTTTAATTGATTCATTAATTCAAGGGTAGTCGTGCAGCACCTCAAGATAATACATTCACAATTTGGAAGGAGTCACAGAATAGGCAGTTTTTAAACATGGATTATTCCATTTGGTTCTCATTTCCATCATAATTAAAGGTCATTTTTGAATAGGCTCACTAAATTAGGCAACTTCTCAACCAATGCTACATGTAGACTTTTGGCTTTTGTTCCACACAATATTAATTTTTCTACTCTCTATAATATGAAGTTAATTAGATCGGAAGAATAAAAAGTTATTTGAAGTATTGTATTTTTTTAGCTGTCAAATATTAATTAATACCACTACACCCTTTAGCACAAATGTTTTCAAAGGTCATTCAAAGGTTTCAGTTATACATCAATAAACCATAAATATACACACATGTATGCATACAGAATTACATCCAGGCAATCATCAGCATCATCCTTATTAATGTTAGTGTAATTTTTGAGAAATTATCTAAATTTGAATTTTAATTCAATTGAATTTGGTTATTTTGGTAGGGAAAATGGTATGCATTACATCTGAGAATATTGCTACTAAACAATACATTTAAATAGTAAAAAAAATTGTCACAATAGTTAAAAGTGTCAAAATAGCAAAAAAACAAACACTATAAACCTCCTTGCAAATCCCTATTCCTCCACATGGCCAAACATCCTATGAGCTGAAGCATCAGTATCCATTTTGGTAACAGAGGCAAAACTTTTCCGGGGGTAAACTTTGTTTTTCCTATAATCACACGGACGCAGCAGATGTTAGTATCCCTTGCTGTCATAAACTCAGTCAAGCTAAAAACATCCAAGCACTTCTTGAGGGTTTTGGGCCTTTGGGCTAGTCAGAAACAGACCTCTGTGGCACATGTGGCTTTGTGTTTAAGAGATGAAAGGCAGCAGTGCCACTTCATATTGTTCAGAATCCCCCCTCTGGCAACAGAGGAGTACCACCAGCCGCCTGTTCAAAAACAGCAATTATTGCAGAGGGCACAAGTCCAGAGCATAAGCCCTATGGACATGGTTCAAGAATAGACCCAGCTGTACAGCAATACAGCAAACGGGGTCTATGGCTACATTTGACACACGGCATGTCTGAACACTAACCTCAATAGAAACTCTATACAGGAAAATGGTATAAATATGGTATAGTTATAACTGATTGAATAGATAGTTCCATATGATCTAGACAGAATACATCACTTACCTTCACTGTCAATGCACTGCACTTGTGGGTTTTGGGTTCCAGGTCCACATACTTTGTCATTGTCAGGTAGACACTCTTCCAGCTTCACAAGCAGCCAATCATAGCAGCTAGGTTCCTCACAAGGAATGGCCTCCACCAGGTGAGGACAGTTCCCTATGCCACCTGTGGGGTCATTTATGATTTTCCTTTTCCTTAGTTTGAAACCTGTCAAAGAGCAGAGACGATAATCTGTCTTTTGAGTGAATAACAATGTCAATTTAACAACAACGTTAAAATAAAATTTTATTTAATACCATTGCGTGTTACAGGTGAACACAGAGAGAAGACACTCATAAACAGCCCCATGCTATTAGTTTTTAGCCATTTAACAAATTTAACATAGTTGGCTTGGAAATCTGTGTCTGAGAAAGATCTTGTTGATGCAAGTATAACTACCTATGCTCAACCAGAAACCTCACCTTGGGTTCCAACTCAGTTTCCTACAAAGGTGTTCAGTTTCAGTCTTAGAACCTTTTCAAAGTACTTGATATACACATCAAAACACGAGTCCGTCCAACTCGTCAGGATCTAATAATTACTTGTAAATAATCAGCAAAAGGTATCAAAGTCCAAATGAGGTTTGAATTTATTTTGTTGATTTCAAAAGTTACATACTTCTGCTTAAACCATATCTTAAAAGCAGCTATTACTTTACAGGATGCAAGGCACACATTTTGTAGTAAGCAGTAAAACAAGTGCACATTCTAGGACACACTATCTCCTGCTCAGCCAAAACCTAGTTACAAGCCTGTCAATCATCAGCAAATCTTACCTACTTCATTGTTTACATTGAGATATATTAAGTTGAAAAAAAAAAATGTAATACTGACACAGGAAATAGTTAGACACACTGTAGCTAAAACTAAGAAGACTTTTAACTTAATGACAAAATCTACTTTCAGGATTAGCACTCAAATCAAACAAAGAACAAATCACTAGAAACAAAACACAAGGCCTCTTCCCAGGAAGAGTGATGTCTTAAATTTTAAGATAACTCAAAACAACCATACATTTTTTTTTGCATTTGAAAAAACAAAGCTTCAAATTTGCATGTTTAGAGGAACGTACACTTCCAGAAAAGTTTCTCGTTGTTTAAAATACATTAATTCATCTTCATGTCGGCTTTTTTCCCTTTCGGGGTCGCTACAAGGCGGAATAAACCGCCAACTCTCTGGCATATGTTTTTAAGCAGCGGATGCCCTTCCAGCCACAACGCATCGCTGGGAAACATTCACACACACATTCACACTATATCTTACTCAATTCACTTATACCGCATGTCTTTGGACTTGTGGGGAAACCGGAGCACCCGGAGAAAACCCACGCGATCACTGGGAGAACATAGAAATGCCACCTGCCCCAGCCGAGCCTAGAACTAGCGACCTTCTTGCTGTGAGACGACCGTGCTACCCACTGCGCCACCGTGACGCTGTTTAAAATACACTAGGAATAAAACTAAGTATTGTCTGATTGCTTTATTTATTTATTTACTGTTATTAGTATTATTGGTTGGGTTATTGTCTTATTTTCTCTATCTTGATTGCTCTCATGTTTTCCCCATTTTCTCGTGTGTTTCTATGCTCTTGCTCATTGTGTTCAGGTGTTCCGTGTTATGCCTCCCTCCCCTCGCTCTGTGCTCAATTAACACTGGCTTTTTAAGGCTCATTCTGCCTGGTTATTTTTCTTGTATGCTGCCTTGATCTTCACCAACCTCTTGTCTCGTGTCCAGCTCTGTCAAGAACCTGAACGTAATTTGCTCCACAAACTAAGCGGCTTCAATCTGTCAACAGAATGATCTCGTGGGCCGGGGACTAACCAAACAGTACCAGGATCCCGGTGACATTTTTTTTCTGTTATTTGTCTAGCCGAGACATTTTTTGTTCTGTTTTGGCCCTCATGCCTTCTTTTCTGTTTGAACGCCTTAGTATTGTTGTTAATAAAGTAAGCTGAGCAACTCACCTCGCATCTGGGTCCTAACCTTCATCATTACCCGACAATTATTATTATTATTATTATTCATTCATTCATCTTCATATCGGCTTTCTTCCCTTTCGGGGTCGCCACAGCGGAATGAACCGCCAACTCTCTGGCATATGTTTTACGCAGCGGATGCCCTTCCAGCCGCAACCCATCGCTGGGAAACATTCACACACACATTCACACTTTAACACTATAGGCAATTGTTCTTACTCAATTCACTCATACCGCATGTCATTGGACTTGTGGGGAAACCGGAGCACCCGGAGAAAACCCACGCGATCACGGGGAGAACATGCAAACTCCACACAGAAATGCCACCTGCCCCAGCTGAGCCTAGAACCAGCGACCTTCTTGCTGTGAGACGACCGTGCTACCCACTGTGCCACCGTGACGCTATTATTATTATTATTTCATTTATTTTTTTACATTTCTTTAATAACAATAATAAAACAAACTGCCCAAACATTCTCAAAATATCAAAAACAAGTTAATCTACTCAATAAAATATGGTACTTTTGTTTAATTCTAAGAGTGGTATCATCTGATTTGTCAGCTTTTCCACATCTACATTAGGCAAAGCGAAACAGTCACAACCGAAAACACAAAGCGAAACACAAACTGGCAACACAATATGTTCTGTATCTTTTCTTCAGCAGTGTGTGGCATCCACTTATTCAGCTCTATACAACAATAATTGATTTAAATGATAAAAAAACATAGTTTTTGATGTGATTAATTTTGTCATGCTGCTTCAGAAAAAAGCATCACTGAACATCAGAGCTAACTAATTTCCTGAAGAAATCCCAAGAGTTATCCATTTTAAACATCACAGTGTATTACAATGCATCACAGTATGCGAGCAAGACGACAGAAATTAGTAGAGCAGCAGATCGTGAAAATTATTATGTTACCCTCATTATGCTGGACTTTTTCCAAAGGGAACAATACATTCAGAAATCCATTAATTCAGACAAGACTTTGACAGCAGGGCTTTCCCCACTCAAGGACAAGAAAGGTGCCTCCACAGGAATGTAAAAAAAAAATAATAATAAAAAATAGGGAAACTGGACTCGTGACCAAGACAAGGTCACCTACATGTACCCAGCCCTCACCCCACTGGTTAATCCATAGTCCTGCCTGGGCCCGATAAGGTAATATGGGTGAGGGGAGCTTTTAGGAGTTAGCTGGAGATGCCAGCGTTGTCCCACTCTCTGATTACTTCTGTCTCGCTCCCCCATCCTGGCTTTATTTAATCAGAAGGTCAGTGCAGAGCTCATTGTGGGTCTGTAAGGGAATTGTATCACATGCCACCAGTCAGTCTGGAGGTGTCTGATGCAGCCTGTTACCTCTGTCTCTTTATCAGATAAAAGCAGGACACTGAGTTCCACACGAGTCCCTTCTAATCAAATACAGACAGCGGCTTCCAAAGCTCTCATCCCAATCTCATGCCTCATTATCTCGTCTTAGAGCAACACGGACACATTCCTGAGCTTCAGGTGGAGATGCCAAAAACAATTTGTGCTTTATTCCATGTCAGGTTTGTTTTTATAAAGTATGTATATAGTATTCACCATACATATATCATAATTGTTCAGATTAGATATAAATGATTTTAAGTGAATAATAAAAACAAGAGATATGACTGCATTTAATTTTGTTTAGTGAAGCTAAGCTATGCAGTGTTAACTATGTTAAAATGTAAAACACTACCAAACTATTCTAGCGAACATTTTTGTCAGATTTCGGTTGCTTACATATTCAGATTCTACTGCAACTTGTTTACATTACGTGTAGTGTTTTCAATACTACTACTACTACTACTAATACTATTATTATTATTATCATTATTTATATTATCAGTAGTAGTTGTAGCAGTAGAAGTAGTAGTAATAGTAATAGTAGTAGTAGTGTAATTCAAACAGGTTGAAGCTTGAACTCCAAATACTCATCAAAATGCAAATTCAACCTTATAATTCTTAAATTAAGCAAACTATGTTCATTTTTAATTGTATATTATCAATTTGATGACAACTATTTACTTGTTATCAAATTGAACTGCAACAATCCACGTAATATGATATATGATGTAACTAACATCCACCAAAATAAGAATCACATAATTACACAACTCTAAAACTTAAATTTTCTTTGAACAATGGTTAATTTTTCTGAGAATATGTAATTTTGGAATTTAATATTATTATAAAAGCTGTGAAGACAAAATTACCAATACATAACTACCAATAAACAATTACACTATTTTACACAACATCCATTCCATTGGTTATGTCCATGCACCTCTACTTCATCTTACATTCATTAGTCATTAGAATAGGTCAAATGACCTTTTACGTTCATAACTAGAACGCAAAGCATGCATATATCATCTTGTCATGTTTTATAGATTGTATTTTGTAATTAAAAAATTTTTGACACTACACAGAACTAGGTTGGACTGGTTATTTGTGCATTTTCAGCTTCCAACATCCAACATTCATTGCTGTTACTGTTATTTCCAGTTCTTTTTTTCATTTTGGGCCAAAGCAATATTGTTTCACATTTAAAACTGCTTTCTCTTTCCTCTCAGACTGGGAGCACACTATGTACATGCACATCTTTTAAAATGTTTGGATTTGTACTGCAGAGAGTGGAACACAAATTCAGAGGGAATTCATCATCAAGATGCATAGTGGAGAATTTCCTATCATCTCTTCCCTTTGAGTCGCTTCATTAAGGAAGAGTCAATATGCATTAGTCATGGCACGCATTGCTGCCCCAGCTATAATTAATGAGGAACACAGCCAGGATGCCAGCACCTTTGATAAACCTGTATCAGCATCTGGTAAGCCTTAGATTTAGTCTCTTCTAAAAGATTATTTTAGGTTGCTAGTAATTCACTTATTTTGTCTTTTTTGTGTGTTTCTTGATCCCTCTAAAATACCATGTTTTAACTTTGAGAAAATGAATCTTCTATGTCACTTGGTGGTGATAACTTTACTGCCTGGTTGCTGATGGAGCAGATAGAGGTGAGAGATGTGACTTGTGTATTGAAAGGCTTCCTGTACACAATTCATCAGATTTACAATCAAAAGGGACATTTTATTGATCCTCCCTGTTTCAGTAAGATAGAAAAAAATGTCTCCCTTAACAAAACTATAAGAGATTGAAGGCTTCAATGGTTCCACTCACCTTTCTTTGTTGACTGATCCTGGCAGTTTTCAAAGGTGCAGGGCCCCCATGGGCTCCAGGAGGACACCTCACAGTCCACAGGACAGGGGATGTGGCAGAGCTGGGTGGTGTTAAGAGGAACACCCAAACATAGCTCGCTGTTTACTGGACGCAAGGCTGAGGAGTGGAGCAGACAAAATAGTGTACTTTGAGAATAAGCAAAGGAAAAATGAATAACATATTATAGACAGACAAAAATAAAATTAGATTGGCCAGTACAAGATGCATTTAATTAAGCAAGGGGCATTGCTAACATTCGATATGAACAAAACAAGAACTTCCCTAAACCAGCAGTGCCTCGTTCATATTGTTAAAGTGTCACAAAAGCCAAGAAAACTTTTTACATATCAACATGTATACATTGGTCTCTATTTGCTGAACACTGTAACCTGAAACTTTTATTTCCAACAAAAAACACTCTTAATTGGTGTTTTTTGAGGTTGTTTTTGCAATTTCTGGTTTGAAAAAGAAAAGTAAATAAAGTCTATGTAGCAGCATTCTTATCAATGTTTTGATACAGGCTGACATCACTAGTTTCATGTTAATTAAAACTGTGAACTTTCCAATCAGCAAGTGGTAAATGTGTTAAAACCGTGTACATGTGCACATGATGGGAATCTACCTACTGATTGGCTACTACAAGTTATATATATATATATATATATATATATATATATATATATATATATATATATATATATATATATATATACACACACACACACATAAGCTGATAAGCTGTTCCATGTAAATGTATGCAGTTTTGGTTTTGAGCAGTATGTGACTTTCGGCAAGGTCAGTCTTAAACAGATCTGGTGTCGATACTCTTTGACAGATACCGTCTTCATTCAAATGGAAATTATGGTTGTCTAAAATGTGTATACTTTGCGTTTCGAGGCATTTCTAAATTAATTTCGTCATTACATGTGAGTAGGTTTTTCAGTGGGATCTAAGTGATTGATTGGAGGGGCGGTTGGGGAGTCATTAATGATTTATATGAGCTTGTTTAAAACAAAAATTAAAAGGTTCAGGCAAAGCTCTCCTCTGGGACAAATGTCGCTGAAACACTTAATTTAGCAAGATGAATTTTCCTTCAAATGTGATATGTCAAGAATAAAATTAGCTGTCAATTTGAGAAACCTGAAAAAAAAAGTCAAATTGAAATGCAAATGTAACTTTCTTTGTTCGGTGACAGACATGACTCTGTGTCCTCTACAATTGTTAATAGGCAAGCAACCCAGACAAATTGCAAAAGGCTTAGCCTGCTCATAATTCTAAAAATAGAAACCACTTACCAACACAAATAAGGTTACTTCCCCAAAATAAATTAAAAAATGTTTCCTTAGTTTACTTTTAAAAATTAATGCCATAACCACCTGAATCATATTAAGTGATAGAAACAGTAATTTTCATAATAAAACTAGGTAGGAGGTAGGTGCCATGTGTCTATTTTGTGAAGACTATCTTATCATTTGTATTTTTCTCCAGAGGAATTACTTGACAATAAAAAAAGCACAGTGCGAAATGAGCTGAACTAAATCTGTATGACATTTAGTTTGTTCTTTGTATAGAGCATACTATCAAGGGAACAGGGATCATTTGGAAGTCTGGAGGGTTTTTGGCAATCCTATATTCTCTATTCCTTTGAGGTTAGTAGGGGAAAGACAGCTAAAATGATTTATTATAAATAAAAATTAGGGAATCAAACTTGAAGTAAAACAAAATACATTTTATTAAAGAACTGTTTCTCACAGAAAAACAAAAATAGACAGCAATGACTGGAAAGAACACTGAAAATAATTTAATCACACAAAAAGAATCAACATTCAAACAAAGCTTTTTGAACTGAAAACTGAAGAACGTCAGCATTCCTGAAGAAAGCCACTTATGTACAGTGCAGACAGAGCATGTAGATTATACTTTTTCTAATTAAACAGCTAAACTCATAATAATCAAAAGCTATTATATCCATTTTTATTTTCTACAGATTTAAAACAACTGTGATGCATGCTTCAAGCAAACGCTATTTTCCCAAAGAAATGTACCCACCGGCATGATGCCAACTTCAAAGTGAAGCACAGAAGAACTCTTTTCTTTCAAGAAAATGCTTAAGATCCACTTAGAGAGACACAAAGTTTCAATTTGAATACCCACTCCCCACCCACCTGTCTGACTCACTGTCTCAGTGGCCTGCTAACCCAGTCTGATTAATGACCCTCTCCTTGCAGGCTGACCTTGTTCAAGTGGCAAACCGCTCTCTTGGAGGCCAGATGGTCTGCTGTTTGCCCACCCAGAGATTCTCCGGCCTAATTATGGGAACAGTATCCCATCAGTCCCTCTTTCAGTCTGACAGCAGCCAACTCATTCACCTGCTTGCATCACCACCAACATCATCAATAACTGGCTCCTTCCTACAGGGCAGTGCTGCATGGATGCTCTGTAACAAAGACTGTGGCTTTGGATATCTCATAAAGATCCTCCACGGGGTGCAACATTGATTATATTCCGGCCGAGTTGAAATGAATGAATGCTGTTGTATTCTGCTCTCAGTGACTGAGATGTGTTAATGGATAAAGATTGAGGCAGCAGCTGCTTTCTCCTGTTGTCTAAATGTCTGAAGCCACCCATGGGGAGAGGAAATCAAGCACAGCTTCCCCAGGCCCAAAACGACAGAACAGGAAGCTGGGTGGGATGTGCCATTGGCAGAAAGCAAGACAACAAGCTGCTTTTGTTATGTAAAATAGTTGCTTTGTGATCGGTGCCATTCTGGCATTCATCGCATGGCCTCGGGATAAACTCAAAATGATGGGAAGTCAATTTGAGATAGAGATACAGTTCAGCATTTTTACTGCAAGTTGTAACAAAACAAAGGTGAAAACTCCTGCCACAAAACATTTCGACTAATCAACAACAAACCTATGGAAAAAATGCACAACATTTTTAAATAGAACACATACTGTTTTTTTTTCCAATGTTTGTGGCAGCCACCAAGTTTTAGCCTTTTTGACAAAATTATTATTTGCTTTAGTCTCATTTTAGTCATTTAAAATTGTTATAGTTTTAATCTATGAAAATCCAAAACGTTAAAAATAAGAGAAAAGGGTTATCTCTACTTTTAGTTCATTTAAATTAATATTTAGTTGATCAAAAATATTTTAATAAGTAATTAAGATTTTTTTATATTAGAAATTGTGTATTTAAATTATTTTCATGAAATAGCATTACACTAAAAATTAGATTGTTGTAAGGCTTTTCATTAATAAATACAAATATACATATGTATGATCTAAAGATTATGCAAAATAAAGTGTTAACACAATGGAATTTATCTTCCTTACTTTAAAATAGCCAAGAACAAAATTAATAATTTGGCAATTTGAGCTTTATTTTTTTACATTACCTAAAGCACAATAAACATATTTATACCCAAAATGTGACAATTGAAGTTTTGAAAAAAGTACAAAAAAAGTGAGTGCAAAGCATGTCAGGTCAAGGATGTAACCAGACAAGGATAACATGTGGTGGTGGATATTTTATATTTTGAATGGCAGATTACAGTAACAAATCATAAAAAGCAGAAATGTGATACATTTTGAACATGTTAGAATCCCTCTCATAACATTTTCATCCTCTCTCATCTTGTCAATAATAGTGTTAAGTCTAGAGTTTTCCCCTGAACAGAGAAATATTTAGGTCATCAATGTCTCATTATCATCACCGGAAGGAGGTAAAAATTAATGAAGCTTAAAGATAATGGGAATTATTTCTTTTCAACATTGTTAATGAAAACAACACTACTGTTTTCAAAACGGACTATTGTTTATGATGCAAAGAAATACACAACATAAGAAACATTAAGTTTTTTCGATTATTTTGGATTAACAGTTTGTGCACAGCATGCAGTTGACCAAATACTCAGACCTGGAAAATGCTGTTATTATAAAAATACAGTATACATTCTGGGTCATATACAGGCATACTACATCTAATCACATGCATTTTTTCAGATATTTCCGGTTTGCCATATTCACACTGATTAATATTGTTTACCTAATTCTGACTTCCAGTAGATATTTTGGCTTTTTGGCATGTCCATTTCTCTTATTTTGATTGGTGGGGTAATCAACCCTTCACCTTCTTTTAGTTCAAGAGAATTGAGACATCCATTTGTCTTCTAACTAATGTGAACATGAAAAACAAAGGAGAAGACTTGAGTCCATAGGTAACTGTACATTCGGGGTAACTTCGCATTCACACACACCAAAAACACTAATAACTAATACATTATATAAAGTTGACTTTTTTTCTTCACAATTAAAATGAGTGACTGAAAAAACAAGCCATAGTAAGTAAGCTATAGATTTAAAACCGACCAGTGTCTGCTGCTTTCTCACATACAAATAACTCTTATAATGCAATAAATTGGATTTACTTCCATGTTTTGGCATCATATTGTTGTAACATGATAAGCAATTGTAAAAATCTGCTAAGAAAACTGAAATACAAGCATGTATAAGCAGGCGTTATACATCAATCTGATGTCAGATGATGAACAGGTCCCTTGTGAGGCTTAGTTGACCAGTTTTGTGCAAGTCTTTTTTATCCATTTATTTGGCTCTTGTAGTTGAGGAGGGCAAAACTGTATTATAATGAAACTCAACTGGAAAAATGTATAATATACTTTACTGCATAGTAAAAGTTAACCAAAAATAATTTCACAGGGGATGATGCATTGACAAAATTTGATAAAAGCTGTCTTATAAAAAGAGTATTGATAGTAAGAATCTTTATAAATGTAATACATGAGTTTTTATTATATAATAGATTTTTATTTTTAAATATCAATACATAAAACAGAACATAAGTAAATCTATTCAACCTATCAAAAAACAAGCTGTTCCTAAAATATGCCAAACATTTGGTGTTCTACAACAAGCATTACACCTTTTGCAATCAAACTACATAGTCAAAATTCGACACCAGATTTAGCTTTGATCCGTGGAACTGAATGATCAGATTAAATCTGTTTAAAGTACAATGTGTCTGTCCTTGAGTAAACCAATGCTCCTGATGCTCTCATTGTCCAACATTAATGTACATAAATACCTATAAATAATTCCATTAGCCCTTGCAAATATCCAAAAGTGAGGAGCTGGGAATTAAATCCTCTCAAATCTGTCTGATACTCCCTGAGGGGGAAAGTGTGGGGATTGATTCCTCATTGATTAAAAGGATTCAAGGCAAACGGAGACACAACTTCAAGTCAATGAATTTTGTGATTTGCCAATTAATTAAATCGATTGTACCTGAACACAAATGCTTTTGAAGAAAACAAGCAAATGGGTTCACGTAGAACAGAAGAAACCGAAAGAAGACAAACATGCACAAGACAAGAGAAGCACTGTGTGAAATAGGCAGGTGTTTTCCCACCTTTCCTCTTCATCTTTCACAGTTCTTCCATCTGTCAACGCGAGACTTGTCAGTGTGCCAAGCCTGTCACCTCCACAGCAGGAAGTACAGCTAGTGACATGTGCCTCTCTTACAGCAGCATCACACATAATTCCACACTCTCTGATGATAACTTGACCACAACACATCACTTGTGTAGCTAATTGAATTATCTTTGAACTTTTTGGGAAACTGAACCCAAAGCTCTGGTGGCGGTGCATTTTTAAATGTAACAAACTCTCATTTGCTTGGAATTTTGCTTGTGCACACCTTAAACAACCAGAACTGAGTTTCCTGTGTGCAAGGCACAGTTTGCTACTGTTTGACACTGAAGGAGCCATTATAGTTTCTTAACCTACTATTTTCACCATCCACTAAAATATGAGACCTAGATTTTTCAATGCTTTGTTTTTCTTTTTGTTGTACAGTGTCAAACCAACCAACACATGTTCGAGGACAGATGTGGGTATTTGAATGGGATCCCAGAGAGGTCAGCACTTCAGCTTTTGGAGCAGATGGCAGTGGAGTTCTGTGTCACTGATAGAGCATGGCCCAAACCAGCGTCAGTTTATGGCATGAGGAGCTGGCACCAATCTGTTTTTGTCACATCACTCGGGTGAACATTTTTTTTTTATGTAAGAGCTCCTTTGTGTATGTCTGTGACTGCATTAGCATTTAAACTTGACTGTAGCTGCCTCATTAATGTTTGTGCTTCACCCGTTTTATTCCTCAATTTCCCCCAGTGATCTAATTCCAGCCTTTAAAATGTAATGTAATTATATGCTAGCTGAGTGATACAGAAGTGGAAACATCAGATGTTCTTTATTTAAAAGCTCAAAGCCTGTTAGAGTTACACAACTGAATGGAAATTGAGAGGTGATGTTAGAAAAGCTGAGAAAAAAACATATAAGTCATCTTGATGTAGTTAAACATGAAAAGAAACTCTCTGTGATTATAATAAAGACCTATCTTTTTTAGACATTTGAACAGTTTATCCAGAATGCCATCAACCTCAACTTGAAAAAAATAATTGATCAATTAAATTCCTCTACTTTTAAAATTATATTTATTTGCTATTTACATAAATATAACTTTACTCACAACAGTATGTCATTACAAAACAAATATTATAATACTAATAGAAATATATTAGAATTCAACTATAATAAACTCATTACAACAAATGTATGTAGCAGAAGACCACACTGGGTTTACACAGTTTTACCAAAATCAGACAATAGAAGACTGGAAAAACATTGCCTGGTTTGATGGGTTAAGATTTAGAATTTGGCATCTACGACAGGAAGGCATGTGGCAATCGAGCTTTGTATCAATTGTTTAGGCTGGTGGTAGTGGTGGTATGATGGAGTGGGAGGTATTTTCTTGTCACACTTTGGGTCTGTTAGTACCAACTGAGCTTTGTGTCAATGGCACAGTCTGCCCGAGTATTATTGCTGACCATGTCCATAACACAGTCTACCCAACTTCTGCTAGATAGGTCTAATACTAGCAGGATGCGTCTAATACTTTGGTGAATCCAAGCAGATCAATACGTCTTGAGCTACCCACATTGTCTGGAACACACCAAGAGAAAAGGCCCAAGCACCTAACAAGCTACCTAATAGGCCAACAACTAGTTAAGTGTGTGGGAAAACGTTTAAGTTTTGTTTTCTGTTTTTAAGTTTCATTAATTGTCAAAGACTGTTTTAATAAAATATTTAATTAAATTGTACTTTATTTTTTAACAACTAATAGTACACAATAAACAGTAACTAAATTAAATGATAAGGTTAGTTCGGTTACCGTCTTTGCTCTTGAGGGACCCAGGGTTGGAAGAGGTTTCTGTGGGGGATTGTACACAGTAAACTTCTCTGGTTTGAACTCCTCCTCCACAGAGACCTGTCTGGTTGCTCCTACGCCGGTCCTGCTGGCTAAGGAGAACATCAACCCTGCAATCAGTCCACTCGGTACTTCTCCAGTTATACCTGAAAGAAAAAACAGAGAAAAAAGAGAATAATTAAGAGAAATAGAAGTATGTGTGGTAAGTAGAAATGTGCTAATGAGTGTTTAATGATGCCTAGTCCTCAAACCCTTGCTCTCCATTCTGCATGTTAAAGTGAAGGGAGAAGTCATAATACACTTTTGATTATGGGTACATAGCCATATGGTTTATAGTGACTTTCTGTATGACCTACAGTAGGGGTTGATCTGATGTTTGTGAAGGACGTCAGATATGTGTAAGATAAAATAAATAATAGAAAAATCTGAATAGAGAAATTGGAGGTCATGTGTTACATGAGCCCATGGCTTTATTTGAGTTTAATTGAGTTTGACAGTAGGGTTGTTTTTCCAATAAAATAATACAAGTAAAACAGTGCTCAAAGCTGAGTTTATTGATTGAAACGTGGGAGAACATTCAGTAAAACAAAACCTTTACCAGTAGTCTAAAAATAAGATTTGTCCAGCACAAGCTAAATTTATTTGAAATTGCATAATTGATTGACATTGAAAGGATTTATTCAACCAACAGGATATTCTGGTGTTAAAAACCATTATAAACTTGCAAAGTGACATGGAATAATTAGCCCCAATTACAAATGCATTTTCAAATGCATGTTGCAGTTGTCTGCCTGGAATACCTCTATTAAGGACCATAAAAAAGAACTAAACTTGTCTGAAGTTGAAAGACAATCAGACTCGACATGATGAGATCTATGTTGAAATTGCATTGATAGATAACTTTGACATCACATGCTTTTTTTTGTAGGGCATAGTGCTTTCTATTAGTTTAGTTCTGTGCTATTTATATATTTCTGTCTCTCTTGTTTCTCAGTCATATGCTCTGAACTCTCACACTTAACTCAACAATAATAAATATGCCACTTGCTGCTGATTAGATACCAGTCTGTTATGATTATTGGACCAACAATAGTTTAGAAAAAGTGTGGACTTCACCTTTCATGTTAAAACTTTTGTGCACTGACAAAGAGTCTTCTTTTGTTGTGTCATTTCATTACCATTTAATATCCACATGTCTTGCTGATCAAAAACCAGGAGCGAAGCTCATGCTGAAGGGTGGATAGTGTGTGAGTTTGGTTTGTGAGCATTTGTGCAAAATTATTCTCAAAAGTTCAGTGACCTTCAAAACCACTTCCAGCTTCCAGCTTTAAGAAGAGTTCAAATAAGCTGAATGAAAAGGAAAACATCTTTGAGAGAGCACATTTTAACCATGGCCATGAATAAAAAAAGAGCAAGTTGCTGATGTCTTTTAAATGATGATAGAGTATATACAAAGGTTGTTTTTCAGTATTTTAATGAAGATGGCCCAGATGTCAAAATGAAAATCTCCTTTTACATTCCTCATAAAATTTAAAGCGAAATCGAACTGACTTAAAAAAAAAACGGCCTCTTACTTCAGCAATGAGTCACAAACAAGCAACTTCCATTGTTGGCATGAACATGTACTAAAAAGTAACATTTGATGGAATAGAAATGCATTCAGGTGTCATTTAAGAGGATTAAACTGACAGGTTTCCTACTGTTTTATCTGGTGATTGGAGTTTTTCATGCTCAATTTAAAGATAAACCGTGTCTATACAAAAACTATCCATGTTAAAATGATCTTACAGTGGTATAAAGAATATGCCATTCAAATAGGTGGGAGTTAATTTTAACACAAAAGTTACATCAGCCAATATGAACTTCTAAATCTAGTGTTGTTACCTTCACTATTCCTAACCATTCAATGTGTAGGCAAACCAGCTCACAAAAATGGTGACGATTGTTTACTAATAATTACTTTTCTTTTTTTTTTCTTTTTTATTATTATTATTATTATTATTTTTCTGTCTGGTGCATAGATCATTAACTGCATGTATGTATGTATGTATATTTATATTTGTATGCATATGTGTAGAAAGATGCGAACTACTTGGATGTACTAAGGTAGGTATCTAATATTATTTATTTTACTTATTCTTATTTTCAACTCAATCCCTACTCCTTTCCACACAATTACCTCTCACCTTCTCTTTCCCCCTCCAAAACTTCTCTACCTCTCTTTCCCCCTCAATTACTTTACTCCTCTTTCCCCTTTTTTTTATTAACACCGTCCTGTCCTGATGTATGTTTATATGATTGATTAATGTAATTATTGTGATGAATGTGAAATAAATAAATAATCAATAAAATAAATTAAAAGCTTCTATACGGAGGAATACTCAATATATAATATATATATATATATATATATATATATATATATATATATATATATATATATATATATATATATATATATATATAATAAATATATAAATATCTTTAATTCTCTGGAAAGAGCAAAACTGACCAATTCATATGAAGCACCTCCCTTCTCATGGGGCTGCTTTGAAGTAGGACAGGACAGAATTTTAAATTATTGATTGTTTTCAAAAATTTGTACTGTGTAGTTTGTCCAAATCAAAACATTTACAGTTACTGTTTTTACATTGAGGCATCACGGTGGCACAGTGGGTAGCACGGTCGTCTCACAGCAAGAAGGTCGCTGGTTTAAGGCTCGGCTGGGGCAGGTGGCATTTCTGTGTTTAGTTTGCATGTTCTCCCCGTGATCGCGTGGGTTATCTCTGGGTGCTCTGGTTTCCCCACAAGTCCAAAGACATGCAGTATAAGTGAATTGAGGAAGAACGATTGCCCATAGTGTTAAAGTGTGAATGTGCGTGTGAATGTTTCCCAGCGATGGGTTGCGGCAGTGAAGGGCATCCGCTGCGTAAAACATATGCCAGAGAGCTGGCGGTTCATTCCGCTGTGGCGACCCCGAAAGGGAAGAAAGCCAACATGAAGATGAATGAATGAATGAATGTTTTTACATTGCAGAGAAAAAATTTCTTGTAATTATAAAGTAAATAAGTACAAGAGGAACACATTAATTTTATATTTTATTTAATATTTATTATTTACTAATTTAGCATAATTCTCGCTCAATTCAACAGTTATCAGTTAATCACAATCAAGAGCTCTGCTAGAACATTAAATACTAACTTTTAGAAAATATCATACTTTTTTATCAGTGTATAATAGTATCTAGACTTTAATGGGTCTATAATATAGTTTCACTACAGCTTGCTTGGCAGTGAACCATTAAAAGTGAGAAGGAGAGCACTTGGCAATTAAAGTTAATTTTTAACCAGATGGTGAATACTACACTTTAATTGCTACAAGTCCTTTTTGTCAACCTGAATCATGTTAAATGAGTAATATAGGGTTCTTACTGATAGGAATAAGATAACCCAAAGGTTTGGTGAGAGATCCTGGTTGGTCAAACACTGGCTCAGCGCTACAGGGGCAACATTAATCTCTGACACATATGCTTTCCTGGATGTCCCATTCTGCTGATTTCCAATACAGGTAAGACAAGAGTAAAGGGGAATCGGCTTGTTCAGTCATTTCCTATCACACATCGAAAGGGAAATCTGTTCCTTGGTTCTCTCTGGATGTTTGTTATTAGTGATAATCATCTTTTATTACTTGATATTTTTTTTTTGACTATTCCACTCAAACCCATACCTCATAGTATATGCCTGGTAAAGACAGTAACTATTATTTTCTCTCACTATGATTTGTTTAATTTGAGTCATGCGCCTTCCAATGTGCTTCTAGTAATCAACAATTCATATTTCTATGGTGCTGGAGCATGCTAACTGATATGTCCCAATCCTTCTTTGTGTGAATTGTGTATTCACCTGAGATAACCACTGTCAGTTTGTTGGCTAGTAGCTTACATGTCTCTTCAAATGGTCCCTCTGTGCTCCAATTTTCTCCAAAGCATAACTTACCTCTTTGAGTGGTCCTCCTGTGTGGCAGTGGGTTCCCTATCTGCTGTGGTGGTTCTCCAGCTCTGGATTATTCCTTGTAGATAGCTTACCTCTACTGGAAGTATTCTTTCACCAATTCTTCTCTGGCAGGCATTAGAAGTAAAGATGGCGTTGCAATCACTGCCATTATCTGGAAAACCTACCCGAGGCTGACTTTGGAAGTAGACACTGTTGTGTGGGTACACAGCTTAGCTTGTAACCCCTGTAAAAGGGCCCATCATCTAACTATTTGTTAAAGTTATGACATGTCAATGAAACCTGTTTCAGTACTCATTAACTCCCATTTCAATTCATAACATGAATCAGATTTGAATATTAAATAGAGGAGAATCATTTGATATTATATTGAGACTAGACATATTGTTTTCATTGTATGACTGTTGGAAAACTCTCAAAGAATTTAAACATTGTTCCAAATGTATTAGTGTACAACATAGACAATAGAAACAAAGTGACATGACAAAACATATATGTTTGTTAATGCAACAGTTAAAAAAGAGTTAGCATGATTACACAATGAAGACACACAACATATACTGAATACAAGACATAAATGTTTTGGAATCGATATCATGTTGCAAAGTAAGGACCATTACTGAAATAAAAAAGCAACACTTACACTACACATGGAGGAATTCCTTCTCCTTGAGGAGAACAGGGCTCACTCTCCTCCAGCTCCGGACACTCAGTTCCTCCACCCACAGGAAACTGCTGCACCTGACGGGTGCGAGTCCGCTGACCCTTACGGCCGTTAACATCATAGCACTCTTTAGAGCACGAGGACCAGTCAGACCATTCACCCAGCTCACAGTCCTTGGTGATAACGCATGCCTGATATGTCACAGGAAGTGTTTGCTGGTGACACTGGCTGTAGGGACACACAGGGAACATTGATAATGATCAGCTGAATACGGAACAATGGTCATTACAAGCTGAAATCTTGAGAACAGCTCAACAACTGGCCATTAGGACTTCCGCACTCCACCTATGCCAGTTGTTTGTCAACTACTGATTCAGCACAATGAGTTGCTGTTGTTTTTTTTTCATTCACTCTAATGTATGCAATCACCATGGATTTTTACACTTGCATCATTATCTTGAGGAAAAATATGGAAACTAACCTCTGAATTAAACAGCGACAAATTATCATACAATTTTATCATACCTTCAGAACAGAAAAACTTACAACTTTTAGAACTAATTTCAAAAATGAATTTCACATATAGATCTAAGATAATATAACTAAATTAACACCTACAGGTAATAACTTCTTATAAAACCAAACCCAACAAAACATCTATCTGAAAGCTCAAACCGGAAGCACATTTACAACCAAGATTTTAACAGAAATTCATAGGCAATGGGTTGTGCATAGAGTCGATTAAGCATTTGCATATGATTCATTCAATCAAAACAGATTAGATGATAATGATAAGGTTACATGGATATCCGAAAGCAGCACATATTTTAATGGTGAAGGTGAAACCAAATGGGCAAAGTTTGGAATTTGTCTGCACTGTAGTACTAGAAGTTCCTTTGTATTTAATCTGGCACAAAGGACATGGGAAAACGCTATCTTATGTGGCACAAAAAACATTTTACATTTGTGAGATTTAACATCACACCAGTTATTCACATTTTCTTCTTCATTAAAATAGTAACACCATAAATGTCTATAAGAAAACGATTATAATAAAATGAATAAATGTGGCAGCCTTATTTTTTTTAAACAAAATGTAACAAATTCTGTATTGAACAAATAAATAAATAAATGAAACAATTCTTACATTTGCTGAATAAAGGTGAAAAAATGTAAAACAATATGATTTAGAAAAAAAACATCTCTGTGTCATACATGAATAACGTTTTGTGTATACTAATGTACACAAAGTGGTGGTACAGCAGGATTATGTCATGTTATAATAAAACATAAATAAATAAATAAAAACAACCTTTTGCCAAAGTTACTGTTGATCCCAGGTCTTTACAGTCCTGGCAAGAATTCTACTGTCTCCAGTGGGTTTATAGTAGTAAATGACAACTGTTATGTTAGGTTTGTGGGAAATACAAAATTCCATTTAGAGAATGTATTTTAGAGGTTTGTGGGAAATACAAAATACCATTTAGAGAATGTATTTTAGAGGTCTGTGGTTATTAAAATACATAGACTGGGTGGATTTTAATCATGATAGGGTGGTTGTATGTGTACACCGATATTTCTGCTCAAACTTGGAACAGGGTGAATGTCACATAGAAATCCCTTAACTGAAGTAAAGCTAGATAAATGCTACTATTATTGTAATGGTAAATAACACATCCTGGCTAATTACTGCTTATCCAAGTGCCATACCAATAATAACCTTTATTGTGCAAACGCTGCAACACAGGGTTTTTCATCAGTGGCCTTTATTCTTTAGTCTCATGCAGTCACTATAGATAATGTAGCAATTTAGATATGAATCAAACTATGAATTTTAATAAGGCATCAAAGTCAATGAATTCTTAGCTTCAGGCTTTGCTGAGGTTGATACCGGTGGCTTCATTAGAGAGCTCTGACAGATTTGATACCAAAGGTTGTGTATTTATTTATCAAACATCTATCTGAAACTTCTGAAACGAATGCCCTTAATTTAAGCATTTCACTTCTTGCGCTTATATGCATTACTATTTGATTCATTGTAATTGTTTATTATATGTAATCTAATAAATCTGTTAACTGTAAATGTATATATCCAGCATTTAGTTAGGCTTATATAACAGCGTTTACAATTCAAAGTTCTAATATCTCAACATTGTGTATGTGACACAGGCAATATATTGTTTTCACATGCTAACAAGCAACACAAAGAGAACTTCTAATAATGTTTGCCTGTTTGAACAGTTTCAGTTTCACAGAGAGAAATGGCTAAATTATAATTAATATGCCCATGACTTTGTTTGTTCTTGTCTACTTTGTCACTGTGAGTGCAGCATGTGCTACTCTTTTTTCTGTTTTGGGTATAGTGGAGGGCCTAATTATATACAAAACATTTTAGATTAAAGATTGTTGATTAAAGATTTAAATTGTTATCAATAAACTAATTAATTAATTTTCTCCAACAATTTATGTAAATTTAGAAATTTTTCAGCAGGGTATAGCTTTTACAATGTGCAGTGTTTAGATTCACATTACAGTTTTTTTTTTTTTTTTGCACCGATTGAAATGTTTAACCTCATCAAATAATCTACATGAATAAATGAATATACACTTGACTCTTGGCTAGCAACACAATAAACGAAAAGAGTACTCCCTCCCCAGCATTGCAATCAAATATATATATTTTTTTCAATATTTTTCAAAAACTTTATAATTTAATTCCAAAATAAAAATATTGCAAACTATAGTACTACACGCCCTAAAGTATTTAATGATAAAGTGATTAATCAGATTGTTTGAACTTAACATACTTTGGAAACTTTGTATTTTCATTGAAAGATTAAAAAGTTATTGTTGTGATTAATAACTCCATTAAATTTCTGTTGCCTTTAATCCCACCAACCACACACATAAAGCCATTTACAATCACACTGAAGATATGAATAAGCATACCACACTTCCCAAATTACAATTAAGAGTCTAATCAATCATTTGTTGTAAAATTAAGTTCAATCTGATTTTTACTCTCATTTTTTATGACCTAAGCATCCCTCACATTTCATCCAGGGGCACTGCATTAATGCGGTCATCAGAATCGCTAAGCCTCTTTCGGGATTTGAGCCATCTGTGAAGTCAATGAGTAGCTCTAATGTACTGATCTGCCTGGTACAGTGAATATCTCTCTCCCATCTTCCAGTGCTATTCCCACATAACAGCAAAAATTGGCAGATATGATACATTTCCTTGTTCATTCAAAAAGGACAACTTATATGTTTAACATTTATTAGTGTGTTTTCAAATCTCTAGTTTGAATCATTTGGTGCGGACCAAGATAAATAATTGATACATTGTTGCAATCGTCTGCTGTTTTAGTCCTCGTTCACATTACACCAGAAGCTCTGGTCAGCACTAGCTGAACGGAATGACAACAGAGCCATGTGACATCATACAGGCAACTCATTGATCAAATATGTCATTGCACATGTGTCCTATACTGCTTCTCGATTGGTTAGAATTAATCTCCATGCAGAAGTAAACAATGGAGGAATGAACGCTATAGTTATACGGGACAATACACTCAATCATCTTTTAACACACATGATACAGTTTGCAAATGGCACACTGAATAGTATACAAAACAATGTTTGTGTACTTGAAAAGACAGACAAGAGTTACACAACAGTTCAGAAGAGGTGCAAATTACTTTTGGAAAAGATATACTGTATAACCAACGACCTACAAGGTAATGCACTCTCCCCTTTCTCTTTAAATTTCTTTAGAATATAAACACTTAAAAGTGTTTAGCAGATGTGATTTAGCTGATTTATATTATATGTTTTTTTTTTATTCAGTGAATCTGGTGCATGAACGACGAGTTGACATGGCACTTTTCAACAGATCTTTTAAACCGCTTTCTCTGAGCTGCTTGTTGAACAGAGAGAATTGCAGTGTTCAGTGGGGGTGACCTACAAGGTAATGTACTCTCTCCTTTCTCTTTAAATTTCTTTAGAATATAAACACTTAAAAGTGTTTAGCAGATGTGATTTAGCTGATTTATATTATATGTTTTTTTTTTATTCAGTGAATCTGGTGCATGAACGACGAGTTGACATGGCAATTTTCAACAGATCTTTAAACCTCTTTCTCTGAGCTGTTTTTGTAGTTTTCATTAGTTTCATTTTTATTTTTATTTTATATTAATTGTTTCGAACTGGCCCGTAAGACCATAAAGACACTTATTTACACTTTTGCTGCGATATAGTGTTGGGTGACTGCTTGACTCACCTGCCAATGAACAGAACTAAAAGCAAAAGAGAACTTTAGTTTGATTTAATTAAACTAAAGGTGAGAATAGACCCTTAGTCTGTTTAAAATCAAATAGAGCAAAGATGGGTGTGTTACTAGCTTACACACAGTGACATTCTTATTTACTTTTGTTTAAAATAGGTTATATTTCACTATTTAAGAAACAGTTTAGATACAGATGCTATATTATCGGAAACATAAAACGGTTTATATGAAATTTGTCATGAAAAACAAGGATGAGGATATCAAATGGTTATCTAAAAGGATGCATCACTTAACAGGGTGATGAAATGGCAAGAAGACGATGGTCTTGGGTCATAATTTTGACATTGCTCAATAAATGAGGAGTTTCTCGCTAGTCTGTCTATTATGTTCAGACTGTGTAAGTGAAACTGCACTGCAAGAGCTTTTTAATATTCCAGTTATCACTCTCCACAACTCTCAAGAGGGAGGTAAATAATAACAGGGACTTGATGAAATAGCCACTTGGGAGACATATTTTGACATTATTATCAAATATAAATAGTCTAGGAGTATAGGGTTATACTCTCCTTTAATATTGTTTATTTATTGCATTAGCATCATTTTGTTGCAATGAAGTGTAAGATCTGAACCCTCACTAAGAGTTACCAACTTGGACAAACAGGTAACAAAAGCACCACTTTTCTTCATGTACATTTATAAATAGGGCTTCTGATGTTTCAAAATCTAATCAAAATAAGGATAAAAAAACAAGAAACAAACCAAATACTAGGAATGTCCCAATCTGTTATTCTGAATAATTTCTTAGGTTAGGTCAGACCTAAGCATTTTTTGCAATGTAAATTGAGTGACGGGAACACAGTATAGATGAAAAAATATCTCGACTGAATAATAAAAAATTCAAATAAATCCGCAATTAAGTTAATTGTAAGTTGTGTTCAAGTGAGTTTATAACTGTAATTTATAAATGTAATATATTAATTGTTAAGTTGTAATATAGACACTAAGAACTGGTCAAAACATTGGCTTGAATGTCCTTTATATTCAGTTTCTTCACAAGGCATCATGGCATTTAATGTTGTATCATGTATCTAATTTGTTCTGAAGAATGTACTATGGAGATGAAGTCCTTCAGACCCCTGTCTTGTCTTTTCACACGCACACACACGCGCGCACTTACACACACGCGCACGCACACCCACGCACACATGCGCGCGCACACACACACACACTATTATGTTTGACACACACATAGGGTTATTAAAGCAAACTAACAACCAAACAAACTTTGCATTAAACAATAAATCACTATATAACGATCATCCCAAAAAAACGAGGTTTAGTAATAAAAGCAACAATTGTATTTGACCAAGTCACACAGGAAACGATAACATGAAAAGACAGAAGCTGACCTTAGTGATGCAGTGCTTCCACTTCGGTGCACACACAAGACCTCCCGGGTCTGGTAGCCCACCTGCAGATCCCAGAACTTAAGCCCTTGTCGGTTCTGACGATTCCTGGTCCTCTTCTTTTTTATGAGTTCACGAGTTTCTGGGTCTCTCATCCTCTTCCTCTCTTTGACCCTTTGCCTTACTCGCTCTCCTTTGCTTTCCTTTAACTCCTTCTTCTCTTTGTTCTTGCGCCTTTTTCCCTGTCGCTCCTGCCTAGCTTGGCGGTCTCGCTTTAATTTCCTTTCAGCTTTTGCTTGTCTTGGTTGTTTGGTTTCCCTGGTCTGTCGTATAGGTGGGGTAGAGCAAGAGCCCCATGATCCCACCCTGATGCTGTGCATGCTCTCCTCACCCTCACACTTGGCTGGCTGGCATGTGCGAAACTCTGTTAGATTGGGGCAAGATGAACCACCAAAAAGCGGTGGAGCTAGAACAAAGCGCAAACGGTTCTGCAGGCCCATACCACAGCTCTTAGAGCAGGAAGTCCAAGGGGAAAACTCGGATACCACACAGTCACGTGGACATGGGATAAGGCAGGCCTGTTCTAAACGTGGCTTGGGCTCAAAGTACTCACATATGGCATCTTCTGCAGGAACTCCATCTGATTTATGCACACACCCCACTTCCCGTGTCTGGATTCCCTCTTCTCCCCGGGTGCACACCAATGGTCTTGGCAAACCCAAATTGCGCATGGACACTGGTAAACACTGGTTCCAGGCACCTAGTTGCCAGTCATAGAGCTCTTTATGCCAATCGCACACCCGGAAGCAGCTCTGTTGGTTGCTTGGTCGTTCTAACTGTTGGCAGTTTATGTGTAACGTTGTCCAGCCCTCTGAATGGGCACACCAAACTGCTCGACTTTGACTCCCTCCTGGACCACACTCGCTTCCCATGCACCGACCCCAGGGCCCTGTAAAAAGCAGAAAAGATCAAGATAAATGTATAATTTTGTAAAGTACTCCAGTCAGCGCTCATAAATAATGTCAAGTGTAGTTTTCATTTATTCATTATGATTGCATCCTTTTTCACTTCTTGTGGAGGTCATAATGTCATGCACTTAAGACATTAAATTGAGTTAGAAACAAGACATGAGCAGGACGAGTCAAATTGCCTCTGCCTGAATCAATATCCCACTATTACTGGGAACTCTATTATTCAAAGCTCTCAGGGGGAAGTAGTAGTGACGACAAGATGATTTTACTGATGGATTTCACTGGGTGCAGGTGCTGCTCTGAGCACAGTTAAGAGAGGAGAATCTGGAGAGGAGAGGAGTTAAGAAGGGAGAATCTGGCTATTGTTTTGACGAATGACGAGTTACTGCAAAACTTGCCGACATCATTTTTGGGGGGGTCTTTAACTTTTCAAAACGATCCCACACTTTAAATGTTCTTTTCGAAATGAAGACAGGTGTATTTGCCTCGTCCACTGGGTTAAAAAGCTTGTTACCGACTAATAAAAACATCAGTCGAATAACCCTGTTCTAGTTAACTATCGATTAATCAGCCCAAATAATCACAGTTATTTTTCTATTGTATTACTACTCAACTTTCTTTCGTTATATAGATACAATATGTACCATTTTTATTTATAATTGATTTATTATTATTATTATTATTATCATTTTAAATAATATGTTTTTTCTTAATTTTAGTTGATTCTGTTTCTTGAGAAATGTGCTTGGAATCTAGTACATCTTGCTTTGGAGCATGTCTTTTGAAATATCCTGAGATTTATTTTCTAGAAAAAATGCTTCTTGAAGACCTGTTCTATGACACCGCTTTCTAAAGAAGAGTCTATTAATTTGAACATCTATGGAAAAAGTGTGACTTAGCTGACAGCTGCAACCACAAGGACCAGATCAATGTGGATCAATAGTAACCACAAGAAACTGCTTCAGATACAATAACAGGGGCACCCACAAACTGAGAAAACACCAGAAAAAAAAGGCATTGAAGTGGTGAGTTATTTTTATCCATCATTTGATTTCTGAGTTCCCAGAGTAGTTTATCACATGATTAGCCACTGTAAACTGCAGTGGAACCAGAAACAATTTTATTCTAAAACCAAGATGAAATTGCAAGGTTGCAATTCCACACCAGAAACCTCACCTTGATTCAACAGTATATGGATTTGAAGGTTACTTTTGTTGAAGGCTCAAAATCATTACTAATTAAATTCATTAATCAAGTTTTTGGTTCTTTGGACAGTACAATATGTGTAATAAGTACAAGAAATACTTTTTCTGAACTCTACGTTTCTCTACGCTTACGTCTTGTGCATTGAGATGACTGAACAGGATGTCAATGTTTTGTAGGAAACTTTATTCTCAGCATTGGCACATCATTTACATGTGTACAGTACAAGTTGCCATATTTTTCCATATATTGAGCCTATTTAACTCAATGTTTGTAATAAATGTAAAACCAAGGAGCCAAAGATACCAATTTATTTCACGGTCTCCATAGATCTCTGAATGTTTGATGCCTTTCGCATTGCATATATTCCTTGCTTATTTTCTGATCATCATTAAATTTGTTGGTGTCTAATTTAGATGGAATATTTAACCACACCAAAATAGCAACTTCTGTTGAGAAGTGAAAAGTCTTATGAACAGTAAAAGTCTTATGAACAATGAAAGTATAAATGTGTGCTTTACACATTCATATTAACCTCATATTTTGCCTTTTTATTGAAAACAATGAGCAAGTGAAAACCATACATCATCCTGCTGCAACTGTAATAAATTAAGGATGAACTACTGTATTAATCCAGTAACCTGGTGGATAAAAAACTGCATATGTTTGTAAAAGGTGGGACAACGTAGCTCTCAAGAGATAGTTTGAGCGGGAGCTTCTTGATTCACAACGCCTGCAGCTGCCAGTGCTCAGAATAATTTATGAGCATGTTACAGGGTGATGTGGTCATCTACAGGACATGGAACACCAGGGAAATGAATGCAAAATGGACAATGTGTCACACAAGTACAAAATCATAAAAAAAATGTATGCAGACATGTTTTAGAAAAAATTCAAAACTGCAAAGTCATTTCAACCCATAAAGATTACCATGCAGGTGGTACCCTGTATTAAATGAAGAGGGATGGAGCAGGCTGGGTTGTGGGAATGAGACAAGGATAAGAAGCCGACTGGAAAAAAATGGGAGAGGAGAGAGGTATTTGGTTGATAAGAATCCTTATTTGTAGGCCGTTGCACCAGCTGTTAGATCTATAGCCACAGGGCATCAGTAAAAGAGCTCATCAATTTCCCTGGCAGTCCTTCCACCTGCCACTCACTGCACAGTATTTTCTAAGACACAAAGGAAGGCTGATATTTCATCAGAAGCAGCCACTGAAAGACTCATTATTTGTTTTAGGTGTTTAGCTTCTCTTTTTTAGATCTCTATAAAAGTGATGCAACAAACCACCAGTCAAAAATACATATTAATTCAAAAGTAGCAAGATGAATCTTTCAAAATGGAACTTGAAAAGACTACATTTTCTAGACACTGCAATGTTTTGATACATTTTAATGTGGCCATTAAACCTCATCATTAGCCAGGTGATGACAATGATGCACACTTATTGGTCTGTGTAATTCTAATTGAAACAAGCCTAAATGGAGAAAGAGAGAAATTCGCTTGCAAATTTTAAGTGAACTCACGTAGAATGGGCTCAAATGTTTTTTTTTTATTGTTTCATTTTACGCAACAGAGCATATTTCTTTTTCAACTGCAGCAAAAAAAAGACAAACCATGCTTCAGCCATATCAATTCATCATGAGCCAACACTGACTTACTTTTAAAAATAACTGACTGTTGACTGTTTTGTCACACTGGTAGTCAAGGAAGACTGAGAATGTATAATTTCATTAGGTTTATTCACAAGTACCAATAAAGTAAAACACAAGCAGCGTTAGCCATTTGAATTTAACCCGAGCTGCAATGGGGAGCAAATGAAGAGTGATGAAGAGGGGAGTAACATCAACTTGTTTCGGTTCCTTGAAGATAACAAGTGCTGCAGATTTCTGGATCACCTGCAGAAGTTTGAGCACATTTGCTGGAAGTCCTGCTAGGAGAACATTGCAGTAGTCCAGACGTGAGAGGTCCAGAGCCTGAACCAGGAGTTGAGTTGCATGCTCAGTTAAGAAGGGCCTGATCTTTTGAATGTTGTGCAGTGCAAATCTACACGCTCGAGTTGTCTTTGTGATGTGGTCTTTGAAGAACAGCTGTTATTCCAAAATCACTCCAAGATTCCTGACTGAAGGAGAAGGGGTGACTGTAGAGGATTGCAGATGGATGGTGATGTTTTGATGCACAGAGGGAAGTTCTGTCTTGGCCATGTTGAGCTGTAGGTGATGGTTCTTTATCCAAGTAGAGATGTCGTTCAGGCAGTCAGTTATGCGGGTAGTTACTGACAGATCATCAGGGGGGAATAACAGATAGAGTTGGGTGTCGTCAGCGTAGCAGTGGTAGGAGAATCCGTGTCTGAGGATGATAGGGCCCAGGGAGGTGGTGTAGATGGAGAAGTGAAGGGGGCCAAGGACTGAACCCTGGGAAACCCCTGTCCTTGGCATGTTCAATCTTGTCGTGGTAGTATGTTGACTTCGCATCTTGTACCTTGCTTGAGAAGGTTGAGTGCAGTTTGGTATGCTTCGAGGTCTGCCATGCTCTTTGATTTCTTCCATTTCTGCTCTGCTGATCGGAGGGTGGACCTCTGTTCCTGGAGAGGTCTGGCTGGTCTGGAAGAGAGAGAGCGTAGTTGATCGAGGCATGTAGCGAGTGTGGAGCAGAAACGGTTAGTTGCATCGTGAGTGTTTAAAGAGGAAAAGTTTCCAGGTGTGAGGACACAGCTGAAGAAAAGAGAGAGGAATCAAGGGATTTAAGGTTACGTCGAAAGGGGACAGGAGGTGGTGTGGTGTGTGAGCAGGTAGGCAGTGTGAGTTTGAACATGATGAAGTGATCAGATGTGTGCAGAGGAGTAACTGTAAGATGATCAGGAGAGCAGCTGCGTGTGTAAATGTGATCTAGCTGATTTCCTGATTTGTGTGTGGTTGTGGTAGGGACAAGAGTCATGTCAAAGGAGGACATGAGTGAGTGGAAGTTATTAGCATTTGGTTTATGAATATGTATATTGAAGTCCCCAAATACAATGAGTGCGCTGATATCATCTTCTGGAAAAGAAGAGAGAAGACCATCAAGCTCCTCCAGGAATGTGGAGAGCTGTTCTCCAGGTGGGCGGTATATGGGGAGGATGTGCATTACAAGAGGGGAAGTGATAGTGACAGCATAATATTCAAATGAGCATGTCTTACCAAAAGATGTGAAGGTAGAGAATCTGAAGGTCTGAGAGGTGAGAAGTCCAGCACCCCCATTTTGTCCCTCCTCGCAAGAAGTGTGGGAGAGGAGAAAGTTATTGAAGAGGGCCGCAGGCTTTGTGGTGTCCTCTGGGCGGATCCATATCTCAGTCAGACTGACTATGTTCAGTGAAGACTGAAGAGCAAAAGCAGGAATGAAGTCTGCTTGTTGACAGCAGACTGACAGTTCCAAAGTCCCACAGAGAGAGAGCATGGTTCTGGTGAGGCACAATTAAGTGAGTGAAGGTTTGAAGGGTTGGAGTGTGTTCCATGAGGACGGTAGGAGCTACGTGCAGCTGAGAGAATGACTGGAATATACTGGAAGCACACGTTAGCAGATGTGTGAGGGAAAACAGTAGCAGGGAAAACAAAGGATAGGAATAAAACAGAAACAGATACCAGAATATAGCTTACTCGATGTTGACTCTGTGGCGTTGCTCGGTGGAGTAGTGCAGGTAGAGATGTCTTTACGCGATTAGTCTTCCGCGACAGCAACACTACACTACTTTATAGGTCCCAGACTATGAGCAGCAGCTGAGCGATCGTTATCGGCTAGTCCCAGCACACCCTTAACCGAAACATGTCTAAATCACTCTCTCCGGAGATAATCGCTCGATGATGCAGCTCGGCTGCAAGGTTTAACCTTTATCTCTAGACGTCTCTGCTGGCTGATGTTCGCGCTGAACAATCTCTGTAGAGCTTTCTGGACAGACTTCCCTTGATGTTAACTCGTTGCACAACTCTAGAAGTGATTAGCATCCAAACCTCCGTGGGTGATGGTAAGGCATAGAGTTTATGAGAGTAAACACAGATCCTTGATGACTGATAGATAAGTAAGACACTTCCCTTTATCAGTACGTCGCTTACGAAGACTCAGAAAGAACATCGATGGAAGAGGACAAGACGAGGGAGCTTGGAAGACAACAACCATCCGACTTCAAAACCGCCTGATGAGTGAATGGAGAAGGCGAGTTTATATAGTGTCCTAGATAATGATGAAACAGGTGCAGATTATTGAACTCGGGGGAAGGTTCACGGGATTGGTTGGGACTGGTTTGAGGTGGTGAACTGAGATTGGGATAGTAGGAACGAGCCAGGGATGTGACAGCTATGTTATACAAAGTACAAAAATAATTATCTCATGCTTTTTGTATTTGTATTAAAATATACTATAGACTATAAGTTTTTTTTTTTTGTGCTTTCTGTAAATTAACAACACAGGTTAATTGACTACACCTCCAGTGCAGGTGAGGCAATGCATGGGCGTCCCTTGTATGGGGTATGAGTATGCTTACATCTGTAAGTACCTACACTTATGGATGAAATGAATCTGGATAGAAGCCAGCCAATTCAACCCAGCTGATATACCAGAACAGGTTGAGAGACAAGACAAGAGAAGAGACAAAACAAGCAGGTCTCAAGAGGCACCTGTGTATGATTAAACAGTTAATGCCACCAAGTTACAAGGTGGAACCAACAAAGTGCTGGAATAGCTAAGTTTCACTCAGAAATGAGATGGAGCCATCAGGATGCTGTAAGGCAAAAAGAAATCAAGAACCGTAATTAAACAAGCAGGATGCTAGTAAAAGTAAGTGCCACTAATCAACAATACCAGCAGCATGTTGAAACATTTATTCGGCATGAGGAGACAAAAGGCAAGACGGAGCAAGTGCTGTACTGGAGCAGGTGATTGAAACCAAAAGACAATCATCTAACAGAAAACAATAAAACAAACATGTAAATAAATATAAAACAAAGTTGTCATAAGCACTGATTAAAAAAACAAAATGGAAAACATAATACATAAACCATTCAAAACATGAAATTCATAGTGAAACACAAAGATATGGGTGGACACTGTCAGCAGTATCTAAATAATTGCAGAACTAAGAACTATTTAAACTAAGTATATATTGTTCTCTTAATGTCACTATAGATTATACATTGTCAAGCAGTAATTGTCCACAAAGCAATGTTAAAATATTACAGAATGCTTTATGGACTAGTATAATAATAAGGTGTGAGTTAAATGTTGAAATAACAAATAGTCAAAAGCTTTTCGTTAAAACTCCACCTTTTGCTACAAGTATTCTGTTATCTAAGTAGGAATTAATTTTGCAATGAACTAGAATTTATTGTTTTAATCAAACAGTTTTTAGCCATGGTTCCTTAAAAGAAGTAAAACATTTTTTTAAATAAATTATTTCAGATCTGGTGTTGCGTGCGAGGTGTTAACAAGAGAGATGGCAGAAGGATAAAATGCGCATCTGTAGCTGCTCATCTATCATTTGTCTTTTGCATCCTCTCTTCAACTTCAATTTAGTATTTCCTGTGGTGCCAGGTGGGCTGGCATTTACCAGAGAAATGTAAAACAGCATGAAGGGTTGCACCAAACCAGTTTGGCTGGATACAGAGGCTTTGGAAAACAGAAGCATGCTGGGAAAGACACTCTGCATTCATCTGCTCCAGACACCAACATAAAGAAGCATGAGGGAAAGACCAGCAAAAGGTCACATAATTCAACTACTGACTTCTTATTTAGATCCACTTGATAACAAAATCATTAAATTGCATGCTATTTTCTACAAAACACAATTATATGCTTGCTTTTATCAGGCTAAACTAAGATGTGAGAATATTCCATGAAAAGATTTTTATTTATTATTCCTGAAAATAATTATATATATATATATATATATATATATATATATATATATATATATATAGATATATATATATATCTATATATATATATATATATATATATATATATATATATATATATATATATATATATATATATATATATTAAAAAAAAGACACTGAGAAATCATTAAACATTTTAGCCCTTCATAGACACTTTTCTACATTTTGAAGACCCACCTGGATAATTAGATTTTTTAAAGTGGAGACAAATCTTAGAGACAACACCAGTGCAAATAAATCTTCCTCTGTGTAATGTTGTAGGAGATTAACAATATTTCATGGCCTAGAGTAACAATACTTTAACACCTATGTGTACGAGGTGACTAAGGTCACTTCAGACTGAGGCTAAAAAGAGAACTGTGAAGTGTCAAAACTAAAAAACTGAAAAAAAGGTATAAAAAAAAGCTGTCACTTAAAGAATTTCAATGCTTTCAAAAAAAAAAACATTGCATTGTAACAAAAAAAGATGATGACGTTGGAAGAAGATGTGTACTAAGACCAGTGAATGGAATAACTGGGCTATAAATAAACGTAATTACTAATGGCACAACTTTAGTGATCAAGCGAGGTTTCCTGAACATATAATCAATTCAGAAAAAGCAAAATCATGACAATATTATATCATGCAATCAAAACTATTACATGTGTCACTAAAAGAAACCATATCTGAACTCTCTTTCCATGTCAGACAGACACACAAGGCCTACTAGGAGTAAGCCCATTCTATCTCCAGTTTATTAGGTAACTATCAAGTATACCCACAGACAAAATAATAAGAAACAAACCAATGTGATATATAAACATGTTTAGCTTGGAAACCAAAATTATAATTTATATGTTGTTGCATATTTTAATTAATCTTTAGATTCACATAAGGGTGTCAAGCCGCAAGACTAAAAACAAACAAACCAGCTAAAGGATCAGTCACAAAGAAGAAGAAAAAAAAAAATAACCCTAACCCAACCAGCCAGAAGATCAGCCGACCAAAAAACAAGCCAACAACCATCCCGAGGAGCAGCCAATCAATGACGAACCAACCAGACAGAGGAACAGCTAACAAATGCACCAACCAACCAATCAGCTGGAGGATCAGCCAGTCAACAAATAAAAAAACTACCAGTAAGAAAATCAGTGAAAAATCAAACAAACGCAATCACCCAGAAGATCAGGCAACCATCATATAAATTATATTAATTTTTGAAACTACTAAAATGTGACTATAACTAAAATCATTTTCATCATAAAGGCTAATTCTAAAACTTTAATGGCTGGCAAAAACAACACAATAACCAATCAGCAATCCAATCAACCAACCAACCCAGTGGAATAGTCAAACAACCAGAATATACATAATCAAACTAATATCTGAAAATCTTCTAAAAAAGTCAAATAGAGAATGGTGAGCATAATTGCATAATAAGCACATGATAAGAGTATGGTTTCGAGAGAGAAGTGTGATCACAACAGATGTGAATAAAACACGTGAAGTCAAGAAACTGAGAAGCCACTACTAATAAAGATGGACATAAACTTTATAGAAACTGTGAAACAAATCTTTCAGGCTGTGCCCTTCAGATTAATCATGTTAGTCGGAGCACAGGCAAGGAGAAGAGGAGTTTACATGATTGAATTTGGCTCCAAAGTAGACAAGAGAGCAAGGAAAAAGAGTGATGGCAGGGGTCAAATCTGCCAGCATGTGTCCATGTTGATGAGGGAGAGTCAGCAGGTTTGCGTGTATCACAATGCTGCTTTGATTAACATCATGTTCTTGTCACATTAAAAAGCATCAGTTTGAAAGAGGGAAACAATGGGGAAAATGGACTCTAATCAACTTAATTATGTGCAATACACAAATTAACATATTCTTCCTGAAAGACAACATTTCTAGGCTTCGTTCAGTTTGGCTGTGACAAATGGATTGGTTATGCGTTAAGCATTTGAGCTGGAGATTTGAACACTAATAACCAGACTGAACAAATTAGGGCTGTATTAATTAGCAGTTTGTTTATTTTGTAGCTGTGAACTATAGCAGGCAAGACACATTTTAAAGAAGAGAGCTTCATGCAGATCCTCAAATTTTCAGAACATATCAAATGTTTAATCAAGAAATCATCAATAATATGTGAAACAAAGTGAAAAATTTGAATTTGTAATATACAGTATTTCCACTGCAAAAGGATCATACAAAAACCTCACACTAAACCCTGTCACAGCACCAAAACAAGCTTAAATGATCTTAATACAGCACTTTTTTAAAAAGGATCCTAGTGATACTCATGACTCATTTTCTTACACCAGTCACTGCTAACCGTTGTGTATTAATTCCATGCACATCAAATTCTGTATTTTCAAACTAATACTTTGAACAAATTTAGCAAACACTTTTGACATGGGAGGTTGGTTGAAGATGGACATTGCATACCTAGAATTATTATGAGCATGCCTACCTCACTGAAAATCGTACAGTGTGGATAGTAATCTTATAACATTGTGAATAGTTATTGGATTGTGTTTGTACTATTTATAGTATAATTTATTGAAATGTATGAAGCTGAAGAAAGTCATAATGGACATATTCTGCCATTACGGCACTGAGCAAGGCACTTCATCCGCATTGACCTGTATGGATGTGTGTGACTGGTAGGGTGTGTTTGGTGGTGGTCAGAAGGTCGTAGGCTGGGATTGGCAGCCGCATCCTGTCCTGTCAGATTGCCCCAGGGAATGTGGAATGAATGAATAATGCACTAAAAATTGTAAAGCGACTTTGAGCTCTGGAATATATATATATAAATGGAACCCATAATTATTATAATTATTATTATAACATTAATGGTATTTGTATAAACCTTGGTAGAAAATGGTCAATTTATTTTTAATTGACAATATATCTGTGAAAAGTTAAAGAAAGCTGCATACTTGAGTATGATCAAAAAAAATTGTCAAAAAAAAAAAATAAATTAAAATAATAAACCTAATACTTAAATCTACACATCCTAACAATGTCACTTCAGAATTATAAACGTTTTACGTATCTGGCAGCAAATAATACGTTTTGCTGGTAAAACGTATTCTATGAATAACTGGGTTCTAGTGAAGACACAGTGGATTATTGTATGAACATGTTGGCGGATCTTCTGAATTTATACAAGCACAAAAGGTAAATATCAAGCTAAAGAACAACACATATTGGTGTTGCACCTGCTCCTTACTATGCTCACGTGTGCCTAATTTCGTCATTGGTTACCTTCTTGCTCTTTTCTGTTCTGTTATTGGTGAATCACGACTGCTGTAGTCTTTCAGAAATAAAAGAAGTCTGCACTCACTGCGCTTGGGTCCACGTCTGTTACAGCCTAACAGTTGGATCTCTTTCTCTTAGTTCAGATATAACAATCTTATAAAGCCTCAAAAGTACCAAAAGTCTTATCTACCCCAAACTTAAAACAAATATGTTTTTATTATTATTATTATTTATTAATATGCAAGCAAACAGGTATTACAAGCATTTAAAATTATAATTGTTATTACAAATGTAAATTGTTGATAAAAAATAATGCATACTTTTGAACACAAGGAAAAAAAATTTACTTGCAAAAATAGGCTATATATTTAGACTATCTTTGAATCCATCCAACCAAAGAGTACAGCAAGATTAACCCCTGTATGCTAATTCTCACACGGCTCCATACAGAGTAGTAGCCATCCATCTGGCCAAGTTCAGAATGCCAAAGGCAACCAAAAGGTTATTCATAATTGTCTTAAGAAAATACAAAATAAAAACACAACGTCTACTTGATTAATGCTATTCTGGTGTTTGGGCTGTGAACAAAATGAACAAATATATTTATTTCCATGCAACACATTTTTGTATAGTCTAAAATTATTATATTTATGATGTCATGGCCTTCAGTGTGTGCTGTATCTGTGTATCATTAAACAGAGAAAAGTTCAAAACAGATTTATAACTGAAACAGAGTAATACACTGTTTTTCTGTTTATTTATGGAGATGGATTTAAAACTGTATGAGTCAGGAAAGCTTAGCAAAGATTACAGTGCATGTGCACAAGATAAGAATCAGATACAAGAGGATTGAAGTGGATTGTAATGTTCTAGGAGGCTTACCATCACAGAGCTGCCTAAAGCTGAATTTCACTAAAACTTTAAGACAACAGGTGGACTGCAGTGATACTTGTCAGCTTTTCATCCACACTTGATCGGATATGGATTGGAAAAGATAAATCCAATGGCCATGCGGAAGAACCCTTTGACATCAGTGTGTGAGATTGTTAAGTTCCATCTGACATGAATGTTTACAATAACCCGTATTGACTGGATTCATTTCCTGAAGGGCTGTATGTCACTGTTAACCGAGGTTTAGATTACTCTGTCCTGTCCTCTCTTGATAAATTCTTCACAGATATATTTTAGCCAGTTGCTAGTACCACTTCCCTTCATCTATACTGGGGATTGGATTTCCAGTGTAAATTGGATTTAATTGGAAAAGGAAGAAGTGTTAATCTCAAAAATTGACCGATATGGTTATTACGATGCCCTTTTATTGACTTTTATGATTACAAAATCAAGCTGGAAAATGACACCCATAATACAATTAAGCATTACATCAGGAAATGATGCAGACTAAAAATCTCATGATTCTAAATCAGGGGTGTCAAGTGAAATCCCAGGAGGGCCAACATGCTTTAACTTACAGACTTTGAGTTTTCAAACAAGCCTTATTTTGGGTAATGTTTAATTAAAGGTCCCATATCAAGCCCTTGTTAAAGCACTTAGAATCAATATGTGAGCTGCACTTTTAATACAACTAAATACAACTTTTAATAAAAGTGCAATACTTTTGTAAACAACATCTTTGAATTACCTCATATTTTTTACTGAGCAAAAAGCTCTGTTTACATCGGTCCCTCCCACAGACAAGCTTTCGGCACGCCCCTACTGACTAGTGGTCTCGAGCTAGTCCAGTTTGAGCAAAAACAGACACAACTAGTGACGCTTCAAATGTGTGTTATTGTTTTAAAACATTATAATCGACAGGCATTGGCTATGCGGGATGTAACAGCACCTTATTTATGTGAACCAGAGTCTGACACAGAGTTTGAGACCAAAGAATGGACCAGAAACCAGAGGTAAAAGGCTCCTCAGCGGCTTGTTTACAGGTAAATCAGACGTGCTTACTCTACACTGTATGATTTCTAACGTAGGCATACTGTTTTATGAATTATTTATTTTGTTATAGGTGTATATGTGTAAAATGCCAATAGAACATCCTTTCTTTTTGACGCACAAGCTTTGCACAATAGGGTGTAATGTTAGTAACATTCCTGTAGTGTGCATTCAACACGATTGTTGAATCCTGTAAGTTAGTTAGTATATGTATAGGTCAAACCCGCATTTTCTGCTTTTCATAGAGACGGGGTGTACTAGCGATTCATATGATTGACAAGTGGGTGGGGATAAGGAAAAAACAGCCGTTTTCAGCTCAGAAAAAAATAAATAAAAGATTGCTCAAAAATGTGTGAACTAATCTGAATACTGTTTTTGATGAGGGAACAACACTTCATCATGCCAGGAATGTCAGATAATTCACGTTATCTCCACATGGCACCTTTAAGGTCTGTCAGACAGGAAGCTTTTAAATTGTTAATTTGACTTTCATGAAATTATTTTTAAAAGTGAAATGTACCTGATAATCATTACTTTTATGTTTACAAGTACCAGACAAAAAACTATTTCGTAGACATTTTAATTTCCACAGCTAGTTGGTCATCTTGAAAGCATTACAGTGTATCAAGAAAGAGGGTATCAAGGGGCTGACCTTAATCACAGCTGAAGTAATTGCATTAGAAATGACCATCACTTCTAACCAGAGCAGAAGTGAGGCTAAGACCCCTTTTCTCTTTACCTTTGGCACACTTAATTAAGTTGTGGAGGGCTAAACCTTGTTTGCTTCAGTCAAACACAATCAATATCCAAGGTATTATGGTTCAAAATCTTATCTAAAGTAATAAATGTTATACACGAAGTGATGACACCTTTGTTTACCTTCTTTCTCAATGTGTTAGGAAAGTAAATCTTAAGGATCAGCACTTTCTTGAAGACGTTCTGAAGGCCTCAAGACATTCAGTTAAATGGAGTAGATTCAAATGTTAGATTTGTATTTTTTAAATACACTTTACTTAAATTAAATATATTGTATTAGATCTTTACATTTATATTATAGACACAAACACATTTAAAGGGTGTGAAATGTGTTGATGTTTTTTTAATGTTCTTTGCTGTTGGCTTTTTGTTTTTGTTTTTTACTTTTTTACTTACATCATTTATAAAGGGGGCAGGGATGAAATAATTTAATTTATATGATCAATACAGTTTTTAAAAATCATTGATTACACTCTTTGTATTACAAACCTTCAAGATTTTCTAACTTTTACCAACTCCTCAGGTCTTATTTTTATGCTGTTTGTATAAAAGGAAAATTATTCAACGCAAAATGAAGGGTAGAGGCACAAAAGCTTGGAAAACAATGATATATCGTCATGCAATATCAGCTGTTAGTGTTGTCTAATCCCCAAGAGTCACACAGTAAATTATCCTTTGACCTTTGTGACATTGTTGGAAAACACACATATGACATTTTTCAAAAAGAACTTTAGCAGACATACTGAAATCTCTCTGAAGCCACAGTAAGAACCGAGGGGGATTAACCGATCGGACATAGAATATAATCTTCTTTCATTTACTGTAGGAAAAAACTGAATCACATTCTTAAGGATGTTAAACATGCCAAGAAGTGTTTAACCTTTTAATGAGTGTGTGAAAAGTTATTCAGAAATGTGTTCACATCATGAAAATGGTCCATTACAATTACATAACAAAAAGTACCTTATGACAAAGCTAAGAATAATCAATGTTATATCATAGCAACTGTTCACAAACAAACTCTCCACAAAAAAAACATTTACATGCATTAAGCTGAGAAAACATGTGCAAACATTGTAGAAACGTTTAGAGCATTAGTTTAATTAGAGTGTGCGTGTGTGTGAGTGACAATGTGGGCGGGTGCCATTTTACACACCATTAAAAGATGGGAAAAAGATAACAGACCTCCCTAAGACACTGAATCAACAGTGAAGTTTGTAGGGGTCTAAGGTAATGGGGCTGTTTAATTTTGCAGTCACAGAATGAAGGATGAGTAAAAATACTGGGTAGACAATATTGATGCTGAAACCTGAAAATGAGAACAAAACACACCAACACACAAGACCGGGGAATTTTTGGTATTAAACATTGTAAGTGTACAATTTGTGTACATGAGACATCATGCAGCAGTGATGCCGACACTCATGCCAGTAGATTTGCAGACATTAAGGGCACCTTGAACTCTGCAGTAATAAACAGACAAGACATCAATTTACAAAAAAAGAGGAGCTGTGCTCATACAGTCATCAGCTCATGTTCCAATCAATAGGTGGGAGTCTGTTTGCTGAATAATTCAACACAATCATACCCTCAAAAGAGAAAGACAGAGAGCCATGAAAAATATATAAACCACAATAATTGTATAAAAGGGGCCAATTAATTTAACTAATCGACATAAGAGGAAATTCACTTGAGTTCAGGTGTAAGCTTCTGGCCAAAACTAGTACTGCAACACAGAAAAGGTAATGGTATCCACCCTTCCTCACCCCACGAAAGGTTGCCAGATCAACGAATGTTGTATGGCAAGCAATGACACATATACAGTAAGTATTCCATTTTTAATTATCGTTGTACATTAATTTTAATGGTTTGAAAAGGTGCCATGCCTAGCGAAAAATATTTAGCCCTTTACATTCAGTTTTTGCAAAGTTTTAAATTACTGTTTATAATCTTTACCACATAAACCTACAATGCTATACAATATAAAAAAAATATATTTAAAAAAAAACAAATCTAAAAATAACAATGTTATATTTGGTGGCATATGGACCTGTTTAGGTCCTGACTGCAGGGTCATATGGTGGAACAGTGCTGTAAGATGGTGCCATTTTTTTCACACACCTCAGATGGTGCAAAGCTGCCACCTCTCCCTGGCAAATCCACATAGCATTGTTTACACCAATAAATGTGGCAAAACGTGATGCCTGCAATTCTCAGAGTCACACATATAAACTCAGTCTATGGCAAGCAAGAACAACATCAACTGTAAAAAGAATAAGAACACCAATTCTAAAAATAAAATAATAATAATCAACATTATCCCATCTCTGTTCATTCAGAAATGCATCCCCAATAAATAGTTTACTAGTATAATTAATCTGTAGAAATCTTTTTTGCACATGTTTGGATCTGCATTAAATCACCATGTAATTGCACACACTACAAAGGAATTATTAAAGCTAGAAACAGAGCTCTTTTCACTAGGGACTCTTTGATGTTCTACATGCCTTAGCTTCATCCAAGCTAATAGAGCTAAACATGGCAGATGGGAGAGCTTTCACACCTTAAGAGAAAAAAAGGGAAAGAGGTGATAAAGAGGGCACAAAAAAAGAGAAACAGAACATGATCATATCATTATTGTCCGTAACCAAGACCAAATTTTATTTTAACAATATTTAACAAATGCAGATGAAATATTGGAATCAACATAAAATAACTGCATTGTTTGGGCTACAGAGATTAATTGGTTGCAATATTCCAATTATATATGTTGTTGCTCAACATGAATATGTGGGTTACTTGTGAAAAGTGTTTTACTTACAGCTAAACATGCCACACCATGACTTGAAGCAATAAGTAAATAGGCATCATTTTACAAATCGCTTAGAGAATTATAACCTGCTTTAAAAAGACAGATAAAAAATTTTCATGCTATGCTACAAAATGTTTCCTAAAAACATTTACACACATTTGTAATTTGTTTGGGAATGTAGTAAAACTTGTTCTGGTTTGAACTATTGATCAGAGAAAGTTTTTTTTAGGTTTCAGAAAATTTTAATTCTTTATTGTACTGCGCAAGATTTATATTCTGGATATTCTTCAAAAAAACATTCAATCATATTGTCCGCCATTTGATGATAAAAAAAAATCACTAGTTTGTAGTTTTTTTTTCCTTTTCCTAATATGCTTATAATCATGTGTATGTACAAATCCTCTATGTTGTAGTCTTCAGAATTTTAAAACAAAGAAGTAGTGGAAGCTTTACTGAAATATGCATGAACACAGTTGTGCCAGGGCTAATGATGTGTCTGATCTAGCAGGTTGTGTGTCTGGTGGAGAGAAGGCAGATCTGTGAGGATGGGTGAAATGGAAAACAGTGTGAATCTGAATGAAGGTGGTGGAAGATGAAAGACAAAAGCCTTTGTTTAAAAGGAAAACACTCAATTTCAATGTGTGCATCATGCTAATGATCTCTTGAACAGAGAAGGCAACTCTACAATGATCTTGAATCTTTGATTAACAGCTGGCCTTGACATTATATGATTGTAAGAAACATCTGTATTAAACTATGCTCTCAGCAGTCTGCAAGAGGACTGGTTTCTATACAACTCTGATCCTATAATCCATAACCACTTCATAAGAGCTTAAATATGTGTTCGTAAAGGCCAGAGTCAGCACTAGATTGGATTATAGAAGGATTCTGTCTGCAAGTTCATTGCTTTTCTCTCCAATGATGACCTACTTTTAAACAACCAATGAATTAACATTTTTATTAGCAAAATAATCGCCATAGGGAAAAAATAAATAGATATAATAAATATCTCTATCCTTAAAACAAACCAGTAAACGTATATAAATGGCTATCATGAGCATCATCAGCAAATAACAATCATGACTGTGATGAAGATAAATGCAGTGTTGGACTGAGAAAAATCATGAATATCATGATTTTGTAAAACTAAATAGCAGATGAATGAATTTGCATAGTGTTTACAATAAACTCTAGGCCTGTAAAATGGTTGATAAATATAGTTTCATTCCCATTTACTCGTACACAATTTAAATTATTTTATGCTTAAAATATAGAATAAACATGTGATTCAAACACGGCAACACAATTTCATGATAATCATCGATTTCTGGTCATCATTTGAATAGACTTGGTATACATAACCCATGGATTAATACTGTTAGAAAGAACTTCAGAAACACAGAAGAAGCATGAGAATTGTGGATTGCTAAAAATGGAATATAAATTCAAAACATTTGGTGTGTCATTAAAGGAACCGACATGAAACTATTTATTTGGGTGAGGTAAAAGTTATGTTTTTTGGTTAATCCAAGTCTTCTAGTCACTGCATAGATGTCCAAAATGTCATAGCTTAGTCAAATTAGCATCTGATATCATTTTATAGGAGCCAAACATAGCCAATGTTATTATCTAATGCTATTTTGATTTCTAACTGAAACCAAATGGCCTCATGTTAAAATGGCTTATTGACCCTTATGGACGGAAAACTGGACAATAATGCAAAACATGAACTGTTCAGGTTTGTGTGTCAATATCTTTCTAGAATATATGATTGTAAAATGTATTCCAATAACTACTTTGGTCAAATGAAAGCAAATATATTATATATATATATATATATATAGATATATATATAGATATATATATATATATATATATATATATATATATATATATATATATTGTATATATATATATTCTATAGATATATATATCTATATATTGTATAATATATCTTATATTATATATCTATATATCTATATATATTATACAAATTTCTCTAGTATTGTAAAAGGTAGAATACAGTCCCTGGTCTATGTAAATGGGTCTTTTAATCACCTTCTCCATCTCAAGCTGCTGTTCACTACAACTACTGTTTCTCCCTAATTAACACCAGCAAGTGCAATTATACACCATTTAATTGCTCAACGACTGGCTAAAACACTGCATGGACAAAACTATGTACTTGTTTGGAATTTCTTTTCTGAACTATTGGCATAGATCAGTTTCCCTTGGAAAAGCTTACATTGGATCTAAAATGTTACTTGATATGTGGCTAGGAAGTTTGCTCATTAATACAATTAATGAATTGATTGTTTAATTTCTACTTTAGTTGTCCAGATAAAAAGAACATGTCAGAATGGGCTTGGTAAAAATCCATGTGATGTGATAAATCGTACAGAATCCTGAGATGAAAGCACTGAGTAAGAGCCAGAGACTCCAAGCCCTCCTCTGAGCTCTGAGTCACACTCACCCTGAGTTAGTGGTGTGCATATGGTCTGAAGGTGCTAAATCAGTGATAATTCAATTCTACTGATGTATTTTTCATGGCTGCTGGGAACCTGCACAGTTCGTGCTTAGAATGCTGCTAAGAGCACATCTGTCAGAGCACAACAAACAAATTTAAATTGCACTCACTAGACGTAAAGCATGACGTACAATACTCAACCAGCCAGCCAAGCTAAACGACCAAACAGCCAAGCATCATTTTAAGCTTTAATTGAACAGCCTTCTAAAAATCCTGTACAGACCTCTCGCTTTGTATTATTAAAAGTCTAATGCTAATACAAACAAATCACATAATTGCATTATTTCTATGACCATCGCGCGCCATGGGAATAAAGCCCTCACTTATTGAGACAGATAAAAAATAATTCTGAAAACTAAATCTTCCCTTTCCTACAAGAACTGCAAGAGTCTAATCTCATGTAAACAGATTTGGCTTGAGCCAACAGAAAACCACAAGCTAATTTTATTTGGGAATTTTCAGTCTCCTGGCTACAAATTCAAATGGAGCAAAGAAAAATATCCAAAACGCTGCAAAATCGGTCTTCCGAGACTATTATGATTGCTGGAGGGGGCTGGTGGATCAGCGTGAGAATAATGAGTGAGTGTGTGCGTTTGTATGTGCGTGTACGTGTGTGTGCGTGCGTGTGTGCGTGTGTGTGTGTGAACAAGAAAGTGAGAAAGACAAAAATAGAGGGATAGATTGAGAGAGAGATGCATAAATGCAAAACAAGTGTCTAACAATTTTATCTTTTATTTTTGTGAATACATTAAAGGAACTACCTGAGCACCCCCTGTCACCCCTTCCCCCAACACATGACATTTACTTCGACCTCTCTGTGCAAGGCCTTGTGGGTATTGGATACACAGCAGAAGAAAAGGGGCACAGGGCCACCACACAACACAACAATACCTCCAGCAAAACAAGAAAATTATAATTAGTCAACAAGAACAACAGCTTAATTTCAAAGCTAAAGAAGTGCAATCAATAACAAATTAGGCAGACACATCAGTTATAAATCTAAAGGAGATAAGAGGAGGGGGCTAAGGAGCACAGTTTTTCAAGAGCTAGTGTGAAGTGTTTAGTACAGGAGCAATAAAACAGAGAGAATAATGAGCACTCCTCAAGAGCCAGCTGCGCACCTCACATAAACACATTCCCTTTGCAATCATATCAAACACTAAAATGGTAAAAGATGTCATTTACCTACCAATGTCTTACATGCCTGAGCATAAAAAAAAAACAATTGTGTCCTCAGTAACAATAGAAAAAACACTATAGACAAAATGGATTAGAATTATTTGTAATCATATGCAAAAAACTTTGTCATGGCAAGGCCCTCCCATTAATAACCATAAACTTCGCCACTCTGTGTGCTGTCATAAACCGCCATAGGCCATTTTGCTTGTGAGAACACATGGGTTTGAAGGTCTGCAATGTTTTGTGATATAAAAAAAAAGTTTCTCAAATCTGCTCATTTACATAAAAGGAACCTTTAAGGAAAGAGTTTTATTTGGAACTGCACTGACAGATCTACCAAAATGGGTCTCTGAAAGAGGGTCTCTACAAAACAGGATTTTGGAACCAGCTGTATGTGATTTTTTTTTTTTTACAAAACCATTCAGAAATATAACCTTGTTACAGGCTTTACACATGTACACTAAAGAAACAAATTAACTTATGTTAAATTGCCTTCGAAGGTCTCCTTTAAAACAGCATGCAACGTTACCTACTTGAAAACAGACAGCACACTGGTTCCTGGAAACAGACACTGACATAATTTCAAATAGTCACTATATACACTGTAATAGGTAAATGAAATACTTAAAAGTTGCCAATGCGTTTTGGTTTTCAGTTTTTCATTTCAAAACAAACTTTCTTTTTAGTAACAGTTCAAATTGGTTTTGTGTTTGGGCCTGTGAACTTTTAGCTCATTTGTATTGTTTGCTCCCTGACCCTGTTCGGAGCCCTGATTTTTTAAGCAATTCAAATGTAATTGCATTTAGGGTGTGACAAAAAAAGATAACGATTATAAATAGATATCAAATAGAAATAATGTAATGGGTAAATATGGGTTATGAACAAATAGTTAGTATAGATTTCAAGACTGCTGTTGATGTTGCTGTCCTATTGGTGCGTTCAATTATTTTTTAGAATAATTCGTTTTACAAATACAAGACAAAGCTAATTTTGTACGTTAAACAGTGAAAGCTACATAGTATAAATGCAATTAATGACAATGAGCAGGGCTTTAAGAAGTAACCCCTAGAATAGCCTCTACATCTTATTAACAGTTACATAAAATTGACTGGGCCCTTCTTGAGAAGAAAGCAATGATCCTTCTCACACAGCCATACACAAGTGTCTACCCAGTCTCTCCTACTCACACATACTGTACACGTTAAGTGGGTACGCCAAATGATCTCTACAAAAGGACACCTGCTGTTGGAGTCTGATTTAAAATGGAATGCCAATGAGGAGGATCAGGAATCACCTTCATTCCACCTGCTGAATTCTGCTGATGCTGCACGCTCTTCTTTCATGCGTCTTTGCTTATTTTCTTTTTTAATGAGGCTGGACTTCAAAGGAAACATGGATGACTGATTGAGCTAGCTTGTCTACTTGTTTCTTGGATTTTTTTTTCTTTTCTCAAATTGACCTTTTCATTCTCTGTGAAACAATGAAATCAATTTTGGCATGTATTCATGGATGTATACTTCATTTTTTTCTCAGTTGTCTGTGTAGTTCCATTTGAATGAAGGACAGGTGGAATTGCTGTCGGTGGCACTGAGAAAACTGAAGTCAAAAAGGGTTTGTATTATTGTGTTCCACTGTAATGAGAGTGCCGAACTGTTCATCACTCACTCATACACACGCTCCCATCCAACAGGACAGTAGTTTAGTGAACAAGCACCACTTCCAACTGATTGCTCCCATATACACATTATTTCTTACAGGCTTCTGTATTATTTTGCCCATGTTCGGTAGTGAAGATGTCTGACAGAATTACTTTAATGGTATTCACCACTATGAATTCAATCATGCTTTTTAATTTGTCTCCACCACCTTCATGTAAGCTTTCTTTTAATTTAAATGGCTCAGTGTCATAATTAGTTTTCTTCCATTCAGAAAAATGCAATTCATGTACAGGCTGTAGCAAATTGAGGTACATTTACAAAACCCTGTAAAATAAATCCTTTGAAATTGCAATGAAATTCAACAGCAAAAATAATAAGCTGTAATAAGTGAACGTTGTTGACTTATACCATATGTATTTATACTCTCACAATAAAACATTTTTTTAATCTGTACTTTTATAATCTTTCTGTGAATGTGCTGTTTCTAAATTGAACTTTCAGTGCAAAGTAAATGTATTATAATAATAAACGTTAGTGCATTCAAGGTTTTTGCACGCCAAGATTCAATAATAATTGACTTTTATATGTTATTTAAATCTTCACAATGCTTTGCATTGAGTTTGCTAAAGTTATTGTGTGGTTTTGTGTGCTTTCTGAAACATTTTTATTGTTGTAAATGTCATAAAAGTTCCTTTTGGTGGTTAACAGTGTGTTGATTGTAATTTCTTGTCATTTTTAAATAAAATTATTGTACATTGGAATAGTTCATTAACTCATGAGATTATGTAAATAATAAAAGAGGATCCCAAGTTAACCTATTACATTTTAAAGCACTATTATAAACTACCTGGGAAATCCAAAAAGCTGCATATTGTAAAGGGTTAAACAGTTTTAACAAACTACACTTTTAAAATCTTTGGTACAAAGTTGAAAAACAGGCAGTACAATGAAATACTATAGTATTGCAAATACTATAGTACTATAGTGATACTATAGAAATTTAGGGATGCACTAAATATTTAGTCACCGGAAATTGCCCAACAGTGGATCTGCACTTCTTCTTAACTGTACTTATTAGCGTAACAAAGATCATCACTGTGATGCAATAATAAGGAAGCACACACAGAGAAAAATGATTCAATGTGCTCAAGAGTGCAGTTAACTTAATCATTTAGGTTTGAAATGTAAAAAAATTAATAGTGTCCATTGTTGCAATATAAATATTATATTATGAATACATATTTTTTTGTAATCAACAACTTATTCTTTGAAACATTCATATGATTCTCTCTATGCATTGGTTTTTATAAAGTTATTTCACAGTCATAGCCAGTCTTTTGGTTTTCAGTTTTATCCACACATTTTAATTTAGGTATATCCCTAGAGAATTTGGTACAATAACACCAAACATTTAAAATGCATAAATATCAATATGAACAGTTTTCGATTGATAAGAATTTATTTAGACAAGATTATTCATCACTGAATTTATTATAACAAGCTGTTAAATGGTCTGCCATAAAGAGATGTTTCATTGTTAGGCTTACTAATTGTAAAAATGGTTATCCTACACTAGTTATATAATGACTGGACAAACTCCGAAAAGAAGAAAGATAAACTAAACTGTGATCCACTAACACATCTCTCCCTTGGTGAATCCAATATAAGATGATGTGAATGTGTAGAAAGCAACTCGTGTCGTCATTAATTATTGAGAGAAGCCTCTGCTCATAGCATAAGAACACAAAGTTTCATTAATATTTAAGAGATGGTGACAAGTCACTAAACAGTGACCCTGGAGGTAATGATACACATTGTGATGTTACATAATTGCAAAAACACATTCTATTAACCAAAAAGACTATCTAGGTATGATATACTCTGATGAACACAATTACCACCTTTTTTGAAACTCTCAATGCCAAAAAGATATCAAAAAGATGTCAAAACTAGCCCAAATATTATTTCACCATAGATACTAGAGACATGTGATTTTGGCATGTGCAATTTAACTTCAACCAACATCTTTCTTTGTACAGCATTTGAAACAACAAACGACAGGAAAAAGAAAATTTCAAGTTCACGTCAAACTCAACCATCTGTGATCAGATTTTTTATTGAAGTTATTTAATCCATCGATTGATGTCCAATCATATTCCCTGGATCTACAGATAACTCGAGATAAATATTGGGTAAGGATAAACCTCTTCCTGAGGCATTGTATTGGAACATAGTTCTTCAAATGGTCATGGAACCTTCAGCAAAATGACGCACTATAGCAGATTTGTTAGAAGCAACTACATAAAAGCAATTAGGCAGAATTAGGCAAGAATAGTTTTACGTATGGATATCCTGCTGTAGGAGACAAGATCAGACAGACCAACCATCAGATTTGATTAAACTTGTTCCATCAGACATTGAAAACTGACACAGAATCATGTTTAGTTCAGAAGTTTCTTGGAAACTTCCACTGAAAACATCTGGCAGAAAATGGCACCTGTTATGCAACTAAAGAGACTAAACAAGGGACAAGGAGATGGAGTGGAAAAGCAGAAGACGAAAAAAAAATTAGATTAATGAAACAGATGGAGAAGGTACATCGCAACAGGAGAAATTAACAAAATCATGTATCTGCGTAAATAGTAATTTTTTTTTTACATTGGTCAATCAGTGAATTTTCACATACATACATTTTAGTTCTTATACATTTTATATTTATATTCCTATGCTTAATAAAACTAATAATCTTATACATTTCATAATTTATTTTTATTAAAAAAAATCCTTAATTGTGTGTTAACTTAAATGAATTACCCTGTGTTTAGTATCAGTGCAAATTAATAAGGAGGGTTAGGTCAACAGATCTAACAGTGTGCCTGACATGACTATTTAATTGGGCAATCAAAAACCCTTACAAATTAATAGAGTATTAAACAAGGTATCTTGTAAATATTTACCATGTTTATTTATGTATATAAATGCTTGTACTTTCTTGTTAGGGTTTGCACAAAAAACTGATATAAGATATTCATCCCACACGATGCACGTGGAAAACACTCCACCAAATTGTATTACTAGGCCAGTTAGGAGTCATCAATCATCCCTGGATGTGTGGCTGTGTGTGCCATTATATCTTTAAATAGGTGTTAAGCATTCCAAACAAACATGAGCGTCATCAAAAACAACAAGCAGATGATCATAAAAGTTCATTTTAGTCTGCAAAAATACAGACTATTCTATTAACATACTTTCTGATATTAAACCCATGAGACTGCAGACCCATTTAACCTATAGGAAAATACATAGAAATACACAATAAAGCATAAGAACTAACCTGGAAGGCTTCCTAGGTTTTATGTTATTCATGTTTTTGGACTTATTGCCATAGTGCCAATATTCAAACAGATTTTCTTTAAACAAATTCATAGCAATAATCCACTGAGCATTATATAAACACAGATATACATATAGCATGTTTTATGCAAATATATGGATGTATGGAAGCAATCAAATAAGTTAAAACAAGGGTCTGCCCCATGGATGAGTACTATAGAGTACAATACACAATCAATTGAAAATATTTTGCTAATCATTTGCTAATAATATCTACTGAATGTCCTCATGAAAAGACATTCTAAATAACCACTAAAATTCTTCTGCTACATACAAGTTCCAAGTTACAGTGACGTTTTTAATTTAAAGCAATTACAGCATGTATGTCTTGTGAATGATTTTGCATTATTTTACATTTACATTATAGAGACTTACTTTCAAGATGCATTCAACCAGTGAATACGAAACTACTAATAAGCAAAATTACGTATGTACTGTGTAATGGTACATTTTGGGAAAATGGAAGTCTGAGGGCAGTTCCATATGGCTGAGTGCTTGCCGTAACTGTGATGAATTGATGGTATCTGGCAACTCACTTACAGTAAGCCCTGCAGACTCGACTGTGAAAAATGGCACAGATGAAATGTTTCACAAATGCTTGTTTTCACTCTTTCATCTCCAATAAAACAATCTATTGTAGGCTCCCAGCAAGTAAAAAAAAGAAGAAAAAAACTATCCTGTAGCTTTGGAAGATATAAAGTAACCAATAGCTTCAAATTATATCCACACATTTCTACATTGCCCAATGAACAAACCAAATGTTTTTTTTAGATTGAGGCCCTTTTACACAAAGGAATTGTATAGATGTTGAAACACCAAAACATTTATAAATATGTTATATAACAAAACACAGAATTGACAAACATAAAAGATGCTGGCTTCCAGATGTAGTTACCATTATGCCCACATGGCAAACAATATAATCAAACAAAACATGTTCGAAAGTAGTTCTTAGATCAGTTTCAGTACTATTGGCAATGCATTAAAATATGATTAGCCAATCTCACAATTAAGTATACCACTAAAAGACATACAGTACAGACCAAAAGTTTGGACACACCTCCTCATTCATAAAGTTTTCATTATTTTTATGACTATGAAAATAGTAGATTCATTCATAGTAGAAGGCATCAAAACAATGAATTAACAAGTGTGGAATTGTATTCATAACAAAAATGTGTGAAACAGCTGAAAATATGTCATTCTAGCTTCTTCAAAGTAGCCACCTTTGGCTTTTGATTACTCTTTGCACACTTGTCTCTTGATGATTAAGAGGTAATCTCCTGAAATGGTCTTTACTTCACAAGTGTGCCCTGTCAGGTTTAACAAGTGGGATTTCTTGCCTTATGAATGGGGTTGGGACCATCAATTGTGTTGTGCAGAAGTCAGGTGGATGCACAGCTGATAGTCCCACTGAACAGATTGTTAGAATTTGTATTATGGCAAGAAAAATGCAGCTAAGTAAAGAAAAACAAGTAGCCATCATTACTTTAAGAAATGAAGATCAGTCGGTCCGAAAAACTTTTTGAACGAGGTGTGTCCAAACTTTTGGTCTGTACTATATATTGAGAGTCGATTCATTGTCGGTTTGAGCTAACCTACACATACTAAAAAGGCAAATGGGTATTTGACAAGTAGCCATTTACGACTATGAAGAGAAGGCAATCTTTCCATATCCATGCTTTGTGACTTTTGCCAAAGGATCTTATACTTGCTACAATTTTTTAACAAAAAAAAACCCCTATACTATAGAAACGGAAACAGGTGCAAAAAAATACAAGGCTGAGAAAAATGCCACAGTAATATACAACATTTTATGGCCAATTACCATTTATAATGCATGTCCGACCAATAAAAGTCTAAAAGTCTAAAAGCAAGTTTGACCAAAAGTCATCTGCAATAGCTAACCATTGTTCTTTAAGGTATTAGTTGTTTTGAAAGGTGAGCAGCTGATAAGAAATGACAGCCAACTTCAGGATTGATTATGTCATATTAGAACCCTATAAAATACAAGCTATCTAACGATGTTAACTTAATAGTTATTTTTCATAAGAAATAAACATATTTTATAATATTTTATCATTTTACCCATCTGTTCAACCACCCAGCCATAGAGACTAACTAACCAAGAAATGATGCTGTAATGTAGGCAGTTAATGGGGAGATACGTGTCTGTTCACTTGTTATTCAATCTCCACACTTCTTGGATTCAGAAAGGTTAAGTCAGATTACAGTTAGCTGATTAGGCAGAGAGGAAATCCATACCCACACCCAAACACTTTTCTCAGCAGGGAACTGTAAAGTCTACTTTAAATCATTGCAAATTAGACTGGAAAAGCAAAATAATTAAGACATAGCTGAATGCACTTCTTGGAATTAATGTGATTCGAAAAAACACCTTGAGGTTACCTGTGAGAGAGGTAATAGAGTGTGGTTATTGTGCTAACTAGTAGAAAGCAGCTTAAATGCTGCAGGTGTTTCTTTGTGTTAGTGACAGCAGAGTCATAGCAAACGTGCTTATTCAGGATGTGAAATTCTAAGCCACTCCAATGAATCAATTGAAATGAAAACACCCTTTTTGTTGTTTATTCTCCCTCTTTCAATACCACCTCCACTAGATTCTTTGAGTTAGCCTCCATAGCATGCATCAGAAGCCAGAGCTCAGCTGCTGCTTGCCACAACCTGTCTGCTATTTATATCTCCATCAGAGAAGATGTTATGTGATAAAGTATGGCAGTGCTTCTGTCAGCCCCTCTGAGGAAAACTTTGCATCAATTGTGTCTAAGACGTAACAGAAGAATAAAAGTTGAAAATGGGGAGATAAAAAGCACAATAAATTCCTCTGTGTCAAAAGCAGCATATGTCTGTTGGTGGCTCAAACATGTCTTTGGTTTCATGTATGCATAAATGAAACGAAAATGCAGGGCTTTCCACAAGAATTGTCAAAACCTCTCTAGGATGTCGCTTTGGACAGGAAGTGGATGATTCAGGTGTAGGTTTAAAGCGGTTTAACTTAATGAGTCCAATCCCATTGCACATTTGCACGTTTCAGAAAAGCTAAGCAGCAAGAGCGTGATCTGTGTCGAGTGAGAGGCACAAGCATCAAGGACACATTGAGCTGTTCAGCTTGTGCTGCCACCGGTTAAAGGCTTATCTGACTATAGGATCTGAAATCAAAGGACAGCCCTCGAGCTCGATTCCAAAACATCATCTGTTACTTTGCATCTATGAACATAATTCACGCAAAGTCTGAAAAATCCACATTTGCCTTCTCAGCATCTTCTTTCAGATGGAAGTCCCTAGATATGAAAAAAAGGGTTTGCGTCACACACCCAGGTAATTACAACAGACCCCCACATGCACAGGCAGGCTCCGATCCATTCTTAGCAAACTAATGAGGTGCGTGAGTGTATGCCTAAGCAGAAGAAAAGAGAAAGATAGAAGGCCAAGTGGAACAAATCATGATGTCAGTCAGTCTATTGTCATCTTTTAGGAACGCTCATCAAGAATCTCCCCTAGCTTTCCAAAAGAAAAAAGTGACGGAGCACACAGATGCTAACCTTAGATCTTTTAAAGCTAACAGAAGGAGGTGACCTCAGGCAAACAGATGCAACAGAGAATACTCAGTCAATTAAAGATGAGGCATGATGAAAAAGATTACACAGAAAGTAAAAGACCATTACAACAGAGATGTGATGAGGCACTTGTGTAAGAAGGCACTAGTCAGGTAAAATGCTGAGAGTAGCTGGACCATACTCAAGTAATGTACACAGACAAGCAGTTGCTATTTATCCCTTTAAGAATCTGAAACAGGACTCAATGCCTCATAACTCTGGCGACATAGCAAAAAACTGGATGATGGTTGGCCATAACTACTGCCGAGAGACTTTTACACGTTAATATGCACGCATTCTTCATTTGTCCAATGATTAACCTTCCTAGACGATTTTAGAAAGCAGAGATACCCTTTATTGGAGATGCTAATCTTATTTGAATTTTAAAGCAAAAAAAAAAATCACAAAAATACCAACAAATGAAATTAGACTATTGTTAATATACATTAATAATACAAGTATATTTAATCAGGTTAATGCAGTCACTGATTGGATAAAAATAGAATTGGGAGAATGTTTTTTAATGTAAGATTTTTTTAAACACTGACAAGATCACTCCAACACCATTGATCCCTTATTTTGCTTTATTTGAAGGTAATTCAATTGTTTAGTAGCTCTAAGGCAAATGTGCTTTTATTTTATCTAAGTTTCTTAAAAAAATTCCACTTAATTTAGAATTCCTAACTCCCCCTACTCTGTTATTTTTATTGAATTCAGGGAGCTTGACCATTTTAACTTCTGCAACCAACGTATCCACTCTGTTCAACTTGGCCTCACAAGACACTTTTGACCACAATGTTAAAGGTTAACCTAAAGAAAGGATTGCAAAGATGGAAGAAAATAAAGGTGTTGGTATTAGTGAAAGAGATACTAAAGGCAGATCCACACTTTCTAAAGGAATAAAAGATCTCATCTGGTGGACTCGATGGGCGGGGTAAGAGGGGGAAGGGTCCTGACAGATTCAATAGTTCCTCCCACATGCATGCTACCATTAGGCACAATGCTGACCAAGGAGGGAGTTCAACCCTGTCGATTAAGATCAGTGTGTATGTGTTATTTCAAGGAGCTTTAGGGCAGGGAATGGCCCACATAGAGGCCCTCAAGTCTGACAGTCATGTAAAAGATGAGAAAGAAGCACTGTTACTAGAAATTCCAGAATTTTCAAATTCCTAGAATGTTCATGAAGGTTAATTTGGTCATTCCTGCTTGGAGAAGGTTAAATTCAGCTAAATACATACAGTATCGCAAAATGTGTGATTTAATTCAAAGAGTGATTTAAAATCAAAAAGCGCTCAAGCTAAATATTTTATACTAACTAATGCCGTGATTACAAACTGTCCTTTAGAGATGTAATATGCACAGACACAAAGACATAAGCAAGAGCAATTAAACGACATGCTCGACCTCTTCTGTACAGAAATTATTCGGCTTGAACAAATAGTCTACATTTTAAAGTCTTAAATGAACTAATATCTTATGAAAATTATTTCCTTTTTATAGTGTTCTGTCAAAAAAAATATATAATAATTTACCGACCGCCAAAGATTGCACTTTGATTGTACTCTCATTTTAAATTATTCTAGTTCAACGTGAACACTAAAAGTGTGATCTATTTAAGCAGTAATTAACTTTTGGGGGTTTGAACACCAATGCAAAAAAAATTATAAAATAACATTAAAAATTAGGATTTTGACAAAAAAACTACAGTCTTCCATAATACAACAAAGTTGTGGGGAAAAATGTGATAATGTGATGCATCCAAAAACTTTCGGTTATTACAATAATCTTTGCTGTTTTTGACCAATGATCTTTCCAGGATCTTTTGGTTCTGCTGGTGCCAATCTCCAGCTCCAAAAGTTGAACATGTTTATAGTAATTTGATTAACCCAACCAAGAGAGAAGAAACAATTGTGAGACAGAAGTACTGCCAGCTGCACAGCTGTATGGTTTCCATGGTTACAATGAAAATATTGATGTTGTTCCATTCCTAAACTGTTTCAGTTTATTCATAATGAGATTGGTATAATGTCTTCAAAACTAACATACACTGAATTGTAACATGGCACAAATACAAATGATAAGATCTATATATTCATACAGAGTAATATATGTATGGTTTTGAGTAGTTGTGACAAGTGAGTAATATAGAAGATGATATAAAATATGAAATAAGTGTCTGGAGAGGCCCTCTGGAGATCCCATTCAATCTCAAGTAGCGAGCAGAACAACGTAATGCTCAAGCGCAATCAATCAATCAAGTTTTTACATAGCGCTCCTTTAGCAGTTATTTTAAAATAGCTTCACAAAGTCCTAGTGAGGATCAGGTAAAGTAACTAGGAGGCAATGCAGCTGGCAAGGTTGCCAGTCAAATTAGATAGTTTTGACTTGCACCTTGCTTGAGTATCTGAGGTCAAGTGCACATGAAATACTATGGTTTACCTTGCTGTAGTGTATTTAAAGGGAACGCAAAATTACTACATTAACTTGCTTCACCCAATCTGTTTGTCCTCCTTCGGCCTTAGTTAATCTCAAGCACTCAGTGATGAGAGTGTGGGTTAGATATTGAACAGCATCACCTTTAAATCCATGGGCAACTTTTTTTTCACTTAGGTATTTTAGCAATAAAGACAGACTAATGAAAGTATCAAAGATGTTCTAAACTTGAGCAATGCATATTCATCACCCTGTTTTATGAGTTTAATGATGCTTTACTAGAATGATTGGAATTATATTTTTTTTGAGCCTGTATTATGAATAATGTCTTTGCGTACATGAATTTATAACTATAACTGAAAGTAAGTCAAATCATGAGTATGGGGTTGATATGTTTCTGTCCATGATAAACCTGGAGGACTTTCCAAAATATCCCAAAATATCAGACCAATGATCATGCAAATAACGAAACAAGTTAAAAACCCATGACTAAACTTGTATGAAATATCAAATTGTGTTAATAATGTTTTTTTTCAATTAGTTTATTAAAAGTCTTTAAATAAAAAATTCATTTTGACTATTTTTAAATAGCATATGGTGATCTTTTTAACCCTAAATATTATGGATTGATAATATCTACAATCAAAATACTTAAAGTATTACTGAGCTTAACATAGACATTTTGTATTGAAGTGACCTTAAATGCAACATTATAACAAATTTGCCTTAATTAACATAGTCAAATTGGCACGACAGAAGATTTTCAGTGTAGGACCTACACCTATGTATTGGAACTAACAATGTATTGAACATCAAGCTCCTCTGATTTGCAACCCCGATCATTGATCAGGCCCCTACTGATTAAGACCAAAGACTTTTGAGTTCCCCTGGATCCTGGAGGATTTCAATTGTGACACCATGGCCGAATTGCACCCTCTTTATTGATCCTAAACTCCTCCGTTCATTCCTACTTGAGACCCTGTTAAAATGACCCATTGACCCCTATGTCTAAAAAGAACCATTACAGGCTCCCAGTTTTTATAACACCTACTCATCCCAATAAGCACCCAAAACAGTATCTTGAGTCTACTCCTACAACCCAACTAAGCTGATGTTGTGTTCCCATGTGCTGGCAACCATTAATGGAGAAGAAACGCCTCCCATGAGGAAGACTAGGGTGCCTGTTACCTGGTGCTTGACATGCTGTTTAATTATTATTTTTAATAGCATGAATGCTTCAGTTAAAATATTTTCAATCTAATTAAATTAAATAATGTATTTGTTGGTTGTTAAATCTAATTTTCATTAGCCTCTTTTGACCACTATAGGGATAACATGCTTAAACATACATGCCAGAAAGTTACAGTTATGCTTCTTTCAAAACCGACTAATTACAGTTGCTGGTCTCATAAAAATATTAAGAAGTTTTATAAAATCATATTTATAAAGCAACCTTCTGGAACAGCACCAAACTATTTTCAAACTATGGCAAGCCATTTAAATTTCAGACAAACTGCTTTTTAAAAGTGTCTCACAATGAGTTTACGTTCCAATTTATCACTGGAGTAAACATCAGTCACATCACAACTCTGTACTCACTCAAAAACATACTTCCAAGCAATATTCAAGATTTAGCAAGGACTTGTGCAAATATTAAACAGCCATACCTGTCTGCCAGATGTAGGTGGGTTTTGTGTTTGAGACAGTTTGACTCTGAACATTCCAAAGCCCCCAAAAGAGCAGAGCTACTCTGAAGAGAGATGCTGCTGGGGACCTTGCTGAAGAACCCCCTCTCTCCTCTGCCCTGCTGGGCAGCCCCATGGCTTCAGCCTGGCCAGATAGACTCAAAGCTCAAATCAGGTTAAACAGAGCTTCACGATACACACACTCAGCAGGAAAGAAATGCACAAGAAGATGCGGCACAAGGCAAAGGGTGCCCGCTATTGTCCCTAACACTCTTCAGCATGCACGCGGTTCCTCCTGGAAAGGTAATCCACTTGTTTCTCTCTGTTTTTCTCTCCTAACTTCTCTAATTTTTCTTCTTGTCTTTCTTCTTCACTGTGTTCTCTGGGTCAGCAGAGAAGAATGAGGTCTGAGTGAAGGAGAAAAAACAAAAAAGGCAAAGGAACAATAGATCCTTCAGCTCAGCGCTCTGCCTGCACGGCTACTGCATCCTGGCTGAGCCTGGCTGATACAGCACCTCCCATTCTCCCCCTCCTCTCGCTTTCTCTCCCTCACTCACTCACTCCCTCAGGCTCTCTCTCACAGCCTCTCTTCTTTACTAATCCGGCATCCACCTGCAATCACTCTCTGTTATCACTTTGCCCCACTATCAAGGGATTCTCTATTCTTCACACTATCCCGAACAGGGGTAGGCACTAGGGGGTTATGTGGATATTGTGGTTTATGTGATGAGTTGGGATTGGCTGATAGATGCAGTAGCACCACTGTGGCTTGCACCAGCTATGACCAAAACGTATAAAAAGATCAATTGGAAAGATATCAATAAGAGAAACATAATCTGACCGGAAGCGATAGTGGGAATAAGAGAATACATTGGATTGTTGGGGGGCTGTTGAATTACAGAGGTAAAACCCCACATGAATAGTTAATATGAGCTCACTCTGACCTTGATGATATTCAAACCATATACAGAGAGCTACTCTAGAGGAGTTAAGAGAGACTCTGTACACTCATCTTGGTAACAGAGTGGAATTGCAAAAAAAAAGTTTGGGTAAAGCTTAAAAAAAATATATTATGCGACAAGTTCTTTATCTTGTATTCATTGTATGAGTCTCCTGAACATGGTAAGTTTTGGTTAAGAGTACAATTTAGCCTAATTTTGAGGTGTCTGACCAGAGATGTGTTTTACAAGTTTGCATATTTACTAGCTTTGGTCAAATCTACATTTACATTTACATTTATGCATTTGGCAGACGCTTTTGTCCAAAGTGACTTATAGTAGGGGAGAGACAATATGCAAGTTGGTATACTGTCAAAGTCTATCTCAGCTTGCTCATAATAGAAATTGTATCAACAGATTAATAAACCATAAAGGCAGAGGAGGAAATATAGTAGGTGTTCTCTGAAGAGAAGAGTTTTCAGTTGCTTTTTGAAAGCTGTTAGTTTTGCTGCTTTCCTGACTGGATCAGGGAATTTGTTCCACCAGCCAGAGACAGTGAGAGATAAAGTTCTGCTAAGATATTTTCTGCCTTTGTGGGACAGAACCACGAGTCGCTGTTCTTTTCCTGAGCGCAAGCTTCTGGAAGGCATGTAGGAGTGTATGAGCTTGTGGAGGTAGACAGGGGCTGATTTGGAGATAGTTTTTTTACGTCAGCATCAGTGATTTGAATTTAACACAAGCTGCAATGGAGTCATATAAGCTTGCTTCGGTTCCTTGAAGATAAGATGAGCTACAGAGTTCTGGATCATCTGCAGAGGTTTGAGCACGTTTGCTGGAAGTCCTGCTAGGAGAGAGTTACAGTAGTCCATACTTGAGAGGACCAGAGCCTGAACTAGCAGTTGAGTTGCATGCTCAGTTAAGAAGGACCTGATCTTACGGTTGTTGTGCAGTGCGAATCTACATGCTCGAGTTGTCTTGGTGATGTGGTTTTTGAACAGCTTTGGTCAGCTGTTCATCCAAAATCACTCCAAGATTGATTGTAGAAGATTCCAACTGGATGGTGAGGTCGCGATGCACAGAGGGATTGGCCGGCGCAAATCATGGTTGGGGAGATTACCTTACCTTTGAAATGGATGTTGTGCTACTGTAACTAAATGTACAAAAATTACTTTATTTTACTGCTCTAATATGAGTATTTTCATAAACACATTAGAGATCTGGGCACACTGACATTTTTCAGTAATGTTCATCAGTATTTTAGGCAATGAAACTGAACTATTTTGAACAAAGTCAGATGAGGAGCGGTGAAAAGCATAAATGCCCAAAAACAACAAATGGCCTTGTCTGACATTTTTTTTACATGGAAGATGTGTTTGCACAGTTGTTGAAAAATGTGTTAAAGTATTAAATCAAGTTCATTAAAAAGCTTGATTTCTCAAAAATAGCAGCTCTACACTTTCTTAAAATCTTGCATCTCTTGTCATTTCAAAATATTGAATATTGGCTTTGCGCTTGAGTAACATCAAGGTACATTTTCGTTAAATCGTTTAGGTGAAATTTCATTGCTTGACAAGCTTAAACATATCACATCAAAGATTACTGCCATTAACCGGAAAGGTCGCTGGTTCGATCCACTGAGTTGAAGGTGGTGTGAGTGATGAAACACTTGCTCTCTCATCTTCAGCAGCCACAATTGTTGTGCCCTTGAGCAAGGCACCAGTTTCCTGACTGTTCCCTGGGCGTTGCAGCCATGGCTGCCCACTGCTCCGGGTGTTACTTTCACTTTCATTACATATGAAAAAAAATATATACTATTTTTTTATGTTTTAAATGTTATGTATATTAATATAATGTATATTAACGGCAATACATAGGAGCACAGTTGTAATGTTTGTACCTTTAAGTTGTCTGGGAAAAAGGCAACTATTAGATTGAGTGAATAGAAATGCATTAAAACCAACCCCCATTTTTTATCCAGAAAACTGAATAAGCAAATAGAAGTCATTAAAATAGTAATACTTAAAGCTGAAGCAAAGGTTCTTACAAAAAAAAGGTCCACCTTGTCTCACTCTCAAAAGCAGTGTGCTTATGTCTGATGTCCTTCTCCTTTACAATCAAAGCTGGACAGTGTCCACAAGTCATTTCACAGTGATTAGGGTAATGAAGGAAAACGCTAACCCCCTGCTAACTACCAACACAGTGAGCAAACCATAAACAAATTAGCCAAGCTGTGGAATTAATAGACAGCACAAATAAAGACAGACTCACAGCCAACACACTAGCACTTGTACTTGTTCTTATCCCTTGGCATGAGGACAAAACAGACGCCTGCGTCAACTGCATGTGCAATCACATGATGTACAAAAAAATAGAAGAGAACAGCAGTGCTCTTCATCAAACATTTTTGAAACATAGGAACACAAAATTAACATGTAAAGTGGTGAAAATGATAACACAATTCTAAAGGTCAAATGGGTTGTAGGAGTAAGTGGCTTAGCTTACTGTGGCCAAAAGCCAGAGCTTATGTACCTGGCTGCTATCCAGACGGTCAATTTGAAGGGAAACATGCTATCACTATGTGCAGATCTGCCGTTTAGCATGCAGGTATCATTTAAAACAACTGAACACAAATTCAAGATACATTGTTTAATATGATTTTTTTCTGTTATTGTCAAAATATTTGTTTGATGTAGAAATGGAATCACAGGAAACATATCCTTGTAGAGAAAATGAAAGAAAAAAAAAATCCATATAGATTTTGTTCACATCTACCAATTAGCCATTACTTAGCAATGTGATAATCACTTCAAGTCAAATATACGTCTGCAAATGAATTATAGCAACTAAAAATCTAAAAAGTGTTATATTTATATTACACTGTATAGTAAAGCAAAATCAGTACTGGATTATTCCACTGATTGTCTTTACAACTTTGCCAGCTAGTTCATAACATCCTTCTTAAAAATTCACAAAACCACACTAATTCACACTGTTTTTGCTAAATCTTCTCTTGTTTTGAGCATGTAATTCACATTATTTGACCACTGCTTGGACAACCCATGCAGCAGTTAAATGTGCAATAGATTGTCCTTTTAAAACATTTAGAATAATTATTTTATTACAGTAACAGTATAAATAAAATAAATAATGCAGTATTTGCAAATCACACAGTCTTCAAATCACCTAATATTTTTACCTCTGGAAAACATGCCGCTTACAACCATTTCTCCGATAGCTATGTATCTGCCATCCCCATATATCGTTTGTCACAGACTCATTCAAGAAAAAAAAATTAATAAAAAAAAATAAATAAATCCTGGCTCTGAATTCCAAACAAACTTATAAAAACAGGGGTTACGTTACAAAATGTAATTGGTAATTTACACTTAAATCACTGTAAAAAAATACTCCTTTAGACAGTTCAGAATTTAATTTTGTTTTCCTTTTATTCATTTCCAAAAATGACATTACAAATTGAAACCACACTAACAGGAGTGTGTGCAAATCATGCATGCACAAATGTAGGTTCATACCCCTTCCAAAGGTAGAGCTATCATGATAGAGGTCCTTTAGGAAATGAGAAGCATATATGTCAGCTTATTTGAACAATTTTTAACAACATATTAGCATTAACATTAGATGCAATGGAGAGGCTATTCCTGTAGCCACTCAGTTAGGATGTCACTGGTGCAAGACTCAAAATTCCCCATGACAGGATGAAATAATTAACCTACGTTACACTGCAGTGTTCTGGTGATATTTCTAGGCTTTTTTCTATACTTTTAGTTTAATGTGACCAGGAACTCTGTAGACCTTCAATGAGAAAAAACAGAGTTTACCCACTGCTGGGGAATCTTCAAAATCCCAGGCAATTGTTAAGAAGTGTGCAAAATAGGATTTATTTCAGGAAACAAGCAAACCTTGCGCTGTAAACTCTCTAAGCTAGAACGTTCAGTACCAATTGTGTTTCTGATGTTTCCTTGAGGAAATCCTTCTGGCTCGGTGACAGGCTACCACTAACATTAATTAGTATGTTCTGACCGGGAGAACTGAATTGAAAATAAAGGAAGTGTAATGAATATTTTTGCCAAGATAAAAATACAAGTCCATATGGAAGAAGTATAATTCATTTTTTATAAAACAAACTATTTTTTCATCATTACACGTCTTACTCATTTAACCCATGTGTTTAAATGTACTTAAATTCAAATAATTATTTTATTTATCATTACTTTATTTTCACTTAAAACTCTTTTTTTTGTCCTGTAATGTTTTGTTGATGCAGAGCGATTAATAAAGTGGATATCAGATGAAGCTAGATCATTAGATGTAGCGCTGGCTTTTTAAAACATAAATTATTTTTAAGGAAGAATATTTTAAAGACAAAGGAGAATAATTTAAAATAATTGTCATGTCAATTGTGATAATTTATTTTCATAATCAAGCAGCTATTTAAATTTACAGCAGCGTTTAACTGTGTAGGAATGATATTGGAAAAGCTCATATTTAAATACCAGATGTAAATTTGTTTGATATTGTAGGTCATCCAACAGAGTTTAGATTCAACTGGGACAGAGCTTAACGCTTTGAGATAAAGTCATGCTGTGTTAACTGTGAACAGCAATAAGTGTGCAAACATGGCCACGCACAAATCTAAAGCACAGCATGGGAGACACCGATATCCACTGTTGATGTACCTTAAAACCAGAGCTCAGCTAAAGAGAGGAAGTGGGGGTGGACGGGGGTGGGGAGGAACAGATTGAGTAGAACAAAGCAATCCTTTTGAGGGCAAAAGATGCTAGCAATAACAAGAATGGAGGGGATACAAGCAATGCAACAGGACAGATGTGAAGGGAAAAGGACCAGTTGAAAAAGAAGGAGAATGAAAAAGTGCTTGAGAGAGAATTTGTTTTTCTTGCTCTTGTAAAGACAACTTTATAATAAGTTGTGTAGGGTGTGATGAATGGTGGTCAAGACATACAGTCTCCAAAAGAGGTTCCCTCTGATCTGATTTTTGTGTGTTACAGAAAAAAAAGATAAAGCATGTTTGTTTGTGTGCGTCTTGTTCAATATTAGTAAAAACTGGCAGAACCTGACCATTAGGTAAACAAAAAGGAAAACGCGTTACTATGAAATCTGTGCTTCAGCAGGAAAAAAGAAGAAATATTGCTATAGTGCAATGTACTGCACAAATTGTAATCAATGCAGAAACTCTGAGTATGGATAGATTTTCACCAAAGAAATTCTACAAGATAACAACGGTGATTGTTTGTTTCTATTCACACCTGCCAATTAAGCATGGAAAGGATCTGAGACTCCACTGATTCTAAGGTATGGGTACATCCTGGGGGTGTTGATGATGCTTTTAACAGCAACATGGACTCACCCTTCACATACTAAGTGCAGAAAGTTGTCAAGGTGGGGGGTTATAAAGGCATGGACTAGTGTTGCTGTAGCACACTAGGAATGTGTGGCTACAGTGAGAGAGTCATCGATTATGACTCCTAAGCTTTTGGCCTGGAAGGAGACAAGGATGGCTGTTATGCCATCCAGTGCTGTGGGTGTTTGAATTTTATAGAGTAAAGACTTAGAACCAAGTAAAACGATCTCAGTCTTAGAACTTTTTAGTTTAAACAGAATGGATATGAACATCCCAGGTTACGTATGTAACAAAGGTTCCATGAGGGAATGAGACGCTGTGTCCAAACGCTATGGGGGAACGCTCGCTGCATTTCCGGCTCTTAATTTTGTGTCAAATCTCATCCAACGGACAGGTGTGCCGTCATCCGAGCTGCATCCAAACGCTATGGGTAACGAGAGTCAAAACATGTCAAGCAGCCCCAGCCCGAAGAACCGCAGAGCCCGGAGAATCATCCAGATCCAACTGTAGGACCGGACTACAGTCAAGGGCGTGGACAATCCCGCAGCATTACAAAGTTCTGGATAGAAATACCATATGACAAGGCCTTAGAAGCTGCCACATCGTTCATGGAATGTGCCCTGACCCCAAAGGGGGCCGGGAGACCAGAGGACACATAAGCAGAGGCTATAGCCTGTGTGGACAGTAGCACAAAAAAGCTGGTCCGAGCTCCGAACTGAGCCGTGCGATGGAAATAAAAGCCCAGGGCCCGCACCGGGCAGATATTATGGAGGAGCTCCTGCACACAGGACTTAAATGGAGGAGGAAGAATCCCTAAAACCTAATGGGACACGAGGTGAGGTAAGGCACCCAAGGGACGTTGCCTGGTCTAGAGTGCAGGAATACGCTAGCCATCCCCGGGGAGAACTCAAGACACGAGGAAGCCACAGAAAGTGCGTGCAACCCATTTAAGGGAAGTAATGGTGAGTAAAAATGCTATTTTCGCCCAGGGGCTCGAAAAGGGGGCCTCTTCAAGGGCTCCAAGACGATGGTCCGGTCCCCTACAGGCACTCTCGGATGGACCGGGCCTCAGCTGCCTGGTCCCGCGAAGGAACAAGACACCAGGCAGTAAATAGTCACCATCTCGCTTGTAAGACCTCCTCGTAGAGGGAGCCCTGGAGTGGAGAATGGTCTCAAGACCTCGGTCGAGAGACCGGAAGCTAAGAGCTGCGCAACAAGGGATCTGCCTCCATGTTTAACCGGCCCGAGATGTAAGATGCTCGAAGGCAGCAGAGCTTGCCTCGGGCCCTTAGGAGGATGCGACTGGCCAATCTGCAAAGATGGGGTGAGCAAGCCCCCCCTGTCGGTGGATGTAGGCCACCACGGACATATTGCGTAAAAGCGTAAAAGCACGTGATAGCCCTTGATGACTGGCAGGTAGTGCAGAAGTGCACGGAACACGGCCAGCAACTCCAGGCAAATGATGTGCCACGAGAGATGGGGCCGGTCCCAGCGACCATGGGTAGTGCGGTTCCGGAGCACCTCCCTCCCCAGCCCTTACGGTATCCGTTCGTGGTGATAGTCACCCGACAGCATGGGACCCCCAACGGGTCCCTGGGACAGGAACACAGGGTCCCTCCAATGAGAGAAGGCATTTATTGGCCCGGGGAGAGAACCCTGCACTCCTCAGCTGCAACTGAAGGGGCCTCAAAAGGAGCAGCTCAGCGGAAGAATCATCACCGCGGATGCCCTGAGGCCAAGCAATCGTTGAAAACTGCCGACTGACAGTGAATGGCCTAGCCTTGCCCTCCTGGCTGCCTCTAAGATCGCAGAGATCCTGGCTTGAGACAGGCACGCCCGCATAGTGGTGGAATCCCATACCACACATACTTACCTCTGGGTTGGGGAGAGCACACTTTTGCGGGTGGTTCAGCCGAAAACCCAGCACTTTCATGTGGGTGAGGATGACATCTCGATGTCGAACTGCCTCCGATGTAATTGAGAATGTGGATCCCTTGAAGCCTCATGGGGGCCAGGGCCATCTCCACACACTTGGTGAAGGTCCTGGGCAAGAGCGAAAGGCCGACAGGAAACACTCGGTACGAACTGAAGAAGCTTCCTGTCAGAAGGACAATTTGGGACATGAAAGTAGGCGTTTTGAGGTCGATGGAAATAAACCAGTCGCCGTACTTGATCTGCGCCACGACCTGCATCAAGCATCAAGAATGGCAACCTCATGGTGCGACAGTTCAAGAGCATCAGATCGAGAATGGGGTGTCTTCTGTCTCACGATGAATATAATGGGCTACAGTGTCAAATGCAGCTGAAAGATTGAGTAGGATGAGTAAAAAGACAAGGCCAGAATCCTATGCTAACAGGAGATCATTAACATTTTTTAAAAGAGGTGTTTCAAGGATATGTAGAGGATGGAGGATGGAAGCCTGACTGTAACTGTTCATAAAGATTGTTATTGGATAGAAAGTCCTGCAGCTGAGCATTTTAGCCAGCAGATTTGAGATTGGACAGAATTCGTCCAGGTTGCATTTGTCAGTACCAGGTTTTTTTTTTAGCTTTAGTGTTAGGAATTAGGAAATAAGCATGAATGTGGGAGGTAATAAGAGGCCTGGCTTGACCAAATTGATTGGCAAAGGATCAAGTTGACAAGTGAATGACTTGGACATCAGAGTAAGACAACCAATTCCAAAAGCAGTGCGTAAAGTGAAAGCAGCGAACAAGTGATCAGCAGTTAAATAAAAGTTAGCGGAGGTTGAAGAAACAAACAAACATAGGTCCATTTAATTTAAAACAAACTATAGTCCGATTAGATTTAATCATCTAGATCAAAATAGAACTGGGTCAAACGCTTTAATGGGGTGTCCAGGATCTATTTATGAAGAGCATTAATATTTATAAATTGCTAAAGATAATCATCTGATCCAGATTTTCTTGGCAGAAGGCTTGTTTATTCCAATAAATATTCATAAATTGAATGACTTATTGAAAATCACATTTTTAATCACTATCAATTGTGCTATATTACTACTTCTTCCAAATATACAAAAACTCAATTTACTGGCTCATGATTTCATTAAAAAAAAAACTGCTGATAAACATTAAAAACTCAGCTATTAACAATTAGGAAGTTCCCTGAAGCAGTGGAAATACTGGAGTGATAGCTCTCTCGGCACCTGCCAGCATCGCCTTGGGCAGCGGTCGTAACGCAGTCACGTGGATGAGCAAGCAGAATAATCGACAACACCAGTCTGCAGTGAAGCCTCATTAAGAGAAAGGACAAAAGAAGTGGCAGCATACTAGTCAGGTGTGAAGTGTCTCCCACAGGACTCTAATAGCCCTGTATTTTCTTGAAGCAGTAAGCAGTGAGTCGCTCAGTGACAGTGGCTTCTCTCCATAGTTTTACAAAAACAAAACACCTGCATTTGGTTTGACATTAAAGACAAACCAAAAAAACTTCACCAAAGGCAGAGTTCTTTGACCAAACATCTCCAGAGTTTGAGGGTATCAAATGTGTTTTTACTCATGCACCCTTACAAGCCTGCACAATGGACAAATATGATGAAAGTGACCAGTTGGCCAGATATGGAGTGACCCATACCTGGAATTTGTGCTCTGCATATAACCAATCCAGTGTACACAAACAGCAGTGAACAAACACACTGTGAACGCACACCTGTGGAACTGGTGCCTTGCTCAAGGGCACCACAGCTGTGGTTGTTGAAGATGGGAGAGCAAGTGTTTTATCACTCACACCAACTTCAACTCGGTGGATTTGTAGATCCAACCCGCAACCTTCAGATCACAAGTGGATCTCCTTATCCACTGGACAACAACTGCTATAATATGTGCCAGTGTATTTGGCTTAAACAACTATTATACAAGCAATGCGTTGTTTGAGTTGCTTTGAAAAACAGCAGAGGATTGCAATTTGCAAATGGGGGCTTTTGCTGGTGAAGAGCATCAATGTAGTTTCATTTACTACCAAACACTATTCAGTATAAAAGGTATCATATAGGTTAACAACAACCTGATGAGCAAAACTGTATTGTTAAATTTACAGCGATCTTGGCGTTGTTTTAAAGTCTTTAAGTAATCTAGTATATTGAGATGATCAGACAGCAATTTCTTCAATATAATCCTATATTTGTGTGTCTGTGAGCAAATGGTTGTTTATGTCAGTATCTAGGTAATATTATTTTTTTTTACATAGCTAGATAAACTGTTTATGGTTTCAAAACCACCAATCACCTATTTAACCACCTATTTTATCAACAAGTTAGATAAAATGTAAGTTTCAAGACTGGAATTTTTGAAAACCCCGAAGTTGAATCTTCAGAGTCAACACTCAAATGAATCAAGGTAGGATATCTTACTACTGAGAGTATGTAAGTTCAATTATTACTTCACAAGAGTCTGTTTGAGTCATTCAATTACTAAACTATTGAACCGTTTTACTTTATAAATGTATACCTTCCCTTTTCCCAACAGGGTAGCCAAAAGTAAAAATTGTTGAATACATTTATGCATTTTTTTGTATGGCTCATAGCTCATTTTACTTCACTAACAGAGCACAGATTATGCCTCAACAAGTGAAAGTAATTTGCCTTGAAATCTGCGTAATCCAAAACTAAATGAAGCAGACAGGTTTGGCACAGAGTATCACAAACCTGTTCCAGTGTTTTTGTTTTGGAGAAAGAGCTCAATGTCTGACTCATTTTTCATAGCTCCCAGAACAGCTGCAGGGGGAGAAGGGGTAGGTGGGGGGGCTGATGAAGGGAGGGGGGGCTGGCCTAGCCAAGCTAATCCAATTTAAGTATGCAAATGTTGTCAGACTTAGAGATGAACATAGAAATAAACATAAGCAAATAAGACAAGTATTTAATGCACTGTAACCATGTGGCAAGCAATGATTGTCCTTCAGTATTGTAGAAATTATACGATTAAACTTTGTCACAGCTACTAAACTATCCCTAGGAGAGCTGAGAGAACATGAGGCATACACCCTGCGCATTCTGTCACACACACGCACACACGCACGCACGCACGCACACACACACACACACACAAATATCTATGAAGTCGAACATGTCAAAGTTTCTCTGCACCTTTTGATGTCGGGGGTGAGGATTGTATGTCCATTTTCTTAGTGCATTTAAAAAAATATATATTTTTAATGTAGCTTATATTATTGTCTAAGATAAAACACTGTTAATTAACTTACTTTTTCAATGTAAATGTAAATATTATAAATTATAATATTTAGTTTGCGTATATTTTTCTTTAACATTTATATTAAAACAACAATATCCAATGTGTTACAATTACATGCATATTTATTACATTATATCAATCAATCAATCAATCAAGTTTTCATACAGTGCTTCTTTAGCAGTTGCTTTCAAAGCAGCTTAACAAAGTCCTAGTGAGGATCAGGTAGAGTAAATAGGAGTTCCCTCTGTGAGGTCCCTGGGAGCATCGCTGACTGAGGTAGGTGCTAGTCGACTTAATGGTGAGGACTGTGTCCAAAAAACAGATTTTCATTAAATTACATCCATTAATTAACAATTAATAAACCACACGACCTCATAGGTCTTAAGGTAATTTCCTGGCATCTTTGCATTACTGAAGGATGGGGGGCTATTCATCCAGGTGGACTGAAATAGAGATGTAGAGGTGCTCCTTGCCGTTTGATGGAGCCAAGGAGCAACAAAAATTCTCCAACCACAGAGTGCTTAAGAGCTATAGACCTTCCTACGGATGCGGTTTACAGCACTATCTGGGAAACAAACAAGAGCTGTGGTAGAGTTTCAGAAAGCAAAGTAATTTACCATCTGTTTAACCATGAGCATACTCCCGGTTTGTGTGTTCCGAAACCCAGAGAAGAAATCCGCAAGATATCTCAGCTTATTCTGTGCTTTTATAATGAGGTTGTCAAAGAAACCAGATCAGATAGAATGGTTCTACAAACAGTTGCCTTTCCTACATTACAATATAATACAAAACAACGTCTCATATCATTCTAGCTATAATTAATAAAATAGGATTATAATAAGATATTGTGATATTAATTAAGGGCTATATCGCCCACCCCTAATTCTTGATGGAATCTGATCACTAGGTTTTGGACAACACTATGCTGTTACGGTTTTGTTTTCTGCAAGAAAAATGTTTTGAAGTGGGAGAAGTATGACTCTTTAAAGTACTTCCTTGATTATGGACCGAAACCATCACATAAATGCTAATCCAAGCAGCTTATATCGGTCAAAGCAAATCAAGCCTGAAATGAGTTCAGTTAGGCACACTTCTGTTTTCCAAAGAACCAGAGCATAAATGAGCCCACCATGCTCCCATTGTCTTCCACATCACTGAGTCCAAGCTTATATACAGCCTGGGAACAAAGGCATTAAGGGGAAGCTCCCCATAACCCCACTTAGCTCAAAAAAGAAATGCTGAAGGTGGGGGATAGGGTCATCACTTTCACATGGGGTTTCAAGCCGTTCATCTTATGAGAGAAAAAGCTGGTCCTCTAGGAGGAAAACCTAAACAAATAAGGCAACGCTGATGAACATTTTACACAATCAGTAGCACCTCACACCTAATGAGTTATTGTAGCCCAAGAAGCACATTGCCATCTCCATGGAGATTTTTACTCTATAAAAAATCAGTAGGTGTGGACTGCCATATGCATGACAGTATTAAATTAGATTTTAGCTCAGATTGAATAAATGTGTAAATAGGACAAATATTGATGTGCTTGGGACACAAAGGAATGATACTTTTGAAGTTTTTCTTTGTGTGCACCTCAGTCTCTGTGTGTTCAATTGATTTGTTCTTTAATGACCTTGTCTACATGATATACAGCTTTAGAGCCAGTATCTATCTGGATCCATTCAAAGGGGAGACAGATGTCCAGGACAACGGTTGGGACCGATAAAATAAACAATGAGAGGGTCACATGTACCACCCCTACAGAAAACTTATGAGGTGTAAACTGTCAAAGTGGCACATACTGTGATGTATGTCACTAGAGACGAAGAGGGTAAGCATCTGGTGTAGCTTTCCCTCAGTAATCTGCCACTGACATGCTAAAAATCCCACATCAAGGTGACTTATTACATAAGTAAGTGTTTTTGACACAAGAGAGATCTGCTTTCTACAGCATTTATATCTTAACTCAATAACAGATAACTGCATATTTTTGGAGGTCATACATGAGCAGGACCAATTGTGGTGATAAAATCAATTTAATATGTTATAGACTAGCAACTTTACCAATTGCATCAATAAATGACTAGGTGAGTCTGAGGATTGAGGTCACATTTTATTTGCACCAATATTTTTCAAGGAAATATGCTCATTCAGGGATTTTCAGTGAAACAAAACTAAACAAAAGCAATAGGTCAATTTACACGCACACACACACACAGTACTGTAATACCTCCTAGTAAAAGCATTGTTTTGCTTATTAGGTTTTATAACCTTATTTTGCCAAAATGAAACCTCATAATAACGTTTAAATGTGCAAGTCAACCAAACTTCAACAAAAGCTGCAGTTTTTAGTACATTATATTGTGTAGAAATTTAACCTTTTAATATTTTTCAAACTGGTGGATGACACTGCTGTCCATCATGCTTTTTTGGGCTTTCTTTTTTGGACAGCTCCTTCAGAGAAAACTTGTTATCAACAGAAGAAACTCTTGCATATACTTTATGCTGGGGAGGTGACTAGCACCTGCCTCAGTCAGCGAGAGTCCCCTCACAGAGGGAACTCCTATTTACTCTACCTGATCCTCACGAGGACTTTGTAAAGCTGCTTTGAAAGCAATTGCTAAAGAAGTGCTATATAAAAACTGATTGATTGATTGATTGATTGATTGATTGAATGTCTGGCGCAAATCTTAATATGAATATCCATAGTGAATGGATGCCAAAAGTATAAAAAAAAAGTTCCTCTGCACTCTTGCATTGACATGAATCACTTTCCAACCACAAACATTTGGTTTTGGTGTGAAGGCCAGGTCAGAATCCAAAAGGGTTTTTCTTTTTACCTTTATGATTTCTTTTTAATCCAAACGTGAACTATTTAAAACATTAAAATGGACATTTATAAACAATAGTGTATAGATGTGTGACAAAAGCAATGCTGCTTCAGAGGAAGTCATGTGGAAAAACATGTCTGTTCTAAGTAGGTTTAATTAAATTGTGTTACTTTTATAATGCACAATTCGCTTGTTTAAAAAGAGGAGTTATTTAATTGAAGTCTCATATTCATCCCTGAAAAGTGCATGAGCTGAGTACCACCCATAAAACACGCAAAGCTCTAGGTAATGGAGATGAAGCAACTCTGTCATGACAGAGGAATACACAACATGACAACAAGCGATAAAGAAAGGGAAAATAATCTGTACAACCACACGTATTTCCAGTCATGCACACCCAAACCCACAGTTTTTTGTGTATTTTAGAAACAACTTTCTGAATAATTTTTTTTTTTTACTTGAGTCACAATTTAGATATTAGTTTTCATTTCAAAAAGTGACCCAGTTATTTATTTTCTTGTCTACAGAACATAAGAATAAATTTTTAAACAACATTGATGTCCACCAAACCTAACTGTACAAAAAATGTAAAGCAGGTGTCTATCTGAAGCACTAGGTGATGGCAAGCTTTAAAATATTTTTTAAACTGTTAACAGTTGCACTAAAACACAAGGATTGACAATTTACAATGCAGCAAATGTTGAAAACATGCTCACTGGAACCCTTTGCCATAGATAAGTGATGCTCAACAGGACTTGCCGCTTTTTCCAGCACATACCACCTCCTGCTAATTCAATTCCCTCCCACCAAATTAATATCATTAGCTGGAGGTTTCACAAATACATGCAATGCCTAGCATCCAGTTGGTCAAGCCCAAGGGATTCATATGACAGTGATTTACACAGATTGCTCAGCATCACAGACACAAATCAACAGCTGTGAAATCTCTCCTTTCAACGGTAGTAACAGAGCATTCATTGATTACTGATATAGATCAATGTGATGACAGCAGAGAGCTCCAAGTGAGCAATACCTTTTTACAGACTGCCGTAAGGATTGAAGAGCCATTGTCTTGGCTAATGCTATTTGACAGAAAGCTGATGTTGGCATATGAATTGAGATACTTTAAAAGGAAAACTCAAAAAGGGATCAAAACCTGTATAATTCTTTAAAGTATTGGTCATGCATCAGTGTTTCCTCACCATATATTCTGCAGTGTATGCATTTGAAATTCATAACTTTTGCTTATTAGTATGTGAGGATTCTATGTCTACAAATGCAGTGTTCCCTAGCAACAGATTTCCTGACTTGCGACTCCACATGTCCTCTGACAGATAACTCAACATTGCAACACAAAACTGAGCTTGCTGAATATTTTTTCTCACCTCAGTTGAATTTAACAAAAAAAAAATAAAAAAATTAACACTGCAATGTCAAAACTTCAGGAATAATTAATTAAAATCCGAGGGATGCAACTAGCTGGTTTATATTGCAGCACATAACTGAAATGATGGAGACTAGAAGCAGCCGAAATATCCAATTGACCCTACAAGTTAGCTCTTACTTGGTAACTCCTCAATAACATTAAAGCTACTGTGTAAAACACACACACATATGCTCACAAAAAATTCTCCCACATGAAAATTCATAAATAAAACATTTACAATTTTAGTGTTAATTAATCGTAATTATTAGTGGCGACAACTAAATGAAACTATATTTTGCTTGACAGAATTTACATCAAAGTATTTTCAGGATTTCAAGAACATTCAACTGTACAAAAAATGTGTCATAACTTTAAATTTAAAACACACATTTTGTTCCTTAAAATATTGTAATTTAAGTAATGCTCAATCCTGTCACAAAATTAAAAAAAAATACTTTCCCTTTAAATACTCAAATAATTATCTTCACAAGAAAATTATATATTTTATTTCAATCTGTGTGATTTGGATTTTAACAAAAGACTAGCAATACTGCTAGTGACACTTTTTATTTGACTTTTGTACATTAGCAGACATGTTCTCCGATAATATTGCCTACAGTATAATCACCCAGAATGCTTAGGGTTGGTTCTCTTCCTCTGAACTCCCTTGCTTTCCACCTAAATTGTGTGATGCATGCACAGTATGCACAGCATAGACGTATGTAAAAAGTATGACATCATTACATCAAGATGTTAAAATTCCTTGATATGCAAAAGTTTTTATCTTATTAATAATTGTACCTTTATTATCATGGCCAATACAATATGGCCCATCCTTGGTCATTATCAATGTACAAATGTGGGGGTGACTGTTACAGTCCATAAAGGATGATCGCAAAACAAACATTTAGAATTAATAATGGTTAAAGGAACTTCAGCATGTAAGAAACTGAATTATGCCTGAGTGCTCTGCTTGAAAAGGCTTGGCCATTTGTTTTGAACGCAGGAACAAACAGAGACAGCCACCCTTTTCAGTTGCATATTATGCAGAGGGCACAGATTGAGCTGAGATGCCTCTGACATGATTATGGAGACTAAAAAAAACTAGCTGTTCTTTTGGATTGATCTCACAGCTTGACTCAAACATTATAATGACAATACAGGGACCCATTAGACTGGGTATGGGTGCTGAGTGATCAACGTCTCACTGTGTATTGAATCTACATATGAGCTTATTTAAATAACCAAACCCTCTAGTGTTTGCTTAGCACCACAATATCTGGTCTCGCACAATTTCAGAGAACCAATCATACACAAGAGCACTTCTTGAAATAAGGGGTTTTCACAGAAGGACAGCCTTCCAAAGTCAAAGAACCAATCAGTGTAATGATGTAATTTGATATTGATATCTCAGGTATTTGAAGAGACTTGTCCCTAAGCTCGAGGGGCTTCTGCAATCAGAGCTCCCGCACCAGGTCATGTGGTGCGCAGCCTCTCTCTCGATGATCAGGTAAATAACGATTAGGTGTTCTACGTGTTATTGGGTTAATCAGAATACTTTTAGCTGTAAAGTCATTCTTCCTATGATTGATTTGTACTTTAAACTTTACTGAACTGAATGTATTTGATGATTACATTTTAACTGGAGGTGGATTTGTTTATAACTTACCTGGTTAATAAATTGACATAATCATTTGTTTTGAAGTTTGTCCAGAAATCATTATTTATCATTACTTCTGATGTATCGTTTCTGTTGAGTGACATTGCACGGATAGTTGTATTGTTCAATGTTTGTATCCGAATTGCCTTGCCTTGCCTTGCCTTGCCTTTGTTCTCGCCATATTTATCCAGCAGCACGCAAAACCACCTTCGCGCCACCTTTGATTTTGTCTTTGGGTAAAGGAATGACGCCTTACAACCACATTTATTAAGCCAATTAGAAGAAAAAAAACATGTGACCTAAATCTGCAAAACAAGCATTTTTTTTAAAACGGTTTTAGTAAGTGTTCTGATAAAAAAATATTACGGGGCTAAAAAACTACAGATAAAGCTAACTGACACACCCAAAACATGGCAAGAAATGACAACTTTAACCTACATGTTAATACCAATAGGTCTGAGGTGCATTTTGAACTGAGACATAAATTAATATGTTTCCATTTGATTGATGTCACACCATGCAAAAATAAAGAGCCTAAATGTAACGATTTATTCACCTATTTTAACTTAAAGATTATTCACATTAGAATAATTTGTGTTGCTGTTTTTGCTTCACAGAATAAATTTGCATGGCCTTATCATATTATTTTGTACTAAAATTCAAAAACATGACAGAACTTACAAAAGAAAATTGTTGGATATAGAAAAAAATATAAATAGTGCAATGCATCTAAAGAGTAGGGGGGCCTTAATGTGTATGTATTTAAACGAGGTAAACTGTTTTGCTTCAACATAACATACTGATTTAAGATTTCAGTGCAAAATTGCACAAAATATAACATACTATAGTTATAATTGTTTTGGGTTAAAACAAATACAGCAGCTTCAAATTAGAGCATACAGAAAGTAGTGCACTTGTTTTCATATTCTACAGTCTAAAAATACGCTCCTCCCCCCTTCCCCCTTTTTTGCACCCCCCACCACAACCCCCAACCCTCCCCGCCCTGCTACCCCCCAGAATCTTCTTTAAGTCTGCCAATGAGCGTGCATTGGCAGCATTTTTTCCTAGAGACAGTGCACTCTATGTGTAGGGTGGTTCCCCTCCTCTGCTCAGTTGTGGAGTTCAACACCAATCAGACGCCAGGCCGCAATGATTCCGCATCACAGACTCCCCTGTTTGGCATTGCCGAATATGTTTTTTCTTGCTTGTGATCATGCAGGCATGTGGGGTGCCATGCGATGGCATGCATACAACAACACAAGAGAGATTACCCTTTGACACATGCACGCTGAAATATACTCAAGCAAAAGGGAGTTGGAGGTTTCGTGTAGAAGTTATGGACTATGGAAATTTCATCCCAAATTTTATTCCTAAATGTTTTTGTAGTAATTACTTTTTAAAATTTATGCTATAGTTTCATTTTTTAACTTCTTATTTTATCCATACAAGATTTGTGCATTACAATTTCATGCAAATATTATGTATTTACATTTTGGTGAATATTTTTGGTGAATATTGGTAAACATGCATTTCACAGAGTTTCCAAATAGTTATTAATATAATATAATGCATTTATTGGTTCTTACAGTCTATAACCAACAGAAATGTTTGCAAACAAAATTGAAGCATATACTAGCTTTTCCATGGCTGCAAATGAAAAACATTGATCATGATTAACCAATGTCAAATTTAGATACTCCTAAAGCCAACAGGTTTTGGAACAAACAAGTAAAAATCTGCATGGAGGGATGCTAATTGCCATTGGAAATAAGGGCACAGTTGAGCAAATGCAAACTTATTCATTGACTGATGTAGATATGTTCAAAGTTTACATATTTGGAGTATACTAGATAAAATGAGATAAAATCTTATAATCCATTGTAATAATTTAAAAAGCCACAATTACTGCCAAGGCATGTCCTTGTGCATAAATGCATCATCAATCACTGCCATTACTGTTGTTTTAAATGATAAAATGTAATGATCATACTGTTTTTAAAAAGAAATTTGCTATAAAATAAACAAATGGGTCAAGTTTTTACATCATTACATATGAAAAATCTTTATTAAAAAAGATGCATGTAAAAATAAACTGCTGTAAATCAGGGATTTTTAAACTATTTATGGTTTTAAAGTAAATTAAAGTCAAAATGTTACATTTTACATAGTAATCATTTACATATTGAGCATCTATCTTTGTCTAGACACATCCATTTAAATGTTAAAAGTTTTTTTTACACCTTTTCACTGTTTTTACATTTTCATAGTGCTAACCTTGTTTTCATGGATCTTTGATTTGCATTACTTTTCAGTGAGATGTAGGAAATTATAGACCAGACCATTAAGGTAATGCTCTATATCAGTGGTTCTCAAACTGTATGCATATTACTAGTGGTACTTCTTGTAACCTATTGGCGGTATGCAACACCAGCGACTGTCAAAAAAACAACAACAAAAAAACACTGGTTGCTCTTATTACTTTGGGCATGGGTGTCAAACAAAAAAAAAAATCTGTCGTAGACGTCTGGCGTTGATTTTTTTTAAAGAACACTGGGCGTGTCCAATTAAATCACAGGCTCCTCCCTCCAGCCTCTGGATAAATCTTCTGTTTGACCCTCTGGACTCACGACATGAGTTTGATCGTGTTTGATAATGGAGCGTTGCTGCTGCAGCCCTAGGAGTGCACTTTCCAATCTTGCATCGATTTTCATTTTAAACAGGAGAAATTCCTACACAAATAAACAATATAACATTATTTTGAGGTTGTTTAAAAGTAAAGCTACTCACGCGCATTCTGCCCTATGTGCGTCTGCCTCTCATGACAGCAGGAAGATGTTCTCTTTAAAGATAATCAAACGTTGACAAAACTGACTGGTTTTAACCCATAAATTCACAATTTATATCTTTATAAAGATTTAAGCAATGAATATAGCACAAGTTTATGCTACGTATCACTAATATACCGGCACTGATCTGAAGAAACCAAACATCTGAGATGAATATATAAAGGGTCAGAGTTCATATAAACACAGCCTCACATTCATCATCTCTCATAACAATATTACAACTCTTGAAAGATCTCATGATTGTATTGAGAGCACCTGAAAGCAGAGCTAATAATGTTTACACGTCCCTAATTTACAGTATGAGAAAGAGAGAGAGAGAGAGAAGAGGAGGGAGAGAGAGAGAAAGAGGAGGGACAGAGAAAAGTGAAGGGAGAGAGAGAGAAGACGAAGGAGAGAGAGAAAGAGGACAGTGTGAGAGAAGAGAGAAAGAAAAGGAGGGAGAGAGGCTTAAAACACAGATATTTTGCCATCAAACTTGATACTTTTAAAAATTTGTAATCCTTGCATTCTTAATATTGAGACTGTATACTACTGGTGCTAAAATGAGTATACATTTTAATATCAATATTACATATTATTTGGACTGTACTGAACTATAGCTGAACAGGAAGTCTGTAGGCTGTGGCTATGCTGGAGTTGTGTATTTCAATGTTGCTCATTATGGTGGTACTTGGAGTGCCAAATTTTTTCTGAGGTGGGACATGGTGAAAAAAGTTTGCGAACCACTGCTCTATATAGTTAATAATAAAAACTACACCACATGGGAATATATTTTCAAATCCTGTACAAAGACCTAAAAGTGTACACAGTGAGTAAAATATGATCATTTTAGATAACTTTTTTCTATTAAAATATATTCAAAAACGTGTTTTATTGAATACGCTAATGTGGAAAATGCAACATTATGTATTGTCTTGATGATGTCTTTCCGTGCAACTGAATGATGATCTCAAGAAAATTCTATCTGAACTTGATAATATGATTGAGAACCCAAGAAACATTCTAGTAGGTTTGAAACTTAGCAATTGAAAATCATGTTCAAAGTAAAGTTTCTTTGGATGAAAACCCAAGAACTGAAGTTTGCTACTTTTGGATAAGAAACCATTACACAGTGAATAATTTGGAGGGACAACAGAAAGAGGGAAGAACAAAGTAATGGATGAACTCTAAAAAAGTTTCTAATGTCTTATCTGTTTGTGTGCTCACTATGCTGGTTCCTGTTGTTTTCAGTAGTGATGATCTGCATCAAACCTTGGCATTGCTGAAATGTGGGTCATGCAGTTCCCCATGTTCTGCATAGCAACCAATGAACTGCAGTGGTGAGGGACAAGCCTCCTCACACAAGTGCGCACATCGACAAACAAGTAGTAATGAGTCGTTCACAAAAAGAGGGATGCTCAAAACCGAGTTTTAAACAAACAAAACCCCTTGAACAGAACATAGCTAAAGCACGAGTGGCTACATCTAAAACACTCCTACAATGTTTACTTCTGTAGTATGACTGCTGGTTCTTTCACATAAAAAAGTTTAGACAAGAAGAAACCTGTGCTGAGCAAAGCTATATTGTTCACTAAAATGTCAGAATAAAACAAAACTTGAAAAAATTCAAGTTGCACTCACAGAACTAGCTAATCCTTTTCTGAAGGTTCAACATCAAACCAAAACACTATTTAAAGTTTTGTGTTTCTGAGACAAAATAACTCATAAACTCATTGTGCTTTGCGGCTTCAACTGATGTTTGAAGCATGTCACAAAGTGTCTCAATGGTCTCATTAATCATGTGCAAGCTTACAAATGCTTTTTCATTTTTCTATTCAATTGCTTTTATTTAGTTTTATTTTCAATGCTGCAGAGAGTTTCATTATAACAAGCACAAATTGCAGATGACATCTAATTTTAAGGAAAAGAAAATTATGCTGAAAGAAAAAAAAAGAAATATTTTTTTTCTTTTCTATTTTAAATCATGTTATGCAGACATGATAGAATGGATTTTATTCAGCAAAGTACTTAAATACTTACTACTTACTATTTATGTTGGATTTAAGTTAGTCTACACATGTGTATGTTGTTTATAGATAATAATGAAGCAAAGAGGAGGGTAAAGGATCTAAATGGTTAAAGAACATCATGGTTTTTTTTCACAAAATACCACACAAAAACAACAACGTTTGAATCTGAAGTTCTTTAAACATAAAACGTATTAAGTATATACTGTGAGTTAGCACTTAACAGGCAATTCTATTGGGTGACATCACAGGTCGGTACTAAAAAGAAAATTATAAAGCTCTACAGCACTGAGCCTGCACTTTATCCACTAATGCAACCATTAATGTGTCCTATCAAAAAACACTCTGGTCAAGCAAATGTGTACTAAATCAAATTAACATCAGGGTTTCCTCTGACCGTAAGAGTGCAGTTTTACATTTAAATTGATTCGACAGCTCGGTCTGCACATAGTACAATTATTACAATCCATCACCAGTCTTTCTTCAGAACTTCCTTGTGTAAATTGCTTTTATAGAAAGCACTCTGGAGTTCAACTAAATATGTTTGTCAAACCACAGAATCTTGCTTTTGTACTGTATAACACTGGGGATGACCACTAGCAAATAATTCAAAACGTAACAATCAAATAATATACAACACAACATACTGAGCACAACCATGAGAATCTATTCAGAAGAAAACGGCATGTGAGTTACATTCTATGCCCTAATTTAAGAGAAGTTTTTATTGTTTTTTTTTTAACATAAAGGTAAGTATACTATTAGATGTTCAATTTAAACAATAGCAGTAATTACACTGATTAAAAAACTAAGATTTCTAGCTTTTAAGACTCATTTGCCTCTGGGAGAGAATCCCTTAGTTCAGAAAGACTTAGAGTTCAGCAATGGAAACAATAATCAGATCAACATTATACTCAACATTAATCACATGGGGCAGGTATGTAATTAAGAGGTCCTGAAAGACCCTGATAAAACATAATGTCTGAAGAGCACCTCACTTGTTATAAATCATTATGATACTTACATTATGCAAATCCACTCACAAAAGGTTGTATGAGGTTATGTTCTCTCGTATTTATACATGAAGCAGTTTTCTTCAAACAACACAAAACAAAATTCATTATTTCATGATAAAAGCAAATCAATGAAATAAATTAAACACATATTTATAAGGGCTCCTATGGTGCAGTGTTTGGAAACGAAATAGTGAACTCACATGTATATGAGTGACTCTTATAGACTTATTTAGTGACTGGAGAGTTCCTTAAATGTGAAGAACGACTACTAAACAAATAAAGTTGTTGTTACTCTGCCAATGCACTGAATACTCATATATCTCCCTTAAAAGTCTAGAGCTTTCAGAATTGTGTTTTCCGAATTTTAAATAATTTTAAATGTCTTATATTACATAACAGCTAGAAGTGATAAGCTCTGTTTAAACATATTAATACAGGATTGGCTTCTGGTAAGAATCTTTTTTTTTTATTCTATCAACAAGCAGTGGCAGTTTGTACATACCAAAGAATCCAGTAGTTGACGAAAGTACTGTAAACACATGTTGCTATTTGATGAAACATTAGACGTCATGCCAACAAATTATAAACATATGTATTTGCATCAAAATGTAACTCTCGCCAATCTTTGAATGAGTTCCTTATGGATGGCATGACATTATATCATGTGTACAAATTTGTAGGATTGTGGCATTGAGAGCCTCAAACAGCTGGAGATGCCAAACACACCTGGTTGCAAAACACATTTTTCATACATATTAATGTACACTAACATGATTATTTGTAGTATTAAACTATGTATATAGCATGAAGAGCATACGTCCACAAAGTTGCATTAATGCTCTCCTTGGTCCTGAATCCCCGGACAAGCAAGTGCAAAACACTCTTAGCATCCAGTGGCTTTTCCTTATCTGTTCAGTCACACGAGCAGACCTCATTAAAGCCATTGACCGCAAACAGAACACAAGATTCACAAAGAGTGTTTTATGTCTGAGGCACCTGAAAGACACTATTTATTTCCTCCAACCAACTAAATGTCAGAAATACAGAAGATTCACAAATCTGGGCGTGTGGAAGTATGTAAAATGTGTGCAAGGGAGAATCCGTAAATAATCTATTCTTGTCCCCTCATCTCTTTCAAGAAACAAGCTATGTCCCCTCAAGCTACTGGAGAGGAAGAATGTGATAAGGTGTTGTGCTTTGCCATGAACTGACAGTTCTCTTGCTTTGTCAGTGACATAACAGGACAATTGTTTTTTTAAAGACAACCTCTCCAAACCAGAAGGGTAAACTTAATATCTCTTCTCAGCAGATCCAAACCCAGCCATGTGTGTCTGTTGTTGAACAGAAAAGGCACCCTCTTTGCTGAAAACTGCAATATAAACATCCAGAGGAAGAGACAAAGAAGGGTCAGCTTCTGATTAACCTTTCCTAGTCAGTAATTGCAGTGTTATTGAAACCCTCTTTGAAAGACAATAAAAGCGGCTTGAGAATGACCAGACATACAGTCATTAAAGTGACCATAAGCTACTCAGCCACATAAAAGAAAAATAACAAGCAACAACAGACAGAACATTCTAGTAAATGGAAAGATAATGCACTTGCTCTTTGTGAACAAAATAACAGAATGTATTGTGATGTTTGATGTTTTAGCTTTACATTAGCTGTATGGACAATTCTTATAAAAAGCACTTCTTTTTCAAATACACGGAGCAATTTACTTTATTCAGAGTACCTGTTCAATTTCTTGGTCACATAAAATGGAAATCAGCATAGTCAGGGAATGCTGTAATAAGTGAATGCAAGTAAAATACAAATTCATAACACTTGAACCAAGCATCAGAATCTGAAAGGAAAACGGTTTAGGTGATTTGAAATCTGTTGTCAGATTAGTAGTAGTGATTCAAACTTACACAGACAAAGAATTTTCACTCAGAACTCAAAGGCTTAAAGACAATGGTCTGGAAAAAATATATATATATAATGGCAGCAGTACCAAACGTGTCACAACTAAGATTTGTAGCGTGTCTTCTTTAATCACACAAATAGTTGAATCATAGAGCTGTGATCACATTGAAATTGGAAAATGCATAAAATGTTCTTTAATGGATGCAAGAAATGGTCTATTAACTAGCTTTTCCTGTAGGCAAACGCTGCCCTCTGCCTTTGCTCGTTTTCAGGTTTCCCTCACATGATAATTCTCCGCAGTATTTATTACAAATTCTGTACAAATAGATCACATCCATTATGAACATGCAGTAAAGATAACTCTTTTTTTTGCAAGGTGTAAAGAAAAATCTGCACAGTGTTCTAAGTAAAGGGGCAGTGGGATTGTTATCTTTTTCTAATGATAAAATCTAAAATGTCAACTATTTGGAAGCAAATACATTATTTAACACTGCACTGGACAGAGCATTGCAGTGCTACTTCGAGATACAAATGCTTCTCGTTACAGAAAATTCAAGATACGAAATGTCACATGAAGAATATTTTGTTTCATGATACGGAAGAAATTTAAAGCATTCAAGAAATACATATTCAACATTTAAAATTTGGGCAGAAGCCAACACTTGGCATCACATGACCACATTTAACACACCGCATTTCGGTTTTGTGTTTGTGTCTTAAATTCATTAATATTTTCGTGTTGGCTCCATGGCAACCATGCGTACTCCTTCCCTAATACCTCCTCCAACAGTTCGCTACATCGCCTCATTCGAAAGATCAGGGTTATTATTTTTCATTTCTTTTTTTCTGTTTTCATTGTTTTATTACTATTTGTTACATTTTAAATGTGTTCTTTCAAAGATTCAAGAATCCTAGTTTATTTTTCTCTGGTTTTCCATTTTTATTTTTATTTTTTTCAATTTTTAGTGTTGTTTATGTGGGACTTTGAACAAATTTCGCATTTTACAAAATTCAGTGTACAAAGGTCTCCCCGGAACGAATTAGTCAAGTCAAGTAGCTAGTCAATTAGTCAAGTCAAGTCAACCATATAAGCTGATGCACTACATCGTGAAAGGAAACAACGTTCCCCCAGAACCCTGGTGCTTCATAAAAAAAGCATACAGCAGAATTAATTTCATATCTTAAGGTGTCATGAAATCACCTGGCTCCACCCATAATCAGCTCACTCAAGCCCCTCGCTGGTCCCAATCACCTGATTACTGACTGTTCACCAGCCGTGCCTGATCACCATAGCCCCATAAAACACTTCACTCACCTCCCAGTCTCGTCGTGACTCACCTTGTGTTGTGTTCAATGCTCTTTGGGCTCGTATGCAAGATTTCTTACCTCTCTCCGTTGTTGTCGTCATCGTCATCGTCGTTGTTGTTGTTGTCATCATCATCATTATCATCATCATCATCATCTCTTGATCCCCGCTGTTGGCCGTCTCCATCGTTCTCCATCTACAAGAGAAGTTAAAGTTATCCTTCCTTCTTCATCATTTCCTTATCTGTGTTGTCACCGACTGTGTGTTCACATCTCTGCAATAACTCTTATTGGCATTCTCTGTCAGTTACCCACCTTGTTTAATAAAAAATCAGAATATGCTAACATCATCTCCTGTCCTCCTGTAAAGTTCACCCCTGAGATGAGACATCACTGTACTTGTCTTCTAAAAATTATAAACGATACTATGTTTTCACATCATACCTCACAACACAGTCCTAGACCCTGCTGGTTTTTGTTTCAACCCTGTTTCAAGAGAACAACATGCAGCTTCAAATAAGTAAAGAGAAGCCTAATTAGTGTAATCAGGTGTGTTGTATGAAAAAAAAAAAATAAATAAATAATAAAAAAATATATATATATATCAGCTGTAAATATAAACATCCAAAAGGTTTCACTCTAATTGTATTTCACGTCTACACTGAAACAATAAAAAATTTAACCTTTAAAACAAGATTTCAGCAAACCTCTCCAATCTGTGCTTGTTAGTTGCATCACGTGAAGTTAAAAGCCTTCAACGCCACCTTATATAGGACAGAGCCTAACCAAAAAAAGTATTCAGATGTGATGCACTTTGTGTCACAACACAAATCTTTGTAAAATAAACTAAATTATAATAAAAACTGGCAGATGATGTCAGAAAAGCTTGGCAAATAGGATAGAAGGGTTTTAGTTCCAAACGTGTAAAGATACACTAGTGCTAATAATCCACAGCCTGTTTGAAATGGATTCACAGGGGTGCATCTTTCAAACAGCAAGTCTATGCTTAGGATCAATTGGTTGACAGAAGTTTATGACCAACACCCTGAACACATTGACTCTTTCAAGATATTCTGCAGTTCTCTAAAAAGGAGATAAAATTAGCCTTCCTCTCCATGCAGTCTCTGGATTGTATGTACCCGATCCTTTCTTTTACTTGTTGTAGATGTCACATTACAGAAAATCATCATCGCTGCTTGAAGACACCATTTCCCTTTTCTAGTTCTCAGATGCATGTTAAGCTTTATTCCTATCCGAATATACCATGCCTGTCTCTCACAAAAAATCCAAAAGAAAATACCTATTTTGTTTCGAAAATTAGTTCAGAGTAGAGATTCAATAGATTAAATATTTTTTGAAATCCTATCATAAAGTTTAGATCATGATTTAGATCTTGCCTCCTTTAAGTGACTCCTTTATTTGATAAATGTGTAAGTATAATTAAACTGCGGAAATAAATAAACTTCATGAACTAACTAAATTAAGTATAAATCCCAGGTATTTAGACAATACACTCGGAGACTTACTGCATAGTATTACATGTACTCATGAAATATAAAATGCTGTAAATAAACAATGTATTGTAATTGCTAAATGTAAATGCAACTATTACTATTATATTTACACTGTCATTATAATGACACTGTCATTATCTTGAATGCTGGTCAACAAACTACAGACAGTGAAGATGCTCCATGCACAAAGTCTTTTTTTAACATTTGCATCATAAATAGAAACAATTCAAACACAACTGCTTTCTCTACAAGGCTTTAGGAGCTATCGTGCTGTGCAGTGTGCAATATTTATGCAGGAAAGTGAGACGTGACAGCTCTTGGCAGTAAAGGGGAAGAAAGTGACCTTTGCTTGCAGTAAACATCTCGTCACTTACAATCGTATGAAATATGACAGCTTTCCTCCACACCAGGAACTAATCCGTAGAAATTATTATAGATCTATTTGTCATTCAAATGTTTGTGTCTACATATGAACCTCATCTTAGCATTCAAGATTCATTAAAGTAAATTACTTTATCCACTGACCTGTATAAAATAGCTTAACCGTTTCACACTTGGGGTTTGTGATTATTTATCTTTCTCTATATAGATTTGCTCCTGTGTAACAGTACATGCATTGTGTTGCCAGAATGTGTGTGGGAGGGGTGGGGGTGTAATGGGGGCCTCTTCTACATGAGAGGGATTGCCCTGGGGGAAAGACCCTGACTGAAGTCCGCTAATGAGCATCTTCTACAGCTGAGTCACTCCATTCATTAACTGCCACTGATCAGCCCACTATTAATAATTTTAATAAAAACATAGTGTGCATTATTTTTCCTTGTTGGTTCTCCATTTTTTTTATTTTATTTATTATTTACAGTAAAAACAACAAAGAGACGTTTCAAATTTAACTCCATGGTATAAGATACTCTGATAAATACAGGTGATTTAAAGCCAGCAAAAATATGTAATAGTTAATCCGACTTAAATATAGAAACACTTTTCTCTCGTTGTATTGTGTACATGCATTTATTTACTTCACTTACAGTCTGACTTCAAACGTTTATGCATGTGACAGACATGTTTGTTCAAAGTGACTTACACTAAGGGAAACCACGAAATACAATTTGTTAAGTCAAAGTCTAACTTGGGTGGCTCACAATAGAAGTTGTATCAGCTGATCAATTTACCCGAAAATGAATAGAAAATAAATACTATATAAAATAAATCGAATTTATTTTATTAATTAAACAAATCATGAACTGTGCAATAATAGTTTTACATTGTTTAAATTTTTATTTAAAAATAATAATAAATACAAAATCCAAGCTATTTTAACCCCTAGAACCAAGGTTTTAAACATTACACTATGACTCCATCTAGTGGTTGCTTTAAAGTTAAAATTCCATTTTCCAGATTCAGAAGAAAAAACTAGACCACCAAAATGCAATACTTGAGGATATCTAAGTTACGCTTGATTGCTGAAGACACAAGAAGAAAACATTTGGATTTTCAAGATAATTACAGAAACAAATTCGACAAAAGAACATTTAGACGTCGAGGTTTGTAACGTTTGTTTTTTTGTGGAAACGTTACGTTAATGCTCATGTTAAGTTACTTCTTTTTTTTTGAAAGCAAAGAAATTCTCGACCAATGTAATTAGATTGAGTACACAGAGACACATATAACGTGAACAACATTAACTTGCCCTGCCGTTTTGGAGCACAGGTAACTTTAACATAAGGCCTTTCAAGTTTCCTTCAGTCAGCACCACATTACGTTACTCGTAAACTTTCGAATCATAAAGTTACGTTAATGTGATATTACAACTGGCGCCTGGAGAGAAATTAGCTCTTAAACCCTTTTGTAATACAATAATTTGACTGGCCTTGTGCTTCACAATTAGTTCTTTTTGCATTAATGTTTTTATTTATCTCCGTTTGAAAATAGTTAGCGCCGCCAAGTGTTTACCACATGAATTAAACAATTTACCACATGTTTGAAATGCACACATGCAACTTTAGAACATTTGGAAACAAAACAAACGCAATATGTCAATTTATGTATATATTTATTTAAACATATATATGTTTTTGTGGCTGTGACCAATAAAGTGATTATAAATAAATAAGTTAGTGTACTGTATGTAAGAAATTACTCTTGAGTAATCATAAAATGGGCCTGATGTGTCAAGAGACCGTAATCGGTTATGCTCAATTAATGTACTAATGTTATTGAAAGCTTGGGTATTAAGAAAACGTTCTCATTTTCAAATGTTTTTCCACCACAATTTTTTTCTTTTTTTGTTGTGTTTTGACATGGCATCTCTTTTCAGTTCTACCAAACACTAAAGCATAAGCCTTCCTATAGTTATTCATAGTTTGAAAATAAAGCGTAAAAATGGCAAACAATATATGTAATTATGGAATATTCCAAAGACAACAACAGATAGTAATGCATACAGTTAAAGTACTTTTTATTAGGTTGGTTCTCTACAAAGCTCACAGCATAAATTAATTATTGTTTTGCATATTCCTATAAGTGAAACTAAACATTTTGTCTAAAGAGTACAAGTCCAACACAAAACACTGATATTATTGTGCAGCATTATATTACAAAATGATTGTGTGCATTTATTTATGTGTTAGTATGTGTGCATGAAAAATATAAGAAAACTACTTTAGAACTGAAATGTTGTTGATTCTCAAAATGGGCAAACTTGTGATACCATCGTAGCTAACCTGAGCTAAGATGATAAAGCTCTCCTTTTGTCCAGTCAGTAATTTTATGACCTCTGTGTTTCTTGTGACAGTGAAGACATTCACTGGGTTTGCTTTAGCATGCTGTAGATTTGTGTGATATTCATCACTAAACAGCATTAATGACCCATCATGCACGGCACATCTGCAACACTCTCTTAATGAGGAGCTTCGAAAACGTGGATGCAACAGTGACAACTTTAAGCACTCAAGCCTGTACTGTCATCAGCTCTGATGAAATTATCTGAACCCATTCTTTAGAGCTTGACTCAGTTTCCAAAGGAGTGTGCATTTTACTTATGAACATCACAGATGAGCTTTTCTAGTTGATTTTGTAAATTCATCTTTTAAAATTTGTTAATTAAGAGAATCAATACATCTCAGTTCTTTTTCTACATACAAAGTCAATAGCTGAGTTCAAAAACAAAGAACAAAAACATACGCACATAAACACACATGACTATGCCCACATCAAATTAAACAAAGTCACAGCTAGAAAACTGTTTCTCACACGAACAAACCATAAATGACTAAAGTTAATTTATGTTTCATAATCTCTGTGCATTAGTATCAAACAGTGCTATATAAGTAAAGTAATAAGTGCTTAAGCCATTTCATATTATAACAACTTCCTATTAAAAACTTTAATTCAGAACATTCATTAACATAAATACTTTTCCTAATAGTGGACCAGACTATTACTAGTTTTGATCCTGTTATTTATTTAGCAAATCAGCTTCCATATTTCAGTAAATACGCATTGATTTGTTTTTGACCACAAAGCTCTTCCTATAAAATACTCTCCTCTTCCTCCAGGGTATTACTTGTATTTCTAGTAGAGCAGCAATTGCTGCGTCGCCTGATCCATCCCAGTAGCCTTGATCTCCGTGTAGCAGACACAGTCACATCCCTGATTTGTGATTTTTCACATTCCTCCTCTTCCCTATCTTCACTCACAGCACCCAGAGAAATGCCCATTCTTCCAATCGTGCTCTCGGTTTTTTCAGTAGATTCTCTCTGAACTTGTCTGGTTTGATCTCGATCCTTATCCAAATTCAATGTTTGCACTGCTCTGTCCATAACTCTTTGAAGCTTGTCCATGTGTACCCCTCCAACATTGATGAAATGCTCCATGCTCTCAGCGTGTTGAACACTAGTTCCAGGTTTTTGGCTTCTCAGTCTGTTAATCTCAATCAGCATATACTCCTTTAACAGAAGGACTTCCTTATCTTTTTCCAAGATTTTGAGTTTGTCAGAATCTCTTTCATGCTGGAGTGGTTGATTATGTCCTACGATCTCAGTTTTCTTTATCTCCAACTCAATTTGTTCTCTTTCCATGTCAAGGCTTTCAAATTCTTTTCTCTGGATGTCTTGTAGTTTGTCTTTTAGTTCTTGTTTCATGTTATGTATTCTTATTTTCATTGCATCTATCTCTTCATATCTTAATTGAACATCTCTCTCCTGTACCTCTGTTTGTGTTGCTTGATTTCTCTTTTTCTTTTCCTCTTCTGGTAAATCTCTTGTGTCTACTTGTTTGTCTTTCTGTTGGGTTTCCTCCAGATTGGTCACGGTTTTTGTTTGTCTCTCTAAGTTCCTTTCAATTTCCTGCAATTCCAATTTTTTACATTCACAGATTTTTGTCAGGTGTTCAATCTCCTCTGTTAGTCTCAGCACATCAGCTTGAACCATCTCTAGACTTTTCCTTCTCCTCTCAAGGGTATATGTGATCACTGATATTTCTTCTTCAGCAATTCTACATTCATCCCGGATGTCATGCAGATGCTTCCTTGCATTATCCAGCTCAATAATTATTGTAATGCTATCTTCTTGTTCATCCCTTTGTTCAAAGCTATTGTAACCCTTTAGCTGGAGACTGTCTTGTGCTTTAGATTGCAATGTTTGGGTTTCTTTTTCTTCAAATGTTTTTGCCTGATCAGTGTCAATCAAACTCAGACCTTGGTCTTTGCTCTTCTCTTCTCCGGCATCTTGTAATTGTTCAGTTTGTGTTGATAGAGTGTTTTTCTTTGTATCTTTTGTTAATCCTATAAATGAGATATCTGCCATGTTTTGGGTTCCAACACTGTCAAGATCACTTTGCTTTAGTTGAAGCAACTCCTTTTCAATGGCTTCCTTGTGCATTTCCAAATCTGAAATAGCCTTTACCATTTGTTCCATTTTTCTTAAAAATGTCTCAATTTCCACATTTTTCTCATTTAGAGTCTTCAACAAGTTCTCTTTGTCTTGTGAAAGGTGGACCAGTTTTACTTTATCGCTTGTTTCCTCGCTCATATATTTCTCAAAGTTATTCATTTTCCTTTCACTATCAACTGTTTGTTGTTGCTCCAGTTGCTCCTTCTTGATCGCTGTTGTCATTCTCTCCATATTTTCTATTTCTTTTCTTAGATTTTCGTTGATAGTTTGCACTTGTACCATGTCCCCTGACCTTGTTGCTTTGTCTATTTCTTCTTCTACCCACTTTTGTCGGCTTTCATCTATGCACATATGGTCATTGAAAGTTTGATTTTCAGCATCAGTAAAATTAGTTGCTAGTTGATTTTGTTTCATTGGTCCTGCTTCATCATTTATCTCTCCAGGCATTGAAATGTTCCCAAGCTCATCTGTCTGTTGTGCTATGTCTGTTTTATTTGGGGCATTTTTCATGTCTTTAAAGGATATTATATTCTCTTGGAGTTGTTGTCTTTCATCAACAAGCTGAGATTTCATGTTCTCTATTTCATTGCATAGTGTCTTGTTTTCTGTAATCTGGTGTTCATCTTCTTTCCAGTGTTGATTTATAATGTGTTCTCTGAATTCCAGTTGCTTTTCTTGAACTGCAAAAGAGTTCCTTATGTCATCAATGTCTTTTATTTTTGTCATAATTTCTATTTCTTTGTATTCAAGCTCCTGTTGTTCAATTCTTATTTCATTTTTCTGTTTTGTGATATCTCTGAACATTTGCTCCAAGACCATCCTTTCTTTGTGTATTTCTATATTTGTCAAGTCATTCATCTCTCTCTGTTTTTCAAGAACTTTACTTAGCATGTCAGTGTCTGCTTTAGTCTTCTCCACACTCTCTTTTTCTTTCTGAAGTAGTAGTATGTCATGCTCAAGATTTCTTGTTCGCATTTCAGTATCAGCATGCATGACATTAAGATCATCTGTCTTTCTTTGCAAAATATATTTGGTCTCCTCCAGAAAGTCTTTTTCTTTTTGATTTTGCATTTTTTCCAAATGCATATTTTCCAAATCAATCTCTAGTTTGGCTCTTTTATTTTCCACTTCATTCATTAACATTTTTTGTATCTTCTTTTCTTCTTCAATACTTTCTCTCTCTACTGCTAGGCCTGTTTTTAATTGTTCCATTTTTGCCTGTTCCATTAAGAATATTTCCATGCTTTTCTTCTCAATCTCCATTTGAATCATTGCCAACTCTTGTTTTTGTTGTTGTAATAGTATTTTATTTTTGTCAAAGTCATTCTTTTCTTTTTCCAAAAAGTGCTTCAGCTCATCAATCTCTTTTTTCTGTGTCTGTAAATTGTCTTCCCAGAGAGCCAACTTCTCACTCTTCTTTTTCATTTCAGAAGTTTTACTTTCAATATCGGCACTCATCAATTTCAAAGTTGTCATTTCTTTTTGCATTGCATCCTCCTTTTTTTCAAAACTCTCTAGCTGTTTTCTGAAAGTTCCATTTAGCTCCTCGCTTCTTCTTTTTGTGTCTGAATTAATCTGATCTATTTGATCCCTCTCGTTGGCCAACCTGACCTTGACACTTTTAATGTCCTCTAACTGCTTTTGGATCTTGTTTTCTGCAAGAATATTTTTTCTTCTGTTTTCTTCTGCCTGTATATCAAACTCTTCTTTTTCTTTTTGTTGTTGAATTGCTACTGCATTTAGACGTTCCTTCTCTTTTTCTATGTGTTGAATACTTTTCTCAATTGCATCTTTCATGGCTTGAATCTCAGCCCTTGAATCTTCCAATGTCTTTTTTTCCAGTCGTGTTACTTCTTTTTTGTCAACTACCTGGCTTTTAGTCTTCTCGATGTGTGCCATCTCTTTGTTTAGTTTCTCTTTGATGGTTTCAACATCTTCTTTCTCTTTTTTAAACAGACCTTTGAGGTTTGAAAACTCTTCGTCCTCAGTTTGTAACATTTCTCTGTTATCTTCTCTGGGCTGTTCAGTTGGAATGCCTGTCTCATCCCACTTTCGTATTAGAGAAGCTACTTGTTGTTTTTGTAGTTTTTCATGAATTATTTCTAAATCTGATCTTTCACTTTCTAAATTTTCCCTGCCTACCTTAATATCTTTGTACTCTTTATCAAGTGCTTCTCTATACTTCTCCAGTTCATTCGTCTCCATTTCAAATTCTCTTCTACTAGTATCAAACTCTTTCTGTTGGTTGAGTAAATTTTGTTCCATTTTCTCTCTCCCCTTTTCTTCTAAAAGACCATCAGTTACATCTTCCTTGGACTCAAGTTTTATGGTTGGATCTGGAAAAAACTTGAATTTTAACGTTAGTTCAGTATCCGTCTCTTTCTCTTTCTGATCTCTCATTTTATCTCTGGTCTTGTGCTTACGGAACAAGGTATATATATATGCTTCATCTGTGTCATCCGGAATGGCTGTCACGTCAGTATGGTCATCAGGGTCAGATGTCTGAGTTGCAGAGCTAACCAAAATGGCTTTTGTTGTTGTTGATTTACATACATCATGTTTTTCTCTTTCTGCACTTGCTTGTTGTCTCATTTCTTGTACTTCTTTCTCTTTTTCTTTCACAATCTTTTCCTGTAGGTTTTGTAACTTGTGTGTTCTTAGGGCTATGTCAAGATGTTCCTGCTCATTGTTTTTCTTCATCTCAAGTATCTCAGCTTTAGTCTCTGCAAGACTTTTCTTTTCACTCTCAAATTCCTTTTGTTTTATTAAATCAAAATTCTTTTGATTTTTGACTTGATCATCAAATTCTTGTTTTTTCTGGTTGAACTCTGTCCAACAAACGTTTAGATCTTCTCTGTCTTTTTCCAGAAGGTCTCTTTGACAGTTAAGTTTTTGCTTCTGTATGACCATGTCAGTGTTCTTTTCCCCAATATTTTCCTTTAGTCGCATTGTTTCTTCAACTGTATTCTTAATTTTTTCTCTTTCCTCGTTTAGTTTGGCTTCCATTTCCCTCTGTGTTTCTCTCTCTTTCTTTAGATCCTCCTCCAACTTCCTGAGTCGTTCAGATTCTTGATGAAGTCCGTTACTTTTTTGATCTTGAAGATGTTTTTCCTCTTGAATTAGTTTTCTCTCAGCCTCCACTTCTTGTCTCTGTAGTTGGATAATGTTCTTCTTTTCATCCAGCTCATCCATTAGATTCTGAACTATTAGCTTGTTCTCATCAAGTTTATCTTTTTCTATGTTGATATCTTTTATTTTCTGGTCAAGTACTGATCTTTTTAGTTTTGATGCTTCTTCCATTTGTTGTTTCTGTGTGATTATTTCAGATCTCATCTTCTCCAAGTCGTTTCTTTCTTTCTCAATTACCTTCCTCTCATTCTGTTTTTTCCTCCCCTCATGATCCAGTACCTCTTCATGTCTTTGCAGTTTAATTTCTTGTGTTTTTAGGGTTAAATCAAGATTCTCCTGCTCAGTTTTGTTCTTCATCTCTTGGATTTTGTGTTTGGTTCCCTCTAGATATGTCTTTGCATCATCAACTTCCTTCTTCACATCCAAGCCCTCTTCTTTTTGTTTATTGTCATGACAAGCTATTCTCTGTGGGAATGGTGACATTTTATTTATCAGTTCTTTTTGGTCTTGTTCTAGAAGGTCTGTTTGTTTTGTCTGGCTTTTTTTTATCTCTTTGTCTTCTGTTTCATACCGACATTTAACTCTAAGTTCATTTAGTTTGTCTTTCTCTAAGTTTGTTTCTTGAATGAGTCCATCATTTCTCTTGGTTTTTATCTGAAGGTCTTCTAGTGCATCTTCAAGGTCTTGAGTTTTTATTCTTAGTGTTTCTCTCTCATTTTTAATAAATTTTCTTTCTGCAATGACCATGTTCCTCATTTCATCAATTTGCTCCTTTTCTTTATGTCCTTTTTTAAACGTCATCTTAAGTTTTTCCTCATTTTTTGTAGATTCTAAGAGTTTTTCACTTAAACTGGCCATTTGTTTTTCTGGATCATTCTTTTGAGTTATCAAAGCAAGTCTTAAAGAGTTCGCTGTTGGCGCTTCTTTAATAAGTTCAGCTCTAAAGTGATCAAATTTCAGTTTTTCTTGGCTTAATTCCTCTTTTTCTTTTTGAATTTCCAATGCAATGTCTTCCACCCTCTGTGTTTCAATCTTCAGTTTCTCAGACAAGTTCTCAAAGTCTTCAGCTTGTTGCTTCAGGGTGATTTTCATCTTCTCTACTTCCATTTTCTTCTTTTGCATGTCCTGTTTCTCAAATTTAAATTGATTTAGTTCTTCTTCCATTTCCTTTTTTCTCTCTTCCATGTGATTCCATTGTTTGGTCAATAGCTCTCTATCTTTTTCAGCCTGATCTTTTTCCTTAAGTAAGTCGAGTCTTAGTTGTTTACATGCCTCCTTCTCTTGTATTAGACACACCATGTCACTATCTAATTTTCTTTTCTGTGACATAATTTCTACTCTTCCTTTTTGTAACTCAGTCATTTCTGTTTTTGTGAATTCCATTAGGTCATCAACCTCTTGTTGCAATATATCAATGTCAGTCTGTCTCTGTTTCAGGTGTTGCATTTCCTTCATTACTGTATCTTTCAAATCATCCATTTCACATTGTTGCCGTAAAATTTCTTTATGCAGCTTGGCAAGTTCACATTCTCTGTGAGAAATACTTTCATGTTCCCTTCTAATTGTCTCTGCTTGCTTTGAGATGTTTATCCTAATTTCTTCCAAACTCTCCCTCTCTTTCTGCATGTCTAAAATTGTCGTCCTATTCTTACTCTGGTGATCAGCTAGATCTTTGTTTGCTTCATCAAGTTCTTTTTGGAGTTTTTCTAATCCATTCCTCCCTAATTCTAACTCCTTCGATTGATCCTCTTTACCAAGGATGTCTTCATTTAGTTTTTCAATTCCTCTCTCCTCCTGAAGTTGAGTTGCAAAATCAAGAAGTTTCTTTTCTAAATTCACTAGTTTTGGTGCAGATTCCTTAACTTTAGGCAGGTTCTTGCTCTCTATTTTTGATTCTTTTTCCGAGTCAAATGTTAGATTATCCATAAGGACAGGTTGTTTATCTTTATTTGTCATTTCCATGTCATCTACAGGCTTGATGGTATTATTCTTACTCTCTTGTAGAGACGTTTTAGCATCTGATTTCCCGGATAAACTTTGTTCTATTATAGCAAACTTAAAGACACTTGGAAGTGGAACTTGTTGACTTTTTAAAAAACTTTGAATTTCTTCCTTTGCAAGTGTTATGGCTTTCTTTTCATCATCAAGTTTTATTGTACCTCTTTTATTCTCAAATGCTTCTCCCTGAGGCTCTTCCACCTTTCTGTTTATTGCAGCTTTTGCACTAAGTTGCTCTTTGTCTTTTCCAATTTCTTCTTTTTGTTTAGAAATGTTTTCTTTAATTTCCTGAAGACTGTGTTTCTCACATTGAACATTCTGTTCACATTTTGTTTCCATCTTTTCAGTGTCTCTAGAAATTTCATTTTTTATTAGTTCCAATGCTTCTTTTTCATTTTCAAAAGTTTCTTTTTGAGTTTCTGAATCTTGTTCCATGTTTAAAATTGCCTGTTTAAGCTCTTCCACCTCTCTGATCATTGCAGCTCTTTCCGTTTCAACCTCTACTTCCACTTCATTCTTTTGTTTTATAATGTCAGCTTGAAGTTGTTCTAGTCCTTCTTCTTTCAGTCTATGCTGTTCTTTCTCTTTTTCAAGTTCTTCTTTTTGTTTAGAAATGTTTTCTTTGATTTCCTTAAGGTTGTGTTTCTCAAGTTGTCGATCAGCCAGTAAAGACTTGTTTGCCTCCATAGTTTCCTCAAGTCTATTTCTTTCGCGTTCTGTTTCCAGTTTAATCTTTTCAGTCTCTCTAGAAATCTTTTCCAGATCATTTTTCAATCGTTGCAATGCTTCTTTTTCATTCTCAATTGTTTCTTTTTGGAGTTTCAGAATTTCTGTATCTCTTTCCATGTTTAGAGTTGTGAGTTTAAACTCTTCCACCTCTCTGATAATTTCAGCTTTTGCACTTTCAACTTTAACCTTTTCTTCTTCCAATTGATTCTTTTTCTGTTCAATCTGAGCTTGAAGTTGTTCTAATCCTTCCACTCTCAGTCTAAGTTGTTTTTTGTCTTTTTCAAGATCTTCTTTTTGTTTAGAAATGTTTTCTTTGATTTCCTGAAGAGTTCGTTTTTCACATTGTAGATTAGCAAGTGAAGACTCATTTGCCACTGTTATTTCCTCAAGTCTCTTTCTTTCATGTTCTGTTTCCAGTTTGTTCTTTTCGGTGTTCCTTGAAATCTCTTCCAGGTCATGTTTAGTTTGTTCCAAAGCTTGTTTTTCATTCTCAAATGTTTCTTTCTTAAGTTTCAGAGTTTCTAACGTTGACTGTTTAAGCTCTTCTATCTCTCTGATCATCGCAGCTCTTTCAATTTCAACGTTAACCTTTTCTACTTCCACTTGGATCTTTAGTTTTTCAATCTCAGCTTGAAGATGTTCCAGTCCTTCTTCCCTCAGTCTATGCTGTTCTTTGTCTTTTTCAAGAACTTCTTTTTGTTTAGAAATGCTTTCTTTGATTTCCTGAAGGTTGTGTTTCTCAAGTTGAAGATCAGCCAGTAAAGACTTGTTTGCTTCTATAAATTCCTCAAGTCTCTTTCTTTCACATTCTGTTTCCAGTTTGACCTCTTCAGCCTCCTTTGAAATCTTTTCCAGATAATTTTTCAATCGTTGCAATGCTTCTTTTTCATTCTCAATTGTTTCCTTTTGGAGTTTCAGAGTTTCTGTGTCTCTTTCTATGTTTAAAGTTGTCAGTTTAAACTCTTCAACCTTTTTGATCATTTCAGCTTTTGCACTTTCAACTTTAACCTTTTCTTCTTCCAATTGATTCTTTTTCAGTTCAATCTGAGCTTGAAGTTGTTCTAATCCTTCCACTCTCAGTCCAAGTTGTACTTTGTCTTTTTCAAGATCTTCTTTTTGTTGTAAAATGATTTCTTTGATTTCTTGAAGGTTGTGTTTCTCAAGTTGTAGATCAGCCAGTGAAGACTTGTTTGCTTCCATAATTTCCTCAAGTCTCTTTCTTTCATGTTCTGTTTCCAGTTTCATCTTTTCATTGTCTCTTGAAATCTCTTCCAAGTCATGTTTCAATCGTTCCAATACTTCTTTTTCATTCTCGTTTGTTTCTCTTTGAAATTTCAGAGTCTCTGAATCTCGTTCCATGTTTAAAGTTGCTTGTTTAAGGTCTTCCACCTCTCTGGTCATTGCAGCTCTTTCAATTTCAATGTTAACCTTTTCTACATCCAACTCATTCTTTTGTTTTTCAATCTTATCTTGAAGTTGTTCTAGTCCTTCTTCTCTCAGTCTAACTTGTTCTTGGTCTTTTTCAATATCTTCTTTTTGTTTAGAAATGTTTTCTTTGATTTCCTGAAGTGTTTGTTTTTCACTTTGTAGATCAGCAAGTGAAGACTCATTTGCCACTGTTATTTCCACAAGTCTCTTTCTTTCATGTTCTGTTTCCAGTTTGTTCTTTTCGGTGTTCCTTGACATCTCTTCCAGGTCATGTTTAGTTCGTTCCAAAGCTTCTTTTTCATTTTCAAATGTTTCTTTCTTAAGTTTCAGAGTTTCTAACGTTGACTGTTTAAGCTCTTCCATCTCTCTGATCATCGCAGCTCTTTCAATTTCAACGTTAACCTTTTTTACTTCCACTTGGATCTTTAGTTTTTCAATCTCAGCTTGAAGATGTTCCAGTCCTTCTTCCCTCAGTCTATGCTGTTCTTTGTCTTTTTCAAGAACTTCTTTTTGTTTAGAAATGTTTTTTTTTATTTCCTGAAGGTTGTGTTTCTCAAGTTGTAGATCAGCCAGTGAATACTTGTTTGCTTCCATAATTTCCTCAAATCTCTTTCTTTCATGTTCTGTTTCCAGTTTGATCTTTTCATTGTCCCTTGAAATCTCTTCCAAGTCATGTTTCAATCGTTCCAATGCTTCTTTTTCGTTCTCATTTGTTTCTCTTTGAAATTTCAGAGTCTCTGAATCTCGTTCCATGTTTAAAGTTGCCTGTTTAAGGTCTTCCACCTCTCTGGTCATTGCAGCTCTTTCAATTTCAATGTTAACATTTTCTACTTCCAACTTATTCTTTTGTTTTTCAATCTTATCTTGAAGTTGTTCTAGTCCTTCTTCTCTCAGTCTAAGTTGTTCTTGGTCTTTTTCAAGATCTTCTTTTTGTTTAGAAATGTTTTCTTTGATTTCCTGAAGTGTTTGTTTTTCACATTGTAGATCAGCAAGTGAAGACTCATTTGCCACTGTTATTTCCTCAAGTCTCTTTCTTTCATGTTCTGTTTCCAGTTTGTTCTTTTCGGTGTTCCTTGAAATCTCTTCCAGGTCATGTTTAGTTCGTTCCAAAGCTTCTTTTTCATTCTCAAATGTTTCTTTCTTAAGTTTCAGAGTTTCTAACGTTGACTGTTTAAGCTCTTCCATCTCTCTGATCATCGCAGCTCTTTCAATTTCAACGTTAACCTTTTCTACTTCCACTTGGATCTTTAGTTTTTCAATCTCAGCTTGAAGATGTTCCAGTCCTTTTTCCCTCAGTCTATGCTGTTCTTTGTCTTTTTCAAGAACTTCATTTTGTTTAGAAATGTTTTCTTTCATTTCCTGAAGTTTGTGTTTCTCAAGTTGTAGATCAGTCAGTGAAGACTTGTTTGCTTCCATAATTTCCTCAAGTCTCTTTCTTTCATGTTCTGTTTCCAGTTTGATCTTTTCATTGTCCCTTGAAATCTCTTCCAAGTCATGTTTCATTCGTTCCAATGCCTCTTTCTCGTTCTCATTTGTTTCTCTTTGAAATTTCAGAGTCTCTGAATCTCGTTCCATGTTTAAAGTTGCCTGTTTAAACTCTTCCACCTCTCTGGTCATTGCAGCTCTTTCAATTTCAAAGTTAACCTTTTCTACTTCCAATTCATTCTTTTGTTTTTCAATCTTATCTTGAAGTTGTTCTAGTCCTTCTTCTCTCAGTCTAAGTTGTTCTTGGTCTTTTTCAAGATCTTCTTTTTGTTTAGAAATGTTTTCTTTGATTTCCTGAAGTGTTTGTTTTTCACTTTGTAGATCAGCAAGTGAATACTCATTTGTCACTGCAATTTCCTCAAGTCTCTTTCTTTCACATTCTGTTTTCAGTTTGATCTCTTCAGCCTTCTTGGAAATTATTTCCAGATCATTTTTCAATCGTTGCAATGCTTCTTTTTCATTCTCAATTGTTTCTTTTTGGAGTTTCAGAGTTTCTGTCTCTCTTTCCATGTTTAAAGTTGTCAGTTTAAACTCTTCCACCTCTCTGATCATTTCAGCTTTTGCACTTTCAACTTTAACCATTTCTTTTTCCAATTGATTCTTTTTCTGTTCAATCTGAGCTTGAAGTTGTTCTAATCCTTCCACTCTCAGTCCAAGTTGTACTTTGTCTTTTTCAAGAACTTCTTTTTGTTTAGAAATGTTTTCTTTGATTTCCTGAAGGTTGTCTTTCTCAAGTTGTAGATAAGCCACTGAAGACTTGTTTGCTTCCATAATTTCCTCAAGTCTCTTTCTTTCATGTTCTGTTTCCAGTTTGATCTTTTCATTGTCCCTTGAAATCTCTTCCAAGTCATGTTTCAATCGTTCCAATGCTTCTTTTTCGTTCTCATTTGTTTCTCTTTGAAATTTCAGAGTCTCTGAATCTCGTTCCATGTTTAAAGTTGCTTGTTTTAGGTCTTCCACCTCTCTGGTCATTACAGCTCTTTCAATTTCAATGTTAACCTTTTCTAATTCCAACTCATTCTTTTGTTTTTCAGTCTTATCTTGAAGTTGTTCTAGTCCTTCTTCTCTCAGTCTAAGTTGTTCTTGGTCTTTTTCAATATCTTCTTTTTGTTTTGAAATGTTTTCTTTGATTTCCTGAAGTGTTTGTTTTTCACATTGTAGATCAGCAAGTGAAGACTCATTTGCCACTGTTATTTCCTCAAGTCTCTTTCTTTCATGTTCTGTTTCCAGTTTGTTCTTTTCAGTGCTCCTTGAAATCTCTTCCAGGTCATGTTTAGTTCGTTCCAAAGCTTCTTTTTCATTCTCAAATGTTTCTTTCTTAAGTTTCAGAGTTTCTAACGTTGACTGTTTAAGCTCTTCCATCTCTCTGATCATCGCAGCTCTTTCAATTTCAACGTTAACCTTTTCTACTTCCACTTGGATCTTTAGTTTTTCAATCTCAGCTTGAAGATGTTTCAGTCCTTCTTGCCTCAGTCTATGCTGTTCTTTGTCTTTTTCAAGAACTTTTTTTTGTTTAGAAATGTTTTCTTTGATTTCCTGAAGGTTGTGTTTCTCAAGTTGTAGATCAGCCAGTGAAGATTTGTTTGCTTCCATAATTTCCTCAAGTCTCTTTCTTTCATGTTCTGTTTCCAGTTTGATCTTTTCATTGTCCCTTGAAATCTCTTCCAAGTCATGTTTCAATCGTTCCAATGCTTCTTTTTCGTTCTCATTTGTTTCTCTTTGAAATTTCAGAGTCTCTGAATCTCGTTCCATGTTTAAAGTTGCTTGTTTTAGGTCTTCCACCTCTGTGGTCATTGCAGCTCTTTCAATTTCAATGTTAAACTTTTCTACTTCCAACTCATTCTTTTGTTTTTCAATCTTATCTTGAAGTTGTTCTAGTCCTTCTTCTCTCAGTGTAAGTTGTTCTTGGTCTTTTTCAAGATCTTCTTTTTGTTGCGAAATGTTTTCTTTGATTTCCTGAAGACTGTGTTTCTCACATTGTAGATTACTCAGTGAAGACTCATTTGCCACTGCAATTTCCTCAAGTCTCTTTCTTTCACATTCTGTTTTCAGTTTGATCTCTTCAGCCTCCTTGGAAATATTATCCAGATCATTTTTCAATCGTTGCAATGCTTCTTTTTCATTCTCAATTGTTTCTTTTTGGAGTTTCAGAGTTTCTGTCTCTCTTTCCATGTTTAAAGTTGTCAGTTTAAACTCTTCCACCTCTCTGATCATTTCAGCTTTTGCACTTTCAACTTTAACCATTTCTTTTTCCAATTGATTCTTTTTCTGTTCAATCTGAGCTTGAAGTTGTTCTAATCCTTCCACTCTCAGTCCAAGTTGTACTTTGTCTTTTTCAAGATCTTCTTTTTGTTGCGAAATGATTTCTTTGATTTCTTGAAGGTTGTGTTTTTCAAGTTGTAGATCAGCCAGTGAAGACTTGTTTGCCTCCATAATTTCCTCAAGTCTCTTTCTTTCATGTTCTGTTTCCAGTTTGATCTTTTCATTGTCCCTTGAAATCTCTTCCAAGTCATGTTTCAATCGTTCCAATGCTTCTTTTTCATTCTCATTTGTTTCTCTTTGAAATTTCAGAGTCTCTGAATTTTGTTCCATGTTTAAAGTTGCCTGTTTAAGTTCTTCTACCTCTCTGGTCATTGCAGCTCTTTCAATTTCAATGTTAACCTTTTCTACTTCCAACTCATTCTTTTGTTTTTCAATCTTATCTTGAAGTTGTTCTAGTCCTTCTTCTCTCAGTCTAAGTTGTTCTTGGTCTTTTTCAAGATCTTCTTTTTGTTTAGAAATGTTTTCTTTGATTTCCTGAAGTGTTTGTTTTTCACATTGTAGATCAGCAAGTGAAGACTCATTTGCCACTGTTATTTCCTCAAATCTCTTTCTTTCATGTTCTTTTTCCAGTTTGTTCTTTTCGGTGTTCCTTGAAATCTCTTCCAGGTCATGTTTAGTTCGTTCCAAAGCTTCTTTTTCATCCTCAAATGTTTCTTTCTTAAGTTTCAGAGTTTCTAACGTTGACTGTTTAAGCTCTTCCATCTCTCTGATCTTCGCAGCTCTTTCAAATTTAACATTATCCTTTTCTACTTCCACTTGAATCTTTAGTTTTTCAATCTCAGCTTGAGGATGTTCTAGTCCTTCTTCTCTCAGTCTATTCTGTTCTTTATCTTTTTCAAGAACTTCTTTTTGTTTAGAAATGTTTTCTTTGATTTCCTGAAGACTGTGTTTCTCACATTGTAGATTACTCAGTGAAGACTCATTTGCCACTGCAATTTCCTCAAGTCTCTTTCTTTCACATTCTGTTTTCAGTTTGATCTCTTCAGCCTCCTTGGAAATTATTACCAGATCATTTTTCAATCGTTGCAATGCTTCTTTTTCATTCTCAATTGTTTCTTTTTGGAGTTTCAGAGTTTCTGTCTCTCTTTCCATGTTTAAAGTTGTCAGTTTAAACTCTTCTACCTCTCTGATCATTTCAGCTTTTGCACTTTCAACTTTAACCATTTCTTTTTCCAATTGATTCTTTTTCTGTTCAATCTGAGCTTGAAGTTGTTCTAATCCTTCCACTCTCAGTCCAAGTTGTACTTTGTCTTTTTCAAGAACTTCTTTTTGTTTAGAAATGTTTTCTTTGATTTCCTGAAGGTTGTGTTTTTCAAGTTGTAGATCAGCCAGTGAAGACTTGTTTGCCTCCATAATTTCCTCAAGTCTCTTTCTTTCATGTTTTGTTTCCAGTTTGATCTCTTCATTGTCCCTTGAAATCTCTTCCAAGTCATGTTTCAATCGTTCCAATGCTTCTTTTTCGTTCTCGTTTGTTTCTCTTTGAAATTTCAGAGTCTCTGAATCTCGTTCCATGTTTAAAGTTGCCTGTTTAAGGTCTTCCACCTCTCTGGTCATTGCAGCTCTTTCAATTTCAATGTTAACCTTTTCTACTTCCAACTCATTCTTTTGTTTTTTCAATCTTATCTTGAAGTTGTTCTAGTCTTTCTTCTCTCAGTCTAAGTTGTTCTTGGTCTTTTTCAAGATCTTCTTTTTGTTTAGAAATGTTTTCGTTGATTTCCTGAAGTGTTTGTTTTTCACATTGTAGATCAGCAAGTGAAGACTCATTTGCCACTGTTATTTCCTCAAGTCTCTTTCTTTCATGTTCTGTTTCCAGTTTGTTCTTTTCGGTGTTCCTTGAAATCTCTTCCAGGTCATGTTTAGTTCGTTCCAAAGCTTCTTTTTCATTCTCAAATGTTTCTTTCTTAAGTTTCAGAGTTTCTAACGTTGACTGTTTAAGCTCTTCCATCTCTCTGATCTTCGCAGCTCTTTCAAATTTAACATTATCCTTTTCTACTTCCACTTGAATCTTTAGTTTTTCAATCTCAGCTTGAAGATGTTCTAGTCCTTCTTCCCTCAGTCTATGCTGTTCTTTGTCTTTTTCAAGAACTTCTTTTTGTTTAGAAATGTTTTCTTTGATTTCCTGAAGGTTGTGTTTCTCAAGTTGTAGATCAGCCAGTGAAGACTTGTTTGCTTCCATAATTTCCTCAAGTCTCTTTCTTTCATGTTCTGTTTCCAGTTTGATCTTTTCATTGTCCCTTGAAATCTCTTCCAAGTCATGTTTCAATCGTTCCAATGCTTCTTTTTCGTTCTCATTTGTTTCTCTTTGAAATTTCAGAGTCTCTGAATCTCGTTCCATGTTTAAAGTTGCTTGTTTAAGGTCTTCCACCTCTCTGGTCATTGCAGCTCTTTCAATTTCAATGTTAACCTTTTCTACTTCCAACTCATTATTTTGTTTTTCAATCTTATATTGAAGTTGTTCTAGTCCTTCTTCTCTCAGTCTAAGTTGTTCTTGGTCTTTTTCAAGATCTTCTTTTTGTTTAGAAATGTTTTCTTTGATTTCCTGAAGTGTTTGTTTTTCAAATTGTAGATCAGCAAGTGAAGACTTATTTGCCACTGCAATTTCCTCAAGTCTCTTTCTTTCACATTCTGTTTTCAGTTTGATCTCTTCAGCCTCCTTGGAAATATTATCCAGATCATTTTTCAATCGTTGCAATGCTTCTTTTTCATTCTTAATTGTTTCTTTTTGGAGTTTCAGAGTTTTTGTATCTCTTTCCATGTTTAAAGTTGTCAGTTTAAACTCTTCCACCTCTCTGATCATTTCAGCTTTTGCACTTTCAACTTTAAAACCATTTCTTTTTCCAATTGATTCTTTTTCTGTTCAATCTGAGCTTGAAGTTGTTCTAATCCTTCCACTCTCAGTCCAAGTTGTACTTTGTCTTTTTCAAGATCTTCTTTTTGTTGCGAAATGATTTCTTTGATTTCTTGAAGGTTGTGTTTTTCAAGTTGTAGATCAGCCAGTGAAGACTTGTTTGCCTCCATAATTTCCTCAAGTCTCTTTCTTTCATGTTCTGTTTCCAGTTTGATCTTTTCATTGTCCCTTGAAATCTCTTCCAAGTCATGTTTCAATCGTTCCAATGCTTCTTTTTCGTTCTCATTTGTTTCTCTTTGAAATTTCAGAGTCTCTGAATCTCGTTCCATGTTTAAAGTTGACTGTTTAAGGTCTTCCACCTCTCTGGTCATTGCAGCTCTTTCAATTTCAATGTTAACATTTTCTACTTCCAACTTATTCTTTTGTTTTTCAATCTTATCTTGAAGTTGATCTAGTCCTTCTCCTCTCAGTCTAAGTTGTTCTTGGTATTTTTCAAGATCTTCTTTTTGTTTAGAAATGTTTTCTTTGATTTCCTGAAGTGTTTGTTTTTCACATTGTAGATCAGCAAGTGAAGACTCATTTGCCACTGTTATTTCCTCAAGTCTCTTTCTTTCATGTTCTGTTTCCAGTTTGTTCTTTTCGGTGTTCCTTGAAATCTCTTCCAGGTCATGTTTAGTTCGTTCCAAAGCTTCTTTTTCATTCTCAAATGTTTCTTTCTTAAGTTTCAGAGTTTCTAACGTTGACTGTTTAAGCTCTTCCATCTCTCTAGTCATCGCAGCTCTTTCAATTTCAACGTTAACCTTTTCTACTTCCACTTGGATCTTTAGTTTTTCAATCTCAGCTTGAAGATGTTCCAGTCCTTCTTCCCTCAGTCTATGCTGTTCTTTGTCTTTTTCAAGAACTTCTTTTTGTTTAGAAATGTTTTCTTTGATTTCCTGAAGGTTGTGTTTCTCAAGTTGTAGATCAGCCAGTGAAGACTTGTTTGCTTCCATAATTTCCTCAAGTCTCTTTCTTTCATGTTCTGTTTCCAGTTTGATCTTTTCATTGTCCCTTGAAATCTCTTCCAAGTCATGTTTCAATCGTTCCAATGCTTCTTTTTCATTCTCGTTTGTTTCTCTTTGAAATTTCAGAGTCTCTGAATCTCGTTCCATGTTTAAAGTTGCTTGTTTAAGGTCTTCCACCTCTCTGGTCATTGCAGCTCTTTCAATTTCAATGTTAACCTTTTCTACTTCCAACTCATTCTTTTGTTTTTCAATCTTATCTTGAAGTTGTTCTAGTCCTTCTTCTCTCAGTCTAAGTTGTTCTTGGTCTTTTTCAAGATCTTCTTTTTGTTTAGAAATGTTTTCTTTGATTTCCTGAAGTGTTTGTTTTTCACATTGTAGATCAGCAAGTAAAGACTCATTTGCCACTGTTATTTCCTCAAGTCTCTTTCTTTCATGTTCTGTTTCCAGTTTGTTCTTTTCGGTGTTCCTTGAAATCTCTTCCAGGTCATGTTTAGTTCGTTCCAAAGCTTCTTTTTCATTCTCAAATGTTTCTTTCTTAAGTTTCAGAGTTTCTAACGTTGACTGTTTAAGCTCTTCCATCTCTCTGATCATCGCAGCTCTTTCAATTTCAACGTTAAACATTTCTACTTCCACTTGGATCTTTAGTTTTTCAATCTCAGCTTGAAGATGTTCTAGTCCTTCTTCCCTCAGCCTATGCTGTTCTTTGTCTTTTTCAAGAACTTCTTTTTGTTTAGAAATGTTTTCTTTGATTTCCTGAAGGTTGTGTTTCTCAAGTTGTAGATCAGCCAGTGAAGACTTGTTTGCTTCCATAATTTTCTCAAGTCTCTTTCTTTCATGTTCTGTTTCCAGTTTGATCTTTTCATTGTCCCTTGAAATCTCTTCCAAGTCATGTTTCAATCGTTCCAATAATTCTTTTTCATTCTCGTTTGTTTCTCTTTGAAATTTCAGAGTCTCTGAATCTCGTTCCATGTTTAAAGTTGCTTGTTTAAGGTCTTCCACCTCTCTGGTCATTGCAGCTCTTTCAATTTCAATGTTAACCTTTTCTACTTCCAACTCATTTTTTTGTTTTTCAATCTTATCTTGAAGTTGTTCTAGTCCTTCTTCTCTCAGTCTAAGTTGTTCTTGGTCTTTTTCAAGATCTTCTTTTTGTTTAGAAATGTTTTCTTTGATTTCCTGAAGTGTTTGTTTTTCACATTGTAGATCAGCAAGTAAAGACTCATTTGCCACTGTTATTTCCTCAAGTCTCTTTCTTTCATGTTCTGTTTCCAGTTTGTTCTTTTTCGGTGTTCCTTGAAATCTCTTCCAGGTCATGTTTAGTTCGTTCCAAAGCTTCTTTTTCATTCTCAAATGTTTCTTTCTTAAGTTTCAGAGTTTCTAACGTTGACTGTTTAAGCTCTTCCATCTCTCTGATCATCGCAGCTCTTTCAATTTCAACGTTAAACATTTCTACTTCCACTTGGATCTTTAGTTTTTCAATCTCAGCTTGAAGATGTTCTAGTCCTTCTTTCCCTCAGCCTATGCTGTTCTTTGTCTTTTTCAAGAACTTCTTTTTGTTTAGAAATGTTTTCTTTGATTTCCTGAAGGTTGTGTTTCTCAAGTTTTAGATCAGCCAGTGAAGACTTGTTTGCCTCCATAATTTCCTCAAGTCTCTTTCTTTCATGTTCTGTTTGCAGTTTGATCTTTTCATTGTCCCTTGAAATCTCTTCCAAGTCATGTTTCAATCGTTCCAATGCTTCTTTTTCATTCTCGTTTGTTTCTCTTTGAAATTTCAGAGTCTCTGAATCTCGTTCCATGTTTAAAGTTGCTTGTTTAAGGTCTTCCACCTCTCTGGTCATTGCAGCTCTTTCAATTTCAATGTTAACCTTTTCTATTTCCAACTTATTCTTTTGTTTTTCAATCTTATCTTGAAGTTGTTCTAGTCCTTCTTCTCTCAGTCTAAGTTGTTCTTGGTCTTTTTCAAGATCTTCTTTTTGTTTAGAAATGTTTTCTTTGATTTCCTGAAGTGTTTGTTTTTCACATTGTAGATCAGCAAGTGAAGACTCATTTGCCACTGCAATTTCCTCAAGTCTCTTTCTTTCACATTCTGTTTTCAGTTTGATCTCTTCAGCCTCCTTGGAAATATTATCCAGATCATTTTTCAATCGTTGCAATGCTTCTTTTTCATTCTCAATTGTTTCTTTTTGGAGTTTCAGAGTTTCTGTCTCTCTTTCCATGTTTAAAGTTGTCAGTTTAAACTCTTCCACCTCTCTGATCATTTCAGCTTTTGCACTTTCAACTTTAACCATTTCTTTTTCCAATTGATTCTTTTTCTGTTCAATCTGAGCTTGAAGTTGTTCTAATCCTTCCACTCTCAGTCCAAGTTGTACTTTGTCTTTTTCAAGATCTTCTTTTTGTTTAGAAATGTTTTCTTTGATTTCCTGAAGTGTTTGTTTTTCACATTGTAGATCAGCATATAAAGACTCATTTGCCACTGTTATTTCCTCAAGTCTCTTTCTTTCATGTTCTGTTTCCAGTTTGTTCTTTTCTGTGTTCCTTGAAATCTCTTCCAGGTCATGTTTAATTCGTTCCAAAGCTTCTTTTTCATTCTCAAATGTTTCTTTCTTAAGTTTCAGAGTTTCTAACGTTGACTTTTTAAGCTCTTCCATCTCTCTGATCATCGCAGCTCTTTCAATTTCAACGTTAACCTTTTCTACTTCCACTTGGATCTTTAGTTTTTCAATCTCAGCTTGAAGATGTTCCAGTCCTTCTTCCCTCAGTCTATGCTGTTCTTTGTCTTTTTCAAGAACTTCTTTTTGTTTAGAAATGTTTTCTTTGATTTCCTGAAGGTTGTGTTTCTCAAGTTGTAGATCAGCCAGTAAAGACTTGTTTGCTTCCATAATTTCCTCAAGTCTCTTTCTTTCACATTCTGTTTTCAGTTTGATCTCTTCAGCCTCCTTGGAAATATTATCCAGATCATTTTTCAATCGTTGCAATGCTTCTTTTTCATTCTCAATTGTTTCTTTTTGGAGTTTCAGAGTTTCTGTCTCTCTTTCCATGTTTAAAAGTTGTCAGTTTAAACTCTTCCCACCTCTCTGATCATTTCAGCTTTTGCACTTTCAACTTTAACCATTTCTTTTTCCAATTGATTCTTTTTCTGTTCAATCTGAGCTTGAAGTTGTTCTAATCCTTCCACTCTCAGTCCAAGTTGTACTTTGTCTTTTTCAAGATCTTCTTTTTGTTGCGAAATGATTTCTTTGATTTCTTGAAGGTTGTGTTTTTCAAGTTGTAGATCAGCCAGTGAAGACTTGTTTGCCTCCATAATTTCCTCAAGTCTCTTTCTTTCATGTTCTGTTTCCAGTTTGATCTTTTCATTGTCCCTTGAAATCTCTTCCAAGTCATGTTTCAATTGTTCCAATGCTTCTTTTTCGTTCTCATTTGTTTCTCTTTGAAATTTCAGAGTCTCTGAGTCTCGTTCCATGTTTAAAGTTGACTGTTTAAGGTCTTCCACCTCTCTGGTCATTGCAGCTCTTTCAATTTCAATGTTAACATTTTCTACTTCCAACTTATTCTTTTGTTTTTCAATCTTATCTTGAAGTTGATCTAGTCCTTCTCCTCTCAGTCTAAGTTGTTCTTGGTATTTATCAAGATCTTCTTTTTGTTTAGAAATGTTTTCTTTGATTTCCTGAAGTGTTTGTTTTTCACATTGTAGATCAGCAAGTGAAGACTCATTTGCCACTGTTTATTTCCTCAAGTCCTCTTTCTTTCAGTGTTCGTTTCCCAGTTTTCGTGTGGGGGGGGGTGGGTAGGGTGTGGGTTTGCGGGCGGGTGGGGTGGGCCGGTTGAGAGTGCTAGGGTGTGGGGCGGGTCTTCCGTGCATAGTGTTAGGGGAGTAAACAGGGAAGGGGGGAAGAAGGGGGTATATTGAACGCGCTGGGTTAAAAAGAGCAAAACGGGGAGATTTGCTTTTGTGAGTGCTAAACTGCGGATTGAGGCACGGAGCGAGGGAAGGCGTGTTTCCGAATGTTGGTGCCGGGCGTGGTCATTCTCAAAAGTTGGTGTGTTGCGCGGGTTGGTGGTTCTTCGAGTTGTGATATCGTTGACAGGGAAGAGGAGCGAGAGGTGCAAGTGGGTTCTACTAGGGACGGGTGGATTCGACGCGGTGGGGTGGAAGGTAAGCGCTGCCACTGTCAAGCGGCGTGGATGGGGTGACAAGGGGGGTGGTGGGTGGCGAGGGGCAGTGTGCCTGGCTGTTCGCAACTAAAAATTTGTGCAGCGATGATGAGCCGAGTCGGTGGTTAGAGGGGGGGGGGGGGGGGGGGGGGTGGGGGGGGGGGGGAGGGGGGGGGGGGGGGTCTAGGGGGGGGGGGGGGGGGGTTCTGGACAGGCGGGGTGGTTTAGCTTATTGGTCAATCCAGCGGAAGATCCATGCGCTGTATCGTTGGAAAAACCCGCGAAAGAAGGCGGTCTCGAATCAGTCGATCTCAATTCAGATGGACTGTTTTTCAAAAAAAAACGAACCGTTGGATTGTATAAAAATGGTAAGTTTTAGATGCTATAGGGTGAGTGCATCGGATCGACCTTGATCAGAGCCGAACATGTTGGCGCATAAGGTTTCCAAGATCACACAAGAGCGATACTGTGGGCTGTCTTGTCGGCAAGCGAGAAATCCACACTAATTTGAATCGTTCAGGGCCGCGGGGAGTGCTCTCCAGTAAAGCGTATGGGGGTGGTGCAACGGGGGACCAATCGTCTGAGATCGACACAAATGCGAATGAAAAACTATAGGTGAGGAATATATCCTCGGGACTTGCAAGTCGCAATAGCATCTCCTGTTGAAGGGCTGGGAAAGCGCCAGGCCAGCATACGTGTCCTGTGCGCGTCGTTTCATCTGTCAAAAGGTCACCGGTATCGACTAAAGATCCACACTCAGGGTATATGGAAAATATGAATAAGGCAATTGAGCTGAAGTGGTGCTAGCCAAGAGCCGCGCAAGCTAAGGTGGTTGCGGGCTGTGGCAGAGCTTCGGAGGAGCTCTGGAAAAGGGCAGGAAAATCAATCCAACGAAAAAAAGACGGACACGCTAACCCAGAATAGAGTTGGTTACACATAAGGGTACGCAATACGAACCGAATAGAAAGCAGTCAGATGCACAACAAATGATGAAAGGAAGGCCAAAGGCAAGGCGAAAACGGGCGTGTACAGAGTCATAAAGAAAGGTTAAATCCCGCGACCAGAAGCCGGTAATGTCGTGGCGTGCACGGGAATCTAGGCCGTCGAGTGGTAGAAATCAAATTGCGTATGACCAAAGAATACCAAAGCGGCGGGGGCAGGCCAAACTAATGCGGGCGACTGCGGAGACGAATCAAGAAGAGAGAGGGCAGAGGGCGGTCCGAGCCTACGTAGACGGTGGACCGTCCAGCTCGCGAGCTTCGCAGTCGGGCAAATGGAACATACGGAAAGCACTTTGGCGATCGACGAACTGCAACCAGAAAAGAGGTATGCGACGAAAAAGAGCGCCGGAAAAATAAAGCGACGGCCACTTGGAACGGTAGCGATGCCAGCGCAGCGGAGAAAGATGGGCGAGACCGCAAGTCTGGACCCACGGCGAGAGGACGCGGGTCGTACGGCGGGCAGCCGCGACATGTATGCATTGGGGGGCTGGGGACAGCGTTCAACGCGGGGGGGGGAAAAGGAGGGTCGAGAGGAAGGGTCCGGAAGGGGGGTGCTCAAGGGGGGAGACAGCAGGGAATACGTGTGGGGCGGCCAGATGGCCTGCAGGTGCGGCGGGCGGTCTGGGCGGGGGGCCAGGGGGGGAGCCGGGGCCGGGGGGGGGAGTGCAGGGGCCCGCTGAGGAAAAAGCATATTCAAGAGCCCAGGGGAGTGGCAAGCGGGTGCCACAAGGGCGGTCGGGTGCGGGCGCAGGGGGGTGCCGGGGGAAAGGCAGGAGGCGCCGGAATCGTAACGCGTGCCAGGGTTAGAAAAGGGGGCCTGGGGGGGAAGAGTCTGCCAGCGGCCCCCGCGGGGGGTCGGCCACTAGTGAAGGGGCAGGCGCGGGCACAGTGGCAAGGGGAGGAAAACTGAGTCGGACTTCCAGACGGCATATCTAAAGTGGTTGTTGCATGCTATATGCTTGAAGTAGTGATGCTACGTCACTGCTGCTCAGGAAGACAGTCTCGAAAGGTGGGTGTAGGGGTGTCGTGGGCAAGAGCGATCTGTGGTAAAAATATTGGCAAGGTGAAAGTTCTTGGATGTCCTGAAAAAGAGGTTGTGGGTTTGCGGGGGGCTCAAGTTGGGGAGAGCAGAAAAGCACAGGGGAAGACTTGTTTAGCCCGCCAGAAAAAGTTGCATCAAGGCGCGGACTTCAAGGTGCGGGTTCCAGTGTGGAGCGGTGTCAGGGGGGCCCGGGAAACGCGGTAAGCATGTCAGGTGGGGGATGGAAAAAAAAAATCACGCGGAAATCCAAAAGGGCGGCGTTTTCAGGCGCACGGGAGGGGTGCCGGGGAAATGTGGCAGAGGCTCGGGAAAAAACTCAAAAAAAGAGTCAAAGGCCAGGTAGGGGACAGGAGGAAAGGTGCCTGTTTTAAATAAAGGGCCTCGGGCCACCACCGCGCGGGTCCTGCAGCGCTGGAACGCGTGCAATGTCAGGGGAACCGTGTCGGGCGACGAAGTCGAACTCAGAAGCTGGGGGGTGGGCAAGCGGGCTTGAACGGGGGGCTAGGGAAAGGCCTCGTGGCGGCGCCGCGTGATAGGGTGTTCAGTATAAAGCAGACCAACAGGCAAAAGCAAAGGTTGATGAGGCGAAGGGGAGAGGAGAAGGGCAAAACGAGGGAGAAAAGAGGAAGAGGAAAGGAGGGAGAAAGGGGGGAAGGGAGGAAAAGGGGAAAAAGGGTCTTTTTCAAGATCTTCTTTTTTTTGTGTTTGCGAAATGTTTTCTTTGAGTCCCTACGCCTTGTGTTTCGTCTCTCAACAAGTTGTAGATTAACGTCGTGAAGACAGGCATTTGCACTACGGCAATTTACGCGATCAATTCCCTTGTCTTTGGGTGGTCACTTCTGTGTTTTCAGTTAGTCTCTTCAGCCTCCTTGGAAATAATTATCCAGATCATTTTTCCAATCATTCAATCGTTGCAATACTAGGCTTTCTTTTTTCATTCTCAATGGTATTTCTTTTGGGAGGGTTCAGATTTCTTCTGTAATCTTTTCCATGTTTACAAAATTTGTCATTGGGGGGGTTTTAAACTCGTTCCACCTCTCTGAGTCATTTCAGCCCTATTTGCCACTTTCAACTTTAACCTTTTCTTTTTCCAATTGAATTTCTTTTTCTTGTCAATCGCTGAGCTTGAAGTTGGGTTTCTTGATCCTTCCACTCTCATCCAAGTTGTTACTTTTGTCTTTTTCAAGAACTTCCTATTGGTTTTAGAAAGTTTTCACTTTGGATTTCCCTTCCTTCCGGAAGTTGTGTGTATTGTCAATTTGTAGAGCAAGCCAGTGAAGACTAATGGTTCCCTTCCATAATTTCCTCAAGTCTCTTTCTTTCAAATGTTCTGTATTTCCAGTTTTGATATCGTTTCGCAATTGTCCCTTGTGAAATCGTGCTCGGTGCGGCTGCAGGGCCATGTTCAATCGTCTCCAATCTTCTTTTTCGTTCTCAATGTGAAATTGTATTGTTGTCTCTTACTCTTTGAAATTTGATTCAGGTCTCTGAATATGCGTGATACCATGTTAAGTTTGCCTGTTTTAAGGTCTTCCAATTCCACCGGTGCTCTGGTCATTTTGCAGCTACGTGTCAATTTCCAATGTTTAACATTTTCTACTAATCAACTTATTTCTTGCTGGTTTTTCAATCTTGAATCATGAAGGTGTTCTAGTCTCTTCTGATAGTCTTTAATCTCATACTCAGAGGCCTAAGTTTGATGCTCTGGTCGAGGAGGAGTGTTTGGCACCTCAAGTCTTTCTGTTTGTAATAGTAGAAATGTTTTCTTTGAATTTTACAACTGAAAAGTGCGTGTTTTCATTCACATTGTAAGATCAGCAAAGTGAAGGGACTCATTGCCACTGTTATTTTCCTCAAGTCTGCTTTACGTTTCATGTGTCTGTAGTGGCCAGTTGGTTCTGTTGCGTTGCCCTGGGTGAAATCTCGTCCAGAACTAGAATCGGTGGTGTGTTGTAGTTGACGTTCACAAGATAGCATAGAGCTTGTGTTCAGTGTCTCGCTGCAAAATGTTTCTTAATCATTAAGGTTTCAGAGTTTCTGACGAATGGACTGTTGAAAAAGCTCTTCCAATCTCTCTGATCATCGCAGCTCTTTTCATAACAGAACGTTAACCTAGTTTTTCTGTTCTACTGCCTCGACTTATCCACTTGGAGATCTTTAGTGTTTCATGTCATCTCAGCTTTAAGATGTTCTAGTCCTAAAAATTCCTACGTCCTATGAGATCAGCCCTATGCTGTTTCTTTGTTCTTTTATTTCAGGAGAACTACGAGGGGGCGTGAGAAGAATGCGGGTGGGGGTCTTTTTGTTAAAAAAATAGTGTTATCGGTGATTTCCGAAGGTTGTGTTTCTCAAGTTTTTTAGTCAGCCAGTGAAGACGGCCTTGTATATTGCCGAAGCCGCAATCCGATATTTCCATCAATCTCCTTTCGTTCAACTCCTTTCATGTTCGTTTTGGCAATTTGATTCTTTTCATTGTCCCTTAAAATGTTCTTCTTCCACGTCATGTTTCAATCGTTCCAAGTGGGGCTTCTTTTTCATTCATTCTCGTTTGTTCGCTTATGAAATTGTTCATAGTCTCTGAAGAAATCTCAGTTCCATGGTTTTAAAGTTGAGGGGGCTGTGTATGATAGTCGTTCGGCTTCCCAATCCCTCTCTGTGCAATTGCCAGCTCTTTGCAATGTTTTTTCAAGTGTTAGACCGCCTTTTCTATTTCCAACTTATTCTTTTGTTTTTCAATCTATCGTGAGAGTTGATTCTGTAACCTTCTGTTCTTCCTTCTCAGTCTAAGTTGTCTTTAGGGCTTTTTCAAGCATCTTTTCTTAAATATAATGTTTCATAAAAATGTGTATTCCGTTGCTTTCCTGAGTGTTTGTTTTTCACATTGTGTAATAGTAGATCAGGCAGATAAGTAAGACCGCATTTGCCCACTAGCATTTCTCCCTCGAATCTCTTCTTTCACATTCGGTTTTCAGTTTGAGCTCTTCAGGACGCCCTACCTTTAAAGATGTATCCAGAATATCCAGAGTGCATTTGTCAATCGTAGGATGCAATGCTTCTTGTTAATTGTTTTTGTGTTTCTTCGCTCTCAATTGTTCTTTTTTTGGAGTGTCAAGGTATTCTGTCTCGTCTTATCCATGTTTTAAAGTTGTGCAGTAAACTCTTCCACCTCTCTGATCATTAATCAAAGCATTATTGCACTTATGCATTTCAACGTTAAACCGATAATTCGTTTTTCCAAATATTTCTTTTTCTGTTCAATCGCGCTTGAAGTTGTATCTAATAACCTTACCACTCTCAGGTCCCAGTTTTGTACTTTGTTCTTTTTCAAGATCTTCTTTTGTTTAGAAATGTTTTTCTCCTTTGAAATTTCCTGAAGTTTTGTTTTTCACATTGTGGATTAGCATATAAAGAACTCATTTTGGGCCACTGTTTTCCTCAACTTCTTTTTTTCCTTTCAGTGCTATGTTCATGTTCTGGTTTCCCCAGTTTCTTCTTTTTCTGTGGGTTCCTTGAATCCTCTTCCGGGTCATGTTCTAATATATCTAATTCGTTCCAAAGCTTCTTTTTTCATTCTCAAAATGGTTTCTTTCTTAGTTCCCAGAGTTTCTAACGTTTGACGCTTTTAAGCTCTTCCATCTCTCTGATCATCGCAGGCTCCTTTTCAGCTCTTTTTCAAAAACCCCCCCTTCAATTTTCAATCCAACGTTAACTTTTCTAACTTTCCACTTGGATCTTAGTTTTTCACTCTCAGCTTGTAAGATGTTCCAGTCCCTTTCTTCTTCCCTCTTCTATGCTGTTTGCTTTGTCTTTTCAAGACTTCTTTTTGTTTAGAAATTTTTCTTTGATTTTCACTGAGGTTGTGTTTACTCAAATTGTAGATCAGCCATGTGAAGACTTGTTTTTCTTCCATAATTTCCTCAATCCCTTGGGGGTGGCCGTTGGCACATCCTGTTTTCAGTTTGATCTCTTCAGCCTCCTAGAATTTGAGAATATGTATCCAGATCCGTTTCAACAAATCGTTGCAATGCTTCTTTCTTCATTCTCAATTGTTTTCTTTGATTTGGCCGTTTCAAAGAGTTATTTTCTCTCTAGATCGTCTCTTGTCCTGTGTCGGATTCTAAAAGGAGTTGCAGTTTTTATTAAACTCTTCCACCGCCATGGTCTCTGTATCAACGGTTCCAGAAAAGCGGAAGAATTTTCAGCTTTTCACTTTTCAAGTGCGCATCAATAAAATTCAATTTCAACGTTTAGGTACCTTTGTTTTTTTTTTCTCTCGACATTGTGATTAAGTCTTTCTGTTCAATCTGGAGCTTGAATTGTTCTAATCCTGGGGGGGGTCCACGTGCTCTTTCAAGTTGTACTCTCTTAGATGTCTTTTCACCAAAAATCACCCTTAGGCAGGGTGTGCTTTTTGAGTTCGGGTCGGGGAGTAGATTGGCTTTGAATTTCTGTGAAGGGTGGGTTTCTCAAGTTGTATATCAGCCTAGTGACGACTTGTTGGTGTTGCTTTCCAATAATTTCCTCAGGGTCTCTTTCTTCCTTTCATGTTTTGCTGTTTCCAGTTTGATCTTTTCCTTGTCCCTTAAATACCTCTACCTGGTCCAATCAATCGTTTCATTCCATCGTTCCGAAGAAATGGATCTTCTTTTTCATTCTCGTTTGTTTCTCTTCTTTGAAATTTAGAGTCTCTGAATCTCGTTCCAAGTTAAAAAAAGTTGCGTGTTTAAGAAAAGGTCTTTTCCACCTCTCTGTCTTTTCCAACCTCTCTGGTCTTGCAGCTCGTTTGTTCATTCAGCTGTTACCGACTTTTCTACTTGTCCAACTCCAACTCAGTTTTTGTTTTCAAAAAAATCTTATCTTGAAGTTGTTCTACTAGTCCTCTTTCTCGGAAGTTGTTCTAGTCCTTCTTCTCAAATCAGTCTAGAGGGTTGTTCTGTCTTTTTCAAAAAGGATCTTCTTTTTTTTGTTTAGAAAGTTTTCTTTCGTCTTTTTCATTGATTTCCTGAAGTGTTTGTTTTTTGCACATTTAATTCAGCAAGTGAAGACTCATTTGCCACTGGTTTTATTGTCGCATGAGTTCCATCAAGGAGAGACGAGAATTGAGCCACTGGGTTATTGTTTCGGGCGGGGTCAAGGGTCCTTTCCTCTGGGGTTTCGTTCATTTCTATATAATAACCTTCCAGTTTTTGTTCTTTCTTTTCGGTGTTCCTTGAAATCTCTTCCGGTCATGATTTCGTTCGTTCCACAACAAGCTTCTTTTTTCATTTTCATTCTCACATGTTTCTTTCTTTCTTTTCTGAAGTTTCAGAGGTCTAAACGTTGACTGGTTAAGGGGAACAGAAAAAAGCATGACGTCTTCCATCATCTCTGATCTCTCGCAGCTCTTCCTTGTATCAAATTTTAACAATTTATCCCTTTTTCTATTGCTCGTCCACCTTGAAATCTTGTTTTTTCAATCTCAAAGCTTGAAATTTATCTAGTCCCTATTCCGTCCCAGGGGGGGGGGGGGTCAAAAGATCTATATGCTGTTCTTTTCTTTTGTCCTTTTCAAGAAGCATCTTTTTGTGGGGTGGTAAAGAAAAATGAATGATCAATTCGTTGATTTCCTGAAGGGTTTTGTGGGTGGATTTTTCTCAAAGATTTTAGATCAGCCAGTGAAGACTGGTTTGCTTCCATAAGTTCGCTTCAAATTCTCTTTTCTTTTCAGGGGGTTCTTCGTTTTCCATTTGGAGGTGGGGGGCTTTTTTATTGTCCCTTAGAAGCTCTTACCCAAGAAGTCATGGGTGTCAATGGCTGTCCAATGTCGCTCTGGTTTGTCTTTTTTTGTTCTCCTCGAACAAGGATATGGTTCGGATGATTTTTTAATTTGTTCAGTTCTTCATGCGTTGTTTCTCTATGGAATATTGTTCTCTTCTTGTGAAATTCATATCCTCTGAAAAATCTCGTTCCATGTTATAAAGAGTTGCTTGTTTTTATAGGTAGTCTTCCACCTCTCTGGTCAGTGCAGCTCATTTCATAATGGTCGCAGTGTTACAAAAGCGCTTTTCTACTGAGCCAACTCAATTCTGTTGTGTTTATCAATCTTAACTTGAGAGGTGTTCTAGGGTCCTTCTTCTCTCATGTAAAGTAAAGTTGTTCTTGGGTCTTTTTCAAGATCTTCTTTTTGTTGCGAAATGTTTTCTCTTTGCTTGATTTCCGTGAAGACTGGTGTTGTCTCACTTGTTAGATTACTTCAGGAAGACTCATTGCGCACTATGAAAAGAAAAAAAAAGTGAAGGGGGCAATTTTTCCTCAAGCCTCGTTCTTTCACATTCTGTTATTCAGTTTGTCGTGCCTTCAACACCAATCCTTGGAATAGTTATCCAGTATCATTGTTTCACTCGGTTGGCACATGCTTCTTTTTTTCCTTGGTTTCATTCTCAATTGTTTCTTTTTTGGAGTTTCAGAGTTTCTGTATCTCGATTTTCCTTATCAATGTTTAAAAAAGAGTTTGTCATTTTTAAAAGCCTCTTCCACCTCCCATGATTCATTTCAGCTTTTGCACTTATCAACTTTAAGACCCATTCTCCTTTTCCAATTGGATTCTTTCTGTTCACAGTCCTAGAGCTTTAGAATTGTTCTAATCCATTCCTACATCTCAGTCCAAGTGTTTACTTTGTCTTTTTCAAGAACTTCTTTTTGTTTAGAAATTTTATTCTTGATTTCCTGAAAGGTTGTGTGTTTTCATCAGTGAGATCAAGCCATGAAGACTTGTTAGCCTCCATAATTTCGCGGATCAAGAGTACCTCTTTCTATTCATGTTTTCTCGTTCCAGTTTGATTCTGTTCATTGGTCCCTTGAAATCCTTCTTCCAAGTCATTTTTTCAATCGTTCCAGTGCTTCTTTTCGTTCTCATTTGTTTCTCTTTGTAATTTTTCAGAGTCTCTGAATCTCGTTCCATGTTTAAGTGTGCCAGGGGGGGGGGACTGTTTCAGGTCTTCCACCTCTCTGGTCTTGCGGGGGGGTAGGAGGGATGGGGGAAAGGGAGAAGTGGTAGAGGGGCACTTACTGGTAGGTTTGGTTAAGAAGGATGTCTTTGCGCGGGGGGGCCATAGTCAAAAAGCCGAAAAAAAAGTGCGCGAATGCTCTTTGTCGCCAGTGGGCCACCTAACATATGCCCTTCGTGGGCGGGTTGTTGCGTTCATCCTCTTATTTCTGCATGCAGCAAGGTAACATATTGGCTACGTCCAACGGAGGCTGGGGGTGGGGCAATCTTAGGGGGAAGTTGGGTGTGCAGTCCGGCGGCGCCGCAGTCCTCAAAGGGTGTTCTTGGTCTTGTTTCAAGATCTGCGTGGGGGGAAGGGTTGCGGTCAGGGGGCGGTGAGGGCGGGCTGGGGGGAACAGGGGTTTGGAGTCGGTGCAGCCATGGGAGAAGGCAGGCCCAAGGGACTGACTGCGACTCGCTGCTGGCGCATTCGCGACCCATGATCACGGGTAGGTGGGGATCTCTGCGCGCCGCGGCAAGGCTCTGGGGCGGCGAGAATGGGCGGTCACGGGCAAAGTGCTGCGGTTCCCACCTGACGATGGCGCTGTGGGGTCGGTGGCCAGCTAGTTGCGGGGGGTGCCTCGGGAACACGTGATCGCGGCCGGTCGACCAATGGAGGCGCGGGGCGGCCAAGCTGCTGGGCCAGGCGCAAGGGGGCCGGGCGGGCGTGAACGGGTGGCAGGAGAGGGGCGAACGTGTGACTGTGTAAGCGCTGTCCACTCGCTCAAAAGAGGATTATCATCGCAGGCTGGGACTCCATCTCTCTGGACAATATGTCGCAGGCTCTTGGCTTTCAATTATCTTTCAATTTCAAACCAAGTTACGCTTACTGCGACTGCCACTGCCTGGGGGATCTGTAGTTTTTTCAAGCTCAGATCGCGTGGGGGGAGAAGGGGCCAGGCCTCTCTCTGTGGACGTCGCGGGGCCGCCTGGTAAGGTCGAGTGGCTGGGCTGTGGTGGTCTGTGTCACGAACAGCTAAACCTTCGTTTGGGGGGAGGAAAGGTGGGGCGGTAGTTCACGGTTTTGACGGCCGGAAGGGGTATTGGTGTCTCAAGGTGTAGGATCAGTCACGGTAAGACGGGTTTTGAAATGCCGCCAGAAGTGTGGGGCCGCAAAGTCCGCGGGCCGGTCTGGCACGGGGCGGGGGCAGGGGGCAATGCATCATCATGGGCAGAAGGGGCCTGGAACTCTCGTCCAAGTTATTGTGCCAAGATCGTGCCAAAGGCTGCTTGGGGACGGGCGCAGGTGTGGCGGAGCTGGTGAAAAGGTCAGAGGCTCGGAGCGCGGGCCAAGGGGGAAGAAAAGGGGCGGCGCGTGGGGAAAGGCGGTGGCCACCGCGCGGGGCATGGCACAGCATCGCGGGCAAGGGCAAAAAAGGGCAAGGGCGCCGTGCATTGCAAGGGTAACAGTGGCGACTGCCAGAGCGAGGGCTTGTGGGGTGCAATCTGAGCTGGAGGGGGTGGCGAGTGCGAGGCGCGGCGGCGCGCTCAGTCATAATGGTGGGTCTCTGGGCGGGGAGCAAAATCGACGTGGGGTGGAGGAAAGGTGGCCGGGCGCGGGGGATTTCCGGAAAGTGGGGGGGGGGGGGGCACCGGGAAGAGCACGGGGGGAAGACGCATGTGGCCACGGGGAGTAAAAATCCTCAACGAGTCTCGGGCGGCCAGGGGCGGGTGCTAAGGTGGCCAGGGGGGGGGGGGGGTGCGGGGCGGGGGCCGGAGAAAATCTCGTCAAACGATCTGCCAGGGGCAGGGTTAAAGAAGCGGGGCCGGCCAAACACAAGCTGCGGGGGCATGCGCAAATGGGTCGGGCTGGCCGGAAGGGGGCAGAGGGGCGAACGGACTTTGGAAGCCTCGTCACTCGCGAGGGGCCATCGGGGGCGCGCGGATCCAGGGCAGGCAACGTTAACCGGGGGCGACTGCCGCCACGGGGGAGCGGGAGGGGTGCAGATCAAGCGCCGCAGAAGGACAGAAGAATAGGGCAGTCCCGGCAGAGGCCCTCGAGGCCGAGGGCGGGGCGGGTGGGGGGGGGCTGGGGTCAGAACGGCTGTTTGGGTGAGAAATGGTGTTCTTTAAGTGCCTAGAAGGGTGGGTTTACGTGCACGTGGTAGATCAGCAGACCGCGGCGCGGCGCCAGGAAAGACTGCTGCGAAGGACGCGGGGGCGGCCAGAATGAGAGAGGGTCCGCAATCTCGGATCGAGTTCTTGCCAAGCTCTGGCGTTCACACAGGCGGGGGTCAGGGGGAGCGCGTCAGACCGCCGTGGAAATAGAGCCAGAGCAGTGGGTCAAGCGGGGGCCAATGCTGCGTCGTGGGCTGCGCAATGATGGGGGGGCCGTTTGGAGGGGGATGGGAGCAAGAGGATTGCGGGGTCTCGCGGTCCGGATATGGTGGAAAGAAGGAGGTTGTCAGTGTAAACTCGTCCGACCGGGGTGCTCGGTGAGTTCAGGTCAAGGCTAGGGGGTGCACTGGGCACGGGTCAACGTGAGA